>JALIGW010000003.1:150667664-151920164 GCA_023053685.1 Diadophis punctatus similis
TAATTTAATGAGTTGCTAGTCACTTGAAAAATGGCAAAAATACTGGTAATCATAAACAATCCAGGATTCAGTACTGGAGAATTCAGAGGTCAACTGAACAGAACAGTTAGACAGGGGTCTCCAACCTTGGCAACTTTAAGACTTGTGGACTTCAACTCCCAGAGTTCCTCAGCCAGCAAAGCTGGCTGAGGAACTCTGGGAGTTGAAGTCCACAAGTCTTAAAGTTGCCAAGGTTGGAGGCCCCTGAGTTAGGAGGCAATAACTGAGTTAGAAGGCAGAGCTAAGTACAGAAAGACCAAAAATAAGAGCTGGCAAACATAATGAAATATCATGGTACAGCAGACATTTCAAATAAATATATTTTTAACCTCAGTTCCAAAGTTTCCATTTTAGCCCAGGTTAAATTTAAAGTTATTCTAAGTCATCATTCTGTTCAGAAACAAGGATCAGCTAATGAATAAAGTTCTTTCTCTGAAGCCAGGTACTTCTTAGCCTTCTGCTGCATAACCCAGAGGTATTTGCATGTGATATAACTCAGCAGGTTTTCCTCTGTGTCACAGTCAGAATCTCTTGCTATTGACATTACAACCCATCCTGGTTCTGAAAGTTCATCTTCAGGACTCATCTGTAAGATGTCAAGGGAATGCAACGTCAAGGGAATGCAACTCCAAATTTGCTGGTATAGTTTATTAGAACCTTAGCTAATTCTTCTTCTGTTCCTTATCATATATCAATGGGTATTCGACTACCAATGACTACCAACTTGGATCTTATTTCATCATACTGTACAGAGGTGGGTTCCTGCCGGTGCGGTTAATAGCTGTTGTTCGGCGCAGAGCCGAAGACTCTGCTGCCGTTTGCGGCGCGGGGGCTTTCCCCGGGCGCTGCCGCTGCCCGCATGTACACCACCGTTTGCATTCTGCATGCACAGAGGGCAAAAGAACGCAAACGGTGGCATCCATGCGGGTGGGGAAAGCGCCCGGGGAAAGCTCCCGCGCCGCGAACGGCAGCAGCGTCTTCGGCTCTGCGCTGAACAACAGCTATTAACCACACCGGCAAAAACAGGCAGGAACCCACGTCTGATACTGTATATTACTAGAAGTTCCTGATACCCTGGATGTTGACATCTCTACTGTATAGTGTTTCCGTATATTCCTTCCATCTTTCTTTGATCTCCTTTGAATCGATTAATATCTCCCTATTGGTATTCGTTAGCATTCAAAGTTGATTCTCCTTCTGAGTTCAGAGATGTTTTGAAAAACTTTCCTTGTTTTCCATGTCTGTTTCCATTTTCAGTGTATTGACACATGTTGTAATACTGCTTCTTGTCCCTTCTAACAGCTCTCTGAAATTCTTAAGTTCCTTTCTATAATGGTATGTGGGAATGACCTTGAGGGACAAGAGGAAGAGATGCTGTCTAGAAAATGGTCAGACAAGAGAGGAGCCTGCAAGAGCTTAACGGTCAGAGAATTAAACTTAGGAAGGCCCCATCCTTTTTGATCAGGCTATTTAAAGTGTCAGGAGATTTCTTGCAGACTTGCAAAATTGATATCAACCCTGTCAGGTAAACCAGACAAGAAATACGGTTAATTCTACTTTATCATAAGGCTATGTTAACAGAATCAGTAAAAACAATACTATTTTAAGTAAAAGAAAAAATATCCAAGCCTGAAGAAAGAATTGAACAATCAGAAGAAAATAGGAATCCTCAGGAATGTGGAGATAACTGTGGATTAGGATCTTTTTCTTTTTTCTTTTCTTTGTTGTTGTTTAATCTGAGCTGTGTCTTTGTTATTATTTTGTTCAATCTGCTTTGTATGTCTTTCCATGTAGATTAGCTGTGAGTTAAAGCCTATATAATTTCTATTTCCCTTTTTCCTGTCTACCATCATACTGTATATAACTCTCAATTAGCTCCTTGACTTTAATCTACATAATAAATGACATATCTTTTGAATGATTGATTGATTGATATCAATAATATTATTATTACTGTTACTATTACTATTACTAATTTTCTCTACTATACATTTCAGCCACTTTTTTTGCTACAACGAAGGCAATAAAAATGGCAGCAGAAAATCTTACAGAGAAGTACAGTAAGATAAATAGTGGACAGTAACAACATGCAGACCAACTGAGCCAAAAACTATGGGAGATTACAATAGTAAGATTTGTGGGAGAAAGACAAAGAGATCCACAACTTGAGAAAGCTGGAGTAGTTGACCAAACATTCCCTGTGCGTGTATGCAAGAATGTTCCCCGTTACACCAGGCTATTTCTTCTATGACTGCAATATTTGTAAAATGAATGAATATCCTTGCTCCTAGAATCATTTCATATTCAATCATCCTCTGTTTTTACTCCAGCATGATACATCAGTACTATGCTCAGTTAAATTCTCAAAATGTATAAGCCATATGTGGAAAAGTAAAGCACAGAGCCAGATCAAACCTTTTGGTGGCTGGGAACTCAGTTATATTTGCAGGAGTGTGGGAAGGATTTTCTCTGTTTTCTCAGATTTCTTCTTTAAAAAAACAATTATGGTCAATTTATTGTATGATTTCCACTTCCAACCATTTTTTTAAAAAAAAATAAAGGTGTCCTTCAGACAAGTTCAATTCCTAGTGACTAAATGAATACGTCCATGCAGTTTTCTTGGCAATAGTATGGAAGAGGCTGTCCAGGGCCACCTTCTGGAATGTGTTTCAACTTCCTAATCAGAAAGGGGACAATTTGGTGCAGCCATCTTGTCATAGCCAACTCATGGCAGGAAAACTCGCTGCAGGACAATTCAACAATTCAATGTACCGTATTTGTTAGAGTATAAAACGCACCTTTTTCCTCCCTAAAAGAGGCTGAAAATTTGGGTGTGTCTTATACTCCGAATGTAGCTTTTTCGAAGCTTTTTTTTCCCAGCCCTAACGAGGTGCTAATGATCTTCCCGGCTTCCTACTCTGTCGGAAGAAGCTTTTTTCCAGCCCTAAGTCTTTGCAGGCTTGTTTTCATTCCTACTCCCTTCGAAGAATATTTTTTTCAGCCCTAACCAGGGGATAAAATAATGTGCTGAAGCTGAACAGACTAAGGATGCTAGCCAGATGAATACCTGGTAGATACCGTGTTTCCCCGAAAATAAGACCTGTCCCGAAACTAAGCCCCACATGGCTTTTCGGGACATGCGTTAAAATAAGGCCCGCCCCGAAAATAAGCCCCCTCCGACTATTTAAGCGCATGCGCAGCCGGTCCCCGCCATTTACACTGGCTGCTGTACATGAGGTGAGCAGACGGGGCCGAAGGGAGGGAATGCTATACCTACCGGTAGGGCTGATGGCAGCACAAAATGAGCGGCAGGACAGCAGCGCGCCTCGCAATCCATGGCATGGAGTGGGTCTCGAGGCGCGCCGCTGTCCTAACGCTCATTTTGCCGCGGGGTGCAATTTGGCGCGAAATGAGCGGCAGGACAGCAGCGCGCCTCGCAATCCATGACATGGAGTGGGTCTCGAGGTGCGCCGCTGTCCTAACGCTCATTTCGCGCCAAATTGCACCCCGCGGCAAAATGAACGGCAGGACAGCAGCGCGCCTCGCAATCCATGGCATGGAGTGGGTCTCTAGGCGCGCCGCTGTCCTAACGCTCATTTCGCGCCAAATTGCACCCCGCGGCAAAATGAACGGCAGGACAGCAGCGCGCCTCGCAATCCATGGCATGGAGTGGGTCTCGAGGCGTGCCGCTGTCCTAATGCTCATTTTGCCGCGGGGTGCAATTTGGCGCGAAATGAGCGGCAGGACAGCAGCGCGCCTCGCAATCCATGACATGGAGTGGGTCTCTAGGTGCGCCGCTGTCCTAACGCTCATTTCGTGCCAAATTGCACCCCGCGGCAAAATGAACGGCAGGACAGCAGCGCGCCTCGCAATCCATGGCATGGAGTGGGTCTCGAGGCGCGCCGCTGTCCTAACGCTCATTTTGCCGCGGGGTGCAATTTGGCGCGAAATGAGCGGCAGGACAGCGGCGCGCCTCGCAATCCATGACATGGAGTGGGTCTCTAGGCGCGCCGCTGTCCTAACGCTCATTTCGCGCCAAATTGCACCCCGCGGCAAAATGAACGGCAGGACAGCAGCGCGCCTCGCAATCCATGGCATGGAGTGGGTCTCGAGGCGCGCCGCTGTCCTAACGCTCATTTTGCCGCGGGGTGCAATTTGGTGCGAAATGAGCGGCAGGACAGCAGCGCGCCTCACAATCCATGACATGGAGTGGGTCTCTAGGCGCGCCGCTGTCCTAACGCTCATTTCGCGCCAAATTGCGGCAAAGTGAACGGCTGCTGTTGCCACGGCAAAATGAACGGCAGGACAGCAGCGCGCCTCTCAATCCACGGCATGGAGTGGGTCTCGAGGCGCGCTGCTGTCCTGCCGTTCATTTTGCCGCGGCAACATGTCCAAATGGCAACAGCAGCCCCCCAGTCTGTTTATCGAGAGGGGTGGCAGGTGAGACGGTCTCATTTCTCCAGTTTCACCTGCTACCCCCAAATTGCATCCCTAAAGGGGGGGGGTAGTTACGGTAAGCGATGGGCTGCCCGGCAAGGGGAGCCATGTGTCCCTCCAACCCCCCCCTTTCCCCCCCTCTATGCCGGTAAAAGATGCCACAAATAAGTCTTTGTGAGACTCAAAACAAATGAGAAAATGGGGAGAAGGAAAGGGAAGGGAAAGAAACAGGAATACTGGGGAAAGGAAAGAAAGAAAGGGAGAGAAAGAGAAACAAAACAGGGAAAGGAAGGAAGGAAGGAAGGAAGAGAGGCAAACAGAAAACAGGAATACTGGGGAAAGGAAAGAAAGAAAGGGAGAGAAAGAGAAGGAAGGAAGAGGAAGAGAGGCAAACAGAGAACAGGAATACTGGGGAAAGGAAAGAAAGAAAGGGAGGGAAAGAGAAGGAAGGAAGAGGAAGAGAGGCAAACAGAAAACAGGAATACTGGGGAAAGGAAAGAAAGAAAGGGAGGGAAAGAGAAGGAAGGAAGAGGAAGAGAGGCAAACAGAAAACAGGAATACTGGGGAAAGGAAAGAAAGAAAGGGAGGGAAAGAGAAGGAAGGAAGAGGAAGAGAGGCAAACAGAAAACAGGAATACTGGGGAAAGGAAAGAAAGAAAGGGAGGGAAAGAGAAGGAAGGAAGAGGAAGAGAGGCAAACAGAAAACAGGAATACTGGGGAAAGGAAAGAAAGAAAGGGAGAGAAAGAAAGAAGGAAGGAAGGAAGAGGAAGAGAGGCAAACAGAAAACAGGAATACTGGGGAAAGGAAAGAAAGAAAGGGAGGGAAAGAGAAGGAAGGAAGAGGAAGAGAGGCAAACAGAAAACAGGAATACTGGGGAAAGGAAAGAAAGAAAGGGAGAGAAAGAAACAAAACAGGGAGAGGAAAGAAAGAAGGAAGAAACAGAAAATAGAGGGAGGGAGGGAATTAGAGACCCATTTGCCACACACAGTGAAACCACAATCGCAAAACCTAAACACACACACTGGGAAACCACAATGCCAAATCCCAACCGCCACACTCTCAGGGTTTTGGATTAATGGATGTAATGATCTGAAATGACTTTTATTTTGACCCCCAGAAATGATGAGTTCAAAAAGGAAGAGTTACTCTGTGGAATTCAAAAAAGGAATAGTGGAAGATTCCCGGGGAAAGAATCTGGCAGCTTTTTGTAAAGAGAAGATGTTGGAAATCCGTATGGTGAGGAAATGGAGAGTGGAGTATGAGGCGCTAACTGAACAGGTGCAGAAGGGAAATGGGAAGAAACGCAAATGTGGGTCAGGTCGGCAACCACTATTCCTTGAGCTGGAAGACAGCATCTCTGAGTGGATCGCTGACCGGAGAGCAAGGGCTTTGATTGTACGCAGGGCTGACATCCAGGCTTTTGCCCTTGAAATGGCTCCACAATTAGACATTCCCCAGGAGCAGTTCAAAGCCTCTAAGCACTGGCTGGATAACTTCCTCCAGCGACATGAACTCTCTCTAAGGAGATCCACTTCGCTATTCAAACTGGACGATGGGGAACTTGTGAAACAGGCAATTGCGTTCAAGACATTTGTTGATGGCATTGACTTTTCAAAATACCAGCCATCAAACATTATTGCCATGGATGAGACAGCTGTCTTTATGGGCCAAGGGGCTCAAACCACCATAGACCAGAGGGGTGCCACGTCCATTTACATATCCTCCACAGGATATGAAAGCACTCGGGTAACCTGTATTTTGGGCATCCGGCTGGATGGGACCAAAGTCCCACCCCTATTGATAAGCAAGGGCAAGAAGTGCAGAATAGAGAAAATATCAGGAATTTATGTCCTAGAGACAGAAAAGGCCTGGTGTACCCAGGCAGCTATCCGAAAGTGGGTGGAGCTTATGCTCCCACTTGTTATGAGGGGTGGCCAAAGAGGCATGGTGGTGTGGGATGCAGCCAGCACCCACCGTGCGAAAGCCATGAAAACTTTCCTCTCTCAAAGGAGAATTGATCAGATTATGATCCCAGCAGGGATGACTGGCTACCTGCAAACATTAGACATTGCCATCAACAAACCTTTTAAAGATAACCTTCATCTTCAAATTAACGAGTATATTGAACACCGGATGAAAAGAAATGAGCGGGGAAATTTTGTCAAGCCTAGCCTGCAGGAACTTGTACACTGGGTGAAAACCGCTTGGGACCAAATTACTGATCAATGTGTCGCAAATGCGATAAGAGCTGGATACATGGATAGGAGGTACTCCTTTGAGGAGACCTCCATTGCCAAGCATGAACGCTTGGGACCATTGGTATTACAGAGATTGAACTCTCAAGAAGAACAGAATGTAAATCATGATCTGGACTTTTTTGATGATGATATTGTGGAAGAAGATGATATGACAACCGTATTGGAATAAACTGTTGCGTTGGAATAAATTGTTGTGTTTGAGTTTGAAAAGACTGAGTTTGAAAATATTGTTGGGTTTGAAAATATTGCTGAGTTTGAAAATATTGTTGAATTTGAAAATATTGTTGAATTTGAATAAATTTATTGTTGTACCAGACACGAGCATTGTAGTTTCCCTGGGTGTGGGTTGGGTTCAGGGTCTGCGATTGTGGTTTCCCTGTGTGTGGCAAATGTGTCTCTTTCTCTCCATGTTTTCTGTTTCTCTTCCTCTTCCTCTCCCTTTCTTTCCTTTCCCCAGTATCCCTGTTTTCTGTTTCTCCTCCTTCCTTCCTTTCATTTCTCTCCATGTTTTCTGTTTCTCTTCCTCTCCCTTTCTTTCTTTTCCCCAATATCCCTGTTTTCTGTTTCTCCTCCTTCCTTCCTTTCATTTCTCTCCATGTTTTCTGTTTCTCTTCCTCTCCCTTTCTTTCTTTTCCCCAGTATCCCTGTTTTCTGTTTCTCTCTCTTCCTCTCCCTTTCTTTCTTTTCCCCAGTATCCCTGTTTTCTGTTTCTCTCTCTTCCTCTCCCTTTCTTTCTTTTCCCCAGTATCCCTGTTTTCTGTTTCTCCTCCTTCCTTCCTTCCTTCCTTTCATTTCTCTCCATGTTTTCTGTTTCTCTTCCTCTCAATTTCTTTTCCCCAGTATCCCTGTTTTCTGTTTCTTCCTCTTCCTCTCCCTTTCTTTTCCCCAGTATCCCTGTTTTCTGTTTCTCTCTCTTCCTCTTCCTCTCCCTTTCTTTTCCCCAGTATCCCTGTTTTGTTTCTCCTTTCTTCCTTTCATTTCTCTCCATGTTTTCTGTTTCTCTTCCTCTTCCTCTTTCTGTCCTTTCACAATTCTCCCTCTGTTTTCTGTTTCTGTCTTCCTCTCTGCCAGACCAGACTGGTACGGTAAGAGTCTCGCGGCCTTGCCCGCCCCATCCCCCGCCCCACGGCGCGACAAGTCCCAGGTACCGTAGGAACGTGACGCCCCGCCCAACCCTAGCGGGAGATGCCCCTCCTACCTGCGGCTTGTCGCGGGTCCTCCGTCGCCGCCTCACCGTCTTCTCTCCACGGCAGCCCGTCCTGAAAGAGAACGTCTCGCGAGTTCAAACTCGAACTCGCGCGGCGTTCTCTTTCAGAATGTGCTGCCGTGGAGAGAAGACGGTGAGGCGGCGACGGAGGTCCTGGGACAAGCCGCAGGTAGGAGGGGCGTCTCCCGCTAGGGTTGGGCGGGGTTAGGCGGGCGTCCTACCTGCGGCTTGTCGCGGGTCCTCCGTCGCCTTCTCACCATCTTCTCTCCACGGCAGCCCGTCCTGAAAGAGAACGCCGCGCGAGTTCAAACTCGAACTCGCGCGGCGTTCTCTTTCAGAATGTGCTGCCATGGAGAGAAGACGGTGAGAAGGCGACGGAGGACCTGGGACAAGCCGCAGGTAGGAGGGGCGTCCTGCTAGGGTTGGGCGGGGTTAGGCGGGCGTCCTACCTGCGGCTTGTCCCGGGTCCTCCGTCGCCTTCTCACCGTCTTCTCTCCACGGCAGCCCGTCCTGAAAGAGAACGTCTCGCGAGTTCAAACTCGAACTCGCGCGGCGTTCTCTTTCAGAATGTGCTGCCGTGGAGAGAAGACGGTGAGGTGGCGACGGAGGTCCTGGGACAAGCCGCAGGTAAGAGGGGCGTCTCCCGCTAGGGTTGGGCGGGGTTAGGTGGGCGTCCTACCTGCGGCTTGTTGCGGGTCCTCCGTCGCCTTCTCACCGTCTTCTCTCCACGGCAGCCCGTCCTGAAAGAGAACGCCGCGCGAGTTCAAACTCGAACTCGCGCGGCGTTCTCTTTCAGAATGTGCTGCCATGGAGAGAAGACGGTGAGAAGGCGACGGAGGACCCGGGACAAGCCGCAGGTAGGAGGGGCGTCTCCCGCTAGGGTTGGGCGGGGTTAGGCGGGCGTCCTACCTGCGGCTTGTCCCGGGTCCTCCGTCGCCTTCTCACCGTCTTCTCTCCACGGCAGCCCGTCCTGAAAGAGAACGTCTCGCGAGTTCAAACTCGAACTCGCGCGGCGTTCTCTTTCAGAATGTGCTGCCGTGGAGAGAAGACGGTGAGGCCGCGACGGAGGTCCTGGGACAAGCCGCAGGTAGGAGGGGCGTCTCCCGCTAGGGTTGGGCGGGGTTAGGCGGGCGTCCTACCTGTGGCTTGTTGCGGGTCCTCCGTCGCCTTCTCACCATCTTCTCTCCACGGCAGCCCATCCTGAAAGAGAACGCCGCGCGAGTTCAAACTCGAACTCGCGCGGCGTTCTCTTTCAGAATGTGCTGCCATGGAGAGAAGACGGTGAGAAGGCGACGGAGGACCCGGGACAAGCCGCAGGTAGGAGGGGCGTCTCCCGCTAGGGTTGGGCGGGGTTAGGCGGGCGTCCTACCTGCGGCTTGTCCCGGGTCCTCCGTCGCCTTCTCACCGTCTTCTCTCCACGGCAGCCCGTCCTGAAAGAGAATGTCTCACGAGTTCAAACTCGAACTCCCGCGGCGTTCTCTTTCAGAATGTGCTGCCATGGAGAGAAGACGGTGAGAAGGCGACGGAGGACCCGGGACAAGCCGCAGGTAGGAGGGGCGTCTCCCGCTAGGGTTGGGCGGGGTTAGGCGGGCGTCCTACCTGCGGCTTGTCCCGGGTCCTCCGTCGCCTTCTCACCGTCTTCTCTCCACGGCAGCCCGTCCTGAAAGAGAACGCCGCGCGAGTTCAAACTCGAACTCGCGCGGCGTTCTCTTTCAGAATGTGCTGCCATGGAGAGAAGACGGTGAGAAGGCGACGGAGGACCCGGGACAAGCCGCAGGTAAGAGGGGCGTCTCCCGCTAGGGTTGGGCGGGGTTAGGCGGGCGTCCTACCTGCGGCTTGTCCCGGGTCCTCCGTCGCCTTCTCACCGTCTTCTCTCCACGGCAGCCCGTCCTGAAAGAGAACGCCGCGCGAGTTCAAACTCGAACTCGCGCGGCGTTCTCTTTCAGAATGTGCTGCCATGGAGAGAAGACGGTGAGAAGGCGACGGAGGACCCGGGACAAGCCGCAGGTAGGAGGGGCGTCTCCCGCTAGGGTTGGGCGGCGTTAGGCGGGCGTCCTATCTGCGGCTTGTCCCGGGTCCTCCGTCGCCTTCTCACCGTCTTCTCTCCACGGCAGCCCGTCCTGAAAGAGAACGTCTCGCGAGTTCAAACCCGAACTCGCGCGGCGTTCTCTTTCAGAATGTGCTGCCGTGGAGAGAAGACGGTGAGGCGGCGACGGAGGTCCTGGGACAAGCCGCAGGTAGGAGGGACGTCTCCCGCTAGGGTTGGGCGGGGTTAGGCGGGCGTCCTACCTGCGGCTTGTCGCGGGTCCTCCGTCGCCTTCTCACCATCTTCTCTCCACGGCAGCCCATCCTGAAAGAGAACGCCGCGCGAGTTCAAACTCGAACTCGCGCGGCGTTCTCTTTCAGAATGTGCTGCCATGGAGAGAAGACGGTGAGAAGGCGACGGAGGACCCGGGACAAGCCGCAGGTAAGAGGGGCGTCTCCCGCTAGGGTTGGGCGGGGTTAGGCGGGCGTCCTACCTGCGGCTTGTCCCGGGTCCTCCGTCGCCTTCTCACCGTCTTCTCTCCACGGCAGCCCGTCCTGAAAGAGAACGCCGCGCGAGTTCAAACTCGAACTCGCGCGGCGTTCTCTTTCAGAATGTGCTGCCATGGAGAGAAGACGGTGAGAAGGCGACGGAGGACCCGGGACAAGCCGCAGGTAGGAGGGGCGTCTCCCGCTAGGGTTGGGCGGCGTTAGGCGGGCGTCCTATCTGCGGCTTGTCCCGGGTCCTCCGTCGCCTTCTCACCGTCTTCTCTCCACGGCAGCCCGTCCTGAAAGAGAACGTCTCGAGAGTTCAAACTCGAACTCGCGCGGCGTTCTCTTTCAGAATGTGCTGCCGTGGAGAGAAGACGGTGAGGCGGCGACGGAGGTCCTGGGACAAGCCGCAGGTAGGAGGGGCGTCTCCCGCTAGGGTTGGGCGGGGTTAGGCGGGCGTCCTACCTGCGGCTTGTCGCGGGTCCTCCGTCGCCTTCTCACCGTCTTCTCTCCACGGCAGCCCATCCTGAAAGAGAACGCCGCGCGAGTTCAAACTCGAACTCGCGCGGCGTTCTCTTTCAGAATGTGCTGCCATGGAGAGAAGACGGTGAGAAGGGACGGAGGACCCGGGACAAGCCGCAGGTAGGAGGGGCATCTCCCGCTAGGGTTGGGCGGGGTTAGGCGGGCGTCCTACCTGCGGCTTGTCCCGGGTCCTCCGTCGCCTTCTCACCGTCTTCTCTCCACGGCAGCCCATCCTGAAAGAGAACGCCGCGCGAGTTCAAACTCGAACTCGCGCGGCGTTCTCTTTCAGAATGTGCTGCCGTGGAGAGAAGACGGTGAGAAGGCGACGGAGGACCCGGGACAAGCCGCAGGTAGGACGCTCGCCCCGCCAAGAGAGACGCACCACTTACTGGAGTTTTGCAGCTCCTTGGTCTCTCGGCTTGTCTGTTTGCAAGTTTTTTTCCCTAAAGAGACTAGCCGAGAGACCATGGAGCTGGCAAACTCCAGTAAGTGGTGCGTCTCGTGCCCCGCCCAGCCTGCACCCCGAAAATAATAAGCCACCCCCCGAAAATAAGGCCAGGGGCATTTTTGGGGGGTCAGAAAAATATAAGCCCCTGTCTTATTTTCGGGGAAACACGGTAGATTTTCCCCCCTATTTTCCTCCCCCAAAACTAAGGTGTGTCTTATACTCTGGTGCATCTTATACTCCAAAAAATACGGTAAGTATTTAAAATAAATTTTAAAATATTTTAATTTTTGTCATTCACATTTCATTTTGTCCCTCCTTTTGCATCCTTTCTTTAATGATTCTATTCCACCATTTCTTCAATATTAGTGTAACTCTTGTCCTGTGGTGAGTTGCTCCATGGCTAGTTGTCCTGTGTTGAGTTGGCCATAGTGAGTTGGCCAACTTGTCCTAGACCCATTTCTAATTTAGTCTACAGCTCCCTAGTAGTCCTATGCAAGGAGCAGACCTGACATACAAACCTTTAGAGCTCAAGAAAAAAATAGGAAAGTGCTGCAACTTGGTAATACATACCAACCTCGTAAGATAGTAGGAAAGGTCCGGAATAGTGCATGCAAATATGTAACCTTGGGTTGTTCATCCTTGATATCAAGAGATGAATAAACATGAATCTATAGAAAAGAGTCAGGAAACTTAAAAAAATACTAGTGATCATGATCTACAGTTCCAGATTCTCTAGCACTGTGAGAAGAATATACATCTTTGTCCATAAAGCTGATTCTTTCATCTCAGAGCTTCTCAGAACTTACAAAAAACTCTCAGCATGAAATTAGATTATAACAATAGCAGGCCAACTCCAAGAATTATAACAAAACCTAGTGTCAACTCTGTTTCCAAATGGGCTCAAATCACATAATAGACGCCTATAATATCAATCAAACTTTGTGTACGCATGCATGCACATGTGTACGTTTCATGAGAAATCTGCAGTACCATTGTACTGTTGATTATGCTGAGCAAATCAGTGTAAGAAAAAAAGCATGCATGTAAAAGAAATTTAGCAACAGCATATATCTGTTCCCTCCATTGTTAAGTAACAGATTTAAAAGTTGCTACATGCCACCTCACCCCACACACTCTACCAACAGTCTTGAAATGGAGACTTAGAATTCATTTGCAGATTTTACAAAAGATGTCTAGCTTTCCTTAGCTTACCATTGTCACTCTTTAGGTGTTTAGATAAACAATTACTTGGCCTCAAGAAACCATCACCACCTGGGAGGGTGTTATCTTCACTCTGTTTTAGAACATGGAACTCTGGATTCATTATCATTTGTACTTTGTGTAGTAATGTGATGCTACACCTCCTGTATTGTTAAGCTTTCTGGCCTGACTTTGTAATACACACCTATATTTCTGCTTACATCCATCAGAGGCTGCTATTATCTCCAGTGAATACTCTTATGCATACACCTGCATAACTGGGTGCATGGATTATTTAAAGTCCTAACTATTCTCTAATAAACATAGTCACATATTGCTGTTTTCAATTATCCTTATTTGGTGAAGTCTTTCCTGACTTACTTACTATATGCTACAGTTTAATCCTTCTTAGAGTATGCAATTGTCATTTTGAAGGTTTCAAGTTTACCATACTTGCAGGCATGGTGTAACATTTCCAACCTGTTTTGGATGGGGGAGCAGGTCCCCTGAAAACCTGAAAAGGCTATCTGATCCATTTGAATTGGACTTCAGTTCTCTTTGAAGAAAGATGACCAATGGAAAGGGACTGAAGAAGTTTCTACCCAAACATTTCTGGAAAACAAGTTGCCTACTTGATCAAGTATGCATTTTGGATCTAGGGTAATCAATGAAGATCTACTTAGCAATAATAGCTAGAAGCCACTTTTGATAACTTTGGCTGGTATAGCAATAATAGACTTACTTAAACAAGGATAGCTTTAATCTTAAGTACACATGTAGTAGTTACAATCTAATTAATTACTCTCTGTATTACAGTATTAAACTATTTGAAAATGATAATTGACACAAAGACATCTACTGGGTGAACAAACTATATTACTTCTATTTGATACTAATTATATTGATTAGCATTTATTTATGGAAGTAATTTGAAATGGAGCCAAGAAATGGATTGGCACTAAACCTAATTTAATAATTATTTTTATGACTCTGTTTCCCAAAATACCCAGAGATATCATGAAACTTGTAAATAGGAAATGGAAGCAAAGTCTTAGCAAAATCCTCCACCCACTTCTAGCCTCTTGGATTCCTAAAACACAACCTTTAAATCAGGCCTGTCACCACACACAGGCCACACCCACCCCATTCCGCAAAGGCAAAAGACATTGATACATCATGTGATGTCACATAACACGATCGAGTTTGTCACCCATTCTCTAAATCAAAGATTTATTGATAGAATTGTCATGCATGAATACTTAATCATTTTGAAATTAATCCAAACTAGTATCTATGAATGCATCTTCTGACTCCATAAGTAAAGGATGACCAAAAGCTATATGTAGGAAAGCTGAGGGTCACAATGTGAGTAAAGCCGTATCTTCACACATGTGGGTGACATTCAAAGTTGTTGACAATTTTGATGATTTCTTTGTGTTAACTGTTGTATACCTTTTTTATGCCTTATGATACAGTTTTCTACCTGAAAACTGTTTTTAAAGTGGAACTTGAAATATTGGTGTCCAGCAGTCATGCTAAGAACCTGGTTTCACAGGGCTGCAAAGAGGAAGTTTGGCCATAGATTTTTTAAATCTTCTGTAAGTTAATTTTAAATTAAATGCTTCATTAAATGTTTACGTTCTCTTTCTTGAGTGTGCAATGAGTTATTTTTTATTATCTTTTATTTATAAAGTACTTAATCCACTTTTCATTAACAAAAAATAATCCCAAAACAATGCAAGCTAATAAAACCACACAGGATTACAAATGTCAAAATCAAAAAATGCCATTTGAAAACCTAAAAACATTAAACAGCAGATAAATTCAACTTCTGTCTTAGACCTGCACTACAGACCTCTGTTCTTCTGCTAAAAACACTCCCGTCAGTTTTAGGTTTTCAGTCACAAGAAAATTGCTCCAACCTTTTGATAATCTAAACTGCCATTTTTCTGAACCATCACCAGCTTTATGGCATCCTCTAAAGTATTCTTGCAAATTAATCCTTAAATTCCATACCAAAGTCGCCTTTAAATATCTTCCAGTTTCAGAACAAACACATGCAGAAATAGCATTCTTCCAGTCAAAATTACTTCGTTGGTCACCTTAACAGACCTCAGCTCAATTACAACAAGCTGTATTATTTGTGAGGAAATTCTCCATAGTGGGCGGAGCGAGCCTCCAAGAATGGGATGATCCAATCCATCAGCCAATCAGGACTGAGTCTGACTCTATAAAAGTTGTCACCCCGAAGGGCACCCCCTCTTTCGACTCAGTCCTAAGTCTGGGACTAGTGTTACCTAACCTAGCAGGTTCTTCCACTACTCGTCTTATTCTTCAAATTCTACAATCAGTAAGTGAGATTAACCCCACTAACTACCATCGTGAGTGGGGGGGGGCAGCTGGCATCCTGTGACAGCTGTCTGTCTGCTGGACCACTGCCCAGAGGATTGGTTCGCGGCCTGGCCACCGGCTCTTGCAGTACCATCGTTATAAGTCACAGAAGCTACCACGCTTGAGTGACCACCGGCCAGGGTGGCTCTGCCACTTACCGCGGGGAGGGGAACCCTTGACGACCACCTGTCAAAACGTCTACCTTCGTGCAGCCTCTCGGTTCCCTCCCTTTCGGCTTCAGCGTTTCGGCGCCTTCATAAAAGCCTACCAGCCTCCCGTCGCTCCCTTGCTTCGTCCTGAGCCCTGGGGCCCTGTCAGGCCGTCCTGTCAGTTTTTGGTGCGAACCGCCATATTTCTCCTGTGCCAAGGGCCCGCCCTGCAGCTGACGGTCGGAGGTGCCTCTGCGCACATGCTGAGCTCATCGCACCACTTTGCCGATCCGAGTGCGAGGAGGAGACCTCAGTGCGCAGGCGCAGAACACATCGTGGAGCTTTGCCTGTCAGGCAAGTGAAGATCGACTGCCGGCCTTCCACAGCGATCTGCAGCCTCGGCCTTGCAAGGGAGCCCCTTCTGTCGCCGCAGCAGAGCCGCCCGCCATCAGAACTTTCAAATCAGCTGTCGGGCAGCTCGAAAACACCAGCTGCTTGTCGGGCCGCGGCCTTGTTGCGCACGCGCGCCGGAGGCCGCTCGCGTCATCGGGACTTCCCTCCCACACGCCGGCCTCTCCGTTGGAGCCCAGCTGCTTGTCGGAGCCGGCGCCAACTGCGCACGCGCTCCAGAGGGCTCCGACGTCATCGGGCATTCCCTCAGCACTCCTTCTGCCTGCCTTGAGCCCAGCTGCTACTCGGACGCCGCGCGGAGCGTGCCAGCACGCAGGCACCCTTCTCCGTAGCCTTTTCTGCCTGCCCCTTCTCAGATTGCCATGGCAGACAACGGGACCAAGAAGAGGGCCAAAACTGGCAAGGAGCCCAGCCAGCAGGACTCAGCTGCCCGGGCAGCTTCAGCTCCTCCAGCCTCGCATAGGGACCGCTCCCCTCTGCGTCAGACAGGAGCTGAGGCCAAAAGACCCCCCCACAAGGAGGGCGGCCACAAGGACAAGGCTAAGCAGCCTGCCTCCACATCATCAGGCTCCTCCCGGGCTCGTGACGCTGGAGATCACCTGGCCTCCAGATCCAGGCAGTCATCGGGGGCCCTATCCTTGGATAACCCGAACCTTTGTTTGGGTGACGTGGACATTTGGGAGGAACCCCAAACATCTCGTGCCCCCTCCCCGGCTGTCCCGCCACCCACTGCATCCGCCATCTTTCAGAGCCAGGAAGTCCAGGCCCTCATCCAAATGGCGATCAGGGACGGGATTGCGGCGGGCTTGAAGCAGACATCCACGCCAACACCATCCACGTCGGGCACAACGTCTGTTCCTCCACAGCAGCACCGTCCTCCGCCTACGGCCGAGCGGGCCCAACCTCGGGTCGCTGAGGCCACCGCATCCCCGTCTTCTCCGGAGTCGCTCCACGAAACCGAGGAACCGGGACTGGACCTTGACCTGTCAGCTGATGAGGATGTCGCACCTGAGCCCCCAGCATCCACGAGCCTTTTCAACCCGGCCCTCTTTAAATCACTGCTCCACAAGGCGAGGGCTGCAGCCAAGATGCCCCCGGTGGAGCCCAAACCAGCCGGCGAGGAACCAGGCGATCCTCTCTTCGAAGAGACGACCTCGCAGGAGGAAGTTATCCCTGCACCGAATCTCTTCATTACCTCGGTCACGAAGCAGTGGCAGACTCCGATTGCGGGAGCGGCCCCGTCATCATTGGACAAGCGGTTCTTCAACGTGGCACAAGGGTTGGCTCAGCATCTACCAGTCCCACCGGCAGATCCACCCATCAAGGTGCTTTACTCTGCCAACCCACTGCCGGGTGACTCAGAAGAGCTCTTGCGCCCGGAGGATCGCCGCACTGAACAGGCCATTTTGCGCTCTCATCAAGCGGCAGCATGGGCCGTCCGGGCCTCGGCAACTGCCTCGTTCTTCTGCCGGACCTCCATCCGCTGGCTCAAGGCGCTGCAAGAACAGTCCTCTGATGGGCGCACCCGCCAGGACATCAACAAATTACTAGCGGTGGCCCAGTTCACCTCGGATGCCACTCTTCAGAGCGCACGCTTTGCAGCACGGTCAATGGGGGCATCTGTGGTGGCACGCCGGATGCACTGGCTCCGAGGCTGGCAGTCGGACGCTCGCCACAAGTGGCGCCTTGCCACCTCCCCAGTCCAGGGTCAGTCCCTCTTCTGGGAGGCACTGGAACCTTACCTCGTAGAGTCCAAGGACAAGAGGAAGGTCCTCCCTAACTGTACCCGTAGGGGCCCGAACAAACCCGCTACCCCACCACCTGCCCCCCTCCCCGGCGCCCTTACCGCGCCCCTAGATATAGGGGTAGATATCAGGCTGGCGGCCGCCAGACTCAGGGGCAGGACAAACCTAGGCCAGAACCACCGGCCAAGCGCCCTTTTCGGGGTGCAGGCGGGCGCTCCTACCGCCGCTCCAAGATCCCACGGTCCTTCCCATTGGGGGTCGCCTGCGCTTCTTCGCCAGGCGATGGGAAGATACCACCACGGATAGTTGGGTGCGAGAGACCATTACATCGGGACTCGCACTTGACCTCCTCTCCACCCCACCGGGATATTTCATGAGGTGCCCCCAGTCCTCCAATCCCGAGAAGCGGTCACTTATGCTGGCTGCTATCCAGCACCTGTTGGAAATTGAGGCCATCCAACGGGTTCCGGAGGACCAACGGGGGCAAAGATTCTATTCCAACTTATTCCTTGTCGAAAAATCCTCGGGGGGGTGGAGAGCAGTCATGGACCTCAAGCGGCTCAATAAATTCATCGCATATAAGAGGTTCAAGATGCACACGCTGCAGTCCATCCTAGCGTGTGTGCGAAAAGGGGACTTTATGTCCTCTATCGACCTGACAGAAGCCTACCTTCATGTACCAATTCGGCCTTCCCACCAAAAGTACCTTCACTTCTGTTACATGTCCGACCATTATCAGTATTCGGCACTTCCTTTTGGTCTCTCCTCCTTCTTCCCACCAAAAGTACCTTCACTTCTGTTACATGTCCGACCATTATCAGTATTCGGCACTTCCTTTTGGTCTCTCCTCCGCTCCGCGTGTCTTTACAAAGATCCTGGCAGCCCTTGCGGCAAGCTTGAGGGCCATTCCCGTTCGCATGCACTGCTATCTGGACGATATATTAGTTCTATCGTCCTCCTATGCACGGGCTGAGGTAGACCTTCAGTTCACTATGGAGTGCTTGGAGGAGCATGGCTTCTCCCTAAACATCGAGAAGAGCCAGCTCACACCCACCACCAGAATTACTCACCTAGGGGCTATTGTGGATTCCCTGGAGTGCAGGGTGTTCCTCTCCCAGGAGAGACAGGACAATATCACCACTCTTGTCCAGCAGGTGCTCTGCCTGAGGAGAGCACCCCTAAAACAGCTCTCATCTCTCCTGGGGAAGATGATTTCGGCCATTCATATCACGCCCTGGGCACAGCTGCACTCCAGGGAACTACAATGGCTCTTACTTCCCTTCCAACGGGCGGGGAGGAGTAACTCATCGGCTAAAATCTTTATCCCATCCTCTGTCCATCGCTCTCTCCAGTGGTGGCGGTCCCCGGTGATTTCCGAAGGGTCCAACTTCTTCGAGCCGAGCCGAGTGACGGTGACAACCGACACCAGCCTGCAGGGATGGGGGGCTCACGTCCTTTGCCACATGGCCCAGGGAACGTGGTCTCAGTCGGAGACCCTCCTGAATATCAATATCCTCTAACTGCGAGCAGCCTTCCGGGCCCTTCAGGAATTCCAGCACGTCCTCCACAACCGACATGTCCTGTTGTTGACGGACAATGTAACCACCAAGGCACACGTCAACTGCCAAGGTGGGACAGTCTCCAAGGGCCTAATGTCGGAAGCCAAGGCCCTGGGGCTCTGGGCGGAGCGCCACCTGCTCTCGCTCAGGGCAGAGCATATATCGGGAGTAGACAACACAACAGCGGACTGGCTAAGTCGCAACGCGATGGACTCGGCGGAGTGGAGCCTGCACCAGGACATCTTCCAGCAGCTGGTGCAGCGATTCGGACTCCCGATACTCGACCTCTTCGCCACTCCCCACAACGCCAAGCTCCCGAGGTTTGTCTCCCGTTACCGGTCCCACGGGGCCGAGGACATCGACGCCCTTCGCTGCCCCTGGCCGAGGGGCCTCTTGTATGCCTTCCCCCCTCTGGCGGTGATCCCACAAGTCATCCGCAGGATCATCGCTGAGAAAGCGGAGGTGATCCTCCTCGCCCCGCACTGGCCCAGGAGAGCGTGGTTCGCAGACCTCCGGTCGCTTTCGGCCAGCCCACCATGGCGGATACCACCGACCGCGTATTCGCTCTCCCAGGGGTCCTTGACCCATCCGGACCCGCACTGGTTCAAGTTGACCGCTTGGCACTTGACCGGCGCTGCCTGACTCATCGCGGAGTGCCCGATGCCATCGTGGACACTCTTATGTCATCCAGACGGGCATCGACTGACCGTATTTACGCTTCTACTTGGAAGTCGTTTTGTTTGTGGTGTTCAGCCGCCTCTCTTTGTCCGGTGGACCTTGCCATCGTGGGTATCTTACGCTTTTTACAAGCGGGCCTGGACAAGGGGTTGGCCCCCAACACTCTGCGTCGCCAAATGGCGGCGATCTCCACCGTGCTTACCTGCGACACCGCCGACACACTGTCGGCTCATCCGCTGATACGGCGATTTCTCCGAGCGGCCTCCAACCTCTCACCTCCTGTCGTCCACCGGTTCCCGACGTGGGATCTCCCACGGGTTCTTCTGGCACTGACGACGGAGCCCTATGAGCCGCTACGCACCGTATCACTGCGTCACCTCACCCTCAAGGTTGCCTTCCTGGTGGCCATAACTTCGGCTCGTCGGATTTCGGAACTGGCGGCCCTATCGGTCCGGGAGGACTTATGTGTCTTCCACCCCGATAGGGTTGTACTCCGTCTGGATCCGACTTTCATTCCGAAGGTGAATACACTCTTCCATAGGACGCAGGAGCTGGTTTTGCCCTCCTTTTATGCCCAACCCTCGACGGACTTGGAGCGACAGTGGCATACCATTGACGTACGGAGGGCGGTTAAAATATACAACGTCCGCACCGCCCCCTTTCGGCGTTCGGAGGCACTGTTTGTTTGTTTCCATCCGAAATCCATGGGCACCAAGGCTTCGCCAGCGCTTATTGGCAGCTGGATCCGGTCGGTCATTGCAGACATTTACTGTGCGCAGGGCCTTCCGCGTCCGGAGGGGTTGACCACACACTCGACACGCAGCGCGGCCACCACGGCAGCGTGGTCGGCCAGGACTTCTCTGGAGGAAGTGTGCAGGGCTGCCACCTGGTCTTCTCCGGTGGCCTTTATAAGACATTACAAAGTGGAACAATTTGCCTCGGCTGAGGCCGATTTTGGGAGGCATGTGCTTCAGTCTGCCTTCTCGGCTGAGGAACAGCATGAATAACTGTCTGCCCTCCCTAGGGACTGAACTGCTTTGGCATGTCCCATTCTTGGAGGCTCGCTCCGCCCACTATGGAGAACGGGGTGTTGTTCCTTACCTGAACGCCCCTTCTCGTAGGGCGGAGCGAGCCTCCACGTCCCTCCCTGTTGGTTTTTTGCATAGAGTTATAGTCATTAATTCCTGCTGTTTAATAAAGTTTGGTTAGGTTGTTACACTATGGGTCTGACTCCGTCCTTCGTCTCAAGAGGGGGTGCCCTTCGGGGTGACAACTTTTATAGAGTCAGACTCAGTCCTGATTGGCTGATGGATTGGATCATCCCATTCTTGGAGGCTCGCTCCGCCCTACGAGAAGGGGCGTTCAGGTAAGGAACAACGCCCCGTTCTAAGACAGACAGAAAATGGAATCAGAAAACCTCCTGCTAAATTGTAGCTCCTCCTTCTCTGCAGCTGCTCTTGATGAAACCCAATAATTCAGTCTAATTGGTATGGAAGCAATAGGCCCTTGCTGTGTAATCTTTGTAAGAGCAAGTACTGTGGGGACCAAACTGAGGTTTTATCCTGGTGCTATAATTTAATGCACTAAGAGGACAATCATGTCAATGAAACAATTGTAATGATGAGCTCTTCTTTTACCCTTGCGTTTCTTGACACATAATGGGGTTTTAACAACTCTAGCATTTCTGCTACTATTTTTTTCAAACATTTGTCCAGCAGTTTGCTTTTCTTCAATGCTATACTTAAGTGAATTAAATATATTTTTTAAAAATGCAATATAATTTCATACATTTTAAAATTACATTATACTTCACTACTTTAGAGATATATTTCATACACAGAGAGAGGGAGGTCTGGCTTTCAGAAAATCCATGTACTGTGTATTTTAAAATAAAATAAAGACCAAATGTATTTCTCAGGTTTCTTTTAAGAATAACCATTTTATTTGTGACATTTGCATGTACAGTATTCAACTGTAAGTTTAGCTTTTAGTTAAAACTAGATCTGTTTGAGTTTCTTCAAATATTTTAATAAAAAATCCCTACAATTGGCAAATTAAGATACAACCTGAAATAATAAATAAGGATAACTGTATAATATGCATAATATTGTTTTCATCACACAAGAATAAAATGGCAAAATTTCATAATGTGTTATAATGGGTATCAATTATTTCTAAATCATTTGATAGAAAATGTATTGATATCTAATTTAGTTCCAAGTCCAGACATCACCTACTGATGACCTTTTTATGGTCTAATAAGGTTAACTTATGATACTTGAGAAAGCATTGTACTTTCTCAAGTACTTTAAGAAGAAAACAAGGAAGATGCAATTATGATTATGATTAAGATGTAATCCACTCCTGCAAGTTGAAGTTATGTGGCTTGTAGATTGACCCATTTTGCAATAAGTTGAGTTTTCAGATGGTCATCAAATAAAGTCTTCCATGACTGATAATTAAGTTACAGCATGGCAAATATCAATGTGGCACAACTTCCAATTGCTGCTCTATCAGGAAGACTCCCAGGTTGTACACTATCTCTTTTGGTGAGACTACATCCCCATAAAGAGCTAAAATTGATATTGTCCCAGATTCAACTGTCTTCTGAACCAATAGCTGTTTTGTTTTGCTATGGTAATCTGAAACTATTTCTCTTCAACTAGATGGTATCTAGTTGAAGATACATCTCCCAAGTGGCATCAGACAGAGATGCATCACTGGATATCATCAGCAAAGTAATATTGTACTCCAAATGATTGAATTAAAAATTCCATAGTTACATGCAGATGTTAATTAGGATATGGGAAATGTTTGAGTCCCATATTATAATATCCTAAAACTTAGAAGCGGCCTCCTAAACACACATTATCTATTCACTCAAGAGGAGTGAAACCAGCATAAAACAATACCTTCCATCTTAACCCTTAGAAGAATGTCACTGAGAGATCCAAAAAGATTGGGAGCACTGCACTACTACTATGACATAGAGTGTGACCAATGGAGTTTCCATCCCATGTCCAATCTAAGCCCTGACAGAAAAGGATTCAGATAATTCACTTCCTCCAGAATACTTCAGGGTTTCCCCCCACCACATTTTCAATAATCTTTTCGGAAGTAAAGGTTGGAGACTAGATGGTGGTAGAGCATAATGTTGGTCCATGGCTGGCTTCCTAAAGATAGGGCATACTCTCAATACTCTCTTCAGAAATATCACAATCTTTGTCTCCCATAATGAGATATTCACAACAGCTCGGACCCATTCTTTTGTTCTTTGTGCATGTACTAGCCAAGGGCAGGGATGTAGCCCACAGTTGACACATCTCATCTCATCAAAGATACCATTAACCGGCTCAACTTTTCCCTGCAGGAAGTTACCCTCAGGACTTTGTCCAGCCTGTTCTAACTTTGAACAAGTGGAAATTGGGTGATTTTGAAAGTTGCAAATAATAACCAGATTATTCATTCCTTTACTTAATGAGGAATTATTCATTCCTCGTTTCAAATATTGGACTTGAACCCACTCAAATAAATCTCTGTAGGTCTTTTCATATTTTATCTTTTCAAAATTCTGCAGAAATTGCTGAAGCTGAGTGAGTAAAAGAAAAAGAAAAAAAGACTGGTTAGCCAAAAGTCACCCAGTAAGCTTTTTCTTCAAGGAGCCTGAAAAGAGGAAATAAAGCATTCAGCATGACTTTTCACAGATGATATCATCCATTTGCAGACTAACAAACTGAATACTGATGGCTAGGCATAGGGCCTTTATTTACCCTTCAGAGCTGCAATATCTCTTTCTGACTTCAGAACATGAATCAGATTTCTATTCGACTATCACTAGTTAAAATATTAATTACTAAAACTACAGTCTTCGAAATTTCTCTCCCTCGTTCTTCTTTCCCTTATTAAGTATACTTAAATTGGATCAAATATCTGTAAATGAAAGATTTTTTTAAAAAATGTATTTTACTTCAGTATTTTTCAGCATGCAATATTATCATTTCAGGGCTTTGTTTTGCTCTGTTTGTTTAGCTTTTCTTTAGTCATTTTAAGCCAGCTTTTCTTTTCATTACCCTTAGGGAATGAACTCTGGGTCTGTTAGCTTAATATTGTGAATAAAATTAGCTTCTTCCAATGCCGTGTTTTGTGATGGAATGATGAAAGCTTTTCTGTTTTGCTCCATATATTGAATTGAACTGAACTGATTTAAATAACCTTTTACAAAGTTAAGTAAACTTTACAAACATAAGCATATTTTTTATCAAATATTTACATATCAAAATATATGATTTTAACAAGGAAGGAAGGAAGATCTGATTTATGGAATAAAGAATAACACAGTTGGAAGGCACCTTGGAGATCTTCTAGTCCAACCCTTTGCTCAGGCAGGTGACCCTATACCAGTGATGGCGAACCTTTTTTTCCTCGGGTGCCGAAAGCGCGCACGCGCGCGCTATTACACACGCTCGAGTGCCCATACCCATAATTCAATGCTGCCCCACCCCCCCCATGAATGTTGGCACCATCCCCCCTGCTCCCCCATTTCCTGACTTCGGGTGGGCCCGGTAGGTCCGTTTTTCTCCCTCCCCAGGCTCCAGAGGCTTCCCTAGAGCCTGGGGAGGGAGAAAACGCCCTCTCCCACCCCCCGGAGGCCCTCCAGAGGCCGAAAACGCCCTCCCAGAAAATCCACGCAGGCCAAAAATTAGCTGGCTGGCACGCACATGTGTGCTGGAGCTGAACTAGGGCAACGGCTCACGTGCCGGCAGATATGGCTCCGTGTGCCACCTGTGGCACGCGTGCCATAAGTTCGCCACCACTGCCCTATACCATTCTGGACAAATGGCTGTTCAATCTCTTCTTAAAAACTTCTAGTGATGGAACATCCACCACTTCCAAAGGCAAGCTGTTCCACTGAGTAATAGTTCCCATTGGCAGGAAATTTCTCCTTGGTTCTAGGTTTGGATTTATCAATTAATTCTTGTCCTGCCCTCAGGTGCTTTCAATAATAGGTTCTCTGCAACAGCCTCTCAAATATTGGAAGACTCCTATCATGTGACCCCTTCTCTTTATTAGACTAGACATACTCAGTTCCTGCAATCGTTCATCATAAATCTTTCTTTCCCTCAATCCTATGTTTTCCTGGAAGCAGATCAGTGAATAAAGGTATAAAGTTTGCAATACATCAGGAACTTAAAGAGAAAGAGGGAGAACATAGAAACCTTCTGATTATACTAGATACAAAAATGTCAAGAGGCATTTATTTGAACTGATGAAGGCTTTAAAATGTGTGGAGCAACCATTTCCTATTTCCCCAGATGCAGCTCTTGCTACACCAATAGCACAGTTCTCATGAGACTTTGCAGTTCAACATATGAAGATCAGGCATGCACGCATGGACAACTTAGGAAGGAAGTCCACTAGTAAGTGATTCTGTTATTCTTGTCAGCTTATTGCCCTCACATATTCAAGCTTCCTGCCACGGTCAGGACTCAGGTGTAGCTAGATAAGATCAGCTATGGCTGAGACTTGCTCAGAGGACAAAGCTATCAGTTTCTCACATTTCCTGACAGGCCTAATGTAGTACAGCTAAAACGGCAATGGCACCAGGTATTTAATTCAAGCCCATTTTTGTAAAATTCATATTGCTGCTCATTGGCAATGACAAATCTCCACTGAAAGCAGGGGCATGAATATAGTGTGAAAGCAAGAAGATTTGCCTGTCTGGTAATGAATGTTGGAATGTGGAAAATAAAAGGCTATAAATAAGTGCAAGAAGCATTCCTGAATCTTTCATGATTATTTCCCTTCCATTATCTGTCCGTATAAATAAAAATAAAGCACTGCTTAAAAATGTTCCCTGGCACTTCAAAAGGCAATATATTAAAGAGCTGCTTGGTACAGCATTTACAACTTCCACATTGATTTTAAGCTCATTGATTTTCCTCCAGCAAAGACCTATCTTTTCATCTTGCCACTGTTTTTATTATTTTGCTTGTTTTCATAGAGACCAGATATGCAAAACAGATATGTGCAGACTGTTTGTGATTAATGTATGTCCTGACTCCCAGGGAAAACAGGATTTGTTCCTCTTGCTTAGCTTACTTGGTCAGGGACTTTTTTTCAACAAAACAAAAGTTTAGAAGTGTACGGAAGTGACAAAATTCACTGTATGGGTTAAGAACTTCTTAGATTGCAAAATTGCAAAATGGAAATAATAGCTTGACAGGTTAAGGTATGTGCAGAGTAACCCTTGAATAGCAAGGATATGCACATAGAAATGTTGCATTGGAGTAGGTATGAATAATTATTCAGTCACACACAGATACATTAAAGTGCATACAGGTTTACTTTAGGAAAATAGCACAGTCCAACAAACAGTCCAGGTCATACACGTTCAAATCAGGCAATAGCTAGAAGTACAAAGTCTTCTTACCGGCTTGTCTTTGTCAGTTACAGTAACAAAAATATCAATGTATCAATGCAGCATACATCTAACAGAGTATAGCAGAATATCACAGAGAGCATGTCAGAGAAAGACTGCCAGAGAGAAAAATGTCAGAGAGAGAATAAGCTATGATCTCTAGCTCCCTCTTATGGCAACTTGCAACACAATCAACCAATCAGAAACAGCATTCAATTAAAGCTACATTAACACAGTTAAACCTACAGACATACATTGTTGGTTTATATATTGCCAACCCAACTGATTGGACAGAGTCCTAACAGTTTTCTTTGTCCTTTAGTAGCTCCTCCCATTGCACTAAACTAGAGATAGTTTAAAATTAACTAGCTGCTTTTAGAATTGATTTAATTTGCATTATAATATGTTGTATACCATGTGGGGTGACATGACATGGAATGTATAGATGTATAATGTAGTATTAATCTACAATAATAAGAAAAAATGAAATCTGCATAGGTCCAAATCTGTTGGTTCTCTTAGAGTTTGAAACTGTAAAGAATATGGGCATATATGTATCTACTGTAGGAAAGACCTATTTGCATATCAATTAAGGCTTATGGGCAACCAAGTAACATCAAATGAACTCTACACACAGTCTGAATGGAGTAGAGGGATAGCACAGCAGTGGCCCCACATTGATGGCAACACATGCACCAGTCAAACAAATCAACTAACTTGGAGATGGCATGGCCTCATATTTTGCTTATATTAATTCTACAACAGGTGTAGTTCCGTCTTAGCTCACTTAACATTTTATAAAGCATTACTTAATTAACACTGAGTTCTAATCATCAGCCTGGGGGTTCAGAAAATTCATTATGCCAGTCATGACCACATGTTCAAAGTCCCACCCCTTTGTATTTGCATGTAAAAAGGAGATAGGCTTTTGACCACACAGTTATGACCACTTCCATCATTTTTTTTGAACTATTCTTGTGGATGACCTACCAAATTGTCTTATGACAATATTCCAACAAACCTCAGCAAAATGCTTTTGAACCTAAAGACATCCAAGAGTAATATTAAAAAGTAATAATGTTATTTTAGTAATAGCCTTTGAAAAAGATTAATAGGAACAGTAAAAATGAAATTGTCTCAGGAAAAGATGTCTGGAGAACAACCACTGATAGTTAAAATCTCTATTTGTAGCTATTTTAATTTCAAACTATTCAGAAACATATAACCATTCAAACTTAGTAAAATGATTGCTGCATCACAATACATTGAAGGAATAATTTCATAAAACATTTAAAATAATTGTAAAAGTTATAATGGCTGTCATCCTGTAGCTATTTCCCAATAATTGTAACTATTAATTGCATCCAAATCTATTGTTATTCTAACCTAGGTTCTTTAATTAATAGCTATTGTATATTAACAATCACATTCAAGTCCAAACAGACTTTAGGGTTAGGGTTTGGACTTTAGACTTTGATTGCTATAGTCATAAACAATGTAAGGATTAATGAAATCCATAAACAATTAAACCATGACATTCAATTGACAATAGCATCATATTGTCATTTTTTGTGGAATTTAAAAGTTTTTTTTTAATTGTGTACCACAAATATGAAACAAAGCAGGCAATAATGCTTGAGGTTTCTATTAGTTCCACTGGAAAGAATGCCATCTGCTCCTCTATTGTGACAATCCTACATATGCCGTCTTGAGTAAGAAGAGGACTCCTAAGTGGCACTTTTATTTAAGAACACACTGAAAAGTAACAATTCAAAAACGTTCCTAATTAATAGTAAATTGATTTTAAGAAACACTATAAAAACTGATAATGGCACTGCTTTGTGCATTTTAATACAAAAGGAAAATAATGTTAAATTTTATAATGAGATACATCAGATTATCTAGGTGCCCAGGAATTAAATTTTCTCTCTTAACATTTATGAAACATCTGACCTTGTTCTGATGTTTTAATACATATTAACTTGAAGTTATTTATTAAAGATACTACAATTTCTGATTTGGTGCCTAATTGTAGGCACTGAAATAAATACAGAACACTTGTATATGGTATTTATATATATAATGTATTTCCCTCGTCTTACAAATTATTGGTAAGTATGCGTTGTACGAGTAATCTTTAAAGAAAATATTCCAGTTCAGAATAATTAGTTTCAGAAATTCTCTTAAACCTGAACAAAACATGAGACTAAGTCATACTATGCAGCAATAATGAAATCAAGAAGCCATATCTTCTCAGGCCTAATTTCTACTACTCCCTCCTAAATTCCTGTTACCTATGATATTTAAAATATATGATTTATTTTATTTTATTTATTTTAGAAATGTATAAGGCCATCCACTCTACAACAGTTCTGGGCAATGTAAAACAATCATACAATACAATTAAAAAGAAAGAAAGCAAGCAAAATCCACCCAAATATCAGTTAAAAAGCAACCCTTAAATACAATCAAACACATAGGACTTGCTACCCAGGCTATCAGAAGAGCCAGGTTTTCAGAGCTCTTTGAAACATCACCAGGGTGAGGGCTAAATTTATCTCAAAGTGGATGTGATTCTAGAGAGCAGATGCTTTGATAGAGAAGGCACACACCAGGTTTTTAGGTATACGTGCCAATTCTGTCTGATTATACAAACCAACAGAAGTCACAAAAGATAGGTTGTTGTGTAACCAGCCCCTATGCCAGTGATGGCTAACCTTTTCGGCATGGAGTGCGCCAAAAGTGCATGTGCGCACACCCATAATGCAATGTGCATGCCCCCCACATGCCCTGTCCCCCCACACATGTGTGTGCAAACCCGCCCGCATGCACCCCGCCCGTACATGTGTGCACAATCACCCGTGTGCGCCCCATGCACGGGCACATGACCCCTGCGTGTGCACCCCACCCCTGTGCATGTGCACGCATCTTCCGCATGTGCCCTACCCCTGCGCATGTGCAGCAGAGTCCTGAAAACCAGCTGGCCAGCAGGAGGCACACATGCATGCGCGGCGGAGCCAAGCTGGGGCGATGGCTTGCGTGCCCACAGAGAGGGCTCTGCATGCCACCTGTGGCAAGCGTTCCATAGGTTCGCCATCACAGCCCTATGCTATGCTTTGATTTTAATATTAAGGATATGTTATTAATGTTGAATATTAAGGGTAGCACAGGATTGTTTGACAAGGCTTACAGAATGCCACAACAAACATTCACATCATGCTATTATCCTGGATAGTTGAAATGGATATCCAGTTATGAGGCCACTGCCTAGAAGTTTTGTACATAAGTATCTGCATTGTGTGTATATGCTTACTTCTCTTCTTTCATGTTCTCATCATATGCAAAATAATAATAATAAGGGTACCACTGGATTGTTTGACCTGGCTTGCAGAATGCCACAACAAACATACTCATCATGCTAGTCCCTTTTATAGTAAGAAATATTATGCAAAGCTGAGGAAAGGATTAAGAAATATTAAGCAAAAGTAATTAAAGATATGCAATAAGAAAAATAAATATAGTTTAATCTACTTAACACCTGCATCATTTACTATACTTCCCCATACTCTTCTATATTTGCAAATCCTTCTAGTTTCCACCACTTCAACATTAATCCATACATTAAATGTTATTCTCTAACTTTCTTTCTACGGATCTCATTGATTTCATTCAGCAAAGAGTTTTTGACCGTCCTTTTCTTTTGAAGTACCCACTCTTCCTTCATATAGTTGCTTTGCTATTTGATCTCCATTCATACTTTTTGACATGGCCAATTCACCTTAATTTGCTTCTTTCATACTTTACATAGCCCTCACTTAACAATGGTAATTGGGACTGGAATATGCATCATTAAGCAACATTATCATAAAGCACAATGTCACATAACCGCACCACTTAGCAAAGGAAATTCTGGCACTTCCAATTGCCATAGTTAAGCAAAACACCTTGGGTCAAGTAAGGATATCACATAGTTGTCATTTGTGAACCCTTGCTAGCTTCCCCATTGACTTTGTTTATAGGTAGCCGGCAAAAAAGGTCTCCAATAGTGATCATGTGAACAGCTGGATACTGCAACCAACATAAATATGAGGACCAGTCATAAGTACTGTACACTTATTTAGCACTTTCTTTAGTTCAAAAGTTCAGTTAAGTGAGGACCACTTGTATTCAGTCAACATTCATTCATATCCTAGTCATTTTTTACCCTATCAAAAGATACACACAAACACACACACACACACACACACACACATATATATACACATATAGAGAGAGAGATTGAGTTCAATGAAAACTGTTCCTATAAATATACGGACAAACAAACCAAACCAAACCAAACATTAGGAGAGTTGAATTTGATTTTAATATTTTAATAAGTAACTTGAAATGTCGCTTGTTCATTCCATAGCATGTTATAAATAGATGCATGTCATATCTTCCCTGGATCCTAATAATTTAATCTGACTGAGCATTTAATTCAACTAGTAAAAAGTTCTGTCTGTCTGTCTCCCTGCTTGCCTATCTTCTTATATAAGTAAAATCATGTTTTTCACCATTTAGATGTATCTAAATGATGTTATCCTCTTTTCTACAGTCTGTTTTTTTTAAAAAAAACTTGTCTTTATTTAAAAAATCTTTTCATTATTTTTTTTAAAAAAACAATGGACCATGTTTATCTTGTCTGAATTGGTTAGTAATGTTGAAAACAAAAAATGATAATAATCCATTTTTAGCCTAACACACAATAATCAGACATTTAGTTAATTTGAAAACTGCAATATTATTCAGCAGCAATTGGATCCCACAATAAACAGACTTTACTAAATAAAATTTAGTTTAAAGTGTGAAGTATTCTTTCCGTCATAATTGATACTGAAACTTAAGTTTGCCTTAATTAGCTCAAACTGCACTAGGACAGCATAATAACTGCACATCAAGAAGTTCATTGATGTGCTAAAATATTTTATGTAATAATTCCACAGATGCCAAGAAGAAGAAGCTAAACACTTTACAGTAACAGGATGCAAATCAAAGTGTGTCTGCTTTTTTTCTAAGTCCCCCCTCCCAAATTCCAACATGTCAGCAAGGGAGTGTCACTAAAATTTCAATCAGCAGATCCTCCCCTATAATATCTTATTTTATAATCCTGATCATCCAAACAGATTTCAAAGAGTCCTGATGGATCGCAGTTTCTTAAGAAAAGGTGATAGTCAAGAAGGTCTTCGATTTAGCGTGGATAACCACTTTAAGCAGGAGGACTGCATGCAGTGCCAGATGGTTCATCAAACATTGCAGCATCGGGATTCTTGATTTGTTGTGAGGAATGTAGAACTGACCTTGGGGAAGGAAGGAATGAGCTATTAAGTTGGGAGGGAAATTGTGACTTTCAGAAGAAATTTCTGAGATAAAGGATAGCATGAAAAAGAAACTCAAAATAATCTTGCCTTTATTTTGTTTAGTATAAGGCGCTTTCAAGATTCTGGAATTCTACCTTAGTACTATAAAGAGATTTCTTGGACTTCTGGTCACGCTAAGGCTGATATCAATCTTGAAGGCCTGTCCAACTTTCTCTGTCTCATCTTATACTAAATAAAAAGTAGGATTATTTTGAGTTTCTTTTTCATACTTCCTTTTCTCCAAGAGTGGCCGATCTCTTCTGCAAGTCTCCCCTTAAGGCAGCGTTTCTTAATCTGGGGGTCGTGACCCCTTTGGGGGTCGAACGACCCTTTGACAGGAGTCGGGAGACTTCGCCCGGATGCTGCCATTTGGGTTCTTTTACCCTCTGCGCATGCACAGAATGCTTTGCACATGCGCAGAGGGTAAAAGAACCCAAATGGCAGCTTGGCGGGGTCGCGGCGGCGGGTGTGGTGGTGGGGTGGGTCATGGGGGTGGCATGGGGGTGGGCGCGGATCACGGCATTAGGGAGGTTGAGAACCACTGCCTTAAGGTGTTACTCACTCTTTCCCCAAGATCATCTTTATATTCCTTTATAATTCTCTACAATTCTATGAGTCTTTAGCTCAACACTAACAAATTTCCCTTCAGACTTCAGTAAAAGAAGATGGAGACGTTACAGGCAGAGGAAGAAAAATGTTGAAGTGAGACGGGGGACATATTGACCTCAACTCTCTTCAAATTTGAATGTATTGGGGAGAATTAGGAAATCCCAGTGGGAGCTAGCATAAAACATAAAATATTAAGATAACTTCCCATTGCTAATATATTAATTAGTTAATTGGACAAAGCAATAAGTAAACATGCAACAATTAAAAAGCAAATTACAACAGAGGATTTTCACCTGTCAAATGATATAAGATTGGATGAACACAGGAAATTAACATTTGAATATAGTGCTTTCAGTATGAGATCCAATTTGGTGCAGTGGTTAAGGTGCTGATCTAGAAATCAGGAAGCTTTGAGTTCTAAAATCACCTTATGCATGAAAGGCAGCTGGATGACTTTGGCTCTCAAACTCTCTCACTCACCTGATAGGGCTGTGTGGAAAATAGGAAGATGAAGGAGTATTATGTTCACTATCTTGAGTTACTTTTAAAGTAATAAAAGTGGGATAAAAAATCAAATGTCATTTCTGATACTTTAGGTTCTGAAATCAAAAGCATAGAAACTGGACTTGGAATTAAAGGACTATTGACTAGTGTGGAAATTCTTACATTTTTCATTTCATTTTGTCTTCTTTGAAATTAAAACCAAGATACCACTTTTCTGACTAAAGATAAATGAATACTCTCAAACTGGAGGCAGTTATTTAAAATGTCAGTATTTGTACTGAAGAAATTGCTCACAAGAAAGGTTTGAGTTAAAGTACTGAGGGCAAATACTGGCCGGCCAGCTGAGGTCAATACACTGAAAATATATTAGTTATAGAATATGCAACATATGTGCCAATCTAAACTCTTAATGCCCTACTCTGACAGCTTATCTGTGGGTAATTATATGAAACTTCACATTTTGCAATAAAAATAGCCACTAGACATATTATAAAGTAGTTCACTCATTTCGCTCATCAGCACTGAATACACAAAAAAAGTTTCAGCGACACCTATTAGTTGGAATACTATTCCTGTGACAACATATGCATGCCTTGACAGCAGGATCAAAAGGTGCTAAAATTTAATTGGACAGAATAAGCTCACAGAGTTTCAGCCTCTCTAGATGATGGTAGAGAATCAACTAGAAATGAAAGTTAGAAAGTTAGAAGGAAAAATAACTTGATACAATGACTCAGACACAACTATAACTTTGGCAAAGACCAAACATTCTTCTAGATGGGTCATTATATCTTTAGTCCATCTATTTTTCATCAACCAAATTTTTATAATATAAAAAAATAGAGATGTACAATGGGACAACACAAGAAGCTAGAAATAAGAGACAATAGCTGTCATATAAAAGTCCAAGAACACTAAGAAGGATTTTACATTTGTCTTATGCAGACAATTGCAGAAGGAGCTTCCTCATAATCTATTATAAACTGAATGAATCAAATATAGTAAACCAATAGTTTAGGTGCACCTATAAAATGCCTGATGGCACACTGGTTAAAGATACTAGAAAGCTGACAGCCCAAGTTCAAAATCTGAGCACCATACATGTCAGGCCGAAGCCATATTTTATGTGAGACTTTGGTCTACCACACTTGATGCTTTAGAATGTATTCTTGCTGTGGGAATTTGGGAGGGGCTGTTGCATGAGCAATGTAGACATGTAGCCATAACAAATTCCTTTTAGGTTTTCAAGGTCATCTTTTGTTCAGCACCTGGCCGGAAGCTGATGGGAGTAACGGACACGTTGGCAAAAGGCGACTGGTCAACATGATGAACTTGTGGGTGTGGGAACAAGGGAATGAACTATAAACTGGGTGGAGAAACCCTCTTAGCTTTAGATTCGGGTTTCTCACAGATGTGCTAACATGGCTCTGTTAATAAATTGGGACTTTGAGGAATACTTTGCCTTGGACTCTGATTTAGTTTTGGGTGCTATTTGGAACCCTGACAATACAACAGGGTGACCTCCCATTTCTGCCACACCTCATGCCCACCTTGCAACTCAAAAGCATGCAAATGTGACTAGATTAATAGGTACCACTTTGGTAGGAAGGTAACAGCGTTCTGTGCATCTTTGGCATATATCCATGCTAGCCACATGACCACAGAAAATGCTTTCAGCTAATGCTGGCTCCCTCAGTCAAGAAGCAGAGATGAATACCACATCCTAGAGTCGGACATGACTGCACAGGGAAACCTTTACCTTTACTTATAAATTATCCAGCTGACTGCCCACTTAAGAATATCTTTTTGTGATCTATATTCCTATAAACCAATCAGCATTTGCTTAAGCATCTGACAGCATTCTTTGAGTTGAGAATTCTGCCAGAACATCCACACAGTATGAAAGATATGAAAAGAAATGTTTCCTTTTTTTCTAGGAGGTATACTACAGGTCAATTGATAATAATTATGCAAAGAAAGTAATCCTGCAGCATTTGTAATACAGGTAATCCTTATTTAGCTACTGCAATTGGGACAGGAATCTCTGCCGTTAATCAAAGCAGGAGCTAAGAGAAACTGTGACTGTGCTTGTGGTCTTACTATAGCTTTCCTTTGCTTTGCAGACTTGCAAAAACGGTAGATATGAGGATTGGTTGTAAAGTTACTTTTTCATCACATTGTAACTGCAGTCACTAAACAAGGTAGTTGTTAAATGAAGATTACTTGTAGTGAATAGAACTGGCCTCTCTCAAACCCTCCATTTTTCCCATGCCTGACAAAAAAAGGTAACAGCAAACAACAATCAGCTGCTGTATCCTTACCAGGTTCAGAGCAAACAATGAAAAATTCCTTCGAATGTTCATGATCACTTGACTTTCACTCACAATCAAATAACTTATTTATAGTTGTAGTTTGTGTGTGTGTGTGTGTGTAAATAATATAGTTATAACTTAACAAGAAATCATGACCTCTATTTTTAAAAAAATCCTTCTAATAATTATTGAAGAGCATGAGCATTGCTCTTTGAACAGCATGTAGGGTACACAAGTTATGCTCAACCAAGATTCTGGCAAATGGTACTTATAAACAAAAAAGTTGGATAACTCTCCAGTTCATCATGTGGGAGCAGGCACATGTGGCCAGATAATAGAATGAAACTGGGGATTTGGGGGCACTTAAAATATTTCATTTCTAAACCATTTTGGAATCCAAACAATGAAAATGGTCACTCAAACAATGGTGAAATAGCTTAGCTGAGCCAGATCAACAACTATCCGAAATACAGCACAAGCATTCTGGAATCTTTTCAGTTATAGTTTTTACCTGATACAACATCTGATTACTTGCTTCTTATATGGCCCAAAGGAATTTCTTTTAATTTTCTAGCAACCTTCTCTGAATTATTCTTTTTTTTAAAGTTTTTACATTATGATTTTTTTTACATCTCTGCAAATCCAAACAAATGTATAAGATAAACAAGTAAGTTTTCCCTCAACTATATTGATCTGACATATTTTAAAACATTTGGCTTAGTATCAAAGAACATTCAATGTGCTTGTAAATCAGAGATGGCACTTTAATTTCCTGCAAAAAGCAATCTGACCCCACTCTGCTTGAGAAATTCCTGTTGTGTTTAAGTTCTTGGAGAAATTTGTCAATAAGAAATGTAGCATTTTCTATTTATACACAGGACCAGTGGTGGGTTGCTACCGGTGCGGTCCACTCTATCGCACCGGTAGCGGCGGGCTGGTGACGTCATCAAGAGGCTACCGATCCGGTGCGGTCGGTTGCCGGTGCCTAGGAGCCGCCATCTTTTTTTGCGAATTTTTCAGCGTTTTTCTGCTTCTGCGCATGTGTGGAAGCAAAATCTTGCCAAAATCTTGCAAGAGGATGCGCGCGCGCACAAGATTTCAGCGAGATTTTGCTTCTGCGCATGCACAAAGCAAAAAATTGCCAAAATCGTGCGCGTGCGTCCCCTCATGAGATTTCACTGCAATTTTGCTTCCGCAGATGCGTGGTGATGCGTGCACAGCGCACCGGTGGCAAGGTAAGTGAGCAACCCACCCCTGCACAGGACTGTACAGAGACATGAATGGATTTCATAATCAAGAATCTAGAATGAAACAAACCAATTTAAGAAAATTCTTAAGATCTTTGGGAAGAGGGGGGGTCAGATCTTTCCAATGTAAATAAGGTTTTTGGGAAGAGGGGTTGCATGCTTCCTTTCTTTTAAAGTATATTTTCTTTGGAAAATGCATCACTTTGCACTGAGTCTAAATGCATCAGCCTTTGCACATTTGTCCCTCACTTTTCCCTCTTCTAATAATATTACAAATCACTAAGGAGTGGGTCACACATTCGAATCTTCAACCATACTTCCATACAGACTTCAGAGGATAATCAGAACTGCAGAAAAAACAATTATTGCCAACCTGCCTTCCATTGAGGACCTGTACACTGCACAAGTCAAAAAGAGGGCCGTGAAAATATTTACTGACCCCTCACATCCTGGACATAAATTGCTTCAACTCCTACCCTCAAAACGATGCTATAGAGCACTGCACACCAAAACAACTAGACACAAGAACAGTTTTTCCCCGAACACCATCACTCTGCTAACGCCATCACCCCTCACCACTGTCAAACTATTCACTAAGGCTGCATTATTATTACTATCAGTCTTCTCGTTGTTCCTATCACCCATCTCCTTCCACTTATGACTGTAGGACTGTAACTTGTTGCTTGTATCCTTATGATTTATACTGATACTGATTGTTTCCTGATTGCTTATTTGTACCCTATGACCATCATTAGGTGTTATACCTTATGATTCTTGATGAATGTATCTTGTCTTTTTATGTACACTGAGAGCATATGCACCAAAAACAAAGTCCTTGTGTGTCCAATCACACTTGGCCAATAAAGAATTCTATTCTATTCTATTCTAATTCTGATAATCATGAAACTGCTTTAGGAATGGGCAGCGATGCTCAGAATGCAGTTTGGATATACAGCTAGCTAACTTGCCATTTTCTAAAGCTCACAGATTTAGGAAGCCTGGCATAATCAAATAGCCAATACATTATCACCTTTAAATTTGATATTCAATATCTGTTTGATTTAAAAACTTAACTATTCCTAATTAACTTTTTCATTTGGATAACATAGATATAGTGACATACAATTGCTCCAGATTTGCAGTTCTACTTTGATGTGTAAACAACCTGCCTATTCTAGATGACATTTTAGCTGACCAAGTGTTTAGATTTTACTTCAAATCCAAAGATCAGTTATATACCCTAAACCAGTGATGGCGAACCTTTTTTTCCTCGGGTGCCAAAAACGCATGCGTGCGTGTGCTATTGCGCACGCGCGAGTGCCCACACCCATAATTCAATGCCTGGGGAGGGTGAAAACGGCCTCCGCCACCCCCGGAGGCCCTCTGGAGGCCAGAAATGGCTCATTTCCCGACTTCCAGTGGGCCCGGTAGGCCCATTTTTCATCCTCCCCAGGCTCCAGAGGCTTTCCTGGAGCCTGGGGAGGGTGAAAATGCCCTCCCCACCCCCTGGAGGCCCTCTGGAAGCCGAAAACGCTCTCCCAGAGCCTCTGTGCAAGCCGAAAATCAGCTGGCCGGCACGCACATGCATGCTGGAGCTTAGCTAGGGCAACTGCTCATGTGCCAGCAGATATGGCTCCACATGCCACCTGTGGCACACGTGCCATAGGTTCGCCATCACTGCCCTAAACATTTCCTTAACTATTTTTGTTTAGAAGAAGCAGAAACAGTCTCTTTCTCAGATAAAAAGTTGTCATTGACGACTTGTACACGCTTTCCAATGCTTTCCCTATGGCTTTTTTCTGTCAGCACTTTCTTGGACAGAAAGCCCAGAATGAATAAAATATACAGGGTTAAGGCTATTTTGATTTTTCACCTATTTGATCACCAAAACAAAATATTGAGATGATTCATCTGATATCCCCAAACATTATCAGATCTTCTTTACCTAATACATATTATTTAGAAATGTGTTTTCCTTCTTTATTTTATTTCTTCCCTTATTCTTCATTGTAAGAACATTTATAAATTGGCATTTTTAGAAGTAAAAATCTAAAATTGGAGCTGGTATTTTGTGTAGCCAAGTGTAAAATGCTTTTCCAGATTGCATGTTTATGTTACATACTTTAACCATGAAGAGAGGGAGGAAACAAGCTATTTTTCAACAGTTTCCCTAAAGAATTTTAGCTGGCAGTTGACCTCATGTAAAAACCCATTAATCATGAGAATTTCATCAACTCAATCCTAGACCAAAAAGAGGAGTAATGGAAATAAACAAAGTGTTGGAGATGTGTCTTTCCTTTAGAGCAGTTGTGTGTCTCATTTTCTACCATGAATTCATATGAGACTACATATAAACCTCTGACCTCTATTCTCTTGGTGGACTCATTGATCTTCACCTAAGTGGTTACCTGCTATATCAGAATCTCGTACCATAGCATATGACATTTTATTTTCAGAAAATCATTACTATTTCTAGAAGTAAATTAAACATATTGTCTGGGGAAGAGGAATCATTCACAGTGTCCTCCTGACCTAGTTCATATACCGTACCAAGCCATAATGTACTTTTTGTTTCAGTTTAGTGTTTCAAACCAGTCACTTTGGTTTGGTTTATAAATTGTGGTATGGCTTGGCATTTCAACCAGGTTACAGATCATTGTTAAAGCAAATCATGGTGCGCGCGCGCACACACACACACACACACACACACACACACACACACACACACACACCATCCACATATATAAAACTGTCAGTATATTTTATGGCATTTGTTAATCTACACTTTAGGAGCTCCATGTTTCAGAAAGATATCTTGAAGAAAAAAGTTATTTTGGAAATATCTGGTATAAGTTAGTGCTTATATTTAAAGCCTTGCTATAAGTCTGATATTAAACTTGTCAGGACTACATTCCAAGGAATCTCTTGTTATCATTTTCGGTGTTAATGGGATACTCTTGCCTGGCACTTATTTAATCCATATTGGCAGGACTTTGTGGGATAGATGGAAGGGAACTAATCAAACCAAGTCAGAGCTACCTTCCCTGATGTCACAGTGGTTAAAGTGCAGTATTGTAAGCAAATTCTACCCACAGCCTAGAGTTCAATCCTGGCAGGGCTCAAGATTGACTCAGCCTTTCATCCTTCCAAGATTAGTAAAATGAGGACCCAGATTGTTGGATGCAATATGCTGACATTGTAAACTACCCAGAGAGTGCTGTAAAGCACTTTGGGGTGGTATGTAAATCTAAGCGCTATTGCTATTGCTTCCTATCTCTAATAATTATATTAAGTGTATATTATTAAGAGGGAAACTTGACCCAATCATGAGAATGCTACATCCTTGCAACAGGAAGCTTCTCAATCAAATAACCCTTTGAAGAAAGGAAGAAAGAAACATATGGCAAAATCATATACATGCTTTCAGTTTCAGTAATTAAAGCACAGATGATCATATTTTTTAAAAAAAGCAATCCCAGCCATACTTTTTAAATATGTTGTTTCCAGATTGACTGTAAATGCTATGTAATTAAATGTTTACCTTTAATTCATATTCACAATAGTAATATTTGGAGATATAGTATTCTTTCAGCATCTGTAAAAATGCTGACCCTGTAATAAACCAGGTAAACTATAAAGTATATAATCAAGCATTATGACAATCGTGGTAAAAAATACAGTCCAATTTTACAAAGCAAAAATAAAACAGTTTTATAAACACAAATATATGGTGTGTGTTTTTTTAAAAAATTATAGAATCAATAAACCCTAACCCTTAATCTTGTGATTCTCCCCCGGGAGTTGGGCGGCATACAAATCTATTTAAATAAATAAATAAATTGCTTTTGAAATGTAGAAAACCATATTCCCATTTAATTTAATTTAATTTAATTTAAAGTTCTTATAGGCCGCCCAATCCTGTAGGACTCAGGGCGGCGTACAACATGAATAAGAACAATATACATATACATAAATTTTAAAAACATTTCATAATTTTAAAAAGAACATTCATTCATGGGTGAATCCGATCTTCTTCACCCTGCCTGCCGGAAGAGCCATGTTTTTACGGCTTTGCGGAAGGCCAGTAGAGTGGGGATAGTCCGGATCTCTGGTGGGAGTTGGTTCCAGAGAGATGGGGCTCCCACAGAGAAGGCTCTCCCCCGTGGACCCGCCAACCGACATTGTTTAGCTGATGGGACCCGGAGGAGGCCCACTCTATGGGACCTAACTGGTCGTAGGGAGGTATGAGTTCATTGTCAGCATTTCTTTGTCTCATTGCAGGAATTTCCTGCCATGCCTTCCAATTTCCCAGGTTTATCCTAGTTTGTGTTTCACTCAGCTCATCTTAGTACTATATTAGTATAACCCTAACCCTAACCCTTGGGGCTTCTGTAGAGCATAACCTCACAGGATGCACGCTGTCATGTAGTTCCATGCCACAGTGAACAGAAAGCTGTAAGGCTTCTTAGTATATTTTCTTAATAGTTTTAAAAATCAATCTTCCCTTAGTTACTTAAGATGACATAACAACTTATCATTAGATGAATAGGTGTGTACAGTATATATGTATATATACTGCAGGGAGGCGGGACCGACTAGGTGGTTCGGCCCCAGGCGCCTAATGGAGCCAGAAGGATTCCAGAGGGAACTTGGGGAAATACCTGAAACCCTGGTACACAATTCAGCTGATTCCCTGGTGGCTGCTTGGAACACCGCAGCATCAGGGGCATTAGACCGGATTGCGCCTTTGCGACCTCTCTGCGGCAGTGGATCCCGGAAAGCCCCCTGGTTTACCGAGGAGCTCCGGGAGATGAAACACCATAAGAGACGTCTGGACACCGCTGGAGAGCCAGTAAAACCGAGTCTGATCGAACACTATTAAGAACCTACATCAAGTCTTATTTAGTGGCGATAGGGGCGGCAAAACGGTCTCATTTTTCCGCTCTTATTGCGTCCGCAGATTCTCGCCCAGCCGCCTTGTTTAGGGTGACTTGCACCCTCCTTGCTAAAGGGGGGAGCGAGGACCACTTGCAAGGTAGAGTTGAGGAATTTGCAGAGTTTCTGTCAGATAAAGTCACTCAGATCCGGTCGAACCTGGACTCCAGCTGGGCAGAGTCCATGGAGTTGTCAGGGGCAAGTCTTAGTCCACCATTGTGGGAGGAGTTTGAGCCTGTTTCTCCTGAAGATGTGGACATAGCCGTGGGTGCGATGGGTACCTCCACCTGTTTATTGGACCCGTGCCCCTCCTGGCTGGTTTCGGCCACCAGAGAGGTGGCTCATGGCTGGATCCAGGCGGTGATCATCGCTTCTTTAAGGGAGGGATCCATACCGCAGCCGTTAAAAGTTGCGGTGGTGAGACCCCTCTTGAAGAAGCCTTCCCTGGATCCGGCGGACTTGAAAAACTTTCGTCCGGTCTCCAACTTAGCAATAGCAATAGCACTTACTTATATACCGCTTCATAGTGCTTTACAGCCCTCTCTAAGCAGTTTACAGAGTTCAGCATATTGCCCCCAACAATCTGGGTCCTCATTTTACCCACCTCAAAAGGATGGAAGGCTGAGTCAACCTTGAGCCTAGTGAGATTTGAACAGCTGAACTGCTGAACTAGCAGTTCAGATTGCAGTGCTGCTTTTAACCACTGCGCCACCACAGGCTCCTAAGAAACGTACCTTTCTTAGGTAAAGTTGTGGAGAAGGTGGTGGCTGCTCAGCTTCTGCGGCTATTGGAGGAAACTGATCATCTAGACTCCTATCAGTCGGGCTTCAGGCGCGGCTACAGTACATAAACTGCCTTGTCGCACTGATGGATGATCTCTGGCGAGCCCGGGATGGGGGAAATTCCTCCATCCTGGTGCTACTTGACCTCTCAGCGGCTTTCGATACCATCGACCATGGTATCCTTCTGCATCGTCTCGGCGAGTTGGGAGTGGGAGGCACTGTTTTATGGTGGTTCTCCTCTTATCTCACCGATAGGATGCAGTCGGTGTTAACAGGAGGGCAGAGATCATCTCCTAGGCCCCTATTATGCAGGGTGCCTCAGGGTTCGGTTCTCTCGCCCATCCTGTTTCACATTTACATGAAACCGCTGGGGGAGATCATCCGCAGACATGGGGTGTGTTTCCACCAGTACGCTGATGACACCCAGCTGTACATCACCACCCCGTCTCAATTCAGTGAGGCAGTTGATGTAATGTGCCGGTGCCTGGACGACGTTAGGACCTGGATGGGGAGGAACAGACTCAGACTCAACCCCGACAAGACTGAGTGGCTTTGGATATTGCCCCCTAAGGACTATGACAACTGTCCCTCTTTGGTTCTTGAGGGAGGGAAATTAACTCCCTCGGAGCAGGTCCGCAATTTGGGGGTCCTCCTAGATCCACAGCTAAAATTGGATCAACATCTTAACGCTGTGGCTAGGGGGGCCTTTGCACAGGTTCGCCTGGTGCACCAATTGCGGCCATACCTGGAGAAGGAGGCTCTACTCACGGTCACTCACGCCCTTGTCACCTCCCAATTGGATTATTGCAATGCGCTCTACATGGGGCTACCCTTGAAGAGTATTCGGAGACTTCAGTTGGTGCAAAATGCGGCTGCGTGTGCCGTGGTGGGTGTGCCAAGGTACACCCACGTTACACCTATACTCCGCCAGCTGCATTGGTTGCCCATCGGTCTCCGGGTACAATTCAAGGTGTTGATCATCATCTTTAAAGCCCTACATGGCTTAGGACCAGGTTACCTTCAGGACCGCATTCTGCCTCATACTTCCCTCCAACCGGTTAGGGCCCACAGAGTGGGTCTCCTCCAGGTCCCGTCAGCAAAACAATGCCGGCTGGCGGGCCCTAGGGGGAGAGCCTTCTCTGTGGGGGGGCCCGCGCTCTGGAACCAACTTCCCCCAGAGACCCGAACTATCCCCACTCTGCTGGCCTTCCGAAAAGCCGTCAAGACATGGCTTTTCCTGCAGGCAGGGGGTTGAGACTAGCTTCATATGAATTCTCCCCCGGTATGTCTGGTGGGGATACTTTTAACTGTTTAAATCTTTTTAACTTTTAATTGTGTTTTTAAATTGTTATCATTTCTAGTGTTCTTATATGATGTTGTATGCTGCCCTGAGTCCCTCGGGAATAGGGCAGCATAGAAGAACCAAGAAATAAATAAATAAATAAATAAAATATCTTCCACTGCATTGTGGTTTAGTTCCTAGTCAGCAGCTCCCTATAAGATTCTATATCCTGATTGATTACTAGAAGAGTAGCTGTATATGATTACCGTATTTTTCGGAGTATAAGACGCACCGGAGTATAAGACGCACCTAGATTTTAGAGGGGGAAAACAAGGAAAAAAGTATTCTGAACCAAATGGTGTAGTAATATATTATTTAATAAAATACCAGTGTAGCAGAATACTTTTTACAACCATGTATACTTTTTACAACCATGTACACTTTTTACAACCATGTACACTTTTTACAAACTTCAAACTTGACAGCTTTAAGACTTGTGGACTTCAACTCCCAGAATTCCTCCTCCAGTCTTGCTAGCTCAGGAATGGGAGTTGAAGTCCACAAGTCTTAAAGCTGTCAAGTTTGAAGTTTGTAAAAAGTTTGAAGTTTGTAAGAAGACCCTTGCACCCCTAACCCCTAACCCAGGGGTCTTCAAACTTGACAGCTTTAAGACTTGTGGACTTCAACTCCAATTCCTGAGCTAGCATGACTGGAGGAGGAATTCTGGGAGTTGAAGTCCACAAGTTTGAAGACCCTTGCACCCCCTTGGCAAGTTTAAGCCTGGTGGACCAACTCCTAGAATTCCTCCTCCAGTCATTACTAGCTCAGGAATGGGAGTTGAAGTCCACAAGGCTTAAACTTGCCAAGGGGGTGCAAGGGTCTTCAAACTTGTGGACTTCAACTCCCAGAATTCCTCCTCCACTTGGCAACCTTAAAAAACCCTTTAAAAAAACCCTTTTAAAAAGTTCTCACCTGTCAGCTCTCTTCGGACGGCAGCAGCGGTGCCTCGGGAGCAGGCTTCAGTCGGTGGGGGGGTTTGGGGCAGTAGCGGCGGTAGCGGCTCGCTTCAGGTAGTGGCGGGGACGCCAGCTGGGACAGCGCTGGGGGCGGGGACAGCGGCAGCGGCTGGGACAGCAGCTGGGACAGCGGTGGGGGTGGGGACAGCTCCCGCTGTCCCCGCCCCCAGCGCTGTCCCAGCTGCTGTCCCAGCTGCCGCCGCTGTCCCCGCCCCCAGCGCTGTCCCAGCTGGCGTCCCCACCGCTACCAAAGCGAGCCGCCACCGCCGCTACTGCCCAAACCCCCCCCCCACCGACTGCATCGGGTCCTGCGGCGGGGGTGGGGGCTGCATGGGGGTGGCGGCCCTGTGCTCCAGCGGCAGCGGCAATGCGCTCCGGCAGCTGTGGTGGCAGCGTCCCTGCGTGGTGGCGGCAGCGGCAATGCGCTCCAGCAGAGGAGGCGGCCATGCGCTCCGGCGGCTGTGGCGGCAGGGTCCCTGTGTGGCGATGGCAGTGGCCATGCGCTCCACCGGTGGCATTGGCTGTGGCAGCAGCGTCCCTGCAGTCCGGTGGTGGTGACTAAAGCAGGGTCGCATCAACTCCCCCCCCCCCAAAATGCACCATTCGGTGTATAAGACGCACCCAGTTTTTGACCCTCTTTTGGGGGGTAAAAAGGTGCGTCTTATACTCCGAAAAATATGGTACATGAATGTTCAACAACAAAGATCAATACTGTTTGCTGAAGAACTTTATAAGTAATCTTACTGGTTGCTTGTGTACATTGATAAAAGGGCAAGCACTGCCTCAAAACAGTATGACAGTATTTTTTTTCCTTTCACTAAGGCAGCAGAAATTGAACGATACACAGGGATATTTTCCTCAAGAGGCTATGTCAAAAACCAGGGGTATTACTGTAGTCTATTGATGGTGTCAGATTCATTTATTTTCTCATTTGTTTCTTGATTCACAATAATCAATCCATTCAGCCACCGATCGATCCATCGATCCATCCATCGATCCATCCATCCATCCATGTTTTTATTAGATTTATAACTCACTGTAACTTTTTAAAAAGCCTTAGTGATTAGCTAATTTATAGTTAAAGTCTATCCAAACAAGGATGGTTTGGGATTGTACAAAGCAGAAATAACAGCGAAATTTCGATACATGTATTAGTTTGTTTATAAAATTTGTACAGCGCTTTAATCTGAAAATACTCTAAGAAGTATATCTTTATACTCCAGGAGTTACAGAATAAATACTGTAACTGGGGGTGAAGGAGACTCAAGGAATATGAAAAGAGAAGAAATGTGTTGATGTTAGAGAAAGCAAAAGTTGCTACACTAATGGAATAAGGCTCATATAATTACAATATGACATCAAAAATTGAGGTTAGGGAAATTATTTTAAAAAAACACAAAGAAAACGAGCATTTAATTTTATTACAAAACCTGGCAAAGGCATTAATCATTTCAATATGCTGTCACATTATTTCTCCCAACAGACAACCAAGAATCTATCTGCATATGTGAAAATCTGATAAAGTGCTACATTCATTATGTTTCTAAAGTTATCCTTAGCTCTCTCTAGATGCAGTGATTAACTTTGAAACAAGACAACTTTGAAAGAATGCAATTCACCTTCAGGAATTAAGAAGGAGTTTGAAGATCAGGAATATAAAGGAAGTCTGCAAAGAATGCATAATACCTATTGTATATATTGAAAGCTTACTCAAACTTCTACTTCCCCTTTGCTCACAGCTTATCTTTGATCTCCAGTGGAAACATCAAAACTGAGCTTTTAAAAAGATTTGATGCATTGTTCATTCACCCACCCTTCTCCTGCCTGAGTAGCAACAGTTCTCGTATCTTACATAAAAGAATGCATTTCCTCTCCAAAAACAATGTTGGTGTCTAAGGCCCCTTTTAAACAGACTGAGGTCATTTATCCCCAATTCTGTGAAGATAAAAGAGGTAATTGCATGGTAAACCATAACCCAGAATAGGAGGGGGGGGGGAAGCAGAACAGTTGCGAGGCTCTAGTTGAACCTTTTTTTTCCTTGTCATTTCTTAGTGAAAGCATGAAGCCAATATTTAACATCCTTTGGGCCCTTGCAAAAGTGTTTTGCGAACTCCAGACTCTTGCCTACCCTTTTACCAGGCATACAAAGTGATTCTGTTGCTTAGTGATCTCATTTCAGTCTTCCTCTCTCCAAAGACAAGGAGAGTGGCTTGTTTTTGCTTTGCTGAACAATTAATTTCCTCTTCATCTAATAATCCCACTTTCAAAGGTCAGGTGCACACAGTAGGCAAGCAGCTTCCACTGTCTGTACGGTTCAGCGCACAAACATTTCATACTCGCAAAGGTTAGAGTCTTCATAGACAGAGTATGCACAATTTTAAGCCCTCCAGTGCTGAAAAAGCCTAGTCCATTAAAGCATCCATGAATTGTAGTTTCCTTTGAGATGCCTTAATTGAAAGAGGGACAGGTATCTACTGACCCTGAATGAACTCAATCAGGTCACAGAGCAGATGTTTCCTAAAATCGCACACACACCCTCCCAGTGAACTGAAACTGCTATAGCACAACCTTTGATCAGAGAAAATGCTCTGCGGTGTAGTGGCATTTATTTACAACCTCCAGGAGGGATTGAGAAGCTTCCCCTTACTATTGTTGGAAGTAATATTCTTCTGGGTTCAGTTCCAAGTGGGGAAAAAGAACACTGGATTCATGGAAGTTGCTTGGAAAGAAGGTTTTAATGGAGGACAAAGGAACAGGAGCACATGGCATGAGCTCCTGAACAGAAAAGGTGGATCACATGTTTTCAGGTGCTGGGTCCAGAGAAAGGAAGGGCCAAAATGCTGGGAGTTCCTTGCTTTATACTCTCTCTTGGGCCCCACCTCTTAGTTTCCTGTTCCTGTGTATGTAATGCACTCCAATTGGTGGTCAAATCCCCAAGAGGCATGCTGGGGCAACTCTTGTGGGCTGTCCTGAATCCCAGGGGCATGGTTGATGGAATCTTACCAGGTCCCATGTAGTCTAATGAAAGGGCTTTGGGATTCCTATTATGGTTCTTTGTTTGTTATGTAGAAGACTGTAGCCGGGCCCAGTCCTTAATGGCCCATTGACAAAAGTGGGAGGGAGCTGGCACATTGTCTTTTGTCTGCTTAAAAGCATGTTTCCAGGGATAGTCTACTGTATATAATATTTTGCCTTTTAATATTTCCTAGGATATTTCATTTTTCAAGGAGGGGGTGGGTGCTAACTTCCTACACTATATAGAGTGACATTCAAAAATGGGGAAGAGGTGTTGCTGTTAGATTAGCAGCTCCTCAAACTGAGCTTATGCTTCAGTTTATCACTAATACTTAGTTTCTTTGTTTATAAGGATGTAGATCCCATTGCAAGGCAGCTATGTTCGTGAAAATAAAACAAATACTTCTCAAATAAAATCTCTGCCAAAAGACCAAAGTAAAAGTAGTATGAAGCTAGCCTTCTTCGGCTGAGAGCAACACAAGATGCATTAGAGTTAAGACACAAAAAGAGGACACTTCATCAAACTTTAGACTGAAGTCAGAGTAAATAGCAATAGCAATAGCACTTTACTTATATACCGCTTCATAGTGCTTTACAGCCCTCTCTAAGCGGTTTACAGAGTTCAGCATATTGCCCCCAACAATCTGGGTCCTCATTTTACCGACCTCGGAAAGATGGAAGGCTGAGTCAACCTTGAGCCTAGTGAGATTTGAACTGCTGAACTGCTGAACTAGCAGTCAGCCTGCAGTCGCAACATTTAACCACTGCACTACTTCAGCAACATACAAAATACTGTATGTGCTTAGAAACAATGCAATCCTTGATGGAGATATGTTAGTGTACACCTCCAGTTTCTCGCTGCAACCAGATGTATTTTCTGAAGTTGCTAGTCTCAAGTACACTAGATGTAACAAAAGTGTAACAAAACATGTCACACTGGGATGTGAAACTTGAGAAATAGAATTTGATGCAACCTAGTTAAAATAACAACTAAAATTTGCTCAAGAGGAGGAAGTTATTGGCTATTGTTTGAAAGACACAATCTATTATAGTATCAATATGTTGCAGCCAAACAGAAGCGAGCCTTCACTAATGAAAAATAATACCAGCAAAATCTGGAGATGTTGAGAATATGCCCAGCTTCTGTCTTTGATTCGGCTTCAGTATTACTGTAACTAGGCAATTATAATCTAGAAGGAAAGCTGTTTGTGTGTGTGTGTGTTACATTTTCTTCTAATTATTCTAATATTTTTATAAACATTGTAATTTACTTTCTAGCATATTAGAACATCTAATAAACAACTATAATTATACATACTGTGCTTATTAATGTAGAGAACTTATATCTGCACATAAACTACCATTAATAAAAATTTAATTAATGTTTGAACTTCACCACAAATGTTTTTATCATTGAATTCTAAAAATAAAATTTAGAAACATGCTGAACAGAACAAAGATTTTTAAAAGATTTGTCACTCATGTTCTAGGATATTTATTTCTCTAATATAACTTTCTTGCTGCATACTATTAAAAAAACAGTTGTTTTAATCCTGAAGCATAATATTTTTTTCTAAAAATGAAATTAATCCAACAGTGTCTTCCAGCAGAGTTGATGAAAGGTCTACTTTCAATAGACATACACTGTTTATCAAATTGATATAATAAAACAACAAGTTATGAGCATGTTCACAATGGCAAATCTTTCCAATAAAGAAAATCGATGAGTTGACAATTACTCTATAAATATTAATGAATTTACAGGCATGTGTTGCTTCAAATCTGATTTCCTTTCTTGGCACCCATGTTGAAATGTTGGAACATGGACATGAGATTTAAAAGCATCTACTATTTGCAATCCACAAATTCATTTTGTGTTTCTCCAACAAGCTAAGCTCCTATTATAAGGTTACAATACCAGAATCTAGTAAACCTGGAAATACCTCTCTTCTCCCTTAATTTTACTTTCCCCAGAATTAGTCAAGATCCCTTCTGAGATGCTTTTTCCACCCCCAGTTCTTTGGGTTTCAGATTTCATTTATTAGACCATTGCCTAAGTTGTGGGTTTTCTCCTTGTCTCCCAAAGTTTTTCTCACAGCCAATTACAGTTGGGACTACAAGAATTCCTAGTCATTCTCAACAATCTACACCAGAGGTTACCAACTGGTGGTCCGTGAGAAATTTTAGTGGTTCGCAGCACACCCAGGTGAAAGAGCTGCTCTAGGATAACCAATGGGCCAGTCCTGTGACTAGAGCTCTAGAATATGGACCAGGCAGGCAGCTCATGGTGGGGCTGGTAATCTCCACCATAGAGGGAGGTACGTGCAACTTGCAACTTTGCAGGTGGTGAACGTGCAAGGAGTAGGGCAGCCCTCACTGGTCGGAATGGTGTTGTTGCGGCAAGGGGGGTGGAGGCGCAGGTGGCCCAAAGCAATGGGTGTCAGCAATCTGTGGCTCTTTCACGCCCCCTAATGTGGCTTCCTGTTGGATGAGCCCACCACTGGCTGTCCCTGCCTCTCGCCCTCCCAGTCACTCCTCATCTGGCCTGAGAATATTCACTCCATATTCCAGAGTGGGAGCGAAGCTTCATCTTTTGCCGGGTCTTGCTGGCGTTTCTTCTGGCCCTTGTTAGTGCTGCATACATCTAGGTCGTGCTGGAGAATCAGAATAAGAGAGAGAGACAGAGAGAGAGAGAGAGAGAGACAGAGAGAGACAGAGAGACAGAGAGACAGAGAGACAGACAGAGAGACAGAGAGACAGAGAGACAGAGACAGAGATGAGAGACAGAGACAGAGAGAGAAAGAAAGAGAAGAGAGGAGAGAGGAGAGAGAGATGGGAGAGAGACAGAGAAAAAAGAGAGAGGGGAGAGAGAGGAGAGAGGGGAGAGAGAGGGAGGGAGAGGGGGGAAGAGAAGAGAGAGGGGAGAGAGAGAGGAGAGAGGGGAGAGAGAGAGGAGAGAAAGAGGAGAGAGAGAGAGAGATGAGAGAGAGATGAGAGAAAAAGAGAGATACTGAGAGAGAGAAAGAGAGAGAAAGAGAGGAGGAGAGAAAGAGAGAAAGAGAGAGGGGAGAGGGGAGAGAGAGATGAGAGAGAAAGATGAGAGAGAAGGAGAGACATACTGAGAGAGGGGGGAGAGAGATGAAAGAGAAAGAGAGAGAGAGAAAGATGAGAGAGAGAGAGAGAGAGAGAGAGAGAGAGAGGTGAGAGAGAGAGAGAGGTGGGGAGAGAGGGAGAGGGAGAGGGAGATGAGAGATGAGAGATCCCGGTGTTTTGTTTTCTGTGGGAAACGGGTCCAAATGGTTCTTTGAGTGTCTAAGGTTGCAGAAACAGGCAGCCAAGCTAAGTGACTGAAGGACCCCATCCCGTCACTGGGAGTCCAGGCGCTTCAGCGAGCGGCACGCTGGATTCATATTAGTGGTCTGTGGGATTTAAAATTATGAATTTAGTGGTCCCTGAGGTCCGAAAGGTTGGTGACCTCTGATCTACAGCATTCTAGGTCAGTGAGTATTTCTTCAGAAAAGTAGACAGAAAAAATTATATGTCAGATGTCCTGCAGCCTACTATGATCCTGAAAGTCACAATGTTTTCAGTTTCCTAGAAACATATGTATGTCTCATATATTAGTCTCCCGCGTAGAATGTCTCTTCCCCTCAAGTTTCTGAGTGTACAAATCCCTAGCGCGGAAATAGAGGCATACCTAATATGGAGATTTTTATTTTTCTCCAAAAGGAAATACAGTTCAGTCTTCAGCCCTAGAACTGCATGCCCTGAGGTTTTGGGTGCCATTTTATGATGCTCAACTATATGCAATATGTGCTACAGAGGATGATTCAGTTGCATTAGTAATGAAAAATGTGTGTGCAGATTTCATAGATTAATTGTAAAACCTCTCAGGAGAGAAACCTGATTAGTAGGATTGGAAAAGCAGTACTGAAGCAAATGGAGCACAGAGGTCTCCTTTAAAACCAAAACTTCTTGACAGTAAACATTACAGGTGCCCAAACAAATTATCTATACAACTATCTTTTGAATAGATATGATTAAATGCATTTGAAAAAAATCTGGGCATAATATTTATTGGCTTAATGAGCTAAATGTGTTATGTCACCAAATGCATTTTTAAACTCTAATAAAAAAGCTGCTTCCACAGACATAGTTTTCTTTGAAATTGTGCAATCTTTATTTGTAATGTTTGATAGGAGGTTTGCTTACATAAATATGCTTGTCTACACAATCTATTCTCAACTTGCCTCTCTCCTCCTCTCTATGTGGTGTGTCAAAACTGAAGATTTACTGCCTTAATTTAGCATTGTTTCATGTTTTGTCCAAGCTGGTTTAAAATCTTGGTTTATTCTGATCTTCAGAATCAATTTCGATTTAAAGGAGTTATGGGAAATTAATTGACTTCAGTGTATTCTTTTTGGTGTACAGAAAATCTTCAGGGAATGATAGCATGGAAAGAAAATACCCAACCTTACATCCTTGCATGAGGCTCAAGGGATATGCAAATTTTATTAATTAATGTATGTCACACATGAATAATCTAATATATAATTTCTATTGATTCCTCACTTCCCATTTGCAACAGTACTCCTACCTACTCAATAGAGGTCAAAAACAAGCTGTGCAATTAGCTTCCTCATTTATGCTTCTTCACTACTTTAAATGCAAAAGAGAAATGAGTTAATGATGCCCTGGTACAAGTTTTTAACTATAGCTGAAAGTTATAATATTAATGGAAAGTAATAGTTTGTAGCCATAATAACTCATGGAAAAGAGCAGAAATAATACTCTGTTACTAGCTGATAAACAACTTTATTCAGACTTCGTTACAGTAGGCAAGATTCATAGCATACACGGTCAGTCTGACTAAATGAAGTAGATTAATGCAGAAGGCAGCCTTTGTAAGTTAGAACAACTCAGTTTTTCAAAGAATGTTCCATGATAAATTCTGAACATTTTTTCATATATTAAAGTGTAAATAGCTTTCAACTCAATATATGCATTTTTGAATAAGAATGAGAGAGAAAAGGAGTAATAGCAGCAAGTATATTATTAATAATTTACTTTTAACTGTTCATATCAATTAATAATAGTTTAAAAAATTCAATTTCCAAATGTGTGTGCTGTTAGGTAGTCTTCACACTACGGCTCTAATAAAAATACTTGTTGATAACAGAGCATACAGATAATCTTGCTGAAGTTCACCAGAATCTAAATGTACATTTAGCATTTACAGTATATACGGTAGACATTGCAATTTCTGTTGACATTGTAACGTAAATAGATTCTTCTCCATCACAGCATAAAACTCATGGCATTTCATCATAACTCCTCTAGCTTTCTCTTGTTGTCATAAATATATAATTTATGATGCACCTCAAATAGATAGGCTTACTCGGTCTGTGTAATGACTAGTGCTGGGTTAACCAGAACAATAATTTCAATAAGATTTTCTCCTTAAGATGGTTGCATCTCAGATCTATCATATCCCTCCATATTTCATATTTCATAGATTATTCCACAGTAGCTTTTTTCCAGAACTGGAAACATTTGAAGCATAGTCAGGAACTCAGCATATTTCCCACTACTCCCCAGATATTTCCTGTACTGTTGAACTGCTCCACTGTGCAAGTTGAACAATTTATCAGCATGTAACATAAAAATGCTTTACTCTAGTTTTAATAGATCAACCATATTTCAGTTGAAAACAACCTGACAACCATTAAATAACAACAGAGTTTGAATTTTCTGTAAGGCTCTATTACAAAGCAGCATCATTAGTATGGCTTAGAGATTGGGTCAATTTGAGAAGCAAAAGGATATTAACATTGGAAGGCCACGACTTACAAAAAAGATGGCACGCATTTTTGTGGGACAAAGAAAATAAGCCACAAAAATACTTTTATAGGCACAAGATAAGAGAGTCACTGATGCAAATATGGCAGGAGACGAAAAGAAAGCACTACGTGAAAATCCCCAATTGGCTTTCCACTATGGAGGCGATGATCCACCCCAATACTATGGATATGTCCAAAATGGTCAAATATAAGGATATTTTAGATAGTTATGGGAAATTAAAAAGTAGACAGGAGTTGGAGGAACAGGGTATAATTATAGATTGGTGGCCGTATCTTCAGCTCCAATCAAAGTATAAGAAACATAGTGAGGAATTTGGAATTGAGGTTGAAATCCAACAATTGGATTAACTTTTGACGGGCCCAGAAGAAAAAATGATTACAAAAATATATAACTATCTACTACAATTTGACAGAGCTGAGGATATAGTAAAGGGGACGATGATAGCCTGGGCAAAAGATGCGGGACATAACATTCATTTGGCCTACTGGGAACAAATTTGGAACAGGAATGATAAAATAACAAAATTGGCGTCTTATAAAGAGAACCATTATAAAATGTTCTATCGCTGGCATTTGGCCCCCTCAAGACTGGCGAAGATATATCCAAATTTAAGCTCACTTTGTTGGAAATGTAAAAAAGAGCAAGGTACCTTCTTTCACACATGGTGGTTGTGCCCGGAAGCGAAGAAATATTGGGAAAAAATACAGAGTTGGCTACAAGAATTAGTAGGGTTACAAATAGAATACATCCCAGAAATTTTTATTCTAGGGATATTTAAAGGGAAATACGATAACAATTCTAAATATTTGATTTTACACATTATAACCGCAGCCAGGATCGCTTTTGCACAATGTTGGATAAATACAAACACAGCCACCGAGAGTTTGATAATCAAAAAAATATTTGAATGCGCGGAGATGGATAAGTTAATATTTATTTTATTTTATTTTATTCATAAGAGTTCTTATAGGCCGCCCAATCCCGTAGGACTCAGGGCGGCTTACAACAGAGATTAGAACTACACATTAAAATAACATCTAAAAACATCGTATTACAATTTAAAAACCATTCATACATGGGGGAGTCGTCTCTTCACCCCGCCTGCCGGAAGAGCCATGTTTTTACTGCCTTGCGGAAGGCCAGTAGGGTGGGGATAGTCCGGATCTCTGGTGGGAGAACTTAAAGGACAAAAAGATTCGGATTATTATGTAATATGGGAAAAGTGGTATGATTGGATTGATAACAGAAAGGTAAAGAGAAAATGTACAAAGAAAAAGTAGAATTAGATAATATTGCAAGATAATGTACAAAATGTATTAATATAAATGTAATGTATGTAAAAGGTTGTAGATTTGCTTAAGAAGTTACTGTGACATGTAAAAAGAGAAAAACGCAATAAAGAAATTTAAAAAAGAAAAAAAATGAATTTTCTGAAAGGGTACTCTGTCACCGGATGCTCATCTGAATGTTTATAAATATCTGCTGGAATTTGATAAAATGGAGGAAATTGTCAAGGAACCCATGATAGCATGGGCAAAAAACGTAGGTCACAACATACACTTGGCTGACTGGGAGAGAACATGGAATATAAATTGCAAAATAACTAAGTCAACAGCATACAAAGAGAATTATTATAAAATGTTTTATAGATGGCATTTAGCTCCATCAAGATTGGCCAAAATATACCCAAAAATGAATTCGGCTTGCTGGAAATGTAACAAAGACGTAGGTACCTTCTTTCATGCGTGGTGGTTGTGTCCTGAAGCAAAGGGTTACTGGAAAGAAATTAAAAAAAGAAAAAAATGAATTTTCTGAAAGGGTACTCTGTCACCGGATGCTCATCTGAATGTTTGTATTCCAAATATAATAGCCCTAGTCTTGAATGTTGCTTTTTCCTATTCTTGGTATATGTATTTATGATTATATTTTCCACATTTTTTTCATGCCACAATTCAGAAACTTAAAGTATAAAAACCAAATAAAGCATCCATAGTATAACAACTATAAAAACAACAAAGCATTATCACCTAAACAGAAAGCTACAAAAAATAAAAATAGTAAATGAAGATATGTTAAAATCAGAAGAAGGATCTCAAGAATATATATACTGTACATAAATGAACTGTTCTCTGTTGCATATTGTTATTTATTTAAGAAATAATAGTTCATTATTAATGTCTAGGGAGATTCTGAGTCATCCAGGTCATGGTTGTCCCAAAGGTGCTTTTTCAAAAGGCAACTATGTTTTTCCTTGAAAACATTTTGCTTCACATCCAAAAAGCTTCTTCAGTTCTGGACAGTTCAGCAAAAGAAGCTTCTTGGATGAGAAGCAAAACGTCTCCAAGGAAAAACAAAATCCAATTCCATTTTGAGAAAGCACTTTTGGGATTTCATTATTAAACATTGTCATGAAATTTATTCTGCTTTTTATATTCACATCTTAGGACAGGAGAGCCCCATTAACAGAAGGACAAAGAAGGTCCATATTAGGCAAGTCTGCTACTTTTTGAAACATCTAAAATAATATTATCATCTAAAACATGCAAAGTAATTTTGCTATGGTCACATCTTGGTCATTCAAATTTTTAATGAGATAAATTAATACAAAGTCCCCATTGCACCTGCAGGTTTTCCAGGCTTCCCTTTTAAATTCATGTTTCACTTTTAAAACTCTAAAATAAACTTTGATGAAATAGAAAGCATTCTGCCAAGTGACAGGTTGTTTCCATCAAGGGTCCCCAACAGCCTTTACTGTTCTCCCACATTCCTCAGGAGAGTTTGCTTGTTACTGGGCTACCAATCTAATCTGCACTGTTTACTTGTGCTCAGAAATATGACAAAATCTCTGCTGCGTTATTTTAAGCTTAGCTATGGAGAAAGAATAGGCTAAAGGGAAAGCCCCTTCGGAATGAGAATGCTGATTCAGTAAATAAATCTTCAAATTTTTTCTTATGTATAAAGTTATGTATAAAATTCCTTTTAGAGTGCTCTGTAAAGATCATAAATTTATAGTCTAACTTCCTTGTAACACTGCTCAAAAGAAAAATCAAAATGTTATGATTTCCTGTCCTTTATTTTAATTGTCATTAGCAATTTAATAAAAACACTAAGCTAGAATAAAAGAAAACAGTAAAGAAATAATGACAACTTGGGAAAACAAAACATGATACACCAAGAAAGCCAACAGGACAAGCAATGTAGGATTGAGTCACAGTCAACTAATTTTATTCCCAATACCAAGTAAGCATAGTAATTACACAAAAGGGTACTTATTTTCTTGAATCAAGTGTCTGTGTATTTGTGTGTGTATATGTATATGTACACACACACACACACACACACACACACACACACACACACACACACACACACACACACCTGTAAAGCAGAGCAATATAATTCATTTGAATTCTCACACATGCATCCTCTCACAGAACTTTTTTATTATTATAATAGAGAACCAAACCCAAGAATCACTGCCTGGGGTTGCTGCTACATCTGCTTTTGCAAATAAGGATAACCTATCTAAATCAGTCTTTTCTAACTTGATGTGTTCTAAAAATTTCCTAGGCAGTTTGACCAACAGCTAGGAATTCTGGAGCTGTATTCCCAACAAATTTGCCAGGAATCAGGTAAGGGAAGACTACAGTAAACCATTTGAGAGAAGCAAAACTGTAATTTTTAACATGATGGAAAAAGAAATGAGGAAAGAAATAATGACAACTTGGGAAAACAAAACATGGTACACGAAGAAAGACAACAGGAAAGGAAACTATTATTACTAAGATTACTAAACTTTAAATAGCCAGCTACCTAGATTTTGGAGTTTTAAAAAGTTTCAAAAAGAAATTTATGTCCTTGACTAACATACATACCTAGATATAATACTCTAATTACATATTTACAGGATTTTGCATTGTACCAGTGAAATTGGGCTTTTGCTTTCCTGGGAACAGGAACAACTGAACAGAAATTCAATAAAGAACACAGAACTCATTTTTAAAAATAAAAAAGGAAAGGAAAGAAACAAATTGGAGAGAAATTCAACACTGGCATACTCAGAAATCTAAGAACAGGCTTTTTGTGGATATAGCTGGGCTTTACAAAGCATAAGAATTATGTTGACTGCATCTTATTGGCTTTTGTATTTTGGCCAGAAGCAGCCGTTAGACACAATAAGCTTAGCCTCAGCCTTATACTTTATGGTTTGAATTTCCCAATATTTTACTGACTGAATATGGCCAAGGGAAAACAAACAAACAAACAAAAATGCCCCATTCACGGAATCAGTTTCAAAAGAGAGAGAACAAACGAACAGGGGAACATACTCAGCTATATATTCTAGATAGAGAATTGTAATGAATCTTACAAATACTTCTCCTGGGTGTAATTACCTATTTGGTCAGATTTTCATTTGGAATGACTCAGTGATCCATAGGAACAAATTATCATCAAATAAACTCTGTTTACATGCAGGGACCAGGGGAACAGAACCTTTAAGAATTATGACACCTCATAAAACAAAAAGTGAAAAGGCTGTTGACTTTACTTTAAAATAAATGGAGCTCTCCCTTGTGCTCCTGCATGCTGTGTTTTCCTCATATTCAGACTCTTTGTGGGATGACAGTTTTGCTAACAGGCCATTGCTTGATAAAGCCAAGGAGCACTATTCAGTGAGCCATTATTAAAATAAATTATTCTCTTTGTCCCCTTTTCCATGGCAATAAAGGTTTTATGCAGCAGTATAATTGTATAATCAGGAATAGTTCCTCCTTTGAAGCCAATATCTACAGTTGCTTCATACACAAGCCATGCCATCAAGTCCAATTTTAGAAACAATATTGGTGCATTTAGGGGTGACGGTGTGCTTTGCTGTGGGATAAGGGGAGCAACCAATAATTATTCCATTCTTTTAAATCATTTTATCATCACAATTGTATTGATTGTGGAATATCTTTCTATGTACTTCTACAAAGAAGAATTCCATTGTAATGAATTTGATTATATGAAATATAATTGCAAAACATTCCTTCATTCTCACAATTGCGAGCCCTTGATATCGTACACAATCATATCTGTTAGACAATTCGGTATGTTCTGATAATCGGACTTTTGAAGCGACAGCAAGAGCTTTCATTATGAAAAAGTCTTATAAGCAATTTCTCGGTTTATATTTTAAATCTCATGTGATCACTTATCTGGACACATAATCTATGAATTGTTTCAAAATACAGTGTTAATATATTTTACTTTATTTTGTTCAATCATGTCTTCTTCTTAGAGACTGCCTGGAGAAGTCCGTGCAGTTTTCTTGGCAAGATTTTTCAGAAGTGCTTTTCTATTTATTTGTTTGTTTGTTTGTTTGTTTGTTTGTTTGTTTGTTTGTTTGTTTGTTTGTTTGTTTGTTTGTTTATAATATTTGTATGCCGCTCAACTCAGCAGGGACTCTGAGCGGCTAACAACAATAAAAACAATATAAACAATATAATATAAAACAATTTTAAAAACATAGCTAAAAACACAATAAGAACATTAAAAGCACTCAATCATTCACACACTCATGGGCCTACATCTATCAACTATTAGGCCCAGGCTTGCCGAAAAAGCCAGGTTTTCACAGCTTTTCTGAAGGCCAATAGGATGGGGATAGTCCAGATCTCGGGGGATAGCTGATTCCACAAAGTAGGGGCTGCCACAGAGAAGGCCCTCGCCCAATGACCCGCCAGCCGACATTGTCTAGCCGACGGAACCCGTAGCAGGCCAACCCTGTGAGATCTAAGAGGTCTCCTTCCTAGAGCTAAGGGAAAGTGACTGGCCCAAGATCACCCAGTTTCCTCTGTGTGCAAGGCAGGACTAAAACTCATGGTCTCCCAGTTTATAGCCTAATGGCCAGAGGTGGGATTCTCATAATTTCCCTACCGGTTCGCCCAGCGCACGCACACTCGCTTCGGCCGCGCACATGCCTTGAAAACATGGCTAAATAGAGCCGGGGCAGGTGGGCGGGTGGGTGGGCCAGTTCACTACTACCAGTTTGCCCGAACCGGTCCAAACTAGCTAAATACCACCTCTGCTAATGGCTTAAAACTGGCTCTTAATAAATAATATAATGTAATCCACCATGAGTATAATTTATCCTGTTATCTTCATTGGGTTTTTTTTTTTAAAAAACATCAATAAACATAAATTAAAATTTTAAACAGCAGTACTGGTGGCATCTTCCCATGTTTTCACATTAGCACAAGTTATAAGAATCCTACCTGTTTCAGGAAACAATTGGTATACACCCCCTCAGGAGACATATGGTCTCTGCTTCTCAAATTATAATCTTGCAATTCTAAGCCCAATAATGTGAAAGGAAGTCTCACCAAAACTGAGGTGAATTTGCTTCCAAGTCCACATGCATAACAAAAAAACAAATAGAACACAAATAGAAATGTGCCAATATAAATGAAAGCACAGCAGTTTTTTTTCTCATCTGTGCATATCTCAGTTTAAATAGCTGAAGCTTTCTGGTTTTGCTAAATCTCATACAAGCATGCCAACTGCGCACATGCAATTTCAGATCCTAATACAAAACTATATTTCTTCTTCAGCAATAGTACCAAATGATGCATAAATAATGAAGAGGGCTTTTTAAAAAAGAGATTAAATACCCTGAGCTTTTTGCCAGTACGTAATGAATTACCATTCATTAATGGGAGAAACTGTGTTAATAAAAATGGTGTTATACAACTAACAATTTTTTCTATTATCTTCCACGTATATCTCATTAAAGCAGCCACATCCACTGCTTTCCAGTACTGAAATATCTTAATGCATGAAGAAGCTGAGTGACATTCTTACAAGAAGGAATTCTTTGTATATTATTTCATACGGAAACCAACACTGCAGCTCTGCAAAGAGGCACTTGGGAAATGCAGATGGAAAAACAGAAATGTTCAAACACAGCTGCTTTTGAGTAAGCTGTGAAATGGGAGCTTTTTCCTTCACATATTTTTAAACAAGTATTTCTGTTCAAACCATGTGCCTGAATATATTCTTACAATATCTCCTCTTTGCACCTGTTTTTTTTTTTCCACAAATAGGAGACAATTCACGGACTAAATGATGACTTGGGAATATTGACATCATCTCTCTTCATTTAATAAAAATTCCCTATAAGGCCAGTTGCTTTAGAAAGTAAGTCATATTTTAGATCCCACGAAAGTCATCTTAAGTTTCTGGAAAAGCTAATGCAAAGCTAAAAATGTGAACTGCAAAATCATTTTGTTCTCAAAACAAACATGTATTTTATCCCAATTTGGTTGGGTGACGTAAAGGAGCAAATCAATGGAACATACCTCAGTTGTAAAAAAAAATCCAAAAATAACAGAATAATAAAGTTGGAAGAGGCTTGGAGATCTTCTAGTCCAGCCCTCTGCTCAGGCAGGAAACCCTATACCAGTGATGGTGAACCTTTTCGGCACTGAGTGCCAAAAGGGAGCGTGAGCACTCGTCTGGGCCACAACCCAGAAGAGGAGCTGCCCAGGGGGCATATGCATGCCGGAAAATGAACAGCTGGCCAGCTGGCAGTCACGCATGCTCACATCGGAAAATGGAAGACCAGCTCTTCCAGTTGCTGGCACTGCTGCATGCACGAAGGCCAGCTGATTGTTGTGCGTGCATGCATGCCAGAAACCCAGAAGAGGAATGGGCGATAGCGCACGTGCCAGGTGACATGGCTCCGCGTGCCACTTCGGGCACACATGCCATAGGTTCGCCATCACGGCTCTATACCATTTCAGACAAATAATTGTCCTATATCTTCTTAGAAACCTCCAGTGTTGGAGCACTCACCAACTTCTAGAAGCAGTTTTTCCATTGATTAATTGTTCATTGTTCAATTGTTTAAAATAAACCTATTTGGTTTAATAACAAAAACAATAATGAAAATAGATGAATGCACCTAATCTTTCTAGGTCCAATCTGAATTGCTGCATTGAACAGGGGAGTTGGGCTCAGTGGCCCAATGATCCTTTCTATTTCTATGATTTTAACAATGTTAGAACACCAGTGGAAGAACTGAGGAGACTCTGGTTCTTTCTTCATGTGTGGCTTATACAAGGAGCATGGATTAGCTATCAGATCACCTTCTTTTCAAACGCAAAGATAATAGAACTCAAGTGGTTGATTGATAGAAACTCCTGCCCTGTCACGCTTCCTAGAATCTCCTACCAGGCAACAAGGCACCATAATTAAAAATAACAAATCCTGCAGTGAGGAAAGAACAAGGATTGAAAATAATATCATTTATTCTACCACTAAAGTCAGTTGTAGAGACCATTGTCTGACGACATGGAAGGATGGATTTCAGTCATCAGAAAGCTGATACAGGGAGTAAAGGACTTGAGCTGGAAAATCTAAATGCCTCATGTCCTACATCTCATCCCAGATCTTTAAAACTGTATGTTGAATATTCCAAACACATTAGAAACTGTTACCCAACATTGTTTCAGCTCTTTCCAGTCTGCAAGGAAAATGTGGTGAGAGTAAGTCATCTATATAAGAAAGTTTCAGAAAAGTCAAGTAATATCAATGTATTATTTTGAATATGGTTTATTCACTTTGGTGCAAGACATTAGGTATTAAGATAGCAAGACAAAAATAACAGTTACGAGACTCAAGAAAACTGTTAGGTGAACATACAATATCTCCTCTGCCTCCCATAGGCCATAAAATGGAAACATATCCATTCTTTGAAGAAAGCCTACACTTTGAATCCTGCATCATACATGAATATAGAGGCTGTGGTCTACAATGGACAGAATTTCTGTTATATATGACTTTATCCTAGTCTACAGTAAAGTAACTAATCTTGTCAAACTGTGTACCTGTGTGAGCTCTTTTGCATAATAAATGCAAGTTGAAAATAACACTTTGGAGAACTTAGATTTTACAGATGTGAAGCACGAGAAAAATGATCTCAGAAAGTGGCCTTCGCCATTAGATGTGAGTTGAGTGTTTCTGAATAAGCCAATTTTCAGATTTACATTTAAGCCCAATTGTATACATTATAGGAGTTTAACGTTCCGAAAATTTTGAACCCCTAAAATATTTTCAGAACATAATTCTGCATGGTTTGTATCCATTGTGCTTATATTATTTTTATTTTAAATTACTATTGCATTTCTTTTAAAACAGCAATTATGGTTTTTCTGCAATTATGTTTTTCAAACCTTTTCAAAACACATATTTAAATGTTGATTTTAGTTTCTATGCAAATAAATTGCATGTGATAGTTTATTTTAAAAATAAATTTGCAAAGAATGAAATCCTCAATTCTCTCAATGCCATAAGACATTGTAATGTTACAGCTGCAATTCTTTTTCCTTTGTACTTTACTCCATTTCCTTTGTGGAAATTTTTTTTAAAAAAGTTATAGCCTTCTAGGTAAATCAAGCTGTAGAAGATAATGAGTAATAGAGACATGGTTTTACTGAAGATATATAGATACTGTCTTCAGAACATTTAGAAGTATCCCACCCCTCCCCCCTCCCCCGGTAAAGATTCTTGCTAAAGAATCTAAGAATAAGGATTTGTTTCATCCTTAGCAGCATCTGTGCAAAAGCTGGTGATATACAGTAAGTAGATCAGTCAGATCTCTAGAGCAAGCACCAAACTTATTTCTTTCTATGGTGCTCCAAGCTAATTCAGGAACTGAATGTAGATCTGTAGTCTATTGTTGTTCATTCCTTCTTTTCTTAGAGTTTGCTGCCGTATGAAATAATGAAATAATAAGATCTAAGGACTTGGGGAATGCTTTGCTGCCAACTGCAGAAACATTTTCTGTGCATTGGCATATATTCTCAAAGGAACCTGGGATGGTCTTTGAAGTAGTTGATCCAAAACCTCAGAAGGACTCAATCCATGTCAGAACTCTTGAGTACTATGAATCGCATGGATCTAATAAATAGTCTCTTTCTATGCTGACTGTCTGTCAGCACAAGATATGGATGTGATATCAGAGACTTCATGATGTAGTACCCAGACTCTTGCCAGTAACTTCAGTGCAAAAAAAAGTGCATGACTAATACCAAGGCTTATTTAACTCTCCCCTAAGAAACTAAAGATTATATGGTGGCGCAGTGGTTAGAGTGCAGCACTGCAGGCTACTTCAGCTGACTGCTAGCTGCAGTTCAGCTGTTCAAATCTCAGCGGCTCAAGGTTGACTCAGCCTTCCATTCTTCTGAGGTCGGTAAAATTTTATTTATTTTATTTATTTATTTTTGTCAAGTACATGTTGGTAATATACATAGATATAACATTGTTTATATACATAAGATGGGTACTGATAAGCGGGAACATTAGGACAGGGACAGTAGGCACGCTGGTGCACTTATGCACACCCCTTACTGACCTCTTAGGAATCGGGTGGGTCAACAGTGGACAGTCTAAGGGTAAAGTTTTGGGGGTTTGGTGACGAAACCACAGAGTCAGGTAGTGAGTTCCAGGCATTTTGTTGGGGGCAATATGCTGACTCTGTAAACCACTTAGAGAGGGCTGTAAAGCACTATGAAGTGGTATATAAGTCTAAGTGCTATTGCTATATGAAATAAAAATGTCTTTTAGGTATAGAATCTGAGATTGTATCATTACAACAGTAATGTGCACAAGAAGACTTGAAATTCTACTCTTCAAGGTTAACAGTCTCCCTTCCAACAAAATGTGTTTTAAATAATTTCTTTGTTGATTTTCATACATTATTGTAATTCGACACATTAATCAATACTGTCCATTCATTTATGTACAGTTTCATTGATTCTGCTTCAAGTTTACAAAGTACTAGAAGTTCAGCAACAACATTGGAAAAAGAAAAAATTGAAAACCGAACATGTTCAAATTTCTTACTTATTGCAAACATGTAAGAATCCTGCTCTATTATGATCTTATTTGATTCTTTTAAGGAGGTGTGGCAAAACTTTTGAAAAGTGGGATCATAGTCATCCTCACAAAAGCCATCACATGTCAAAAGGAAAGGATGGATGTGTTAATAGGATGCAGAACATGCAAACCCATTCATATTATTAAAAGTTTGCTGATAATTATTAATTAACCTAACTGCAAAACAGCTTAATCTTCCTTCTTGGCAGCTAGACTCTAACCCCATTTAGGCTAATAGCTAAGCTACATTATCAGCCAACCCTTCCCTCTCCCCTTCCTCCCTTACCCACAGCCATTCAGTATGTCCAGAATTTGCACTAAATCTACAATATTTAAGAAATTGGAATATAAGTTGTGGTGTATAAACATACAATAAGGTAGAACAGAATGAAGAGGAGAATTGCTACAACAAAGAAAAGTGGGTTGAATGTGAAGGAAGAATACTGATCATGGAGAAACAGTTGCAACAATTTTGGGAAAAGTTATGTGAAAGAATCATAAAAATATATGAGTAGAGGAATAGAGAAAGAGACAGTTGTGATGGGGTGGGGAGGGGAATCATATCTACAGAATAAAATAATGTTTGAGAAGGTAAAAGATAAGGACAAATGGGGCAAAGGACTTGGAGAATATGCAGGAATGGCAACTACTGTTCTATTCTGCAAATAGAATGAATGTATACTGTGCTTGCTGATTAAGCAGCAAAAGTATGTTATGAAAGCTGTCTCTCGGATTGATAAGAAGCTTAGCAGCCTTTTTCAAACCAAACAACAAGTTCAGTCTCTCCCTCTCAATTTCGTTATATAGAAGATTTTGCAGATGAAAATAGAATAGTTGTCAAAAAAATTGGGTTGTATTATGGATGGATGGGTTACATTTATGTATTGTGCAATCAATGAGATTCTCAGCAAGGTTGCAACTGTAAAGCAAATACAACCAGTTCAGATATTCTTGATAAAGCTAAAATAGCAAATAACAAAAACTAATATAAAATAAATAACTGATATTCTGTTATTCTCCATAAGCTCTTTGGAATAGTTCAGTTATCAAAAAAAATATCAACAAAATATAAAACCATGGAGGCCAACCTGATTTCTATTCAGAAACTATTCCATAGCATAGGTCCTGCCACTGAATACCTTCATCTTAAACCTTACTAAATCAGGGGTCCCCAACCTGTGGGCCGTGGCCCACTACCGGGCCACGACCTATTGGCCATAGGACCACGTGAGTGGCTAGCCAGTGCTGCCAACCCAGAAAGGTTGGGGAATTCTGTACTAAGTGGCCAGCAGCAGAGTGGCCAGCAGCCAGAAAGCTACATAACCCGTAAGGGATGGCCATTTGAAGATGTACCCAATAGTTCAATTGGGAGGGAATGAGGCGATGGGCAAAGGAGTATATAGTGGGAGATGAAATTATCTCCCCTCCTGGGAGTGAAAATGGGCCACGGGGGGTGCCTCACCACCACCCCGCATTCCTTTTTGGGTCTAGTAGGCCTCCCTGCACTTACCTGGGAGCCAAAAAGGGGTACGTGGGAACTCCTGGAAGGGGCGGGGAGGGGAGGGGCCAGCCAGCAATTTAACTACTGGTTTGCCCGAACCGACCCAAACCGGCTGAATCCCACCACTGATCAGCTCCCTGTTTTTTCATATATAAAGGACTATGAAAAGAAAACTACACAAAACTGGCAAAAATAAAGATACCATCTTTATCGTATTTATTGTTCACCCTCTTGTGTGCATAAAATTATTGTTGTTTGGTTGACAGAAGCATAATTAGATAATAGACAAATCTCTAAAGCCGAACATAATCACAGAATACACAATGTGCTTGTTTTGTTTTATCATACTGAAAATTAAGCACAGGAGACTAGATACACATCTAGACTAAAACAAAACAATTTTTCTCAGTTGAGATTAAAGTCAGATGAGAAACCCTTCTCCTGAAGTTTGATCTGGAATAATTTTCACCTTTTGCAAATTGTAGGCTCCAGTCTCCCAATTTAGGGCTGAAATCACAATGGCCTCTATTTCTACATATGCAGCCTTTAGTTATTTATTTAAAAATGTATATTTTAATTCCTTGACATCAGACTAATGCAGCTTTCCTCAAACTCATTTCCAGATGCAGCCCTTAAAATTCCCAACTACCAGTAATTATGTTGGCTGAAAATTTAACAAATCTGGAAGACACCCTTTGGAGAAACCTGGATTCATGAATAGCACCTGAAAAACTCTTTTTATCCAAAAAAAAAAATAAGTGCTTGCATTCTGGGGCTTGAATTGCCCTAAAATGCTGCATGAATTTATCAGCCAGATTAGGAAAATTATTATAACAGTCTGCTGCCATGGGCAGAATATTAGGTTCCTCTTATACTTGGACTAAAGTACTCCTTGTTAGGCCTACCATATAAACCCAGTTTTAAGTACAGGCAAATTATCTACCATTTCATCGCTCTTGATAATTAAAAGGGCTGGTGCTAGGGCTTTGGAAGTGGAGAGAAACTAGCACACTTTGTAATCCTGACTCAACTTACTCAACCTCTGGTTATCTCAAACATTGATTAATTTAAGAACCATCCGGGTCAGGCAGGTGGAGTACATTCTAGAAAGTTCATAGCCAGGAAGAAAAAAATCATAAGAAATGAATGCACACCCTTCTTTTTTCCAAGGAGAAAATATGACAACCAACAATAATTAGATAGCTATTACTTTCTGGGACACCTTTTTATTAGCAAGCTGGGTGGTTTTTGTTTAACTGAAATGTGAAGCCATTTAGAAACATTGCCATGGCAGCAAAGTAAGGCACTGATATACTGCACAATTAACCCTGGTAGTAGTTGCTTGAACTCTGGCAAATTTTACTTACGGTGATGAAGTAAATAAAATTCTAACTTTTATGACAGGCTAAAAATAAAAGAACCCAAGGGACAAACAGCACTGATTAAGTCTCTGTTGAATGCAAACTGTGAACATACTGTAGTTATCATTAAAGGGACCACACACAAAAAAATAGTAAGTAGAATAAAACATTTTTCTGCTCCATGAAGTAACACCTCTTTCTTTTCTTCAATGAAGCTGTTATAAATCAGCAAAACTGAGATGAAATATAAAATGAATTTTCCATCTGGCTACTTTGATATTAAATGATTTCAGTAAATAGCTAGTTAATTTTAGGTTGAAAATAATGTTCCTTTCATCAACAATGTTATATCCAACATTTGCTTTTCATGGTAATATTTACACTAACTGTAAATATATATAAATAAACTTTTAATGGTTATGGTTTACTCAGTAATCCTTAGGTTCATGTAATGCTCTGAACCATACTGGCTGTATTCATGGGAGCTCTGGGATGCCACAAACCTGTAATTCACTTTTTAATCTAATATGATATATAAAATTAGCAATTCTGAACTGTGCATTGCAATTTCAGTGTGTTTTAGGACATGGCCTATCAACATGAGTTGCCCCATGCTTTTGTTACAATATTGAAGCAGGGCTGGAGAAACATATTCTCAGCTGTGAATTTGAACTTGGAGGTTAGGTCTGTCTCTCAGGCTAATTACTCAAAGTATAACTGGGGAATACAAACATACTGCTTTGAGCTCTTTCAAGAAGTATGATATACTTGAAAGTAATGACCTTTTTTTCAAGCTCCACACCAGTTTTATTTAAAAATCATTCAAATCCACAGAATGGGAGTTAATCTTGATTAACTTCTCCCATTGATTTCAGTAGCCTGCTACAGAGTGATGGTTGAACCTGGATCTAGGCAAATTGCCTTTTGTTTTATGGCAAATCTTAGGGAATAAATCACTGGACTATATTTTTTTAAAAAGTCAGATTTAAGCTTCTTAACTTTGTGGCAAACTACACCTTGAAAGTTCTTTATGTTTTTTTCTTTCCTCTTCTATTGTCTTCATAATAGCTTTTACAAATGACCATAACAGGTAAATCTTTTTCATCATGCCCTGTCATTTATTGTCTACCTAGAATTACTATTAGAGAAAATGAAGGGAGGGTTCAGAGGTGGGATCCTACCTCTGATTGCCGGTGCGGTTAATCGCTGAGTTTGGCGCAGAGCCGAAGACTCTGCTCCCGTTCGCGGAACGTGAGCTTTCCCCGGGCGCTTTCCCCGCCCGCATGGATGCCGCCAACTGCGTTCTTTTGCCCTCTGCGCATGCGGAACGCTTTGGGCATGCGCAGAGGGCAAAAGAACGCAATTGGCGGCATCCATGCGGGCGGGGAAAGCGCCCGGGGAAAGCTCCCATTCCGCGAACGGGAGCAGACTCTTCGGCTCTGCGCCAAACTCAGCGATTAACCGCACCGGCAATCAGAGGTAGGATCCCACCTCTGGGAGGGTTATATGTACATATGAATATGTACATATGCACTAGAAGGGGTGGTCTAGAATGAAACAATTATGTGCATTGCATGTACCCTCTTCTATGCTCTCACACCTTGAATCCAAATCTCTTCCCCCTTTAGTCCCACTTTTACAAACAGTAAATAGAACTCCAGAAAATGGGAACTGGGCTAGAGAAGTGGAATTAAGCACTCTGGTCAATGGAGTACTGTATGATTAGAGAGCCTTTTTTGCACAAGTGCCTGCAACATACAATCAAATTTCCTACATCATCCGCTTAGACCAGGGCTATCAAACTCGTGGCCCACGGGCCAGATCCATCACGTGCTGGCTCCGCCCTCGCCTGGTTTAGCTAAGGGGAGTAAAGTCCCAATACATCACATGACAGCAATGTGAGTTTGACACCCCTGGCTTAGACCCTATTCTATTACATCTGGACACAAGATCTCCTCACAGAAAAGGATTGTATAACTTTATATCACAGTGATGATAATCGCTACTAATCACTAGGAGGTCAATACAGTTGGAATTTGTCAGGCAAAGCGGCCTCTAGTATGACAGATAAAATAATACCTATGGCTGGCTAGTCTGAAAGTAGAAACATATAAGAAAGGAAAGTGTATCCTTCATAGCAGTGTTTATCGACCTTGCATGGCTGGGGATTTATGGGAGCTGAAGTCCACACATCTTAAAGTTGTCAAGGCTGAGAAACCCTCCCCCACCCCACATCTATAGACTTCCCTAAATTATTCATATCTGTTAAGATATTCATGAACTGGGAGAACCAATGGTAACAAGGTCAGCCAATGAATAGGCATAGCAACTTAGTCAGCCAATGGGAGCTAAACACATCTGAGTCTGTGCAGAGAATCGAAACTGAAACGAGAAGGCTCTGTGTGGCTCAGTCCACTCTGTGCTCTCAGCCCACTCTGTGTTTGTCTGCTCTGCTGAAATGAAACTAACTCTCCTGCTTGTGTTTACTTGAAGAAATAATCTACGTGTGGTATTGTATATATATATTACTATGTTTATAAAGAAGTTAATGAATCCAGCTGAATCAGTTATCTGTGTGTGCTTCTGGAATTTATTTTTATGCAACAAACTATAATAATATCCAGGCCAAAGATAGCCCCAATGCCTACATTCATTGTGTTAAAGTCATCAAACTGTAAGGCTTGTAAGCCAGCATCTTTGCAAAGGGTTGCATATTTATATACTAAATACTGTATACTTGTGAATATAAACACAGTAATACTAAGTTTTATAACCTCCACCCTCAGGGAAAATCTTGAGGTCTCTAGTATGAGGTTCAGACAAATTAACCCATCTGTAGCTCTCAGAGTGTAAACAAGAAGAAAGGTGCACCAATAGGCTTTATCTTTTAAGAACATGTTTTAATGTGAGCTCTAGCACTGCCACAAACAAATAAATAAATGATAAGTGACAGCAGTGTATATTCTTGTGAATGCATGGTTTATAAGCTTCTAGTTGAAATATTCCACAACTTGATCATGTCAGAATTTAATAATGATGATAACGATCCTTATTTTATCTTATTATTGATTTCCATTTAACAGTTTGATTCATGAGAATACTATAGCACACACTAAGTAAATACAAACCAAGTACTTATTTTTCTCAACATAACATACTTACCAGCTTCACCTAGCAACAGATATTTTCCCCTGTAGAAGCGATTAGAATTTCCTGAATTTTGTCATTTCTGTATTGCCTTTATTCTCCTTTTCAGAGACAGTTCTACCAGAAACGCTGCTGAAGTTTTCTTCAAGCATCATTTTGATGGACAGGTCAATCCATTTTGTCAACTAACTTTCCATATCAAACTGACAGATAATTCAGTGGTTTAATGCCTAGAGAAATATTAACCACATGTATGAGATTTAGATAGCAACTTCTTCTCTAATAATAGCAAAGATGTAAAGCACATACTTTCAAAATCATGATTTTTAAAAAAGAAAATTTCACTTTGCAGCAAATAAAGTTATTATGCCTTTTGGAGCCATTCCTCCAAAGTATTCAATCAGTACTGTGAATTGCTACACTAACAAGGTAATTATTAATGATGCAGCAGTAACAATTATTTTCTGCAATGATCATTAAACCAAAGACATTTTCCCCCTTACACTTTCCTCCAGGTTAGCTCTTTGATTAAATCAGGGGTGGGTTCTATTTACCTTCCCCACCGGTTCGTATCGTGACAGAAGTGCGCGTTTTCAAGCGGCAGAACAGAAAAAACCTTCCAAAAAGTAAAAAATTCAAAAACAATTCAAAAAAAAGATGGTGGCGCCCACGGACCAGCACTGACCAATCCAGTTCAGTAACATCACCAGCGGGTCGCTACCAGTTCAGGCGGACCAATCCGAACCTGAGGGACCAACCACTGGATTAAATGGGTTTGTATTCAAACTAGGTGACCGATAAAGGTAAAATAACTGTTTATTGCTGAATTCAGAGTTGCTGCTTTAAATACAATATTGGATTTCGTTAAAAGAGAAAGAATGCAAAAACAGTATTAAAAATACAGTGACTTTTATCCCAGATCCTAAAAAGACAACAATATAGATGGCTCTTATGAGAAATTCTGATAACATTTGCCAGGAATAATGAAGGAAATAAAGCCAGTTCCCCCTTCCCTTAATTGCAGCTGACAATAATAATGGTCTGCCAATAGTCTCCTCAATTAAGTTACTTCTGCTAATACTTTATACTGGTTTTACACAATCTGGTGGTATCCTGATGTGTTCAGATTGCAGTTCCCAGAATTCTTCAGCAATTTGGTTAAATATATTTTATCTCATTTGCTTGCCCCACTTTCTGGCCCAGTAAAACTTCATATAGGTGTGATGGAATTGTGAAAGAATGCATGCATGCATCAGTTCCAATTTCACTACCAATTCCACTACTTTTTTCTAGCTCATGTTGGAAGGCTTGAAGAGAGACAATAGCCATGTTTCAAGAAATGCATTAATAATATTTTTTGCATCAGGGATCCAGTGTTCTCCTCAATAATGCCTTTACCAATTTAACATATCAAGTATTTGACTAACTGCATTAAAACCTGCTAAGAAAATAATGAAGTTAGCTGGAGTTTATATTGTTCAATATTCTAGCAATCAAATAGGCAAGTGCAGAATCTTTATAACAGAATAGCCTTGACAAACCAAGAAATGACCTGTAAAGTCCACAGATTTTTGAATAGTAAAATTGGTGAGATGTATCATCAAATATTCTCCAAAACATTTGAAGAAAAATCTATTTTGGAAGCATTTTTCAACCATTTGTTATGGACAAGATTTAACAATTAGCAATAGTAGCAACTTTGCATTTTTCCTTTGGAGTTTCCTTGCTTTCTTTTTTATTCTTGAGTTAGTGACAGGCACCATTTTGCATCCATATTTCATTTGAGTTAAAATTGTTCCAGGATATTTTGAAGGCACAGTATTGTTCATCACAAAGACAAAAAAGACCAGGCGAACGAAATTTGGCAAATATCTCCCTTGTTTCATTCATACCTGGGAAAATAAAGACAGCTATCTTTTAGGGGGGAGGTGGAATCAGAAAAAATTAGGTAAACATAGTAAAATAATAATAATCAAAGTATATTTGGTAAACCAAATGGTTTTAATTATTTGATGCTAACATTGCTAAAGATAAAGAGTATCAAAATTTTAAAAAGCTCTCTGCAACTGGTTGGTTTTTTCTCCCTCAGATTGTAAAGGCAAATTAAATATAGGTAAAGTGATATTTGTATTGCTGGCATAATTTTATCAATATGAGTATTGTGTTCAGAAAGCCTAAAATGGCCTTCACTGCAAAGATAGTAATTTCTCAAAATCTAGTCAGGTTATATTTCTTCCCCTATATTTTCTATGGTTCTATAGTGGGAATCCATCCACATATGACGTTTGAAGAAGTATCATACGTGATATCAGCACTGATTGGCACACTTGAAGAATTGTCCAAGAGCTTTTGTGCTTATGATTTTAAGCCCTGAACTTAAAGCGAGATGTATGCACGGCAGTGGAGAGTTATTGACATTTGTAATGAAAATCGTCTCTCTTTCTTTCATGTCTTTGATATATAACCATTAATTGGTCAATTAATGATTATTACCATTCTTCATAGGAGTCAGGAAAGAGATAGGGGCAAGGTACATGCCAAAGTGTGGATCATGATGTTGGCAAAATGCATTCTGCCCCTTTTGTACTTGCATTACAATATCACACTCACATAAGGATCATGAACCCAATGATAGATATCTCAACTCACTGAAAGTAAGACTATCATTGTTGCAGTTCTGTATTGTCATCTATGGTTTTATATTGTCAAAGCAATGTGCTGTTAATTAATGTTAATATAATTTCAGTAATTAATAAATATACAGTATCCCTCAGTTCCAACTCTTCCAGTATTACAGACTACAGGTAATTCACATAATTCGATACATATTAAGGCTAAGGGACTGTTTGATGCTTCTGGTGCAATTTCCAAAAAAGGCTTGAGAGTACAACACCTTAAACCAGCAGCTTCTTTTGTCAAGCTCTCATGGCAGCTATGCAGGGCAGATAAATGATCCCATGAACAATTGCTTGAAGGTGTTTCTGAAAAGTGCTCTGTTTTGCATGAAGAAGATTTTGGAGCTAGAGTCTGCTGAAGCATTGCATGTATGTTAAATATGACCAGGGGTGGTTTCCTCCCGGTTTGGACCGGTTCGCCCGAACCGGTACCGACCCGCTGGTGACATCACGATGATGTCACAGACTCGGTTCGGTCGGTGCCAGTCCATGGGCACTGCCACCTTTTTTTAAAAAAAAAATTATTATTATTATTAGTTTTTTTCTTCTGAGCATGCACAGAAGCCGAGTTTCCGGCACTGTGCATGTCGTCGCCATCTTGTTTTCAGCTTTTTTTATTTTGGGGTACTGCGGATGCGTGCACACACATGCCCACAAGGTGCGCCCATGTGGCGCGGAAGGAAGCGAACCGGCAGCAGTAAGTTAGAACCCACCCTTGAATATAACTCCAGAAAGCAGAACTGCATTTTTATTTGTCTATGTTTTCTATGACTTTTATCTCTTTGGGTGGATATAATATAATCAAGTAGTAAATCAGAAGCTTTTTTAATCTGATTATTTTTTTTTACAGTTATGACATTTTAAAATGCTATGGGAGACAGACTTTAAGTTGACAGTTTAAAGCAACTAGAGGAAGGTCAGGTTGTGACATCTGAGTGTCATTTACAGCAGAAAAACAAAATGGAGGTTGGAAGATTAAAAACAACCCTGCTGATATGAGAGCTGAAGTCCAGAACTGGTTGCTCGGTAGAGAAAGTATCAGTGAACTTTCATCCAGACAGCAGAATTCATTACTGGAAGGCTTCAAGCAAAGGCTTTCTTGACTACAGGGAACTTCACATGAGGACTTACTGAGTGGGAATAAGCAGAAGTTCAGAATTTTAAATGGCTATGGCCGTGTTTCCCAACCTTGGCCCCTTGAAGATGTCTGGACTTCAACTCCCAGAATTCCCTAGCCAGCGAATGCTGGCTGGGGAATTCTGGGAGTTGAAGTCCAGACATCTTCAAGGGGCCAAGGTTGGGAAACACTGGGCTATGGATCCCCTGATTCTCATTTCAGATGTTAGCCATAACATAGTTATCATCCCTAGACTGAGTCCTCAGAAGTAGCCAGCAGATTGAAGCTATCAAAGCTGATTCCTAAATCTGAGGTCTGAAAAACATGGAGAAGGACAAATAAGATGGAGCAAACTCTCCTCTTTCTGACTCTAAGATCTCTTACACACATGGCAGATTTATTCAGAAGTGGTACTGAAATGACACTTCCCTTGCATACGTCTGCTCTGTATAAAGATAATTTAATGGACGTGAGCAACTTACTTTATTAAATACAAAACAGTGAACACTCATGGGAATGTCTGTGCAATTGGGCCTTAGAATTGAACAATAGTTTAAGTTCAGGATTTTTCTTCCCTAAATGGTAACATCATGCCATTGCAAAAAGGTACTCTACAATAGTTTATTTAAAGCTTGGAATTAACCAATTCTCATAATTATAGTGGAGTTTCAGATCTATAGAAACACAGTGTGGGTGGCATCTCTATGAACAATCCCTTTTCAGTGATACACAAAGCTTGACTAAATGCAAATACACTGGGAAATTTTTCATTTCTAATTCCAGTCAAATGAATGATCAAGGTCTTGGCATTTGCAGTTTCCTCATTTTGATAGAAAGACAACGAAAGAGTTCATTGACGTATGCCCTCTGATATGATGAATTAGAAGACAAAAGAGCAGAGCATTTTAAAAGAATAACAGAGTTGGAAGGGACCTTGGAGGTCTTCTAGTCCAACCCCCTGCTCAAGCAGGAGACCCTATCCCAAGTGGCTGTCCAGTCTCTTTTTAAAAGCCTCCAGTGATGGAGGACCCACAACTTCTAAAGACAAGCTTTTCCACTGGATAATTATTCTCACTGTTAGGAATTTTCTCCTTAGTTTTATATACACTGTACATAAATGTACACTTTTATGTACACTGAGAGCATATGCATCAAATACAAATTCCTTGTGTGTCCAATCACACTTGGCCAATAAAGAATTCTATTCTATTCTATTCTATTCTATTCTATTCTATTCTATTCTATTCTATTCTGTTCTGTTCTGTTCTGTTCTGTTCTGTTCTGTTCTGTTCTATTCTATTCTATTCTATTCTAGTTCTAGTTCTAGGTTGCTTCTCTCTTTTGATTTGTTTCCATCATTGCATCTTCTGCTTTCAGGTGCTTTGGAGAATAGGTTGACCCCCTCTTTCTTTAGGGTAACTCCTTAGATATTGGAACAATGCTCTCATGCGATCATATATCCAATTCCTGCTACCGTTTTTCATATATAGCAATCATCTTTATTGCTATTTGTTGTTCTTTTCTGCTTTCTTTCCAGACTTTCAACATCTTTTTTATAATATGGGGACCAAAACTTGATGCAGTATTCTAAGTGTGGTCTTAGTAAAGCTTTATAACGTGGTACTAATACTTCCTTTGGCTTATGTTATTAAAAGAATTGTCAGGATTTCCCAATTAAGAATTCATTGCTTTAAAAATATTCCTGTGGAAAATAATGAGCAAAAACAACATTAAATGTTACATTTTTGTTATTGTTGGCCAGCATGCTTGATGTGATAGCACTAAAAATGAAAAAAAAAATGGGGGAAAAAACCATTGTAGAACATTGACTTCAGAGAAAGCCTTAAAACCATATAGATTTCCTATTTTAGAAGTACAGGGTAGTAAAATATGGCTGCAAAACATTGGATATTTATAAGTCAAATATTGCTTTAATGAGATATGAATACTGCTTGATAAGAAATAGGGTGCTGTACCTCTCAGTCTATATCACTATGTTTCTCAAATGGTTGACCATGGTATGACACTTAGTGATAGTCGAGATAACCCAATGGCCTGTCTAACAGAGCTTTTCTCATGTATTTACTATCATATAAACATAATTTTGTCTAGTAAGAGCTGAAGAATAAAATAAAGGTGTTTTTTTATCGAAAGATAATTTTACAACTTAAAAGATGATTGCTATGAGTCATCTGCTTTTTCATTTAAAAAAATGCCCTGAGTAATAAGAACATAAAAAGGTAAAATTACACCAGGAATTGTGCACTGATGTACACCACATTTAATTGGATGCCATAGTTTTTCTTTCTGATATGTCAGCCATCTCCCATTCCTACCTCTGTTTTAATTCTTGATAGCCTGGCTGCTGGCTATGATAGCATTGCAGTAACCAGTCACCTTGCCTGCCAAGGAAATTGTCCAACATTGGACACCCAACCTTATCCTCTGGGTTGACCACCTATATTAACTGGAAAAAGCTACTGGATTCCCTCCATAGCACTGCTGCCATCATGTGGTTATGAGAAATGTTCCAGAAATATATTACAATGGAAAAGGAAATAGGACAAATGTTATTGGTTTAGCAACTTCCAGCACTTTTTAGAAGCTGTTTCTTTAATTAGCAGTTAGGTCTTTCTCCATCCTCACCACTGAAATTATTAATATATTCTACATTATCTTTTTCATGCCAGAATATTCTGAAACTGCTGAATTTTAGCAAAGAAATTTCATGCAAAACTTATTTTTATATGTTAATTTATGACATTTTATTTTTTTAAATGGACAGAATTTGGATATATTTTAATATACAGTTTGGAAACTGTTCACCACAGATTTGCAAATTAGGCTGGGTTTTTTCAATAGAGCAGGAATTTTGCATAAAACACACCATAGCATTACAAACAAACTTTGTTTATTTACTTCATCTATTTGCTACAAAATCTTATTTTCACGAAGTCATTTATTAAGCATTAATATATATTTCAATTCATTGAAGTTTGTTAATTATAACAAAAAGCACAAATAAATGTAGTTCACTTACTGTTTTTTATTAAAAACAAATGTGTTGTTTTTAATATAGATCGCAATTCCTCAGTTCTATAGATCCAAATATTTCCTAATTTTTCTTTCTCACATTTTGGTACATATCAAATATCATTTTGAAAAATATAAATTGAACTAAAATAGGAAACAGTCACAAAACTCTGATCAATCTGAAGAATTTTTAACCAGATATATTAAATAAATATATGTCCACTGAATCTCTTTGTACACTTGACTTCTAATACTCAATAGGGGAATGCATAGACTACAAGATTTGATTATGTCTCTGTTTTCCAAATCAGTGAAGGCCCACTTTGCTTTGTATTATTCAGAAGATACCCAATGATATATACTTTCTCAGAAGTTACCTAAAAATGTGTATTCTGATCAATTTAATAAATGCACACACCATCTCTCTCTCTCTCTCTCTCTCTCTCTCTCTCTGTGTGTGTGTGTGTGTGTGTGTGTGTGTGTGTGTGTGTGTGTTTGTGTGTGTGTGTGTGTGTGTGTATCTTAAGTGCACTGGGGATTCAGCTGAAAAATATATTATCTCTCTTAATTCCTTATGTTCAAGAAAAGATACTACCAACCCCATATATTGTTTTCTCAGTCGCGAATGCGTGAAACAAAAGCAATGGTGTCAATTATTTTTCCATAATCAAAAAAAATATTATTCCTGTGTCATTCAATTCCATTATGGTCAAAGACTCACAATTTTTTAAAAAAAATATATTTCAGTAAAACAAAACAGAATAAGACAAACAATTAATAGTAAAAAATGAAATTAAAAACATGCAAAGAAAAAGCAATAAAAAAACCAAAACAAATAAACTCTGGAACATCCTTTTCCAGATCTATAGAACTGAGGAATTACGATCTATATAAAAGAGTGGTTAAATTTGACCTTGATATATTCAGACAAAGAAGGTAGGATTTTAATAGTAGAAAATTAGAAGACACCTACCAAACACCTTTTTGAATATGGCTAAAGAATTGGATATATATGACGCGTGGAAGAAATTAAATCCGCAAAAGAGACAATACACATTTTTCTCAAACCCCCATAAATCATGGTCAAGAATAGACATGGCCTGGATTAATCCAGAGCTGATAACCAAAGTAGAAGAAATAGAGATCTTACCAAATAAATGGGCCGACCATAACCCAGTTAAAATAAAATGGAGAGGAAGGAGAAGAAAAAAAAACAAGGGCTGTTGTTCTAGGAAAACAGGAGAAGGAAGATATGTTGGATATGTTGGGTTGCTTATAAAAATAATAAAGGCAGGATACAAATAAATAAATAAGGTACAGCAAAATTTGAATATGGTTATGAAGTTGCAGCAACCAGCATATCCAATAGAAACCGATGAGCAGGATTTATAAGCAGATGAATAAAAATATTAGAAAGCTCTAGTGTAGAAATCAAAAGGGTCTATTGCTTAGCAATATTCCTGTAGAGAGATGTAGTCAATTGAAAAGCTTAACCATGGCAGTTCCTTGATGCAGTTAGTAACCAAAGTGCTATTGCAACTATATTTTCTAAGATGATAAGGGAAGAACAGAAGAATTGCATCTTCAGTCTTCAGACACAATCTAAAAGGTATAAGCCAAGCACACCCGGTAAAAGAAAAACCTGCTTTTGAGGGCATCAGAAGATACACATTTAGCAGGCATGCCAATTATTGAACATAAGGAGAGAGAGGAAGAGAAACTGTTTAGTAGCTGAGATTAATTCCAAGATCCATTATGGAGTGTCATATAACAGCTGAAAAAACACTTTGGCTTTAAACAGCTGGTAGAAACTGCCTACCCATAATAATGAAAAATGTGCAAAGGTATTGATGCTATTAGTAGAAGACTGGAATGCATCTCTATAGAACTTAATAATCTTTGGAGATAAAAGCCAACACTTGTGAGGCTTCAGTGATCTCACTAAAATTCTCTGCAACCATGAGGTGTTCATGCAAATTCAATTAGACAACATTTCATGTGTTCTCATTAAAGGAATGATGAAAAGTTCACTTTTATAATATTTAACTAATGTTTATGCTTGTTTGAAATGTGTTTCTTAAGTTTCATGCTGAGAAAGAAAAATAAGAGATACTGAGCTGGATCCCAGGAATTTCTCATTATTCCCCAGTTTCTTCCATATTTGCAGGGAATAGTTGGGATTGTGAATAACCATTAACACCACCACTAGCAATCTTGTTATTTTGTAATAATGGTATATGGTCTAAAACAGGCATCCTCAAACAACAGCCTGCAGGATGGATATGGCCCACAGATGCAATCTATCCAGCCCGCACACAGTGGTGATTAAGCCCCGCCCTCACCCCGCCCTTCCCAGCCATCGCCCTTATCTTCCAGCCCACGGGGGTCTGCTCACTCCTAAGGTAAGGTTGAAGGGTGCGAGTCGGCAGGTGGGTGGATGAGGGCCAGCTGGCCTAGGGGCAATGCCAGAAACATGGCCAAGTGGTCCCTGGCTGCCCCCAGCAGCTGTGCTGTGGAGATGCAGGCTGAGGGAGGGGCTGAGTGCCATCAGCCTCATCTTCCAGCCCACAGGGCTTGCAAAGCTCATCGCAGCTGCCCGCAAATGACAGAGGAAGGAGACATGCTCCCCGCCCACTTTGCTTGGCCGGCAGGTGGGAGAGAAAGGTAGGGCAGATCTTGTGGGGTGGGGGCCATTCCCCAAGCCTGGCCTTCCTTTTCCCTTGTCGGTGGGGCCAAGAGAAAGAAGGCTGCGTGGGGAAGCGCTCCCCTCCCCCACCGAGCCCCGAGCACAACAGCCCAGTGAGGGGTGGCCCGGCAGAAGCGCCCCATTGGAAGTTAGATGGTGGGAGAGGCATGCCCCGGCTCTCACAACAGAACGCTGTTTGCTGCCTTTGAGACGCACTGCTTTCGGTTTCCTGTGCCTTCCCCGGGAAGCAATGGCTGGGGTCATGAGGGGGAAGCAGAGGCATCAGGGCTGCTTCCTCCCACCTCAGCAAGCCAGGCTTGGAGGAGTGGAGAGAGTTGCGGACAAGCACCGAAGGGTCAGAAGACGTGTTTCCAGCATGCGGTCCTCTGTCCCGAAGTAGGATTGAGTGGGGAAGGCAGCAGGGAGAAGGATAGGAGGGAAGGAGAAGCCCATCTGGCTTTCCTTTGGCTTGGGGCTTAGGGAATACCCAATACCCCTTCCATGCCTGCCCGCTGCTCTCGCAGCATCTTGCACAGCACAGTGAAAGCTAGCACTCTTCACAATGGGGGAGACTGGATCCCCTCCTCCTCCGGGAGCCCATTCCCTGCCCACTCATCCCTGGCAACTCTCTCTCTCTCTCTCTCTCTCTCTCTCTCTCTCTCTCTCTCTCTCTCTCTCTCTCTCTCTCTCTCTCTCTCTCTCTCTCTCTCTGTGTGTGTCACTCTCTCTCGCTCCCTGTCTCTGTGTTTCTTCTCACTTGGAAAGCCCTGCATGCTTTTTGCTACCCATTTTTCTTTCTTCCTTTTGGAAATCCAGCCTTGCTTAGGAATGAGCAGCAGAGGCTTTCCTCCTCCTCTTCCTCCTCCTCCCCCTCCTTCTCCTCTTGTGCGTACCCTCCCGGCCCTAACTACCACAGCCAGCCAGGGGGTCATGAGAGGAGGAGGGGGAGGAGGAAAGCCTCCACCGCTCATTCCTCAGAAAGGCCGGATTTCCAAAAGGAAGAAAGAAAAATGGGTAGCGAAAAGCACACAGGGCTTTCCAAGTGAGAAGAGACACAAAGACAGGGAACCACAGAGAGAGAGAGACAGACAGACAGACAGACAGACAGACAGACAGACAGACAGACAGACAGACAGACAGACAGACAGACAGATTCGGAGGGGTGGAGAAAGAAAGAGAAAGAAAGAGAGAGAGAGATGAGGGAGAGAGGGGTGATATAGAGATAGAGGGAGAGAGAAAAAGAGAAAGAGATGAGAGAAAGAGATGGGAGGAAGGGAGAGGGAGACAGAGAGAAAAAGATAAGAGAAAGAGAGATGAGAGGGAGTGTTTAAGGTTCCAGACCCTTGAGTCAGGAGAAGGGACAATAAGAAGCAATGGAATCTTTCTCTTCAAGTCTTTAAAGAATGAACAGATTTGCTTCATGTTTCAGAACCAGTGAGTTCATATTATGAGGAAGGGGTTTATATGAGGACTATGCTAATCATAAAGCCTTTCAGCTTTCAATAAAATAAAAGATGCCACTAAACTCCTTCTGAAATAAGGTGATCCAGTCTATGTCTCACTCAAGATCAGGATTTTTATGGGCTTTGCTGTGGGATGTTTTATCTCCACTCCCTTCCCAGGTATTTGAATATCTGCAACGATGCAATCTCGCCCAGGTTTTTATATGAATAGTTCAGTCCTGCAAATGCTTTTATAGAAGCTGCATTAGCTTTTGGGTCCTTCTGAATATTTTTGCCTTAGATCCTGATGAGAGCAGTTCACCAAAGGTGACTCTGGGTGGCACACAACAGTGAGATAAAGCTATATAAAAACTATAGATGTAAAACATAACAATCCATATCAATAAATAAATTGGCCATGCCCACCCAGTCACATGACAACCTAGCCATGCCCACCCAGCAGGTCCGGCCCTCCCAACAGTCTGAGGGAGCATGAATTGGCCCTGTTTAAAAAGTTTGAGTACCTCTGGTCTAAAATATCTTTGTGTGCCACATAATTAGTGTGCTGTCCTACTCATATACACATAACTCTGGTTTAGTGAGTTTATTAATATTCCCCCACAACTCCCTTCACCAAAACCCCCAAACTGTTCCAATTAAGTCCAGCCATAAGCATACCAATGCTAGTCCAAGAGCAATAGCCAATGAGTCCACAAGGCACTTGAAAGTTTCGCAATAAACCTACCAGGCAAAATTAAACCCACAACACAATAGGGTTCACGAGGCAAGAAAAGTCCAAAGTTCACAAGACACAATCCAAGTCACAGCACAGTAATAATCCAAGCAAGGCAAGAATCACAATGACCAGAAAACACACAGCTAGGAAATGAACACATTCCCAGCATCACTTCCATCTGTCTGCTGTGCTAAATAGCCAACTTCTGGCGCAGCCCATCAAGAAGGGCAAAGCTTTCTTCTCATGAGTAATCTGGCTGATCTTCTCTGCTCCTGCCTTTTCTCTGCCCCATGTGCTCTTGGGTCAGGTGCAGAAGGCTGTTCCTCTTCCTCATTGCTGATTGGCTGCAGCTGTTTGCTTTCACCACCTGAAGCCTCAGGGCTGTCCTGCTGCAGCTGTACTTTAGCCAAATCCCTCTCAGCCGGCTGCTTGGAGCCATTGACCATCTCCCCTCCAAATGTGCCTTGAATGGGCTCATCCTCCTCTGAGCTGACATCTGGAGATGTATCTGGGAAAGTGTCAGGGGGAGTGATCACAGCATAATACTATTTTTATAATAGAATTGTGCTAGTCTTGTTCGTAGTTTGTGTTGGTTCTGCTGTGGTGAGTTGAGTGGTCAGGCACTTTTTGATAAAGCTGTGTGAGTATCCATTTTGTTGGAAGATATTGTATAGATGAATTGTTTCCTTTTCCCGATGTTCAGGATTGATGCAGTGTGTTTCTGCTCATCTAAATAGTGATCTTACACAGCTTCTCTTGTAGGAAGTAGGATTGTTACTTTAGTAGTGGAGCACTTGGTTAGTATAGATCAGTGATGGCGAACCTTTTTTTGCCCGGGTGCCAAAAAAGCGCGCACACTCGCAATGGCGTGATGGCGCGTGCCCACACCCATAATGCAATGCCCCCCTCGTGCATGCGCACACAACCCCCCTGCACTGCCCCTGCATTTCCGAACTTCCAGTTGGCCTGTTGGGCCGTTTTTTGCCATCCACAGGTTCCGGAGGCTTTCCTGAAGCCTGGGGAGAACGAAAATCAGCCCAACGGGTGAAAACGGCCTCCCCCCCTTGCCCTCCAGAAGGCCGAAAATCAGCTGGCCAGGGCGCACATGCGCGCTGGAGTTGACATAGGGCAAAGCCTCGCGTGCCCTCAGATATAGCTCTGCGTGCCACCTGTGGCACCCGTGCCATAGGTTCGCCATCACTGGTATAGATGGTTTTATGGTACCCTTGGGTTTCTTATTTGCCATCCTCATCTACTGATGAGGATATCCAGAAAGGGTAGTGCATTGTTTCCTTCCCTTGTGAATTTTATTCCTTTGAAGACGTTGTTGATAATTTCATGTGTCTTCTCTAGTTGTTCCTTTTTTATTATGATGAAGGTGTCATCTACTTACCAGATCCATTAGTAGGAAAATAGCCACTAGGAAAATAATATGAGTGTGTCTAGCATCAGTTTCCAAAAGCTACAACAGGGGTGTTAAACTCGCGGCCCATGGGCCAGATGCGTCACATGTTGACCACGCCCATGCCTGGTTTAGCGAAGGGGGGAAATTGCAGTATGTCACATGACGACGTGAGCTTGACAGCCCTGGACTACAACAACTGAACAAAATTTATACTGATTTCAATCCAATGTCATTATATGAGAAAAATTTATGCCAATGCTTAGCTCTTTTAGTTATATTATGAACTCAAATGTTTATCATTGGGTTATTATTAACAAATAGATTAATGCAAGCAGTGCTGTGGAAGCATGCCTTCCATCATTAATATCTAATATATTTGGACTTTCCATCTTTGTCTGAAAATTCTCATTCCAAATATGAAAGTGTCCAGCCATGCCTTTCCTGTACCAACCTATTGTCTAGCAAGTATGATTCTGTAATTGGAAATGGTTGGTATTTAATGATTTTTATAATGTATCTGAATGCTTCAAGTAGGTTTTGCTGAGTTCAACACCAGTAGAGAAAGCATTAAAAACAAATAGTGTGACTGCCTAAACTTTTGCAACAATAGCTTTGTAAAGTAAAAGCGTATTTTTCTTTGCAAAAGCGATACTCTTAATGTAATAGCTTTCTATTAATTTACTTTTAAGAATAATTTTACATATCAAAAACTGCCAAGTAAAACTGCCAGGAAATTGATAATACATTTGCTTTCTTTTAAACTAAGGGCTTTCAAAAACTTCCATTGCAATGTAAAATTAAGTGCCACAGTACTTCCCAATTTTTATTTTATCCATACTGTCTCATCCAGTGTTTCATTGCTGTAGGATATTCACAATTACTACTTTATATTGTTTAATATTTAAATAAAGCATAATTTAAAATAGAAGCATCTTTCTGTTATGCTGAAGATAAGCAGTTTTTATATTACTTTAAACTGAAGACATTGCTCAATGTTCTCCATTAGAATATCTAGCAAGCTAAGCACCATTCTATAGGACTAAGCAATCATAACCAATTGCCTATCTTCTATCTTCCCAGTTCTTATCTTATAATTGTTTATTACATGCTGTTAATATTACTATTAAAATCCATCTCCATTACCTCAATAAAAACAAAGGTTGATGAAATATATTTGAATGATTAGTGAACCTGTATCCCCAATTATATTTCATTAAGTTTTCATAACCTGATCTAACACACACCTGTTCAATCTATAAGTGTACATTACATATGTCACAGGTCTCAAAGAAATGAAAATTGGTGCCAAAATGGAAGAAATGTCAATGATATGATGTATGCATATGGTACTACATTGACTATAGAAACTGAAGATCTAAGAAATATACTATTTTGACGCATCCGGCCTGCGGGCCACGAGTCTGACACCCCTGATGTAGAGTAATTGCATCAACTTGACTTTTTCCATCTTTTTTGCAGTGTGTCTTGCATTTTCTTGAACAAAACATTCCTGTCCAATTGTACATGATTGTAAATACGAAAAAAATGATCTAGACACAACTGAGCACAAATATTTGAATGAGAAAAAAGTTAACCATTTGCTTAGTTCTCCCAGCTCAAAGTTCTACAATGCTAAAGCTAGCCATTGATTTAAAGGCTACCCGTTGATCTATTTTAATCAATGTAGTCCTTGATTTACAACCATAACTGAGCCTGGAATTGTGGCTCAGGGTTATTAGATGCATCACCACATGACTGTGCATTATTTTAAAACCCTTTTTTGTGAGCAGTCATTAAATGCATGCTATGTCATGAAACCAACACGTTTTAGCCAATAGACACTTTTTCCAAAAACTGGAATGCCACTTTCCGATTTTAAAAAAATGCTAAAAATTGCAGTCACATGACTGCAAAATCCTGCAAATACCTGTAAATGCAAGTTGGTTGCCAAACACCCAAAATGCATTCATATAACTTCTAGGGGAGGATGTCTGAAGTTTGAAACAGGGTCATGGGTAATTCTAACGAGGTCCATTGTTAGCAACCTGTCATAAGTTGAAGACTACCTGTATAGTTAATCATTGGCAACATTACATATAACACTTATTCCCAATTGTGCCTAAAAGGAAGTCAGAAATATCTGGTTTTGTTTTCAGCTAACCCTTTTTTCATTTCATCTGAACTTAGACTTTCATATAGTTTTCACAAACAAGCCAATAATAGGAATTACAGTAGAATAAAATGACAAATAGATTGGTTAAATCTAGAAGCAGATACTTCAGCTCCAGGGGCATGTCAGTGAAGGACAAAATGAGAAAGGATTGAGAGTGTAGATAGATTATTATGTACAGTATTACATTTAATATTACATCAAATTCCTTATCCTATCTTCTACAGCAGTATAAACAATGCGGACATGCTTTGTTTATGATATATGGTCCATGTCATAGATAGACCAACATCTATGACATGGCCACATCTTTAACACCTAATACAAACAAAAACAGTTTTCATCATTGCAGGCTTAAAGAAAGAACTTCTTGGGTGATTACAATCATACAGTATCAGCTCGATAAATGTGGATCATAAAGTAGCAATCCCTGTATGTTTTCAAAATAATAATAATAATAATAAAGGCAGAATATAAATTAAATAAATAAATGAAACCATATGTGAATCTACTTTCATACTTTACCACAGCATAACTTGACTGCATCACTAGACCCTCCATTTAAATAATTAACATCTAAAGCTATCACAGATTTTCTTCATCAGTTGAATAAATTTCATATCACACACCAATGATATAGAGGAAAGGGCAAACAATTTTGTATTTGCATATAATTGCTTTATTAAACGTGTTCACACATATTTACTAGAAATAGAATTAATCTCACTTTTAAAAGTTGATCATTCCAAAGCGCTTTGAAGCCAATAGAACAAAGTGAAATCAATAGGATATATTGTATTTCAACTTAAATAATTTTCATTAATAGCATGCATGGATTCAGTCTTCAATGTAAATACTTTGTCCTTTTTTTGCCCCTTTACACACTATAAAAGTGTTATGTTTTCAGGCACTTTTATATTTGATTCTTAACTACACTCTTTTGCAAAAATTCTGAAAGATGTATTATTGAAGAGCTATATCTTCAATGAGTATATTTTCCCTTCAAAACATTAGAAATTATATTTCTATTTAGGATATTGACAATTGCCATCCATCATTTATGAAATAATCTCTTTTGCTTCTTAGCAGGGGAGCAGTTTCATATCAATCACATATAAATATGCTGCTTGACACCAAGAATATTTATCAGTTCACACATTTTATCAAGTAGCTAACATTCATATCACACAATGTTATTCCATTGTTACTGATTTTGCTCAATAATTACATCCTAGTGATGATAAACAATGTTCATTGGAATAATATGTGTAATAAATGTTTCAAAATGAATACCTCAGTAATGTAGTTTTCTGTGCTTAGTATAAATATGCAAACTATCAGGGGAAATTCTCAATATTTTTCAGTCTTACATCAGAAAAATTATTTCTCAATATAAGTACCATTACTATAATATACTGAATAAAAAAATAGATTTAGGGTTCAAACATTGCATCGGCTTTGATAGAAAGCTAGTGTCATTGAGTTGGAAGAGGCCATTTGGGTTTCTAAGTCAAACATGATTGATGGTAGGCCAATCTCTGTGTTAACATTACCAAATCAGAGGGATTCAATTCCTCCATAGCAAATTGGTTATATTGTCAAACTGCGCTTAATGATATGGTTTTTTTTTGCAATATTCTTAAGGCTGCTTCATCTGTTATTTAAGTTCATTACTCCACATCTGAATTCTGGAATAACAGAGTCATCTCAAAGTACTTTAAAGGAAACGAGTACTCTGAGAATGCTATCATGGACTTCTGTGAACTTGTGAACTGTGAACTTCTTTTCTCAAGGTTAAATACTTCCTTAATATTTCCTCATAAGACTTAGTTTCCAGAATTGATAATGATGTTCCCTTTCTTTGAAAGTGTTCCAATTTGTCTGAATTCTTCAATTTTTTCTAATAGATTTTTGTTTGATATCTTTTGTGTGTGTGTTATTTCTTTTTCCTAAGAGAAGAGACCTGCCTGTGTTAAATTGGTTAATTGAACAGCATTTCTTAGGGAAAAAAGGTTAAGGTTACACATAAGAACATTAATTACACAATTCATTATGTCCCATTGGCTCAGGCAGAAGAGGCATATTGCAGCCTCTGTTGCCCAAGGAATTTCAGCTGGCAGGGCCAGGAGAAGGGCCTTTTCTGCTGTGGCTCCTGCCCTCTGGAACACCGTTCCCCTTCAGTTGAGATCCACCCCCAATTTCTTGTCTTTTCAAAGAGCCTGAAAACCTGGTTCTGCCAACTGGCTTTTAACCATAATGGGGGCATCCCATTCTGGAGGTGTTTAGTCCATTAGGAAAAGATCCACTCCACCCCATTTATGTATTGATCCCTTTCTATCCAGTTTCTTGTTAATTGTAGTGCCTTAATTGTAATGCTTAATGTTTTAATGTTTTAACACTCACATTGTTTTATATTGTGTTTTATGACATTGCAAGCTGCCCAGAGTTGCTCAACAGTTAGATGAGCAGCATATAAATTTAATAAATAAATTAGCTCAAGATACAATTTTCAAACAAGTTTAATAATGTTACCATAGTAGCCTGCAATAAATTAGTGTAAATTGTAACTCTTTGTCTTCATTTCTTCTTCATCTGGAATTCTGAAGCACGTAAGTCCTGCTACAATCTGAAGTGTAGAGGACAAGGAAGGTGAACTATTTTGAAGCTTGTATCATAGACTTAGGAAAGGAGCAAGGAAACTCTTCCTTGGTCTCTTCCCACTGCATAAATAGCTTCATTTGGCTTTGTCATAATCAGCACAGACCTCACTTCATATGTTATTATTGTTCCTACTGAACACCTGTTTAGCTCCCACATCTATTCTCATAACTGAATGTTGACTGATTATAACAGGGATAAATAAACCTTAAACCTCATTATCATTTTTGTTGAATTATGCATATACCTACAACTAAAGTTTTAAAAAGGAAACATTGAATTGCATTAACTTAACATTTCCCATGAAATATTGCATCCTGATAAGATAAAAATTATTGGTGAGATAGGAGTAATGGAAATAATATGGTCTAATTACAAAATTTCATAATTTGAGAAATACTTTTCATCCATGATAAAGAAGCAGAAAGTTCTTTCTCAATATTTTAACACAGCTAATATATTTAAAGCTAATATGAATAATTTAAAAGCATGTCTTCAACATTTCCCTTATTTTATGTAAACAATCTTCAGCCCTTCTAAAAAGTGCTTTCTCTGATAATGCACATTGTTATTTACAAAATGTGCCATTTTTGTTTACAAAAGATAAATTATTCAAAGCATCTCTACTTGCCTGCTTGCGGAGCTATTTAATGTGTCAACAAGGCTATAACTTTCATTCCATGTTTCACATAAAACAAAGCAAGGTAAATATGAAATATTTGGCACTCTTGCTTAACTTTACACTTCTGAAGTCTGAAAAAAGATACGGATGTATTCATTAGGAAGGTGCATAAAATAATACAAATGTGCGTTTATGAATCAGATGTACAAAACATAAATGTGCCTCTGTTTTAGAACATCACCTTTTTTGTTCCCTTGTAACAAAATAGTTTTCTGTCATATCGTGCTATATAAAAGTATGGGAAGTTATAATAAAAATTTGGATTTGAGCCAACACTGTGATCATGCTTTCCCCTCAGTACTGCTATATGTTTCTTTTAGATCCTGGATGCTTTTCCCCATACTTCTTATGTAACATCTTTAGGACTAGAATTTTTATTACTGTGCCAACCTGTGCCTGCCAGTGACTAATTGATCGCAGAGTTCACACCTTAGAGACTCAAGGATTTATGTTAGCCTGACTCTTTATCTCGACCTGCTGTAAAAATGCAGGCTCAAACTGTTAGAATAACAATTAGGTTCTTGGCTCAACTTTCATGTCAAAGCTACTATGTTTTCTTTCTAGTAATAAATCTGCAGTAATGTGAGACACTGAGCCTGTGAAAAAATATGGAGTCCAATAGCACTTTTTCTGACTAACAAATTTTATTAAAAGTCTTAAGCTTTCAGGAGCTGCAGCTAGTGTAGCTTCATTGTCCTAACAAAAATCCTGATGTAGTTGAAATTCCAGGGTAGAGATAGCACTGGTGATTAATCTTTGTTTGTTATTGCATTTTCTGTGCAGAATGAGAAGAGCACATTTTCCTTCCCCATCCTTACCACTTTCTATAGAGGGATGATTGAAAGCATCCTGTCGTATTGTATTACTATTTGGTTTGGAAGTATTACTGTTCTGACCAGGAAAACTGTGCAGAGACTGGTGAGGATAGCAGAAAAGATTACTGGAATTTCACTTCCTTCTATCCAGGTCATGGCATATAAGCGCTGCTAGATTAGGGTCTGCAGTATTATCAGGGATGCTACACATCCTCTCCATGACTGGTTTTCTTTGTTACCTTCTGGGAGGAGGCTTTGGAGGAGTATCCAAAACAGAACAACTAGATTCTGTAATAGCTTTGTACCATATAGTAAAATAACATCAACCTTGTTAATTCTCAAGACTCTTTTTTTCCGCTATATGTTTAAAATGGACTGTGATTAATATAGATATGTATTGTACATACATGTGTGTTTGTTTATGTATGTGTGTGGGTATTCTTTTGAGAGCAGGCATCAGAATTTCATTTTTAATGTGTGTACAGAGAAAAAGTGACAATAAAGCTTAGCTTTAGCTTTAACGTTAGCTTAAGCTTAGTTTAGCTTACCTTAGCTTAGCTTAGCTTAGTTTAGTTTAGCTTAGCTTAGTTCATCTTATATCATTAAAAGGGACCCTAAATTACAACATAGTGAAAGAACTTACAAAAGCTTGGACATCTCACAGAGGAGTGAAACATTCTGTCAACTCCCCACCATGGTGCCTCCAAAATCAAAGACCTAAAAATAGAAGATGAAATTATAGTTTCATTCGATGTCACAGCATTTTTTATATCCATAGATCCAGTATTAGCAAAATAATGGCAGTAGTAGTACATAACACATTTAACCAAATACACTAAGATCAAAATACCCAGAACCATGGACCTCATTAATAGCAATAGCAATAGCACTTAGACTTATATACCGCTTCATAGTGCTTTACAGCCCTCTCTAAGCAGTTTACAGAGTTCAGCATATTGCCCCCAACAATCTGGGTCCTCATTTTACCCACCTCGGAAGGATGGAAGGCTGACTCAACCTTGAGCCTGGTGAGATTTGAACAGCTGAACTGCTGAACTAGCAATCAGCTGAAGGTCGCAGTGCTGCTTTTAACCACTGCGCCACCTCAGCTCCTAACCTCTGCCTCACTAGTTTCTTTCAGTTTGATGGACAAATATACCAACAAATCAGAGGAACACCCAAGGGATCATCTCTTTCAGGACTCATAGCAGAGACCATAATGTAGTGTCTAGAAACTATAGCATTCTCACACATTCAACCAAAAGTATGGATGTGGTACACAGACATTTCATCAAAATAAAAAGCAACAACTATAGAATACACATGAAATTATCAACATCTTCAAAAGAATAAAAGCACTGAGGACTCCACAGAAACATATCTATTTTCTTTAATAGATGATTGCACATTAAATTAGCCCACATCATGGTGTGAGCTTGACCAGGAAGCTTCTCAATGCATTATTATGGAAATACTAAAAATTGGGGTTCTCTGATGGGATCTTTGAACTTGTCAACCTTTAAAAAATAATTTCAGAGTGTTCGAGGAAAAAAAACAGCATGAGACAATGAATGATTTTCAAAGTCCATTAAATTCTTTAAATAGCTCTAAGACCTCCTACTGTTCATGCTTTATTTGTAAGCAGCGAGGCAGACTTTGCTCATTTCAACCCACTTGTTATCTGAGCTGGCAAAACATGTAACATACAAAACTAATACAAAGCCTGCATTGAGTGCATAGAGATATTGCTTTAAAATGTTAGCTTGCCACCTGATAATCATTAATGACTTTTAAATGCCTAACTATGTATAATACCGTAGCAGCAAGCCTCACAAACCCATAAGAGATACAGTGAGTCTTTTTTGTGGATCCAACACTGATTTTTTTTTTACAAAATCAAGAAATATGTTACAGTTATTGTATCTTATTTCTCCTTTCCTTTCCCTTTCTCTCTCCCCCTCCCTCCATTCATCCATCCTTCCTTTGCTGTGAAACGATCATGTTATATTACTTATTTGTATGTGAGCATCATTTGCAATATTTGTAAAATCGTTTGTTAAAAAATGGGGGGGTAGTTTCTTCTCCAGTAATCCAATGTTAAACTAAAAATTACCCTTTCCTTCAATTATCAAATTCCTGCATAAATCCATTGTGCTTTTTTTCCCCCTATATGATTCTCCCAGGAAAAAAAAAGTTTTAGTGTTGGAACTGAGTCAGTTGTTGTATCAATCTGGGAGGAAAGTTGCCCCTTTCATTCTTTGCTTCCTAAGAAATCTAAGAACAAAATTAAAATGATCATACCCATAGCTTCACAGTTCAGAGCCGATGTTACAATAGTGAATCTTTTAACGTAGTAATACATTGGCATTTTTATGTACCCATCAACTCTACAGCCAGTATCTTAGAATCTCAACTGTTAGTAGAATGGGGCTTCCAGTATCTTCTTTTCCACCTTTAGCTGTAATATCATAATGTAAAATTATCCAAAAAACCTTCAGCCCCTATAAAAAAAGATACAAGGGATACACGAGACTCTCGAGAAAATGGAAGAAAATGAAAGCACCATAATAGGGACCTAAAGTACTATTATCATCAAGGGAAGGTGTTAGAATCTAACCCAACCCAACTTCAAGAGTTTTCATTTTTTTAGTTTAAGGTATTTGGATAGATTATGTTTTCCATTCCCTTAATACTTGTCATTTTTAAGACTAATAATCTTGTGCCACCAGTTTTATGAAGAATGGCATTTTGTTTTGTTTTTTTTAACTTGAAATTGTTATTCCATGATCACAAGAATCAAATATCCACTGACTTTTTATGTCATTTATCATTGATATTTGTTTGGGAACAAGTCGAAAGCTATCTTCAGTCTTTTTGATTACTCAGCAAATTTCAAAGGAAATAACTCTTATTTTATTTCACTGAATAACCTTTGATATCCATTTCATAAGTCAGGGCCAGAGTAATTGACGTTTCCATGATTAATGATCTGTCTTTTCACAAGTATCTCTTCTGCATATAAACATTTCCCTAACTTGTTGTTGTCATACTATTCTAAATGTTTATTTTATTTATATATTATTAAATTTATGCATGTTCCTTTGTTGTTGTTGTTTAAAAAGTCTCCATCTTACATCTCCATTTATTCTAAATATTTGTCTCCAAGTATTCACTGTTGTCTTCAGCTGACACAGTACACTGTTGTACAGAAATTGGACATGATTTCAGAAGTATATTATCATCTTCCAAAGCAATCTACAGCTATATTCTGGACATGGCTCTTTTTTATATAATATGCTTAAATCACAGATGATGAGAATGTTTCTTAACTCTACTTCTGTGGTTATATTAGATTTTGTACAATGTTTTGAATATGACTGAACCTCAGTGTGTTCACAGGTACAGTCCCCTTTAAAAAAATAGTTGACTATCTACAAGATAATCTTAATATAAACTGAGTTTTATAAAACAGGTTCAATGCACTGTGTATGCATACCTTGTACTGCATATTTAGCTTTGTTTCTAATCACAATTGTTATAACAAATTCAGACTTATTTTAAAAAACAACATTTTTCTCTGAAAGCACATGTGTTAGAAAAGTCCACTTACATTTCTTGAAGGACAGTGAAACTAAAAGCAGTGAAGTATTACTTAAAGTTGCTAAACATTTCAAGTGCCATTTTATTTAGCATGGTTCCTTGCAACTTCTGTACAATGTCTTGTTTTATATAAATTCAACATTCCACACAATAAAAATCACAACTTATACTATAAGAGGAGGTACACTTAAATCTTCACACTTTCAAAGAGATTTAAAGAAAGTACGATATCCAGTATTGAGCATCACACTTTCAGAAAGAGGAGTGGGGAGCAGTTTCAAAAAAGACAGTGTGAAGGATCTGGAAACTAGAAACTGCCCTGTGAAAAAAGACTAAAGGAACTGGTACAGCACATTCCCAATACCCAAAAGGATGTCACATGGAAAGCCATGTTCTGTTCTTTTACATTAAGTGTGCAGAAATAATGCATTTTCATTGCAGGAAGATTCCAATTATTAAGGGATAAAACTCTTCTTCACTGGTTGGTGGGTTTCCTCTTTACTAGATATATTCATGTGAAGGTTAGACATTTATACAACAATCTGTCTGAGATGGTTTAATTTGGATTTTGGCAATGAGCATGGAATTGGATTCAATGACACAAACAACTCCTGTTGTAATTTATAGAAAGTGAAACAGACAGAATAATATATCCTTAGTTGAAAGTTCTGATCATTGTATTCTTTTTTGATATTATTCTCTGTCTGAGCTATTATCCTTGGTAGTTATGGCTGGAGAGGTAAGCTCATATTCCCAAACTGGGGAGAAAATTATTATTTTCTTGCCTTAATAGAATAAAGTACTTGAAAAGTACCCTTAAGTGCCAATTGTAAGGAAATCCTAATCCAGGTAGTGGAATGCAATCTGTCAGTTTTATATACAGATTGCTACACTAGAAATCAATTTTCATCCTTAGCTAAAGTGACCAGATTAATTTTTTGTTAAGCGGGACGCGGGGGGGCGCCTGGGCGCCGCCATTTGTTTTGCCCTCTGCGCATGCGCAGAACGCTGCGCATGCGCAGAGGGCAAAACAGCAAATTTCGGCATCCAGGTGGGGGGGGAGGCGGGAGGGCGCTTGGATGCCTGGAGCTCGCGACAGGTAAGCTGCCGGCTGCCTCCTTTCCCCGTCTCCCGCCTCCCGTTCGTTGCTTGCCAGCCCGGCTGAAGGGGAGGCGGGAGGCGAGGAAAGGCCTCCCGAAGGGGAGGCGGGCTCCCGAAGGGCTGCCGGCTCCCGAAGGGGAGGCGGGAGGCGAGGAAAGGCCTCCCGCCTCCCCTTCGGGAGCCGGCAGCCCTTCGGGAGGCCTTTCCTCGCCTCCCGCCTCCCCTTCGGCCGGGCTAGCAAGCAACAAACGGGAGGCGGGAGGCGGAGAAAGGAGGCAGCTGGCAGCTTACCTGCTCCAGGCATCCAAGCGCCGCGGTCTCCCGGTCGTCCGCCCGGCCCCAGGGCAACGGCGGCAGCAAGGCGACGGGGGGAAGAAAGGGGAGGGGGACGAGGAAGGGCTGTTTACGCCGCCGGAGGGGCCGCTCATCCCTCACCCCTCCCAACAGCAGTGGCGCCTCCGAGGGTGGGGCTAGGGATGGGGCGGGGGAAGGAGAGGAGGAGCAGCCTCCCTTCCCCCTCCCCCCAGCAGGCAGCCGCCTCGCTGGAATTCCGCCCGACTTGCTTCCGCTACCTCTCTTTTGCTTCCCCTGCTAAGGTGACCAGACGTCCCACTGTTTCCGCATTCTTTTCAAAAAAAGCGGGACTTTTTGAAAAGAATGTGGGACGCGGGATACACGCTTGAAAAGCATGTCTGTCCCGCCAAAAGCGGGACGTCTGGTCACCTTATCCTTAGCCTTCAAAAGTTTGAATAATGAGAATCCAAATCCATTCTTCATGAGGATATCACATTGGAAGAAAGATGAAACATATAGTACTGAAATAGTCATAATCATCAATGTAGACTTGTTAATTTTAAAATCTAGTTCTCGCCTTAAATTTTCATATTTCATATTTCAGTCTCTTCCCCAGCAACAATCTGAACAGGTTAGCAAATCTAGTTTGCAATATGCAGTTAACGTATCAAATGGTTAGGATAATCCTTAAGTTATGTGCAATTTCATGATTTTACACAGCACTCTAACAGGAAGGAACAAGAAATCCTTTGATTAGAAAAATCAAACTATCATCATTATTATTATTCTATTTCAGTTTAACAGATTTAATTTAACAGCACTCTCAGAAGTCCTGAGTTAGTCACAAATCACTAACTAATGGTAATGCTGAAAGTTGAAAAATAAGAATAACACTGAATTCAGTATTCCTATATTTGGGAGTATTCCCAACTGAACTCATTTACTTACAGATTTGTATACATTTGTTCCTTTGCAAATAAAAGTCGTACTTGCTTTGTGCAAAAATTGAACTAAAGAGTCAGAGACAAATTTCTGGCAAAACATTGTTCAGAAACAGTTACAGTTTATCAATTATCTGGAAGATTAAGTACTGGTAATGGATTTCTTTGTAAAGAAAGGGTTGGTGCTAAATTACTTTTAATTTGTTTTAGTCTACAGCATTGCTTCTGTTTTTAATGATGTTCAACAAAAATGGCTGTCATTCTTTGAGGCACCATCTCAAAAACTTTGAACTCTGGTTCAAGTCCTGCATTCAATGTTTATTTGCAAAGAATATATGAATTTTGGAAAACAAACTTTGTCAATTGTTGGTGACCTATAGCTTAGTCTTATAAAGTGTCTTATTTTATTGTCTTGTTGTTTAATTATCCTCCCTATTCAGTCTTATGGGACTGATCCATTACTGCTTAACTATAGCAGTATGGTGTTTATTAAAAATAAAAAAATGTATACCACTTTGCTACATGTCAGAATGCTTACATCACCATAAACAAAACTACTAACCATCAGAAAAAAAATAATATTCACTAAGGCAATTGTATTGGCATCATAAAAATGCATTCCAAATAAATAGTTTTTCTCCTGTTTGACCCATTCCCACTATGAATTTGTATGAATGCATTTACTATATGAATTTACATCTTGCTATTGTCTGACTACTGTCTATGCATCAGCATAATGGTAAGGGTGATAAGTTTTTCTGTATTAATATTTTGATTATTTATTTCATTTATCCAAGTTATAGATTAATTTGCAAGTGAGGTAAAAATAAATGACAGCCATGAATATTCACACTAGAAAATAATTCTAAAAAGTTCCCTTTCAAAATAGCTATTTTAAAATATTTTTGTCAGGGTTCCAAATAGCATCCAAAATTAAATCAGAGTCCGAGGCAAAGAATTTCTCAAAGTTCCAATTTATTAACAGAGCCATGTTGGCACATCTGGGAGAAACCCGAATCTGAAGTCCCAGGGTTTCTCCACCCAGTTGAAAGTTCAAGCCCTTGTCCCCACTCCCCCAAGTTCATCACGTTGACCAATCTTCTACTGCCAACCTGGCAGAATTCACCCATCTCCTTGCGTGCAGGTGCAGGAGTGCAAAGACAAAGGATGACCTTGACTATCTTGTTATGGCTACATACAAACAGCCCTCATGCAATTCCCCCTTCCAAATTCCCACAGTAAAGAATACATATTAACATAGCATAAAGTGTGGCAGGCCAAAGACCCCAACTAAAATGGCTTCGGCCTGACAATTTTCTTTTTCATATGCTATGAAATGCTTTTCATATGCTTTTTCATATGCTTTAAAATGGACATTGAAATGTTTTTATATGTTTGCTTAACAAGCATTGTAACATTCTAGAAATATAATCATTAGTTAATCATTAGAAGAATCATCTTCCATAAAGAAGATTCCACAAATTTGCCTTAACTAAAATTCTTGTATACATCAGCTTCATCAGTTTTACTATCAATGCCCAAGAATGTTTTGGCCTGTCACATGTGAGCCACAGGTAAAACTGCAGATTGGAAAACAAGTTGTCACTTAACAAAAAGGGTGTTGGTCTTATCTGATACGCCTCTTCTCATAGGGTTGACCTCGTCCATTCAGCTGGTAGGACTGAGTCTGTCAATTTAATTTGAGGGCTCCGCCTTTGCCTGGAATCTCCAGTTATGATGAAGCCGATGAACACAGACTCGACGTGGCCACTCCAAGAAGCACAGGTACCCACAGACACTATAATATACAGATGTATGCCCAGTTATACTTGAGTGGCACTGGATGCTAGCTCCAACCTATGAGAAGAGGTGTATCAGATAAGACCAATGCCCCTTCTCCATAGTGGGTGGAGCTAGCATCCAGGATGGGACATACCCAAGCAGTCTGTCCTTGGGAGGGAATGGGCTGGGCCCATCATCGTCTTTCATCGAGCACCCTCTGCAATACCCTGCGTCCAAATGATGCCTCTGCCGATTCAAATGTATCAATCTTATAATGATGGACAAACTGTGACAGAGTCATCCAGGTCGCTGATCAGCACACCTCTTCAAGGGATGCTTGGGTCGCCCACACTGCCGAAGTTGCCACACTACGCGTGGAATGCACCATGATCCGAGCTGGACGGGGCATCGCTTTAGCAATCGCCTCCCAAATCCACCTGACCATGGTCGAAGATGAGACCTTTTGTCCCAAGGATGTCAGCAGGAACGCCACAAAGAGAGACTCCGTTCTCCGAAAAACCGCAGTCCGTTTAATGTAAATACACAGAGCTCTCTGGACGTCCAACTTGTGCCACTTACATTCCAATGCATGGGTTGGATTAGGGCAAAACTTTGGCAATATGAGTTCCTGGCCCTATGGAACCAGGTGTTAATTTTGGACACAAAGGATAGGTCAAAACGGAGAACAACCCTGACTGATTGAACACACATAGGTCTTTATGGACCAAAAGAGCTGACAATTCCGAGTTTCTTCTGACCAAGGCGATGACCACCAGGAAGACCACTTTATAAGTCAGGTGTCTGATGCTACCTGACCTTAACAGTTCATAAGGAGGCTGGGTGAGTGAGTTCAGTACTCTGGTGAGGTCCCAGGTTGCAAACCGATGGACCACCGGAGGCAGCTCCTTTTAGGAACCGTTGAACAGCTGGAATCTGTGCCAGGGATTCAGTCTCCCCACAAGACAAGACAGAAGACAGAAGACAGTGCTGCTACCTGTCTTCGAATAGTATTTGGAGATAAGCCTTTGTCCAAGTCCTCCTGGAGCAAGTGCAGAATTTTAGGAACTGCTATTTGCACAGGAGAACAGCCCTCCTTAGTGCACCAAGCGCAGAACATCTTCCACATTGCAGAGTAAATGCATTCAGTGGAAGACATCCTAGAAGCCTGCATGGTATCAATGGAGAGTGGACAAAAGGGAAAAAGGGACCCTACACTGGTGTTGTATGAGGATGGAGAGCTCCCTAATGCTATCCTGTCTCTCCTGGGATGAGGAGACCCTACATTCTAGATAATCTATAATGGCTCCCAGGTGGAGTAGGGTGGTGGAGGGCTCTAGGTGGCTTTTATCCAGGTTAATAAAAAAAAACCTGTGGTGTTCCGCAGTGTCTGTATGGTTATCTGGAGATGGCTCAGTGCTAGTTGTTTTTATGGAGCCTAATTAGGATATCATCCAGATAACAATGGACACGCACGGGTAAGGCCCTGAGATGGGCTGCCATCACCACCAGCACCTTTGTGAAAACACACGGAGTTGAGGACAGGCCGAAGGGGAGAGCCCTGTACTGATAGTGCCTACCTGCATAGCAGAACTGGAGGCACTGCTGATGGAGATGGTGGATGGGTATGTGCAGGTAGGCTTCAGTCAGGTCTATCGAGGCAAGGAAGTCCCCCTGGCGGACGCACCCAAGGATTGATTGGAGGGAATGCATTTTGTACCATCGATATTTTACATGACGGTTCAAACACTTCAGATCTAGAATTGCCCTCCATCCCCCGCAAGGTTTGGGGGACCATAAACAGGATGATGCCAAACACCATTTGTGGTGCATGTCCACCTGCCACTGTCTCAACCACTGCTTGTGTCTGGTCACCACGGATGCTGCTATGGCTTTAGATGCAAACTTTGATGCCTGGAGAGTGGCATCTGCCAAAAATTGGGTCACGGCAATTAACTTAGTAATGTCCTGCTGGGCCTGGAGATCCGATGCGGGAATTCACTCTTGAAGTTGGTGCAACCATATAAGCGAAGTATGGTTAAAGAATAACACGGTGGCAGATGTCCTGACCGCCCAGGCGGCAGCTTGGTGGACCTTATGGAGCACCTGCTACGAGCGCCTGTCCTCTGGCCGAAGAAGCTCCTCCGAATCCCCTGGCATAGTGGTGGGCGAATGGAGGGCCGCCACCAGAGCATCTACAGCTGGGACTTGCTAGCTCCACCCACTATGGAGAACAGAAAGAATATACATAGAAGGCAAAAGAAATTTTAAGTGGCTAATTATGACATATGTTTGGGAGCAATTTCCCACAAAGACTTGGTTGGGAAAATAGGTGCATGCTGAAACAGAAAAATATTACTAATGGGAAGACATTTTAAATCTTTAGAGATATTCTATTTTGGTCAATAAAGAATCAAGGTGGTGAACTCTTCACATTGGGATTGTCAAGTAAAGCATTTTCAGGCAGTAAATGTCTCAATAAATTAAACACATGAAATATGATGTGTATATGATGCAGCAAAATACATAAAACAATATCATCTGTGTCTTTAAGACATCTGACAATACTATAATGGGATATCAGACGTCAAGGTTAAAGTAGATTAGTATTATTGGAAATTCTACCTCTGGAATGAGAAACTCCCACACCAAAGGCATCAAAGTGCATTTATTACCTTGCATCTTGGCCTAAGCTGATAGCCCAGAAGCATAGCAAAACCTAAAAGGTGTGCAGATCCAACAAAATCATTCCTTTTTCCTGCCAGGTAAATCACAATCTCACAATTTTTTTCCTCTCTTGGCATTTGTGGTATTTAAATTGGGAACTAAAATTTAATGGAGCACCAATTGCTGTTAAAACAAATGGCCATCTGCTGTTCCAGACCATCAGAGGAAGAAACTATCATTTATTAAAACTCATTCCCTTGATTTTTCCAACTTTTCTTTCCCTGAAGTTTTTCCCCCCCTTTAATTATACTTCAATTGTGTTATTTTTAATATTTCAGAAATACGATTTGATGATTATCTGTAATAGCTTTATGAGTTTTGCAGCACCCTGGATTTAAAGATAAAATGTATTTCAGAGTACCTGGGGACAGAGGCATCCAAAGCAAGCCAGGGTGTGGAAGCAGTTATTGCCTTCAACTGGTATTTGCTGCCCCAGCATTGTTAGCATATTCTCAGAATTAGAGCAGAGTTCCCCAACTTTTCTGGGTTGGTAGCCCAGAGGGGGGCAGGCACCTTTATGCATGCATGCACTCATGCAAATGAGGCTGTGAGCGCATGTGCAACACAAACAGGACTGCAAGCGCATGTGCGATGCTTACTGCAACACTAGCATGAGTGGGAGGTGCGCGCATGCAGATGTGTGTGCACTGGCCAGCCACTCACATGGCCCGGTGGCCAACAGGATATGACCGAGTAGTGGGCTAAGGCCCACAGGTTGGGGACTCCTGAATTAGAGGACCAAGAGAAAAAGAAAGAGAAAGTTTCTCCTTTCTGTTCTTTGAGAAATACTCAGAACTTAAAGCCACTCTCTGATACTCAACCTAGAGATGCCTAGACCTACTAAAGTATCTTACCAAATTATTCCAGTACTTCCCAAGACACAACTTGGCATTGAGAAAAGCCCCCACCCCCGAATGGAATATTTTGGGGGATATTAAAAGAGGCAGAATATTATATTTCCCAAAGGAGAAATGGAGAAAAAGAATCTTAACAAAGGCAGAAAGCAGCCCCAACCACCTCCAGCAGATGCTTGAAGTCTTTAGAGATTGGTATTTTGTGCCCATTAAGAAAGCCAGGCAACCTATTCCCAAACAAAACACTTTCAGCTCCAACTGATGGGATTAAAATTTACATCCCCTACCCAAATTCGAAAAACAAGCCATGACCTCAAGGACATAATAGGATTAACCCACCACCATTAGAATAGCAAAAGGCACAAGGCTCACTACCTTGCACAACCCCCTGCAGCATCTCAGAACGCTATAAAAGTCCATCAATTCATAAACCAAGGGATTAGTTGTCCCATAATTACATGCTGTTGTTGGTTCTGCTCATCAATAAACAGAATCCTTCTTTCCAATCAGCCTCCTTTTTATTTCCAGTGCCTTTCTCCCAGCTTGGAACCTGTTGAGTCCTGGAACTGAAGAGGCTTGAGTCAGGTTTCAAGACAACAGCTCTTTATTGTAACTATGTACAAGATCCAGCAGAAAGCCAGTCTGACAGCTAGTCCTTTTATAGGGAGCTGGCAGATGGCTCAACCAATCAGCAGTCTCCATTTTCCCGCCTGAGTGGAGGACCTGGTTGTAAGCAGGCAGTCTGGATATCTAACAGAACCAGACTGGATTTTTCTTCTAACATCACAAAAAAAACCCCTATTGAAAATAGTATGGTACTTAGAAAACATGGATAGTGTTAGGAATAGAGAAAATGTCTAAACAAAGAAGCAGTTGATAGGCCCATTATTATTGAGCTTAAGAAGGAATACAATTTATTGCTGATCAGGTAAAGCTTGGGCACAAATAAAATTTGTGAGCACAAATAAAATTGAAATACTAATGCATTCTGATTATACAGAGTATCTAGAAATCTAGATATGTTTGGTTTCATGCCTCAATTCTGGGAAATTTTACCCTGCAATGTGGAGTGAGCATAAATCTTGTTTCTCCACATCTAACAGGTGTGGCTCCAAGAACATTCTTCAGAGATTTAGCCATCCTGCATTTTCTTATTAGAGCTAGAAGTGATTAATCTAAAGGTTAGCTGTGTGTACTCATCTAATGGAGATCTCTGGAAGCTTGTCTTGCTGTCATATAATCCCAGGGAAAGAAGCACATGATTTATGGAGTTTCAGACAGGGGCTACATTCATACCTTGCAATCTGTAAATATATATATATATATATATATATATATATATATATATATATATATATATATATATATATATATATATATATATATATATATATATATATATATATATATATATATATATATATATATATATATATATATAAGCTTTGAACTTACTGTGTTGCACAGCCCTAATATAACATATTGCTAAGTAGTCCTATCTACTTTTATTGGTTATGCTATCTTTGTCTTTATTTCATCCAGACGATTATGCCCACTCCAATCCACAATTTAATATGTTTGATCACACAATCAGTCAGATATTTAAACTGGATTTGGCATTTTTATCCACCTGTTGAGTTTTTCCTAAGGACATGGTATAAGGTTGCTTTTTGATAGTATTAAAGGTATTGTCAAAGGATATAAACTGTTCCAATAAAACTGCTTTTGTTTTAATAAAATAATTTATTAATCTTATATGTTTCCCCACTCTTAACAACTCGTTTATTGAATAATTTACTCAGTGTTCTTTCCTCTTGTTGCCTTTATCTTCTGAATTTATTGAATTACTTCCATTTTGTCTTCTGCTTTACTATTGACAGTAAATATACAGAATTTTCTAACTAATTCCCTGCCACATTTTTACCACATTACACTGATAGATAAACTGGCTTTCCGTGTAGCTCTAGCTGTTCTCACAGGAAAGAAAACCTTTTGTTTCTTCTCAACTTAGCATATACAGTTTTTAATTAAACCTTGTCTTGCTTAAATAAACACATCTTAACAAATTTCTTTACAAATGTTTTAAAATTTCACTGTAGTAGCCCCCTTAGAATAAAATAATTTGTTTATTGTCATTTAAGTGTGATTATCTTTTAAAAACCTAGTTTTTAAAAAAGAGAGATGTGATCAGTAGTTTTCAGCGAATAACCCTGAAAGGAATGTGTCACCTAGAGAGCATTAAAGAGCCTTGAAACTCAAAATAAGAATTGAGGAAAAAACCCAGTACTGAAATCTTTAAAAAAAATAAAGAGAATAGAATGCTAGCCCTTTCAGACAGCGTTGTAAGTAGCCAAAACAAAAATTTTATCATGCATTTTGAATGATTACCTCAAAAATTGTAGCCTAAAGGAAGAATGACAACATGAGGAAATAAACCAAAATGGCTGTTAGTTGGTTTTGTGAAAAACTAAATATAAGCTTCCTTTAGCTGACATTTACCTTTCTAGCAGTTCTAAGTCATCAGCCTGTTCTCTGGCATTTGTAATAAACTGGAGGATGGAAGTAAACTTTCTTCAAGAACCACTTTGTTTTAATGAATCTGAGTCCTTTCATGTTTGTATTTTGCAAACTGTTGAAAGGCAGTTTTTTCTCCTGAAGGATTATGGTGTAAATGGCAGGCTTATCAATTTTAAATATGTGAGTTACAGGCCAAGTGCAAAAGAAGTACAAAGACAGCTGTGCCCATACATGAACAGAAATGAAAAAAAAAAGAATGGAAGAGGCAAAAGGCAAAAGGCAGGACTAAAAATGGTCTTTCACAATCCTTCTTTCCCAAATAGCGTGAAATACAGAACCAGCTAGGGCTAGGCCCATGGTGGCGAACCTATGGCACGCGTGGCACAGGTGGCACGCGGAGCCATAGCGGCCGGCATGCAAGGGTTCCCACTGGCAAACCGGAAGTGTGGAAAAACGCACTTCCGGTTTGCCGGTGTGCTGTTTTTTGCACTCCGGAGGGTTCAGGGAAGCTCCCTGAAGCTCCGGAATGCAAAAAACTACAAAACGGACAAACTGGAAGTGCACTTTTCCACACTTCCGTTTTGTCTGTTTTGTAGTTTTTTGCATTCCAGAGCTTCAGGGAGCTTCCCTGAACCCTCCGGAGTGCAAAAAAACAGCACACCGGCAAACCGGAAGTGCGTTTTTTCGCACTTCCGGTTTGCCGGTTTCGTCTTCCCAGGCTCCGGTAAGCCTTTGCGTGGGGGTGGGGGGGTGCGCATGCGCAGGGGGCAGCATGGGGGGGTGTTGTGCGCATGCGTGGGGGGGAGGGAATGGGTGTGGGCACGCGAGCACGCGCAAGCGCGCCCCCCCTTTTTTGGCACTCGAGCCTAAAAAGGTTCCCACCACTGGGCTAGGCCATATGCAAACTCCTTAGGTCCAAAACCATGTGACTGGAATTGTTAAAAAGTGAGCCCATTTGAAATAAAAAATATTTGCACTTAAAGTCCTAACAAAAGTAACCAAATATTATTCCCTCTTACCCACGGAGCCCGACATGGCTGCCTTCCCCGAGTTTTAACTCCCCCCAATCTCACACGCCCCCCTTTCAGGCCGATTTTTGGAAAGAATGCCCTAGTCGTGCATTCTTTCCAAAAATCGGGACTTTTTAGAGGACGGGCGGGACGCGGGACAAATCATTAAAAAGCAGAGCTGTCCCGCCAAAATCGGGATGTCTGGTCACCTTACTCTTACCAAAATAGGAAATATTGTGTAGCAGGCTTTAGTAGGCAAGAAGCAGACCAGCATAGATGCAACAGCATTTATTGACTAAAACTATAACTGAGGAACAGCAGGCAATGTCTATAATTTATACTCTGGGCCCACACGGTCTTAACCAATCATAATACTTGAAAAACCCACCCAAATATGAATGTTCAAAGTTTCCCTCCAAACAGTTGGAGTTAACAGTTAGGGTCATCTAAATGTTAGTTTCACTTTAGCTTAACACAACTATATATATTCAATACATAACAGGAAAAATGAAAAATCCTTCTCAGATCTCAAATAATTATGGGTACTTTGCCTCACCCTTCTGCCTATTGCATCTCTCTCGTCACCAAATAAGGCAAAGCATAGCCCCCAGCCTTGTGAAAATGCCTGCCTATTTGCAAACTAATAGTTTCTTTTGTAAGAAAGTAAAATTGATTTTTTTTGTAACAAACAGCAAATGGAGAGTTATTAGAGGGATAGTCTGACAGCACCCAGATAGTGTTAGTTCCCCAGAAATATCTGTACAAAACTGATAAGCACCCACTGAATTGTTTCCGAAATCCAAAAGAGACAACAAAGGGAAAGATTCAGGATTTGCCATACTGGACATACTGGACATCCTCCCTAATATTTTTCTTATCTTAAGAATTTTAAAGTGTATTACTTATTCAACACATTCTTTTAGGAAGCGTACAATAAATGTTGTTGATTACAGTATGACTGCAGGTAGCTTGACACGAACAGAGCTTTTATTAGAATATTATCAAATAAGAGTGGAGATGAAAGTACTTGGCTGTTAAGCTTTATCATGCGCAAAACAATGCAGTGCATGCGGAAAGGAATCCATCTGAGTTTTTATTGTTGCCATCTGTTAGAATGCAAAAAAAAAACCACATTTAAATTGTACTAGAAAAGCAACTTAATGTGGAACAGTCTTCTGAAGTCAGTGACTAATACATAGTTGCATATGTGACATGTCTCCTAGGCTAAACTGTATGCAAATGTTGAACTTTTTTTTTTTCAGGGCAGCATCTTAGAAAACCCCTTCAGCCTCACAGAGTAAAATAAAGATATATAAAGCAGGAGACTCAAAAAAATAACATCAATGCTTCCATTTGTTCAGTTGTATTTTGATTGTAGGATTCATACTTCTGAGTCACACGTTATCTTTAATATGCATCATGCAGTTCTCATAGCAGCATGGAGAGGTTGTACTTAATTCTTAATCTTCCATTGCAGTCTGGCTATAAAAATTCTGTATCTTTCTTGCAACTTCCAAAAGAAAGCAGACAATTGAAGTTACAGTGTGTGCTTCTTTCGGATTATGTGCTTATTTTAATTTTGCTTCAACAGAAGTATCTCCCCTCCCCTCCTTGGAAATTGCATCCATAGGAGAAAAGGTAAAAAAAAAAAATTCCAGCTTTCTTTAGCATGGATCAATTCTGTATGTGAATGTGTGTGTTAACAGAGAATATATTTTGGGATATGCATTCGATCTATCCTTTAGTCTGCAAAAAAGTACCTGGTATGAAATTGTCCATTTCCATCGCCAGCCACTATCTTGACTTTTTCATCTCTGTTTCCACTCATTGTCAAACATGTAACTTTTTTCCAAAGATATGAGTAATGACATTGAACAGGTTTTGAGGCTACCTTTGGACAATGTTAGAGTAAAGGCAAAAATATTCCTTTAAGAGCAGTATGCTAGGGATTATTTAAACCTGTCTCAGTTATGGATGGAGCCAAGATAAAGTCAACATCATGGAGAGATAGCAGAAAAAAATAGGGGTCAATAAATGTTTTTGTTGTAGTAAGAAAGGAATAGCCATGGTCTTCTTCTAGAGTAGGGCTGTCAAACTTCCGGCCCAAGGCCCATAGCCACGCCCATGCCCAGTTTAGCAAAGGGGGAAAAAGTTCCAATACATAATGTGATGCCGACATGACGATGTGAGTTTGACACCCCTGTTTTAGAGTCCAAATGATTACCTAAATTTAATCCATTTCCCTGTGTGGAAGCAGTAAAAGAAAAATATTTATCACAGACTTTTCAAATACTAATTTAAAAATAACCAGAATTGTTTTTTGTTAGTCACAGTAACTTCTTAAGATCAACTAAATGCTCCTTGCAAATTAGAAAACTGTAGTGTTCCTTTTAAAACCACACACACACACACACACACACATACTTAAATGTAGTTATTTTTGCTTATTGACTGAAATCTTGCACATATGTGGTAAATGAGGCTTCAAAACCACTTTATCAAAGGCACACTTTGAAAATAGACTATGCTGACAAATGCAGTTCTAAAATGAAGGCTGATTATCTTGGCCAGCTCAGTATGGACTGTCACCGAATTGTATTGTGAAACATAATCAATATTATTGACTTCAGGACAATTTCTAGTCATATAGAATCCAGTTAAATAAAAGTTGAAGCAAAATCTTTAGTTTATATATAGAAGTTCCTGTATTGTGGGAAACTCTTTTTTCAAATGGGTTAACAAACAGAAACAGCCATTTTGATACCAACCTAGAACTACTAGGTAAGAACTGGTTGGACATCAGTATCTGAGGGATGTCACATATGTACAGCTGGGTGGTGTGGTGGCTCAGTAGTTAAGATGCTCTGATTGTTGTCTGGATAACTGGCAGCCCAGGTTCGAGACCCATGTACATGCAAAGGGATGAGCTCCTCGCCCCAGCTCCTGCCAACCTAGCAGTTCAAAATCATGCAGATGTGAGTAGATAGATATGTACCACTTCTGTCAGAAGGTAATAGTGTTCTGTGACATCATGCTGGCCACATGACTGCAAAAATGTCTTCAGATAGCACTGGTTCCATGGCCTTGAAACAGAGATGAGCACTGCCTCCTGGAGTCAGCAACAACTAGCAGAGTAAAATCTGCAGGGACTCATACATATGTACAACTATAGTAAATAATAGGGATGTGTATATAAGTGACAGACAGGACTATTCCAGGTTAGAAAGGAAGTCTAAATTAGCTAAGGGCTTAACCCTTAATGGAATTGCAAAGCACCTGCTGATTGCCTTCATTTCAACTCTACTTATCTAGTTTTATAAATAAAATAAATATTAGAAAGCAAGCTTAAGCCTGTTATCTTGATGGACTTCTTAAGAAATAAACCCCACTTGAAAAGTTCTGTTGACCAGATCTTTAGGACTGTGAGCTATAACTTCAATGTCTTGTCATGAACAGCATTAAGTTAGGCAGTACTTCCCCAGAATTTTCTATCATTTGGGACCATGCAAAAGTTGCATTTTCTTCCATTCTTCCTCAATAATTTGATTGCTGGTATTTTAATCCAATCTCCATCCCACAGAATTCAATTGCCATGACTCATATTCTTGATCTGAAGTTTTAAACTTCAGCTTCAAATTTTGCAGTGAGCTGCTCCAGTATGATTATGTTGTCACAAAGACAGTAATAGAGTTCCATGAATGACATATTATCAAGGAGAGATTACCTCTGTATATGTTAAGATAGGAATTCCATCAAAATGAAAGCAGATTCTAAAACAGAGGGGAGGGAGGCGGGTTGTGAAAGAGTCCATTTCTCATGAACAGAGCAAGTTGTCTTCAACGTATTAGCTTTCAGGAATCAGCAGCAGAGTGAAATGTGTTCTTTTCCACAATCAGTCTGTTAAAATGCAGATTTCTAGTCCAAAACAAATTAATGCTCAGTAAACCTAATCAAGCCACCCAAATGCAAGCCTTATCCATTTTACTGAGATCTGTGCCAAATCAACAGCATGAGGATCTGGTTATAAGCAGCTTCTGTCTGAAAAATAAGATTATGTTCAAAGGGATTGCTAGACTTTAAATGGAAATATGTTAGAGTAAACTTGTAATTCTTTAATGTTTGCGTTCAAATTAAGACATAATTTGTTATGAGCGCATAAGCTTATGAGTTTCAAGAACTTTTCATCAGAAAAGGAGAGTAAAAATCTAAGCAAAGAGGAAGGTATATTAGATGTATTGTTAAACAAAATTATTGATTGTAAACTGGATCATCGGCCATATAGACATATTGCTTACTTTTTTATTTATTTAATCCATATCTTGTCTTTCCACCAGAGCTAACAAATCCAACTCCTTCTCAGACAATATATGACAAGTATATTAATTAAAACACAATTAAAACCATAATTACATAACATTTGATCAATATATAAATTTTAAAATCAATTCAGGTAAGGGCCTGAAGGAAGATGTGGGAGAAAAATTTGTGGAAAAAAATGTGTGTGATTTATTGAAGCTAGAGAGAGAGATAGACGCTAAGTGGAGCCTGGGATTTTGGCAGAGAGGCAGCAAGTAACTTGCATTATGGTAAATATGAATCTTATGAACACGGTGTAAGGTCCCAGAAGTTTTCCCAAGCCACTGAAATGCCACTGAGAAGATAGATAGATGAGGCTTGCAAAAAGAAGCAGATTTAATTTATGGCCAAAACAAAATACTGGTTAGCCAGTGTGCAATCCAGGCTATTTAGTATATTTAAAATTACATACAATATGCCCTGGGACTTCTATTCATGAGACCACCAGTGCAACATATCCCGCTTTACTGGGCAACTGGGCACCATCATTTGTGAGTTACAGTCAGGGCTTGGGGTTTGGGGATCCCTTTTCTTCTATCTCTTCAAGTGATGGAATTGCCTGAGGGGGATGCCCCTCCCCTATTAGCAGGGAGATATGACTGCTTGTGCCTTAGTGCCACAGAGCAGCAAGCAAAAAGAAAAGAAAAAAACACACAAAAAGAAGCTAGGAGCAAAAAAAAGGAGGTGGGGGGATTAAACTACACAGAATTTTCACCTCCTTTCTCCACTCAGCATCACTCTCTCGCTCTCGCTCTCTCTAGCTTCAATAAATCACACACATTTTTCCCCACAAATTTCTCTCCCACATCCTCCATGGGATTTTTCTCATTTCTTTTTCTTGCAAAACCTTGCAACTTTGCAACCAGTTGAAGCTGGGTTATTTACTCTCCTCCCGCTCTTCCACCCACTCCCCTTCCTTCTCCTAACCCACCTCCACTCTTCCACCCCTCCCCTTCCTTCTCCTAACAAGCACAGCACCTCCCCCAGCAGCACCTCTCCCAAAGCCCCAAAGCCCCTGGACCGATTGGCTGGCTGCAAACTGTCCCAGGCGCCCAAACGCCCAACGCGAACTGTACTTTGACAAATGGGCCACGGCGGAGGGACCATGGCCCATGTGCCATGGCGAAGGGATGGGGGAGGGCCAGCTGAGGAGAAAAGCTGGTGGATAATAACACGGAGGCAAAACCCTGGAGGAGAAGCAGGCACAGCCAAGGGTACGAGCCGAAAAGTCCTAGACCCGGACCTGGAATAGGCAGATATGGATGTTTGATGGTGTTAAAGGTATCATTGCAGGATTTCTGAATAAAGATGCCTTGGAGAGAAAGCAGAAAAATTACCAATGGTAATTTTGTCGATGCCAACAGCAAATGGTGCTCCAGTTGCTTTCGGATTGCATCCAAAGGCACCTATTAACTACTGGTACTATCTTCGCTTTCTTTTGCCACAGTCATTGTATTTCTATTTCCAGATCTTTATATTTTGTGATTTTCTCCAGGTTTTTTTCTTCTATTCTTCTGTCTCCAGTTACTGCCTTGTCTATTATCCAGGCATGGCAGTACCTGAAAGCCGAATATTATTATTTAAATACTAAACAATTGTTTTGTTTATTTAAGAGACTTACATGACCACCTATCTAATGTGCCTTAACTCTGGGAAGCTCACAGCAGCAGTGTTAAAAAATAATTCAAAAATAATAGTTAAAAATAGTTTTAAAATATTCAAAAGACAATTTAAAAAAAACCCAACATCCATAAAAACAGCTCACACACAAACCCACTTCTTATGTAAAAGAAATAGCAATTTGATTCCGAGCATAGAATTTCGCCTGCATTTTGCCCCATCAGTTCTTATCTAAAGAGATTAAAGAGAATTTGCTTTTAAAAAGTAATTCAAAAGAGGGGGGGGGAAATAACGTTCATGGGCAGGATGTGATATTTTTATATCACGGAGATGATCTCTATCTAATAATCTCTTCAGAGGTCTAGTCTAGAGCCTTTGTGGTATCCATGTTTCAATTAAATCCCAAAGGAGGCATTTCATTATCATTATTAATGTAGTGGCCCTACCTTCATCATTATGGGTTCTACTGCTGAAAAATTGTGGAAATTATCTTTCTCTGGATATATTTTGAGAAATTATCTACCAAAAAGGTTTAGGACAATTAACCATGAGCACATGGCTGGTCCCACTCTACTGTGGACCCACCACCACAGCCGACCCATTGGGCCATTTATCATCGGCTGCTGGTGTTCTACTCGGCCAATGGTCCACTGGCACTCCTCCAATCATCCTCCTTCCATGCAATTAGCTGAAGGATACTTGTCCCCAGCCAATCCACAGCACAGGACAAGTAACTGTGCATCCCTGCTCAACCTTCCCATTGGACACAGTCCCTTTTCAGCTTGGCCCATGGTTAATTGTCCCATTCCATACCAAAAAGACCATCTTGCTCAGGTTAACTCCATGCTATCATCTGTAAAGGAATCCCATAAATTATTATTTTAAAATATTTTCGACTGTTCTCCATTAAACTATTCCCAATAAGGTGTTATCTGAAAAGTGGGTTCTTATTCATGATCATTTTGATATAAACTGATTATAATTTTAATCCAAGAGTTTGCTTCTTACATCTGTACAGCACTACAACCCAAGGCTTGCTATGTTATCATGGAAAACAGTTACACAGACCAGACTGTTTAAATATTTCTCCTTCTCAAATTAAAAGTAATTGAATATTTGGCAAGAAAGAGGAGGCTTCCTGCAAATCTTCACATTCCAGGCAAAACACAACCTCATTGAAGTAAATAATGTTACCCCAATTCAATTTTCCAGTGAATAACATTATTTAAAATATTTTAGGATAACCTAAGATACTTCATGTCTCCTCATGCTATGCAATGCTGCATTAATGGAAATAAATACAAGGGGGAAATGTAAATCAAATGAAATCCTTTTAAGTTCCATGAATTTCAAAAGGATGCTTAATTTCTATTATAATCCAGGGGGTAAACTTTGGCTGAAAGCATTTTTATCCTACAAACAACATTCAAGTTCTTGATTTTAACTAATATTCTCTATATGCTGCACCTTTAATGCCAGGCTTTACATCATTGTAAATAATTCAAATAATACATACAAGCTGTTGTCGACCTGTGTAGTCTTCCTTCCGAAACTAATTGGCAAAACAGCAGGGAGTGAGCTTTTCCTAGCAAGCAGTGGGAGGGTGTGTTCAGTGAAGTTTAAATCTCCACCTGCACCACCAGATTGCTACACATCCTGTGTTCTACAATATCATAGTTCTCGCTAGCAATAATTTAAAACAGTTCAGTCTATAACCCTTTTCTTCTTCGGATTCTATTTTGATGTATCCTTTTGCTTCTTTCCACCCCCCACCCCTCCTGCCTTCTCCTCCACTCTTCTTGCATCAAAATCTTTTAACAGAATGGTATTTTTTGCAGTGATTTGGTCCTGATGCAGTATATCATGTGTTGTGTACCACAAGAAAGTACTCACGGGAGGGATGTAGGGAAAGAGCTCATATAGAGAAAAATAATCACATGTGAAAATATTTCATTTTGCTGCATGACGCTTGAGCAAGAGTAAAAAAGCGTTTGGCATCCTAAGGAAACTTTGAAAAATGTGCTGTTGATTAGAAACCATTTTCTTAATATATCCTATATTTGTTCTTTACTGCAACCTGCATTTGCATGAAAACAAGGATGCTGTTTTTCCTTAGCTCTTCCATTCCAGCTGTTTATTCTGGAGTGTATGCTGATTTAACAAGGGATTGCATTTGATTGGGTGATTCTGATGGTTCTTTGTCTGATTCTGTTTCTCACAGAGTAATTTGAAAAGCTGGCTCCTAAGATAGTTCACTTCAATATGACGGCAGGACCTATAGTAGCCATTTCACAAGACTGAAAAAGACACTGCTGTGAAAATTTGGCTCTTCACGATATAGGAAGCGTTTTAGGACCAACATTCTTCATACTTTACATAAATGACCTTTGTGATCATATTATAAGCAACTGTGTTCTCTTCGCTGACAATGCTGCTACCCTTCAAAAAGACCTTGACCATGTATCAGAATGGGCAAACAACTGGCAACTTCAAATCTCAACCAACAAATGCTCTGTCTTACACATTGGCAAAAAGAATCAGAATACAAAATACAAACTTGGAGGACACGACCTTGTAGACAACCCTCACTCTGTCAAGGACCTTGGAGTACTCATATCTAATGACCTAAGTGCCAGAGCCCACTGTAACAACATTGTCAAAAAGGCACTAAGAGTTGTTAATCTAATCTTGTGTAGCTTCTTCTCTGGCAATATTACACTGCTAACCAGAGCATACAAAACATTCGCTAGACCAATTCTCGAATACAGCTCATCTGTCTGGAACCCGCACTGCATATCGGACATTAATACAATTGAGAGAGTCCAGAAATATTTCACAAGAAGAGTCCTCCACTCCTCTGCTCACAACAGAATACCTTATTCCACCAGACTTGAAATTTTGAGCTTAGACAATTTAGAACTACGTCGCTTTCGATCTGATCCAAATGTAGTTCATAAAATCATCTGCCACAATGTCCCACCTGTCAATGACTACTTCAGCTTCAACCGCAACAATACATGAGCACACCATAGATACAAACTTAATGTAAACCACTCCAAACTCGATTGCAGAAAATACGACTTCAGCAACAGAGTAATCAGTGCCTGGAATGCACTACCTGACTCTGTGGTTTCTTCCCCAAACCCCAAAAACTTTAACCTTAGACTGTCTATAGTCGACCTCACCCCATTCCTAAGAGGACTGTAAGGGGCGTGCATAAGCGCACCATTGTGTCCACCGTCCCTGTCTTACTATCCTATTGTCCTCATTTATCTGTACTTACTTTGCTTATGTTTATGTATATATATATATACCTGATATCTTGTACATGTTTGACAAACAAACAAATAAAAAATAAATGAGTCTATCCAATTCAATTTTATTCAGTTTCTCTTTTTCTCCCAAACGTATATTTATCCTAATCTGTTTCTGCAATCAATTCATGGATGTATTTTTTAAAAGGAACAGGAAAATGTTTACAAATATGCATGTTCTCACAAAGATAAAGGGAGGGAGGCAAAAGTGCATTCAAGATTATATTACTATATCTTTACCATAAGAGTAGCATTGACCTACATGACTTTGGTTTCCTAATCTGTTCTACATTGTCTACATATCTATTAATATAATAATGTTATTATAGCCAGTCTCAGTAAAAGTAGTTTTAGCCTTCCTATGAAGATGATTTTGTGGTCTGATCTACCTAGTGTCTTGACAGGTACTATTAATTGATGATCATCACAACAGTATATTACAACCCCAGGGCAGGCTGGAGATACTATTTATTTATCATGGTGCCTGGAAGCTGGGCAAACCTGGATAGGAAATAGGCTTAAACTGAACCCTAGCCATATGCAGTCTTACTTGGAATGGGAAGACCTGACTATAGTATTTCACACCCTCATCAATATCCATTTAGAATTCTGCAACGCATTCTGCATGGGGTTGCCTTTAATGACCAACCAGAAGTTACATTTGGTGTAAAATGCCATAGCTCATGTACTGATGGGTGTTTTCTGGTAGATTTATATTATACCTGTCTCTTCCTATTAGCTTTGGATGAGATTAAAGTGCTGCTTTTAAGCCCTGTATGGATTTGTGCCAAGTTTTCTTCAGGGCCCTACCTGTCCATCGGAATGAGCTCTGGTCCTCTGTTGTGATGGGAGAAGTGGATGGTTCCAGGAATTCAAAGGGCCTGAAGCCCAGAAGTATTTTTATTTCTCAGAGAGAGGGCTGCCCTCCAGAATGGATTCCTATTATATATTAATTTGTTTCCAATTCTATCTGCTTTCTGAAAAAAAGTAGAAGACAAAGCTTTTTCTATAAGGTTTTGGGAGCCTGATGCCATTTGTTGATTGGGAGTTTTAAATGCAGGTTTTTACATGCTGTTACTGTGTTTGCTTATTTTGATGAGCTGCCAAGCCTTGTGATTATGGCGATATATGGTATATGTTGAATAAATATTTTCTTATTTTAAATGAATGAGTTAGTATCAAAAATCTTTGTAGCTGAATTAAAAAGCAAATAATAAATCCCACATCTGTATTTTCTTGATTGATTTATCTTCTCTTCTGAGAAGATTGCAGCCAAGTGCAACTTTTACTAAATTTTCCTGATAAAATAAACCCACTTTCAGAATTTATTTTATTGTACCTCTTCAGTTTAGGCCCTTTGCCACAAATTAAGTAATTTTTTTATATTTACTTGATAAAGTAATTTGCTTTAATATATACTTCTTTAGGTCTTACTTACCAACTCTGCAGGTAGTATTAACCTTCTCTGGATTCAGCAGCTAAGTAGAGTTGAGCCCGATAAGCATTTGGATAGAGCAGGCTAACCTTAGTAACATTATATTCAATTATGCTTCATCATTTCTATAAAGATTTTCACTTACATGGGAAATGAGAGAGTAAAAAAGGTAATTCAACCCAGATTGTGTAACTAAAATATAGTGTACTGCACTTTATATTTTCGAACACAAGGTCTCTAAAATATCTTACAAATTAAAAAGAAGATGGAAATAATAAAATAAATTATAGTTAACAGCACTCCAAATAAAAGTCAATAACACGTCTGAGAAGTAAGCAGCATTTAAATACTGAATACTATGGAAAGCTGTTCAGTAGAAAACATTCTTTAACACTGTACCATAATGGGGAATTTTTTCCTGGAAATAGAAATAGAGTATTATTTACTTATGTAACTAAAATATTTATTTACCTCTTTCCATCTATATCAGAGGTGGGTTTCAGCAGGTTCTGACCAGTTCTGGAAAACCAGTAGCGGAAATTTTGAATAGTTCAAAGAACCAGTAGCAGAAATTTTGAGTAGTTTGGACAACCAGTAAATGCCATCTCTGACTGGCCCCGCCCCCATCTATTCTCTGCCTGCCGAGTCCCAGCTGATCAGGAAGAAATGGGGATTTTGCAGTAACCTTCCCCTGGAGTGGGGAGGGAATGGAGATGTTGCAGTATCCTTCCCCTGCCACACCCACCAAGCCATGCCCACCAAGCCATGCCACACCCACCAAGCCACGCCCACAGAACCAGCAGTAAAAAAAATTGAAACCCACCACTGATCTATATGCTACTAAAACTCTCATCATGACCTTATGCATCTAGGACAACAATGTTTGTACCAAGGTATCTCAAATGGGCTAACTTAAAGAATGTGTCCAAAATCCGTGACCCATGACTCCCGAAGGAATGAAATTTGGGGAAGCTGTGGCTGCTTCAGTGCTTCTGGCTACTGTTGCACTGCTGGGCAGCTGCTGCAACCACATGAGCTTCATTTTCAACATTCTGTGACAGTTTCCAACCTGATTTGCAATCCCTTGCTCCTCTCTCATACAACAGTACCCATTTACCTGCAGGGGAGGGGAGGGGAGGGGAGGAGAGGGAAGGCAAGGGAGATTTCCAATGAGCACTGCCACTGTCCAACAAGGAAATTCAATGGGGAAGCCAGCAGGAAGTCAGAAGTTGGTCCTGTTCCCACTCCTTTTTTTGCCGATCCATGTTTCTGCTTAGCTAAGGAAATATCTCTGAAATGATAATACAATGGAATACAGGTTGCCTAGGTACAATCATACCTAGTTTGGACTACTAATCATAAACTAGTTTAGACTATCATAAAGCAATAGTTCATAATACAAATAAATAAAGCAATTGATTAAAAAGATAGGAGTTGAGTGAGGTGAATAATTTAAAAAATGTAAAATAGGCCTTGCTTCATTTAACTGTTGTATAAGAGATAGCAGAAATCCAGTTTATAATAATGCTAATAATACTAATAATACTAATACTAATAATAATAATAACAGCAACAACAATAATAATAATAATAATAATAATAATAATAATAATAATAATAATAATAATAATAATAATAATAATAATAATAATAATAATAATAACAACAACAACAACAACAACAACAGAGTTGGAAGGGACCTTGGAGGTCTTCTAGTCCAACCCCCTGCCTAGGCAGGAAACCCTACACTACTTTAGACAAATGGTTATCCAACATCTTCTTAAAAATTTCCAGTGTTGGAGCATTCACAACTTCTGGAGGCAAGCTGTTCCACTGATTAATTGTTCTAACTGTCAGGAAATTTCTCCTTAGTTCTAAGTTGCTTCTCTCCTTAGTTCTAAGTTGCTTCTCTAAGTTTGTATGCTACCATTACATACAGATAGTGGAACCCATGCAGCCAGTTAGCTGTAGTGCTTAAGACATCAGGCTAGAAACCTTTGACACTGGCAAGAAGCCAGTTGGGTGGCCTTGAGCCAGTCACTTTTTTCTCAGCCTAGGAAGGAGATAATAGAAGCTACTTTTGAAAAACCCTGCCAATAAAACTTCAGGGACTTGGCCAGACAATCTCCGAGAATCAGACACAACTGAATAGAAGAAGAAAAAATAGAACCTGTGCTTTCTATAGTTTTTAACATTATCAATTTTACTTAAGCCATTTTCTCAAAACTAAGGAATGTATAATAATTATAAGTAGAGTGAACTGTATAGCTGAATTAGGAAACAATGTGCCTTAGAATATGATTAGTTATTTTCCATAAAAAGAACTTTAAAAACCTTTTAAAAGGAAATTGAAATGAACTTGCTTCTGATTCATGTCATTTTTAGAAAACTGTTAAAAGTAGTGTTGAAAGCAATATATTGTAACATAGAACACATAAATCGTTAAAATCAGCTTTGCTGCATGCAGAAATTAGTACCAGATCACAATAATCACAGATAAGTAGCCTCAGAGCAGATTATTTCAGAAGCAGTCATATCTGTAAGATTTTAATTGGGAAGCATTAATTTGGACTTCATTGCAGATGTTTTTCTCAGTTCTGTAAGTAAGGCAAAAAAAAGGACCTCTCCAGATGGTGATTTTTCACACAATGGTTAAGTGCTTATTACTTAGTTTTTTTCAAAGTGTTCAAATATCATTAGTTCACTCAGTGGTTTCTATTGCAGAAACATCTCATTTTCCCTATACTTAGATGTCTTTTTATGGTGGAAATATGTAGCGATTAATGCTAGCCAGAATGTGATTTGTAGATGCCATTAGCACCTTTTGGATAACTGCTGCTCAATATTTCATGGTATACAAATTAATATTCATTTGGTTCTTCACTATAATTTTAGGACATTCTGGAAGTTTTATATATTCACCAACTATCCCTCTTAAGATTAGAATCCAGATTAGATCAGAACCATCTAGTCCAGCATTTTGTGTTAATCTAGAAGTTATCTAGATGCTTTTAGAAGGCTAACAGGCATGGAGAAAAGGGACATCGATTTTTTTTTCACTGTTACTCCCTAGCAGCTAGTATTTCTGAGCCTCTGACTCAGAACATATTGTAGTATGCAGTTATCAAGAGCATCCATGGAGTATAAATAATGAAATAAAGACAAAGCATCAATTCTGCCTCTTAACATATTTATAGACTATGTCACAATTGAGATGTGAAAGAACAGAGCTTGTAGATTTCATCATTTGGATTCATCATGGTTAAAAATTAACACCTCCGCAAGCCCACCAATTCACAGATGAAATTACAGAAAGAAGTCAAAATAGTCTCCACTCTAATTAATTGAAATTGGGTTCAATTAATTGGGTTGTACAATGAAAGTAATCCAGAATTTCAAGAAATTCTGTAACATTACCTTTACCTTTTTAAAAGATTTAAAAGATCTGGTTTTAAAAGGGTACAATAGAAAATTTACTAGCCTTTGACTAGCTTCGTGTGTAAGATTGAGTCTTAATAAATTACTATTGTTCCTTCATCCATTTTCTTATCAGTTCAGTATTTTAGTTTCTCAGATCACCTCTCCCAATATAAATTTTTATATGATGCCTAGATATGACATCTCTCTTTTTTCAAAAGATGAACCATTAAACCATGTGGTATTGGGGTAATTAGAAATAATTCTTCTTTCAGTATTTTACTTTAAAAATTCATATAACGTAAACATAGTCCTGTCAATATATTTATTATTATTATTATTATTATTATTATTATTATTATTATTATTATTATTATTATTATTATTATTATTATTATTATTATTATTATTATTATTATTATTTTATTCGCAATATACTTTAGCAATAGCAATAGCACTTAGATTTATATACTGCATTATAGTGCTTCACAGCACTCTCTGAGTGGTTTATAAATGTCAGCATATTGCCCCCCAACAATCTGGGTCTTCATTTTACCGACCTTGGAAGGATGAAGCTGAGTCAACCTTGAGCCAGTCAGGATCGAACTCCTGGCTGTGGGCAGAGTTAGTCTGCAACACTGTATTCTAACCACTGCACCACCATAGCTCATCCACTTCAAAACAACTGTCCATCGTTATATAAAGATAACATAGCTGTATGAATAATAAAGGAACCAATGGCCAAGAGTCATTCTACAATCTAGTCTTTGGCATAATAGCCATGAAAGCCTTAGAAAAAATCCACAGATGTCAGGAAGTGCATTTAAAACATAAGAATTGTACAAGCAGGGTAGTATCTGTGTGAAGAAGAAGCAGGATAGGAAGAATATTGATGCTTTTGAACTTTGATTTTGGGGAAGACTTCTAAGATACCAATGATAGGTATGAAAAGAACTGATATAGTGTAGTTCTTAGAAATATTAAAGCACATATATTGTTTTTAAAAATCTGCTTTCAGCCTCTGAGATCCAAGTTTGTCAAAATCGTTACCAAGCAACAAAAATGCAGAGTTCTGTCTACAACCCAGTTGCCATATGACAAGTTATACCTGCTTTCACTAATAATAGCAAGCTACCCAGTAAACTTTATTTTCTAGGATGAGCAATATGGGTAGTACTCATTTACCGACTGCCATGTTTAGCAACCTTTGAAAGTTACAATGGTAACTTCATGAACAATTCTCATGTTTACCACTGTTCCATGCTCTTGCAATCATTTGTGTGCTTCTCAATTGGCTTGTGACAAGCAGAATTAATGGACAATGCAGAAGTAAAATCATAAGTTCCAGTCGCGTGATGTCTCATTTAATGATCTTTATTATTTGCTTAATGACCAAATGGGAAGTGAGCTTGTAAGCCCATCATGTAATTTTCCACTTAATGACTTCAGTGTTTCGCAATGGAGTTGCTGCTCCTAATTGTGGTTGCTAACTGAGAACTATCTGTACTTTCAAGAAACAGAAGTCTCCCATGGCCAATCCTGTTCGGTTCATTATGTAAGGTTTTATTTTTTTGTTATCCTAGATCTCTTAATGATGGGACGTTGGCCTGGGATTCATTGTTGCCTAAATAACCTTTGTTAAAGTTGTGAGAATTTGTTTTTTAAAGGGTCATCATATTCTCGATTGATCTCATCTAAATTCTGAAGAATAAAATTCCTTGAAAGGAAATAGCAAGTAGATGCTTGAAGCCAAAAATTGGCTCCTTGCTTCAATTCAGTTTGAGGCAAGTAATGTCTGAAGCCATTTTTATCTCTATCACAGATACTTTCTCCTTCAGATTTCCAGATCGCACTGTTAGCAGAGGAAGCTAGCAGAGGCCCAATTCTTTCTTCTTGCAACTCTTGCTATACAATCCCATATACAAGGTTATTCAGAAGTAATAATTCCTACTGTGCTCGGTGCAGTTTATTCTCTAGTCTATAAATGCATGATCTCAGCAGCATAAATACAATAATTCCAAAGCTCATGACAACCTAATTTGTAGGCTTTCTGTCCTATTTCAGTCTCTTTGACAGGATGACTTTGTGAATTATTGTGGATAAGGATGCATCTGTGTCTGTCACTCAACAGCTTGCTTTATCCCTTTCTTTCATCTATCCTGTTTTAGGCATATTGCCCAGTATACCTCAAGAGAATTTATTTTTACCTGAAAACTTTGGGACTAGCTTAAATGTGGCTAGCTGAGAACAAAGTTTGAAGAGATGTCATATAACTCATTTTTATATCAATTTAAAGTAGCTGTATCTTTTTCCAGGAACACACGGCAGTTGCAGCATGCAAACCTGGGGAAAATGCCACCACTTTCAAGACATTCATCCCAAAGGTGCTTTTTCAGGAGGCAACTGGATTTTTTTGCTTTTTCCTTGAATACGTTTCACTTCTCATTCAAGAAGCTTCTTCAGCTCTAAACGGGATGGTGGTGAATGGAAGGATTTATATTCCTTGTAGACAGCTGGTCATTTGCATCCTTTTAGAGAGTCATTGAGGCCACTTGGAAGTTTATCTGTGTCCTCAGGGTCACCTGTGTAGTGCAAATGGGTGTGGAGCCTTCTTGGCTGCAGGATGCTTTCTGCCCTGTGTCCCTTCACTGTTGAAGACAGACTCAAGTTGTTGGGGATGAATCTGTGTTGTCCACACATCTTCAATTTGCCAAGGTTGAAAAACACTGTCCTAATATAAATTTCCCTAATTTACGGTTGTTTTAAAATATTTATTTATTTTATTTTATTTTATTATTTTTATTATTATTATTTTATTATTATTTTATTTTATTTTATTTTATTTTATTTTATTTTATTATTTTATTTTATTTTATTTTATTTTATTTATTTTATTTTGTTTTGTTTTGTTTTATTTTATTTATTTATTTTATTTTATTTTATTATTTTATTATTTTATTTTATTATTTATTTTATTTTATTTTATTTTATTTTATTTTATTTTATTTTATTTTATTATTTTATTTTATTTATTTTATTTTATTTTATTTTATTTTATTTTATTTATTTTTATTTTATTTTATTATTTTATTTTATTTTATTATTTTATTTTATTTTATTTTATTTTATTATTTTATTATTTTATTTTATTATTTTATTTTATTATTTTATTTTATTTTATTTTATTTTATTTTATTTTATTATTTTATTTTATTTTATTATTTTATTTTATTTTATTTTATTATTTTATTATTTTATTTTATTTTATTATTTTATTTTATTTTATTTTATTTTATTTTATTTTATTATTTTATTTTATTTTTATTTTATTTATTTTATTATTTTATTTTATTTTATTTTATTTTATTTTATTATTTTATTTTATTTTATTTTATTTTATTTTATTTTATTTTATTTTATTTTATTTTATTTTATTTTATTTTTATGCCGCCCAACTCTGCAAGGACTCTGGGCGGCTCACAGCAAAAACAAACATAAATCGAAATAAAAACATCTAAAAAACAAGTTAAAAAACACATTTACAATATTAAAATCCTTTCAATCCATCAAACATTCAAGGGGCGACCTCACTAATCCTCTCTCCAGGTCAATGGAGACAGGGTTTTAATTCTTTGCCTTCAGTGTAAAAAAAAAATCAGGATATTTTTCTATAGATATGGTTATGAAAGTATTATTTCACATGAACAATGTTTCTTACCAAGGATTCTGAAGGCAGTGGAAGATAGTTATTTTTTTGAAGTGAAAATTGCCATAAGTGTGCTGAACCACAAATATCTTTTAGATACCTTCCCAAATATCAGCTATCTGCTTATCCAAAAACAAATGACACCACAGAATATTTAAATATAGAAATAATATTCTTCCATTCTCCCATAACAGTTTTCAGTCAAAGACCAGAATTTCTAATCCACTCTTCTGAATAGTTCAAAAGGTTTCCTTATCAATATATGCTGCTGGAAAAAGGCTCAAAGAACACTTGAAATGAAATTATAGAAGAATATTGCAAGCTATTTTTAGATTAGTCCATTCCATACTTAAAGGAAATTATTCCTGCACATACATTGATGTGTGGTGTGTATTCATCTTATCAAAAGTAAATTAAATAAAATCAGGTGCCAGACTTCTATTTGCATTGGATAGGTTAGTATTAAAAGTTTTTCCACTCCACAAAATGGAAAACTGCTTTGACTACAACTGGAAAAAAATTGAATAATGCATATGCGATTACATGACCCTCTAAAACCATTTTTCTAGTTCTCTAAAACATTGTCTTGAACATGCAGTTTCAGGGGAAGAAACTAAGTGAAATCGGCCTTTTCTCAACTTGGCATCTTCTAAAAGTATTGGATCCAGAATATCTTATCAGAATGGTCAGTGGCTAGACTGCCTGAAATTTATGTCCAACACACCTGGAGGATCTCAGATAGATCCATGTAGGACTAAATAGAGCTTTTGGTGACAAGATGGTGACGGAGATGATGATTCACGTAAGAGCTTCATAACATAATACAAAAAGATTAATGTATGGTATTTTTTAAAAAATACAAAGGCCTCCTCATTATACCCTGTTTCCCCTAAAATAAGACCTACCGCCAAAATAAGCTCTAGTTAAGGTTGTCATCAGCAGGGAGAGGGCATGGCCAGCAGCATAGCCAGTGAGGGCATGGGCGCTGATGGTGTCCGGCAGCAGCCGTATCCTGCACAGTGCACATGAGTTGATCACCTGTCCAAGCAGGAGGCAGAGGTGGGGGGGGCACACAATGTCACAGTTCCAAACCAAGCCAGCAAAAGTTTTAACAGACTCGAACACTGGGCCCAAACCAATAAAATGAAATTTAACACAGAGAAAAGTAAAATTCTGCACCTAGGTAAGAAGAATCAAAAATACACATACAAACTGGGCGAAACCACACTCAATAGCAGCGATTGCGAGAGGGATTTAATTTAATTTAATTTAATTTAATAGATTTGTATGCCGCCCAACTCCCGGGGGACTCCCGGGATCTCGGAGTCCTGGTAGACAGCCAACTAAATATGAGCCAGCAGTATGCAGCAGCAGCCAAAAACGCCAACGCAGTTCTGAGCTGCATAAATAGAGGGATACAACCAAGGACCAGAGAGGTACTAGTACCACTCTATAAAGCCTTGGTCAAACCACACCTAGAGTACTGCATCCAGTTTTGGTCACCACACTACAAAAAAGACATTGAAACTCTAGAGAAAGTGCAGAAGAGAGCAACCAGGATGATAAAGGGTCTGGAAAAATAAAACATATGAAGAGCGGTTGCAGCAACTGAACTTGGCCAGTCTAGCAAAGAGAAGGACCAGGGGTGACATGATAGCAGTGTTCCAATACTTGAGAGGATGCCACAGAGAGGATGGGGTCAGGCTGTTGTCTATGGCACCAGAAAGCCAAACAAGGAATAATGGATGGAAGCTGACCAAGGAGAGATTCAACCTGGAAGTGAGGGGAAACTTTCTGATGGTGAGAGCAATCAACCAGTGGAACAGCTTGCCAGCAGAGGTCGTGAGAGCCCCAACACTGGCAACCTTCAAGGAGAGACTGGACTGCCATCTGTCTCAAATGGTGTAGGAACTCCTGCTTGAGCAGAGGGTTGGACTAGATGACCTACAAGGTCCCTTCCAACTCTAATAATAGTCCCACTCCGTCCCACTCTGTCCCACCATGTCTCGGCTTGCGTTCGCCGTTGTGCCTATGAACAAGCAGAAGTGGGCCTCCCATACATGGGGGAAAATGAGACATCCCCCAAAATAAGCCCTAGTGTTTATTTTGGAGTCCCAAAAAATATAAGACTGGGTCGTATTTTCGGGGAAACACAGGAAATAAAAAAAATCAACTTGATTTTGGTTTTTCAGACACACGAGACAATTCTTCCTTGTTTTAAGTGCTTAGATCTGTAGTAACTGTTTCCCTTTAGGCATGTTAATTTGCTTCCGCATAGCTTAAAAGTCAGGAATAGATTTTTATGGGCTTCTTTGCCAGGAAACAGTTTTGCTAGCCCCGATTGAAATGAGCTTGACACCTTTAAAACTCACTGACAAAGAAGTGAATGACGACTTCTGAGCCCCTTCATTAACATTGCAGCATTTTAAAGAAAGACAATAAATCTTCACCAAATTAAGAGAAACAATGCCCATGTTGCCATTGTCAAGACAATGGTATGGGTCTATGTGAGGAAGGCAGAATAATTCCCTCTTTTGGCATCTAGTTTTACCTCCATGGACATCTTCAAAAAGAAACACAGGAAATAAATAGCACATAATTTTGCATTTTTATAATAAGTGTGAGACCAAACACTGGAAAACCTTGTCAGGCCCAGCTAAGCTGATTCCAATTAAAGCTCCTGACAGAGTTCCAGCTGTTTTACTACCTCAAATAGCACTGAACATAGCAAGGTTTATGAAGCATTCAGAAGTCAAATACCCTATTAACATAAACATGGAGTGAAATCAACTCGACTAATTTCATCTTTCTTTCATTCATTAAAGTTGAACTAATCTAAGATGTTTCGGTTTCCTTTTTATGCAAAACACAGTATTTGAACTGTTTCATGATTTACTCTGCACACCTACCCTTGGGGTAAGACCATTACAGTTTATCATTACAATTTTTATTATATTTCAGAGATAGATGGAAACAGACAGAGAGAGAATGATGACTTGTAAGCATTGGGAACGAACATTGGGAATGGTATCTTTTCTTGCTTCTAAGTGGAATGGCTTAGAAAATAGTTTGCAAACTTAAGCTTTGGTTTCAGTAATTTGTGAAATGGTCTTTCAAAATACTTTATGGATAACAATATTAAATATTAAAACTGAGAATGAAACAAAGGAAGAATATTTATACATACATAAGACATAATGTAACAATATTCTTACTTACTGCACTGAGATCTGTATATTTTCATGTATTTCATTTGAGCAAATCTTTCATCAAATAAACATAAAAACAGATAAATAAAAAATAAATTTGGGCTGGCATGCTTCAAAAAATATTTGGAAGAGATCCACAGCACCTCTTTAAAGCAGCTGTAGTTTATTGTTTGTTCAGGCTTCAGTTTCAACGGGGGGGGGGGGGGGGGGGGAACCCTGTGTTCTTAAGAAATGCTTTAGATTCAAATTCCCAAGCTTTCCAAAAACTTGTTCTAAATTATTTCAATGGATGAATAGGCTATGATATAATTTATATAGATTAAGCATCTTGGGCAACATAGCACCCACAATAACTTTTGCTGGCTTTGGAGACCCTCAAAATGAAATTTGATCCAATACAAGACCAAAGATCAAATTCAAGATTCTACAGATTCACAAGAATAGGGGATTAGAAATTCCAAACTTTAAGTTGTATTATAATGCTAGATACATAACATGGATTGTATGTTCAGAGTGGATTGTATTCAGGAGTGGGTTCCTACCGGTGCGGACCAGTATTGCGCACCGGTAGCGGCCCGCTGGTAAAGTAATTTTTATCAGAATTTTCGGCGATTTTTTTGGGTTTGGATGGCTTCTCCTCGTCCTCTGCTTTGGAAAAAAGCCCTCCTGCCCACCCTCGTGTTAATACCAACCTTTATTTCTTCATCCGAAACACAGCTGAGCACCTCCTCAGCTGTGTTTCGGCCTGAAACGTCCTTCTGAGCATGCGCAGAAGTAAAATCGCTCAATGGGACGCACGCGCGTGCACCGGTAGCAAAGGTAACTGGTCACGATGTGCACCGGTAGCAAAGGTAACTGGAACCCTCCCCTGATTATATTGCTTTATGGCTCCTTTTGGTCCCATCTGTGAAAAGGACAGGGCTCCCTAACAGTCTGCATAACTATCTTGACAACTGTTTTTGAAACTTATACTTCCACAATAATTAAATTTAACATATTGGTTTTAGTATCTTCAAATACATAGGGCTGTTTTAAAAGAAACTAAGGGGAATACTGAGAGATCTAATTAAAATTTAAAAAATCTTATATATCTCAGAAGATTTATTGGGCTTTATCAACTACAAGTGAAGTATGACTCAGAATCCAAACTGGTCAGAGAATGAATGAATAAATGGATGCAGAATTTGGTTGCATTAATAGAGATGCAACAATGGGGATTTCAGTGAAAGAAGTAAATTAAATGTATTCTGAACACTGAGAGAAAATTGGTTTGTTTTATCACTAGTATACTACTCCAGTTTTAATTACAAAATAGGCAATTATTTTTCAAAAAAAATTGCTGGAAACATAATGAGTAGGTCAGATCATTTTTTACATCTAGTGGCAGTGCTGTAAAGCTTCACAGTTATGGAAAAGAATTCATGCTAGAATGAAATAAAGAAAAGCTGAATTCTTGTTTAAATAAACTTTACCGAACCATACATCCCCTCAAAGTATACTGAATTAGCTTTATATATGACAACTGCCCCAAGGCTTCCTAAATGCTTGTTACTGGAAAGATTGTCTGATCCAATGGTTAAGAATGGAAGAATGGCTAACCAAATTGTGGGAATATGATTTGATAATGCTATGAAAACTGACTGACTCCCAAAATTGTGTCTGTTAAAACAATTTCAATTGAAGACCTCTTGGGCTGTAGAACTGACAAATTATATTAGGAACTGTGGTCTCCCTGCCTTTTATACAATTGGAGGACTAAGCTAAAAAGATTGCTGAACTAAGAATTTTGGAGAAGCACAGAAAAATACAGCAATCTTCAGTAAATTTGGTAGATTGAAATGGATGAGCTGCTACAAACATACCTTCAAATTACCAAGTATTTAATCATCAAAATGCTTAAACTTCATAGAACGGTGTTTACTTGAACAAGATTTGAGTAGTGGACACAATGGTTAAATATGGAAAATTTGACCAAGTTGCTTATATTGAAAAATACTCCATACTATTTATGGAGTTCCAGAGATAGAAGACGTAATGCATATATTATTTGAATGTCAATTGTATAAAAAAGAAAGAGATCAGTATCTAGGACTGCACATTAGATGAATGACCTATTAGGATCCTTATATTAAAACAGCATTTTTCATATGCACTCAGAATTCAAAAATTAGATATAATACAGCCAGGGGTGGGTTCTAACTTACCTCGCTGCCGGTTCGCTTCCTCCCATGCCGTATGGGCGCGCGCGCATGCACAGTGCCAAAAAATCCCAAAAAATCCCAAAAAATAAAAAATCCAAAAACAAGATGGCAACACATGCGCAGTGCTGGAAACTCAGCTTCTGCGCATGCGCAGAAAAAAAAACCCAGAAAAAAATTCCCCCAAAAAAATTCCCAAAACTTTTTTTCCAAAAAAAAGATGGTGGCGTTCACGGACCAGCACCAACAGAACCGGTTCGGTGACATAACCGTGATGTCACCAGCGGTTTACTACCGGTTCTATAGTACCGGTGTGAACCGGGAGAAACCCGCCTCTGAATGCAGCCCTTCATTTGAACAAAACAGTTCAGTTGAGATCTGCATGTGTGGTTCTAACTGAGATGAATTTTAGGGTTGATACAGAAATATAATGTGAATTTTTATTCTTATTCTTTTTTTCTATTTAATTTGTTTCTTTCATTCTCATTAGTGTTTTATATTTTATATTCTGTATTTTAGACCTAATGGATAATCAACAATAAACTATTGCTATATTGCTATTGCTTTGACGTCTAGAATAATGTGATATTGTAAAAGTAACACTGATTTTAGCTCAAATTGGAAACCATTCTTAGATTAGAATCTGATACATGGACTGCTACCACATGCAAAATTTGATGAGGTATCCAAATCAGAATAGATTCTTATTAACATGGACTGAGTGAAATCCAGCAGGCTCTGACAGGTTCTGGAGAACCAGTAGCGGAAATTTTGAGTAGTTCGGAGAACCAGTAGGGGAAATTTTGAGTAGTTCAGAGAACCGGCAAATACCACCTCTGGCTGGCCCCGGAGTGGGATGGGAATGGAGATTTTGCAATTTCCTTCCCCCAGGAGTGGGGAGGGAATGGGGATTTTGCAGTATCCTTCCCTTGGAGTGGGATGGGAACAGAGATTTTACACTATCCTTCCCCTGGACTGGGGTGGGAATGGAGATTTTGCACTATCCTTCCCCTGCCATGCCCATCAAGCCATGCCCACCAAGCCACACCATGCCCACCAAGCCACGCCCACAGAACCGGTAGTAAAAAAAATTGGATTTCACCACTGTTTCAAACTGCTAGGTTGGCAGAAGCTGAGGTAAGCTCACTCCATTACTAGGTGCTAGGATTCGAACCGCCAGAGTATAGACTTTCTCCAGCATCATTAAGCCACTGAGCCATCGCCCATCTATAAAAGGAGTATATACATTAAGGAAAAATGCACAAGCATGTACACTATATTAGCAAAAATTTAAATACAGTACAATTGCATGTGAATGTTGTGCTATTTTTATTTAACTACAAAATATCATAAGCTGGTATAGAAGTGAAATGAAATACTCCTCTTTGGGAAATAGATTCTTTTTATCCAATACATGCAGGGGTGGGTTCCTCCCAGTTCGGACCGGATTGCCCGAACCGGTAGCAACCCGCTGGTGACGTCACTGAACTGGACTGGCTGGTGCAGTCCATGGGCGCCGCCATTTGGGGGGGATTTTTTTGTGATTTTTTTTTACTTTTTTGAAGGTTTTTCTTGTTCTGCTGCTTGTAAAAGGGCCCTCCCGCCCGCCTCCGGGTTGAAACTGACCTTTATTCCTTCGCCCGAAGCACAGCTGATCAGCTTCTCAGCTGTGTTTTGGGCCGATTCCAGTTACTGAGCATGCGCAGAAGCCAAATTACATGGGGGAACATGCGCTTGCAAAACGTCACAATGCGAACCGGTGGCGAAGGTAAGTGGAACCCACCCCTGAATACATGCCTCTTAAAGTTTAAATGCCATCAGTCAGTGTTCTCTTATACTGCTTCCTGTTTGGAACAGGAACATATCACTAAAAGACCACAGGTAAGTTATGCAATCTGCCTGACATATCTCTGTTCAAATACTGATGGTAATTGCCAGTCTACACTGCTGATCACATTTATTTTTAAAATATTTTTTTCTATTCTGTATAGTTGCAGAGAGTGACAGACCTGAAATGGAGAGTTCTACTCAAAAGCAGGAATGGAATAAAGAACCCTGTGTATTGGGGGGGGGGGGGAGAGAGCAGAAATCTGGGCCACAATCCAATAAAATCAATATACAGATTTTCTCTTTATGCACTGACTTTTTAATCACATGCATAATGAATTTAATCCAAATGGCTTTGGCACTGACATATAGGAAAAAGCCTAAGAAGATAGGAATTTTTTTTTCAAAGCACTCCACATAATGTACTTTTTTCTACTTGGAAAAATAGAATTTAATTATTCTGGCCTTTTAATACATTTCTTACACTGGAGAATATAAAGTTTCCCACTATTTTGTTTGTTAATTTGTTTGTTTCCATTCAGTAAAAAAGAGTTTGACTTTTTGGCTATACTGTAGTTTAAAATACAGTCTTATCTGCATTTGAAGGCAATCAATTCCATATTATCACTACATTTTAGTGTAAATAAATAAATATGCTTCTAACTTGATCTTAATTCAGTTTAAGAAATAATAACAGAAAATGTAATGTGCTTCAGCATGTCTGTTGTAGTTGTTGGGTTTTTTAATGTTAACTTTTATAATCGGCTTTCAGTGAGGTAAATTACCGGTAATATTCTTATATTTTACGTCAGTACATAATAGTATATGAACTTGGAGAACAATTCTGCTGCCTCATTATTCTACCAACATTTTCAGCAAGTAAAATAGCATTTACTTAAAATAATGCCTGTTAATTATTAGCCAACTTTGTTTAGCAATGATGTAGTTGATTGAACAAAATCAATATTATGATAGACATAGATAGACTCTGCTAATATTACTGCACCAAAGATCCTAAGAATTTATTTTGTGTATGGCATACAAAGTCAGGGAAATCTTCACATGCTAGTCACATAATGCAGTCCTGACAGCCCAAAATACTAGTTTATTCTGTTCAGCACTTGCACGACTATTCTTGGTGTACCACAAGGAGCGAAGTAGCCTTATACCAGCTAACTAGTGATCTCAGGTTGCTGGCTCTTCCAAGCTCCTCCATTAGTTTTGCCTTGCCTCGCCTCATGTCGCAATGCTTTGCATCTAGCCAGGTGCAGCACCAGCTTCCGTTCTCCGCACACCAGAACACAGCTAGCTTTTTCCCACCATGCTTTCAAACTGCTGGGTTGGCAGGAGATAGGGATTGAGCAATGGGCGCTCACTCATTTTTTACTGCATATTACTACAAATAATATAATATTAAGCTGGAACCAGAAGTGGCCCAGGGGTAGCAGAAAGAACTGTATGCATTGCTGAAGGGTCAGGAAATCCATTATTGCCAATTTTTCTCTTCCAGGACAGCACAGCACTATTGCGTTCTCCTTTACTTTTCAAGAGAAATAGAAGATCATAGAATCTTCTCCTCTGGACCCTATTAATCTTTAAAGCAGATGTGAATATATTCTCCTTGTTTGGACTTGGCCACTACAACCACTACAGAGACATTTCTCTTCTAACAGTTTTTGAAGCAGCTGCAACTAGTTATCAAATATATGTATGTGTGTTATGTGTGTGTATCTATCTATCTATCTATCTCTATCTCTATCTATCTCTATCTCTCTATCTCTCACTCTCTCTCTCTATCTATCTATCTATCTATCTATCTCTATCTCTATCTCTATCTCTCTATCTCTCTCTATCTCTCTATCCCCCCAGCCAATCAGAGCACAGCCAAGCCCCCAACCAATCAGAACACACCTCCAACCAATCAGAACACAGCCAAGCTCCCATCCTATCAGTTCAAACCTCCACTGGCAGTTAAAAGGAAGAAACAGCAGCAATCTCACATTGCTCCTAGAAGCAGGAAGCAGAAGACACCAGCCTGAAGATGATGAATGAGACTTCATCAAAACGTCGCCAAGACACTTCCAATTCCACGCGGGAGAAAACCCGAATACCCAAAGACCTACATACAAACACCCGCGAAAACCTCAGAAAACATAGATAGATAGATAGATAGATAGTTAGATAGATAGATAGATAGATAGATAGATAGATAGATAGATAGATAGATAGATAGATATAGATATAGATATAGATATAGATATAGATATAGATATAGATATAGATATAGATATAGATATAGATATAGATATAGATATAGATATAGATATAGATAGATAGATATAAATAGATATAGATAGATATAGATATATATGATAACTAATCAGTAGTGCAGTCAAGATGACTAAAACAGACAATCCTGGGATGTGATCCCATATATTTACCATTTTAAACTCTCCTGATGGAAGTAATTATATTTCATTCCCTATATTTCTTCACACAGGATGCCATTACATAGCTAATTGTTGTAAAACATGATTTAAAAATCATGAAAAATCAAGTAAAATGCCAACCATAATGTAACACTATAATAAGTAAATTCAAAATTCATTATCCTTATTATTCCAAATGAAAGCTTGCAAAATGGTCTGTTGACGTTCCAACAACTGATGAAGCAAGATAGTTAATAATCCAAAGGATTCTGTAGTTAAAACGTGGCTAGTATTTTAAACAGGTCAGCAACAGATGAAATTTTTAAAGATGAAACAGTTAATTGAAGTTATACCAGAAATGTCCAAAAGATAGTTGAAAGTAGAAATAAGCAATTAATTGACAATCTTTGCTTTTTGGAAATATAAAATATATCTAGTACAATTATTCATCTGTGAAAATAGAAAAAATAAATTAGTCAGTCTTTAGATTAACCAAGCAGGTGTTGATTTAAAATCTATTGGGTGACAAGAAGAATGCCTTAATAAATGTCAAATCAGGTATATATATAACATAATGGTGAGAAGACATATATTTTTAGAGAATACAGTCCCCCTTAGAATTCCAATTAATTAGGTATAGACCAGTATAACTCTGGTCCAAGCTAGTGTTACAGTTTTCACTGATTCTTTTTAATAGATTTTGTTAAAAGCAAATAAATTCATTCTTCACAGATTTCCCAAATATTTAAACATTTTTTCTAATATGCAATTTTCCATAATGTATAGATTGTTTTTATGAAATAAGTACTTTATTCTGACTTATTTTGCCTAGTAAGAGTAATTATGTTATTGTGCTTACCTTAATCCCTTCTAATTTAGATGCCCTTCAAATACAAGGCAGAACACACCAGAAGGACCAATTTATTAAAGATGAAGCAGTTATAAGTGTTTTGAAAGAGTTCGAAATCTCTGCTATCATGTACAATACATGCCTCAGAAAACCTGAACACCAGGTGAGCCATTAGCTGGAAGGCTTATAGGTCTCAAGCAGTTTGCGTGAAGGTCAATTAGTACAAGGAGAATTAATACCAACGAAGTGAAGCATAACAAACTTAACAATCGGGCTGAGAAAATATATGCTAATTGTCTTTCTTCAATCTCATCTCTGAAATAATCCAATTCACAATGCAGAAAAGCTTGATTGAAGTCATATCTCAGTAAAGCATTTTCATTCTAAGATAAAACATATGTGTTTCTCTTGTCTGCAATATCATGCCTGGAATTATTTTAAAAAGCAGATGTTTAATTTGAGTGCAACAATGATTACATTTATGTGAAAAGCTAATAAATTAAAAATTAGGGAGCAAGATAACTGAACTCTAATGAGCTTTCAGAACAAGATATGGAAATGCACTTTAGTATATCCAATTACTTTTTAAAAAAAGTCTAATTAGATATTTAACATGTGAGAGAAGAACTGCTATTGATTAGATTTTAAAAAACATCCCACAACAGAAATTACAAGTGCAAACTGTAATTTGTTAAAATGATTGGCCAACTCACCTCTACAAATCAAACCATTTTACTTTTGTTTTCTCAGAATTTTCATTTACAGTCTTTACCACATATTAAATAATGTCAACTATCAGAGAAAACATGATGTATTTCACATGAAATACTTTATTTCACATAAGGTATATCACATGAAGTATTAGTACCGCTTTATAAAGCCTTCGTAAGGCCACACCTGGAATACTGCATCCAGTTTTTGTCCCCACATTACAAAAAAGATGTTGAGACTTTGGAAAAAGTGCAAAGAAAAGCAACTAAGATGATTAAAGGCCTGGAGACTAAAACATATGAAAAACGGTTGCAGGAATTTGGTATGGCTAGTCTAGAGAAAAGAAGGACTAGGGGTGACATGATAGCAACCTGGAATTAAGGAGAAACTTCCTAACAGTGAGAACAATTAACAGTGGAACAGCTTGCTGTCAGAAGTTGTAGGTGCTTCATCACTGGAAGTTTTTAAGAAGAGACTGGACAGCCACTTGTCTGAAATGGTATAGGGTCTCCTGCTTTAGCAGGGGGTTGTACTAGAATACCTCCAAGATCTCTTCCAGCTCTATTCTGATTGACAAAATTTGAGACAAAATTCAGCAGGATTCTGCAATTCAAACAAAAAAGTTTGTACAGTAGGCTGCATGGTTTTCAAAAAAAAATATTAAGAATAGAATAGAATAGAATTCTTTATTGGCCAAGTGTGATTGGACACACAAGGAATTTGTCTTTGGTATATTCAATTATATTCTAAAAAAATATTAACTATAATCTACAAGGAATGTTTTCTTGTGCTGAAATGAATTAGTGTTAGGGTTCTTGTACAATGACCATTCCTTTCACTAAGGTTTTTTTGGAGTCAAATTATGGTAGAATTTATGGTCAATATCTCTCATTCTGATATAAGGCTTGAAGCAGTTTTTAATTTTTTAACTCATGAGACATCAAAGATGACATTACAGGTAGTCTCGACTTATGACCACAATTGAGCCCAAAATTTCTGTTGCTAAGTGAGACATTGCTAAGTGTATATGGTTTCCCCATTGACTTTGCTTGTCAGAAGATCACAAAAGGGATCACATGACCTGGGGACCCTTCAACCATCATAAATATGAGTCAGTTGCCACGTATCTGAATTTTGATCACATGACCATGGGGATGCTGCAATATTGTAAGTGTGAAAAATAGTCATAAGTCACTTTTTTTAGTGCTGTTGTAACTTTGAACGGTCATTAAATGAACTGTTATAAGTCAAGGACTGCTTGTATAAAATTCCCATCAATGGGAAAAGAAAACATTGGAAAGCTATGTTGTCTTCGTTTCATCTTACAAACAAAGTGTAACCATACCAAAGTGTTATGAAGCTCCAGGTACTGAAAAATGGTAGCTCTTCCATATGATCCCATTTACTGGGAACTATATAGGAAAGAAAGTTTCTATAGTATTTACCAGTTTTGAATAGGCAGTAAACAATCTGACAGCTTCCTATGTTTCTACTCCAAATTCAAGTTGTCAAAGATCACAACAAGAATAAACCTAAAGGCAAGAAATTACTTTCAATTATTAAACTAAAATATAGATACTCCAGCCAAGTAGGATGCTAAAAGAACCGTGATGGTGCAGTGGTTGACTCAAGGTTGACTCAACCTTCCATCCATCCAGGGTTGGTAAAATGAGAACGTAGATTGTTGGGGGCAATATGCTGACTCTGTAAACCGCTTAGAGAAGACTGCAAAGCACTGTGAAGTGATATGTAAGTCTAAGTGCTATTGCTATTGCTAAAAGTAGGGAAACCCTTCTAGGAATATGAATCAATTAAATTGCACATCTACTTGAAAAGGCCTTTTCTCATATAGGAATTTTGAGAATTAAAAAAATGGCTCCCATGGTAGGTAATGTCTAATTACAAAACACCCATTCTCCGGATGGCAAACTGATAAAATTGCATCTCTTCTCTCACTGAGGCTTCCCAGGATTTATGCCATCACTTCACTTAACCATTTTTTCCCCGGACAACTAGGAAAAGTTATGAACAAAATATTAGACTGTAGATGCCCATTATATTATTTTCTAAGAATGCATCTGAGATTTATGTGGGCCCAAAGACATCTTTAAAAATAAAGAACATTTTTAAGGTTAGTAATTTGCTTTGGAACATGCTAACTTTTCAATTTTTTAAATAAAATATGCTTGTTTATTCTTTTGAAAGATGTATTTAGCTACCTGTCTTGTATAACATTATTCTGATAGCTCACAACAATATTAAAAATAATAAAGCATACACACCAAAATAATTTCACATGACCATGTGTTGGATTTAACTCTGATCCCAGCCCAATGTCTGAGAGAAGTTCTAGGTCTTAACATCCTTCCAGAAGGCCCAGAGTTAGAGACCTTCCAGATCAAGGAGAAAGGCTATTCCAAAGGGCAGACACTACTATAGAGAAAGTCCATTTTCTGGTCCAACCAGGTGACATTGTTTAATGGAGCATGGCTAGTTGGCCACCCTATCTGATCTATTGGGACAGGCAAATATCCTCAGGCTAAGTGATTCCTCAGATAAATTAGATGGGGCTGGAAACCTGGCAGGTATCAACAAAAGTGTCACCAAATGCAAAGATTTACATTTCTTATCCTGGAAGCAACCCAGAAAAAAAGTTCTTTCCTGCCTACTGGATTAATGGACTTCAGCCAGCAGACACATCTTCAAAAAGGGTTTTTTTCTGAAGACGTTGATGAACAGATAGATTTTTAGGGGATATATGGTCTCGGAAATAGTGAATGTTATCAGTCAACACCAAGCTATTAGACTGTGCCCAGTAAGCAGCTACAACTAGTTCAATCGTTAATGTGAAATCAGTTAACAGCCTACCTGCTTCATTTCTTTCAACTTCAATATCAAGAAATCCTTCAATAGATGTAACCAAGGCAGTTGTGTGCTGGTAAATGTTTAACAACTGGCTCTGCCTACTCAGTGCTTCTTCTTTTCAAAAGATTACATGATTAGTCCTCAAGTCTAGGAAGTTGTGGGTTCTCCCAAACTGGAATCCTTTAAGAAGAGATTGGACAGCCATTTGTTTAAATTGGTATAGGATCTCCTGCTTGACAGGGGTTTGGACTAGAAGATTCCCAATGTGCCTTTCAACTCTGTTATTCTGTATTTTGTAAAATCAGGACTGAACCTTTGGTTGCTAAGTGAGGCAATTGTTGAGTTGCACCTGACTTTATGGCCTTTTTGCCATGGTTGTTAAGCAAATCCAGCCTCCCCCATTGAACCCTGGGAATGGCACAAATCACAATGACATAAATCCGAGCATGTTGTAAATATATGCTGGTTGCCGGGCATCTAAATTTTGATCACATGGCTGCAGAGACATCATAAGTACAAGGACCAGTTGTAAGTCATATTTTTTCAGTGCCATCATAACTTTGAATGGTCATTAAACAAATGGCCACAAGTCAAGGTCTCTTGTTCTGTAAGCAAAAGGCCATACAATATATAAAAATCCATGGTTGTTTTTATACAAATTCACTTTGATATGTGAATCTTATAACTGGCCAGTGTGAGAGACATCTGACTTGCTATTATAACTCATTATTTGTACCTGGGGCGGGTTCCTCTTACCTGCCTACTGGTGCGCTGCATGTGCATCATCTCATTGCGCACGTGCATCATCTCATTGCACATACACGCATCCCCTCGCGCGATTTTGCTTCCGCGCATGTGCAGGAAGCAAAAAAAGGCCAAAAATTCCAGAAAAAAGATGGCATCGCGCGATGGACCAGTGAAGACGGCATTGAAGCCGTTGTGCACAAATTGTGCAATCGGCGGGTCCCTACTGGAATGGCGCACTGGACAGCACCGGTAGGAACCCACCACTGATTTGTACTAATGATCATAGTTACATTACTGGTCCCCATCAGTAAGTACTCCTTTGTCAGACTGTAATTGTCCATTGTGCCCAATCCATAACCCCATTATAAAAATTTCTTCTATCAAGTTCTATTTGAAATTCCTCTTTTGCAGCAGAGATACAGAGACAACTTGATTGGTGGGAAGTCGTACTGATGACTGGCATAGCATGCAGTTAAGTCTTTTGTACCAGAACAAATCATGAATCATTTTCTTGAACTTGCTTGTAGGGCAAGACTCTTAGTTATTTCACATAACTAAAAATGGCCCCAAAGAGTAATTCAAATTTAATTAGGACTTTATTTGAATTACTATTTGGGGCATGGGAGCCTCCTGCAGTTCATTAGCAGCATGTTAAAGTCAGTCATTCAATTTAAGAGAAATAAATGTAATTAAGATCTTCAGCACATTAAAAAACATCTAGATGACTCTAATCAATTATTTCATTTCATTTTATCTTTATTTCCACCACTATGTTTCTATTTACTATGAACTCAGTAGTTTGTTATTGCAGTATTGATTTACCCTGGCACCCTGTCTTGCACGCAATTTATTAGCTTGTGTTTTATTAGAAATATTTTGTTCTAATTCTAAATTATATGCACTCTGTGTAATTCTAAATTACCCACAGGCTCTCTGGGTGTTTGATAGCCAGTGAGGAAGGGCATCATGAGCAAGTGTGACTAAGCAATCCCTAGGATCTGATGTACATATTAGTCACAGACCCAAATGACACATAATTGATGCCGTCTGGAGAGTACCTATTGATGCATTGATTGTAATTGTCTCCCCCACCAAATCTGTCTATGCTTATTCCATGCCTGTAAAGACTAATACCAACAATATGTTTTATGTGTGAAACCAATGCATATACAGCTTTCTAAAATAAGTTCCATTGAAATCCGTGAGTTTCACACAGTCTTGCTGAACTCCGGTTTGCAACCTTTCCCGCAATTTACCATGCTGGCTGTGACTTCTAGAAGGTGTAATTAAGAGTGACCAATTTCCTAACCCTATTCTACCAAAGGTTGAAGAGGGTTGCAGCAAGGGTTGCTCTTTAACTTAATTTAATCTAGTTTAATGCACATTATAAACAAATTTTCACAAACAGAAGAAAGAGTAAAGGTTTGATGATTTCACTTCAAGAAAAGGACATGATTTTATGGCTTTCCTGAGAGGTTTTCTTTTCAGATCACAATAACAAAACTTGACTTGTTGAGATAATTTTGCCTCCTCTGTGTAGACAGGGTTCTGGCATGTATAAAAATAAAAAGGGATCTATCAGAACCAAGATCTCTCTTAGGGCACCATAGATTTTACCATAAATTGGCTGCATTCAAAGAGCCTCCAAATCAAGTATAAAATTAGAAGCATTTAAAATTATTTCAATGCATCTTGTTTAGAGCCGGTTATGATCTCTTATTTCCATATTGTTCGAAGGTATATACAGTATACATTTTAGTTTATATAGATCAGGGCTGTCAAACTTGATTTCATTGAGGGCTGAATCAGGGTTGTGTTTGACCTGGGGGCTGGGGGGGGCATGGCCGGAATGGGCATGGCCAGGGTGGGTGTGGCCAACTCGACATCACTCGTCGAGGCTCCATTTTTGGCCGTGATGGTCTCCTGCAGCTCTCTGCCAGCAAAAACAAAGCTTGGGGAGGCGCCATGCCGCCTGATAGGCGGCATGCAGAGGCACCATGGGCTGGTCCTTCGCTGTTTACAGGACTGCCCCACAGGCCAGATCTAAGCACCCTGCGGGCCAAATCTGGTCCATGGGCCTTGAGTTTGACACCCCTGATGTAGATATAAAGGATATAACAAGCATAACTGCACTCTATTTATATTATGATTATCTCATTGCATAAGTGTGTGTGTGTGTGTGTGTGTGTGTGTGTGTGTGTGAATTTATCTAGTATATCATCTGTATTGATATATATTCTTTTCCATATGCTTTAAAATATATCAAATTGTCATTTATATCAGTAGTGGGTTCTAAATTAGTTTGCTACCGGTTCACGCGCGCCCCATTTCTGCACATGCACAGAAGCATCCCGGGCGGGTGGGCGGAGCCTCCAACCGCCGCCGCTACCAGTTCACAGAACCAGGCCGAACCGGGAGCAATCCACCGCTGATTTATATAGATGTTGTTTACCAATTCATGTAATAATTAATAAAGTATCCTAATGATGCTAAATTTAACATTAAATCCACTTTCCCCCTTATATATCCCCAGATCCATTTTAATAGTTTTATAATTAGTATTCTTACACCCCCCCTTTTTTTTAATAAGCCAGTTTTGGAGAAATTACTTTATTCTGCACGGCCAAAGTTTAAGATTATAAAAAGAAAGGTTGGATTAAATCTTTTTGATGGATGGAATCCTTCGTATCATGTTAAGAAATGGAAAATCTGATTGGTACTTACGTCACCACCAATATGCAATAGAAATCAATTTTACTCACATTCTTTTATACCATGAATGTGAAACTTTCTTTAGGCCAAAAAATTGTATCAGACCACAAACAAAAAATGCAGGACCCATATTTTATTTAATTCCCCCCCCCCTTTCTATAGCTGAGTTAAATTCAGTTTTCAAAATGGGAAGGCAGAGGGCTCTGAGGACCACAGCGAAGGTTTGGGGGAATCTCCAATTCTGTTGTGCATTACAAAAAATATGTGTGTGATGTTTTGGTTCTTGGCTGCCCCATTCATGTATTCATTATACATCTGAACATTATCTCTTCCTTTAAACTAATTCTTAAATCAGGACAAAATTCTGCAAAGATGTAGATGCAGAAGGAAAGAGTTAAATCATCTTTGCCTAAAACTGCAGAACTGTAATGTGTTTTTTATGTATATTTTCCCAAAGGACTGCACTCCTAAATTGACTTTTTCTTGAAAAACCCCACTGCTTAAGGTAACAATTGTTCTTCAAGTAATAGGGAGGGAAGAAGAAAAGAATGAGCTTTAGTATTTTTCATATCATTATTTAAAGTGTATTAGAAAAACTGGAAGATAAACAAAGAATAAATGGACAAGTAGGGTCAACACAAAATGATCCTAGAAAATTATCTTCTTTCTCCATAGAAGCCCTATTGCTGGTGTATTTATCCCAAGTTCTATTAAAAAAAACTGCACTTCCATTAATTCACTTTCCAATATAACAAACAATTCCTTCCCTGTTTCTCCTGAGTAATGTACTCATTTGACCACAGTTGTGTGAAAAATTGCTCTGTTAGGAATTTGGCAAATGTTCAAAGTTTTCCATAATTCATTTAAAGGCCCAAATTTTGATTTCCCCGTGATTTTTTAATATGATCAAATGCTTGTTTATCTATACATGAAAAATGAGCTCATTTACAAAGTAAGTTGATACAAATACTGGCTCAGTCCTATAGATATCTCCTCAGAAGCAAATCCCATTTATTGAAGCACTAACTTCTAAGCAATGACTGCATCGTGTTACCATTTTAAAAGACCTTTTCTTATTATTTGCTATGAGACTGAAAATCAAGGTGCAATGTTAAGCATTTAACATTTCATAGAAATGTCATACCGAAGATCTGGATTCTAATAATTACATGTTTACTGGGAAAGTTTTTGTTCTCAATCAGAACAATGTAGAAAAGGCAGGGCAATTTCCACAGCATAATGTATTACCAAATTTTCACTTTAAATGTCCAAACAGAATTTATTTTTTCCTAAAGTACATTGAATTGTGAAGGGTAAAGTTAATTGACTTTATGTACTAGAGTAATAGAACTCAAATTAAATTTATTAGGATGAAATTAAGATCATGTATATAAACTAATGCCAAGAAAAAAACACAAAAATGAAAGATATTAATCATTTCCAAAGTAACTGTGAGCCGCCCCCATATACTAGCACCAGTAATTCCACATCTATCTATATGTAACTAAACAGTAAGTAACATATTATCTATTAAAGTACTGTAGAGAAATATCTAGTAGCAAGTGAATCCTTGAAAATATATGTTTGCCTGCTGTAATACAAGTAAAAATATCTGTCTTATTTTATCTTTAGCATTTGTACAATTCTACCTATATGAGAGTCACAGCAACACTGCAATCACTGACCCACAACTTCTCTGCTTCTTAAAAGCCTTGGACTTCAAATTTCCTGATTGGGAAAAGTCAGATATGCATTACCTACAGGAAAAACTCTATGAGTCAGGCAACGGTCTAAATAGATTGGCAAACTTTATGCATTTAGAGAAAGTTTTCATTAATGTCCTACCTTCATTTCCCTGATGTACTGAAGATAATAGGTCTAAAAGGCATGAACCTAATGGAGGTATCAGGTCAGGATGCCTAGCAAATCAAGGGTGGCATGCAGCCTTGGCCCACTGATTGCCTACATTTATGAGAAAGGTTCTATCTAGCATCTATTTTATTATCTAATATAATGTCTAAAGATTTGTTGTATAAGACAATTCCAGATACTGGAGTAATTGAATGGAGGAAGACAGGTCTCCAAAGTTAGAGGATATCTACTGAAGCGGTTGTCTACTATCTATCTATCTATCTGTCTGTCTGTCTGTCTGTCTGTCTGTCTGTCTGTCTGTCATCTGTCATCTGTCATCTGTCATCTATAAATCTGGATTTCTAAAGTTATCACAGAAGCATTAAATGAATTATATTTTTTGATAATTACTCTAAAAAGTGGATATTTTTAAGAATCAAAGTGGATACCCTTCCACTTCAGTAGATATCCCCCCACTTTGGAGATCTGTTTTCCTCCTTCCTTCCTTCCTTCCTTCCTTCCTTCCTTCCTTCCTTCCTTCCTTCCTTCCTTCCTTCCTTCCTTCCTATTACTCCAGTATTTGGAATTGTCTTATACTACAGATCTATGCACATGATTTAGAATTAAGTATTTTGAAACTCAATGGACCTTATATATACTAAGTATATAGGTATAAGATCATCTTGCTAAATTTAAAATCAAAGAAAACAGTCAATTTGGATTTATTCAAACAGTTGAGTGAAGAATGTTTAGGTTCTGTGCTACAAAATATGTTTGGATTCCCTAATTATTGGTGTGACTTATGTTGGTCTTTGATCATAACAAAAGTTTGAATAAAATTGGTGTGACTAAATATGAAATGGATTTTTGGCTACCTTTTCTGGGCCGATTACTAGATAGTAACAAAGAAATATAGAAAATTGGCCATCTAAGCATCATCCAGGTGTTTGCAGCTCTTCTTTTGACTGAATAGTTAAACCATTAAACCAGAGAGGAAAGAAGGAAAAGAGGAGGAAGAGAAAGAAGAAAAATAATTCAACATGGAAAAAGGCTCTTTTTCATTTATTCTTTGATACCCTAAGAAACTAGTGGGATTGTAACCTAATTAAAATACATAGAAGTCAGCACAGCAATTACAGTAGTTGATAACTGTCACTTGATTACCCTTGAAAATTGATTAAAAAAAACTTAACAGTGATTGCCCTCCACAGGTATTAGATATCCTTGCTGCTTTAGAAATACAATCATTGACTCACAGGAGAGCTAATCAGCTGCTGACTGTTATTTCAGTGTTAGCTGGAAAAGCCTATTAATGAAATATTGGTGCATCTGCATGGCAGGTCTCTACAAAACAATGAAAGCCACTCCTTCATGTGAGCTTGAGAACCTGTCAATTATTTTCACTACCTAAAGTGAATTTTCCAGTGAAAGCATCATTCAAAAATAGGGAGTGGGACCCTTCATACATTATGTGACAACAAATCTTACCCCTCTGAGTACACTTGAAAGGAAAATGCAGTCAATCACCACATAGTATTCAAAAGAATGAAATGTACAGTATTTATGCATTTGTATCATCCTCCATTACTATTTTGTCAAGCATCATATCTGGACTAATCCTGTGGTGTCATGTTTATGGAATCTTTCCAGTTTAGTGGCCTCCAGATGGACTAAGCTAATTAAAGGCATGGAGACAAAAACATATGAAGAACAGTTGCAGGAATTGGGTATGGCTAATCTAGAGAAAAGAAGGACTAGGGGTGACATGGGAGCAGTATTCCAATATTTGAGGAGCTGCCACAAAGAAGCGGGGTTCAACTTATTTTCCAAAGCAGCAGAAGATAAGACAAGAAACAATGGATGCAAACTAATCAAGGAGAGAAGCAACCTGGAATTAAGGAGAAACTTCCCAAGAGTTACAACTATTAACCAGTGGAAAAGCTTACATTCAGAAGTTGTAGGTGCTTCATCACTGGAGGGTTTTAAGAAAAGACTGGACAACCACCTGCCTGAAATAGTATAGGGTCTTCTATACTAGAGCAGTGGGTTAGACTAGAAGACCTCCAAGGTCCCTTCCAGCTCTAATTCTGATTGAGTAGTGGCTCTCAGAATTTCCAAGTAGCAAGTTGAATAATTAAATAAGTAGGAAATTACAGGAATTGTGATTACAAACTTTTAAAAGACAGCAAATTGGCAAAAAAAAAAAAGAGACTGGGGACCTTGTACATAGTGTTGAATCACATCTCCCAGGATCCATCTTCATTGAGCAATTCTATTGATCTACTTTGAATTCAGTCATATTCATGTTCTTGTTTTCCATACAGAATAATGGTCAAGGACAGTGGACCTTTATCAAGTAGGGTAATGGAAAGTACATCTGGTAAAGATACCACAAAAAAGATGGAATGATCTATTCAGGAGAATCATGTCTTACACAACATCCTCCTATTCCATGTTTCATATTCTTGTTGCTTACATTTTTTTCTATATGTTCCTCAGCAGTATAACATTCTTTAACAAATATATTACCAATTTATTTTTCTCTTACATTGATTCCCAATTTCTTGTAACATTCCATTATGAGTTTCAGATATATGTGCATATAAACACACAGAAAGGGTTGCTTTTGTTCCATATAAAGTTGCAATGTTAAAAATTAAAAATCTTCCTTGTTTCTGACAATTGACAATGGTGATAAATTATATGTTGTATTTTATCATTTCAGATGATATAAACAGATTGTATTTACCTGTACTTACTATCTTGTGGTTTGTGTCCCACAGTCCTACACAGTTTGTAACACATATCAAATCCTTGACCTTATACGGCTCTCATCATTAAAGAGATATTTATTTATTTATTTATTTATTTATTTATTTATTTATTTATTTATTTATTTATTTATTTATTTATTTATTTATTATTTTCAAGTACGTATTTGATAATATATGTAAGTATAACATTATTTGAATACATAAGATGGGTACATATAAAAGGGAACATTTGGACAGGGATGGTAGGCACGCTGGTTTGCTTATGCACACCCCTTACAGACCTCTTAGGAATGGGGTGAGGTCAACAGTAGACAGTCTAAGGGTAAAGTTTTGGGGATTTGGGGATGAAACCACAGAGTCAAGTAGTGAGCTCCATGCATTATCCACTCTGTTGCTGAAGTCGTATTTTCTGCAATCGAGTTTGGAGCGGTTTACTTCATGTTTGTATCTGTTGTGTGCTCGTGTATTGTTGTGGTTGAAGCTGAAGTAGTCGTTGACAGGTAGGACGTTGTAGCAGATAATTTTATGAACTATGCTTAGGTCATGCTGAAGGCGATGTAGTTCTAAGTTTTCTAAGCCCAGAATTTCAAGTCTGGTGGCGTAAGGTATTATGTTGCGAGCAGAGGAGTGGAGGACTCTTCTCATAAAATATCTCTGGACATGCTCTATTGTATTAATGTCTGATATGCAGTGTGTGTTCCAGACAGATGAGCTGTATTCGAGGATTGGTCTGGCGAATGTTTTGTATGCTCTGGTTAATAGTGTAATATTACCGGAGAAGAAGCTACGCAAGATTAGGTTTACAACTCTTAATGCCTTTTTGGCTATGTTGTTACAGTGGGCTTTGGCACTTAGATCATTAGATATGAGAACTCCAAGGTCTTTGACAGAGTGAGGGTCGTCTACAAGGTCGTGTCCATTCAGCTTGTATTTAGCGTTCTGATTCTTTTTGCCAATGTGTAGGACAGAGCATTTGTTGGTTGAGATTTGGAGTTGCCAGTTGTTCAACCATTCTGACACAAAGTCGAGGTCTTTTTGAAGGGTAGTAGTGTTGTCGGTGGTGTTAAAATGTTTTATATCATCGGCGAAGAGAACGCAGTTGCTTATAATGTGATCAAAAAGGTCATTTATATAAAGTAGAAAGAGTGTTGGTCCTAGTACGCTGCCTTGGGGAACACCGCTGTTGACAGGTACGGGATTTGATAGAGCGCTCCCTATTTTGACCACTTGTTGTCTGTTTGACAGGAATGCAGCTATCCAGTTATGTAGGGGTCCAGAGATGCCATAGGATTTTAGTTTCAGAAGTAGTTTGTCGTGTATCACTGAGTCGAAGGCTTTAGAGAAGTCTATGTAAATTGTGTCTATTGTTTTGCCCTGGTCAAGTTTTGAAGTCCATATGTTTTTGCAGTGTAGTAGTTGTAGGTAACAGGATAATTTTTTCCTGAATGTATTTGTTTGTTTATTTGTTTAGGAATTCATGAACCAAGCTATTCTATACACAGAGTAATCAAATATGACCTTTTTCATATATCTTACACCAATATATATTTTCTAAGTCACTACTTTTAAATACTGAATTATTAAACCTAGTCTTCTGTAAGTACGTTAAGCTCTTTAGCTTTAAGGCTTGAAATTATCAGATCCTTGGTGATTAGGGCTTAGTGCACAGTAGCTTGTTGAATTCTTTTTGACAATTGGAAGCCATTAAACTTCCAGTGGATTAAACCAGGTCATACGGGAAATGATAATAAAGTCAAAGAAACTAGTGGATGGAATTGCTAGCACTAGTATCAAGTGTTGGTCTAGCTATCCTTCTGACTTATAATTAATCTAACAGATTTCTGTTTCTCTTGCTGTCTTTTTCTCTTTCCCCCTTAATCTCTCTGCTGGAGTTACAGGCAAGTGGATATATGTCAGCAAAGGGTACAATTTAGTTGCATGTTTCATTCAGAAAAATGACATAAAAGATGTATATTTCTCTTACAACTATTGGCCCACTGTGGTTTAAGGATTTACTATCAGATAAATTATGCCACGTAAAGAATAAGCTTAAATTAAAAGGAATGGGTCAGAGAAGTATCCATCCCATTCACAATTAAGCTGGTATTATTTTCAGATTTTGCATATAGCTTTTGTATATTTTTCTTCTTAAAACATAATTTAGAATAACAATAGTTGATTGCTGTCTTGATGTAGCACTTAAAAACTAAATAAACAGAACCATGTTGACAGAAAAATTGAATGTGCTTAATTTGGTAGAAATTCCCCTTTTTCTAGCACAGTATTACTTGGTGGGGGCCAGTAGTGTGGTATCCCAATGAATCCCTTCTAACAATTTGAAGAAATGAGGCAGTTCAGCAACAGAATCACTGTGGGTTTCAGGATGCAAGAAAATTGAGAGAGGAGTCTCCAGAGAGTTTGCCCATGTTTCCCCCAAAATAAGACCCTGTCTTATATTTTTTGAACCTTGAAATAACCGCTTGGCCTTATTGCCATGCACTCAAAAAGCCCGATTGGGCTTATTATAAGGGATGTCTTATTTTGGGGGAAACAGGGTATCAATAGAAATATTTTTACTTTACTTTATCTCTCATCGCCCTATGATACCCCCTCCCCTTTATCAGTCTTTTCCTGTAAATATTTTAAAGCATTATACAGTAAAAGATTTAAAATATACAATTTCATATTATTAAATTTTTGGAAGATGTTCAATGAGCTCTTCTTTAACTTCCCTATCTACAAACATTATATATATATATATATATATATATATATATATATATATATATATATATATATATATATATATATATATATATATATATATATATATATATATATATATATATATATATATATATATATATATATATATATATAATGCTGGGGCGGGTTGCTTACTTACCGGTGCCACTGCGCTGCGCGCACATCTCCATGTTTCGGGCGCGCACGCACTCACTATGCACGCGCGTCCCCTCATGCAATTTTGCTTCTGCGCATTCGCGGAAGCAAAATCACGCTGAAATCTTGCGAGGGGACGCGCACACGTGTGAGATTTTGGCAAGATTTTGCTTCTGCGCATGCGTGGAAGCAAAATCTTGCTGAAATCTCACACACATGCATCCCCTCGCAAGATTTCGGCGAGATTTTGCTTCCGCACATGCACAAAAGCAAAATCGGCCAAATATTCACCGAAAAAGATGGCGATGCATGCGACGGACCAGCGGAGAGGGCTCTGGAGTGGTCACACACAAATTGTGCAATCGGCCGCTCCCTACTGGAGCTCCGCACCAGACAGCTCCGGCAGGAACCCACCTCTGATATAATGTCTTCAGAGCTATTCCAATTTTTTTTTACCTAGCCAGCTTGTTAAATTATATTTTATTTAAAAACACTATAAAATTAGATGTTGGATCTTTGTGGGCATGCAGCTGTCCTGTCAATCAGCGCACATACCCCATTATTTACATTTATATATTAAACCCAATTGCATTGCATTTTTTACTTCACCGTTGTTAAACATCTTGTGAGAACACTACTATTTCATTAGCTTTGTTCTTATCTACTTCATACTTTATATTTCATAAAGTCTTTCTTTTTCTTTAGAGAGATGTTTGCACATATAAACAATCAGTTAAGTAATAACCATTAGCTTTATGGCTTGTGTTATTTTAAAAACACACTGCTGTGTTAATATTCCAGAAGAGATTAATGAGCAAAAGCCAGAGAGATTTTTTCTCTCATATCAATGTATAAAAGCTCTTGTTTCTTTTTAAGTAGACTGAATTATGTGATAACAGTGTAGCTGGATGTCAGTGTTCCTCCTTTTATGTACATGAATAATTATTCTTGATAGTCTATATTCCCACTACAATAATTCCTTTTGCCAATGTTGTTGTCAAATCTTCATTTTGAGGAAGAAAGGGTTACGACATACTTTCTTTATGACAGGGCTAGGGAACTCAGGAATTCTATACAATCCAACTTATTAGCTCTTAAATTCACCTAGATCCCATTCTAATTTTTCACTGGAAATTTATGATGATTTTTGACAGCAAGGTATTGGAAAACTGGCGACTTTAAATCTAGCATAAATTGGGGTTAAAATCTATGACAAACTGCAAATTGAAAAATATTCAAGATGATATTAAGAATTATGGATGATCTGAATAATAAGATACATTCCAAAAGTGTTTTGTAATTTATTAGGCAGGAAGTAAGGAGTTTGTTTTTAGCACAATCTTTTATTACTTGTAGTGTATGTTCATGTATACTAAGCAGTAGAATAAAGGTACTGTGTTTGTTGAGAAATTAATAACTGATATCTGGTAAGAAGTTCCAAATTACTATGAAAGGGTATGGCCGAAGGGTATGGGGCAGGGGTGGGTTCCAACTTACCTCACTGCCGGTTTGCTCCCTCCTGCGCCGTGTGGGCGCGTCATGTGGGCGCGCGCACACATGCGCAGTAACAAAAAATCTGAATTTTTTTTAAAAAAATAAAGCCAGAAAAAAGATGGCAACTACATGCACAGTTCTGGACCTCGGTTTCTGTGCATGCTCAGAAGGAAAAAATAAATTTAAAAAATTGATTTAAAAAAAAATTAAAATTTTTTTTTAAAAAAAGATGGCGGCGCCCATGGACTGGCACCGACCGATCCGGTTTGGTGATGTAATCGTGACATCACCAGCAGGCCACTACCAGTTCAGGCGAACCGGTCCGAACCGGGAGGAACCCACCCCTGGTATGGGGGAATATAATAGCAGGCCCAAGTACAAACTCATCAGTATATTTTTATGTTAACCAATGAAAGCTTGAACTGGCAATCAGATGTAAGAATAAAGAAGAGGCTGAATTTGAGAAAAAGTCCAGCAAACAAAGGGAAATTAAGAAACATGAAATAGCCAGCCATGAGGAGGAGTGAAGTAAATGGGATACTTTAGCTTCCATTTGTCCTCCTGGACAAGAGAATATATTTTAGTAAACAAAGGCAATTGTACATTAATAATAAAAGTTAGTTTATAAAAACTACTTTATCAGGCAGGAAAGCCATTCTTTGTTCTAAAATATAAAAAGGGCAGAGGAAAAGAACAACCTGAAAAATGCCAAAATTGCTAATGTATCAGAGAACTGTTGCACAAGTCACCATTTTAAACTGCAGCATGTTGGACGGCTCTATTGCAGTCATGTGTGGTAGAGTGACAGAAAGTGTGAAGAAAGTCACAGTAAAAAAAGTTGGAAAGCCTTCTATTCTTGAAGAGTTGTGCAAACATTGATTTAAATCTCCCTTCACAATATTCTTTGAAAGAAAATCAATTGTCATTCACAGAAACAATCAGGTTTTTAACAGCAACAAAATGCAGATAAAATCATACTATCTATTCCTTTAGAAGGAGTAAAATCTCATGAATAATGTGTGGTCCGCTTGCAAACACTGGCCACAATTGCTTAAAAAAAGTATTAAGAATAGGGCAGAAATTGGGATCTATAAATTTTAATGGAAATTATGGGTTGGAGGGGGGAAGGGAGAAGGTAACAGCGGGGACAATTGTCATGTTTTGCACATGCAGGGTTGAAAGATCTTGAAAATGAATAAATATAAGTGCAAGAAGAACTTCAAACAAATTAAAAGGAAATGCACTCATTGCTGAGAAAAGAAAAGGTGAACAGTACGTGAATGCAATTTTAATCAGACAATCATAACAATTACATTACAAGCTAGGTTATCATTTCATAATAACAACTGAAGAACATTCACTGTTCAAAAAGGGATTGTTTTTTAAAAAAATGGTAAACATACAATACATACGTACATAGTTATAAATGTGAGATGAAAAATAAACACTAGGCATAACGAAGAGGTGGATGGATAGATAGATGACAGATAGAGATAGAGGATTAAGTTTGACTGACATGCACATTTATGTTTACATCAACACTTTACAAGAAAAAACTGGTTGTAAAATTAATTAGAAATTTCTAAAGCTATTAAAAAACAGATTTACATACTATCTAACAGGATTATGAGGGTGGAGGCAAGGCAAGGCGGAAAACATTGATAATAGTAAAGACTAAAAAAATTCTGCTTTTCCAAAAAAATAAATAAGAGTTTAATAGATGATACCAAAGGACTGAATCTAGGGCATTCAGCATACAGATCAAATGCTCTACAATAATGAAATTTGGTAAGACTTTTATATATTTTTTAAAAAATCTTCATATAACTACGGTAATAATTCATAAAATTATAAGTCTTCAGTTTTTATGAAAATGTTCTGACTATCCTTATTACCTAAATTCCAAAGTATCTTCTCAAAGGAGAAAATGACATATTACCTACAAATAGTTCAGTGCTAAGCAATGCACTTTAAATTCCTACCATGCCCTGATAGTGTCAGTATTCAGAACACAATTCTCCGTTTGTTATGTGCATTATATATACTGTACATTTACTGGATATCTAAGAATACTTTACAGAAAGGAAACTCTACCCGTAATCTGTTATAGTACATAACACATTTTTAGTAAATTTATTCTTATGAAAGGTCCTTAATCTAATGAAATCCCAATGAAATAACAAGACAAAAGCCAAGGAAATTATTTGAGGATTGCATATATTAATGGAACTCAATGCTATTTGAATCCCATTAATACTAAGAAATTAAAGCCAAACATATAAAAATACAAAATACCATAAATTTGCATTTGATAAGATGCTCGTTGCACATTACTCACAGGTGTAACATTAAAAATGTATCCAGGAGGATTAACCATTATTGTTGCAGTGAATATTTTAATATTCAGTTTATATTTAGTTAACATATTGTGCCAAATATCTAATTAAGATGCAACACCTTTTAATGGTTTTTCATAAAATGGAATATCTACCTGGCATTACAAAAATTAGCATGAGCTATATGATTTATTTGAGAGAAAGGAAACTTTAATAAAACAAAGACAATTGAAAAATTAAATTTCCACACAGAGGTTTTTTCCTCTCTGAGGAAATGCGTGTCAGTCAAATTTTTGAAGGATGCACTGCCATAGAAATCCAGGTGCTCAATCCTATGCTTTTCTGCCCACAGAAACTTGCGGGATTAATATTTATGAATATCTTGTTGTACTAGAATATTCTTTCTTTCTTTTAGTTAATAACTGATAATTAAATCCATTGACACAATGGATTAATACTTAAGATCATGGGACAGAATTTAGACTATCAAAAATGACAGCAAAACTGAAAATAACTCAGTATTCTGATTGTTACGTTACATTTTATTTATTTATTTATTTATTATTAGGTTCTTCTATGCCGCCCTACTCCCTAAGGACTCAGGGCGGCGTACAACATTTTAAAAGAACACTAAACAATAAACATTAATTTAAAAACAATTTTAAAACATTAAAAAGTTAAAGGACATTCAACAACATACATACTGGGGGAGATCTCAGATAAAAACTAGTCTCAAGCCCCTGCCTGCAGGAAGAGTCATGTCTTGACGGCTTTCCGGAAGGCCAGCAGGGTGGGGATAATTCGGATCTCTGGGGGAAGTTGGTTCCAGAGCACAGGGCCCCCCACACAGAAGGCCCTCCCCCTAGGGCCCACCAGCCGGCATTGTTTGGCTGACGGGACCTGGAGGAGACCCACTCTGTGGGCCCTAACCGGTCGGAGGGAAGTATGAGGCAGAATGCGGTCCCAGAGGACCGCACTTGACTGATTATTGAAACAATATTTGAATTGGGATTTCTCTTCTTCTATTGTGGTTGCTGCTTTTGCGATTGTGGTCAGAGCTCTGTCCAATTTTTACTGTTGACATCAGCATGAATACACGTATGGCATAGAAATCATTGCACCATGCTAACCTAACTGTGGTGGGTGGTGGCGAAATTCTTGCCACATTATTCTGGAAGTCTGTCAGCAACATTTTAGAGCAAACCTTGGAATATTTCACAAATACCTTGCATTCAACTTCCCACATCTTGAGGGCTGAAGGCAATAGGTAGTCTCAGGATCCATGTTTAAAAGAGTCAAGGTTTTCATGGGTGAAATGGCTCTTTTCAAGCCTTAAGTCGTTCATTTGGCCTCCAAAATGTATCCAGTACTTAAAAAGAATATGTTCAAGCTGAATGTTATAATGTGATCAATTCCATGGAGCTCTGCAAACATAAAAAAGATATTGCTGAGACAACATGTACTTTATCCTAAAGGTACATTTCTGGACCCTTGCTTTAATTTTATGAGTCTTCATTTGACCATTTTTAAATAAAAATACAATTTGTATTTAATTTGACCATTTTTAGATAGCAATAGCAATAGCACTTAGACTTATAAAAGTCTAAGTGCTATTGCTATTGCTATCTAAAAATGGTCAAATTAAATACAAATTGTATTTCACAGTGCTTTACAGCCCTCTCTAAGCAGTTTACAGAGTCAGCATATTGCCCCCAACAATCTGGGACTTTATTTTACCCACCTCGGAAGAATGGAAGGCTGAGTTAACCTTGAGCCTGGTGAGATTCGATCTGCCAAACTGCTGGCAGCTGGTGTTCAGCCAGAAGTAGCCTGCAGTACTGCACTCTAACCACTGCTCCACTGCGGCTCTTCATACAAACGTTTTGTACAAATAAACATGGATATAAAATAGCAATATTTATTTATTTGGTTTTTATGCCCCTTTTATTATTTTTATAAATAACTCAAGGTGGAAAACATACATAAAACTCCTTCCTCCTCCCATTTACCCCACAATAACAATCCTATGAAATGGGCTGTGCTGAAAGAAAATGACTGGCCAAACATCTCACACCCTGCCTCTAGGGCTAAGGAAAGACGAGCTTACAATCTCTGGTTTCTAACCTTAACTACTATGGCATTTTTTAGAATAACAGAGTTGGAAGGGACCTTGGAGGTCTTCTAGTCCAACCCCCTGCTTAGGCAAGAAACCCTAAACTCGTGATGGCGAACCTATGGCACGTGTGCCACTGGTGGCACGCGGAGCCATATCTGCTAGCACGTGAGCTGTTGCCCTAGTTTAGCTCCAGCGCACATGTGTGCACCGGCCAGCTGATTTTTGGCTCGTGCGGAGGCTCTGGGAGGGCGTATCCTGCCTTTGGGGGGCAGGGGAGGCTATTTTCTCCCTCCCCAGGCTCCAGGGAAGCCTCTGGAGCCTGGGGAGGGTAAAAAATGGGCCTATTGGGCCTACCGGAAGTCGGGAAATGGGGAGTGGGGTGTGCATGCACAGGGGGTGGGACAATGTGGGGGGTCACACGTGTGTGTGCAGGGGGGTGGGGCGCGGGGGGGATTGAATCATGGGTGTGGGCACGCACGTGCACACGATAGCGTGCATGCGCATGCTTTCGGCACCCGAGGAAAAAAAGGTTCGCCATCATTGCCCTATACTATTTCAGATAAATGGTTATATAATCTCTTCTTAAAAACTTCCAGTGTTGGAGCATTTACAACTTCTGGAGGCAAGCTGTTCCACTGATTAATTGTTCTAACTGTCAGGAAATTTCTCCTTAGTTCTAAGTTGCTTCTCTCCTTGATTAGTTTCCACCCATTGCTTCTTGTTCTACCCTCAGGTGCTTTGGAGAATAGTTTGACTCCCTCTTCTTTGTGGCAACCCCTGAGATATTGGAACACTACTATCATGTCTCCCCTAGTCCTTCTTTTCATAAGACTAAACATATCCAGTTCCTGCAACCGTTCTTCATATGTTTTAGCCTCCAGTCCCCTAATCATCTTTGTTGCTCTTCTCTGCACTCTTTCTAGAGTCTCAACATCTTTTTTACATCGTGGCGACCAAACCTAGATGGAGTATCCCAAGTGTGGCTTACCTAGGCATTATATATAAGTGGTTTATTTTTCCTGTTCATTCTGCAGATCTGAAAACATGAATGTCTTTTAAAGAAACTGTAAAAGCTTTCAAGTCAACCCAAAGCTTTTCTTTATTTTATTACATTTCCACAGACAGTGTTGTATATTGTCCCCTCAAAGTAAATTAATTAAAAGGGCTGATTCATAGTCCAAGGAATATATCAGAAGTTCAAATCACCAAATAGAATCTTGTTTCCAATGTGATATGTAATATCATTTCAACATTCACCTTCATGTCATTTGTTTCATTATGTATTATTCTCCATGATAAATGCATTTGAAATAGTTTTGTGACTTTTCTAAAGGAACCGTTATCATGCATTACAGTCAGGTTGGTTTTTACTTCTACGGCACTGTTTCCTTTTGGTTTCCATGCAACTCCACATGCTTTTGATGGAAAAGCCGCCCTTGTGTCAAAATCACCTTGAGCTGATATTAAATAAAATAAGAGTGCTGTGATTCAGCACAATGTTACAAGTTTCAATCAGGCAACTGATTAAATTTTGAACTTTGCAATCTTCTGCATACAATAGCTGCAAAGAAAAAAAATACAATTTCTCTGATATTACTGACACTTCTGTAGATCTTAGAAAAATTCCCTTCTGTGTGAAGAGGAACTGCTTCTTCTAATTTGGAACTCCCCAACATTGTTACATGGATTTCTATTAAAAATAAGTTTAGACAATGTCGTTTTATTCACCACAGAATAATACATACATTTTTAAGCATCCATATTAAGATTCACAAAAGTTTATTGTTGTGCTTTATTTATTTTTGTATATATGTATATGTGTGCATATTATGTGTATGTATATGTATGTATATGTGTATGTGTTACAAACACGCACATATCAAAATTACATATCTGAAAGTAAAGCCTGGAGAAACATATTTACAATGGACCTGACCAGGGGCGGGTTGCTCTTACCTCGCTACTGGTGCGCTGCACGCGCATCACCACATTTTGCATGTGCTCCCGCTACATGCGCACACACCCTTGCGCATGCGCAGGAAGCAAAACAGCCCAAAAATTCCCAAAAAAAGATGGTGCCGCGCGACAGACCGGCGAGGATGGCACCGGAACCATTTTGCAATCCGCTGGCCGCTACCGGTGCCATAGAGAAGACCGCACCGGTAGGAACCCACCCCTGGACCTGACCCAAAGTTATGCTAGTTTCCATGCCTAAGACAGGTCTAGAATCTGTGTCTCTTCACTTTTAATCAAGTACTTAACCACACTGGTGTGGTTGGGGAAGTGTATATACATGTGAATGCGATATGTATGTTCATTCATGTCATTGCCGATTCCTGGCAACTGCCTGGAGAAGTCTATGCAGTTTTCTTGGCAAAATTTCAGAAATAAATTGTATAGCCTCCTTCCTATAACTGAGTAAGACTGATTGGCCCAAAGTCACTGAGATAGCTTTGTACCTACGATGGAAGTAGAATGCATGGTCTTCTAGTTTCTAACCTGGCGCCTTAATTATTACATCAAACCTGCTCTCTCAGGTTTGTACATACACAATAATGTACATACACTAACACATATACATACCTATTCATATTTGCTGCTCACGTCTAGGGACCAGAACAATCTCTCCCAACCTGATCCTTCAGATCTCCCAACAGTGCATCCATCACTACTGTAATTGAGTCCCTATGCCTTGCTGCTGGTCACTTTTTTATCTTTCCTTCTTTTTTTCTCGCCATTATTGTCTTTCTATAAATCTGGGTCTATTTACTATGTCTTTTCTATGAATGTAGCTGAGAATATCCATTATGGAGTGAACTGAATTTTATCATGTGATTATGAAGAACTCTGGGTTGCTCAGAGGGGCTCACCAATGTGAAGGTTGCAGGTTGCACCACATTTCATAACCTTATTTTACTCTTGCATACAGAATCAGTTGGTTATTAGTTATATCCAGTCTGATAGATAATGCCTTTTGCAGGATGGAAACCAAATTAATAATTAATCTTTCTCTCTGGTTTAAGGATATTTATATTTTTTATTTATTTGTTTATTTTTTTACTCGTTTATTAAATTTGTTTGCCACCCATCTACACAGAAGTAAGAAAATAATCACAAATATTGTAACTTTTTCATTAAATAAAAGAATAGAGACGTAACAAGTTAGCAGCATAGAATCTTTATCTCTGCAGTTAAATTGTGCACAGACAAACAGACACAGACACACTCATACACACATACCGTATTTTTCGGAGTATAAGACGCACCTTTTTACCCTCAAAAAGAGGGTGAAAACTTGGGTGCGTCTTATACACTGAATGTAGCCCCACCCACCCAGTCACCCCTACCCTTTGGCCTCTGCCTGCCAGCAATTTACCTCTTACAGCAAACAGGGCAAAGCCTGATTAGCACAAGAAGAAAGTATCTACCTCCCGACACACAGCTGACTCAGAAGACAGGTGGTAAAATGAAGCTAACTATGGTGGCTGTGAGGAGACAAATTGGAATAGACTGCTGGGCAATGTTTGACTGCTGAAATTGAAAGGAAGTAAACTGCAAGCTGCTGTAGCCTAGAGGAAAGAGCTCTTACCTCACAATCAGGAGGTTGTGAGTTCTATCCTAGGTAGAGCCAGATTCTGTTACTTTGTTAAATGTTTGTAGAGTGTTCAAATTATTAGACTTATTTTTTAAAGACTGCTTTATTATTGTTCTAGACACCTTAACAAAATGAAGAAGCTTTTTAAAATAAATGCTTGCTCTGAAGAGGCCCAGTGCTTTTGTGTCTTCTTTTAAATAGCAGAGAATGTATACTTCCAGAAAGCCACATAAAATTTAAAGATCTGTAAAAGTATAATCTGAAATGTAATAGTGTCCTGTTCAGTAAATTTCCTGACAGTTAGGACAATTGGAACTGAAGTTAGAACTGAAGTGGTGTAGGGTTCCTGCCTAAGCAGGGGGTTGGACTAGAAGACCTCCAAGATCCCTTCCAGCTCTGTTATTATTGGAGGAGTTGGTATAATTACATTTAAGAAAACTTTCTGGCATTATGTACATTTCTCCAATTCTTTGCTATTTCTATGGGTCAGGCACACATGCACAGAAATACACAGCAAACAGTATATATCATCTGTGCTGTTTGCTGTTTGCTGTTTGGCAAATTGCTTGGAGGCAGAGGCCTTTTTCCCTTGTTTTCCTCCCCCAAAACTAAGGTGCGTCTTATACTCCAGTGCGTCTTATACTCCAAAAAATATGGTATACCACTGTTTAGACAGTTCTCTGAATAATGCAATGCAAGAAACTTCAAATCCCAATATAAAAACAAACAAATGTATCATGAGATACATTTTTGAAAAGTCCATCAGAGCTCCTTCCATTAGGAAACCACAGGGCGAAATAACAAAAGCTATCCACTTTTATGCATTATGTTCATGCAATTATCAAGCTATCAATTCTGAGTGCCAAGGTGCTGAAACTCTTTTTTCCTGACAAAGGGAAAAGAAAAAGAAATCTATTTGTAGCCCTAACAGGTACAAACGATTACAACAGCTTCTTTCCATTTTGGAAAGAACTGCTCTATTTATCATTAAGTGAAATTTAACTGTATGTCAATGGTCAACTATGAGATCTTTTCCAGAAGGCAAAAAGGCATTATAACTATTTCTAGTTATAAATCAAGTCTTTAAAGTAGGAGTGCAAACAAATTGTTTCATAAAACAGGAAGTTAAATGTTCACCACAGAATTTGAAAACTTTACTAGACCTAAGGAGCAAAATTAGGATTTATATCTAGTAGACTACCTAGGCATTGATACCACTTTTACAAAACTCCTGAACCCTTCTTAACAGAGTTTTTAAAATCCCAGGCTTCATGAGTAACTGACGTGTCTATGAGTGTTTCTGCATGTTTGAGGAATGCATTAATCATACATTGCTTTTCCACAGAATGAGTTTTCATAGCATTGTGCTCCTCAAAATCATACGGTATACACAAATACAGTCCATGCTTCTTGAAATCATAAAGTGAATAGCTCTGCACTTACGTGGCCACTGCGCTTAAATTCTATCTGCATAAAAATAAGAAGTGTGTAAGAAATGTATGAAAGATCAAGTAACAGAAGTATTACCGAGGTTGGGTATACAAAGGCTGCAGGAAGCAGATTTAAACAGTATGCTCTCCTATAGCCTTAAAACATTCTCTCTAGCCAGTTTTAAGATAGACTGGTGTGGGGGTGAGAAAACTTATTAAAATGCTATGGCTGTCAAATAAATGGATGTGGAAATATAGTAATTACAATAACTGAAGTGAGAGTGATAAATGGAACAGATGACATTGCTTTTCAAAGAAAAATTTCTACTTTCATTAAGCTCCAAAAACAAAACAATTATATAGTGGTTGCATGAAAAATAAAACACTGGAGAGATCCCAAACAAATGCATTCCAAAGAACAAGGAACTAGCAACTTTTAAAAAATGGCAGGCAGTGATAGGACAAGCCCTACATTTGCTATCTAGAGCTACTCCAGTGATTGAGGTGGCATATAGCTAGAGCAGTGGTTCCCAACCTTTTTGTGATCGAGTACCACTTGGAGGTCCCGTACAGTCGCCGCGTACCACCTGGTTCCAGAGAAACTAAATTCGATCAGATATCACTTTATTTCCATAATTGTACCGTTCCTTTTTTGGCCCCGCGCATCCAGCAACTGGATTCTCGGGCCGCTGGGACCAGGTGGATGGCGTGTGGCAACAGTTGTGTTAGGCAGTAAACATTTTTGTGAAGTAAAAAATAACTAACTAAAAATCGTTCATGACCCCGAAAATGTTCGCGTACCACCTGGAAGGCCCTCGCGTACCACTAGTGGTACACGTACCACAGGTTGGGAACCACTGAGCTAGAGAGATAGATAAATAAAATATTCAGTGTACCAACATCAGATTCCAAGAGCTATTAATACTTAGTAGTCAGATTTAACCAGCCCTATGCAACACTTAATACAAATAAGAGCTGAAGTGGTGCAGTGGTTAAATGCAGCCATTGCAGGCTGACTGCTAGTTCAACAGTTCAGCTGTTCAAATCTCACTAGGCTCAAGGTTGACTCAGCCTTCTATCCTTCCGAGGTGGGTAAAATGAGGACCCAGATTGTTGGGGGCAATATGCTGAACTCTGTAAACCGCTTAGAGAGTGCTGTAAAGCACTATGAAGCGGTATATAAGAAAAGTGCTATAAATAAAGCAAAACCAATCATTGTTTCATTGGATCTACAAAAGATGCAAGTAAAATCTTCAGTTAATGATAAGTAGCACTTTTTACTGATATTATTACTGTTAAGGGATGAATAAATGCTTAGCATTTAATACCCAGAAGTTATGTGATATATGTAAGCTATGCCACTGAGTGTTTAGTAGCTGCAGTGGGGTTTGGCTTATTATTGAATATAATCTAAAGTTCAGTATACCACCCAAAATTGAATCCAAGATATGAAAATCCATTCTATCCTTTCATATACAGCAGTGATGGCGAACCTTTTTTGGTTCGCGTGCCAAAAAGGGGGGGTGCGCGCGCTAGCGCGCGCACGCATGCCCACACCCATTCCCCCCCACACACATGCGCACAACACCCCCCATGCTGCCCCCTGCGCATGCGTACACACCCCCACCCCCGCACAAAGGCCTTACCGGAGCCTGGGACGGTAAAAAACGACGAAATGGGCAAACCGGAAGTTCAGAAAAATGCACTTCCGGTTTGTCCGTTTCGTCGTTTTTTTTTGCATTCCGGGGCTTCAGGGAACTTCCCTGAACCCTCCGGAGTGCAAAAAACAGCTCACCGGCAAACCGGAAGTGCGTTTTTTCCGCACTTCCGGTTTGTCCGTTTCGTCGTTTTTTGCATTCCGGGGCTTCAGGAAGCTTCCCTGAACCCTCCGGAGTGCAAAAAACAGCTCACCGGCAAACCGGAAGTGCGTTTTTCCGCACTTCCGGTTTGTCCGTTTCGTCGTTTTTTGCATTCCGGGGCTTCAGGAAGCTTCCCTGAACCCTCCGGAGTGCAAAAAACAGCTCACCGGCAAACCGGAAGTGCGTTTTCTGCACTTCCAGTTTGCCGGTGGGCAACGCTCGCATGCCCTCTGCTATGGCTCCGCGTGCCACCTGTGGCATGCGTGCCATAGGTTCGCCACCACGGATATACAGTAATATGTAAGGGAATTTTGAATTGGTAACTGAAGTCAGACTGCAGTATCTTCTGTATCTCCATGCTTGGCCTACAGAACATCTTGCCTCTCATTAAATGCCAGTCCCCTGATTTGGTGTTTTGATTTTATCTATTGGCATCTATCTCTGTTAAGATAGTTATAGGATTTAAACAGGTATTGATCCATAGAATGTTTCTGTTCACAGTTTTACACCCCAGACCATTTCTTCTTCCATGACATTCCATGCCACCTCTCCTTGTAATTGTTCCCCCTTCAGTCATTCAGCATTTCATGGGTTCTCCTCTCAATGGGTTTTCCTCTCTTGTTCTTTTAAATGCTCTAATGTGAATCTTTGGTTCTCTTGAACCTCCCTGTACTTACTCTTTCTCCTGGGCACCTACAGTACCAGGAAGAAAAACAGCAATTTATAAACTTGAATGAGAGTATGTGTAAAGGTGGCATTTAGGTGATGATGTCACATGTGTGTCATGATTTTGCCATTATTATAGGTGTGTTGATGACACTGCTGCTGCCTCTTAATTTACATGGTGGCATTTTGGCCATAAAAAGAAGTCAAACAAGATGAGTTCTCTACTGTATTCTTGTTTACAGTCATATTGTTATTGTCACGCAACTTGAGGAGAGAAAACAAAATAAAGGGATAAAATCTTTGTGTATGTAAATAAATAAATAATTTTTATGCCAAGTACCTAATTTTTTAAAAACAAATTATTTAATTATAACATAATGCTTCCAATTATTTCGGGGCAATTCAGGCTAATTCAAAATTTGCCCTTCAGCACATACTTTCATTTTGTTTATTTTGGTTTATAACATTGTGCAGAGTTTGCTAAATGCCCCCAAATTAATCAGACCTCTGCCTCTGACATGTTACAGGTTTTACTGATAAAAATATAAACTGCCTTTATATGGTAGTAATTTTTTTAAAAAATCAGCTTTCCAGTTACAATTCCTGACCCTTTTCCTGAAATCATTCCCACTCACTGAGTTTTTAAGGGAATAGATGCTTTGAATTATCAAGAGAGTGAACAGCATATAGCAATATCTATAGCACTTAGACTTATATACCATTTTACAGGGCTTTACAGCCCTCTCTAAGCAGTTTACAGAGCCAGCATATTGCCCTCAACAATCTGGGTCCTCATTTACCCACCTCGGAAGGATGGAAGGCTGAGTCAACCTTGAGCCTGATGAGATTTGAGCTGCCAAATTGCAAGCAGCCGGCAGTCAGCAGAAGTAGCCTGCAGTACTGCACTCTAACCACTGCGCCACCACGGCTCATATATGTATATAAATAAACAGCACATGGCCTCATCTAACTTTACCTCTTATGAGCCAATCATTTTGCAAACCTCTTGCAAGTGGAAGTAAACCAGTGAATTGACAGAATCATTTCAACTGAAATACCAAGATTTCCATAGCCAACAACTAAAATGTGAAAAACAATCACCTATATTTATCTCTCTCTCTCTCTTTTTTTTTTCATCTTATTGGGTTTTTCTTAGGTGGGATAAAATGGCAAAAATACTGTTTTTCTAGCAATCTAAATGTTCACCTCAGACAACTTTTCAAATCTGTAATAAGAAAGATTATGCAAAGTGGGCTTTCATTTCATAGTACGATTACACTATAGTGTGTATGAACTCTATAAATAAGAAATAGCCATCACAAATATGACAGACAAGTTGAAATATTTAAAAAAAATGAAAATAGGATCATCATCTTCAATACCAGCTCTTTCATGGATATGGGTATGGGAATTGGGTATGTTTAATTTATGAAAAGAAGGACTGGGGTGACATGATAGCTGTGTTCCAATATCTAACAGGCTGCCACAAAGAAGAGGCATTTTCCGGCTTCCGGTTTGGCGCTGCAGCTCCGAGGGCGCTCTCTGTAGAGCGCTTGTTCCTGATCTCCGTATCGCCGCCAGATCGGCAGTCAAACAGCTGTCTGGCGGCTTGATCGTCTCCTCCCCGGGCGAAGGGGAGTGAGGAGAGCCGGCGGGGGTGAGGTAGAGCCCCCCTAGTGCCCCTGGTGAGATCCTGGGGCGCGAAGGGTGAGGGGCCTCTAGGAACCTTCCCACAGCTCCGGAATTAGGAAGTCTCTGCTCTTGCGGAGCAAGAAGCTGCACCCAACCCCTGCATTCAACAAAGCTGATTAAAAGAAGATACTGTAGCAGGCGGAAAGACCCAGGAGGCAGAGACGGAAAATGGCAAGTAACAAAGTTTTCTTTGTGGATTGGCACTAAGGAAGGAAGCAATTAATTAACAAAAGGACAAAAGAAATGGCGCTGGAGGCTTCTGGGCATGGAAATGAAAGTTAAAAGTTGAGTGCTCTTTTTATTACCAGCTCCTTCTTTGAAAACTCAGGACTTTAAATTGTTTCTTGACTTCTTTTTGAGGGAAGAAAAAGAAAAGGACTTGATAAAATTCTTCTTGGTGGTTTGGCTATTTGGTTTCTGGCTTTTTTTTTCTTTTAAGTATAAAGAGTGAAGTGATTTTTATGGCTTCAAAAAAAACCACCTCTGTCAGAGCACCAGCGAGTGCAGATAGCTCTCCTAGCCATGCCTCTAAAACACCAGCCCCCCCCCCTCAGACACTAACGCTCCCAATGTTACAAGATGCACCCAGATCAATGCAAGCTGATTTAGCAGCCGGATTTAATCTTAAAATTAGTGAAACCAATGAGAAAATTTCTGAAATCAATGAAAGAATTAATGAGACCAATGAGAAAATTAATGAGACCAATGAGAAAATACAGGAAGTCTCTGATGATATTGCAATTCGTAACAAAGAGATTAGAGAAGATATAATTGATGCTTTTTCTGGTCTGGCCACCAATTATGAGATTATGGAAGAAGAAATACAAGAAATTAAGCAAACTACTACAGTGTTGGGAGCCAGGGTTGGTGAAGCAGAAAACAAAATTGAGAGGGAGGAGGCAGAAATGATAATTATGCAATACAGATGCATGGAGTTTGCAATAAGGGTTCGAGGAGTTAAAGAGAATAAGCAGGAGGACTTGAAGGAAATTATGTTGGAAGCATTTGAGTTAGCACTTGGAGTGAAGAAGGAGGATTTGGCATGGCAGATAGACAAAATTTATCACATTAACTCATGGGTGGCGAGAAACAAAAATCTACCAAGAGATATTGTCATCTATTTTACTACTAGAACACTACGTAATGATATTCTACAAGCAACATTTGTAAACAAACTCCAAGTGCAAGGACAAGAAGTGATGACAATGAAGGAAATTCCTCCCAAGATGTTGAAAGCCAGGAAAGAATATACTTTCCTGGTGGAAGAACTGAGAAGACAACAAGTACAATACAGGTGGGAAATACCAAGTGGATTGGTGGTTACGTTCATGGGAGTGAGATATCGACTTAATACAGTTCAGAAAGCCAGAGATTTTTATGAAGATGTTTTAGTGGCCGCCACATCTAGACCCTCGGAAGGGAAACAACAACAAGAAAGAGAAGAATTGTTGAAAGTGGTACAAGAAGGAGCTGCGTCATTGGCTATTGAAATGGAACAAAATCTAGAACTCAACAGACAGGAAATGATTAAAGAACAAAGACAGACCAGAGCTGCCAAACGGAGACAAGAATTGAGACAACAAAGACAACAGGTGGCACTCCAAGTTATTCCTAAATCGGAAGCGGTGGGAGGAGTGAGACCAAAAGAAAAATCTAAGGTAGATCTTCAAGGTGTGCTCCATACGCTTCAGAAGCCCAGAGATGGGAACTAAATTTCTTACCTGGAATGTCAATGGTTTGAATTCTCCACAGAAAAGGAGGAAAATATTTCATTACTTAAAACAATTTAACAATGACTTGATATGTTTACAGGAGACTCACATAAGGACTCAAGATCAAAAATATCTGATGAATACAAGATTAGGTACATATTTTGTTGCTACGGCTCCAGAAAAGAAAAATGGCATTGTCATATATGTGAAAAAAGACTTGATTGCAAAGTTAATAGAAGCAGATGATCAAGGAAGATTTTTAGCAATTGAAAATACTAGTGATCGGTTTATATGCCCCAAATCAACAACAAGAAAGATTTTATGATTTTTTGCATTCAAAGCTTATACACTGGGATTATAAAACTTGTATTCTTTTAGGGGATTGGAATGGCGTTTTGGATGTTAAGAAAGACAAGAAGGGTCCCAAGCAAAACATCTTTTCAAGAGCAAAACTGCCTAAATCTTTTTTTGAGTTGATGGAAGATTGGGATTTGAGAGATATATGGCGTGAAAGAAACCCTGCAGAAAAGGACTTTACTTTTTACTCAGACAGACACCAATCGTTTTCCAGGATTGATTTTATTTTAATTACTAACGATCTTTTTTCTAGGGTGAAGAAAACGAAAATTTGCACGAGGGCATTGTCTGACCATAGCCCTGTCTGGCTGGAAATGGAATTTGGTTATGGTTCCAGAAAATCTTGGAGGTTAAATGATAACTTGTTTAGATATGAGGATAATGTAAAAGAATGTAAAAAATTTATGGAGGAATTCTTTGTTATGAATATGCAGAAAGGTACATCAATTCAGATGGTCTGGGATGCAAGTAAGGCTTATATGAGAGGTGTTTAAATATATTTGAATAATAAATATAGAAGGAAGAAGGAATTTAAAAGAAAAGGATTGGAGGAAGAAATTAAGAAACAAGAGAGGGCTCTAATTTCTAAACCAACAGATAAGAAAATTAAAGAAACAATTAACTTATTAAAAGCCCAATTTAACATGTTAATGGCAGACCAAGTAGCAACTAATTTACAATATGCCAAACATAATACTTTTTGCAATGCAAATAAACCAGGCAGGTGGTTGGCTTACATGTTAAGGAAAAAACAGAAATCAAGAATAGTAGAAAAAATTAAGTACAAAGGGAAAGAAGTTTTTGAATGCGAAATGATTAAAAAGTCTTTTTTAGAGTTTTATTCAGGGTTGTATAAGGGGGAGAAGATTAAAGAGGAAGATATAGATAGATATTTACAAAATGGGCATATACATATAGCTTCCATGGAGCAGACTGAAATTTTAAACCAACCGATAACCTCAGAGGAAATTTTGGCGGTTATTAAACAGCTAAAATTGGGCAAGGCTCCAGGTACAAATGGTTTAACAGCTGTTTATTATAAAAACTTACAGGACGAGATGGTGGAGCCTCTGAAGGCATTATTTAATAATATACAACAAGGTGGAGAAGTACCCCCAACTTGGAAAACTGCTTTTATCTCTTTGATCCCGAAAGAGAATCAAGATCATACAGACCCTAAAAACTATAGGCCAATTTCATTGTTAAATATAGATTATAAAATATTTGCCAAAATATTAGCTAACAGATTAATGACACTTATGCAACAACTGATCCACCAAGATCAAACTGGTTTTATAGAAGGTAGACAAATGAAGAGTAATGTACGACAAATAATTAATTTATTAGAGTATTTGGGGAGGAATAACCAGGTATCTGCTGCATTGGTATTCTTGGATGCTGAGAAAGCTTTTGATAGATTGAATTGGAAATTTTTATTAAAACTAATAGAAAAGATGCAGCTTGGAGAACACTTTATACAATCTATTAAGGCAATATATCAAAAACAAACAGCTCAAATAATAGTTAATGGTGGACTAACAGACAATTTTAATATAGAGAAAGGAACGAGACAAGGATGTCCCTTATCACCACTTTTGTTTATTTTGTCTATGGAGATTTTACTTAGTAAAATAAGGGATTCTGAGATAGTTAAAGGTATCAAAATAAGAGAAGAAGAATACAAATTACGAGCGTTTGCGGATGATTTAGTAGTCACTGTAACTCAGCCACATCACTCAATTACAGGTTTGATGGAAATTATTGATTCTTATGAGCAAGTATCTGGTCTTAAAATAAATGTAGATAAAACCAAAATAATAGCTAAAAATATGATTTGAAATAGTTTAAAAAAGTTAAATATTTGGGGCTTAATATTATGTCAACAAATACGAAATTATATCAACACAATTATGAATTATTATGGCAAAAAATACAGAAAGATTTGGAAAATTGGAAAAAACTACAGTTGTCCTTGCTTGGCAGGATAGCTGTAGTAAAAATGAATGTTTTACCGAGGTTTTTATTTCTTTTTCAAACAATTCCTATACTTAAAAAAGATGATAATTTGAAAGAGTGGCAAAAGGGTATTAATAAATTTATTTGGGCGGGGAAAAAACCGAGAGTAAATCAGAAAATAATGCAAGATTCACGTGAGAGGGGAGGATTAAAAATGCCTAATTTAAGACTGTATTATGAAGCAGCTACCCTCTCAGTAATTGCGGACTGGATTAACTTGACGGAAAAAAGGATATTAAATATAGAAGGGTATGGCTTGATTTATGGATGGCATGCTTATTTAGTGTATAATAAAAAAGTAGATAAAGCCTTTAAAAGTCACATATTAAGAAATGCTCTATTACGTGTCTGGAAGAAATATCAATGTAATCTAAATGATAAGTTACCTATATGGACAGTGCCCAGGCACGTGATAGAGAATATAAATATAGAGCAAAAGTCAGATAAGATTATATATAAAGAGCTTCTTTACGAAGAAGGAATGAGGTTACAATTAAAATCAATGGAGCAATTAAAAGAAGAAGGAGCAATTAAGTCTTGGTTCCAATATGGGCAACTGCAGTCCAGATGGAAAGAGGATTCAAAAACAGGTATCTCGCAGCAAGATGATAACCTGATAAACCAAATAAAGAATAAAGGACCAATGCATATAAAGAGATTATATAATGTATTAGTGGAATTAGATTCTGAAACAGAGCTAGTTAAGGATTGTATGATTAAATGGGTGCAAAATATTGGTGAACCTATAATGATGGAAACATGGGAGAATATATGGGTTAGAAATGTAAAATTTACACAAGCTCAAAATTTAAGAGAAAATTTTTATAAAATGTTTTATAGATGGCATTTTGATCCAAAGAAACTAGCTTGTATGTATCCAAATTTACAACCTAAATGTTGGAGATGTGAATGTGAAGATGCAACTTATTTTCATGTTTGGTGGTCTTGTAGAAAAATTAAGGCTTTTTGGATTAAAATATGGTGGATTATTCAGAATATTTTGAAGAAAAAAATTAAGTTTACACCACAGTTTTTCTTGCTGGGAATAATTATGGACTGTACTGTAATAGAGACTAAACTGATTTTGAACTTGATAACGGCTGCCAGATTGTTGGTAGCACAATACTGGAAGAAAGAAGATATACCTACTATTGAGGAATGGACAATAAAAGTTACACACCTGGCAGAAATGGCAAGAATTTCATCATACCTAAAAGATCATTCAAATGAAAGATACATATTGGAATGGAGTAGATGGACTGATTATATTCAAAAAAAGTATCAGATTAAGAAGATATATATAGTTTAACAATAATATATGGTTAGAATTTTAGAATGGTTTTTATAATAGACTCTATGTTTTGTTAGCATATTTTAGTTTATGGTTATTTGAAGATTATATCCTGTGTTCTTTCTGGGAAGTCGGGGTAGGGGAGGGGGGGTTGGGGGAAGGGGGGTAAAATTTTAAAAAAAATTGTACTTTGTACTAATAAAACTTTTTCAATTAAAAAAAAAGAAGAAGAGGCATTTTCCAAAGCACCTGAGGGCAGGACAAGAAGCAATGGATGGAAACTAATCAAGGAGAGAATCAGCCTAGAACTAAGGAGAAATGTCCCGACAGTTAGAACAATTAATCAATGGGACAACTTGCCTCCAGAAGTTGTGGGTGCTCCAACACTGGAGTTTTTAAAGAAGAGATTGGACAACCATTTATCTGAAATGGTATAGGGCAGTAATGGCGAACCTATGGCACGTGTGCCACAGGTGGTACGCGGAGCCATATCTGAGGGCACACGAGGCGTTGCCCTATGTCAGATCAAGCATGCATGCGCGCGCTGGCCAGCTGATTTTTGGCCTTCTTTTCGGCCATTTTTGCTCTCCCCAGGGTTCAGGAAAGCCTCCTGAAGCCTAGGGACGGCGAAAAACGGCCCAACGGGCCAACCGGAAGTCGAACTTCCAGTTGGACTGTTGGCCCATTTTTCGCCGTCCCCAGGTTTCAAGAGGCTTTCCTGAACCCTGGAGAGAGCGAAAAACAGCCCAATGGGCCTACCAGAAGTCCTGAGGCTTCAGCGAGGCTTGTGCACATGCGCGAGGGACGTGCGGGGGGGTTGTGTGCATGCGCAGGGGGAGAGTATTGCATTATGGGCATGGGCACACATGCGCACACACCCTTTTGGCACCCGAGCCAAAAAAGGTTCGCCATCACTGGTATAGGGTTTCCTTCCCGAGCAGGGGGTTGGACTAGAAGATCTCCAAGGTCCCTTCCAACTCTGCTATTCTGTTATCCTGTTATTCCTATTTGTCCATCTGTTTCTGTATAATATATTATGGGTTTTCATTAAATTAAAACAAAGCAGTGTGTGTGTGTGTTCGTGTTCACACACACACAGAGTCAACCGTTACAGATACACACAGAAAAACATGGCTTCAAAAATTAAGCTCTATTTTAATTTAATAAATATGCATATATACCCACATTGCATATATACCCATAATATACATACAGATACACTCACGCACATGCATACTCATTGTGGGAGCTGTCACAACTGAACTAAGCTGACTGATAGTGAGAATAGCATTGTACAGTGAAATTAGACTGAAAGTCGACAAACTTCAGGGAAGATTTCTTTTAGCTACTTAGTAAGGAAACACATTAGGTAAAAATCAACACAAATGTGGAGAGAATGACAGTTTTGCCAGGGGAAAAAAAGTGCACACACAAACCTTGGATAAAATTAAATAAGCTTTGCATTTCTACATGCCAAGAAACTAATTAGAAATGAAATTGCAATCCAGTGATGGAAATAGTATGAACAGAGAAAAGGAACTTGGTAGAGAAGATTATTTTCAGCTTTTTCTGATTAAATTATAATAGAAACAGTGGCATTGGGTGAATAAGACTTGTCATAATTGGAAATTTCACTTTGGAATTTGTTTTCCTTCAGGAAAAGGAGTGCAACATATACTAAAAAGAACAAAAAGAAGATGCTATAGAGTTTAGACAATTCTACACATCAGAACATGTGCATTCTTGAAACAGATGCAGCCATAATAGGAAAATATATTTTAAAAGTAAAGATTAATTTTATTTTTATTTATTAAATTTATTGGTTGCCCATCTTACCACAGGGTAACTCTGGGCAGCTTAAAATGTTAAAAGGATAAAACTATACAAAACCTATGCACAATACAAATAAAATAACTATAAAAATACAAATGCCTAACTCTAAGCAGAGTGGGGAGGTGGGATCATTAATTTATCCACCACCCCCAATGTGAAGTCTCCCCATTGGAACCCCAATTGGACAGGCAGAGCCAGGGCTTTAAAGTCTTGTGGAAGATCAGGAGGGTTGGTACCAACCTCACTCCTTGGAGGCAAGACGTTCCAAAGAAAAGGATTAAGAGAATTTTGATAAATAATTTCTGTGGATCTTTCCAATTAGCAAGCTTTAGAAAGATACCTAGAATTAAAATCCTCTGAAGGCTGCACCTTTCATTCAGTATCCACAGGAGATTCTCATTGGAACCCAAAGATCCTGGACAGAACCATCCATCCCTATTGTTTCAGTTGGCTGAAAGAACAAACAGTATGTTCCTATTCCATCTTCCACTTCAGCATGTGCCTCCTCTCAAATTATATGTTTTCCCAGCTATGGTTTAGTATGCAAATATAATTCTATTATAGCTATATAACTGTTTTCATGCATTACTGCTGAATCCTCATCAAAACAATAATTCTCTGCAAATAGAAAATTAGGCATCATGGAAAGCATTTTTCCTGTCATGTTAGTTGAGGAATTTAAAAATTATATGTATTCCTGGAGAATTTTTCAGACTGACTTTATTTTCTGACATGAGATTTTTTTTTAATAGAAATAAAATAAAGAAAATCAAGTCAGTTTGGGGAAAAATTATAGATAAAAAAAACCTATTTATTCTATTTAAAAAATCTATTTTTTCACAATTTTCATGTTAGCTTAGTACCTTTATTCCAATTTTAAGCTACTAAATAATTCCACCGTTGTAAAGCAGATAAATTTATTTATTGCTGCATTTCAGTCAAGAGTCCTGATGGTAGACAAAATATAATTAAAATAATTATGACAAATTATATAAAAATATATTATGTTAAATTATATGACTAATAAGGTAATTAAAATAAATCAACGACACATCTCTTAATGTTACCACACTACTAAAAACCCAATCTACCTGAATTATGCTTGTAACCATTTTCTTAAAAAGTTGCAGGACTTTATTTTTCATGAAGGATTGTTTGATAACGTAAAATGTCTCTCTCCATGAATGATATGTATAGATGAAGGTTTTTTATTTCTATACCTTATTTTAAATAAGAAGTACATTCTGAAAACTCTGAAAGTTTGTTGTACATAATGATGGAGTCAGAATAATGTGTATCAAGTGCTGAGTTTACTCCCTTTCAAGTTAATTGAAAAAATTGCCTCCAGAATCTGTTCATGTTGGCTTGTGACAACTTTCTACACCTTAATTTCATTTCCATTTTCCTCCTTTAACTGCACAGCTGCAAGCGAGCAATGTGTGTTGCTAGTCCCAATGGTTAGAAATGCAAATAACCAGAAAGAATTGAAAGCTGTGATAAACCTTGTTGAAAACATACACTAATCCGATTGTGCATCTCAAAATAAGACAGTATTAAGACGATAGCATAACTGCAAAAAGCCGCATTCCCAACCAACCTATATTGTTCTATCCTGGCTGCCAAATTCTATTTCATCAAAATATAATTCAACAGATGCCAGATAAAAGCCTATTTTCCAGGATTGGTTTAAGTCTCTAATGCTACAATACAGAAAAGTCTGAAAAAGTAGTATAAAATAAAACATGAAGAACTGTAGCAAAATATCAACATGCCATATGTTTTGTTATTTAACTATTTGGGCACGGACATTGGTTGGCTACACACACTACAAATACCCAAATGGAGAACATTATAAATCCATTTTAAGAAATTACTGAATTTTGCAAGGATTTCCAGTAGCTTTTGGTTGAGCACTGCTTACCACAGAACATCAGCACTTCTTGTATTCTGTCTATATCTTCTCAGACTAGAATACAAAAGCAGAAATCAATTAGTAGAAGAATAAAGAAGCAGAGATCGGTTAGCAGAAGCCCAATTGAACGACAGAATAACAGACTTGGAAGGGACCTTGGAGGTCTTCTACTCCAACCCCTGCTCAAGCAGGAAATCTAAACAGGATTTCAAATAAGTGGTTGTCCAATCTCTTCTTAAAAACCTCCAGTGTTGGAACACCCACAACTTCTGGAGGCAAGTGGTTCCACTTATTAATTGTTGTTGTAACTGTCAGGAAATTTCTCTGTAGTACTAGGTTGGTTCTCTCCTTGATTGGTTTCCATCCATCGCTTCTTGTTCTGCCTTTAGGATTTTTGGAGACTAGCTAGATCACCTTTATGTTAATAAAGGGGAAAAATAAACAAGGCAGGTATGAAACCTGAATAGAAAAAGTCTGGACTTGAGAGCCATTCTGGTGTAATGGTTAGGGCATTGGGCCCAAAACTGAAAACATGAGTTATAATCCCACATTAGGCACAAGCCAGCTGGATGACCTTGAATCAATCATTCCCTCTTAGCCCTCGCAATAAGGCAATGACAAACCACTGTTGAAAATTTTGCAAACAAAACTGTATGGTCTAATCTAGGCAGTCCCCAGGAATCAACATATACTCTAAGGCAGGGGTAGGCAAAGTTGGCTCTTCTATGACTCGTGGACTTCAACTCCCAAAATTTCTGAGCCAATCATGCTAGCTCAGGAATTCTGGGAGTTGAAGTCCATGAGTCATAGAAGAGCCAACTTTGCCTACCCCTGCTCTAAGGCATTCACACAAACAAAGAACCTTCTCACGATTGATGGCAAATATACGTGTTCTAGCATAATGCTGCAGGATGTGATCTGAGTCGATCACTGGGACCACCAATTTATTCTTCCAAGCAATCAGACTCATGCTGGAGCCCATCCTTGGAGAACTTCTCTCTCTCTCTACACATTCTGGAGAGAGAGAGGTTCCCTGAGGATGGGCTCCAAAACAAGCCTGAAAGCTGGAAGAATAAACCTTTGACCTCGGTGACCAACGCAGATCGGATCCTGCAAAGAACCTCCTGTTCACTTGTTACCTTTAACTAGCAGCTGAGATATAAATAAAAAAGAATAAAGAGAATCATAATCAGTTAAATGCCAAGTTAACATTTTGCAATTCTAAAAGCAGATCAATGTCAAATATAATAGTGTATACCAGTTTATTATCAAATTTACAAATCAATGAAGCTTAGTATCACACAAAAAAAATCATCTCCTTCAAATCACCCACTTCATCTCTAAGCAACCCTGAAAATCAGTACTTCATTTTAACATTGACAAATAAAATGATTATGGACAATTGATTCTCTATCTTATCTGCATGGAGTGGTTATTACTATGAAACTTTTCATTGCAACACATTTTCCAGATATTAAATTCAATAAAAGAAATCAAACAATTTACCCTTTCTTCTGTCAGATAAGAGAAAGGGGGTAGACAAGCAGAGAGTTACAATCAAGGAGCATAAAAGACTCAGTTCATAGCAATATCCACAGAGCATACTTTAAGAATGCACTTCTGAATGTCAAGTTTGAATTAGTTAAATAAAATTACTATTTGAATGTTATAAGCCTAACCTTCATAAAGTTAGGAATGATTGTATTGTTCCTGAATAAAATGGGTAAATTCCATGCACACTGCATTTCTGTGTTTTACTGTAATATTTAAAAACAAGCCTTCTGTATATATTTCCAAGTGCCTTATTGTCTCCTAATTTGGTACACTACCTGGCAAATTCTGGGAATTGAGGTCCAAAAACATCTGGAGGGCAAAACGTTGGGGGGAAATTGAAATAGATTGATGCACATGACAAACATATGAAGTAAAATAATTTCTTTACACTGAGTCTTACTTTTTTCAAATGTGGCCCGAACAATTATTTTTTCAAAAGAAAACATACCGGTAGCACCCTAAAAAACATGCAATGTCCATCTCCCTGAGAGATTCAGAATCTCTCCTGCATTTAAAACATTTAAACCAAGTCAATCTCACACTATAGATGGTTCAGAAAAACAAGAGAGTCTGAACCAGGCAGACTTGGTTTGTAAAGATATAATTCAAAAATAAGTCTTGGAGGATCCTCTTCCTTGGGCAGAGAGAAATTGTGGATTCCCTATGGAGTATCAAAAAATGTATCTGTCAAAGAAAAATAGGCAAATAATGGAGATCACTTGCCCAAGGGCAACATATGCAAAATAGTTTACAGGAAGTGAAGCTCCTGAGGCACACATGAGCAATACAGTATGAAAATACATAGCAGGGATGCTATGGTTAAATTCTACAAAAATGTAATGTAAGTAATATATACCAGAGGTGGTAAATAGCCAGTTCGAATCAGTCCACCCGAACTGGTAGCGGAAATCGTGGGTGCCCGTCCTGCCTCCTTGGCTCTATGCTGTGCTATTTAGGCACATTTTTGAGGCCGGGCGCATTCGCGGAAGGCACACATGTGAGCAAAGCATATGCGTTGAATGCTGGGCATGCGGGGCAAACCAGCGGTAACAAAATGTGAAACCCACCGCTGATTATTACTGAACATATACAATATGTGCACTGCATTAATCATGACACTCTCTGGAAAATATTTTCCAGTCTGTTAGAGCCAGGCTTTTTGAATATATATGTTGATGAATATAAAGCCATACAGACGCAAAGGGGAAAAAATGAACAGATCTGAAAGATAATCAGTGTTTCAAAGAAACAGTGGCAGATTATAACATATGGTAGGGTTGTGTTGAAGGAAATTCTGGCATTAAAAATGGCAAGGCTGTCTGCCAGGAAAAGCAAAACGTCTGAAACTCTTATTTGTGAGAGAAAAATAAACAAAGAAAGGCAAGATCAGGGAAATAGACAATTTCAATCAGGGACAGAGATTTCTTCAGTTTGAATTGTCCTGCAAAGTTATATATTGTAATTCATACCTTCCAAATCTGTATGCCAAAACACCATAATCAGTGAATAATATTAATCACGGTATTTAAAAAATTTATGATTTAATTTACCGTATTTTTCGGAGTATAAGACGCACCGGAGTATAAGACCCACCTTAGTTTTGGGGGAGGAAAACAAGGAAAAAAGGCGTCTGCCTCCAAGCAATTTGCCAAACAGCAAACAGCACAGATGATATATACTGTTTGCTGTGTATTTCTGTGCATGTGTGCCTGACCCATAGAAATAGCAAAGAATTGGAGAAATGTACATAATGCCAGAAAGTTTTCTTAAATGTAGTCACACTAACTCCTCCCAATTATTTAAATAGATCTACTCCATGGTAATTCAGGATTTAACTCTAATACTAAACAAGACACTGTTACATTTCAGACTATATTTGTACAGAGCTGTTAAAATTAATTAAAATTTCTGGAAGTATACATTATTCTCTATTATTTAAAAGAAGATACAATAGCACTGGACCTCTTCAGAGCAAACATTTATTTTAAAAAGCTTCTTTATTTTGTTAAATTGTCTAGAGGTCTCCAACCTTGGCAACTTTAAGACTTGTGGACTTCAACTCCCAGAATTCCACAGCCAGAAAAGCTGGCTGTGGAATTCTGGGAGTTGAAGTCCACAAGTTTTAAAATTGCCAAGGTTGGAGACCCCTGGCTCTAGAACAATAATAAAGCAGTCTTTAAAAAATAAGTCTAATAATTTGAACATTCTACAGACATGTATAGTTATTCACTTACCCCCTTGCATCCAGTTCAGCGGAAAATAAAAATCTGTGTGTCTCTCCCAGCTATTTGCCACTTTGCAGCTAGTTTCAGTTTCATTTTAGCACATGGCAAATCAGCTGTAGGTCGGGAAGCTGCTAATGACTTGCTTGGCTTTACAGGCTCTTCCCTCTTTGCTGCAAGCAGATGAATTGCTGGAAGGCAGAGGTCAGAGGGTGGGGGGTGGGGGGGGCTACATTCGGTGTATAAGACGCACCCAAGTTTTCACCCTCTATTTGGGGGTAAAAAGGTGCATCTTATACTCTGAAAAATACGGTAGATAGCATAAGGAACTTTGATAGAATAGTGGAAAGAATAAAAATCACAATGTACATTTGAGGAAAAAGATATATAAAAAAGCATTTCTTAAGAAATAGTAACACAAAAATTCAAACAAATGTCTGTGTGCATTTTTATTAAACGATCAAGTACATATGGAAACATGACAGAATAACGATAACTCTCAAAAATGAAAAAGTGAAAATCCCAATATTGAAGAGATATTCTGGTTTATAATAAATAAGGTATTTTGAATTTTTGGAACTAATTATAGAAGTATTCATTCTATGTTCAGGAAAGTATAGACAACAAAATATCTATAAATTGGGAATGTGGTATTTTAACATTGCCCCAAGGAGTACAAATATAAAATGAAATAACACAATAAGCTCTAAGCCATTAAAGAATATTAATAAGATTCCTCTCTCACTGAGATACCATAAAATTGAGGTTAGAGTTACTATGGTATATGAAAAAAATGGATTGTTCACTATAAGATAGCAAACATTTAGAAGTTGTCTTGGTTCTCTCTGAGTCACTGGAACATTGACAATTTGGGAAATAGCAAATATGTGTGTCCGTTTGTGTGTGTGCGCACGTGTGTTTACACAAACAGTGACACAGATACATATTGCCCAGTGCCTGGAGGGTGTGAGGATTTAGATGGGGAAGAATTGACTCTAACGCAATGTTAGCAAAAATGAGCTGTGTCCCAATTACTGTATATATGGATGATCTTTGACTCTGAAATGTGTAGCTCTCCTCTGGAGAGAGTTGGTGTACAATTTGGAGTCCTTCCTGGATTTGTGGTTCTGCTCAAGGAGCAGATTGTGACCATAGTTGGCAGGGAGATTTGTACAGATTCATCTATTACACTTATTCCTGGACTCCAAAGCCATGCTTAGTCACTCACACCTTGGATACTTCCTGGTTGGATTACTGCAAAACTTTGTTCATGGGGCTATCATTGAAGACCATTTGGAAATTTCAATTGGTTCAGATTGCAGTGGTACACAAAGCTCAAAATGACACATGGCCATGGTTATCCAAAGGTTTGGCTGTCTTTGAGGGTACTTGGCCATCCCACCAGGTCAGAAACTAGACGTGCCAGGAGTGGGTTCTAAAAAAATTTACTACTGGTTCTGTGGGCGTGGCTGGGGGGGCATGTGACTGAGTGGGCATGGCCAACTTGACATCACTCATGCACACGCCCACTCAGTCACATGCCCCCCACTTAGCCACACCCACAGAATTTCTGTTTTGCCAGCTGAGAGGCTGGCAAAGAAGCCTCACTTTGCCCACCGCCATGGCTGCTTCTACCTCAGCACCAGCAGGAGTGGGGTGCTGTGACTGCAACAGTGGGGAAGGCCCATCAGAGGCGAGAAGGGTCGCTCCTCCCACGGCTGTTGCAGCAGCCACCCGGGCGAGCCGCTCCCCGCCTCAGGCCCATGCCCCCCCACCTAGCTATGGCAAAAATTTCTGTTTTGCCAGCTGGGAGGCTGCCAAAGAAGCTTCACTTTCCCCGCCACCATGGCTGCTTCTACCTCAGCGCCGAATGGTCCATGTCCCCCCTACACACACACACCCTGCGCTTGTCCTGGCAGCACCCCGGCAGTAGCAACCAAGTGAGGAAAGGAGAGGAACCGAAGAACGAAGCAGGCACAGCGGCAGCCAAAGCCACCACTTATTCCACCTCTTCCATCCTTGGCTGTTGCAAAGAAGTGGCAGCTCTGGGTGTGCCACGCCCACTTCAATCTCTTTGGGAGCCACTTTGCACCTTGTTTGCAACCCACTCCAAAGGAAGCTCATATTGTGGTGGCGTTCTGGCTTCCTCTGCCCTGTGGGGTCTGAGGTCGACCCGGCAGCACAGGCGCATTTCAGTGAGGGAAGGCGGTCAGGTCCTTCTAGGCAGCTGCTCCCCACTGCCCTCCTCCCGGTCACCACCTGGCCTGATGCCAGCCCCCCCTTGCCTGCCATTCAATTCGCCTGTTCCTGGGGTTCCCAGCTACAGTCAGCTTGGCTCTTGGTGGGTGAAGAATCTGTGGGCGAAGCGAGCCCCTCCAGGGAGGGCAGTGGGAAGCAGCTGTCTGGGAGGACCTGGCCACCCTCCCTCACTCTCCAGCCTTTGCATGGCCAGGCTTGCCAGAGGATTAGGCACCCCGAACGCACCTGTGTCACCGTGTCAACCTAAGACCCCGCAGGACAGCGAAGAAACAAAATCCAAAATCCAAGATTGCAAGAGAGGAAGAAGAGGAATGGAAGGAAAGGAAGAAGTGAAGAAAAGAGAGGAGATGGAGAGGAGGAGACAAGGGAAGTAGAGCTGAGAGGAGAAAGAGAAAGAGAGAAGGAAGAGAGGGAAGTAGAGGGGAGGAGTGGAGAGAGGAAAGTAGTTGTTGCAAAATTGGGTGATATATGATGTATTTGAGAAAGTAAACAGATGGGTAATTTCTTTTGTTAATTTGATGGCTATATAATTGATACTATAATAGAAGATGTTAAAAAGGTTAAAAAATATTATTATGATTAAATGAATGTGACTATATTTTTATAAAAATATATGTATATATATGCACCCTGACAACACATTGTTTAAATTGAAGATGAAATTTATATATGTTATAAAATAAAATAAAAATTGCAAAAAAAAATCCAAGATGGCAGCACCCACGGAGACACTGACGGAACTGGCTCCGTGATGTCATCACCGAGCTACTAACAGCTCTAAAGAACCGGCTAGAACCGGTAGGAACCCACCTCTGGTGTGTGCACATCAGATCCCGTCCTTTGAATGTTGTCACTTAGGAGACACACCTTTTAGTAGCCCCTGTCTGGTGGAACACTATCCTTTCTTAGATCCAACAGATTCTCAACTCTTTTTGCCTTTCAGAAAGTCATGAAGACCTGGCTTTTATCCCAAATATTGACTAGGATGAGACTGCAGCCCAACAAATATATGTTGTTTTCATAGTTTTATTCTTAGTATTACTGAAGCCTTTTTATGTTTTATTGTTGTATTGTGAAGCAGTTTATTGTATATAAGATGGGTGGCCAAGTCACTCTTTTAAATTATGTGTTTGTGTGTGTGTTGTAATGCAAGCATACAAGGATGGGAAGAAAGGCTGTTGAACTACACCCAAAATTAAATACAAAATTATTTCAAAAAATAAAATATAAATATACCGTACTTTTCGGAGTATAAGACGCACCTTTTTCCTCCCTAAAAGTGGCTGAAAATTTGGGTGCGTCTTATACTTCGAATGTAGCTTTTTTTTTCCAGCCCTAACTAGGTGCTAACAGATCTTCCCAGCTCTTACCTTGCAGGCTTTTTCATTGTTACTCTCTCCAAAGAATGGTTTTCCAGCCCTAAGTCTTTGCAGAATTTTTTTTCATTGCTCTACTTGCTCCGAATAAGTTTTTTTCTAGCCCTAACTAGGTGCTAACTATCTTCCCAGCTCTTATTGGCTTGCAGGCTCTTTCATTGTTACTCTCTCAGAAGAATGTTTTTCCAGCCCTAAGTCTTTGCAGGGTTTTTTTTTTTCATTGCTCTACTTGTTCTGAATAAGTTTTTTTCTAGCCCTAACTAGGTGCTAACGATCTTCCCAGCTCTTACTGGCTTGCATGCTCTTTCATTGTTACTCTCTCAGAAGAAGGTTTTTTTAAGTCCTAACCAGGGGATAAAATAATGTGCTGAAGCTGACCAGACTAAGGATGCTAGCCAGATGAATACCTGGTAGGCAGATTGTTTTCCCCTATTTTCCTCCCCAAAAGCTAAGGTGCATCTTATACTCCGGTGCGTCTTATACTCCGAAAAATATGGTACTTTAACTTTAGAGCATAAAACTCTAGCGTGTCTTTCTTTCCCTAAAGATATTAACCTTAACCTTGATTTTTTAAAAATTAGGAATTAATAGAGATAATTCCAAACCTGTTTCATCCTGGTCATGTTATAACATGTAAAGATGGCCTTTGACAGCCTCTTTTACTCAGATGAATTTGATAAATTTGCGCTTTGATGAATTGCTCCCACGCTATATTCCTGTGAGGTAACACTGTTTCCCTTATGCCACAACCATTTCCTCTCACACATTACAAAGACCATATTTTCCACTAGCTGACAAAGCAGCTTTCTATTTAAAGAGGTTATTTAAGGTCAGGATAATTGTAAAAGCCTCTTTAAAATGTCCATATAAAGACAAAGTTCTGTGAGCAATACAAGAAGTACATTGTGCACACTATCTGAAAATTGTGTCTTTGAAAGCCATGTTAGGCTTCTGAGATGTAAAAACTATTGTCTGTTGCAGAGTACTGACTTAATATACCAGTCATATGTTATTAAGTCTGCTTAATTCAGACCTTGCATTCGTCACAGTTGTATTAGATATATAAAAATGGAATGTGGGGTCAACTTCAGCCCTTGATAGCTGCTTTGAACACCCACTGGGTTCATTGGATGAAATATGTGCACATAACTAAGTTCAAAAACTGAATCTTAATTATGAATACAAGCCCTTCTTTCAGGACAAAATTGAACATCTGGGAAGCCAGTGGTCTGAAGATGCCCTAGAAGAAGCACAAGTGGCAATGACTTTTCACAGGTAGCATTGTTCAGGGTCAAGGCCCAAACAAAAAGAATCATCAATCTTTTAAAGGAGCTGGTAGAAAAATAAATAACACTTGGAGAAATTAAAAAGAGGAATGTAATGGAGAGAACGCAGGAATGTTTTTAATTTTTAATGAAGGTTAAGGTCGCAAATAAGAGGAAGGCCTCTAAAATTATATAGAATGGATGGAATTGTTTAAAATTTGGCGTAAAAAAGTATTTCCATTTCCTGCAATTTAAAAGATGTAGGCCCTACTATAAAAGGTGCTAGCAGTATGCAAGCTGTGAAACTCATTAGCAGTCATTCATGAAAAACACAATTAAATGTTGCTTCACATTGGTAATAGTGCCACTATGGGAAACTGTTGAGAAGATAGAACCCCTTGCTATTGCCAGGGAAAATAACTTTTGGCAGGGCAAAGACATCAGGGATTGAAATCTTAACCTGTACTATGGAGACAATGTGTAGAAAGGAAGGTCCATATACCCATTTCATTTACACTCAAATATATTTAGTTGAGGCCATTGTCCTTGTGCATAATAGCTTTCTTAGAGTGGAGCTGGACTTACTTTCAACTAAACATGCATAGGATTATGTAATTTATGTGCTATTCAAGTACTAGATATCTACAGCAAACCAAGTTGAGGTCTTGCTAAAGTCTGATGCAAATTTGTACGGCATGCGTTTCATGTTGTAGTGCCATGATACACAGTTTGTTACTTGTCCCCATGCATTAATATGCATTAAACAACCAAGGGGACTTCACATGTCCTTTTTATTCCCTGATTGATGCTAAACCACTCATTAAGAATTTAATTCATTCTCTCACATGTTCATATATTGCCCTTATTAAATTCAGCAATCAACTTCAGTTCCATGATTGAAATGCCAATTGAGAGGTACAAATGAAGCCGGGTTTGCATTAACTTCACTAGAACTTATTTTCAAGTACCTGATTTTTTTTTCTTTAAATCAAGCTAAAGATTTAGTGTTTCATTATTGCTTGCATTTGTATTTCTGTTGGGCTAGGCAGTGCTAGCTTTGAAAGAATATACTGTTAAATTTCCTTAGAGATTGCTTCTTGTCTCTGGGCAGACTGGAGAAATTGCTCAACACAGGTAGACAGTTGTTTGTACAATGTAGGCATCAAGATCAGTGATCCCCAACCTTTGTGGCTTGGCGACCCAATGGGTGGAAAGGGGAACCAGGCCAAGCGAGCAGGGGGGGGCTGTGCGCACATGCATGCACACACAGCTTGACTTCTGCAAGTGGTGGCCAAAATTCACATGCAGCTCAACTTGCTCAAGTTGAGTTGTACACACATGTACACATGTGCCCACCATTCGTGCAAGTTGAGTTGCATGCATGCACGCAGACCCACCACTTGCGCGGCCCAGTTCCGAATAGTGGCTGCGGCCCGGAGGTTCTAGATCTCTAATAGTCAAGCACAGACCAAGCTAGGAGTATAAAAAATGCTAAATCCACAATGTGATAATTAATGCTAAGGCTTAAATACTTTAAATTAGTCCAGGCCAATTTAAATTCATTATAAATTCTTCTGCTAAATTATGCGAAGGTGTTTGGCAGAGTTCTGATCAAAATGGTACATGTGTTGTACAACAGTACATGTGAAGTGTTAATGAGCTGAATTTGGAAAGTGTTGTGTGGCTTTATGCTGGACAGGAGATGAGCAGATGAGATTGTTATTTTTTAACAGGTCATTCAGAAACAGATAAATGTGAGAAAATAAGTTTATTGCACATCTGTTGATTAATAGAGAACGTGCACGATAAAGTGTACAAGCCTAACAAAGTTTTGTATAAAAATGGAAATGAAGTTGATTGCTGAATAAGAACAATATGTGACAGAAATAAAGCATGTGAGAAAGTGGATTAACTTCTTAATCAGTAGTTTAACATTGATCAGAGAATAAAAAAGATGTGTGAAATTTCTTTGGATGTTTAGTGCATATATAGATACGTGGAAAGTAATATTTGCAGTGATGTTAGAAATTTGTTAAATGGGGACACACACATATATATATAGTTTTGTTTGCAGATGATGCCATGATAACGGCTCAGCTCAGAAGCTGGGTGATTTGCAGTAAATGTTCAATAGATTATATAAGGCATAGGTGTCAAACTCAATCGCATCACTTGACATCACGTGATGTATCATGGTGTTTTTTGCCTTTGTGGAGCTGGGGTGAATGTGGCCTGCGCGTGATGCATCCAGCCCGTGGCCGACCAGTTTGACACCCCTGATATAAGGCAACAAGGAATATAATATAATAGTTGTATTATAGAAGGAAAGGGAGTGAATGATAACAAGATATGCGTAAATGGCAAAAAATAGCATAAGTAGATGAATCTGCATATCTTGATAAAATGTTTGCTTAAGATGAGAACAAGAATAGAGAAATTTTAAAATGAGCAGATATTGAAAGAGTGGATATTATGTGGTTTGCTACAAGGACTGAATGTTTGTGGAAAGTACAAATAAGGCTGAATCTAGGAGCATGTTTTTGCTCACTTTGCTATGTAAAAATGAAAGATGGATCAAGAATTCATTCATTCATTCATTCATTCATTCATTCATTCATTTAGCTGCCTCTGGGCGGCTACCAGTCAATCATTAAAAGATATGTAAAATCATTTTAAAACTAAACTCAACCAATTAAAACAACAGAACCCAAAAAATGTATTCACAGTAGGGTCAAGAAAGAATGGGTGCTAAATGAATGTATATTTAATACCAGCCTGAGTGACCAGTATGAAAGCAGTAGATTAAACTGAATTGATTATCTGGAGAAAATGACCATTGAGTTACAAAGCAAATGCATCAAAGAAGAATAATAGTGTTGAGCAAAGAGTCAAGTTGTTACTAGATGGAGTAATGAGAACCTCAAAAGGAGAGATATATAATGTTTAACCAATAAAAGTCAATGTATGAAATGTTGTACAGACATCATCAGCATCAGAGTTGGAAGGTACCTTGGAGGTCTTCTAGTCCAACCCTCCACTTAAGCAGGAGACCCTATGTCATTTCAGCCAAATTTCAGCCAATTTCAGAAGAGCTGAAATTGGCTCTTCTTAAAAGCCTCCAATGATGGAGCACCCATAATCCCTTAAGGCAAGCCGTTCCACTGGTTGATTGTCCTCACTGTCAGGAAATTTCTCCTTAGTTCTAGGTTGCTGACCCCTAAAAATCCATGAAAAATGTGTTACTCACAGCTTAGCCACCCCTCAAATTTTTGATTGCACTAAGAGATTGAAAACAACAAACTGTTACATAATCATTTATAAAACCTCATGATTTTAAGGCAGTGATGGATTTTTAAAAATCTGAGCTCTAGTTCTCAGATACGTTGAACCTAATTTGTGGGTATAGTTTTGAATGTAAAATTGTCTGCATATCAACGAATACTGTATATATGGTATGTCTCCTTTTCTTGTCTCAGGCTTTAATTTCTGAGCTTCCTACTTCACTTTTTATTCCTGAGAAAAAAGAAGTGTGATGGATATTTTTATATGTTTATAAAAACAATCCCTTGTGAAAAAAATATCCTACTATAATAATTACATGAACTCAGGTGAAGGACCAATTATCACTTAAATTTCAAAGAGCTGTTAGGTTCACATTAATGTTGAACAGCCTTCTCTCCTGCCCTCACCCCTGCCACTTTCAGCAATATTTTCTATATCAGTTTTGTGCTGAAATTTAATGTTGTTTGCCATCTATTTAATTATAGTTGGACTTATTAAACTTCCAAGGATATCTTGATGTTATATGAGCCTACAACTTCATTGCATACAATAGATCTTTTCAGCCGGTATTCATGTACAAGTTTTATCTATGGTGCAAGGTGAATTAATGGGTTATGCTTTCAAATTTATAATTATCACTATGTCTACAATATTATTAATAAAACATTTCATTTATCTTTATTTAGAATAAACTTTGTGGCCTTATCAGTCTTCAAATTTATTTCTGAAAACAAAAGCAGTCTTATCCAGGATGTGTTATTATGAATCTCGTATATATCTTTAATCAGACTTGGTCTTCAGAAGATTAGCTCATTTGCTAATCTTGTCTTAAAGTGCCCTCTACTGTAAAACATAAAATTGCTCCCTTTTCGTACACTTTCCTCACTTCTTCTGGATGTGTAAATTTATTTTTATAATGTTAAATACCAGTCTAACCTTTCACCCAGACTTCAAAGAAACTGAGACTGAATTTGAAGGGGGGAGGGAGGGATGTAGATCAATTTTTTTTCTTTCTATTACATTTCATTTCATGTGTTCCTGCCCTTTCGGGCACTTGCAATTGAAGTGTTGGAAATATGTGATTAACAGTCTGTTCTGGTTTCAGAGTGTGGACCCAAAAGGATTAACATTGGCTGCAGTGAAATGAACTTACTGATGGTCTCCTTTCACTATGTATTTCTAAGTAGAAATGTGTATTTCCAGATTAAATAAGTCTTGACATTAAATTACAGCTCCAAATTGACACCCTTTACATATCAAAATTTCAAAATAGAAACCAACTTATACAACAAAGTGATTGTATAATCGTATTGCTACTACGATCTGGGAAGGCAGATCATAGAGATTTATGGTCCAAATCGTTCTTCTTGATTAATACTACAGAAACTGGGGGAAATGACAGGGAATTTGTGCTGTAATACAAATCTGCCAAATTTCTCTCCAAAGCATGAGAGTATATAGCAGAAGTCTTCAAACTTGGCAACTTTAAGACTTGTGGACTTCAACTTCCAGAATTCTCCAGCCAGCACAGCTGGCTGGAGAATTCTAGGAGTTGAAGTCCACAAGACTTAAAGTTGCCAAGTTTGGGGACCCCTGGTATACAGTATGTTGAACAGGGGTGGGTTCTGACTTACCTCGCTGCTGGTTCGCTTCCTCATGTGCCGTGCCGTGAACAGTGCTTAAACCCCAGCTTCTGCGCATGTGCAGAAGCAAAAAAACAAGATGAGAGAGCCGGTTTGGGGGCGTGTCCAGCCGGCCATCGCTGCCGGTTCAGTGAGTGGGGGGAAATTCCCGCTACCAGTTCTATAGAACCGGTCCGAACCGGCAGGAACCCACCTCTGCTGTTGAACTAGATAGATAGAACTAAAAGATAAAGCTACTGCGTAGGCAATTGTAAATTAACTGTATATGATATTCTTTTAGTCTTAACCTTTCTGTCTCTTTTGCAGATTAAAAGAATGCATGACTCAGACAATGACGACTGACTAACCTCAGGGTTAGTCAGCATCACTAGCCCAGTGCTGGTTTTTATTAATGGAATTTTGGCATACTTTTGCAAAATCTTATGTAAGATCACTGATATTGTTTGATTTGCTCTATTTTTATATTGTTTTGGGGAAAGGGTGTTTTGTTTGGAGTGTTGTTTTTTGACCTTCAAGTCAGTATCTCTGCAAGGGTTTTTTTGGCAAGGATTTTTGGAAGTAGTTTGCCATTGCCTTTCTCCTAAGGCTGAAAGAGCTGGCTTTGCACCTAGGCAGGACTAGAACTCACGGTCTCTCAGTTTCTAGCCTAGTGCCTTAACCAAACTAGCTCTCCATTTTTTGTTTTTACTCATTTTTAAGGCTCCACATATATCATAAAGAAATCACAGCTATAGTGCTAACTCCAGCACATGCTGCAGGGTGAAACTATTTTGTGGCATTGTAGGGAATAATGGCGGCATTACTTACTATAGATTACATTGTTGCCACACCTGCCATATATACCAACTTTGTAGAGGGAGGTATTCACATCTGGATCTGCCCCTCCCTTGTCACAATTCTCTCGACTTTCGAAAATACTCCAGTTGTATTCTATTACAAGACCATAGTTTAAGGTGACCAGATTTTAACATTGGTAAAGCGGGACACCATTGGGGGGGGGGTTCTTGATTAAAAATTTGGTCTGGAGGTTATTAGCACTGCCATCAGAATTGGAGGTTTGACCTCTTTTTTGAGTTCCTTCTTTGTCATGGTGAGGTGGTCTAGAAAGTGGTCTAGAATTTCCTCTATTCACTTCAGGGCATGATATCTTAGACATATTTTCACTTTTGCCCTGTTTCTATCTCTTTTCTGTCATTAAAAAAGTAACTTTTAGTTCAGATTCTGTCAGAGGTGTGTCTATGCAAATGAGCCTTGCTTGCTCTCTGACCTCGTGTTACAGAAAGGAAAGGGGGGGGAAGGCTGCGCAGCAATTTCAAGCCCCTTCTGCAGCGCGGTATTTAAAATCAGGCAGGCAAGTGAATCGGCTTTAAGGGAGAGCTGCGCAGGACTCTTAAATGCTTTTTCTTTAAGCTGCTGTTTTGATTCCTTTAAAATCAGATGTAGCGTCCTCTGCTCCCTCTGAATCAGCAATTTCAGTTCGCGGCAAACTCTTCTGGGAATTGCATTCTTTCCAAAAATCGGGACTTTTTAAAAACGCCGCGGGACACAGGACAAATTGTTAAAAATCGGGACTGTCCCGCCAAAAGCGGGACGTCTGGTCACCTTACCAGAGTTATGTAAATATCAGCTACTTTTGCCACTGCAGTGTTAATATGACACTGTGGTGTTAACCCTATTTAACTTATGTAGCTAGAGAACACAATAATAGTAAGTTATATTCTGCAATCCAGCTGACTGGTTTAATTTTATTTTTCTCTGATCCAGTTGTAGGGAGTGAAATGTACCATATATGAGTTAGTTTTACATTTTAGTTACTCAGATCTTGTTATCCCAAACAACTGTTTCATTTTGTATTGTGTGTCTTAAATATCCCAGCAAATTCCCTTGTTCAGCTCAGAGAACCTGTTAGATTTATTCCATGGAGAAATCCTATTACTTTTGGTAGGGTTTTATACTCCATCAACCAGTACTGTATATAATTAATAAAGCCAATAATAACTCCAGATGGATGTACATTATGCCTTATTCTTCCCTTCCATTATGACAGCTTAAGTAGCTTATTTCTGTAATCAATGACAAAAGGAAAGTTCACATCATTGTCAATTTCTGCTTCTCCTTTCTTCTGCTCAGCCTCCATTGCCTGGTCTTTTTAATGTAAATGCTATGCTCTCAAGTGTGTTTTGGTTTGGTCCATTTAGAATTCTGGTGACATTTTACATGTTTTGGGGAAGGGAAAGTGTGATTAGTTGTTTTCTCTGCTGACGCCATATAAATTATTCATCGTTGTGATTTGTTGGGTGGCTTTTCCACATAGATTAGAAGTCACCTCTCATTTGGTGTACAACATCATACAGTCTAAACAACCACAAATGGCTTGAAACCTGCAGAATCAAAGGACTGATAGGAGCATATACACATTATGCTGGCACTACTAAGGGAATGTGCTGACAAATTCTTCCAACTGAAACTTGCATGAAATTATTTACAAATACAAGCTAGCCAGTATGCTAGGATATGCCATTCCAGTAACTGTATATTCTGCTTTTTCTTGAGGAAAGAAAATTACTGAGGAAAGTTGCCGTTTTTTGCAGACACTTAAATTTTAAGTGTAAGGAGTGTATTGGCATGGACAATGCAATTAGTTGCCAAAATTACAATTTATTGGATTATTTGACATCTTTTCCCCCCAAATATGTGCTGGTTATGTACAAAACATACTTCCAGTCAGAAGTCACAAAATCACACTTCCTAACGGAAAGAGTTAGTATCAGAACCCACTCGAGAGTCATTCTACATGTCCATAATTAAAATAGTGCATGAATGATCTGTTTTCCTTTCCTTCATGCATATAATCACATGCATCAGAAAAAATAAAGCATGTGCCTTCTGAGTTTTAACCATCAAAATTGCTTCAGTATAAAATTGCAGACTTGTTTGTGTGAAACTATAGCCCTGAGTTTGAAACAATTCGCTGATAAATGTCACTGTACACCTACAGTACACTGTACACCTGTACATATAATGCACACCTAGAATGATTTAAAGAGATTTATTCCCTATGTACAAGCTGAATACCAACATATGACATACCATCTGCTCCTGACTTCTTGGGCTCGTTTAAACTTACCCACTCATCTGATCAACATTTAATTACTTGGGTCAAGTAGCACCCTTTTTGATTTAAATCAAAGCAGTCAATGTAGCTGAACATTTAGATTTCTCACAAAACACAAGACTTCATAATGATGCCAAAGATATAAAGTATAGCCAGTGTAATGGAGGTAAATACTGAAGGCTAAGTCAATAAGTTGAAGTTATATCTCTGAAAGCCTGGGCTGACTCTTAAAAGCACTTAGGAAAAACAGGCAGAGGACTGTTTTTACAGTCACAATATGGAACACAGAATATACCCAAGTGGCAATAAAGTACAGTTCTGAGATTTCAGTAAACGTTGCAAGATACTATATTCATTCCTCAATCAGTCATAGAAAATAAGGTTTAAAGAATCAGTGAACCAAGTTATTAAAGACACATACATCCTAACTGTATTTCTGACTCATGAATGATAATGTTCTAGTACTGGGGACAGTTCTCATCCTCTCCGCAGTCAGATGCAATGTTAGTAAACTCTATGATCTTAATTTCTTCATAATGCTATTCAGGGGCAGGTTCCTCTTACCTGGCTACCGGTGCGCTGTGCGTGCATCATCACATTTTGCGCGCATGCACGCTCGCTACACACACGCATCCCCTCGTGCGATTTTGCTTCCGTGCATGCGCAGGAAGTAAAAAAATCACTGAAATCTCATGAGGGGACGTGCGTGCACGATTTTGGTGATTTTTTGCTTCCGCACATGCGCGGAAGCAAAAAATTGCCAAAATCTCACGTGCAAGAGCATCCCCTCGCGAGATTTTGCTTCTGCACATGCACAGGAAGCAAAAAAAGGCCAAAAATTTGGGAAAAAAGATGGCGCAATCGGCGGGTCCCTACCGGAACGGTGTGGACCGCACCAGTAGGAACTCACCACAGATGCTATTCCATATAGGATTGAACAGAATTCATTTGTACAAATATAAGCAGTTCTTTCATATTGATTCTTTAACATGCTATTAGTGTGTTCCCTGAATTAAGATCAATTATCAGTTACTTCTTAATTATATTTGTACCAACCTATGGTGCAAATCATTCCAATCAACTATGCATGCACTGGCAAATCTGGGTTTAGCAACAGTAATGTAGGCTATATGAAAAGCTGCATCCCATTAGATCAGCCCATCCTACAGTACCTAGACAGGGAGGAAAGATATGTGCAGATCTGTCAGTTAAAGAACTCCAACTGGCGGGGTCCAGGAAGAGAGCCTTTTCTGCCATTGTCCAGTCCCCCCAGTGTAATAGTCTCCCCCCCCCCGAGGTGAGGCAGGCCCCCATTCTTCAGCCTTGCATGGAGAGCCCAAAAGAGCACATAGCCATGGGGATGGTTGGTGCCCCGAGAGCCCTTTTTAACTGCCTTTTAATAGGGTTTGATTGTCCTTGCCTCGTTCTGAAATTCTACTTCTAAAATTTTAATGTTAATAATTTAATTTTTACATACTGTTTTTACATTTTAACATTTTGTTGTAGACCACACAGAGTCCCTCTTTGAGGGAGATGGGTGGTTCAGAAATATGCCAAACAAACAAACAAACAAACAAACAAACAAACAAACAAATAAATAAATATTGAAATTACTCTGCATAATATATATAGAGAAGACACCATTCTTTTTTTTTAAAAAAATAGATTTTTTAAATATAGAATTTCTCTTCTACAATATAGGCTTTCCTCTGAAGCCTTTTTCTTCTCTACTGTATAATCAAATTCCTTTCTCTCCAGTCCCTTCTTGAATACATTTATATGTGCTACTCTCTCATGTCAAAAAAAATCTTATAAGATACTGTTAAATGTTGACCTATGATTAGAACTCTTTATATTTATGCTTCTTAGTTGGCTAACCTCAGTTCTGAATCTAAAATGGCTGCCAGAGAATCCTGCATGTCACATGAAACAATCAATGAACAGAGTTCTGCTCTTTACAAAAATGGCTTCTCAAGGACAACATTCATGCTATTCTCTTTCTTCAGCTACTGCCCTATTTGCTTTTTACCTCTTGCCTTCAAGGTTGGAAAATGCTGCTTATTCCAGCTCTTTCAACACTGTTTGGGGGACTCTGAATCAGGTTTCTACCTTCATTGCCCTATTATAATATCTGTTGTCAAAATTCACAATTACTTCACATTTAAATAGTTCAGTACTGATTGTGCTTAATTTCTAAAACCTTAAATCTTGCTGTGTTGTTTCATCATCTTCTAACATAGTCTGTTATTAGTGGTATGCAACCCCACATTAATATTTTAATTAAAGAATGGGTCTAAGAACGAAGTCAAGAACCACATGCATGTTAAGGGTTTGTTTTCTATGGGGTTTTTTTTGTTCTAACAACAATCCCATTGCAGCATTTTAAGTTCTTTTCTATTTATTTAATCAGTACAATACTGTATGCTAGTAAGTGAATTATCTGCAAGTCAATTGCTTATGTGCACTAAAAACTGTGATGTGTGAATAACTCCTGCTGAATTCAGTCCCCTACTTTTAATGAAAAGAAGGTTTAGAAACATTAATGTCCTGGTAACTATTGAAGAACTATAGTTAATATTCCTTAGAAATTTACTTTTCATGCTGTTTTATGGTTTAAAGTAGTTGAACTAGTGAGAAAGGAAGAGATGCTCCACATCCTGATTAGATTCAATCCTCAACCATTTCAGATTACTATAAACCAGTATATAAAACAAGGCTAGCTTCTCTACCAGAAAATATTACCTTACATTATGAAATATGATATGAATTTAGGTCACCTGGTTGATTAGTCTATCTTATATCCACTGGATCATATCCACATATACATCTATACTATTTAATAACCAAGTAATTGTTCATACAGCATCCCCCCCCCAAAGAAAAATCAGGAGTCATCTACAACATACACTGTAAAGACTACAACAGCTACCCTGTTTCCCCCAAAATAAGACATCCCCTGAAAATAAGCCCAATCGAGCTTTTGAGTGCATGGCAATAAGGTCAAGAGCTTATTTCAGGGTTCAAAAAAATATAAGACAGGATCTTATTTTCTGGGAAACACGGTACTACATAGGAGAAACAGGCAGAAGACTAGCAGAACATATCCATGAATGCCAACTAGCATAGTCAAAAGATATGATGAAAATTCCTTAACTGGACATCACATGGACAGACTTAACCATAGTTTCAACTGGGTAATTGTTACCATCCTAGACCAAGCCAAGTCCAAAAAGAGAATTCCTGGAAGTCTGGCACTCGGACAAATCAGCCATCAATAGGCACATAGACATAAACAACATCTACATACCATGCAAAAGAGATTATGAACAAGCCAAAAAGAGAACAAAAAGACCAAAATACCTCCCCACCAGCAATTAATATCCAGATGATCATAGATTAACACCAGAGCAACAATAAACAAAGTAAACAATACCAAGGAACTGCCAAACAAGCTAATTGTAAACAGTCCAAGCAAAGAACCATTAAGACCACTCCCACCAACATTGACAGGGCGATCTACTAGAACAGGGATATCAAACTCATGTCATCATGGCAGCGTCATGTGATGTATCGGGACTTTTTTCCCCTTCGCTAAACCGGGTGTGGGCCTGGCCAGCACGCGACGCATCCGGCCCACGAGCTGGGAGTTCGACAGCCCTATACTAAAATATAAATTGAGAGCAAATCCCATTCCCTAGCACTGATGATGTTGCCTAGTTTGGTAATGAAAACATCTGTAAGAAGACAACCAAGCTGAAAGACTTTTAAGGATCCCTCATTTCAACCCTAAACTATAAATATTCTCATCTATTAGTAAACTGCTTCTTAGAAAAGAAAGAACTGTTTTGTTCTTAGAATTTAAAATAAGCAACCAAAGTTTACTGTTCAATAAATACTGCTTGGCACTCTTAACCTGTTTCTGTTTTCTTCTGCCTGATACCTTTGGGACTAGTAGCTACAGTTTATCCCACAAAGCCATTATTTGTTTAGAAAAATTGCTTGGATGAAAAACATGTTTTTCCCCCAATTAAAAATGGGGAAGGGGAAGAAAGATCTCTGAAAAGATCTGTAGTTTGAAGCCAGCTTATTTTCTGTGGTATGGTAAATAAAAAACCCATACTTTAAGCTTTAATACCTTCAACAAATACTGTTCACATAGGAACTCGAGAGAGTTTATATGTTATAATGATTTAGATATCTCTCTATTTGTAACTAGTAGGAACATTTTGTTAATGTTTTGTATTAAAGCAAGTATGATCTTAGAACTGAGCTTGAAAGCTGAATCTGACATGACTGCTGAATTGTCTTCCCTACATATTTGTCAGGCCTCCAGGGAAGAGAAGCCCCATCTCTCCCAGTTGTCTTATACTATTTTGATCACTGTTATGAGGGCGTACATAATGGGAATCAAGTGGAATCTGTTTTGGACTAACTGCCCTCTAAGAAGCCTCTGAAGCACATTTGCATACAAAAGAAATATTATGGAAATCGGTTTGTTGATTTGTCCCTATAACTATTCCACAGACAGTTGACAATTCCCTTTCAGAATGGAATAATTTTTGAACTGATTAGTTTAGTGAGGCACATTACTACTGGGTCACTTGCTGTGGCATTTTTTCAACTATTTATGAACCGTTTCCTATAAGCCAGAACTGCTTGACCTACTCTGTTCTCAATCTCTGGGATATTGCAGCTGCAAGTATATACTCTTTGGATACATGAGGTAGCAAAGTACACTTTAGAGGTCAAGAGATTTGTATTAATATGATTAGTCATAAAATTAGCAGCAGTGTATAGAATCACATTCCTAGAAAATGACTTTTAAAAAATATAGTTGATGGAATTGAAGTTGTTCCAGGTTGTGCTTCACAGAGTAAATTAGATTGAGTCAAAATGAGATCTATTTCTCTGAATACACAAAGAATACATTTTATTTTGTCTGGAGATTGAAGATTTGATATGAAAATCAAATCAAGAGTCATCTGCAATAGCAGGAGTAGAGCTCTATGGACCAAATCGAAGCAGCTGGAAATATTTCTGGGAGAAAAAGTCTTAAATTACCCACAATTTTCTAAGTGGAATAGCTTTTTAAATGTTAATTACAAAGTGTCTGCATAGAGCAGCTCATAGAACACACTGGGCCTGCATATAGAATGCTGGTCTAGATGGGCAAATAACAAATACCCTGACCTTGTACTGTATATTTTCCTAGAATTCCTAGTGGCAGATTGCACAGCTACATCTTTATCATATATATTCCATAAAACATTTAAAAATCTCACAAAATTATAAGATATATAAAATCAATGATGGGGCCAGATCACAACTAAAAAGCCCATCTTCACTTGTTAATCAAGTGTTTAGGGTGTTAGCAATGCAACTCACCAAGAAAAGGGTAACACAGATTTAAGAAGTGATATCAGAGAATTGAGTGTGCATGGTGGATGGACTAAAGGCTGTATGAGCTGGAATCCTTGGCACTGAAGAAAAAAATAAATGGAAATCTGCATTTAAATTGCTTTGAGCTTTTCAAGGAAAAGCATAAATCCAACAAATAATACAATAAGAAAATACACATAGTTTACAATAGGAGAGAGGACGAGCAACTCTTCTTATGCACCCTCTTCCCTGATACATTTGTGTGCCTGATAACCAGTCAAAATTGCTGTGTAGAACAGATTAAAAACATGGTTATGATATATAGAGAGATGCTGTCATATATCCCCTTCCTCAGTGGAATCATGGCGGTGTAAAGAACTGGAAGACAACACAAACTTAAAGGGAAGATAATAACATGACCATCCCATAAAGTCTCTGAGACATATTTCCATAAGCTCTCCATTAGCCAGAGTGATGGGAGGAATCGAATCACACATTGCTCAAAATGACATCATGCAGTATAGTATGTCATTATTATGACACAAGCCACAATGTCAACCTGTATCTCTTCAGATAGATGGTAGCCAAGGCAATACTAACCCTTCTTTGACCCAAATATTTTAGGTTTATTTTGCTGAGAATCAATAGAATCAAGAAGAGTCAAGAGGAAGCATGAAAGTCAATCAAAAATGGACAGAATAATTCAGCCGTTATTGTAAATGGCCCAGAGGTGGTATTCAGCCGGTTCAGAACAGTTCGGGCAAACGGGTAGCGGCGACTGTGGGCGGACCCACCCACCCCCGCCCGGACATAATGCCGTCCTATTTATCCCCATGCGCGGTAGGCCAGGCGCATGAATGGGGGTGACGCGTGCGAGCGAAGCGCATGCTCACATTTGCGAACCCGTAGGGAAGGTAAGTGAATACCACCTTTGAAATGGTCTATAGATAAATGACAAGTTTTGTATGCCTGCTTAGCTCAGTTATAAAGTGAAAAGTGACAGAAAAGGAGGGGAGAGATTGCGAGTTTATTGCATGATGAAATGGAAACCCAATTCTGAACAGCAGCTAAACATAGCAAGGGTTCTTAATTATAGATGATGGAAAATATTTGTAGTTCGGGTAGGAGGTGGTGGTTTGTTTTCTGAGCTTGCAAATAAGATGCTTCAACCAAATTCCACTGGTGATGTTACCTAGCCTGGTGGTGAAATGTTCAGAAGCCAAACAGCAAGCTCGGAGAACAAACCACCACCAACATTCTTAATTATGTTTTGCTCCGTTGGTAAACTATAAACATGCATGGATGTTACTGTATTTGTAGTTCTTGTGTGTATTCACAGCTGATTAAAATGAGATGATATCATTTGTTCTGTTTACTGTTTGGCACATTTTACTTTTTCTTTTAATAGATCCAGAGTGTCAGACTTCGTTTTGGTATCTGACAGATTCGGTATTAGGCTATTTATCTGACTATAAAAGAACTCACTCGCTCACATTATTCTTAACAATTTGCACAACAATTTTATATATATATTTTCTATTCATTGTTTTAAAAGCCCATGGCAACTGATGGCATTGCACAATGTTATTAACGTCAGTCAGTGAACTTTAACAGAAACCAGTGCATGCTACCTAATGTTTGTTGATCTCAAGCAGCATATTTTTATAAAATGAATACATTCTTGCTGAAAGCCACAATGAATGCACTGGAAAGAACACATTGTTACTTAAACAAATGCAGCAGAGTTTTCTAATGTTTCTTGTCACAAAAACAGACAATGCATTCTAGCTGAAACCAGAGGTGGATTTCAGCAGGTTCTGACCAGTTCTGGAGAACCGGTAGCGGAAATTTTAAGTAGTTCGGAGAACCGGTAAATACCACCTCTGACTGGCCCCGCCCCCATCTATTCTCTGCCTCCCAAGTCCCAGCTGATCAGGTGGAAATGGGGTTTTTGCAGTATCCTTGCCCTGGAGTGGGGAGGGAATGGAAATTTTACAGTATCCTTCCCCTGCCATGCCCACTAAGCCACGCCCACTAAGCCACACCCACCAAGCCACACCCACAGAACCGGTAGTAAAAAAAATTGAAACCCACCACTGGCTGGAACCAATATATTTCTTTTACCTGATACCACAGATATTTTTGTATTAACTCTTAATGGAACCAATGTAATTTAACTGTGTATTGATTTAAATAAATCAGACTTTTCCAGAATTTTCAGAAATTAGGGAATACTGAACACAGAATCTTTAACATCTACAGCAAAGAAATGCATCAAAAAAAGTGGAAGCTACTTGCTAGATTAGTATACACTTACTTCCACAAATACAGGTGTTTCTTTTATGATACAATATCTGTTTTTGTGACCACTTTGTGAAAACTAAATTCATGCAAATTGGGCTTTATCTTTGGGTGTGAAATTATCTTCAACTTAATCTCTCATGAAACACAGCTCAAGTTGATTAGCAATTTTATGAACCCATAAAGGTAAAGTATAGGACAAGAAATTAGGTACTGTTTGATATCTACATATTCTAAAACCTGAGTAGTTATTTGGTTGATGAACCAATTTTACCATTTACCAATTTTGTTCTTAGTTCAATACAAGTAGATTTCAATGGTCTTGCTGCATCATACTATAACTTATGAAAATCCCAGGGAAAAAATGAAATAATATGGTAACACTCAAATTTTCATATGATTGAACAATTATGGTCCAAAAATATCTGTGATATTTAGACTTTCCAGACGCCTGTTATCAAAATTTTGTTTCTGAATTTCCATTTTGTCAATATGGATATTTTTATGCTAATAAATTCTGGAAATCAAGGACATGTTTATTACCCAAATAAAGTTCTTTTCAAGCTTCATTGAAATGAAAAGAGAAGCCATTAATTTCTAAATATCCTAGTTTATGCTATTTAACTTTCATAGGGACTATATGCTTGTCTTTACTTGGGATATCTGTCCTTTTCTTATGCTTTAAATAACCCAGTAGATTTAAGAGGGGGGGAATCTTTCACTAGCTCACTTGGGTTCAGCAGCTCAATATTATTCCTCTTCCTCATACCACTTTCTTCTTTTGATATAGTTTTCAATTAATATGACACCATATTTCTGTATTTCTAACGTCTGTTTCAATTCACCTAAGTCTTGCTTTCCCCACAAAGAAAATAGATTTAAAAGCATAGAAAAAATGATGCCCTCATAAGCTGTGTTGATATATATATATATATATTGATATAGTTGGTGACTAAACTTCCCATGTGCCAGCTGTGGAATAAAAATATCCATCAAAAATATCATTTATCTAGTTTGGCTTTTATAGAAAGAATTTTGGGAAGTAATTATGGATATATAGATACAATTGAATTTTTAAAAAAACAAGAAAAGAGGAAAAAAGAATAAAGCTTTACTGGAAAACAAATCATACAGTTAAAAATGCCAGCATAGGAAAAAGATTAATTATATTTCTAATAACATGACTCCAAGAAAGAGTATTTTATGTATAATAGATTGCCTTCACTTCGGAGTAATTGATCTGGTTCCCTCCAAAAATGATGGCTTTCCAAAGGGTCAAAAAGACAAACTACAGCAAGAACCATGAACTGCAGACAGCAAGATTGTGCTTGCCTTCATTCTATAACCCCTCTGGCATTTTTGCTATAATGAGCTCCTCAGATAGTAAGTCTTAGCTGAGTTTAATTTTTTTTAATATTTTATTTTTGTCAAATAGATCCAGCTAATATTATAGACTCAAGAAATGCAGTTACTTATTGGCCTCATCAGAACTTCAAGAAGCTAAAAATCAGCCTTAACCTTCTTTTATTTAATAATAATAATAATAATAATAATAATAATAATAATAATAATAATAATAATAATAATAATAATAATAATAATAATAATAATAATAATAATAATAATAATAATAATAATAATAATAATAATAATAATAATAATAATAATGCTTTGGGCAATATTTTTGTTTGGTTCTGTTTTCCAGTGCACCAAAAAAATAAATGGTCTCTTTCCAGCATCAACTCCTCTTTGATTCACAGGAGAGATTTTAATTAAAAGAGGAGTTACCATGGGGATTGACTATCACCTTACATTTCTCTAATCTTTCCTTTCAGTCACTTTTAAGTAGATCCATGTAGAAAGCATCAAACAGCCTTTTTCCAGATGTGTTCAGATTACGGTGCCAAGAAAGCCATGCTGTCTGGAAATTTCTAAGCTGATTGTGCCAACTTATCTGCATGACATCAAGGAGAGAGAAAAGCTTGTAGGAAATAAAATATGGGAAATTGCTGACCAAATCCACTCAGAGCACAAACAGTTCAACCATCCCTCTGGATAAGCCTCTAGACAGGCAGTGCTGAATGTCACTAAAGACTACTGTATATTCCAAGGGAAAATGGGGGAAAGTATGCAGCTTCGGTCCATCGTCCCACTTTCTTACTAAACAATTCCAGTTAACATCTTACATGATGGATAAGGTGGATAAGGGCATTCACTGACTTGAAGTTCAGCATCATTGGTAATATCATGATATCCAATTGTATCTTTCCCTCTTGAGTTAGCTAAGTGAGGCTGTCAAATTTCTGTCCTAATCCATGGAGGCTGTGCAGGTTTGGATGGAGAAAAACCAATTCTGGCTCATTGTTACCAAGACTTAGTACAGTAGCTATTGCTGCGGCTGTTGGGACTGCCCAGATCCCTCTTGGATGGGGTTGGACTTCGCTAATCAGGCAATAGTGCCCAACATGGGGTTTTTTCTTGGACTAATAGTTCCTCTTGAAGTGCAGGTGGCAGCTATGGCCAAGAGGGCCTTTGCATAGTTCCATTTGATGTCCTAGTTGCGCCTTTTCATGGATCAGGCCTTTCAAATAGTCATTCATACCCTTGTCACCTTGATTATTGCTCCAGGGTGTGTTCAAAGCTGTCCTCGAAGACCCACTCAAATGCTTCAATTGGTCCAATATGTGGCAGAACAAGCAGTGGTGAACTTGCCTCAGCAGGTCCACATGACAACTTTGTTCCATGAGCTGCATTGGTTGCTAGTGTGCTTTCAAAATGCTGATTATTATCTACAAAGCTTTCCATGATGTAGGACCCAGTTCTTTGACAGACCATCTTTCTTCTATTGTTTATGCCCATCCAGTGTGAACTGGAAGAGTGGATGCACTCCTGGTTCCTTTGATTAAACAGTGTCATTTTGTGGAAGCCTGGAATTGCACCTTCTCTGTAAGTGGTGCCTACTCGCTTAAATGAAGTCTCCCTCAGATTCATATAGCTTCCACCCTGATGAATTACTAAAGGTCTTGGAAACCTATTTACCCAAGCCTTAAGGGTGAATGGATAGGACTCCACTCTTTGTGATATTTTATCTTTGTTTTGTTGTTTGCATAGTCCTCTCATAGTTCTTTTCTCTCCTCCCCTCCCAAGTCTTTCTATGTTGCCTCATTGTGGCATGGGTGTATCCCTGGGAGGAATTAATGTACAATTTTGGTCGCCACGATGTAAAAAGGATGTTGAGACTCTAGAAAGAGCACAGAGAAGAGCAACAAAGATGATTAGGGGACTGGAGGCTAAAACATATGAAGAACGGTTGCAGGAACTGGATATGTTTAGTCTTATGAAAAGAAGGACTAGGGGAGACATGATAGTAGTGTTCCAATATCTCAGGGGTTGCCACAAACAAGAGGGAGTCAAACTATTCTCCAAAGCACCTGAGGGTAGAACAAGAAGCAATGGGTGGAAACTAAACAAGGAGAGAAGCAACTTAGAACTAAGGAGAAATTTCCTGACAGTTAGAACAATTAATCAGTGGAACAGCTTGCCTCCAGAAGTTGTGAATGCTCCAACACTGGAAGTTTTTAAGATGATGTTGGATAACCATTTGTCTGAAGTGATGTAGGGTTTCCTGCCTAAGCAGGGGGTTGGACTCCAAGGTCCTTTCCAACTCTATTATTATTATTATTATTATTATTATTATTATTATTATTATTATTATTATTATTATTATTATTATTATTATTATTATTATTATTATTATTATTATTATTATTATTATTATTATTATTATTACATCAGGAGTGTATGCAAGAGTATTTATTATTTATTTATTTTATTTTTGTGACATTTATATACCGCCTCACAGTGCAAGCACTCTCTAAGCGGTTTACACCAGTAAGCAATGTATATTTATATTGCCCCCAACAATCTGGGTCCTCATTTTACCTACCTCGGAAGGATGGAAGGCTGAGTCAACCTTGAGCCGGTGAGATTTAAACCGCTGACCTGCGGATCAGTGTCAGCTAAAGTGGCCTGCAGTACCTGCCTCTAACCGCTGCGCCACCTCGGCTCTATCAAAGTATGTGGGGGGGGGCGCGCGCACACACACACACACAGAGAGACAAACTCATTCATTCATTCATTCCCAGTATGGTCACTCAAGGAGTGAAGGTCATCCCAGCTGCATTGCGCATCAGCATTAAGGAAGATGCCAGAGCCAGATGATCTCTTTAGTGACAATGATAAAGGCACAAATTCATATTGCACTGGAGAAGGTAATGGTAAACTACTTCTGTATTTTTATCAAGAAATCCATATGGATAGAAAATATCAAATGATTCATGATATAATGCTGGATGATGGGTCCCTCTGGTCAGATACAACATACTATTGAGCAAGAGCTGAAGAACCTTTGGAGTACTAATGGTGTTTATGGCATGAATAGATTAAAATGTTTGGTATTTTTAAATTGTTGCCAGACAGGAAAAGAAAATCCAGGGTTGTAAAAATAGAATGACAGAAAGAACATGGAACATAAGAAGATAAACACAAGAAAGCTCAATGCAGTGAAAGATGAAATTAAATGAGTACAAATTGATATCTTAAGCATCAGCAAATTGAGATGGACTGGGATCAGACACTTTCAGTCACAAGATTACACTGTTTATTAGTCAGGACATAAAAAACAAAGATGAAACTCTGCTCAATTCAAAACTGACAGGATATGAAAGTAAGATGTGCTGCTTGGGAGTGGAGACTGGAATGCCAAAGTTGGAAACATGAAAGAGGAAAATGTAGTTGTAAGGCTGTAAGAGCTGTGGTGGCGCAGTGCTTAGAATGCAGTATTGCAGGCTAATTCTACTAACTACCAGGAGTTCGATCCTGATCGGCTCAAGGTTGACTTAGGCTTCCATCCTTCCAAGGTCAGTAAAATGAGGATCCAGATTGTTGTGGGCAACATGCTGACACTATAAATAGCTTAGAGAGGGCTATAATACACTATGGAGCGGTATATAAGTCTAAGTGTTATTGCTTACAAAACCAAAATGGAACAGGAGACTGACTTATCCATTTCTACTACTCCAGCAATTTCTTCCTACCTAACATTGTTATGTTAATATGCTACAAGCTAGCACTCAGTAGAGTAGCCATGAAGGCTTTGGAAAAGATATTCCAATACTGTGATATGTCTATATCTTCAAATATCAGAATTGCTCAAGCTGTGATATTTCTTGTGACACTCACTGGAAGCAAAATGTTGGACTTTAAAGAAAGATAGGAAAAGTATTGATACTTTTGGACTTTGGTATTGTCTTGGGAAAAAAATCAATCTACGTGGTTACTAGGACTTGAAAACTACTTGATGGCACATAATTGTGGCCTAGAGGTGGAGCTCTTGCCTCACAAGCAGGAGGATGTGAGTTCAATCCTAGGTAGAGGCAGATGTAGGATCTCCTGCTTGGGCAGGGGTTGGACTAGATGACCTGCAAGGTCCCTTCCAACTCTGTTAATCTGTTAATTAATCAATCAATCAATTATTTCATAGTTATTTTTTAACTGCTCTGAATATTTTATGTATTTTGTTATTTATGTTATTCTATTGTTATGAGCTGCCTAAAGTTGGTTGGAGTCAGATAGCATCCAAATTGAATAAACAAGTAAATATTTATTTGCGCATAATTAAATAAACACCTATAATGAATTGGAAAATAAAGCCTGTGTTAATATTATCTTTCTCTAATTGGATTTTTAAAACTAAATATATTTTTCTTGTCTAATGAGCCATTATACAGATTCAACAGCCTGTACCGATCTCTAAACTATGAATTTTAAAAACATGATTTAGAGAGTGAACTTGGCTGAAGTGAATTTAAATCTTTACACTAAGATTTTGTGGAGATCATGGTCAAAATTTCAGCAGCGGTGATAAATCTCTCCTTCTACTGACTGAGATTGAAGAATGTTCCCAGATATTATATACCTGAAGAAGAACATTGATCTTGTATCTTCTTCTGAAGATTGACTATGACTAGGTTACAGGCAGAAGGAGTTGTATGACATGTTTTTAGAGACTAAGAGAAATAAATAAAATGGTTGAAAAGCAAGGATGAAATAAAACTCTTTGGGCGTCAAGGCAAACCCTTCAAACATGGCTCAACTTTAGCCAAATCAATCAAATCAAATCTTTATTATGTTCATAGAGCAGTGTGTCAACATTAGCCATCATTTGAGGATCTAGTGCAGTGATGGCGAACCTTTTTTGGTTCGCGTGCCAAAAGGGGGGGAATGCGGGGGATCACATCTGTGCGTGCCCACACCCATAATTCCATGCACCCCCGCGCATGCGTGCATGACCCCACCCCACCCCGCTCCTAGCATGCAATGGCATGCCCATTTTTCGCTCTCTCCAGGCTCCAGAGCCTTTCTAGGAGCCTGGGAAGGGTGAAAACGGCCTTCCCCACCCCCTCTGGAGGCTAGAAACAGCCTGTTTCCTGACTCCCAGTGGGCCCAGAAGGCCCAAAAATCAGCCGGCCGGTGTGCACATGCGTGCCAGACCTGAGCTCGCGTGCCCACCGATATGGCTCCGCGTGCCACTTGTGGCACCCGTGCCATAGGTTCGCCATCACGGATCTAGTGGCTACATTTGAGGGAGCAATACTTCTGTTCCAGTACCCAGGGCTCACACACATTATATGCTCTTAAAGAAATAAAAGGGAGCAGCAGCCTGAACACTCCTTCAGGGCAGAGTGATAAGGGCAACCTACATTACTACCAGTTTCAAAAACATAATGACCACAAGAGGGCAAGAAATAGCTCAAATGTTCTATATTTCTCTACTGCCATCTAGTCAGTATAAACTAAGACTGCATGATGGTTTTACCTGCTGGTTTCACTCCAGTTACTCCAACACTCTAGGCAAATGCCTACATTCTTCTGTGCAGTTGGGCCTGTCTTGCAACAGACCATGGTAGGAGGTGGCTTTTTAAAAAAACAGAAAGCTAGCCAGGGACCTCTGTACCTGCACACTCCAGGCAGTTGCCACCTCTGCCATGCCTTGCATTAACAACACTGCTGGGAAGATCTCTCAGAAAGAAAGTAAAAAGATTGACTCTCTGAGAAAGAGTAAAGGAAAGGATAGAACAAGCAATACAGAGCCCGGAATACATAACATAGTTAGTACAATGCATAGTTTAGAAAAGATGAGGTTTTTTTTAAATGGCTGAACAGAAAAAGGCATACTTCATCTGTAGTCACATAACCTGTTCGCTGGTTGTTGAATTAATACAGACATGTCTAACTTGTCTAAATCTTACATTGACTATGCTTTAAAAGAAAACTAACCAAGACTAACACTAATTAAACTTAACCATGCTGATCAAATGGAGCCATTAAGTCTTAACACTTTGATTAAAGGTACACAGCCAGTATGTTGATATGTGTGATGGAATTGTGCCTGCAGTGGCAGAGGGGGAGGATGTGGCCAATTAGAACTTTCCCAGAGGGACACCCAGATCAAGAGACTGTGTAATTCTGGAGGGAGAAAGGGAAAAGAGATTGGGGATAACTAACACCTTAGAATCTCTTAGGATATATATAATAGCTTAGTTATAATTTTAGTTTGGCAAGATTCTAGTAGGTGTAAACAAATAAAGAATTGGATTTGATTAGATCGCACTGTCTCATTTCTGAGCTTGATGCTGACAATATGCTTATTGCACCAAGTCAGTGTTTCTCAAACTTGGGAAACTCAACTCCATTCCCTCTGTCACCATATGTTGGTGTGTGTGTGTGTGTGTGTGTGTGTGTGTGTGTGTGTGTGTGTGTGTGTGAGAGAGAGAGAGAGAGAGAGAGAGAGAGAGAGAGAGAGAGAGAGAGAGAGAGAGAGAGAGAGAATACATGTTCCATTAAAATTAGACCACTTATTTCTCTTCACTAATAGAGATAATAACCATCAGCACCTATATAGAAATCAGATTTTTTTCTTTCACTTGACAAACTTCTCTCAAAAATGAAATGATCAATATATATTTTTACACATGAACACATTCTTGTTCATCACATTTTCTTGCCCCTCCTATTTTAGTAGCAGCCCTCCAGAACAGATCATGAATTCCAAAACACAAGCAATAGAACAGATCATCTACTCTCAACAATCCCGATCATTGACCCAAAGAAGAGGCAGCTGATCAGGGGAATCCCATAGCAGCTGAAGTGGAAATAGATTTCATGCAACAGTAAGATTTTTGTATACGTGTATTATACAAAGTTCAGCTTGTGCACACGCTTGGAAGCAAAACACCAGTTTTGAAAAGATAGATGATTCCAGCTTTTTTTGTTGCAAGCGATCAATTGGTAAACAAGCTCTTTTAAATTGTCAATAATTGATATGGCCTTGGGAACAGCAGTCTCTCTCTCTCCTTTCACATGGAAAACACATGTGCGTTTCCTATAATAAATCATGGTAAATACACTGTCATCTATTAATAGTGGCCCATATAACTGCATGAACACCATTTTTAAGATAAAGGTCTCTACTGAGTTCTATAGAGTTTCTGTCTTCGCTTGCAAAAATGAAAGATAGATCACCGACGTAGTTATTTCTTAAATTTAAGTATTTTATTATGGGAATTACAATCATAACTACTGGTCTTAATATTATTTATTCCTCGAGGGTACTTTCACTCTTTTTTCTTAAAGAAATGCTCATTTATACTCTAGAATTTATCACTAATTAATAGATAATTGAAATCCATAATAAACTTTGTATGCAACCTTCTCTTCCCCCACTCCCCATGCAACCAGATTTTTACAATCAGTGAAGAAATTGTGCTGTTGCAAAAAAAAAAAATTTGCTCTCCTTGGCTTTAGGTGATTAGGGGCTTACAAGAGAGCTTTCAGTCAATACCCACAGAGCAAGAGAAATGTTTACTACATTTCATGTACTCCTTTCCAAAATGGGACTTACCCCCCAAAAAAGTTAACTTGCTTAATTTTCCTGAATTTTTAGAGTTGCCAACAAAGTATTGAACAAGAGTGACACCAAGTGGTCGGTTAGATTATTTCGGAATGACTGCCTGCTCTTCAAAGTAGTATAACTTTTTCTTCCCCACTCATGGAGCTCTTAAGGCCTGTTTCACTTTCTTACTGGAGGACAAATCAGACAGGGGGGGTGGGGAAATTCCCAATAGGAAATGTGCTAGGTCTCTTCAATGTTTCCTACATTTCATAGCATTCTCAAATAAAATCTTGCTTGCTCTTTCGTTGCTCCTCAGGCACATCTGTGAGATGGTCAAAAACTGAAGCCTGCCCCTACTTTAGCTGTGTCAAAAAGCAGTGGGGCTTTGATCATGCATTCATGGCCACGATCTGTACTTTTTCACCCAGAAGCCCTCCCCCTCAATTTTTTTTCAAGTCATCACCACTGAATGAAAAGTGTTCCCATTCTTTCAGAGCTGAAGGCCTCAGCATCTACATTTATTTCCTAGAAAGATCTTGTCATTTATGTTAATTGAAAACCTAATGGGTTTTTGTTTTACTAAAAGCCATGCATCCTTTTGAAGATAGCTTTATCTTCCTTAAAACCCTGCTCATTTTAATCTCTACTGACATTTAACTATGTACCTTAATTCGCCTGTATTTGATGTATATAATTTGATGTATTTATACTTTGTACTTATAATTTGTTTATAATTCACCTCATCCACAACTCTGGGCAATTAAAAAGCAAAGGTATAATTCAACAAGCCTAAAGAAAAAATAAAGATGACCATGTCAGTAGAACAAAGCCTCCACTAAAAGCATATAATACTCCTACCATGGCCTGCCCACATCTCACCTTAGCCCAGAGTCCCGAGAAAGACCTAGGTCTTCAAGGCACATTTAAAAGAAACCAACATTGGACCCTTCACATTTCTGTGGCGAAGCTATTCCAGGCAGCAGGTGCCATTGTAGAGATACCTCTGAATAGGCCAGAAAAAATGCCTAGCTCTACCTAACTGATGAGTCAAAGCAGAGCTTCTCTAATGTGTCAGTGCTTTTGCCATGTTATAATATAATAAAGTTATAAGCATACTTTTCAGAAGCCTTTTCAATTGATAATGAGCATTCTGGGTAAAAATTCTGGAAACTGTACTCTCAACATTTCTTGAGGTTCCACAGGACTTTGAGTACAAGTCTGATAGCAGTTTTTCAGACTAACATGTTTTATTAAAAGGCATAGGCTTTTGTGAAACACAACTCACTGCATCAGATGCTTGGCATGGCAAGGCATCTGATGATGTGAGCTACAGTTCAGAACAGTTTATCCCCCAAATTTTATTAGAATCAGAATATTTCTGGAAGAGACATTGGAGGTCTTCTAGTCCAGCCCCCTGCTCAAGCAGGAGATTCTATACCATCCTATACCATTGTCTATATATTTGTATACCTTTGAGGCAGTTTTGACTTCTGAAAACTGCCCGGACAAGCCCTTGCAGTTTTATGGCCAAGATTTTGAAAATGATTTGCTGAGGGCTGAGAGTGTGTGACTGGCCCAAGGTAACCCAGCTGACTTAGTACCTGATCACGTACCTCGGTTCTAATTTACATGAAAGCTGGGTCATGACCACTGAAGGATAGAGAAAGCTCGAACATTTTAAGTACATTCCATATCGTAATTATCGGTGAATATCATCCATAAATTAGTTAATGTACTTAAAATGTATATATAGATTTTGATACGAAACAAACACCTTAATAACGCTGTTAAAGCACTGGACTATTTCTTGTTGTTGTTTGTAAATATGTGTACTTGTTTGTGTTTTGTGTATTTTGTTTGTGTGTTTGTGTGCTTTGTTTGTGTCTTTTTTCTTATTGTAAAAATTTAATAAAGACTATTTTTTAAAAAAAAGAGAGAGAGAAAGCTCGAACAGCATTCTTCAAAATGAAAAGGGGCTTCTGCAGTCACGACATAAGCCTAAGATTGAAAATGAGGCTTGTCAGATGTTACATATTTTCTATCCTGCTCTACAGAGTAGAAAGTTGGTCTCTGACAGAAAGCCACTTGAAGAGACTAGAAGCATTTGAAATGTGGATTTACAGACGGCTGTTACGCATAAGCTGGGTTGACAAAATCAGAAATGAGGAGGTGATAAGCCACCTGGGAAAGCCAAGGAAAATCATCAAAACCATTAAAAAGCAAAAGTTAGAATATTTTGGACATGTGATGCAACACCCGGAAAAATATGGCATACTTCACTTAATCCTCCAGGGAAAGATTGAAGGCAAATGAGGCCCAGGCAGAAGAAGAACATCATGGCTTCAAATTCTAAGGGACTGGTTTGGACAAAACTCAGCAGCACTTTTTCGTGCAGCTGTTGATAAAAATAGGATCACCAACGTCCGATGACGGATATGGCACAAGAAGAAGAAGAAGATCTCTATAAGGTGAATCCATGTTGTTGTTGTTGTTAGTTGCGAAGTCATGTTCCACCATCACAACCCCATGGACAATTTTCCTCCAGGCCTTCCTGTTCTCTACCATCCTCTGGAGTCCATTTAAGCTCATGCCTACTGCTTCAGTGACTCCATCCAGCCACCTCATTCTCTGCTGTAGCCTTCTTCTTTTGCCCTCAATCGTTCCCAGCATTAGGCTCTTCTCCAGTGAGTCCTTCCTTCTCATTAGGTGGCCAAAGTATTTGAGTTTCATCTTCAGGATCTGGCCTTCTAAAGAGCAGTCAGGGTTGATTCCTCTAGGACTGACCGGTTTGATCACCTTGCAATCCAAGGGACTCGCAGGAGTCTTCTTCAGCACCATAGTTCAAAGGCCTCAATTCTTTGGCGCTCAGCCTTTCTTATGGTCCAACTTTCACAGCCATACATTGCAACTGGGAAAACCATAGTCTTGACTATAAGCACTTTTGTTGGCAGGGTGATGTCTCTGCTTTTTATTATGCTGTCTAGATTTATCATAGCTTTCCTCCCCAGGAGCAAGCATCTTTTAATTTCTTGGCTGCAGTCCCCATCTGCAGTGATCTTGGAGCCCAGGAAAATAAAATCTGTCACTACCTCCATTTCTTCTATTCCATCTATTTGCTAGGAATTGAGAGGGCCATGATCTTAGTTTTCTTAATGTTGAATTTCAAGCCAACGTTTGCACTCTCCTTCTTCACCCGCATCAAGAGGCTCTTTAGTTCCTCTTCACTTTCTGCCATTAGAGTGGCATCATCTGCAGTGAATCCATAGTTACCCTGAAAACAAAAGTCAGTTATACCGTTCTGAAAGCTGAAAACTAAGGCTTATTGGGAGCACTGTTCCCTGTAAGGTGCGCGGCCGTGTGGCCATGCAAATAATGAGAGAACGCTGCATGGAAGTTTCTAACTTCCGGGCAGCATTTTCTAATGGCAGAGTCTGCGCACCTGCGCGGCTGCGCAGATGAAAAGATAACGCCACGTGGCAGTTTCTAACTGCTGCATGCCGTTTTCTGATATTACAGGGAACATTGATTAGGAGTGTTTGAAGGAAATGGAATATGATACAATTGTTTATATATCTTAAATGTATTTGACTTCACTGTCTTCAAATAGAACTCTACTGTTTTAAAGATCAGAACACCTACAATAACTTAGAGGAGGTAATTCCTGCTTGCTTGCTTGCTTACTTATTTGTATTTATATGCTACTTCAATCATTAGACTCTGAGGAACTAACAATTCCCCAGTACAGAAATGTTGAAAATTAAGTAAATTAAGTAAAAATTAAAGACCTGGCATTCTCATCTACCTCAGGAACAACAATGCAAAATATTTGTTGAATGTCCAGTGAACATACAGAAAACCCAGAACATAGCAGTTCTCCAAAATACTATTGGGACTATCCTTATCGCTGGGATAAGCTACTCCAAAGAATGAGATTCATCACTGAGAAGATTAATCTCTTGTATATCCACTTGGGAGATGCACCTGTAACAGTTTCTTCCACTCCTTGGAGTAAGGATGGAATATTTGTCATGTGTTCTTTATATAAGTTCTCATTGGATAAACTGAATTCACTTAAGCAGTCCCACAGATATCCAGGTCCTAAGCATTTGCATTAAAGGTAATAATCAGCACCTTGAACAGCACCAGAAGTCAACTGACAGCCAATAAAGCTTCCAGCAAAAAGATGTCATTTGAATGGGCAGAATCTGTAACTCTACATAGAAAAAGAATCCTGACCTTTTTGACTTTATCATTCTATAGGTTTTGTAAATAAGGACCAAAAAAAATGGAGCAAGATGACCTTCAGTCAACATAACCTGCAACTTAACAGATTGTTGTATGCCACCAGAGTCATTTCTGTGAGATGGGCAGCTATATAAATTTGATTAATAATACATTAACATAGTTCTATGTAATTGATAGCTTTACATGCAAGATAGTAACTTCACCTGCATTTGGGATTATCCTAGTTAAACAGCTCCTAATAGCCCAAATGTCAAGAAGAGCTCATTGCTACCCAATTCCATCATGTAGAAAAATTCCTTGACAGGTGACAGCATTCTGAATCCATCAAACCATTCAGTTTCAATCCACACTGACTGTCCACCCTCTTAAATTACTCCAAAGAAATGTCTAATGTCCGGTCAAGAAAGAATAGGAAAAAATTGCTAGCTTGGGTTCCATTAATAACAGACATCAGCTCATTTTACCAATTCTCCCTTGAAAACTTTATCTGGTTGGTAGAATAGTTTTACATTTAGAAGGATCAAGTGACCAAAAAAATGGCTCTCAGCCATTGTGAATATATGCTAGGTTGGCAGGAGCGAGGACGGGAGCTCACTCTGTCACATGGCACTCAGGTCTCAAACCTGGGTTTCCAACTTTCCAGCTGAGAAGCCCAGAATCTTAACCACTGAGTCACCTCTGGTTCAGCCACCACTGAACCACCACACTGCCCCCAGTTCAAAGGCATGCAAATGTGAGTAGATAAATAGGTACCATTTCAGAGGGAAGGTAACAGCGCTCCGTGATGTCATGCTGGCCACATGATCATGGAAATATCTTTGGACAGTGCTGGCTCAATGGCCTTGAAACTGAGATGAGTACACACACCCCTATAGTTGGCAACGATTACCAGACTAAAGTCCACAGGGACTCCTCCTACCCTATTCTGAATGTATACAATTGCGCAGGTTCAGAAATTTGATACTCATTAGCTTTTGTTAACCCAAAGAATTGTATTGATGGAAGTAGTAGTACTTCAGGGAGCCTATAATTTTGGAAACTTGTTTTTTTTTAATGTTATCTAAGACCCACCAGAATATAGTGGGTTTTTTTCTTACCAATAATACAGAATTCTGCTAACACAAAAACAATTTCCCTTCCACAAGGGGGCATTCATGGTCTTCAGAATATAAGTGTGCCACAAAATTATGAAGACCTGCCAGTTATAACCTCTATTGCTAGGCACATACTTATCATTCTAAATTAATTAGTTAATTAATTACAAACTTGTAAATAAATTATATTTGAGCTTCCTAAAGCTCATAAAGCAAATGGCAACTCGAGAGCAGGCCAGGAATGCTTGTTCAAATTTTCCTAGTTTATTCTTATTTCTAGGTTGCTAAGCAAAATGACCCATTATTGCAAATCAACTTCACTGGAGTTGGCAATCATTACATTCTAGAACAGTGACTCATATAGCAGAATACAAACTGAAACAAATTAGAAATATGTGTTTAAAAACATTAGCACAGACTGTTGCAGATCTGGAAATAAGTCAAAATGAAGCTCAAACCTATGTCAATTTTAGTACATTTTCAATTTCTCCAATCTGTTAAAAGTTTGCCTTTGAGACTTTCGGGGATCTTCTTAAATGAGAATGATTTGTTCGAGTGACACTCATTTCAGGGCATATCCATAGTTTCATTTAAGCAGCTCCTCTCCTGTGCTTATTCTAAATCAGTTTAAGAAAATCCTGACAGAAGTGAGACATTCCAACAACAGCTTGCAAGCTATTCAATCCAAACAGCAAGCTAGCACGTGCTTCCATTGGATAATACTCTGGGTGCTGTGCCCTCCCCACTTTCTTTTCCAGGAAAACAAGGGCCAATCGTGTTCCTTCCGTATGATGGTCTTTCTGGACTTGTACCTCAGTCTGTGTCTCCGTTCATGAGCTACCAGTAGTATTCTCTAATTCACTAAAAACAAGGGTGAAGGGGTACAATACAATCAGACTTCCAAGTACTATCATTATAGCCAGTCTCAATAAAAGCAGTTTTAGCCTTCTTGGGGAATTGATTTCTTGGCCTGGTCTACCTATTTTTGCCATATTACAAATAATACATGAATGAAAGTTTATATTAGCAGAGTTTATTACCAAAAAAAGAACTATAAAATATATATACATACCCATCACGCTACTGATCTAAGGTTGAACTGTAGGAAGTTAGTACCCACCCCCTCCTAGAAAAATGAAATATCCTAGGAAATATTGAAAAAGGAAAGAATATGTTTCCCTGAATGAGGAAAAGAGAAACATATTTTAAATACAAAGCAGCTTCCTGCAGCTCCCTGCCCCCACCCTTTCCACATTCCTCCTACCTAGCCTGGAGCAGTCTTCTACATAACAAAGAACCATAATAGGATTTGCCCAAGGCCCTTTCATTCAGCCAAACCTGGGGCAGACAAAAGCCTATAGAGTTGCCACTGCATGGCCTCCTGGGAGCCTGACCACCAATCAGTGCATTATATACACAGGAACAGGAAACTAAGAGGTGGGGCCCAACAGAGATTATAAAACCAAGGGACTCAGCATCTCTTTTTTTTCTCTTCACCCACACCTGGAAGCATGTAATCTACCTTTTCTGTCATGTGCTCCTATCCACCATTAAACCTTCTTTCCAAGCAACTTCCATGAATCCAGTATCTTTTCCCCCACTTGGAACTGAATCCAGAAGGATATTCCTTACAACAGAACAATACACAAAGTGGATAAAAAAGTGAAAAGTAATGAACAAAGTACAAAGGCAGGCAATAAGAGAAAAGGAACTCTTAATAATCCTACTTTTTGCCAACATTATTTAATGTACCTTCTAAAATCTTCCTGCCCTAACAAACCATGCTGCCCTTAAGCAATTCATAGACTGTTATTTTTTTATTTTTCAGGATCTCATCAACTCTATTCAAACACAAGAGAGATTTTGTCTCTTTTCTTGACTTGTTTAGTCTTCCTTCATATACTGTATTTATTATATTTCTATTTTGCCTGTATTGTGTATATTATACCGCTTCCATAATGCTCCCATCTCTTAATCATTCACAACAACAACCCTGTGAGATGAATTGGAATGAAAGAATTCCATCTGATGGAAATGGCCTAAGAGAAGACTAGAATTCTGTCTCCTGATTTCTAGTATAAAGCCTTAACCACTACATCATATTGGTATTTGTTTTTATTATTATTATTATTTTATTTGTCAAGCGTATATGATAACAAGCAAAGTATATCCATAATATAAACATGCATATATATATATATATATATATATATATATATATATATATATATATATATATATATATATATATATATATATATATATATATATATATATATATATATATATATATATATATATATATATATATATATATATATATAAGAATCATCACCAAAGAATCATCACCAACCATTCAACATCATACATACTTGGGGGGTGGGCTCGAATGAATTAAGCTCTACCCCCCGCCTGCAGGAAAAGCCATGTCTTAACAGCTTTCCGGAAGGCCAGCAGAGTGGGGATAGTTCGGGTCTCTGGTGGAAGTTGGTTCCAGAGCACAGGGCCAGCCACAGAGAAGGCTCTCCCCCTTGGGCCCGCCAGCCGGCATTGTTTGGCCGACGGGACCTGGAGGAGGCCCACTCTGTGGGCCCTAACCGGTCGAAGGGAAGTATGAGGCAGAATGCGGTCCCGTAGATAACCTGGTCCCAAGCCATGAAGGGCTTTAAAGATGGTGATCAACACCTTGAATTGGACCCGGAGACCGATGGGCAACCAATGCAGCTGGCGGAGTATCGATGTCACGTGGGTGTACCTTGGCACACCCACCACAGCACGTGCAGCCGCATTTTGCACCAAATGACAAGTAGTCATTAACAGGTAGGACATTGTGACAGATAATTTTGTGAGCTACAATTAGGTTTTGTAGTTTGATCCTCACTCTTTCTCATTCAACATACTCATTCAACAACCCATAATGGTCATTCACGTGTATATTTAATCCACATTGATTCAGAACCCATATATTCTTGACCCTATCTTCTCACACACAATTCTTAAGAATCCTATTCCCATTGCATTTAACTTAATTTTTACATTTTCTCTGACATATCCAACTCATTTCCACATAACCAAATGGAGAGAAAGACACTGCCATTTTGCTTCATTTGATAATTCTTAACTTCTTTCAATATTTCAATGTTTTCTTTTCAATATTTCAACAGGGTTGTTGTTGTGGGGAAAATAGGAGAAGGAAGGGGTATTAGGTATGGTTGCACCTCTAGTTATTTACAAAAAGTATTAAAGGAAATATATAAGTAAATAAACATTCTCGCCTCACTACAATTCTAAAAATTTGTCTCATCCAGTTTTTCATCTTTAATAAAAATTCTTCCAAAAACCACAAATCTTTCAATTTTGTTCTTTGTACCTTCAAGCTTAAACAAGAGTAGGGTCAATGATCTGGAGAACATCTAATGTCCTCTCTTCTTTTACTGCAAAATTTTGACATAGAAGATTCTTCCTTGTAAAGTGGGAACTTTTATAGACCAGAGTGCCTTTCCTTTGGACTGTTCTAGAAAGAGAAGCCTTCTCTGCATACATGGTATTCTGACAGTTAGGCTTTGTCCTTCAAATGTCTCTGTTTTCTTATTCACAAGCTGAATGTGCCTGGCCTCCTGTTCTTAGAGAACCCATGAACATGAAATTAATGTTTACGTGCTTTTCCTCCAATTTCACCTAGGAAACAATCACTATTCATGACTATTCATGACTATGGGTCATGCCCCAATGTACAAGGTTTTATACGATTGCCACCTGCTTCTTGTGTCTTAAGCCTCTTTCTTAAACACATGGGTTCTCTACTCATATGTCCTTGACTTTTAGTGAAGACAACAGCAAGTAGCCACTTAAGAGATTTTCCCTTCAGTCCCCTAGTTAACCTACAATTAGGGTAACTTAAATATAATAAAATCATTTCCCGTTGTAGCAAACAGAAGCAGTTTGGGGATTGGAAATAACAACTAAGTCACTGCCAAAAGCAAAGTAGCAATAGCACTTAGACTTATATACCGCTTCATAGTGCTTTACAGCCCTCTCTCAGCGGTTTACAGAGTTCAGCATATTGCCCCCAACAATCTGGGTCCTCATTTTACCGACCTCAGAAGGATGGAAGGCTGAGTCAACCTTGAGCCTGGTGAGAATTGAACAGCTGAACTGCTGAACTAGCAGTCAGCTGGAGTAGCCTGCAGTAGCTGCATTTAACCACTGTGCCACCTCGGCTCTTCATGCCAAAGGGAAAGTCATGCCCTTCCATCTGAACTGCTTCTAAATGATCTGCTCATTAAATAATGAAGTTGAATGAGTAAAGACATTGGGATTCTGAAATTACAGTGACATGACACATTAAAATACAAAGCAGCCTGTCATATTATTACTCTGTATTATTATCTGCAATATTACTCTGCAATATTACTCTGCAATATCTGCAATATTACTCTGCTAACCAGAGCATACAAAACATTTGCCAGACCAATCCTTGAATACAGCTCACCTGTCTGTAACCAATCTACATATCGGACATAAATACAATTGAGAGAGTCCAGAAATACTTCACAAGAAGAGTCCTCCACTCTTCTACTCGCAACAGAATTCCTTATTCCACCAGACTTGAAATTTTAGGCTTAGACAACTTAGAGCTACGTCGCCTTCGTTCTGATCTAAATGTAGTTCATAAAATCATCTGCCACAATGTCCTACCTGTCAATGAATACTTCAGCTTCAACTGCAACAATACAAGAGCACACAATAGATTCAAACTCAATGTAAACCGCTCGAAACTTGACTGCAGAAAATACGACTTCAGCAACAGAGTAATCAGTGCCTGGAATGCACTACCTGACTCTGTGGTTTCTTCCCCAAACCCCAAAAACTTTAACCTTAGACTGTCTACAGTTGACCTCACCACATTCCTAAGAGGTCTGTAAGGGGTGTGCATAAGCGCACCATCATGCCTACTGTCCCTGTCCTTCTGTCCTATTGTCTAATGTTTTACCTATACATGCTTTGCTTTTGTTTATGCTTATATCATACCTGTTATCTTGTACACGTGTTGACAAAATAAATAAATAAATAAAATAAAAATATTTTAGCATATAAGTTGTGTAAATCCATTCTTTCTACTAATAAACTAACTTTTCTCCTTTCACAATTACCCCCCTTTTTATTCTGCTTAGAAATCAGGCTTCAGCTGATTGATGGGATAATCTTTAGGCTCAACTCTCCTAACCTGCCATTTCATTTGTTCTTCAGCCCATCAAGAGACTAATGCCTACACCATGGATAGATAGCTTATTGTGAGTTAAAAACCTTTCCCAAGGCCAGAGAGTGCTTTCAAGGATGAATTGACATCAGCAGAATAGGAGGAGCTGAATTTTTTATTTTGTGTGCCTTTTGAGTGGTTTTAGGGGAAGCAATGAGGACTCAGAATCAAATAACCTTTTCCTCTCTTTAAAACTCTGAAAGTTTTATCCACTCCACCATTCAGACTAAAATCATTTTGCTTTCTATTCCCCTTATTATTTTCCTTTTGAAAATAGAGTGCTGGCCTTATGTAATGAAGTCTCTTACCAGCCTTAACCCATAGTATTAGTTTCCTGTGATTTTTTTTCCCCAATGGCTGAAAATGTGTAAATAAGGATGATGGAAACAAATCTTAACCTTAATTCATTGTTTCTTCAGCACAATTGGAAAAGAGGTAAGACCCAAATCTGTTTATCCAATATATTCTTAAATGTGGTTTATTAAAGTGATATACAAAGCAATACATCAATTACTTAAATTGAACTGTATAAAGTATGTCTTTATACAGTTAAACCCAAATTGACACACAGTCTTCATTAGGACTTGTTCAAAACCATGAGTTTTTTTCCTCTTGCCATAGGTCGATTTTAAATCAAATTGAAACAAATAGTGTATTTACTGGCAGATGCTATAATAACATTTACATTAACAGATTTCAGACTGGCAGATTTTATTTTTTGAAGATAAATTATATTCATTTTAGCTTACTGAAACGTTGTTCATATGGCATTACAATAAATTGGAACCTACAATAACTTGTCCTATTAAATGGGTCTTTAAAATTTATTTTCCCTATTAGACCAACACAGATTATACTATCCTTCTTTAAAATAATATTACTAAAGGTATAAGTCTTAACTAATGAATTACAAAGATAGATTATCTAATGAAAACTCCTATAAATCTGACCTTTTGACTTTTCTTTTATATTAATTTTTACAGTTCTTTCACACACTTGAGATCAGAATTCATGATAATTATCAAGCACAGTTTTATGACGGATATTGCAACCTGTTGCTATAGAAATTGCATTTCAACTTTTGAGAAGGTTTCGTTGCCTGCAAATCCACCAATAATATGTAATAACAGTAAAATGTTTTATTCATTTGCACTTTTTAATGCAGCCATCTTTAAATTTGTCTTTTAATTGGGTTAAGAAATCAAGTATTGCAGATTTATGTGTCAGCTGTCCCACTGGCCTATGCAAAAAAAAAAAAAAAGGAACTCCTGGCACATAATTTTACTGATATAGACACAGAAGAAGCAAAGTCAATTCTAAAGGTTCCCACAGAAAGCAGCATAGGTAAATTCCCCTTTTCGCCTTTAAGCCACCCACTGTCCATTGTCCACCAATCCAATGCATTCTTTGTGTTTTGGGAAACAGTCTGCACCATTCAAAAAGTTCTCATAACATGACCTTGACGTGTAGGAACTTTCTTAGGCTCAGCCGGCTCGCTTGGCTCCTTCAGCCCCTCCCAACTCCCCCAAGAATTCCACCCACTCCCTTCTGTTTCTGTTGTCAAACTGCGAGAAGAATTGCAGGGGGCGATAGAATCTGAGTCAGCCTTGACATATTAGAATATATAAACTTGCATATATACAAAGTCTATTTCATGTTAAGCAAAGATGCAGAACACAGAAAAGCCAAGGAAATGTAAGGCATTAATAAGAAAAAGAAAAGAAAGCATAACTTGATGGTAATATGGGAAACCTACAAATAATTTGGAATATCTTGTTTTGACAAATCAATGGGCTAGAATTTTGAAGAATGTTCCATCGGTATCCTATGATCTTAAGAGGGAATTAATTAAACTAATTTGTCACGTAGTGAATATTGTCAGTTGTATGTATATGCAGGGTGATGCATCCCTATTCTAATATTATGGTACATTCCATTACAAGCAGGACACGTGATGTGATCTTCTGCGCATGTGTGCATTCCTGATTCTCCATTCTTCTTCTTGTGGTTTGGCTCTGACCGGGAGTGGTCGCATTTAATTAGCAAGAATGTAATTATTCAGAATTTATTGTTTTTGTACCGAAATAAATATTTTATTAGACTTTTAACTTCGGCTTTATTTCTAAATGTCTGAGCTCTGAGAGAAAGATCAAACATCGCTACTATGGAGATTTATTCTCACTCTAACATAATTAAACATATCCATGTTTATTGGATATCCCAGAAGATGCATAGTAAACATTGGGAGCTGAGAGTGAAAACTTTCTATCTTAGGTGACTAGAAAAAAGTGTGGAACTAAAGTTATTGAAAAAGAATAACCCGCAGCAAAAATAGGAGACCTAGAATTAAAAACATTCTGTGCTGCTTCAAACCAGCAAATTTTGATTTACAGTGATAAAAGGTCTAAAAGAGAGTGAATGGTAAGCATTGGTTCAGCTGAAGAGGTGCTCCTTACTCTGGAAAGTAGCCCATTACTAAATTGCTGAAACTAACCTATATGGAAATAAAGTACTCAAGACAACATAAGAAGAACATACTATTTTCAAACCGCATTAGGAAAATGTGCCTGGAGGTTGAATTTACAACAAGGAAGTCCTAGTCACTTTTTGAATATAGGCCCCATCATGTCATTCAATGCAAATTGATAGCACAAAAAAAGATTGTTATTGCTCATGGCTGTACACTGTTACATGGGACAATGGTGGTCATGCTTCTTATCATAGATTCAGCTATAGGAAGATTTAGCTATGACCTAAACCAGGGGTGTCAACGTCAATTTCATTGAAGGTCGCATCAGGCTTGCGTTTGACCTTGGGGGGGCGGGGTGGGTGTGGCTAGGGTGGGTGAGGCTAGGGTGGGCGTGGCCAGCTCGACATTACTCATGTGGTGCCCCAAGCACTCTGCCAGCAAAAACAGGCAGGAGGAGGTTGCAGCCTCCTGCAACCCTCCCAAGCTTCCTTTTCACCAGCAGAAGCATCATGGGCCAGTCCCTCGCTGTTTCCTGGGTAGCCCCATGGGTCATCTAAGCACCCCGTGGCCCAGATCAGGCCTCCGGGCCTTGAGTTTTACACCCCTTACCTAAATGAAGTTACTTCACTAAGTGCTGGTGACATAAGCTGAAAGCCACACAGAGTTCCAAAAACACTAAAAACTTTAAATTCTTTATTGTACTTTTCTCAGCAGGCACCTCTTAACAAAGTCTGAAAAGATGATTTCCGAACTGTAATCGACAGCTGCCTTATATAACATCCATTTTCCTCCATTAATGGAAAAGCTTATTTGGCCAAAATAGACTAAATTAAAGGATCAATGGTAATATTGTTTGAAAGGTTGTGATTTAGTTTTTGTGTGTCCCTTGTTAAGACGCTACATTTTCTTTTACATTTTTTACTGGTTTAAAAAAAAGAACTGAGTTAAGCTTTGATAAAATTCACTTAGAGTTTGTCGCTGGGATGGGTTTTTTTGAAAGATAAAACTAAATACACAACCAAGTTATTAAAATTCTTATATTTCCATATTTATATCCCAGACTGTAATTTAAAAACAACACTCTCGTAGATAATTATTCAGATGTAAGATTTTCTTGAGGAATTTTATTTTTGTTCTTTTGTGTTAGCTGATAAAGAGACTAATTAGACAGAAATATAGCTTCTTTAACTGGGTTAATAAATATCCAAAGAATAGTAGCTTATACCTCTTTTCAGCCACCTTAATTTATTATTCTCTCCTTTTTAATATTCCATTAAATTAAGTCTGGTCAATCAATTAAGATATCAAGTCTGATGAAAACTGGATGAAATTACCCGAAGTGTAGTCATTTAAAAAATAATAATAATGCATCCTGGGACCAGGCACATTCAGCCTTCCATGTTTTTATTCAATATCCAGTGTGATTTGACCATTTGATAAAGTGTTATTGCACTTTATTAATGAACACACATGCCTCACAATTTTGCTATGCTTTGTAAAAACAATTGATTCTTAATGCATGAGAGATGGTGTTCGAATGGCTAGATTTTTTCACAGAGGGAACCTGATCTGATTGCCTGAAGTACTAAAGAGAGTAGAACAAGGGCTGCCTATCCTGCTGTTGGCCAAAGTACCAGCCTGGCCTGGCTTTCTAGTCTGCATAGAATTACATTCCACAGCCAGCACTATTTTACAGCATCTCTAGTTACCAGTGCAGCTTTGTCTCTAGGAACTCCAATTCTAGGACTTCTTCAATATGATGGATGATAGTCAGAAAAAGTTCTAAATCTGGTCCCTGTCAATGCCGCTTGTTTATTAAGTATCATGCCATCCTGCAAAATTGAGGATTTGTTTTAATTACTAGTTAATCCACCTGTGATGTTGATTGTCTTTTTCTCTAATAAAGCGGTGGGGCGTATGGGGTGCTCAGGGAGGAGTAGCACCTCTGGTGTAGGGGCATGTCGTGTTCTTTTACAGCTCATTTTAGGGCAGCTTTTAGGGCAGCTCGTTCACCTTTGGTCCCCACCTTTGGTCCCCACTCAGCTCTCACCTGTGGCTCCTAGCAGCTGTAACATGTGCAGCGGCCACACCCCGGGCAACAGCTTCAACAGGCTGGCCAAACCAGGTTGAGAGTAGGCGTTGGGTCATCGACCTTCAGTGAGATAGGGACTTGTCTATCCTGAGCATGTGAAGACAGATTCTGGCGGACTGAGCGGATGAAACCTATTAGAATAGGACAACGGTCATGAAGGCAGTCTCTGCAAGTGATGTGGTACACTAAGAGCACGGCAAGACACGAAAGACGCCCTGGTCAACCATTGCGCCCAGCCCATCACCAACTCTCTCGACTCTTGTCCTGCTATTTGGAGCAAGATGGAATCTGGGAAGAGAGAGTGAGGCTGACTATGCGCACCTCTCCCTCACTTTAATCCAATTCACGCACAAGTCTTGACATCCCCCCCCAATTGATAGATATCAAGGTCCTCTTCGAATACGATGGACGAACATCATCATCATCAATAAAGCGGTGGTGACAATGAATTAAAGTAGAGCCTCTTTCAAATGTTTGACAAAAAAGTGGGGGAGAGGGAAGATGGCTGAAATCAGAAGTACCATCCTTTCAATGAGCTGTAGGATGATCTGAAAAGGTCATAACTGGCTCATCTAAAGAGCTGAAGTCCAAACATTCATTCATTCATTCATTCATTCATTCATTCATTCATTCATTCATTCATTCATTCATTCATACTGGACTATGTCCATAAAAAGGACTTATTTGATATTTATTTATCCCTTTTACTTCATCAGAATCAACTATGAAAAAAGATACTCCATATATGCAGTTGAATGAAGTAGGTTGTTTTGTCTTTGTTTTGAATAAGCCCTTTCCCCACCTTTGATACAATGTCTAAGTATTATACTCTTATAAATATGGTATATTTGCGGGCATGATTTTACCTGTGGAAATTCTATTTTCATACAATAAAGGCATAATAATGTACGTGACTAAAACATTGCATCTTTATGATTATATCAGGTTGAGAAGTAAACAGCCATAAGTAGCTACTCTTCTTGGAAAAATAGACAATACAGGATTGAACAGGTTTATGACCTAATATGAATGAGACACTTATGAAAAGTGTGCCAAGAGTTTTACTTAGAACAATTTGGAAAGTCTGCACTTTAAATATAGAGATTATGAAAGAAACCAATATAAAAGAAGTGTTCCGTGAAGAAACACCACTAATTTTAAATGGAAATTAAGATGAACACTGCAACTTTGGGCACTTATTTTCTCTTCCTTCTTGCTCCTAATTTCTTGCCTTCTACAAGGCAAGTCATCAGAGAGTCATCAGTGAGTAGACTGAAGTTTAAACTTTGCATATCGTGGCAAGAGGCAAGTTTGTGCAGCAACCACAAGCATCCACAGAGGAAGTCAGCGTCGTCAAAATGGCAGGCGCAACTGGACAAATAGATATCCATCCTTTTTGCATTCATGCGATGCATGTTATATGCATTTAAAAGGGGTGGGGTTTGATTACCTGGACATGATCACTTTTTGGGCATCATTGGTCCTTTTGCCTATGGCAGGGCTGTCAAACTCGCGGCCCGTAGACCGGATGTGTCACATGCTGGCCACGCCCACGCCCAGTTTAGTGAAGGGGAAAAACGTCATGATACATCACATGATGACACCGTGATGATGCGGATTTGACACCCCTGCCCTATGGATACCTTTTATAGCAAATGTGAGAATAGAAGTATGACATCTTGAGTTCCTAAAGAAAAGGTAAAATCTAAAAAAAAGCTTTTTTTTAAAAAAAAAACCTTACAATAATCTACTATGGGACCAAATCTAAGAAAAGACTGAAACTATAACCTGAGAAGCCACAAAAACCTTCTATTCATCATAGTGCCAGATTAGCATTGCAGAGCAAAGGCAGCATTTTAGTGAGCCCTGTGAAATATATTATCCCAGCAAATCCTAAGAGTGTGATATGGCAATGAACTTTTTTAGCATGACAGCAAAACTGTATTTGAACTGTACTTGATAGATAGTTTTTGCCTGAACTGGTTGAAATGATATGTAGGAACTGGGAGATAAGTGAAGGGTATGGTAGGTAATTCCTGAAAAGAAAAACAGACATTAACAGAACATTGATTTCCTGGAACAGAAATTTTATCCATGTTGAAGTGAAAGAGAAAAAACATGAAAACTTTTTTCAATATCATGGCACAAAACACTTTGTCTCCGCACAAACTTCAGAAAAACATGTTTGCATTAATATCTCAATTAATGCTTTAATCGAGATGCCTTGAGTGCTGGAAGTAAACATTTGGAAGTCATTGGCCAAACCTGGTTAAGTATTAATTGCAGATGGAATGAACAAGCCAAGAAGTTTGGTCCAAGTTATAGCAGAGGGAAGGCTTCCTCTGTCCCCACAAACGACCATTTCCCAGGGGTCACCCCGGCATCCTCAGCCCCCCCCCACTGCCACAAGTCTGGCCATATCGCACCCCACAACCCGCGGCCCACCCCTGCGACCCACCCTGCCACCACCATTTGGGTTCTTTTATCTTCTGCACATGCGCAAACCATTCTGCGCATGCGCAGAGGATAAAAGAACCCAAATGGCATCATATGGGCGAAGTCTCCAGATCCAGGCGAAGTCTCTGCTCGCTTCGTGTGTTGCCTCTGGGAGCTTTTCGAGCCCCATCGCGAAAGGCGTGTGCAACTTTGGCGGGGCTGGGACAGGCGGCTGCCTGGAGAGAGCCACCCCTTCACCCCGAACGCTACAGGTAGATGGGAGAGACTCTGTGAAAGGTGTGTGTAACTTCGGCGGGGCTGGGACAGGCGGCTGCCCAGAGAGAGCCACCCCCTTCACCCCGAATGCTACAGGTAGACGGGAGAGACTCTGCGAAAGGCGTGTGTAACTTCGACGGGGCCGGGACAGGCGGCTGCCCAGAGAAAGCCACCCCCTTCACCCCAAATGCTACAGGTAGACGGGAGAGACTCTGCGAAGGGGATGGCTCTCTCCAGGCAGCCGCCTGTCCTGGCCCCGCCAAAGTCGTGCACGCCTTTCGTGACGGGGCTCGAAAAGCTCCCAGAGGCAACACGCGAAGCGGAGACCTCGCCCGGATGCCGCCATTTGGGTTCTTTTACCCTCTGCGCATGCGCAGAATGCTTTGCGCATGCGCAGAGGGTAAAAGGAGCTGAGATAGCGCAGTGGTTAAAAGCAGCATTGCGACCTTCAGCTGATTGCTAGTTCAGCAGTCCAGCTGTTCGAATCTCACTAGGCTCAAGGTTGACTCAGCCTTCCATCCTTCCGAGGTGGGTAAAATGAGGACCCAGATTGTTGGGGGCAATATGCTGAACTCTGTAAACCGCTTAGAGAGAGCTGGAAAGCACTATGAAGCGGTATATAAGTCTAAGTGCTATTGCTATTGCTAAAAGAACCCAAATGGCAGCGGCGGGGTGGGTCACGGTGGGGGCGCAGGGGCAGGGCGTGGGTCGCGGCATTAGGAAGGTTGGGAACCACTGTTCTACATGATTAGCCAGGAAACATATTTTTGATAGCATGTAGAAAAGTATCTTATAAATTTGATTATTATAGGTAGGAAGTTGCAAAACTTTATTATTACTGAACTATTGATTAAGAGAGAGCCAGTTTAGTGGATTAAGGTATCAGGTTAGAACCATGAGGGTGAACCTATGGCACGTGTACCGGAAGTGGCACACAGAGCCATCACTCCAGGTATGCGAGCTGTTGCCCATTGCTCTTCGGATTTCCAGCGCATCGGCCAGCTGTTTTCACATGCGCGGGAGTGCCAGAAACCAAAAGAGCAGTCACCCGGTGCACGCATGTGCGCACCAGGAACATGATCTTCTGGTTTCCAGGGCCCGCATGCACACAAGTGACCTCGTCTTCCAGTTTCTGGTGTGCGTGCAAGCACAAAAACCAGCTGGCCAGTGCACATGCATGCACCGGAAACTGGAAGATTATCTTCCCGGCAAGCGCATACGCACCAGGCGGCTGCTGTTTCGGTTTATGGAACTCCCGCATGTGTGAAGACCAGGTGGCTCAGGCGCATGTGGGGCAGGATTTGCTGGCTGGGCGGCCGGCCTGCCCTGCCCCCTGCTCCTGCTGCTGCGAGGGTCGAGGGGGTGGCAGCGGTTCTCGCACTGCCGCTTCTGGCCAGGATGCTGGAGCAGCCAGGAGGAAAAGGAGGAGGAGCCGCCATTGGGGAGGCGTGCTGGCCCAAGAGGGCTGGAGGAGAGCAAAGCATAGAGATGCCGCCGAGAAGTAAGAGGCGCACCGGACTGGCCAGGAAGTGGGAAGGTGCTGCCAAGGGATAAGAGGTGAGCTGCACTAGCTTCTTGGTGGTAGGCTGGGGGGGCACTTCATCCCAGCCAGAGTTAGGACAAAGCTCTACCACCTGCTGGCCCCCCCAACCCGCGTCAAGGCCCCTTACTTCCAAGGCCAGGAAGGGGCTCCAGCTTTCCAGTAGAAGGAGGCAGCATTCCCCGCCCAACTTTCTTTCCCTGTTCAGGGCTGCAGAACCGGGTCATCAGTGGTGATGTCCCTCCACCCTAACGGGGACCAGGGGGTGGGCAGGGAGGCAAGCAGGGGGATACGAGGACCCCCAAAAGGCAAGGCGGAGCCAGCTCATGTGCACTGGACAGTTGGTCTTCACGCATGCATGCACACCAGAAACTGGAACACCAGATGGCCAGCGCACATGCGCATGCCGGAAACTGGAAGATCATCTGCTTCTCTGGTTTCCGGCAAGCACACGCACACACACGCTCCTATTTCAGCACTCAGTGCCAAAAAGATTCACACACGCTCCCGTTTTGGCACTCAGTGCCGAAAAGGTTTGCCAACACTGGGCTAGAAACTTGGATTCTGCAAGTTCTAGCCCTTCTTAAGTAGAAAGCCACCTGGATGAACTTGAGCCAGTCACTGTGTCTCAGCCCTAGGAAGAGGGCAACAACAAGCTGCTTCTGAAAATGTTGCCACGAAAACTGCAGGGGCTTTGGCAGGCAGTTGCCAAGAGTCAATATTGACTTGAAGACATTAAAATAATGTTTAAAAGAGCAATATAAGAACTTTTAATTAAATTAAATTACATTACATTACATTTTGTGACATATTGATAATACTAAAAGGTACTCTTGGTGCTCACAGAAGTCAGTCTGGTCTCAGTAGTGAATTTCTTCAGTGGTGCCATTTAAGATTAAGATTATTCCATAGTATCTGTGTGGCTGCTTTCTTCCAACAGGTTTGATGCTCTTCAGGTAAGCAACATCATTAACAGGACTCTGGAAGCATCCTTTCTGTCATAGTGCCCATCTTCTGGATGTGGATTGCACTCAAGGGTCATTTCAGAACACTTGACTTTTTGCCCCGGCTTTGGCTAGTCATCACCTTCTAAATCAGGGGTCTCCAAACTTGGCAACTTTAAGATTTGTGGACTTCAACTCCTAGAGCTTTGTTGGCTGAGGAACTCTGGGAGTTGAAGTCCACAAATCTTAAAGTTGCCAAGGTTGGAGACCCCTGTTCTAAATAGTGTGCATATGTTTTTCCTTGTTGCCCGATTTTGCCATCTTTTTGTCTTCGTTGCTATATTTTATTCCTATTTTTTCCTGTGTTTTTACTTTGTGAGCTCTGCAGGGACACCAGGACTCAGGCAGTATGCCAAGTTTAATTATTTGAAATAATTCCCAAACTTGGAATATAGTCTTTTTGAGCAGCAAAAGTAAAAATTGGTAGCTTCGTTCTGAAGCAGACAGATGCAGCATAGTATATGGTGCAATTAGCTTTTCACTGCCTGATCCAAGCCAAACGTAATTGTCTCCTGACATTATGATTGTAATGTCTGGCAGCAGTTTAAGCAGATAGAAAATATATTCCTCAAGTATGTCCCTTGGTTTGGTTGAAACAGTAAACATTGAGTTGGGAGATAAGCGCTGGGTAATAAACATTTATAATTACTAATGGACAACCTTAGAGTGCTAGTGGTGAAATTGGATAAAAAGCAGATCTGACCTGATGTAACTTCTCAGAAATCAATATACAACTCACTCACATGCCCCAGGCTACCTGCCTTTAATGCTTGGAATTACCCATTCTGAGAAGACTTATAGCCATTAAGCTCCAAAGACTGAGTCCACAACTGTTTCAAAAGGACAGATTGAGGCTTCATAAGAGGAATTGTCTTTAACATTTTTTATTGAATTATAAAATATTATAAGATACGAAATGCAAAAGTAAATAGAAAAGCAGTGGGGAGGTAGAGGGGGAAGAGATAAGAAAAAGAAAGAAAAAGAAGCATTGACTTCCGACTCTCTCTCTCTGTTGCACTATTTATTTATTTATTTTATTTATTTATTTTAGTGTTCTTCTATGCCACCCTACTCCCTGGGGACTCAGGGCGGTATACAACATTTAAAGAACAACTAAACAATATAAAAATTTAATAACAGTTAAAATGAATTTAAAAATTTTAAATGAATTTTAAAAAACATACAAAACCATACACACGTGGGGGAGACCTGAGATGTAAAATTGTCTCAAAGCCCCGCCTGCAGGAAGAGCCATGTCTTAATGGCTTTTCGGAAGGCCAGCAAGGTGGGGATAATTCGTATCTCTGGGGGTAGATGGTTCCAGAGAACACCCCCCCACAGAGAAGGCCCTCCCCCTAGGCCCCACCAGCTGACATTGTTTGTTTGACGGGACCTGGAGGAGACCCATCCCTGGAGGAGCTGAGGTGGCGCAGTGGTTAGAGTGCAGCACTGCAGGCTACTTCAGCCGACTGCTAGTTCAGCAGTTCAGCTGTTCAAATCTCACCAGCTCAAGGTTGACTCAGCCTTCCATCCTTCTGAGGTCGGTAAAATAAGGACCCAGATTGTTGGGGGCAATATGCTGAACTCTGTAAACCACTTAGAGAGGGCTGTAAAGCACTATGAAGTGGTATATAAGTCTAAGTGCTATTGCTAAGTGCTATTGCTCTGTGGGACCTGACCGGTCGAAGGGAAGTATGAGGTAGTACGCGGAGGAGGGCATAAGGCATAAGCATCAAATCACAACTTCTTGCTTTTTCATAATAATTTGAACAAGCCATTTCTATAAATGTCTATCAATCTACTCGGTAAAACCCAAAATCAAAATTTCATTCTTTTCCACTTCAAGCACAAAGTTCAGAAGCGGTCCCCATGTGGAAACAAAAGTACTTCATATTCTTTTCTTTAATCAAAATAGTCAATTTTGAACCATTTTATGGTTCAGCCAAAAATAAGAGGAATTATCTTAATCACAAGTTTGATGGACTCAAATTCATTATAGCAACCGCATTTAGACTTACTGTATATACTGCTTCAAAGTGCTTTATAGCCTTCTCTAAGTGCCTTATAGTCAGCATATTACCCTCAACAATCTGGGTCCTCATTTTACTGACCTTGGAAGGATGGAAGGTTATAATAATGTTTATATAATTTTAATTTTATATATAATTATATAATATAATGTAATGTAATACAATATAATATAATTATATATAATGTTTTATGTGATGTTTAGTAGCGTTCAATATCACCTAAGGAACATGAAATTGGAAATCCATTTTTTTAAGTCTTGAATTGTAAATATCTAGCAAAATTATGGCATGATTGTCTAGGGCAGTGATGGTGAACCTATGGCACGCGTGCCACAGGTGGCACGCGGAGCCATATCTGCCGGCACGCGAGCCGTTGCCCTACCTCAGCTCCAGCGTGCATGTGCACAGAGACTCTGGGAGGGTGTTTTCGGCTTCCGGTGGGCGGGGGAGGGCATTTTCACCCTCCCCAAGCAAAGCTCCAGGGAAGCCTCTGGTGCCTGGGGAGGATGAAAAACGGGCCTACTAGACCCACCAGAAGTTGGAAAACGGGCCGTTTCTGGCCTCCGGAGGGCCTCCAGGGTGGAGGCCCTCAGCCATCCAGAGGGCAGGGGAGGCCATTTTCGCCCTCCCCAAGCTTCAGGAAAGCCTCCGAAGCCTAAGGATGGTGAAAAATGGACCCAACGGGCCTACTGGAAGTTCGTTTCTGAATTTCTGGTAGGCCCGTTGGGCCCATTTTTCACCATCTACAGGTTCTAGGGGCTTTCCTGAAGCCTGGAAAGGGCGAAAAACGGCCCAACGGGCCTACCGGAAGTCCAGAGGCTTCAGTGAGGCCTGCACGTATGCGCAGGGGAGCAGCGCGGGGTGGATTGTGCACACTTCCGTGGGGGGAGGGCATTGCATTATGGGTGTGGGCACGTGCATGCGCGCTATCGCACGAGTGTACGCACTTTTGGCAACCAAGCAAAAAACGGTTCGCCATCACTGCCATATAAGGATAAAGATTATCCCTCAGTGTTTCAGTCATCTTCCTTACTTTTTTTAATATTTATCTTATTAAATGAAATGGCATATAAATACATAAATAAATCCATTTCTGTACATAAAAGAGGAATTGAAAATGCTATCTCTTTCTCTGATTTGTTTTAGATTCATAGTTTAAAGCCACCTCTATGCTTTATGTTATTCTCATAATCCTGAATGGCCAAGACTTTTATAGCCATCCTCACCCCTGAATTTGTTGTAGAAAGTTTTAGTTCACTTCAAAGGGACAACTTTATTTATTTTAGTTACCTGTAGCAAAAAATAAAAAAAGTTGGTAGTTCCTTTAAAGCATAATAATTAATTAAAATATTTGTAGCCTGAAAATCCTATTTTATTTTTCTGAAATTCAACAGGCTCATATCTAATATTGTAAGCCACCCAGAGTTACTCTGTGGTAAGATGGGCTGCCAATAAATTTAATTAATAAACACATTAATAAATTAATAAACATCTAGATATGACTAGATTCTAGTTATTTTATTTATTTTTCACAATTTTGGACTGCCCACATCCCTGAAAGAGGAGCTTTTATACAAGTTTTCAGAAACCAATAAGTCATTGTTGATTGTTAATTTGCAGTACTACCAATGGGAAGCATGACAATTCAGATTTCATGAATAATTAGGTATAGAAACAGGTTCAATTCCCGACAATTGTATAATTCTTCTCAACGCTTCTCAACATTCCCTTGATGACTGGGGAATTCTGGGAGTTGAAGTCCAAGTGTCTTAAAGTTGCCAAAGTTGAGAAACACTGGCATAGGCAAATGCTAATCATCCCAATATGTCTCCTGCAATATCCTGTAGCTCTTCCACATACATTCCACTAATCTCTTTGATCCCATCTTATTTATTGCTTTCCATTTCCTTTTCTGACAGTATTTCAAACTTGCCAAGTATCACTATTTTTCTTCTGTTTCAGTGTTTGCTAGCATCACATGATCAAAGTATGCAAGTTTCTGCTTGCTGATTATCACCTCAAGGGAACAGTTAGTCTTTATTTAGCCAAGCACTTATTGAGTGGTTCTTCTTGCAGACTAGGACACTTTTATTAACTATTTCCACATCATAATTCCAATTATTCTTCCCTCTTATTCTTCTTAGCTTTCGTAGCCATTCATATCATTGAAATGATAATTGCTTTAATTACTTGAAAAAAAATTATCACTGAAATATCTATATCTTTCATGAACTTAATTACATTTGTAATTTCCTTCCTTCCTTCTTGGGATTCTTCTTACTGCCTTAATACACCATCTGTTTTTATTTACAACTAACACCCCCACACATACACCAAGAAAACTTCACTTCTTCACATTACTCTGTAAATTTACTAAACACACTAGTTAATGCTACACATGTCTTCTAAATATCTAGCAACTCTGATTTTTCATTTTCTATTGTTCCTTTCATAATAACATCTGCTAAACTCCCATACTTTCACTTAACAAATATCATTTGCAAATCTCAATGCATTAATGTCTTTACCTCCAGCTTTGATTCCAACTGTCATATCATCTGATATTCTTCTAATACATGTACTGTATAGATTAAACAAATTTGGGATTATATGCATCCTTGCCTTGCTCTCTTCTTAGTCATGAACCATCTTGTTCAGGGGTGTCAAACTCAATTTCATTGAGGGTCGCATCAGGGTTGTGTTTGACCCTGGGGGGCTGGGGTGGGCGTGGCCAGTGTGGGCGTGGCCAACTCTACATCACTCAGGTCGGGGTGCCTGTGGTGGCCCGAGCGCTCTGCCAGTGAAAAGGGAGCTCCCGAGCTCCATTTTCGCTGGCAGAGGGATGCAGGAAGCCATTGCAGTCGAACATGGAGGTCCTGAGCTCCCGCTGGCAGAGGCACCACAGGCCAGTCCTTCGCTGTTCCCAGGGCAGCCCCGCGGGCCAGATCTAAGCATAATCAAGTGCTTAGGAATGTCCACAGACTTTAATCTTCTCCACATTCTGGCATGACCTACTTCAAAGTCCTTGTTATGAACAATGAAGGAAAACTAAAGCTCCTTCTTATATTCTCTTGCTCTCTCCATGCTCCATTTTACCTTAGCTATCTTTCTTATGTCTCCCTGTTTTTCTAAAACCTTCCTATTCATTTGACATTTTCCTATATATTTGCAGCGCTTGTCTAATTGGGAGTTCTCGAGCAAGCCAAAGTATATTGGGCTGTTTTCCAAATAAGTGAATCAGAAAACCTGTGTCATCTCTAGTTCTTGATGCACTAATTAAAACTAAAAAATGGCAACAAATAAATATAAAAAAGGCACCGAAAAGTAAAACATTATTTGAATTGTTTACTAGGTGGTTTTTTTAATGGCATATAAAGTTGAACCCTCCTTTCAGCGTGCAGTTTGAATGAAAACTGTCTTTTTCTCTGAAAATATAGTGACATTTGTTTGCTGATTTGCAGAATGGCTATAAATCAGAAATACATTTTACAAAAAAAGAACAGAAACTATAAAATGGATTTTTTATAGGAAGAAAGATAGTCTTGTAAGCCACTGAGTTCTATAGCTGGCAAATATGTCAGGGGATAGGCATACTATATAAAAATTAAAAGCACAGCTTATAGGCACTGCTGTGACAATCAGATGTTTGTCCAGAGATTACTAGAAAAGATAGAAACAAAACTGTCAGGCTAATAAGTAAATGGAAAACAGAATCCAAAGTGAGTTAATTGCTTTAGTTACATCCCAACTGGACTATTGCAATGTAGGCTACATGGAGGCTGCCCTTGAAGACTATTCAGAAGCTGTAGTTGGTCCAGAATATGGTGATGCAGGCAGTATGGGCAACACCTCAGTACACCCATGTAACAATATTGCTGTATGAACTACATTGGTTCAGGATGCAATTCAAGGTGATGGTTGTCATCTTTAAAGGCCTACATGGCATGGAGCCTAGTTTCTTGTGAGACTACTTATCCTTGATAGTTTCTGCCCATCCAATAAACGGCAATGGATACATGCTCTACATTCCCCCAGTGAAACAATGGGAGATGGCTAAAAACATGCCTTCTATATTATGGCAACTGCCTTATGGAACAACTTTCCCTAAGAAATACAGATATTCCTGACCAGTTGGCCTTGAGGAAAGTGGTAAAGACCTGGCTTTTCCCCCATACACTGAGACCAGGATGTTGATGAAGGTGGTGTGGGATGCTTGGTGGGGCTTCAAATATTGTTTATTATTCTAAATGAACTTTATTTTTTTATTGTTATTGTTGTTGTTGTTGTTGTTGTTATTATTATTATTATTATTATTATTATTATTATTATTATTATTATTATTATTATTATTATTATTATTATTATTATTTTATTGTGCTTCTATTTTATTTACTACCCACAGTTCCTTTTGATACATGGTTAGCTATATAAATCTGTTTGATTAATTAATTTTTAGGACACAAAACTTCCAGCTTCTGATGGTCACTGCCACAACTAAATCTTGCAAAGTCTTCTTTGTTGTATCAGTAAATTGCTCTCAAGGTAAAAGAGTTACATATAAATACTTAATAAATAATGTGGATAGGAAAGCTTACTGAGTGGTTCAATAAGTTGAAATGCCAGATACCATGCAGGGAGCAACTTAGCAAAATGTGCCATAGACTCAATTTCCATTTCTGAGCGCACACAGAGGTGATCTTGGTAGGCAATACTGTATTGACACTTAAATTCTGGTATTAATATGCATTGTAGAGTGCATTGTGGAGACACTGTTACCATGACAATAGATGAGAATCAAAGCCAGTCCTTCAGCAAATTATTTTGAATGCTCGAGAGCTCCTCTCCAAAGCTCGGCTTTCTTGAAGTATCTTGTTATTGTCTTAGACCCTACTAAGATAATACTAAATAGCGCCAAAGAAAATTATTGCAATTGAATTCCTACTAAGTGCACTTGATGTACTATAATAAAGCAGTGTCTATTCTAAGGAAAACAGATTTTGAGGAACATTTGATAACTGTTAGACTGTCAAACCATAGTGGATTTCTGTTAATTTTCTATTGTGCAGTTTCCTTTGGAAACTTCTTCAGATAGAGTCATTGAATGATTTTTGCTCCTGAAAATAATGTTTTCAATTATGTTATTTAACTTTTGTTTCCAATGGCAAAGGCTAGTAAATATATTTTCTTATATACATTAATTTATTTATCTGGAAAACACTTATTCTGCTTTGCTGTTTAAAGCAAATTTTCTACTTGGAAAACAGTAATTTATAAATAATGAAAAGAAAAATAATTAAAACAACATAATTAAATGGCTAAATTATAAATTCAGCAGCACAATAAACTTCACATTAATGCCAAAAATAAAATAATCCAGTTAAAATGTGTACATGCTGAATAATAAAACTAAAATAAAAATATTTATATATCAGTCTGAGGTTTAAAACATACAGCAGATTGGACTCAGTTACAGTTGAACTACATTCTTTTTTTTTTTTCAAATTTGAGAATTTACCCAAGCAAGTGCTCTCGCCAGCAAAATAACAATGGAGAAAATAAGATGAATTAATCAGATCAGGAAATGGAGAGAGTACTTGATAGAGAGATTGCTTCAGTTCCACTGAATCTCGCTTCTGAATCAAATTCAGATTTAGTAGATGGCAAAATGAAAAAGAACCTTTGATGACATAACTCAGTCAGACCTTTCTGAAGAGAGAGAAAGAAAAAGAGCATGAATCTGGAAAAAAAATGTAACTTTATTCTCTTGCTATAGAGAGAAATCCAGGATGGAGAGAAGAGGGATGTACAAGAATTTATTCCAGTACAGAATACGAAGTGTTGTGAAAAGGGGGATATTTGCCTAAAAAAAATATTAGTTCTGCTTTTGCCACTGTTTTTATTTTTTTCCATAGATTCCATCCTTTCATTTATCTGGGGAAAATAACAAAAGGGCACTAGGGCTGGGGTCTAACGCATTTGTAAACATGGGTGTGCTTTCTTTCTGTAGAAAGTACAAAATCATTCAGCATTTCCATCCCCTTACATTCCGAACTTCTCCATTCAGCATAATAATAGTATTTTTTTTCTTCTGAAGAACAGGTTGTTTTGCACAATTGGTATATTTACATTGAAAAAGCAAACCTCTGTAAAGTGAACAAGCCTACCGGTAGTTTAATATTACAATGAAGAATGGAAGTCTTAAGCCCAAGTCCTTCGGGAGTTGGGCAGTATAGAAATACAATAAATTAAATTAATTAAATTAAATTAATAAGAATAGTGACCAATAAATTTTACTCCATCAAGCCTGAATTTTGCCTTTCCCCCCTCCTCAAGAAAAAAAAACAAATTATCAACCATGCAACATATACCAATTCTGTGTTTTATAATTTGGTGGAACAAAGAAACAAGAGTTCTACCTGCCGTTTTGAGAAAACCTAATTTCAGAGTTGAGCATTAATAAGGTGGTTTTGCTCTCTCCTCATCTGATGACACAGCCAAAGGTGAGGCGGTGTAGCCCAGATATCTTCCCCATCACCATCTCTAAGAGAAGTATTTTATTAAAGATCCAAGGCCCACAGTTGACTACTTCCTATAAACAGCACAAGGAGAAATAACTGAGGAATGATGAAATATTAATAATATTTCATTTGATAAGCACTTTGATCTAATACTTAGAGATCCGTCTTTCATAGACTTGAGACCATAAACAGGTCACATTTACAACACAGGGACATTTGCGTGTGAAACTGGGCTGTCTGAAGCAGCTTAGATTTGCCTAAATGAAAATCTTTGTGCCATTCAGGTGCTAAGATATATGTATCTTAGTTGCTATTTTGTTTTATATATTTTTAGTGTTTGAAGTTTTTTTAATGTTGTGCCTTTGGTCGTTTATTTACTTATGTTTCATTTTTATTTTGTTGTATACAAAGTCACATTGCTTTATTGGACATCCTAAAAATCCATTACAGGTAGACATTGACCAGTCGTTCGTTGCCTGTTCAATGTTACAATGGTCTCAGAAAGGGCACTTTACAGCCCATAAACCATCATAAAATCTCACACCAGGCCCTCACAATAGCATGACTGCATTTTGGGTACTTAACAACCTGTTTGTACTTGCAATCTGTTGCCAAACATCCCGCAGTAATGTGACTGTTGTTTGCAATCTACTCTGTAGGCTTCTCCAGAAAGTCAGTGGGGAAGCTGGAAGGGGTTTTAAGCTACTGCTGCCTACCAAGAGGATTCCCTCTCATCTCTGGGGACTGGCTGAAATAGCTGCCTGTCAAATACAGCTCAGCCCCTCCACTGGACTGGAGATCTTGAAGATCCAAGCCCCGTTTCTGCAGCGCAGCAGAGGCCTTCTCTTCTGTACTCCGAGAAGTTACAGTCCCTCTGCCAAGCTGCAAAAACCCAGTGGGGGGCATTCTTTTTTATGCACAGAGGAAAACTCTCTGCCAGGCTGTGGTCTCTTAGGCTAGGAAGGTTAATGAACCTACTGCAAGTCATTCTTGCAGTAGTTTGGAAGCCCCCTTAGGCTAGGAAGGTTAATGAACCTACTGCAAGTCATTCTTGCAGTAGTTTGGAAGCCCCCTTTGGAGGCTTTGGAGAAGGAACCTTCCAAAGATCATCAGAATGGGGCCACTACAGCAAAACCAAAGGTAAATGGACCCAGGCAGGATGGGATAGGAAGGAGGCCTGGGCCTCCTGGCTCTGAGCCTCCTGGTCACAATTAGGGTTATCTCCCCAGCACTTCATTTAACAACCAGAACCAGGATTGTGGCTGCTGAGTGAAGCAGTCACATGCCATTCAACTTAATGACCACTCAATGACTGAGATTCTGGTTCCAGTTGTGTTCATAAGTTAATGACTACTTGTAAATAAATACATGAATACATACTGTATCTTCTTCAGCATGTCAAAGAAGTAATATAATTTGCTTCAGCAAGATGGTTGTCAGCCCTTCCAGGCCAAGGAACAAAAATCATGACTGATAATACTGATTTTATTATAAGGTTACAGTAACAGAATCTTGCAAGTCTGAAACTGCCTTCCTCCACCACCGTTACATTCCAGAAAACTAGGGAGAGTCGATTCTGAAATGTTTTCTCCATCCCTATCCCTTTGGGTCAGATTTCTGTTATTAGACTGGTGTAGCTCTTTCTACTGTTTCCCAAGGTTATTCTCATATCCCATAACAGTGCTTGGCAGCACTTTACCTACATCATCACTTACAAAAATGGAGGATTCTTCTTGCATGCATGTACAGAAACATCTTCCAACTATTGCTACTGCCAGTCAAAGCAGATGAAGGAAAACAAGACAGCCATTTTGTTTCACATGCAAAAATATGTAGAAATGCAAAGGGACTGTTTCTCCCGAGCTTTCTTCAGTGCCTAACATCCACTGAAGTTCTGCAAAAGTCAGATTTTCTTCTGGAGACTGGCTATGCAGGAGGACTTCAGATCAGGGGTGGGCTGCTGGGGGTTCGCAAGGGTTTGGGGGAACCTCTAGCTAAGATTCTGTGCAGTTCGGAGAACCCCCAAATCCCCGCCCCACCCACCCCGCCCCTCCCAGGAGTCCCCACGTGGCCCATTTTGGATGCAGGTAAGTGCAGGGCGGGCATGGAGGCTCAGGGAGGGCAAAAAATGGAAGTTCAGGAAGGCTGGAAATGGGCCTGTTTCCAGCCTCCAGAGGGCCTCCGGAGCCTAGGGAGGCCATTTTCACCCTCCCGGAGGCTCGAGTAAAGCCTTCAGAGCCCGTGGAGGGCAAAAACACCCCCCCTGTCATGGTTCAGAAAGCCAACTAGGCCACGCCTACCATGGCCACACCCACCCATGGCCTACCATGGCCACGCCCACCCAGCAATCAGGCACAGAACCCCTTGCTAAAAATTTTGAAGCCCACCCCTGCTTCAGATGATATTCAGTTGTCGGTGAAGAAATATAAGTCCCACTGAAATCTTTGTCACAAATTAGGCATAATCAGTATTCTCGTTCCAAACTCTAATTAACAGCAGCATATGTTTCATTTCGGTAGAACAATTCCTCAGAGATATCTTCATTATCTTTAGGTATGTGACAGAGGACAGCTGTCAGTACTTATTTCTCATTAGGAAAACAGCCATCTACAGACATTATTAAGAGATATGCTTGTTAATAGAAAACGCTAATGCTAATAGCCTTCATAAAAGGCAAATCCAATCCCAAAGAGCTATCAGTCAAGTGGATAATTATACTGAATATTATTAAAGAACTTCAACAATATCTATTTTCTCCTTTCAGGCAAATAGATCCATAAAGATATATCTTGCTTTGATTCACAAAATTAAACCTTCTTCATGCAAATAATCTTTATAGCTATCAACTAAAAACGTATGCATTTTATGCCATTTTCTCTAATACATTTATTCTTGTAGACTGTAACTATATTTACAGACATAAAACAAATAAGAAGTACAGATCCTAACAAACAAGGCTACACAGAAAAGGAAAAATGATCAGGAAAATGAAAATAAAGTAAACTAAAGCAATACTAAAATAAGATACAAATACATTTAAAATTATAAAGTGCGGTGACTGAAGTTAAAGTGTTAAAAACTTATCTTAACTATAGCATGGTGAAAATAAATGTCTTTCACAAAAACCTAAGATGTCACTATGTTCTAACCCACGGGTGTCAAACTCGTCGCGTCACGTTGCCATCACATGACGTTTTGCGACATTTTCCCCCTTCACGGAGCTGGGGTGGGTGTGGCCTGCACGTGACACATCCAGCCCATGGGCCGCGAGTTTGACACCCCTGTTCTAACCAATATAAAACTCTATAATATCAATAACAATATTTTCTTAAGTACATGAGCATTCTTACAAACCAAAGCTTAAATGTATTTATTTAATATACAGTACATGTTATTGAGTTTAATAGAACTTAACTTGCAAATAAATGTAGGTTACAATCCCAAATCCTGAAATGTAAGCAATAAAATTAGAATCAGCCTTCACAGTGATTACAAACCAGTGCTTAGTAAGAGCTTAAATATCCGTAAGTTGTGTTTCAGATCAGTATACTGTATTTTTCAGAGTATAAGACACACCTTTTTACCCCCAAAAAGAGGGTGAAAACTTGGGTGCGTCTTATACACCGAATGTAGCCCCATCCACCCAGCCACCCCCACCCTTTGGCCTCTGTCTTCCAGCAATTTACCTGCTTGCAGCAAACAGGGAAGAGCCTGTTAAGACAAGCAAGTCATTAGCAGCTTCCAGCAGACCCCCAGCTGAATTGCCACATGCTAAAATGAAACTGAAAGTAGCTGCAAAGAGGCAAATTGGTGGGAGAGACACACAGATTTTTATTTTCTGCTGAACTGGATGCAAGGGGGTAAGTGAATAACTATAAATGTCTGTAGAATGTTCAAATTATTAGACTTATTTTTTAAAGACTGCTTTATTATATGCTTTGCTGACTGCTTTATTATTTGCTTTGCTGGCTGTGGAATCCTGGGAGTTGAAGTCCACAAGTCTTAAAGTTGCCAAGGTTGGAGACCCCTGTTCTAGACAACTTAACAAAATAAAGAAGCTTTTTAAAATAAATGCTTGCTCTGAAGAGGCCCAGTGCGATTGTATCTTCTTTTAAATAATAGAAAATAATGTATACTTCCAGAAATTTTAATTAATTCTAACAGCTCTGTACAAGTATAGTCTGAAATGTAACAGTGTCCTGTTTAGTATTAGAGTTAAATCCTGACTTATCTTGGAGTAGATCTATTTAAATAATTGGGAGGAGTTAGTGTGACTACATTTAAGAAAACTTTCTGGGATTAATATACTGCCATAAATGTACATTTCTCCAATTCTTTGCTATTTCTATGGGTCAGGCACACATGCACAGAAATATACAGCAAACAGTGTATAACATCTGTGCTGTTTGCTGTTTGCTATTTGGCAAATTGCTTGGAGGCAGAGGCCTTTTTTCCTTCTTTTCCTCCCCCAAAACTAAGGTGCGTCTTATACTCCGGTGCGTCTTATACTCCGAAAAATACGGTAATTATTATTCATTAAGGTATAGAAAACATAGCTGGATGAGAAAAGTGATAGCAATAGCACTTTATAGCAATAGCACTTTACTTATATACCGCTTCATAGTGCTTTACAGCCCTCTCTAAGCGGTTTACAGAGTTCAGCATATTGCCCCCAACAATCTGGGTCCTCATTTTACCCACCTCGGAAGGATGGAAGGCTGAGTCAATCTTGAGCCTAGTGAGATTTGAACAGCTGAACTGCTGAACTAGCAGTCAGCCTGCAGTCGCAGCATTTAACCACTGCACCACTTCAGCTCTGATATTTGTCTCTAAAAGTATACTTTAAAAGTTCACCAGAGAAATTTAATAAATTTTGATAAAGAAAATGAAACAAAGAAGAATCGATATACAACAGTGAAGAATATATGCTTTTCCATGTTCAAGAGCTAGATAACTGATATCCAGAGAGCAATATCACAATATGTTGGAAGTAAAAAGTAACTTATGTTAAGTCAAAAATGCAAAGAAAATAATGGAAGCATCCACCAATCAGGGCAAAATCTCTAATGAGATATTCTTATGTAACAGCTTAGAAATTGGAATGTGCTGCAGGAATATTGAATCAAAACCATTTAGTATGGTCTAGTTTGTGAAGTAGTGTATTATTAAAAAAATTCAAAGCAACCATGAACAAATTAGCTGAACTTGATCAAATCATTGTCTTTCAGACTCAATTATCTTGTAAGACACGGTCATGATTAGATTTATTGCACCGCATAAAGGCAGGTTGCCATAAAGTGCTTCATATCTTTTGACCTTTATAGAGAACTGCACCTATTTAAAATCTGTTTCTCTTCTTTTCCTGTGTTCTTTTTTCTGTTATCGCAAATTGTTTTTTCAACTTTGTTTTGTTATTTCCCTATACTTCTATAGCAGCGGTTCTTAACCTTTTTAGTGGTTAGCACTCCCTTGAATCTGAAAATAAGCTCTTGCACCCCCTTAAAAATGTGTGTATATTTTTTATTTAAGAAAAAACATTTATTGCATAAACAAATGACGTGTTTATTTACAATATATATTACTATATAACATTATTATATTATATTATATATTATATATATATATATTACATTACGTTACGTTACGTTACGTTACGTTACGTTACGTTACGTTACGTTACGTTACGTTACGTTACGTTACATATTATATTATATTATATTATATTATATTATATTATATTATATTATATTATATTATATTATATTATATTATATTATTATATTATATTATATTATATTATATTATATTATATTATATTATATTATATTATATTATATTATATTATATTATATTATATTATATTATATTATATTATATTTACATTACATTACATTACATTACATTACATTACATTACATTACATTATATTATTACATTACATTACATTATATTACATTACATTACATTACATTACATTATATTATATTATATTACTATATAACATAAAAACACGGTCACCTCGTTCGTATTTTTTTTTAATTTTTGAAATATCTCTCTCATTCCTGGAAATGCTCTCTTGCACCCTCAGGGGTGCAAGCACCCCAGGTTAAGAACCACTGTTCTATAGTAATGTAAGTTTAAGCATGTACTGTAAATGCAGGTTATGTTAGACTGTATTGATAGACACAGACTGTGTCTGTGACTGATGACCTGGAGCCATTCTTTCACACAGTTCATTTTAATTTCAGTGCTGGTATCATATTTCATATGCAAGACTATCAATCAGACATGAAACAATGCAGTCCATTCTAATGATTTGTGAGAATTCTCCTGTGGCTTGGTACTTCTAAATTTTTTTTTAAACATGTCAAGTTGTTTGATTAAAAGATCAGAAAACCAAAATGCTTTGGGTCCAGAAGATACCGTGCTACACTTTGTCACAGCTGCTTTAGAAGTTTATTATTGGTAGGCACAATATGACGACTTTATGACTTTTCCCTGACCAAAGTGGTCAGCTTCAACATTTCTACAAATTCATCCAGCATCTCTCTTAGTTTTGATCAAAATGTTGGAAATGGGCAACTGTTGCCAACCAAATCCTGCCGAAATATAATTCCGGCACTTGCTACCATTAGCCAAACTTATTTATTGACTAAAGTTTAAATAGTTGTGAAGTAATTCTGGGTGGCCAACATCAGCAGTGGGTTCCTCCCAGTTCAGCCCAGTTCTTAGAACTGGTAGCGGCGGCAGCAGGAGGCTCCGTCCACACGCAAGCGCGCGCGCAAACCGGTAATAAAGGGTTTTAGAATCCACTACTGGCCAACATGTTTTTAAAAGATCAGTATAAATGACAAGTTTTGAACCCCAAAACATGTAACAAAAGAAAGCAATAGATAGTAACCAAGAATAAGTCCTTCAAATATACTTAACAAATTTCACAGGCTCAATTCACTGGCAGTAATTATATAGGAGATGGCTCAAACATGAGTGACTGTCCATATCGCCTCCCAGTCCAGAAAAGCATGCAGACAGCAAAGAACATGAAGTTGCATAAAGATCCTTCTGGGCACAGCTACCATCTGCTCTTTGAATAGGAGCCCAAGAGGACCTCCCAAATTATACACCAGTTCTCTTTGGGTAAGGTGGCCCTAAAACTCAGAGCTAAACAGGGTTTAAGCAGATACCTGTTCTTCCCTATGCAGACACCCACCCCCCAACAGCCTTCAGAGATTAGGTCAGAACCTCCATGGCATTGCTTGGTCAGCTCAGATGAAGATATTCCATTTAATAAGCAAACACATTATCTAAAACCCATTGAGTTAGACAAATAAGCTTTTATTGGTGGCATCTTCCTGACATAGTTACAAGTTTAAAGTAATGAAAAGTGTGGCCAAAAGGCAGACACTATCTTTACATCTAAAGCTGGAAAATAGTAAATGCTATACAAATTAGTTAAACTAGGGTCTCTCTTTATTTTGCTATTTATTTGCTTACTTGTTTTGATGATTTGGACCCACAGATACTCTTGAATTAAACAATTACTACAGCAATGGCCTATAACGTATCTCTTGAGCAATCTAAGCCCAGATCAGACTGTCAATGCACACATGTATGAGAATCCCTGTGTTTGTATATCGTTTCCAATGATGAGAAATACATTTTAACTTGTTATGCTTTCCCGTTATTTTTTCAGCATACAAAACTGAACACTTGCTTAATGTCAAAGAGGTTATTTCTAGAGAATGTAAAAAGAGGAAAAATAATGTCATAGCAGAAGGAGAGAACTTTTTCTACTAAAGATGACAGTTCACCCATGGGGGTAAAGGTTAACTAGAACTTGAACCTTTTGAAGTGAATCCAGAGTCAAAAGCAAACAGAAACTGCAGTACCATTTAATTTACTGCATATACATGAAGGTTATGCAGTATTTCTGATTCACTGTCCCAAAAACACTTCCCAGACTATAGGAGCATCAAGCTTAACACCTATCAATAACACTTAAAAAAAGACATGTCCTTTCCTGGAATTATCTTGTTAATTAGGCAGCTGATGAAAATGCATGGCTGCTTTAGGTTAAAAAAAAATCGAATGGAATTAAACTGAAGTAGTTTTTGCAGGCATATACTGTAGGTAGTGTTCAATTTATAACCATATTTGAGCCTGGGACTACAGACTTAATCCATTGTGATTAAATCCACGCCTGATTTTATGACTTTTTTTTTGCAGAAGTCATTAAGGGAAAGCTGCAGCAGTTAAGCAAATCCATTTTATCCCATGGGCATTTGGGCTGGAAACAAGAAGTAAATACCGGAAACCTACCAAAAAGAAATGCTGCAAATGGCAGTCATGCTGCAAATGGCCATAAATGTGAGCTGGTTGCCAAGTGTCCAAAATGTGATCGTGTGACCGTAGAGAGGTACAGTCAACAGAACTTTGAAATTGGGTCATAACTTCAAACAGTTGCTAAGCAGCTTCAACAGTTGCTAAGCAAGGAGTACTTACAAGTGTGAATACATACAACTATTAGTTAATTTCCTCAGAATCTGGGGAGTTAAACAAGAAATTAGGGTTCACTCTAGACTTTACTTTGTATATCTGATGAAGTGGTCTGTGTTTCACATACGTTAACTGAATAAAAAATTTGTTAGACTTTAACAGTGCCACAAAAGTGTTCAGTTTCTCAGATTCAGCTGTTCTCAATATTTATGAGTCCTGGAATCTACTGCTAGGAATCTTTATTGGGTCATTTCAGTACGCTTTTTTATCATTATATCCTTGAGTATTTAAGGAGTATGTAAAGATGATACAGCACTCCATGTGCCTTCGGCGTTTAGTCATGCTGGCCACATGACCACAGAGACGTCTTCAGACAGCGCTGACTCTGTGACTTAGAAACAGAGATGAGCACCGCCCCTAGAGCCGGAAACGACTAGCACGCAGTGCGGGGGAACCTTTACCTTTATCTTAAAGATGATATAATTTTGCTTTGTGCTCCTGTCTTACAAATAAGCACCAGACTGCCAAAGTTCAGAAACTGGAGAAATTATGGAACAATTCAGCAGCAGATTTAAATGTATAGAGAACAATTCTCTTTTTACCTTTTTCATTTCCTACAATTCAGAGAAAGAATACCTGAATCATGCTGTTAATCCGAGAGCTGACTTTGGAATGACAGCTGCTATTGGGAACCCTGCTGTTAAGCTGTCTCCTTAGTGAAAAATGCTGCTCATAATTAATTCATACATTAGATGGTTTTAATGGGGTTTTTTTTTGAGTAATATTCAAACAAACAACTACATCAATGCAATTATTTCCTCTATCCACTCTCTTATGAGATAACATGGAGGCAAATGTAGGTAGCACCAATAAACAACTCTTTCACATTTGTTAAAAGTCCTTTGTAAGTCAAAATAGAAATAAATATGCTGAGAGGTCCTGGCTGATGAAGGTCCCTTCTTGTTTACAGTTTTGTATGCACTTATTTTTAAAAAATTAATTTGTCATTATTTTTAATGACAAACCTCGAAACATCATTTGTCCACAAAGCATGGCATTATGCTCTATAGCAGGGGTGTCAAAATCACTGGAGTCACCGCATTGTCACATGATGTATCGGGACTTTTTTCCGCTTCTCTAAAGCGGGCGTGGGCAGCGCGTGACACATCCGGCCCGCGGGCTGGGAGTTTGACATTGACATATTTATCAGAATCAAGGCTTTTGGATGTAGATTACATGACTCTTTTTTAAAACTTTGTAAGTGTTAATTATACTACTTTACCAGTTATTAAGATAGTTCTAGACCCCTTTTATTTCAAAACTTATAGACTTTCAGCCTACAGTTCAGGAGGCAACAAGCTTTCAGTCCCCTGTGATTGATGAGGATGATTCTGCTAAGGTAGGTGCTGATTCAAAGTCTGAGGTTGGACAAGTATACAAAGCCCTAAATCACACTGCCAGGCAAAAAGACTTGAACAGCAGAGGTCATCTTGGCATCTCAAGAGGAAAAGATGATGATTCCTTTTATGAAGCACAGCAAGGAACTCTGGCTATTTAACAGCATGTGTCAGATTTCTTCTCCTTGTTAGAAAAATTCTCCTGCTTTCTGTGACCTTTTCCTCTAAGGCTCTGTGATTTAGTTTGACTTTGGGTCAGCTTCTGTAGAATAACTGGTATTTAACCCGCTGACTTTTCTTGGAAATCCTGCAACTGAATTCTTAAAAGCCAGCAGCTTGCAATGTTAGCATAATCGTGAGTTTTAAATTACCAGTTCTTGAATCTATTTTGGCTACTGGTAGAAAATTTGCAACACAGTCATCAAATCATATCTATATCTATATGATCTGGGACTTAAATGTAAGCTCTTTTTCTTCCAACCTTTCCTATCAGTGGTGTTACGTACGGACGGACGTTGGTTATTTGCATATTGGCCGCTGATTGGATGATCTCGCGGCGGGAGTTTTAAAGGACTGTCAGTGGCTGGCAGACTCCAGGCGAAGCCCTTAAAAGTGGCTTGCCTGCAGTCTGGCGGCGTTCTAGTCTAACTACATCTTGGAGAGAATAAAAGTGCTGAACGGTTACTGTGCCTCGCCTCCTCCTTTACGGGCGAATCTAACAAAGGACTTCTGGCCATTCTTCTTCCCAGCATTACATTATTCATTGTTATCTGCAATAAAGCAACCTGCCTAACAGAATAACACAGTTGGAAGGGACCTTGGAGGTCTTCTAATCCAACCCCTTGCTCAAGCAGGAGACCATATACCATTCCAGACAAATGACTATCTAATCTCTTCTTAAAAGCCTCCAGTGATGGAGCACCCACAACTTCTGAAGGCAATCAAGTTCCTGAACACGAGGTTGAACTTATGAAAGATACTGATTTATACTTAATTATGTCTGGCCTGATAGCTGGGAGGCTACCAAAGATCCTCCTTTCTATGTGGACTTGTATTTCCAGAGAATACCTATTTCCTTCCACTTGTTCTATTAATCTTTGCCTGACATGATTCATATCATAATTACAGGAGAATGTTAAACCCTTTAGCCCTGACCCTAAAATTTCTGACTTTTTGAAAGAGTGGGGATGCTTGTTAATACTATTTAATAATAATTGAATTATTTTAATCTGGTATTCCCGGATAGTGACTATTTTTTCACAATGGATTAATTAAATGAATGCATGATGGGGTACAATAAACTGACCCCAAGCTATGTATATTTACTCTCTGGTCATCTTTACATTCCAAGCACAAAGGTTGGTTCACAGATTACAAGCCAAAACAGAACAACCCAAAATTTAGTGTAATGTTTGATGCAATCAGAATAACAACAAACAGGCCTTTTGCATGAATAATTCAGTGCATGGAAGGCGAATCCCGCAATGGTGTAAACATAAAGTAAGCCTTCCATCCATACGGCTCTACAAGAAGACTTCCCACACACTTACACTCCCATTTAAAAGCATTCTGAACAGAATAGCACCGGGCAAAATCCTTTGAAAAGGGTACTTTGCTGAAGTAGTTTGCCATTTTTTCCTCCAGCCTTACACAGCTGTTTGTAAAGCTGCTTCAAACTGCTTTCACGTTTGTATGTCTGCACAGCTGATGTGCTTTACTGGAAGAGTGGTGGGGGAATCATTTCACTTTCATGCAGAGGCAGTTAAAGTTGTTTGTGAAGCAGCTACTCTGAGCTTGGGAAAAAGATGTAAAAGCCTTAATGATTCAAGGAAGGGTACTTTTTCCAACATCTTGTACATCATCAATTGCCTCTTTTAAACAATTTGCATAGATTCGGTGCAGAATAGAGAAAGTGATGTGATGGGCAATCAACAATCATGTACTAATTAGACCACTGCTACCCAGTAGTCAGTGGAAAAATGAAAGTAGAGTAACAGGATCAGAACTGGATAGATAGATAGATAGATAGATAGATAGATAGATAGATAGATAGATAGATAGATAGATAGATAGATAGATAGATAGATAGATAGATAGACAGACAGACAGACAGACAGACAGACAGACAGACAGACAGACAGACAGACAGACAGACAGACAGACAGACAGACAGACAGACAGACAGACAGACAGACAGACAGACAGACAGACAATATAATTGAAGTGCAATATATTTGGGGAGGAAGGGAGGGTTATTGTGTAACAGCTGCTTCTCTGTCTAACTTAATTTCCTCACAAAGAAAATACGACGGAGAATGGACCCAGTGTGCTTCTCTTGGTATTTACATCCTAGGGGAGTCAGCAGTTGAATTGGTCAACTATGTGCAGATAAATCTTTGTTAAAATATAGCAATTTTATTCAATTGGTTCTTTTGAAGAAGTATTTCAAAAAGCACTTTTCAAAATGTGTTCTTTTTCTTTCCCAGTATTCAGGTGTTAAAATTAATAAAATACAATTTCCAAATTGACATTTTTTTTATTTTTCATGGATATTTGGTACATCAAAGTAAATCTTTCTTTTCTCTTGCCTTACAAGAGAAAATTTTAGTTTGTGCTATAGAAATTTAAATGAAAAGACATTTAGCGCTTTTTACATTTATTGCTTTCAATTAGTGTTATATGTTTAGAAATTAACTCCTGTTTGTAACCATAAGTACTGCAATTCATCAATGTGAACATAACTTGATCGGGATATGCACAATTACTTGTAGTGAATATTCTGTGCTAATTACTTTGAATTTTTATAATCAACAACTTATATGGAGCAATTATGCAAATATTTATGGAATAGTATCACCAGCTTTTTGTCCTTTAAATGGCACCATCTCAACACCAGGCCTGCCACTTAAGGTATATGAGAAGTATCATAAATAGACCTATACGTACTAAAGGGACTCCCACTTTAAAATGAGTAGTGCTGAATTCCAAGTCAGTCTTTAAGCAAAGAAGATTCAAGGTAATTACACAGTAGTTCAAACTAAGCTATTAACTACTACTTAATGTCAATTACGTTAAGGAAGAAGGGTCTACCATGTAATATCTACACAGTGATTCATTTATCATTGAAAAGGTAATTACAACTTTGGTACATCTGTCAGTTCAGTCAATCTTTCCAATGCAAGTCATTAAGAATCTGGATCAACTGTAGTTGCAATAGAAATGAGGACAATTTGTACTTATGGAAATACAGTAGTAATGTGGATGGAATGTCAAGAATAAAGCAAAAGTATTGAAAAGATAGAAAGAAACCCAGTGTGGAAAATGTCCATTACATTCCAAGACGAAAGAAGATAGTGAACTACAGCATCACATTTTTATGAATACGCAATGCTTGACTTTTTAATAGCTAAATTGCTCTCTAAAAGCAGAAGTAAGGCCCTTCTTTAAGTGTTACCTACAAGGAATTGTGTCCTGCAAATGAAGGAAAATAAATGTGTATTAGGTTAATGTTGCAGGATCTAATCTGAGTCAATCCAGGACTGACTAGAACCAAAGGTTTATTCTTCCAAGTTTTCAGGCTTACACTGGAGCTCGTCATCAGGGAGCATTCTCTCTCTCTCTCTCTCTCTCTCTCTCTCTCTCTCTCTCTCTCTCTCTCTCTCTCTCTCTCTCTCTCTCTCTCTCTCTCTCTCCCTCCCTCCCTCCCTCCCTCCCTCCCTCCCTCTCTCTCTCTCTCTCTCTCTCTCCTCCCTCCTTCCCTCCCTCCCTCCCTCCCTCCCTCCCTCCCTCTCTCTCTCTCTCTCTCTCTCTCTCTCTCTCTCTCTCTCTCTCTCTCTCTCTCTCTCTCTCTCTCCCCCCCCCCTTTGGTCCTAATGTCCAGTTCAAATTGGGTCCTGTGAATTGTGTCCTGCTTGATAAAATTCTAGAGGTGCTAAAACTAGAAGACAAACAGAAGTAAGCAAGATTGTCAAAGAAGCTTCTTGCACCACAACAAAGACATTCTTAGATTCAGATGGCTTTGTGCCTAAGGCAGGACTTGAACTCATGATCTGTTTGTTTGTTTGTTTGTTTGTTTGTTTGTTTGTTTGTTTGTATCCTGCCTTTATTATTTTTACAAATAGCTCAAGGTGGCAAAACATATCCAACAAATCTTCCTCTTTCTATTTTCCCTGAAACAACCCTGTTGAAATATTGAAAATAAAAACATTGAAATGTTGAAGGAAGTGAAAGATGAACTATGAACAAATGATTTTAAAATTCAGTAAAAATGGACCGTGAGGGAATGATTTGAAAACGAAATCATTTTAGTTAATTTTTGAAAGATAAAAATACTGACGAACAGTTCACAGTTGCCTGATGCCTTAATCACTATCCTGAACAGCCTTTTTCTTTTTACTGATCACTCAAAAAAAACAACCTGTTATTACTGAAATGTCACCACGTTGTTTGTTCTATTGCTAGCTATTAATTTTAAATTGCCTTTGGTCTATTAGAAAAAGCTGATTTTGCTTAAATTGGATGACTCATGCCTCATAACATTTAATTTTCCCAGCTATTGCTGTTATTTGTTGCTTTATAATTTCCAAAGCATTTTCAATTTTCCTGGTGCCAGGCCAATATTTTTTTAATTAGTCTTGTCTTGATTCCTACATTCTTCAATTTTTACTCTCTCATGTTCTTTAAATCTGATCTTAATTTCTTTATTTTGGCCTCCAGTCTGATCTTCCACTTTGTGATTGAATATGAGTTGGCTTTTTTCTTTCTTTCATTCATTCTTTCTTTCTTTCTTTCTTTCTTTCTTTCTTTCTTTCTTTCTTTCTTTCTTTCTTTCTTTCTTTCTTTTTTCCTAATTTAGATACCAGTTTTTCTGTTACCACCATTAGTATACTGTAGACAAGCTGATCGGTCTGTTTGATAGATGGTATTTTAATTCTTGCAAGTGCCTTATTTACATCTTTTGTATTTATTTATTTGTTTGTTTATTTAATCATGTTTATGTAGTGTATTTTGGAGGTGGTGACCCTTTGAGAGCTGTATCCAACGAAATTTCATTTTAATGTATGCCATGTACATTTAGTGTACATTCAAAGTGACAATAAAGTTATTATTCTATTTATTCTATTCTATTCCAATTTACAAAAGCAAGCCATAATGGTATGATTTTCAAATATTGTATACTTTTGTCTTGTCTGTGGCTAGGACCAGTTTACCCAGCCATCACTCCTGAGTCTCATTGCCCACTTGTTGACAAATGCACACGAACTCTAACATCTGAGATAATCAGAGGTGGTATTCACTTACTTTCCCCACCCGCAGGTTGCTAATACTAGTTTGCCCAAACCATCCAAACCAGCTGAATACCACCTCTGGATATGATCCTTGTTGCTCCATGTGACAACTGGTCCAATATAGCAGTCTTTTTTTTCTCTCATCATATTAAATGGGTTGATGGATATGCTTAGTCTGACTCTTCACTAAGACCTGTCTGGCATGGGCGACCCATCTGGTAGGAATACATTTATTGCCAGCGTAGCTCTCAATCTTATCAGAGCATTGAAGCCCCTCTCCCACAACAAGGGGGGAGTGTTATTTACTATTTTTTGTTGATGGTGGTGATGGTGGTGGTCACATAGTCACCAAGATGTTTGGATTTGGCATTTTTATCCAACTATCGAGGTTTTTTCCCAAGGAACTGGGGTAGGCAGATGCTGTAGGATGTGTTGAATTATCATTGCAGGATGCAAGCTGTTCCAAGTAAAACTGTCTTTTGTAATTGACCGATGGTGATTTTTGTCAATGCTGTTCTATTTTCTGAATAATCTTGCACATATTGAACACCGATTATCTTGATGGTTTTATGCAACAATGGAAAACAAAGTACATAATTAAAAAAAAATAAAACCTTCACAAAGAGATAAACTTTCAGAATCTACAAAATCTTTTGCACAAAGAATTGTCTAAAGACAAACAAGAAATATTTTTTTAGAGATTAGGGTCTTCTTAAAGCTAATCATTCATTGCAAAATATTACTGTAAGCTACTACATTTTCAGAAGACTGATGGGATTTCTTATCAGTTCTTTTAAATGATATTCTTCCTGAAATTGGCCTTTTGAGTACAATCTCATGTAACACCAAAAATTTAATATTTAGATCAGAAAAGCCTGTACATTTAACTATGAACTATAATTTTCCACAGTAGATAACGTCTAGAGAACAATGCAATGATTTTGAATAGAAAATTCAGTAGCAAAGGGTTTCATTTTTTTGAAGAAATAATTACTCAGTGTAACAATATCCTACATTTCCAAAAATAACCTGGCTTTAAGTATGCCCAACATAGTATATTTCACTTTTTACTCTCATCTCTTTGCTAATTTCCTAATTCTTGGTACCAATATTTCAATGGTCAACTTCTATTCATACAATAGAGTTTCTAATCCTTTCCTCCTTGATCTATCTGTTCCCAGCAGCTGTTGTTATTCAGTTGTTCAGTCAGTTCCAATTCTCCATATCCTGACTGACAATTTTGTTCAGATTGTCTGTTGGTAACTGCTTCTTGGAATTATTTTAAGTTCATGGTTGTGTAATCAGTGATTGTACTTACTGTCAGGGTCTTTTTCAATTGCCTTCACTTTTTTCCACGCACCAAGGTCTTCGCCATGACTCTTGTGTTTATATTATGTCCCCACAATATTTAAGTTATCGCTTCATTATTAGTGTTCCCAGTGAGGAGTGGAATATATCACTGAATTATTTGTTTTTCTTGAAGTCCAACATGTTCTCAACAGTTTTATCATGCACATCTGTTTTTCTTCATCCAGACTTTCTGATAGATTTTATAGCTCGAGATTGCAAATTGGTCTTGAAAATTGCTTTTGTTGTAAGTTTGTTGTCTCCTAGCCCTAACCTACCACAAAATTTGTTTGGAGGAGCAACTGTATTCTCTTGACCTACAGGCAGAAAGATTGGTTATAACTGTAAATGAAATGAAACTGTGTAGTGGCTATGCTAACTTCACACATCTAACAGTGGCTTACCTAATTACTTTTCACTCAGTTAACCAACGTTTCTGGATTCACATGCTATATCACACTGATCACATATAGGCTGTTTCTACCACATGATAGTCTAAAATGTAGTTGGTTAATTTTGTATCTCAAGGGGTAATATAAGTGTAGCCACTGTGATACCATAGAATATATAATTCTTCTCTAATTTCATACATACTCATATACCAGACATTTTAGCAATGAGGGCTACTAGTATCATATTTGCACAACAGGGGTAATTAATATAAATATAGGCCCAAAAATACCATGTGGCATTTTATGCCAGAAATCACTTGAGAAGTGTTATCTAAGAACATTCTAGATAATTAGGAATCCCACATCCAATATGACTCATAGATTATGTCTTCTGTCAAATATCAAGTGTATAATTTTCCAAGCAGTAGAAGCAAAATCACCTTCTGACAATTAATAATGATCAGCATTGATATAAGACTTCACCCTTGATTACCAGTTGTACTAGTGCTGCCTCTTAAAAATTTTCCTTCCCAACCTGCTTTTAAAACTCAGCTTTTAAATGGCCATGTTAATTGCAAAAGGTGCTTATGTATAGTCTTTACTATAAATCAAGACAACTTAAACATTCACTGAAATGATTACATTTCTAAGAAATAAAAGAACATTTAAAATATTTGTTTTAAATCAGATTATTTTGAAATTCATCTTTTTCTGCCTCACACTTTCTTTCCAACGGTTGTTCTATGGTGACAATGTCAATTGAACTTATTTGGAAACAGAAAAACATGAACATACCTAGAATTATAAAATGTAAATTTCCTTTTAAGAACAGTAAAACTATTAAATATAATCACTGTATTCATCTAAAGTCATAAAATGCTCTGGTACATACCTGCCACTGTAAACTTTGACTGTAGAATTGACAATCTGTAGCCCTCCAATTGTTGCCAAACTGTAATTCAGTACTCCTTGAAGCATAGTGACTGGTGGAGATGTTAGAAGCTGTAATTCAACAGTATGTTCACCTTACTCCATTCCTATACTTGTAGATGTATAAAGCAATAGATGTATACTAAGAAAAGGCTAATGTCTAAATTAAATAATAGTTTTATCCAAGATAAAAAAGAATCTACTTTAATTTAGATTACAATTTCAATTAATTAAATCCAGTTTAAATCATTTAAAAGATTCTTCACATTAAAGATTAAGGGGTCCTGAAAGTTAAATGGGATTCTGAAGACACAGGTGTCCTTTTCCAAATTAAAGACTAGTGCACAATTCACTTGTCAGTATTGACAAACGAGTTATGAAATGAGTACTGGCAGTATAAGAAAGTTTGCTAATTGAAATCTTAATTACAAGTAATCACAGATGATTAAGCTCTAGGCTCATCTGTTTTGCAGATACATTTAGATATGGTAGGAATGGCAGCTTACCATAATTTTAGATAAAATGGGTCCCATTTCCATTTCTTTTCTTCTAAAGTATTATAAAGAGCTGAAAATATAAATATGAACTATAAACTATGAAATGTATATATAAAAACAGAAGGTTTAATTATGTGGTAGAGATTCATAAAACAAGTCCAGGAAACTTGTGATCCATCGGACTGATGAATGCAGTCATTAACCAAACCATATTTCCAGGACATGAATAGTCTCCCTTTATAGGAACATATGTTTAAAGCAGGGGGCACAATGGCTCAGTGGTTAAAGATGCTGAGCTTTTCAGCTGGAAAGCTGACAGCCCTGTTTCAAGAGTCAAGCACTGCATGATGGGGTGAACTCCTGTCCTTGACTGAGCTCCTGCCCACCTAGCAGTCCAAAAGCATGCAAATGCAAATAGATAAATAGGTACCATTTCAGTGGGAAGATAACAGCATTCTGTGCCCCTCTGCATATAGTCATGCTGGCCACATGACCACAGAAATGTCTTCATACAATGCTGGCTCCGCTAAGAAATGGAGATGAACTCTGCCCTCTAGACACAAATGGACAGTTGTTTCCCTTTCCTTTTATGTTTAAATCAGGTATTTGAAATGGATATTTTTCTAACTATTCCTCACTGATCACTTACCATTCTCATTTATTCTTGGATTTCCAAATGCACCAGTCAAATTTGCTATTCTCTCTTATTTCTTTCCATTAGTCCGTTGACATTACCTACCCAAATAATGTTTTCCTAGGTCAGGGATGGCGAACGTATGGCACGCGTGCCACCTGTGGCACGCGGAGCCATATCTGTCGGCACTCGAGCCGTTGCCCTTGCTCAGTTCCAGCGTGCATGTGCGCGCCGGCCAGCTGGGTTTTGGCTCATGCGGAGGCTCTGGGAGAGCATTTTAGGCTTCCGGAGGGCCTCTGGGGGGCAGGGGGCATTTTCACCCTCCCCAGTCTCCAGGGAAGCCTCTGGAGCCTGGGGAGGGCGAAAAACGTGCCTACTGGGGCCCACCGGAAGTCGGGAAACGGGCCGTTTCCAGCCTCCAGAGGACCTCTGCGGGTGCAGGGGAGGCCGTTTTCACCCTCCCCAGGCATTGAATTAAGGGTGTGGGCACTCGGCCGTTCATGATAGCGCACGCACATGCACTTTCGGCACCCGAGGGAAAAAAGGTTCACCATCACTGTCCTAGGTCATATTTATGCAGAATGTTGCACATTTTTTCCAAAATTCATATTTGGTTCTATCATTATTATCAAACACTGGTACACAACATAAAAATATCACTAACTGACCTACTTTCATTCACACAACAAAGCAATTGACACTAAGTCATAGCTTCTGATATATATTTTAACCTTTTCATTCATAATTAAATCTACTTCACTTCTCTGCATGTCTTAATCAATGCTTTCCCAACACCAGGCCATTTTCCTTCAAATATATTACATGATTTCCTTTTCTTGCCCAGAATTTCTAAGGAATGGAATAATTATATCAGAAAATGTATTTCCCCCCCTCTCTCTCTCTCTCCCTCTCCCTCTCCCTCTCCCTCTCCCTCTCCCTCTCCCTCTCTCTCTCTCTCTCTCTCTCTCTCTCTCTCTCACACACACACACACACACACACACACACCAAAGTCTAAAAATTAAGAGTTAATAGAGTATGTTATGTGTATTGGACAAATGAAAAATAAAAAATTGTAGTATTGGCTCCCATCCTAATTGTTGGATGCTATTTCACAAAGGGAGAGCAATACAGAAAATGCTTTTTCTCTTACTGACATATCAAATACTTCCGCTAACAATGATCCATGGAGATCTTATCATCATAGTATAGACCTGAATCTGAGTTCTTCCCAGTATTCAGCTGAACTCATTCCTTCTCTATCACCCAAAGGAAATGAGAGTATCTTCTGTTGCTTCATCCCCTGGAATCCACGCTCTGTGGATTGATTAATAGGGGCAGGACACTTAGTTACAATCCTGTCCAAGGCCACTGCTGCCTCTGTATTCTAAGACAGGGTTGTCAAACTCAAGGCCCGCAGGCCAGATCCGGATGTGGGGTGCTTAGATCTGGCCCACGTGGCCACCCTGGAAACAGTGAAGGACCGGCCCGTGGTGCCTCTGCCTGTGAAAATGGGCTCTTGAGCTCCTTTTTTGGCTGCAACAGCCTCCTGCAACCTCTGCCAGTGAAAATGGAGCTCAGGTGGCCCTCCCAAGCTCTGTTTGCACTGGCAGAGGGTTGCAGGAGGCCATCACAGCCAAAAATGGAGCTAGGGAGCCTGTTTTCACTGGCAGAGTGCTCAGGCCACCACAGGTGCCGACACGAGTGATGTTGAGCTGGCTATGCCTACCCCGGCCACACCCATCCTGGCCCCCCAAGATCAAACACAACCCTGATGCGGCCCTCAATGAAATCGAGTTTGACACCCCTGTTCTAAGACATGATTACAACCTTAGAAAGACTGGCCTCGGGAAAATCCTTACATGCCATATGGAAACCAAAAGGATCTACTAAGTCCTTGGAGCAGAATAATTAAGTAGGTTCATCTTCCTATGGAAATTGGTGCTACCAATTAATTCCATAGTATCCAAAGTCTAACAAAGGACAAAGGCTCCAAGACAAAATCTAGATCTAATATATGTCTTCCAACACGAGTTGGGTTCCTGATGATCTTGGACAAACCCTGGAGAAGGGAAATTAATGCCGCTGAATATGATTATTGCAAATCATGTTGCATGATCCAGCAACTTGGGAGGGGATGCTACTGTGGGGCAGAGGGGCAGCCCAACAATCCCAGTTTGTCCATGCCTTTATAAAAACTATGAAAGATTTGGAGACAAAATACTATAATCCAAATGCTGAAATTGCTTCCTTACAAGAAATTGCTGTTAAGTATTATTTTTTTTCCATTTCACTTGTCCAACTTTTGTCTATTTTGAAGACTGCCATTGTAATGTTAGGTTCTCACATTTTCTATTTTTCCAATTCCAGATATATACAAAAATTGAATGGATTTTCTCCTATTATTTATCACAATGTTGAGAGAGAGAGAAATTTCCATAGCTTTTTTTTTAATTCCCTCTGACACAAAACAGATTCATTTGAAAGTGATGTCCCTCAAGGTTGCAATAACATCAGTGCTGGTTATTGTTTGTTCCCTCCTCTCTGGTGTATTTTTGTCTGCTTCTTGCGCAATGGCTTTATTCATTGCTTTAAAAGTAGTCTCTCTTCCAGGCTTTGCCATCATACTAACCTGATCTGTTATTTCTTTTGTATGGGAAACAAAGAAGAAATAATCCACAGAAGGAAAAGTTGGGGGAAAGATTTCTTTCCAAAGAAGGCTTAATATAGGAACATCTGTGGCCTGGCATGTACATATGTAAGTATGTATTTATGTATATAACTATAAATGTGTTTCAAATTTCTTTCTCCAAACTCTTTTGTTTGTTATGTACCTTCATTTCTATTTTCTTTATATGCCTGTAATTACAACTATCATTTGTTCCCTTTTTTCAATGTTTCTAGCTGGTCAATTATCTTTCTGAATGTGAAATTGGAGCAAAAGGCTACGTGTATGACCTTTTGTAGGATCTGGCTCTAGTTGGTATAGCAATTCCTTTCTATGGAATTAATCTATTATTTTTGTTTGGGAGCAAGAGAACTGTGGTAGCTCTCCAGTTGACCTTCTCGTAGGAATGCAGATGTATCTGTTTCTTTTATCTTTTTATGTTAAATAGACTTTCAAAGGAAAAGATGTTTTGCAGTTTAGAGATGTGAGAAGCAGTTGCTTAACGAATCTGTTTTCCACAAAATAAAGGAACTCAATTTTTGTCTAACCCACTTTAAGATTCCAAGAGTGGTTACATGTAATTTCTACATCCCTGTGAAAAAGTCTTTGAAGCCAGAATCTTCAACTGGGAAACTGAAGGGAGTTCCTTATCTCAATTTCAAACCTTCCTGCCTTAGAAATTGTCAGATCACATTAGTTTGAAAGTCTGAAGGAGGAGACTGGAAATGAGTAGCAATTATTGTGTGAAGTTAAATAATAATGGCTAGAAATGAGAAAGTCTATTCAGTAGCAAACATAGTACTTTCACTTCCGGTTTGACACAGCAAGATGTTTAAATCACTCACAACAATGAAATCTTCCTTTGGGGTTTAATCATTTTTCCAGCCTTGTAAGAAATTACTTGAGATACTGTATGGCTAGGGAAACTCCAGATAACCTTTTCTCCTGAAGATGTATATCCTCTCTGTGGGCACGCGCGCTGTCGCCAGCTGCTCTCCTGGTTTCCGGCACGCCAGCTACTCTTCATGGGTACCGAAGCACCAGAAAATCACCTGAAAAAAGGCCCCAAAAGAGGTCGTTTCCAGGCCGTTTTCTGGCTGTTTTCTGGCCAAAAACAGCCCAAAAAGCAGCCTGAAACGGCCCCAAAAATGACCCATGAAAACATCCTGAAAATGGCCCAAAAAACACCCCAAAACAGGCATGCACGCACCGGCCAGCTGGTCTTCAGGTTTCTTCAGTTATTCATTCATTCTAAGATAGCTGTGTTGCTCTATTGCAACATCATACAGATAGAAATGAGACTTATATGGACTAAAGCCTATTTTTGACAAGATTTACATCTGACCATCCTTGCATATAGTAATTTAATGTGCAAAATCCCACCGGGGAATGGTTCTTCCTACTCTAACATTTCCTTGTGGTTGTGTACAATGGTTATTATTTCTATGAAGGATTTGGGGATGAATCCATTTCCCATATTATTAGTTGCAATTGTACAATCTACAATTTTACTCTTGGTTTTACTGAAATTGTATTCATTGCAGATAAATAGGTACCACTTCGGTGGGAAAGTAACAGTGTTCCGTGACATCATGCTTGGCCACATGGCCACGAAAATGTGTTCAGACAACGCTGGCTCAATGGCCTTGAAATGGGGATGAGCACTGCCCCCTATAGTTGGCAACAACTAGCAGAATAAAATCCACGGGGACTCCTTTTTTACTGAAATTATTTTTCAGATTCTTTTCTCATCAAAAGAAACTACCTAGAAGACAGAGAGTGGAGCAACAGTAGCATGTTGTCATATTATCTTGAGGTTATGATTTAAATGAGGTTAAAGGAACAATACACCAGACTCCACAGTGTGACATTCAGTGAATGTATTGTATGCAGTAATGAGCTAGGATGGAAAGAGTAGTGAAGCAGCAGTCCTGTAACCTGGGAATAGAAACCACTGAATTCATTAATTGTTGTTAGTTTTTTTAATACGCACACATATGTATTTATCTCCCCTCCCCACACCCATTTTGACCTGCTAGATAATTTGTTTGTTTGTTTGTATCCCACCTTAATTGTTTTTACAAATAACTCAAGGTGGTGAACATATTCAACACACCTTCCTCTTCCTATTTTCCTCACAAAAACAGCCATGTGAGGTGAATTGGGCTGAGAGACAGTGACCAACTGGCTTTCAGGCAGAACTTGAACTCATGGTCTCCTGCTTTCTAGCCTGAAACCTTAAAAACTAAAGCACTTTATTTAAATAGTTAAATAAAGACTGGCTCTTTATTTAACTATTTATTTAATTATAAAAATGAATTGTCATTTAACTTTCAAATACTATGTTTGCTTTTTGAATAGCTATATACATTGAATTAATAAATAAAGCCAGTGTTATGTCTACATGTGACAGGATATTCCTTGGAAGTTTAAAAAAAATACACTAAGAATTGGAAGTAATATGAGCAAATGGTTTTAAAATGCAGTACAAATGAACTATAAGGCAATGATTTGAAAACAAAATAACTTTAGTTCATTTCTGAAAAATAAAAATCCCGTTCATATTACAAAGAACAGAACACAGTATTTAAAGTGCCCCTTGAAATTAATATATTTCTTTATATTTAAATATGTACTTTACATTTTTTAAAATGTAAATGTCCAAAAGCAACCGAAAAAATAAGAACCATTTTTGAAGCCCACCCCTGACTTCAACTCTCAGAATGCCTCAGCCGGCAAAGCCGGCTGAAGTCTTAAAGTTGCCAAGGTTGGAGACCCCTGATTTAAAGGAAGGAATATTTGTTGTTAGTTGCAAAGTCGTGCCCAACCCATCGCGACCTGGACAATTTTCTTCCAGGCCTTCCTGTTCTCTACCATTCTCTGGAGTACATTTAAGCTCACACCTACTGCTTCAGTGAGTCCATCCAGCCACCTCATTCTCTGTCGTCCCCTTCTTCTTTTGCCCTCAATCTTTCCCAGCATTAGGCTCTTCTCCAGTGAGTCCTTCCTTCTCATTAGATAGCCAAAGTATTTGAGTTTCATCTTCAGGATCTGGCCTTCTAAAGAGCAGTCAGGGTTCATCTCCTCTAGGACTGACCAGTTTGATTGCCTTGCAGTCCAAGGGACTTGTAGGAGTCTTCTTCAGCACCATAGTTCAAAGGCCTCAATTCTTTGGCGCTCAGCCTTTCTTATGGTCCAACTTTCACAGCCATACATTGCAACTGGGAAAACCATAGCCTTGACTATACGCACTTTTGTTGGAAGGAATATATGCATTATTATTTGTGTGAATCCATTTCTAAAATATTAAATTCTGTATTTATGTTAATTATCCTTTCTATAATGCACCCTTAAATAATTCTGTGCATGTGAATGTAATGAGGAATAATACTTCTTATATTCACTACATTTGTACTCAGATATCTAGCAATGCCAAATATGAATAAAACATACATTATAAAGAAATGTAGGAGACCTCAGTTCAAACATAAACTATTTTTGTCATAGAATATAAAAGTAACTTCAGGAAACATTTCATGATGGTAGGATAATGCTAAATTCTTATTTCTTTGACATTCTCTATAGAAAGAACTTTAAAATGGTTTTAATATTTCCATTATCGCTGTTTCCTGTGTTACATTATTACAGATATGACCAGCGGCTGCTTAATTCTCTAAGAAGTCAAGAAATGATTTTTAACCCTTGCAGACAATTCACTGGCAACATTCTTTGCACTTAAGGTTTTAAATAGAGCTGATTAACTACTTCATTAATTAAATACTATTTGTAACAGAATAGAGCAAATATTCCGCAAATAAAACTGGCAACAGAAGGATTTCTGATTTATCTCTTTGGTGAATTCAAGGGACTCTTTGTACTAACTACACTGAAGCTGTTTTTCTTCTCTCTTGCACCATAGTTAAATGAAAATGTCAAAGCAGATTTTAGGTTCATAGGTTCTACAGATAAATATCACACAGAAACATTCTTTGATGAAGAGATTAGAGCTAGAAATAACTGACAATTCAAAACATCAACATTGTCTTTTTGCAAATTTTGGAGAGAGTCTTTCTTGGAGGGAAAAAAGTTTATTATGGGCCTATTTTGTGAAACCCTATAAGTCAGTGTTTCCCAATCTTGGCAACTTGAAGATATCTGGACTTCAACTCCCAGAATTCCCCAGCCAGCATTCGCTGGCTGGGGAATTCTGGGAGTTGAAGTCCAGACATCTTCAAGTTGCCAAGGTTGGGAAACACTGCTATAAGTGCAAGTGAGTCTTTTTTACATAGGGATTTGATAGATCTGGTTAAGAATCCAGGAAACCACACAAAAAATTCTTAACATAACAGGAAATCTATTCAATGATAATAGCTTTCATTTTTTCTATTAACTTCTAACCCATACGTTCAGCAAAATTTGGGTGCTGAACTGCACTTGCAAAGACTTCAGGAAAGTTTGAGCTCACAGAATTAATTATGCTAGAGTCAGTGAAAAAACTGATGATGCTCAAAACTGAAAAGTTTTGTAGCTATGTGAACACAAATGCCTGTAGTTTACTTAGTGCTGCTCTCAGATAAAAGATGACCACAGGGGAAGTGGCTGTCTTTGCAATGAAGATGAAAAACATTGTAGGCAGTCATAATTAAGAGTGATCAAAATATCAGTCCTATTTCTAAAATTCTGTACCCAGAATTTAGCATGCCACAAACTGATAGCATTGTATACTGCAGTGTTGGTGAAGCTTTTCAGCACCGAGTGCCAAAACGGGAGAGAGCGCATGCCAGAAACCGGAAGAGCAGTTGCCCAGTGTGCATGCGTGCACTAGGAAGATGATCTTCTGGTTTCCGACAGGCACATACATACCAGCCACCTGGTCTTCTGATTTCTGGTATGCATGCATGCGTGAAGCCCATCTGGCCGGTGCGCATGTGCGTGCCAGAAACTGGAAGATCATGTTCCCAGTGCGCACACGCGCACCGAGCGGCTGCTCTTCCAGTTTCCTGCACTCCCGCACTCATGAAGACCAGCTGGCCGGCACGCTGGAACCGGGAAAAGCATTGGGCGACACTCGCGTGCCCGGAGGGATGGTTCTGTGTGACACTTCCGGCACGCGTGCCATAGGTTCGCCATCACGGGTATAGTGTGTCCCTATTTTAGTCCCTATTTTAGTTAATAGTCCTTCTGAAATAAGGACTTGTCCCTATTTTAGTTAATAGTCCTTCTGAAATAAGGTGGATAAATTATTATGATTCAGTCTTTAGATTGGAAAACTATTACTACCAAGGCAGTACAAGTGTTTTTAAATTAAATAAAGCTCAAAAACCTTAATTATGTGAAGGTAAATTACCAACACTTTCTCTTATTTGTTTTCCATTTCAATAAAAGTTTTCAATAGGGATACAAATGCACTTTGCACATTTTTACCTCACTTCACCTTTTGAACAAAAAGCAACTCTTCAGTCCTGGTACTCATGAAATAACACCAAAGTGACCATAGAAATATTAGAAGAATCATATATATTTTTCAGGCGGTACTTGTTTTCATGCTCACGTCAATTAAGGGTAATTATTTTTATAAGACTAAAATACAAATACAGCCTTGTTATATACATACATTCTTCATATTTGGGTTATAGACTAAAGCTATATGATGTATGACTCACATCTGATATGCTAAAAGTTTAAATTTGCCATCACTGAGGAAAAATAAAATTAAAATTTTATAGACACATATTTTTTCTGCAATCAAATCTAGGATCTTGGACAAAGGAAGTTGAACTACCATCTTGAAAAAATTAAGACCTTCATTCAACAACTCTAAAAGAGCAATCACAATAAGCTGCACAATCCAACGTAATTTAATTATAATCTTGAATCTGTTTCTTCAATAACAATATCTGCAACTATGAAAATTTCACAGAACTCTAATGGAAAAAATAATGTAATTTGCAGATATTTATTTGTTTGTTTGCTTGTTTGTTTGTTTGTTTATATTTCTATGCCGCCAAACTCCCAAAGGACTCTGGGCGGCATAGAAATACAAATGCTGACAAATTTATTCCAATGTCACTTGTTGTTAGTTGCGAAAACATGTCCGACCCATTGCGACCCCATGGACAACATTCCTCCAGGCCTTTCTGTCCTCTACCATCCCCAAAGACAATCTAAGTTCACGCCGACTGCTTCAGTGACTCCATCCAGCCACCTCATTCTTTGCCGTCCCCTTATTCTTTTGCCCTCAATTGTTCCCAGTATTAGGCTCTTCTCCAGTGAGTCCTTCCTTCTCATTAGGTGGCCAAAGTATTTGAGTTTCATCTTCAGGATCTGCCTTCTAAAGAGCAGTCAGGGTTGATCTCCTCTAGGATTGACTTATTTGTTCACCTTGCAGTCCAAAGGACTCGCAGGAGTCTTCTCCAGCACCATAATTCAAAGGCCTCAATTCTTTTGCGTTCAGCCTTCCTTGTGGTCCAACTTTCATAGCCATACATTGCAACTGGGAAAACCATAGCCTTGACTATACACACTTTTGTTGGCAGGGTGATGTCTCTACTTTTTAGTATGCTGTCTAGCTTTGCCATGGCTTTCCTCCCCAGGAGCAAGCGTCTTTTAATTTCTTGGCTGTAGTCCCCATCTGCAGTGATCTTGGAGCCCAGGAAAATAAAATCTGTCACTACCTCCATTTCTTCCCCATCTATTTGCCATGAATTGAGAGGGCCGGGTGCCATGATCTTAGTTTTCTTAATGTTGAGTTTCAAGCCAGCTTTTGCACTCTCCTCCTTCACCTGCATCAAAAGGCTCTTTAGTTCCTCTTCACTTTCTGCCATTAGAGTGGTATCATCTGCATACTGTATCTGAGGTTGTTGATATTTCTCCCAGCATTCTTAATTCCAATTCATCTAGCCCCACCTTTCTCGTGATGTGCTCTGTGTATAAGTTAAATAGGCAGGGCGACAGTATACAGCCTTGCCAAACTCCTTTCTCAACTTTGAACCAATCAGTGGTTCCGTGTCCAGTTCTCACTGTTGCTTCTTGATCTGCATATGTCACTTAAGGCACGAATTTCCAGTGATGCTCTGAAAACAAACAAAAATGATATTCATGCAATGTCCTTGGAGGGAGGAAACAGACACAGACATATGGGAGATGGAACTTTTTGCAATTCTTAGTTTCTAGTAGAAAAAAAAGGCTTCATACCCAAATTTCATCCTTGCAATTCTAGATGAGTTTACTGCTGTTTTGTATTGCCTGGGAAAAAAAGTATAGGGAATGCATTATACACACTAAACTAATTAATTTATAACCTCATCCTCTGTTCACATCAAGTCTATCCACATAAATTGTATATCACCACATCAATGGCAAGGTGACTCTGTAGATCGCTAGAATGGATCTCCTCAGGAAGTGAATTTTTTTAATACATTAGACATAGCTATGTGGAAATGTATAATGTAGTCATAGTATGTAAGTTATTGTATATGACATCGCTGCTGTGTTTCCCCCAAAATAAGACTGGGTATTTATTTTCTTTTGGGCCCCAAAATATTTTTCCCAGCCAGGCGGGGGGGGTTGAACTGCCCCACGCGCCCCACACCAGCTTACCTCAGGGCCCCCGCAGCCAGGCCATCCATGCCCCAACACCTGCCATGCCTCGCGGCCATGGCACCAGCGCACCACTCAGCCTCCTGCTCCGTTGCAGCCATGGTGAGCAAGCAGAAGAAGTGGGCCAGAGGCCACGTGGGCTCCTGCTGCACATGGTTGCTGGTGCTGGTGTCAGGACGTGGATTGCCTGGCTGTGGGGACCCTGAGGTAAGCTGGTGCAGGGCGCGTGGGGCAGTTCAACCCCCCCCCCGCCGCCTGGCTGCAACACTGGCACACCAAGTGGCTTTGTGCCCCTCCACAAGCAAGAAGAAGTGATCCACCACCATTCTGCCTCACTTTGTGGCCACGGCACTGCAAGCAACCAGATGGGATGGGTGGGTGCTCAGGCTCTTAAGAAGGGCTTGCTTTGGGGATAGGGCTTATATTAGGCACACACATAAAAACATGCTAAGCTTATGGGATAGGTCTTATTTTGGGGGGAAACAGTACTTACATTAGGAATTCTGGCCATGTAGGCCAGATGAACTAAAAGTGTTCCTACTGAGAAGCAAATTGTTGAGGAAGTTGTAAACATAGAGCTCTAAAGAATAAAAAGTACTTTTAGCCCAGTGTTAACAGAGAGGAAAGAAAGTAAGAGATTTATTTTTGCTTCTCTGTTTCTCTGGATTTAAAAACTCTTGGATTGTCCCCCGGACTATCATTAAGTCTTGTACCTTACGATTTTTGATGAACATATCTTTTCTTTTATGTACACTGAGAGCATATGCACCAAAGACAAATTCCTTGTGTGTATAATCACACTTGGCCAATAAAAATTCTATTCTATTCTATTCTATTCTATTCTATTCTATTCTATTCTATTCTATTCTATTCTATTCTATTCTATTCTATTCTATTCTATTCTATTGGTGTGTTGCGGACTGGAAAATCATTGGAGAAACTAGGTGCTAAGTGACTGGACAAACGTGTTGCAGGCAAAGGAGCAAACAGAGCCATCTGTTAATTGTCATGGCTACCTTTCTTTCTAAGCAGTCTTCATTTCATAAGATTTTACTTTAATCTTAAATCATCTTATTGGAGAAAGAGCATGTTGATAATTTGGACAGGACACTAAATTTCGGAGAACTTGAGTTATAGTGCATACATAAAATCAAGCAGCCATAAGAATTATGAGGTATAAACATGGTTCATGAATACATGCATAAAATCCTGTCAGAAAAAAAAATATGGCAAGCAAATATATGGATTGTTTATAAGATACGGGCAAGAATTCCCTTAAGGACAGCTGAATTCCTAGGGACTGACACATGTCCATTAAGTTTTCCTGGTAGCCATATGGAAATATTCTGCCATTGCTTTCTTCCAGAAAGCTGTTCTGACACCCAAATCTACCTTTCTGGCTTCCTATTTCTTAGTATTTGCTGAAGAAATTTTAAGCAGGTCCAACTTTGCTTAAGTCTCCAAATCTATATCATAAATTTGCCTGATGTTCATGTTCCTGGAAGATTAGATTAGTTTCTACACTAATGTAGAAACATGAAAAGCAGAATCTCAAAGGTGTTTTTTTTTCTTCAAAAGACAACTAGATTGTTTTTTCCTTGAGAAAGAAGACCAAAACATTTTGCTTCTCATCCAAGAAACTTAATCAGTTCTGGTGGCAGGAGGATGGAAGGATAGCTATTGAGACTGGATAGTAAGGGAATGGAAGGATAAGTTCTGATAGGATGGTGGGTGGAAGGATTGAATTTCTTTGCAAGCATCTGGTTATTAGCACTCTAACAGCCCCACCCTCAACTGTCAGTATCTATATTTATTTCCAGCCATCAGAACTGATGAAGCACCTTTGAGGCAACTATGACCTGGATGATTTAGAATCTCCACAGATTTAGAATCTCATTCCACAGACATGAGAAGCCAAATTTACTGCAGTAGCAGCAGGAACTGCCAGCCGACATACTAAGTGCCAGTCTGCCCTTCGACTTTCACGTGAACAGTATTTACATGACTATTTATTTCCCTGTAATAAATGTCTGAAAAATTCATCTGTCCTGAATCTTTGCTGACCATATACAAATGAGCAAAAAAGATAATTCTTTCATTTGTTTGATTATATGAATATTCAAGCCAGGTATTCATTGACTTAAACGTGTATAGAAAAACTACCAAATATATATATATATATATATATATATATATATATATATATATATATATATATATATATATATATATATATATATATATATATATATATATATATATATATATATATATATATATATATATATATATATATATATATATATATATATATATATATATATATATTACATCCATCTTGTTTCAAAAGTGAGCCTCAGGCTCAAAACCATCTTTATATATTGCGTTCCCCACCTCTCACTAATTTGGCACTTCCAAGATGTTACTAAGTTTACAACTCTCACATCTCCCACTTTCTGTACTCACCCAAGGGAGACTAGAGAGAACTCAAAAGGGAAACATCTATAGGCATTTCTGCACATAAATACTTGCTAAACAGGATGTGTGAATGCCATATTCATTTCTATCTGCCTCCATTTTGAGGCATAAATGAACTACTACAATGCAATAATGCTATAGTTCATGCTATAATGAACTCACTGTTCATGAAGACTAGGGACACTAATAAATTAAGCTGGAAATTGTCCTTTATTGTAATGACAATCCCTTTCTGAGGATTCTTATATAGTATGGCATTATTTTAAATGCTTCCAGTGGAATCATTCTTTAGAGATATGAAAATATTTAGAATGATAAAGAAATGTGTATATTTCTAGTTGTCAGCCATACAATTACTATCCTCTGCTTTTTAATATCTATTTGTTTTCTGTAATTCATGTTTTTTTCTCATTAATATAAATTGAGCACAAAAATATCTATTGCATTTATGGAAAAGAATTCCTATGCAGGGGGGAAAATATGTAATTAACCTCTTGCCTGACAGAGACACCCTCTTTAAATCCAGCTGAACTGCAGTTTCACCTAGCTTTATTTCAACAAGTAGTTGTTGAATTGTCTGGCCTGAAGTCTGCTGGTTTTTCATCAAAAAGCTTTTCTGAGTCACCAACTGACCTGGCTTCAAAGAAAAGGCTTTTTCCGTTTTCTTTTTCAGACAGATAAATTTTGTCTTTCAAGAGCTCCTCTCCCTCAACCAAAAATATTTCTGAAATAGTTTCCCTTTTTGTATAGTGTCATGGTTTCTTGAACCTATAGCCCCATGCTTCCCAGATTCCTCCTTAATTCTTACAAAGGCATTCTTTTTGGAGACTTTTCTATTTTGAAGTTGACAAACATGAATGGAGAAGCAAAACCTGGGCAGATCATAAAAGGCAGACGATACTCAGGATTCTAATCCCTGCTTCTCTCTTTTCCCCAACCCAGAGGAGAAAAAATATTTTCCTGTCACAATTCATTCCTATGCATTGTTTAGAAATCCAAGATGGGGGAAATGTTCCACTTTTCTTTGCTCCCTTCTACTCAGCTGATCCATCTTTGGCAAATTCCTCAGTTACCTGGAGGCTGTGGTGTTATTAAGCAACCACATTTCTTTTTTTTTTCAAAAAGTTTTTTATTTTTTCCTCCACCACTTTTACAATTCAATAAACATATACCTTAAATTATTACAATAAAATACACAATTTTACATTTATACTCCATCATTCAAAAGTCAATATCTTATACATACGCTTATATCATCAATCATCAGTCTATTCTGCTTTTTTTCCATTGCACTCCCCCTCTCTACCTCCATCATCTCCTCCTACTTTCTTACTCCTTCACTCCTCCTCTACTCTCTCTACTCCTTCTCTTCCTCCCCTTCTACTTCATCTTACACCCTCTTAACCTTCCCATGAGTACTCTTTTATCCTCTTATGTTTAACAGACTGATGATACAATCTCAAATTTAAGCTCTTCATATCCCTTCTAAGAAAAAAAATGCATTTGTTTTTATATCATTTCTATAATACTTTGTTTCTAGGTATATGCTGCTAACTTCATCTTACCTCCACAAAAAAGAAAAAGAAAAAAAGAAAAAAAAGAAAATCTTGTTTTGTCATCTGGGATATTCACCAATTATTTTTCCAACTCTACTCCTAAATTCTCTGCTGTTCATTAGTTTCCAAATTAGTTATTATTCTCCTACTTCTTAATTTTAGGCCAAATTGCTTCCTCCACTTTTTATCTCTTTATTCATTGTTTATGTTTTTCCCCTTCTGTTTTATCACAAACTAAATGCCCAATTATACATTCCAATTTCTTATATTAATCATAAAATTTCTTCTTTGGTTATTTACACTCAAATTAAACATTTAACACTTGGAATATATGATTTTTAAATTTTGCCTTTAAACATATCTCATTTCTTTAAAAAATGATACACAATCATAATATGCTTTCTCGCTTAATAATCATCAAAAATCTTTCTGAATTATTCAATTAAATATTCAACTCTTAAAATAATACATTTTCCCTTTTAAAGTTTTTCATTTGAACAAATTCATATGTAAAAAAAGAATACACAATCATAATATATCTTTTAAGCTCTAGTATTCATATTTATCATTCATACTTCTCATATTGATTAACATTATTTTGTCTAAAATATCAAATCTTTTAATTCATTGAACAATATTAATCTATATATAAAAGGACAGAAAAAAAATTCAACTCTTAATAAAATAATAACTTTAAATAAGAAGAAAAAAAACATTTCCATAATATTTCAATGTCATCATCCATTCCCTTTTAATTTCTCGACTAATTCATTTATATATATATATATATATATATATATATATATATATATATATATATATATATATATATATATATATATATATATATATATATATATATATATATATATATATATATATATATTTCCTCCACCCCCATCTGATTAAATTCTCTTCCCTCTGTCTTTTGATTTTATACCAATAAGTTTTCTTTCCCCACGCTCTTTACCTCCCTCTTAAATTTACTTTCTCCATATATCTACTTTTCTCCATTCTTTTTTCCATTTTATGTATCTCAAAATCCTTATCATCAATCTGGACATAGTTATTCTTAATATCATCATCTCTATTATCATTGTAACTATTATCTTTATCTCTATTTTCACTGTTGAACCCAGTGGAATAATTATCATTATCATTATCATAGTCATTAGTCAGCATTGCATTTTCAATGTTATTTCCCTTTTCATCATCATTTATAATATCTTCATCACTCTTCTTTTCTTCTTCTGTTCTCTTATCCAGTTTTTTTCCATTTGTACTTCATTTTTTCCTGTCTCAATTGCTCCAAATACAGATATTCTAATTTTTTCAAAAAGATCCTTCATAAAATTCTTCATAGTCAATTTTCTCCATCTTTAAAGTCTCAGTTCTTAATTCTTAAATCCAAAGCTTAAATAAGTTCTCAAACAGAGCCACCAGTCTTTAGTAATCACTTATCTTCATATTTCAGAATCACAAATTATTAATTTTACTATCCATCCAGCTGCTAAAAGAAATGTAATCCACAGCCTTTTTAATTGTAAATTTCCATTTTGTAGTTAGAAAGCCAAGTCCTTCTGCTCCTTTATTATCAATCTTTGTACAGGTTCAGTTTTATCCAAATAATCCAAACAGTCTTTCCACTGCTTTATTTGTTGTTAAAAATTTCAGTCCAGTTTTTGTTCTTCTCCATCTCAATCCAAATGTTATTTTTTATACAATAACAGCTGCTCTTTTCAAAGTCCACAGCTGTTCTTTGTTCAAGACCACTGCTATCCAAACACCATGAAAGTATTTCCACAACAACAGTTCTTCCAACCATCAGATGGCACTCTCCAGTCAAATTTCTTTTCTCTATCCTATTTAAGTTTTCTGTTTTCAATCAGTTCCAATTTTCCAATTATTCCTTCCAAATTTAATTCCCAAATTTCTTTCATCATTATCCAGTCTTTAAAACATGATTCTAAATCTTTGATATTTGGGCTTTAGTTACAAGTCCCTTTAATTTTGTTCCACCATTGTATCCACACATTAACAGCCACTTCCTGATTTCCGGTCTGTTTTTTCCCCTTTGAATTAGAACATTTCTTTTAATATTTCTTTAGGCAATGTGACTCACCAGCCTCCATCTTCTTCAGCTTCTCCGGCCCATAATTCAAGAATTTTCCTTCCCAGAAGACTCCAATCACCGTTTCAAATCCTTGCAGATGTAACCGCCGCAGCTAAGGACGACATTTTGGAATAATCGTCTTCATACGCCGTCGGTCGAGGAGACAAAGCCGACTCCCTGGGGAGTTTGTAGCCCCCCCCCCCAGTCTGCCAACAGGTGCTCCGCTTCTTCCCCACCCCGCCTGGGTGGTTCTGACCCGGTCCTGACCAGACCGGGTCCCCGGGCAGCACCAATTTGGGGCTTTCCCACAGGACACGGGCACTGGCCACGCCTTCTTTTTCAGCAACCACATTTCTGATGGATCAGAATGGGTGGGCCATTAGATCACGTTCTTCTACTAGGATTAAGTTTTATTGTTTACTGTTTGTTTACTGAAAACAGCTTTATTACACCTGAGTCAAGCTGGTTTCCAGAGTAGCTTGTTGTCCAACTGGCACCATTATAAAGAGGTCCTTCACCTGTTCATGGGGAAAGCCTATAATGTCACTGTTATAGGAAGTCAGGGAAGAGGGTGTCAGGCCTGTTTTTTGTCAACAAGCAATTAAAATGGTGTCTGAGCAGGTGCAGTACAACAAAACCCAAAATCCACAGAGTGGTGGTATCACCATGCAAGGATGTAGAGGGAGAGGAGGGACTTGTGCAGTGATATTGTTGTAGTGTGGGGCTTGTCATAACTTGTTGGACTTTGTTACTATAGACCTCTGGAGGGGGAAGGAATGAGAAATTACATTTTCATTATTTTTCATTGCAAGTCCTCCTTTTCCTTCCCCTCCCATCCAGGATTCTAACAGCATGTTTCATGGTTTTCATTTTACTGTTTGGGGGCCTCTGTTTGTTTTTATTGTTTTGTGCACCGCTCAGAGATGGTGTTACAATATGGACAACTGCATACATCTTTTAAAATAAAGAAATAAATAATAATACACATGACGGTTTTGCCCAGAAAAAGTATGTTAGACTATAATTTATGCACCATTCCCTTGCCATGTCATCATAAATATACTTAGCTGAATGAGACTAATTAAATCTGAGTAGAGTGGGACAACTACTATTAGAACAGGGGTGTCAAACTCAATTTCATTGAGGACCACATCAGGGTTGTTTGACCTCAGGGGGAAAGGTTGGGCATGGCCAGCATGACATCACTTGTGTTGGGGAACACATGTGGCCCAAGTACTCTGCCAGCAAAAATGGGCTCCCGAGCTCCATTTTCGGCTGTGACAGCCTCCTGCAACCCTCTGCCAGCAAAAACGGAGCTCGGGGTGGCCACAGGCAGCCCTCATGAGCTCCATTTTCAGCTGCAACTGCTTCCTACAACCCTCTGCCAGCAAAAACAGAGCTTGGGAGGGCCACGTGCAGCCCCCACGAGCTCCATTTTTGCTGGCAGAGGCACCACGGGCGGGTCGTTTGCTATTTCCGGGGCTGCACCATGGGCTAGAGCTAAGCACCCTGCAGGCCAGATCCGGGCCCTGGACCTTGAGTTTTGACACCCCTGTACTAGAAAGTCATCTTTTCTACTTTGAACTTTCTAGATAGCACAGGAAGATCTGAAAGGAGTTCATGTGAGCATTCGTCTGAAGGTTCATAAAAGAATCCAGGGAATTTGGAATCCAGATAAAACAGTCAAATCTTTTGTTTATATAGGAAAGTGGGTCAAGTGGGCAAGATCTTGCAATTGTGTGTGTGCATCTCATGTCACTTTTGGGGATGAAACTGATGCAGACATTCCATGCAGCAGCATGTCTTGCAATTTTCTATTCAAGGGTAATATATGAAAAGGACTATTACTGATCAATCAGCTCATAGCAATTCTCCCAGCTCTAGATGAAGCAGTTTCATCATAATCAGATGTCCCAAAGGTGCTTTTTCAAGAGGCAACTGGACTTTCTTGTTTTTCTTTGAAGATGTTTCACTTCTCATCCAAGAAGCCTCTTCAGCTCTGACTGGATGGAGGGGAATAGAAGGATTTATACTCCTTGTAGACAGCTGGTCATTTGCATTCTTTTAGAAAGTTGTTGAGGCCACCTGGAGGTTTATCTGTGACATCAGGGTCACCTGAGTGGTGCAAATGGATGTGAAGCCTTCTTGGAACTGTTGAAAGGACTGTGTTACAGACTGGAGATAGATGATGTCGTATCCCTCCCCCTCTGTTGAGAGAGGGCTGTTCAATTTTGACATAGATGTCCTCTTTGACCCCTCTTTCAAACCAGCGATCCTCTCTGTCCAAACTGTGGACTTCAAAGAAAAACAAAAATGTCCAGTTGACTCTTGAAAAAGCATCTTTGGGACCAGGGGCGGGTTGCTCCTCCATCGCTACCGGTGCGCTGCGCGTGCATCTCCACATTTCGTGTGCGCTCGCTATGTGTGCACGCCCCCTCGTGCAATTTTGCTTCCGCGCATGCGCGGAAGCAAAATCTCACCAAAATCTTGCGAGGGGACGCGCGCGCGCACGAGATTTTGCTTCCACGCATGCGCAAAAGCAAAAAAGCCCAAAAATTCTTTTTAAAAGATGGTGATGCGCACGACGGACCGACAAAGACGGCACCGGAGCGGTCGCGCGCAAATTGCGCAATCGGTCGCTCCCTACCGGAGCTACGCACCGGACTGCACCGGTAGGAACCCACCACTGTTTGGGACAACTATGACCTGGATGACTGAGAATCTCATAGACATCAAAATCAGATGTTCAGCTTTATATAGTTGCAGTTGCATTATCAGGTCAGAGTAACTGTCATACATTTCTCTCTACCCACTCACCCACCCTTATCCCCTCCCCCATCCTCAAATCATAAAGGTGAAGGAGATGAAGACCAACACAGCTTCTGAAATAATAAGACTTCTGGAGCAGAGAAGCATTCGCGTCTTTGAAAACCACAGTGAACAATCACCGAATGTCTCCAACTGTATGACGATTGTTGTGCCAGAGGAAATCTTCTTCACCATTGCTACAGTAGGAATCCTGGAGAACCTGCTGGTGCTCATTGCAGTAGGGAGGAATAAGAATCTGCATTCCCCCATGTACATTTTCATTTGCAGCTTAGCTGTTTCAGACATGTTAGGAAGCTTGTCCAAGACTCTGGAGAATATCTTCTATATCATATTTTGCAAAAGATACATTCCATGCCGTGGAAAGATGGCAAAAACTCTGGATGATATTATGGATTTCATGTTTATTTTATCTCTACTGGGATCGATTTTCAGCCTTTCAGCCATTGCCGCTGACCGATATATAACTATATTCTATGCGCTGCGTTACCATAACATCATGACTCAAAAGCGGGTTTTACTGATTTTGCTGGTGATTTGGGCTTTCTGTGTAGGGAGCGGCATAGCAGTGGTGATTTTCTCCCATGAGATCGCCACTATTGTATCTTTCTCAGCTCTATTTTATTTTATGCTCATTTTTATCCTCTGCCTTTATATTCATATGTTTCTGCTTGCCCGTTCCCATGCCATTAAGATCGCCTTGATGCCTGCAAGTTCTATCCAACAGAGAGCTAACATGAAAGGAGCCATTACCTTAACGGTGTTACTTGGTGTTTTTATGTGCTGCTGGGCTCCCTTTGTTCTTCACATGCTTCTGATGTACTTTTGCCCTGAAAACCCTTACTGCATTTGCTATATGTCCATCTTCCATGTAAATGGTATGTTAATCATGTTCAATTCTGTCATTGATCCCATGATTTATGCATTTCGAAGTCCAGAACTGAGAAGTACTTTTAAAAGATTGTTCTGCTGCTGGCAGCCAAGTTGGGCTTAGCTACTAGAAATTCAAAACTCCAGTGAGTTTTATCATTTTGCCAATTTATCATGTAGGACAGTGGTTCCCAACCTTTTTGTGATCGAGTACCACTTGGAGGTCCCGTACAGTCGCCGCGTACCACCTGGTTCCAGAGAAACTAAATTCGATCAGATATCACTTTATTTCCATAATTGTACCGTTCCTTTTTTGGCCTCGCGCATCCAGCAACTGGATTCTCGGGCCGCTGGGACCAGGCGGGTGGCATGTGGCAACAGTTGCAAATTGTTGCCAGATTATCTTGTGTTAGGCATTAAACATTTTTGTGAAGTAAAAAATAACTAACTAAAAATCGTTCATGACCCCGAAAGTGTTCGAGTACCACCTGGAAGGCCCTCGCGTACCACTAGTGGTACACGTACCACAGGTTGGGAACCACTGATGTAGGATTTCAAGGATTCTAAAGCAGGGGTCTCCAACCTTTTTTTTTTACCAAATATTTTGTTTTTATTTCCATGTAGACAATTCACATATTTATCATTTCATTTCTCATTTCATTTTGTATACAATCATTACACATTTTATACAAATATCTTATACTTATCTTATTACTTTATTCAGTTCAGAGTTACTTTTTTACCATCCCTTTTCCCATCTTATAGTCCTTACTTCCCTTTCTACTTCCTTTCCTTTCTTCTCCATCTTTACTACTTTCTTTCCTTCTCTCCTCTCCTCTCCTCTCCTCCCTCTCCTCCTTCTCACCTCACTTTTCCCCCTCTCTCCCATCCTCATCTTTCTTCCTTCTTCCTCTCACTCCTCTCCTTCCCTCCTTTGCAGTGCTTTCTCCATTTCTTTGGGATGGTATTCCAGCAACTTTGAATTCTTTTACCCATTTTTACATTTTCTTTATTTCATATATATTTCTTAAGGTTTAGTTCTTTTATTTTTATGTGTTTGTCAATCAAAAGTTTTCATACTTATGGTTTTCCCTTCCCCCCTCCTTCCCCCTCCCTCCCCACCCTTTCTCCATCCCTACTCTACTCCCACTCCTTGTATCATTGTCGTCTAGGTATAGCTCTTTTTCCTTTTTCCCCCCGAATCTTGTTTCTAATCTATATATATTTTATATTATTTATCTTTTTTGTTTTATTTAATTCTTTTGGCCTTTATCCTCACTTCCTTTAATTTATTTAACCATCTCAGAATGCCCTAATAATATATATCTATATATTTAAAAAAATACATAAAACTCAATTAAAAAAGCCTTTAACTCTTAATTATATCAGTTATAATAATCCATTGTTTTCACCCCTAATTTATCATTGCTATTTTTTGTAAGCAGAATCTTCTGCCAACCTTGATCATATATTTTAATATCTATACAGCCATTGCTATGACTTTGTTATAAGGAAATATCCTTTTAGGTTCAGTTCCAAGTGGGGAAAAAGACACTGGATTCATGAAGGTTGCTTGGAAGGAAGGTTTAATGGTGGACAGGAGCACATGGCAGGAGCCCCTGTACAGAAAAGGTAACTTACATGGTTCCAGGTGTGGTGAAGAGAAAAAAGAGAGAGAGGAATGCTGAGTTCCTGGTTTTTATAGTCTAAGTTGGGTCCCACCTCTTAGATTTCCTTTTCCTGTATAGAAATGTATCCCATTGGCTCTCAGACCCCCCAGGGGCATGCTGGGGTGGCTCTTGGCTTTTGTCTAATCCAGCTTTGGCTGAATGAAAGGGCCTTGGGCAAATCCTATTGTGGTTTTATCATGCAAAAGACTTCCAGTCCAGGTGAGAGGAATATGTGAGCTTAGCAGGGGTGGGGGTTTCCAAGAGGAGTCTTTTGTTTGTTTAAAAGCATGTTTCCAGATGTGTTCCACAGAATTTTTCCTACATTTTAATATCTCCTAGGATATCTCATTTCCTAGGAGAGGGGTGGGTGCTAACTTCCTACAATCCCTCATTTTTTTTCAAAACATGTGAGTGCAACACATGTTTTGACACAAGCTTCAAATTGATCAGGTCAGGGAGATTTTATGGGTGCTTTCAATTTTCTCTGATGCAGAGGGAAAGACGTTGAAAGAGGCAGTTGAAAGAGGCAGCAGAAGGATTCCTTCAGTGGCTCCCAAAAGGAGAGCTTTCAACCATGATGGTCAATGGCCAGGGCAAAAGTTCTGGAAATAAATTTACAGTATCCAATTTTCCATGCCAATTATGTTCAGATGTTTGATAACACTTTCGATGAGCTCCCAGACAGGTTTCAAGCAAGCACAGGCCCCACAATATTCCCACAGCCATGGTTTACCTTGAAATCACAGGCTGCCCATTTCCAAGGGATGGTTCTTGAATCTGCCCTAGCTCTTACTTTAGTGCATCTAGGATTTGTGAGTCCAAATTGAAGTTAGCCAGTGTGCAATCTAGGCTTTTCCTTTTTTTTTTTTTTTTTTTTTTTTTTAGAATGAGCCCTGGGACTCTTACTCCTGAGACCACCAGTGCAAAATACCCTGCTTTACTGGGCAGCAGTCAGGCCTTGGGTTTTCGAAGATCCTTTCTGCTAGCTCTTCAAGTGGGGAAATTGCCTGAGGGGACCTGTCCCCTCCCCCATGGAATTAACAGGGAGATATGACTGCCTGGGCTTTAATGCCACAAAGCAGGAATCAAAACAACAACAACAAAAACCAGCAAGCTAAAAGCAGCTTTGGGTGGAGGTAGGTGAAAAAGGGATAACCTCAGTCTAATTCTGAATGGCGTGTCTCTGTGTGTTTGTGTATGCAGCTACAAATTTACCTCCCACTAGACAGAAATCTAAAGTGTACAGAACTCACTGTGGCAACCACTCCCAATACAATTCTTACATGAGTACATTAAACTGATTACAATATAGATGAGACAAGAAAGAGAAACGTTACAATGAATTTCAGTGAATGAAACAAGGAAAGAAAGAAAACAAAGAAAAAAACTTTACAATGAATTTCTGTGACTGAAGCAAAGAAAGAAAGAAAAACTTTACAATGAATTTCTGTGACTGAAGCAAAGAAAGAAAGAAAAACTTTACAATGAATTTCTGTGACTGAAGCAAAGAAAGAAAACTTTACAATGAAGTTCCCCCCTCCCCCCTAGTCTTTTCAGCTGTCTTCTGGGGATTGAAAATAGATGTTTGGTCTTTATTTGTCCATCTCAGGGTCCTTTCATTCATGTCTGCTGGGTGGCCTTAGGTGTTGGTGGTAAGGCTGGTCAGCCAGGCTTGGAAAGATCTGCTCCACTCTGGTTGCTGTGATGACTAGAGGACTAGATTCAAACCCAATTCTGGCTCAAATGGATGGAATGTCTTTACTGGAGGCAGTGTCTGAGCCCATTTGGTCTGCTTCCATAGGCTTCAGGATCATGTGTGCAGGGCTGAAAGACATAAGAACAGGGTCCCTTCCCCCTTTTGCTGGTAATTCTACCACGAGAGGCATTGTAAAAGGATTAGAGATTTGGGGGGGGTAGATAGCTTGTAGGCAGGGTTTGAGGAAAACAAACAACACATCAGTATCGCAGTTAAATCAATTATAACAAAATGGAGACATCACCGGAGAAAAAAATGAACAGACATTTCCATCTTAGCAGAGAATTGGCATCCATTAAACATCACAGAAGAGCAATATTAAAACTGTTTGCATGTACATACAGTAAATGTAAAAATGAAATTTTCCTGTAAATTAACTTAAAACATTGTCCCTTAAATTTTGGCTTTTCTTAAAAACACAGAGAGGAATAGGAAAATTGAACTCTGTTCCTTGTCCCAGACCAGGTTGGCCAGTCCTAACTGGGCAAAGACATTTTCCTTTCTTTTCAGTGCTTTTAATTTTCTAACAATTTGAAATTCATATCTCTAGGAAACAGAGATATTTTACAGTTGCAATTACCTCGAGTGCGCACAAGACAAGAAAAAAACGTACACATACACAAAAACATGGACAAAGAGGATGACAGGACACACACACACAAGTCCTTCCTGCCATAAATTTCAGTTAAATTAGGGAAGGCACAAATCTTAACAAACAAACCACGTGGTTACATATAAGAGAGAGAAAAGAAGAGAGAGAGAGAGACAAACAAACACCTCAACATTTTTCCTTTTCTGTTTTCTTAAGTACCTTTATTTAGCCAAATTGGCTGTTTTGTTGTGTTTTGTTTTTTCTGTGACATCCCTCAGCAAAGTCCATTTCCTACTTTTGCACATTCCTGTATTCCTGGCGTCCCAGGTTCCAAGCCCTCACAAGGGTACCCGCCACCCTCGAACTAGAGCTTCCCATGATCCTTTAAATGTAAGGTTCACTTTGGCTTAGCTAGTGATGCGCTCACTGTTTTCAGAGGCTAAAAAACTCTGGGAAGGACTTCCGATTCCCTCATGGAAGTAAGGGCCCCTTCCTTGGGGAGTCGTCCGCAGTTTTCAGAGGCTAAAAAACTCTGGGAAGGACTTCCGCTACCCCACAGAAGTATGGGCCCCTTCCTTGGGGAGTCGTCCGCAGTTTTCAGAGGCTAAAAAACTCTGGGAAGGACTTCCGCTACCCCACAGAAGTATGGGCCCCTTCCTTGGGGAATCTCCTTTAGGTTTATCAGATCCAAAAAGGGGATCTGCGAGGACGTAGTCGCCCCTGTACGACTAGTACTAAGACCTCCACTTTCTATTCACGAGCTTCACATTTTAGAACCAAAAAAATTATGGGGTTTGCTTTTGGGATGTGCACATAAAAACAACAACAACAACAACAACAACATTTGCTTTCCCACCCTTCAATCACACACACACACACACACACACACACTTCCTCCTTCCCTAACAGAAGCTCCTGTGCTCTGTAAACGCTAAACAGAACTTACACAAATCAAAACAGAAAGAGAAGACATTGACACATAGGCTGGTAGATGAGAAAGAAACTCTATACTACCAAATGAGGATAAACAAAAATAATTCAATATTATGAAAAGCTGTATGAGCAAGAAGTTTCAGAAAATAAAATTAAAGAATATTTGAAAAAATGGAATTGCCTAAAGTACCAGAAAAGGACAAAACTATTAAATGAATGAATATCAATGATGGAATTAACAGAAGCAGATCAAGAGACAAAAGAACAACCAAACACCAGGACCAGGTAGGCCAGTGGCAGAATTTTACAAAGATTTTACATAATGAGGTATTGATTGATGTAAAAGGTACCACATTCCTGAATGGGAGCAAATATTACTTTGATTCCAAAATAAGATTCAGATTTAATACAGATAAAACTATAGGCCCATCTCTTCACTGAATGCTGACTATAAAATATATACTTCAATAATGGCAGCAAACTAAAAGGTTCCTAAATGAATTTATACATTCAGCTCTCTTAAGCTTTTCCTAAGAGACAGATTAAAAACAAAATGAGAATGATTTTAAATACATAAAAAAGGCACAAGAAAAGGATTCTATTCATTTTGATACTGGAAGTGCTAAATATAAATATTATGGCAGACACAGAAATTAAAGGCATGGAAACTTGAAAACTAATTTTGCACCAAGTGAGAAATAAAATAGGTTAATAACCAACCAAGACGAAGTTGTAGAAGGATTTGAAACTGCATCATTAACATAACAAAAACGATTGAACACAATTGAACACACTAAAGTCTTAGATTTTAAAATAAAGCTGACCTTAATAAACTCAAGAGAAACTTGAGAAAGATTCCTTGGATGAAAGTCCTAAAGGAAAGAAGCAACTCAAGAAGCTGCTTGGTAAACTCTGAAAAAACTTGATTATAAAAGCCAATTGCACAAAAGCAATCAGGAAAAAAAAACCCAGAAATCCAAGAAACCAGCATGGCTGCACAAAGACCTCACTGACAAATTGAATGAATGAAGGACAGATACAAAAATGGAAAGAGGGACACATAACTAAGGGAGTATCAGCAGATAGCAAGAATCTGTAAAGAAAATCAGGAAACAAAAGCCTTGAATGAACAAAAACTTGCAACAAAAGTGAAAGATAATATAAAAGATTCTTCCAATGCATAAAAAAAACAAGAAGAAAAATCAAGGAAACAGTTGGACCACTAAGGAGAGAAGGCAACACAGAGAAAGCCATGAGTTGCTTAACTCATTCTTTGCATGTCTTCTTGCAAAAAGAAATGCAACCCAACTAACCAGAAATATAACTGGAAAGGAAAAAAATAAAACAGACTGTAAACTGAAGTTAAAATAAGCAAAAACAGTAAGAGAACACCAGGTCCCAGAGTCCTAAAGGAGCTGGTAAATGAAATCTCAGAACCACTGCACATCTTAAAAAAAAAATCTTGGGACACGGGGACCACCTGAGAAACTGGGAAAAAGCTAATGTGGTTCCCATCTTCAAAAAGAAAGAAAAAAAATTTCCTGAGCCCTATCTAATGCAAAGAAAAGTAAAATCCTACACCTAGGTAAGGGAAACCAAAAATATAGATAACTATTATAAATTGGTGCAACAAATTAAAACAGATTTGGAGAAGTGGAAAAGAACCACCATAAAATGAGTATCCTGCAATGGCTAGCAGACAAAACAGGGCTGGGGGGGGAGAAGGGGGGGGAGAAGGGGGGGGAAGGAAATATCAAAGGATTTAGGAAGATACATTAACTTGGTTAAACAAAAAGCATGATTATTTTTTCCCTAAAATGATTTGTACCCAGACAACACTATTCAATTGAAATTGGAATTTACATATGCCATAAAGTAAAATTAAAAGCAAAAATTACCCCCCACACACATACACACATGCAAACACACATTTCCCAGTTTTCTATGGTTTAAAGTAAAATTTAGAGGTAGGTACTCACCTTCTTTCCAAGCAGCCCTTGAATTTTGAACTCAAAACCCCTTTAAAACCTACTTCCCAATGGCCAAGGCCTAATAAATTTATTTAGGCCAGGATCATTGAAGAGGCTAGCTTGGAAATCCAGCTGGCTCGCCAATTGTTATAAGGAAATATCCTTTTAGGTTCAGTTCCAAGTGGGGAAAAAGACACTGGATTCATGAAGGTTGCTTGGAAGGAAGGTTTAATGGTGGACAGGAGCACATGGCAGGAGCCCCTGTACCGAAAAGGTAACTTACATGGTTCCAGGTGTGGTGAAGAGAAAAAAGAGAGAGAGGAATGCTGAGTTCCTGGTTTTTATAGTCTAAGTTGGGTCCCACCTCTTAGATTTCCTTTTCCTGTATAGAAATGTATCCCATTGACTCTCAGACCCCCCCAGGGGCATGCTGGGGTGGCTCTTGGCTTTTGTCTAATCCAGCTTTGGCTGAATGAAAGGGCCTTGGGCAAATCCTATTGTGGTTTTATCATGCAAAAGACTTCCAGTCCAGGTGAGAGGAATATGTGAGCTTAGCAGGGGTGGGGGTTTCCAAGAGGAGTCTTTTGTTTGTTTAAAAGCATGTTTCCAGATGTGTTCCACAGAATTTTTCCTACATTTTAATATCTCCTAGGATATCTCATTTCCTAGGAGAGGGGTGGGTGCTAACTTCCTACAACTTGTTATCCTAATTCCATCATCCAGAAGGAACATTTTTGGGGGGGGGGGGGTTACAATCTTATACAAAAACAAGCTTAAATCATCCTTAGTCATATAATTGGTATCTAAATCTTTAAAGTTATCTAATAATTATATTCATTATAACATTTCATTATTTTCACCCACAATTTTATCCATATTATCACAATCCCATATTTTCCCTAAGAATTATATCATTTCAATCTTACACAAAAATCTATATATCTTAATTAGTTATACAATTAATATATAAACATCTACAACAACCTTACTAAATCTTCTTGTCTTTTCTTTTCTATTCAACTCTTTATCCATTTTCATTTAATCTTTCCATCATTTCTCCCCTTATATCAATTTTCTTTCTCCCTACACCTAACTTTTGCTTTTTCTTTCTATACAGATATCTTTCTTTTCCCCCTTTGTCTCTTAATTCTCTGCTTAAATCTAAAATAAATTTCTTCATGATTCTTCTCCTTATTTCTCTCTTTCTTTTTTGATTGATCTTTTTCTAACCAATACTTCCCTTTTAATCTTTTTTTTACTGTTAATCCCAGTATAATCCTCATTTTGTATTTTCATTTCCCTTTTTTTATTTCTAAGTTCCAAAAAACAGTCTTTTGAGTCAACATGGTCTTCTTGTTCTTCTTGTTCAGTGTTTCCCAAACTTTTGACATATGTGTACCCCTTCTATAATTTTCGTAACACTGAGTACCCCTCATAAAAAACATATGCTCTAATAAAAATCAAAATATATTTATTTTTTATTTTTTTGGTACATACGCAAAATAAAAATTGTATTTTATAAAAATAATAAAAATCAGTGGAACTTACTAAAGCACGATAACAGGCACCCGGAACTAACTATTAAAGAAGTAAGTTGTCTCTGTAACGAAGTACAGTATATTCACGCCATGTCACGCCTCACAAGACTGTCTAATCGTTAGATAACACTGCAATTCTCCGGCGTTTAAACAGCTCCGTGGCTCAACGTCAACTGTTAATGTTCCCGCAGTTTAAAAATGGCCAAACCCGAGCTGCGCGAAGGATGCGCAGAAGTTCCCGCCATAATGAGTTGCGATACAATGACTTGCTTGTCTTAACAGACTCTTCCCTGTTTGCTGGAAGACAGAAGCCAAAGGGTGGGGTGACTGGGTGGGTGGGGTTACATTCAGTGTATAAGACGCACCCAAGTTTTACCCCTCTTTTGGGGGGTAAAAAGGTGAGTCTTATACTCTGAAAAATACGGTACTTAATATTTCTCATCCAAACTGCTTCTTGTGCTGAGATCCACAAAGGTGTCTTCAGGCACAATCTTGGTTGGTATTTATTCCATATTCTCAATATGATACATCTAACATAATGATTTTTAAAATTCACATTAACCTTTATCATACCACAATTATCTATGCCACCCAAATCTCAGGTCATATCCTTCTAACTCCAAAAGTTGCTTATTTCTCAGCAGGATTTACTCTTTAATTCATGAAGAACATAATTCTGGAGTTGATTTCTTATAAACAGTATCTGGAGGCTGAAGCTGTTGGCAAAGGGGAATAGAAAAGTGTTCATTTTTTAAAAATCTCTATTGTCCATCATATTTTAGCAAGACATATGCACCTAACTATTATTTGAGTTTGAGACCAGATGCAGCAAAAGGAAAATCAAAAAGCTGTAAATTCTGTATTATATTCCTCACAGAGATGAATAAAAAATGTTCAACTGTATCTGAAGGTGAAAAAGTATAATGGAAAGGTCAGGAAACTGCTGTTGTCTTTCTTGCAGATTATGGGCCATGAAAGTATTTACTAAATTGCTATCAGGCCATTTATTACAGTGCTCCTCAGAAATTACTTTTATAACACTACAGAGTATAGATTTTCATAGAGCATGGACAGCAATTCATTATGACAACATCCAGTTTGTACCTCAGAATTCAGGCATTATTCTTTTATGTACCATGACCATCATTTGTGAAGTTCTTCAGCAATTGTTGACCGTGCCTCATAGACTGCAAAATTAAATTGTCTCTACACAGAATTCTGGAAATTCTCATTATGGACTACTCAGAGTAATTAACCTCTGCCTACTTTGAAGCAGAAGAACACCAATCAAAGTAATTAATCAATTGGCAAACATTTCAATTAGTTAAATGTAAGCATCCATTGTGGAAAACATCTGCTGGTTGGGTAAAGGTGCATGCATCCAAGTGCTTATGTACAATAGACTACACTCTGTATTGCTTTCTGGGATAAATATATTATTTTGGTTGCTCTTGCCTAGGTTCACCTGGAGGAAAATGAAAGTTTTTTATTGGCTGAGCCAAAAACAAATGTAAAACCAGGAAAGAGAGCACACTTTTTTGAAAAGAGGACTGCATGTAAGATATCTGCTTTTTGAGAGAGAGAGTACTGAGACTGGAAAGGAACTCTATTGGTTGAGTTTTAGGAATTGGTATTTTCAATCTATTTAGTAAAAGGTAGTAAAGTAAAAGTAAACAGTCATTAATCTTTTATTATACCTATCCAATAAAAGAGTAGTTTATCCAATCTAATTGTGAGTAGCAATTCAAAATCTATTACGTATATTGATTTGGAGGTAAAAACTAAATTTATAATTTGCTGTCTACACTCAATGAAAAACCATTCCTAATAGTTTTAAGAAATGTTTATTCAAAAAAATTGTCTGTATTAGATAAACACACCTTTACCAAAAGACATGTTTCCACCACAAGGATCTACACTTCTTTGTGAGGCCAAATTGTATTTTAATTCCAAGGGTTCTGTCACATAAATGTATAAAGTATAATGAGGTAATGGCTCCTGAGAAATTATACATCCATGAGTAATATTGTGGTTTTGAAGATTTTAGCCAAGAATTCTTCCAAGCTAATAAGCTAACAATTTCCAGTTTAAGAAGTTTTGTTAAGTTTATATGGCACAAAAATTGTTTTCCAAATCAATTAAACAAACAGACCTTTTTTTTTCCTTCAAAAGTTAGCCTATGTGTTAAAGATGGCGGATCCTACTGGAATGAGGTTTTTATGACAAAAGAGCTGAAATTATCTTGAGGTTCTTTGAACCATTAATGTCAAATGTCTTGGTAAGCTTTACTGTGACACTTTCTAGATACAATTTTAGCTGAATAAGATTTGCCTTCTGTTATAGTGTCCCGAAAATTATGTTGCAAATTGGAGGCAATCACTGAAGTAACATTATCTGAAATCATGAGATCAATATTCAGGCAATGAAGTTATCTTTAGCACCTTTCTTTCCTTCCTTTCTGCTTGGACTGACTTGGGTTTTAAAAAATGTATTTAATCACACCATCAAGCTCCAAATGAATGGATGATCTCCTGTGAAACCTCCTTGAACCTCTCAATTAATCTTACCAAGATATTTCATGGAAATCATCACTATATTTTTCTTTCAAAACTCTGAACAGTATTCAAACACAATAGGTCATCTACTGAGAATAAGCTGTGTCGATATTAGCAATTGGTGTGATCGCAGTAGACACATTTTTAAATTCACAGAATTGTCCTATTTCCTGTAAAGCCATCAATAGAGAAGTACAGTACTATCTACTTTTTCACAGATTTGACTATTATAAGAATAGTTACATAAAAGAGTGCAGAATGGGAAGATTTTCAGAGATTGGAAGGACAAATGTTTATAGGTCAATGCGCTAATGACATTTTCCCTAGCACATGCTTAATTTTTTTTAGTCCTTTAACTTTTTTTTTAATGAATTATGCTGCATAATTAAGGTGACCAGATTTTAATATTTGTAAAGCGGGACACCATTGATGGGGGGGGGGTTTCTAGGGGAGCAATACGGGAGAGGTCCGTCTCTCTTATCCTGCAGCTTTGTGCACCCCCCCCCCAAACACCCCCCCTTCATCGCAGCCAGGGGTGGGTTCCTACCGGTGCAGGCTTACCTGTTCGTCGCCGCAGAGCCGAAGAAGCTGGTGGCGTTCGCGGCGTGGGGTTTCCCCCGTCCGCTTTCCCCGGCCGCCGGGACACCTCCATTTGCATTTTTTTGCCCTCTGCGCATGCGCAAAGCGTTCTGCTTGCACAGAGGGCAAAAGAACGCAAATGGCGGCATCCCGGCAGCCGGGGAAAGCGGGCGGGGGAAGCCCCGCGCCGCGAACGCCACCAGCTTCTTCGGCTCTGCGGCGACAAACAGGCAAGACCGCCGCTGCCCCTCCCACTGCCCTCCCTCCCCGCCTGGCAGGAGGAGGCAGGCGAGGCAGGAGGCAGAGGGGTGTGCAGGGCAAATTCAAATTAAAAAAGCGGGACTTTTTTGAAACGCCGCAGGCCGCGGGACAAATTATTAAAAAGCGGGACGTCTGGTCACCTTATGCATAATGTATTAACCAGGGAGATCAGAGCAGCAAAAAAAAAGCTACTCTGAAAAGCTAAAGAATCTGTTCTTAACAAATGAACCAGGAAACATATGGAAAACTCTTAAAAATATCACTGGATACGGCAAACCACCTTTCCAGGCTGAAGGAAATCAACAACTGGCAGATGACCTGAACGTGTTTTACTGCAGGTTTGAAAGAAAACTACAGCTGCCTATCTCCACAATCTACATTCACAATGAATCTACATACAGACGGGAGGTTGAACAACTAACTTTGTGGTGCGACCGGAATAATCTGGAACTGAACACACTCAAAACCGTAGAAATTATGGTAGACTTTAGGAAAAACCTGCCTATACTTCCAACTCTTACAATATTAGACAACACAGTATCAACAGTAGAGACCTTCAAATTTTTAGGTTCTGCCATATCGCCAGGGGTGGGTTCCAAATTTTTTTATTGCCGGTTCTGTGGGCATGGTTTATTTTGTGGGCATGGCTTGGAGGTCAGGTGGGCATGGCTTCAGGTGGGCATGGCCTGGTAGTCAGGTGACCAGGTGGGCATGGCCAACTTGTAAAATGTGGTGAAACTCACTTAACAACGCTCTTGCTTAGCAACAAAAATTTTGGGCTCAATTGTGGTCATAAGTTCTTTCTTTCTTTCTTTCTTCTTCTTTCTTTCTTTCTTTCTTTCCTTTCCTTTCCTTTCCTTTCCTTTCCTCCCCTTTCCTTTCCTTTCCTTCTTTCCTGTCCTTTCCTTCTTTCCTTTCCTTATATATCTATCATCTATCATCTATCAATATATATATCTAATCTATATCTATATCTATATATCTATATCTATATCATCAACTATATCTTCATATCTCTCTCTATCATCTATCTATCTATCTATCTATCTATCTATCTATCTATCTATCTATCTATCTATCTATCTATCTATCTATCTATCTATCATCTATCTATTTTCCAGAGTTTTATTGCAACACATACAGGTTCAAATCTGGCACAGAAAAGACACAGATCGTTGTTTTTCCACTCACCCCCCCCCCCAAAAAAAAACCCCACCAAAAAACAGCATGCAATATTAAACAGCCTGGAAAAATGCTTGCATTAACATGGAGGCTGCATCGTGCTGTACCTCTGCAGCCTGCAAATCAAGGCCAGAATAGCGTTGGAAAGAGAGTTAAATTTGGGCAAATAAAAGGGACAACGTGGAAGGTTCTCCCCTTTCCACCGACTGCTAGGTTAAATGGAAGCAGGAGAATTGAAATGAAATTCTCCCTGGATTTTCAGAAACCCTCCTTTTGAGGTTTTTTGCAGGGAGAGAAAAGAAGGTGGGGTGGGGGGTCTCTCTGGAGCCCCGTTGCTCCAAATATATGAGGGACTGGTGAGTCCAGTCCTTCCTCGAGGATGGTTTTTGTAGTTCTGCTGCGCAGACGCACCCGGCGGCAGCAGCAGCAGCGGTGGGGGCAGAGTTTGCCTGGGTTCTCCACCATCCTGGAACTGCACCGCATGTGGGGAAGTTTTCCGGCACAGCGCAGTTTCAGGATGGTGGAGAGCTTGCTTGGGAGAGCAAGTGGCGGTGGCAGAGATTGCTTGGGAGAGGCCAAGGAAGTTCTCCACCTTCCCGGAACCGTGCCGTGAGGCAGCGACGGTTTACCTGTTGAGGCTTCAAGCCTCAGTGCGCTCAGCCGGAAGGGAGGCAGGCGGGCAGGAAGGGCCATGGCCCTGAGTCTCAACAGGTAACCCGCCACTGCCTTGGCACCTGCTGGGAGCTTCTTCCTCCACCGGCCTGGCACACCAAACTTTGCACGGCAGAGGGAAGCAGCCCGAGAGCTGGGGCGGGTGCCCCACATGCTCTGCGGCCGAGCCAAGCCCCGGGCGCCTCTCTGCCTCCCACCTTGCCTTCCTCCTCCTCCTGCCAGGCAGGGAGGGAGGGCAGCGAGAGGGGCAGCCGCTTCCAAGTGCACGCCTGGCCCTCTCCCCAACAGAGGCAGCTCGTGACTGTGAAGGACCCTCACTGCCCGTCCTCCTGGAGCACCACAGCCGCGTTTCACTTTCTTTCTTCTCCTGCCACCACCCCTCTTTGCCCCAATGCATTTCATCTCCCCCAAGGGCCACCCATCCCCCCACTGGCTGTGCCTGGCCAGAAGCGGTGCTTCTACTGTCGCAGGCTGTACTTTTTTCCTCCATGGCTTTTGCTGGCGGGGGTAAAAAGCGAGATCCAGGCAGTGGCAGGCGGTGCTGCCCGGCCTCTCGGACCACCGCCCACCACTGCCTGGAGCTTGCTTTTCAAACCCCCCCCCACCAGCCAAACCCATGCAGGGAAACTCCCCGGGAGTTCCAGGATGCCCTGAACTCCGAACTTTTTCCTGCGCGGCTTTTGCTGGTGGGGGGGGGGGAAGCGAGCCACCTGGAGCTCGCTTTTCACACACATACACACCGCCGCCCAAACCCATGCAGGGAAACTTCCCAGGAATTCCAGGATGCCCCACCACCGCCCCCTCTCAGCCCCAGTGCAGCAGCTGCATCTCCCGTCAATGCAAGGGCTGCTAGCTCCCTTCCCCGTGGCCAGGCGGCCCCAACATGCTTACCTGCCTTCGATCCTGATGGGAGCTCCAGCCGTGGCGGAAGGAAAGTTCCAGAGCGACGGCAGTGGCACTCCAGGATGACGGCCCTCGGGGCCCTGTGAAAGTGCACAGTAAGGAGTTGCCGCTTTGGGTCCTCCCAGTCCGGAAAACACTGCAGGAGAAACTACCGAGAGCGCCAGTGGGCTTCTTTGTCTACACAAACCTGGGGAGTGGCAGCAAGGAAGTGCCGGAACCTCGGCTTCTGCACATGAGCAAAAAATGCCGGGGGGTTAAAAAAATTCAAAAAAATTCAAAAAAATTTCAAATTTCAAAATTCAAAAAAAAAAAGATGGCGGCGCCCACGGACCAGCACCAACAGAACCGGTTCCCTGATGTCACTGTGATGTCACCAGTGGGTCACTACTGGTTCGGGCGAACCGGTCTGAATTGGGAGGAATCCACCCCTGACTGAGCGCATGGGCACCAAGACAAATTCCTTGTGTGTCCAATCACACTTGGCAATAAAAATTATATTCTGTTCTATTCTATTCTATAATCAATGCCAGCTCTAAGTTTCTGGGCACTGCAAGATTTCTTAAGAAATTGACATGATTACATGATTACAAGCCAGTGCTTTCTTTAGATGGGTCCCTATCTGTCAAGAAAAAAGGCAAGAACAATGTGGATTGTAGAGACCATCCTGGGAGGTGAGAAAGAGTGAGACAGTAAAACATTACTACTACTTTGCCTACTAGAAAATGGGTGTTTCCTGAGAGATCATATCAAACATGATGCTCCTTTTCTGAGAACACCCACAATATTCTATCAAAATTTCCAAATGGGCAAAAGTCTGCAGAGACTAAAATTGTTTATTCAGAGAGACTGAAATTGTTTATATTGATAAAGTTATTAAGTGGTATTATGTGGAATAAAATGAAAAGGTAATGACATTATGCTAATACATAATGTAATGCTAATTACAGAGGCATTGCTCCGTACGGACTCTGTATGGAATCTCATGTTGGACACTGAAGAGGATGCTAAGCAAGCTACAAATTGGACAGGGCAGCAAGGCCATTCATGTTGGACTCATGCCATTTGTTCTTGTTTGGAAACCCATCTCACCACCTCAGCTAAAATTCTTTCATCACTGAGTACCAGGGGTGGGTTCCACTTACCTTCCCTACCGGTTCGCATCGCGACAGAAGTGCGTATTTAATGGGGGAGATGGATGGTTCAAAAATGTGAAAAATAAATACTATGTGAATGATGATGTCAGGATGCAGGTGTTATTTTGACCTCGTTATAGTTTGTTACAGACGTTACTGTATTTGGATGTTTCTTTTTGGAGTCCTGCAGGAACAGCAGATCAGTCTCAAAGTCTTACATGATTCTTTCAAACTCCGTGATTCCATTTGTGTTATGTCCATCCAGGAGCACATGACAATGCACACAGCTCTTCCTCCAAATCCCTTCTTGCAACTTCCCTGTGAGTTGAACTAAAGGAGAGTGAGCAGTCCAAAGTCAGTCAATAAATCTTCCTGACTGGGAGTGGACTTCATAATAGTATCTATAGTACCTTATGTTACCTATAGTACATTAAGCTATACGCTATGTATTGACTCACACAGAGGGAGCGGTGTTAAAAAGGAGTGAAACGTTGCATTTTGCTATGATCTGTAGTTTTTATCTGTAATAAAAATACCCTTCATGACATTGATTCCTATCAATATGTGCACTGCTCAAAAAAATAAAGGGAACATAAAAATAAGACATCCTAGATCTGAATGAATGAAATATTCGTATCAATTACTTTGTTCATTACGTAGTTGAATGTGCTGACAACAAAATCACACAAAAATCCCTGGTCAAAATCTAAGTTTCATTGAATATGTAAGTAAATAAAAGCTGATCTAACTACTGCATGATGAAAAGTTACATGTGACATATTTCTGCAAATGTGAATGCATCCTTTATGTATTAATCTGTTTATTAATTCAAAATAAGAAAACGGTGAATATGATAGGTGTAGATGTTTGAACATGTTTCCAGTTGGTGCAGTGATATTTTGGCATATGTAAAGTTTTAAAAAGACCCAAAATGGTAATTAAATTGTTAGGCCTATAATTAGTCAGATGAAGATAATTTCACAGGTGAACAAATTCTCTGACCCTTCTAATCTCTCAGGTTGTGATTATTATTCTGTCTGCTTTCAACCACTGTGGACTCCTCTAAGCAGCTGTCAGAGCATTTGAAAATGAAATTAATTAACTCTCACACAACAAGGAAAGGTTATAAAAGAATTATCTAATTACTCCCAGTTAGCCATTTAAGATGTGATAAGCATTCTTAAAAACTGAACTTACTTGAAACAGCTTAAGTCAGAGCAAGATCTATACCACGGGTGTCAAACTCATGGCGTCACATTGCCGTCATGTGATGTATCGTGACGTATTTCCCCTTTATGGAGCTGGGGTGGGCATGGCCTGCGCATGACGCATCCGGGCCATGGGCCGCCAGTTTGACACCCCTGATCTATACCATCAAGAAAAATATCTATTAGAGTTGGTGAAACCTGCTTATATCTGACTCAATAGTTTTCTTCCAACACCCTGCTGAAAAAATTAGCTGAGATTAGGGTAGCTGGTCATAGATCTACAAGGTAGTGCATTGCATACCCAACAATCTACATAGGAAAATTTCAGAAAGAAATGTTTTAACAACCTCATCACAGGTCATCATTTAAGTCCCACAAATATCACTTTGATAAGCCAGAAATGTTTTGGGATAAAGTACTATAGACTTATAAAGCAAAAATTGAATTGATGACCTCTACAAAAGATACATTTGGAGACAAAAAATATTCAACAAGTAGAATATTTTAAAATTTTGGTGGGGCTCTATTATGTTGATGGTTATATGGCAGTCAAAAACATAAAAAGCATTTTGTATGGGTGTAAAAAATACATGGATTCAAATAAGTATCAACATATCCTCAAAGCTCATCTTCTAGTCCAGGGGTGTCAAACTTGCGTCATCATATTGTTGTCACATGACATATTGTGGCTTTTTTTCCTTTCGCTAAAACAGGGGTGGGCGTGGCCAGTGCATGCCGCATCTGGGCCGCGGGCCGCGAGTTTGACAGCCCTGTTCTAGTCAGAGAAGGAATTGAAGCTGGAAAGAGACTACCGTATTTTTCAGAGTATAAGACGCACCTTTTTCCTTCTTAAAAGTGGCTGAAAATTTGGATGTGTCTTATACTCTGAATGTAGCTTTTTCGAAGCATTTTTTCTAGCCCTAACTAGGTGCTAACGATCTTCCCAGCTCTTACCTTGCAGGGTTTTTCATTGTTACTCTCTCCAAAGAATGTTTATCCAGCCCTAAGTCTTTGCAGGGTTTTTTTCATTGCTCGACTTGCTCCGAATAAGTTTTTTTCTAGCCCTAACCAGGTGCTAGCTATCTTCCCAGCTCTTACTGGCTTGCAGGCTCTTTCATTGTCACTCTCTCAGAAGAAGGTTTTTTTAAGTCCTAACCAGGGGATAAAATAATGTGCTGAAGCTGACCAGACTAAGGACTTTAGCCAGATGAATACCTGGTAGGAAGATTTTTTCCCCTATTTCCCTCCCCAAAAACTAAGGTGCGTCTTATACTCCGGTGCATCTTATACTCCGAAAAATACAGTAAATAATTCAGCAATACACAATCTAAAATCTACTTCCAAAACAGCCTTGAAATACTTACAGGAAGAAAAGGAGAGGTTTGGAAATGGCCTTTGTAGACCCCAGTTGCAAAATAACCCAGAAAATTTGTGAGGAAATCTCAAACACTGAAGCTTTTAGAAAGTATAGGTAGTCCTTGACTTACAACAGTTCATTTAGTGACCGTTCAAACTTACATCACTGAAAAAAGTGACTTATGATTGTTTTTCACACTGCAGCATACCCATGGTCACATGATGAAAATTTGGATGCTGGCAATTGGTTCATATTTATGACGGTTGCAGTGTCCTGGGGTCATGTGATCTTTGCTTGTGAAAGCAAAGTCAATGGGGAAGCCAGATTTGCTCAACAACCCTATTAGTAACTTAGCAACTGCAGTAATCCATTTAACAACTATGGCAAGAAAGGTGGGGGGAATGGGAGGAAATTCACTTAACAACTGTCTCATTTAGTGACAGAAATTTTGGGCTCAATTGTGGTCATAAGACGAGGCTTACTAGTACTTCAGACACTCCTTGCTTACTGATCACTCATTCAGCAGCCATTCGAACTTACAACAATGTGGAATGTGTGGTATTTACGACTACTCCTTGAGGTTTCGGCTATTGCAGTACCCCTGCAGTCACATGATTATCATCTGGGCATTTGGCAACTGGCTCACACTTACAATGATTAAAGCAGTCCTTCTCAAATAGTGGGGCACACCCCCCTGGGGGGGGCTTGGAGTGATGCCAGGGGGGCGCATGTGACCCCGGGGAACATGCGTGGTCCATCTCGATTGATTCCCCCAGACGGGGAGTGTTTTCCCAGTTGCACGCTGCTCTGAGCCCAAAAGAGAAGGCAGCCAGGCAGGGCAGGACGCCTACGTGTGTTTTTGTTGTTCTCGGCGGGCGCCGCAGTAGCCATGAACGGCGTGGCGAACCTGCTGCTGGACAAGGAGGAGCATCCTCTGCAGCTGGGCAAAAGCTTCGAATTGCACCCTAAAGCCTCCTTCCACACCATTCGCTGTGAGTGCCCAGCAGAGGCGGCACTTATGGGCCAGGCCGGTGACCCCAAAACATCGGCTTGATTAAGCTGACCTGGCCCCGTGTCAAAAGAGGGCCCTAACCATGGTAGCCTATGCTTGCCTAACCGAAAACAGGCTCCACTGAGTTCAGTGTGACTTACTCCCAGGTAAGTGGGTAGAGCAGCCTTCCCCAGCCAATAGTTTGCTTGCAGCCTATAATAAGTAAAATAATAAATATTAACACTAAAATTCCATTGGGGCCCAGATCGGAGAGTTGGGGGGGGGCGCAAAATGTTTACTTCTTCCTAGGGGGGGGCGTAACAGAAAATAATTGAGAAGCACTGGGTTAAAGGAACCCATGATTACCATTTGCATCTCTCCCCCTCCACCAGCTTCCCACAAGCAAAGTCAATGGGGAAGACCGTAGAAGGTTGTAAATGGCAACCATGTGACATCCTCACTTAACAACCCACAGTGATTCACTTAACAGCAACTGGAAATGCTGGAAGTGCCATTGCTAACTGGTGTTGTCACATGACATTGTTTTTACCACCACATCACTTAGCAATGATAATTCTGGTCCCAATTGCCAGCATTAACTGAGGACTACCCCTAACTAAAAATAGTATCCCAGATTCTGCTTTCTATATTTGCATTTTTTTTAATTGTGAAGTTGTTAAGAAGTCAAGTGCACATAAATAGTGAATCTGCATTCAAATCTACAAGAAAATTTTGCATTTAAGATTTAGACAGGGAGTGTTCTGTTCATTTAGGGATTTGGTAAAGCATATAGTTTGACCAGGAGTACTTACATTTACATATGTTTAAGTTCTATTGTTATTGTTAAGGAATCTTTAGTCAATTTATACTTTCTGGTTTCTAATTTGTTATGTGATTTTTAAGAGATTATTTCTTTGCATTCAAGAATGAAACCCAAAATTAATGGATCCATTTACCACATGTATTTAAATTGAACCAAGAAATTTTGAAATTTTACTCCTCACAGACATTTTACTAAAATTTGAAAATTAAATTTTAAAAACTTGTTTACCGGTAACTTTAAGAAGGGCCATCCAGGGGCAGGTTCCTAATTTTTTTACTACCACTCTGCGGGCGTGGCTTATTTTGTGGGCGTGTCTTGCCAGCCATGTGACCGGGTGGGTGTGGGCCTCGGGAGCTTGGCAGCTGCCGGAGAAGCAGGGAGGCATTGCCCACCCGTAATGCAGCCCCCCGCAGTGGGAGCAGCAAGACCGCAGCAGCAGTTCTTCTAGGAGGCTCCGTCCGGCCTGAATGCTTCTCCCCATTCGATGATCCTAGGCTCCTGCCGCCCATTCCCCCTCCCCTCAGCAGCTCAAGAAGCCTCAAACATGCAAAAATGCCTGGGATCATCACCGCACGTTTGTGGCTTCTCAGACTGCTGAAGGGAGGGGAACTGAGATAGCTCCTGCCACCTGTTCTTTCAGCATCTCACGCGCTCCCTCAGCCATCCTCCCCTGCTTGGACTCACTGTGAGGTAGGAAGGCAGCGCATGCACAGTGCCAGAAGAAATTTTTTTTAAAAAATGTAAAAAAAATTTTAAATGGCGGTGCCCAGGCACCGGCAACTGACCGCACCGGTACTGTGATGTCACCAGCGGGCCGCTACCGGTACTATAGAGTGGACCGCACTGGTAGGAACCCACCACTGGGGCCATCATTGATCAGGCAAAATAATGCAAATAATAAGTAATTCCACTCCAATTATTTTAATTATTAGCTCAAATGCCTGCATGTTTATTTCAAGTAAAATTCCAAAAAAATTAACCAATATACATTCAGCAAGTTTATACAGCTTCACATTTCCCATGTAGCAATTCCAATTTACAACATAGTCCATATCACATGAAAATTGAATAGCCTTTGAGTATGCATGGTTTCCTTTTACAACAACTCAAACTCTGCCTTCTGCTTGCAACATTGCTGTATTATTATACATTCTTCAATCTTCGTCTTATAATGAAATTTACTACAACACAAAGTATTTATTTGCATAGCAGTACTGTATATAATTTCATTTTCAGGGTAGGGATTGAGATAATGCAATCATTTCAATAAGAGTTACATTTCAACAAAACAAGATTATTCAAAATCCTTGATTAAGTCAGTAATTTGATATGGTAATCTATTTAAAAGCAAATTGAATCTGAAGAATCACTTATAGCAGCTTTTCCTAAGCAGATAAGTTGGAATTGCTATTCTTCAAATTTCCAGCCATGCTGAACATTGTAGAATCATTCTGCTTTTATGGGAATGTATTTCATTCATAACCTTGGGGTACCATCTGGGGGGGGGATAATAGTATTACATATGGTCTTGAGGCTGAAAATATGAATAGACTGTAATTCACCTGTTTCTATTGCATTTCAGTATCACAAATACATTAGGAGATATACAGTTCATAAAAAGTTACTGAATCTGAGTGAATCTACCCTATAGACTATATATACTGTTAAAACATTGGATTTCTTTGCTCATTTGAGTAGAATTAAATTGCAAGTCTTTTTGGTAACATTTCATTCATATTTTTTGTTTTCAAAACCAAAAGTTTCATTGAAAGGAGATTTGAATAAAAGTTTCCAATAAGAACTTCTGAAGAGCTGCAAAACTTTCTTCTAAACTTACCTTACCTTGCTGCATTAAAACTAAAATAATATTTCAAATACAAATTATAAAATAGGTAATTTGTTACTTTAAAATTTATAATCAGAAAAATATCTTACAGATGTATCACATTTCCTACAGGACTTGGTGTATTTTCAGCAAAAAGTGGAATCATAGACTTGGGTCTACCCTATATTGTCCTCTGCTCAGATAAGAACCAGAATTAAAGCAGACCAATGTATTATGGACAAAACTGAACAGCACTTTTTCATGCGGCTGTTGATAAAAATAGGATCGCCAACATCCAATAACGGATATGGCACAAGAAGAAGAATGTATTATTGTCAAGCTGCTGTTTGAACATGACCAGTGAAGGCATTCATTTATTGTCATATTATCCCATACTTAATTAGCTTGCTAATTAATGTCTTGGAATACTAACCAACATGTGTTTATCTATACATTCCCACAACCTACTAAGTAATTATTAGATAAGATTTATTTGCCATGCCAACATCTGGCAATTACTACATTGTTTTTAAGGAAAAACATTTGTCACTTATTCATTGTAAATATTAATTCTACAAGTTGTTGATCCACATTTTTCTGAAATGACGTCCAAGAATAACTGTGGAACTTGCTGTACATTTCTTAGAAGAAAACATTACTTATTATATCTGAACATTGACCTTGGAACAACTGGAAATCTAGCAACATCCTAGTCAGTTAAGCTGCTTGTGAAATGCATGCTGATGGATGGGAAAATGGATTTTAAAATCATCTTCCTTGAACAATTAAAAATCTGGGATATTAATCCAGCCAACAATAAATTCAATCAAATTTGTTACAGATATTACCATGTGTTTAATTTTATCACTGAACTCAGTAGAACTATTAAAATGCTTCACTTTAATCATAACTTAGGTATTCTAAATGTGACATTTTTTAAAATATATATATACTGTATATACATATATAGGTTTTTAGGGGAAACTATATAAATCATGCTTGGATCTCAGCATCATTCAGACTTTGCCATCATCTCCAATAAAATGTAGTTTTTGCAACCAGAGACTTGCTGCAGATGTTAGCACTTTTCCCAATATAGTCTACTTCCCTTTCTGATTTTGGCACACTTCATATCTATCTCTGTTTCTAGTGTATGTATAAAGTTGGACAAAGTTCAACACTTTGCATATTCAAAATGTATTTTTTTTTCAAACAAAATCAATTCATTTTTGTAAATGCTGGCTCAAGAAACCCACATTCAAATTAATAGGAAATGCACACTTAAATATCTGTCTGATCGTAGTATGTAGTCATTGGGCCAAGTATGCTTAAATTGACTGCTGAATGCTAAATAAAAGGTGCATCTTATTTTAGCACAATTATAAATTGTTGCTTTTAAAAATAGTAATAATGATAAGGATTTACAATGAATAAACAGCAGCATCTAAATAATCTGATGCTCCTTGCTAAAGCAATGAAGGACATTTAAGATGCTTCAATGGACTTTGATAAATTCTGTCCTATGCTGTCTGTCCCAGACATATGACATAGCACTTAGCAATAGCACTTAGACTTATATACCACTTCACGGTGCTTTACAGCCCTCTCTGAGCGGTTTACAGAGTCAGCATATTGCCCCCAACAATCTGGGTCCTCATTTTACCAACCTCGGAAGGATGGAAGGCTGAGTCAACCTTGAGTCGGTCAGGATCGAACTCCTGGCAGTGAGCTGAATTAGCCTGCTATACTGCATTCTAACCACTGCACCATCACGGTTCATACAGGAGAAACAGCAATATAGCAGGATTGAGTGTAAATATATACAATCAAGCCAAAGACCACTGACCACCTGCAGCATTCATTCCCATTTAACCCTTATTGTTCAATTAAGACACACCTATCCTATAAATATTAGAGAGCAAGTTATTCTTAGCTATATTTCAAAGAAAACGAAAAGGACACAATAGAAGAGATATCAGTAAATATCAAATAATTTATATGACCCCTAGTCATAGAGTTGGGTATCTTTAAAAATGTTAAACAAATATGAAATTATTGTACTTACATCGAGTAATCTATTGTGCTTTTCTTATACTTTGGCTTCTTTTCCCATGAAGAACTGAGTTCTTTATAAATTATATGCAAATTGCATTCGTACATAGAGTTCAGCAAAGACATTTTGTGATTCTTAAGTATTGGTTGTTTAAAAGACTTATCTGGATTGCTAGCAGTACAAAGACAATTTATTATATATGCCCACCAAACCAAACAACTGTTTGTATCTCTATAAATAATTAACACATATCATATTCATGCTTGCTCAAGGAAGATAAAATCATCCAAAAATGGCAATACAAACAGGGAAAAATGCTCATTTCCCACACAGGAAATGGATCAACAAGGATCACAAGTTAGAAGTGTAGCAGCACAAGATAAAATCAATAATTTAGTTTGTAAACTAACAGACAATCCTATGCATGTTTACTCACAAATAAGCACCGCCCAATGAGCTTTCGGGTAACTGCATTTAGGCTAAGTGTTATTTCTTAAAAGTTCTTACAGTATGGGATCCATATCTGTTTTCTAATACTTGCTGGGTAATCCACAGACCGTGTTTATGCTATAGCAGCATAAGATCTCCTTAAAAGTCTTCCACATTTCCTGGCTCCGAAAAGCATAGATCAAGGGATCAATCACTGAATTGCACATTATGAGAATGAGGTACATGTTGAAATGAGACATGAAGCAAACACAGTAGAGGTTCTGAGGGCAGGAGATCATCAGGATGAGGTGGAGGAAAAAGGGAGCCCAGCATACAATGAAGATGCCCAGTAGTATTGTCAAAGTGATAGCTCCTTTCATGCTAGTCCTTTGATGGACAGAATTATATCCTGGCAAAGCTGCTATCCTCTTAACATGAGTACGAGCCAAAAGAAACATGTGTATGTAGAGAGAAACCATGAGAAACAACATGATGAAAAACATTGTGATGAGACACACGATTACGTACTTTGATTCATAATAAAGGATGAAGATGATTCCACAGCCAGTGCAGAAAATCCATATGCATGCAATGATGAGTCCCGATCTTCTCACAGTCATGATATTATGATAACGGAGGGCATAAAAGATGGTGATGTACCTGTCAACGGCGATAGCTAGCAAACTGCACATGGAAGCCACCACAGATATGCAGATCATTGAATCAAAAACATTATCTATGTGACGTACAAAAACATCTTCGATAATAAGATGCCTGTTGTTTAGCAAATATATAGTTATCGTCTCCCAGGCATTTGACACACTGACCAACATGTCAGCAACCGCTAAGCTACATACAAAGAAATACATAGGAGAGTGTAAGTTCTTGTTCTTAAATATGGCACAGATGACAAGGATGTTTTCAAGAAGGCTAACAATGCCAAGCATGAGAAACACTTCAGCTGCTATAACCACCTGGTCACATGTTGATGGATTGGTCCCGGTGCTGGGGATGGCCAAGTTGCTCCCAAAAGCAGTGAAGTTAGAGTCTAACGTGTTGGGATGGTTGGACAAATTCATCTCTGTTAGCAATTATGCCCTTTTTAAGATGGTCTTTTCAGTCTGAGAGGCTTGTCAGAACATAATCTTGGAAAGGCAATTTCCAGAAATGCAGAAGTTCCTGCAAAGAGAAGGACCAAAAGTAATCTGATACCAAGAGAGGAAGTGGAATCTCAAGACATTGTTTCTGAGCTTAAGGCTAGGAAGAAAAGAATAAATATGGAATACAAGAATCCAAAGGCAATGATGGTGATCAATATAGCTCCAACTGGTCTATCCCCTCTCCTCAAAAGATTTCCTTCCTTCCCCCTAAATCCAGTTACTTTCAACTGATGGGGTTTTTTTATGGATCTGAGGGAATATTAATATGCTAACATTTCTATATTAGCAAATAATACTGTATAATTGATCAGCCTCCGATATTCTAAATTATACACAGTGTGATTTTCTTTTCAATTGTCTACTAAACCATAAAGCAAAAAGTTTAAATATTTCCCTTGATCTTTCAATGTATGAAAGAATGATACATACAGCTGTATGTCAGCTTCCTCGCAGCAAATCTCATACCTTCTAATACTATATTGATATTCAAATGTGTATTATATAGCTTTTCTTGTTCTTTAACACAATGCACCAGTTTGATCAGAATTTTAGCCTGACTATGGATTTTTTTGAGTTCAAATTTCTTTGGCACAGCAGGAATATTATCAAAAACAATGCAGACCATTCAGGTTGACAACATATTTATATTCCTAGTCTAAGCAATAATAGTCAAAGAATCCCAGTATTTCCCAAAGGCTTAATTTGCAAGTAGATAAGAATTTTAGCTATTTACCAAGTCCTGTTATTTGTTCTGATCCTGTTTCTCTTCAGATCTCGTATGTTTGGCTGTCAGTCAGAAGTTTCTCTTGCCCTATTTCTTACATCATCAAAGCTTCTTAGGTTATTTGCAGGTGTAAGTGCCATGTCAAGAGAAATGCATATCCAAAAAGACAGGACTGCTGCTGTTATAAATTAGTTACTGAGGTCCTGCCTTTTTATAGTCTCAAGAGTGAAATGATTTCAATGCTTCAGCTCCTCCTATACTCCTCCTTTCACCTAACTTCGCAAGGACTTCCCAAAGATGCAGACTTGAATGCTTAGCGCCACCTCATGGCTGCTACTGGTGATGCACCCCCTTCTTCTCCCAGGCCTGCTGTGTTATTAGAAACCTTCCCTATAATATTGTTCCCGTTTTTCCTATCCCAAACTGTAAACATTTTTTTAAATGAACTGGGTTTTCTGATTTTAAAAACAGTCTTTCTCATATATACTCTGCAGGGTTTAATTTGAATCAGAGTTCTCAAACCTTTAGCCCCAGCATGTTTGCAGCTTCGAGGCTCTTTCCTACATCACACAACAGTGTGTCAGTTTCTAAGCATACACAAAATGCCTCCTGATCAACCTCAGTGCAGGTGGAGCTTTGTTTGCTGTCTTTAATAAGGAAAACCCTGGAATTTAGCATCTATTAAGGACTAAGCTAGAGTGTTCCAAATTTACTGCGCTGATCTGATGCTGCATTGGAGTGGACCATTTACAAAAAACTTCAGCCTAACCTGAATGGAGATGGATGAGAATTGCATTCTCTTTCCCAGCATATTCTCTGAATACACTGTTTGTGACAAAGAGTACAGATGATGGCTAAAATAAAGATGAAATAAATTTCTAAAATTTACCATAGTAAATCAGTTGACAATAAACCTCCAAAAAGCCTGGCTTTAAAAGACTTCATGAAAAGCTAAAAAGAAAATATATTTTAGATTCTCATTCATCAAACTATTTGTTTAATATTACAGTCCAGTTTTAATTCACAACTCAGCTCAGTCTTTAAGCATGTGAAAAAATCACATCTGGGGGAAAAATACTTACTTGGATACTATGCCTTGCACTCTGCTCCTTTGTTCTAAATTATATAATTATATTCAGCTCCAAATGATTTAGAGTGACATACGTGAAGCAACAAAAAACATTAAAATAGAATTATAATAATCAAAATGCTATGTCCTAATAGCACCATTCAATCAATCTCCATTATATCCAAATGTTTTCCTGAAGAGATATATCTTCAGGGCAACTCAGAAGCTCAATAAGGAAAAAACTAGTTCCTTACAAGAGGCTCTCTCAATGATAGGATTCAACTTCTGATCACTCAGTAATGGGACATTTTACAAGCCTTTACAAGTATTCAGGCTCTTAGCCATATAGGGTTTTAAAAGGTAATAGCCAACATTTTGAATTTTACCCAGAAGCATCTTAGTAGCCAATGTAGACCCATAGTGTGTCTGAGTGAATTTAGGTAAACCCATTACTACCTGAACTACCACACACTCCTCTACTCGCAATAGAATACCTTATTCTACCAGACTTGAAATATTGGGATTAGACAATATAGTACTACGTCGCCTTCGATCTGATCTAAATGTAGTTCATAAAATCATATACCAAAATGTCCTTCCTGTCAATGATTACTTCAGCTTCAACCGCAACAACACACGAGCACACAATAGATACAAACTTAATGTAAACCGCTCCAAACTCGATTGCAGAAAATACAACTTCAGCAACAGAGTGATCAATGCCTGGAATGCACTACCTGACTCTGTGGTTTCTTCCCAAAACCCCCAAAACTTTAACCTTAGACTGTCTACAGTCAACCTCACCCCATTCCTAAGAGGTCTGTAAGGGGCGTGCATAAGCGCACCACTGTGCCTACTGTCCCTGTCTTACTGTCCTATTGTCCTCATTTATCTGTACTTTTTTGCTTATGTTGTGTTTATACAAACACCTACTATCTTGTACATGTTTGACAAACAAACAAATAAATAAATACTGCATCAGATTATTAGAAATTTCCAGATTATCTTCAAACACAGCCCTATGTGGATCAAAATACAATAGTCCAGCTACAAGATGACCAGGAACTGTCCAATACTTTCTACTGCAGGCAAGGTCACATTTGGTACACTACACAAAATTATGCTCTCTTGGCTACAGCTTCCACCTGCTGTGAGGAGACATGAATCCAAGAAGATCCCCCCAGATTGCAAGCTTTTTTCTTATGGGAAGCAAGCCCCATTCAGAGGTAAGAATGAGCTAACCCCAGAATCAGTCGATCTTTAAATTCACAGCCTATAGTATCTTGCTAGGGTTAACACTGAGCTTCTTTTTTTACTCTCCAGTCCCTATCAGCCTCCAGGTATTATGTATATACCTGGTCAGAGGAGAAAGGACCAAGCATGTGGCACCCAACAGTGAATTGAGTTCCTCCCCCCACTTTCCTAGGAGGGGGTCTTCTTTCCCAAAACAGCATATTTGTTCTCTTTACTCTGTCAATCTTCTCTCATCATGACTCATGGTTTAAAGTGACCCTATCCTATGAAATAATTTGAGACAGAGAACTTCATCTTCCTGATTAGGATGTAATAATAAATGGAATGCTTTATTAATCTACTCCCAAGATTGATATCATTAAAAATGTCTGGGAGAGAGAGAAAAAGCAATTAATCCAACTGAGCTTTTAATTCTTTTTGACTGCAATCAAATTAAAATCTATCCTTGAGTACCATTATCTTGGTTATACAGATACAGTGCTATTCCATTATGGCATACCCAAGGCTTTTTGAAAGCATAAATGTATTTTACAGGGCAGCATTTTCCATTTAAGTTTACTTTAAATTAATTTACTTTAAATTGAATGAATCTAATGTTTTTCTTGCCATTTTCTTCTGGCTCCTGCATAAGCCATGGAGGTATTTTTTTGTTTTGTTTTGTTTTATGTTTATTCATCATTCTTAATCCTAATTCTGCACACCCACATCAGCAGTAGGTTGCTACCAGTACAGTCCGGTTCTACGAACCGGTAGCGGTGGCAGCGGGAGGCTCCACCCACCTGCCCCGGACCCTTCTGCGCATGCACAGAAGTGTTGCGCGAGAGCGCGAACCGGTAGCGATAGGATTTAGAACCCATCACTGACCCACATCCTCTAAAACATGGGTTCCGAACCTGGGGGTAATTACCACCAGGGGGGTAAAAACGCTATTCTTTAGGGGTAAAAAAGGCATCCACTAAATTTTAGTGGATGCCTTTTTTTTGTTGGTAATAATAAAAAAATACAGTACAGTAACGCATTTGGTTCATGTGGCATATGCTCTTTCTTGCTAGCGAAACAGCAGAGTGCTTTGAGTGTGGGAACGGGGTGAAAAGAAGGCACGAGGCGGGACTGCCGCCCGCGCCGAAGGCTGAGTCCTGAGTCACAGCGTTTCACGCATGCGGAATCCGCCGCGCTCGAAAATAGTACTCTGCATGTATAAACCTGTTTGAACTGAGAGCGGCCATATCACGCCCCACAACCCGCGCCCCCACCGCGCTCCACCCCGCTGCCGCCATTTGGGTTATTTTACCATCTGCGCATGCGCAGCACGCCTTGCGCATGCGCAGAGGGTAAAAGAACCCAAATGGCAGCGGCAGGGTGGGTCACGGTGGGGGCGCGGGGGCGGGGCGTGGGTCGCGGTATTAGGAAGGTTGGGAACCACTGCTCTAAAAGCAGTACCACTTCCATTCGGACAAAATCTTTCAACCGGAGGGAGCCTGTACTCTTTTAAGGATTAGTCATAGTACTTAATCCCTACTTTTCTATAGTTTGTTCAGATTTAACAATTTTAACATAATGATTTTTCCTGACCACTTTGCAGTCTACTGTAATTTAATTTTTTTTTAAACCAAAATCTTTATTCAGCCTTTTCTTGTTCCAAAGAAATTATAATATTTTACTTTATATGGATTCATCAAAACACAATAATAGTTAACACAAATGCAGCATTTTAGCCATCTTGACAGCCATTTCTTGCCGTCCTCAGGAAATAGTAAAATATATCTTAATAGAGAAGAAAAGATGACAAAGTACACAAATCAGTATTGTATATATGTACACAAAATGTATTGTATCTCAGCATATTTTTATCTGTTCTTCTGAAAAAGATTCAGAAATTGTTAAATGCATTTAAGTTCCATAGTATAATGATCAGATGATAACTATCATGTCTAGAATGTAAAACTATAACACTGTTATGACAATTAGCTTCCTGGAGGAACTAGAAAAACCTGCAGTTGTATTAACTAGTGTCTAAAACAAGGAAAGAGCTAAAGGATGGAAGGGATCCCTGCAATTGTTGGTACTTCTGTAAGCACAATTCTAAAATATGTATGACAAGCATTGTGTCTGCTGTAGACAAGTGGAATTATTGCCTAATGTATTAAAAGCTAACAAAGCTCCTAAGCTCCATTTTGTAAATCTCCTACAACACTTATGATGAGCTTCCTATGGGTCACATAGCTACTTAAGGAAGTCTTTTCAATGTACTGTTGGCAGATACATGAACTCAGGAAATTATTTTAGAATGTCTTTAAAGTGTAACTTTATTCAAGGTGTTGATCATCATCTTTAAAGCCCTACATGGCTTAGGACCAGGTTACCTCCGGGACCGCATCCTACCTCATACTTCCCTTCGACCGGTTAGGTCCCACAGAGTGGGTCTCCTTCAGGTCCCATTAGCCAAACAATGCTGGCTGGCGGGGCCTAGGGGGAGGGCCTTCTCTGTAGGGGCCCCTGTTCTCTGGAACCAACTTCCCCCAGAGATCCGAATCATCCCCACCTTGCTGGCCTTCCGAAAAGCCATGAGACAATTTTACATCTGAGGTCTCCCCCATGTATGCATGGTGTCGTGTGTCTTTTTAAAAACTTTTTTTAAATTGTTTTTAATGATTTTATTGCTTGGTGTTCTCTAAAATGCTGTACGCCACCCTGAGTCCTTAGGGAGTAGGGCGGCATAGAAGAATTCCCAAATAAATAAATAAATAAATAAATAATAACTATGCATAAATACTTAAATTATATCTATCCTAAAATACTTCACTGAATTGGAAAGGTCAAAAGAATATATTTGATACCTGTAATTTGTCTTTCAGAATGTTTTGCTTTGTAAAATTGCACAATGTGAAAAGGTATGGGAATATTTATTTATTAGACTTTTATCCCACTTGTATTTTTTTTAATAAATAACTTAACACAGCAAGCATACTGTATATAATAATCCTTCTTCCTCCTATTTTCCCCATAACAACAATCCTGTCATGTGTGTCTGGTTGAGAGATGATTGGCCCAATGTTACTCTTTCATGCCTAATGCAAGACTAGTCTCATAGTGTCTAGGTTTCTAGGTCAAAATATCAACCATGAGACCAAAATGGCTCTAAAAAACTCAACTCGAATACTGTACATTTTGTTTTCACCAAATGTGCTTCAGTCACATTGTGACTATCTGCTTTGCAATAGGAGGCCTGTCTACCAATGTTGTGATGTCAATAGAGCCGTCTTCTGAAGTTTTTGAAACATAAAAAAGCTTCTGGTCCCAGTGATCAACCCAGATTGAATTTTTATAACATTATCCTTTGCCTTCATTCAAAGAAAAACCCTCTAATGGTGACAGAACCACTGCTATAGAAAAAGCCCCATTGAAACGTTCCTCTGTTCCTCCCATCCTAAATCTATTGAAGGCAGGCTGCTGACTGCTAAAGGCAAAATTATATAGTGAAAGCTATTGTATAATATTATTAAAGTAGCAACACTAAGTTCAATGTTTCTCTAAAATGCTGTTTGAGAATTTCTGGAGACAACAGGAAATTGAACAAAACTGATAGAGAAAAAAAATATTTTGGCTAATTTCCCTATCCAGAACTACTGTATGTGTTATTGCTATCGTTAGATTTAATGCTATTCTTTCTCTTAACATGTATTGTTATTATTTCATTCCTTTTATTCCATTTTTGTGTTGTAAGGTCCCAAAATGTACTTGAGTCACCGGAATGCCAAAGAGAGAGACCCAAGAAGAGGCTTGGAAAAAAATATCAGCTTTTATTTGTACAAAGAAGAACTGGGTAGACCATTCCACAATAGACAAAAGAGCATGCAGTGAAAGGCCACACTTTGGGGAAGGTATGGCGTCCTTTTATACCTTCAGAGACATCAGCTTAGTACCCAATTCTGGCCCCCCGGCCCATGCCTTCCTTGTAGCCCTGCATTGGCTGTGCAGCAAGGAACAGGGGGAATGAGAGCTTAGCAACACAGGTATTTGCCCGATGTAACCCTGCCAAACCATGACATACCCCGCTTCTTGAGATATCCACCAGGCACTGAGTTGTACAAAAAAACAAGACAACAGAAGTTAGATCACTGGTAGAAGCAAGTGGCAGAGACAATTCTAATTCTTACAGAAGCGAAATAGCAAGTTATTATTATGTCCCAGTAATTCTACCTATTCTACTATTATTATGTCCCTTCAGTGTATTTTATCTTAACAATGGAATTCAATTACTCTCTACAGTCCCAGCAGTCTTGTAATCAATAGAGTTGATAGGGTTTATTCTATTGAAGAATTACAGATTCAGTTGCCAAGTATAGAACAATGAAACTTTGATTTTTGCAGAAAACAGGAGCAAGTTATTGAACAGAGTTTAGTAATAGGAAGTTTTACCTCTAAATCAGAAATACCAATTCTTAATGATAAAATTTAAGAATCTCATTAGTAAATTCATTTAAGGGAAACTTCTCTGTAAAGCATTTATAAAACTATTTCATGATAAATATTGCATCGGCTACTGGAATACTTTAAAAATGTATTTAAAAAACAATCCAGTCCTTTTTGGATGGAACATGATGACTTAAATATGATCCCAAAAATACTTTCAAAAAATCAGGTGTTCTTCATGGATTTGCAGGAGGGTCTGTTAACAGCTGCAAGGCTGGAGAGAGTGCTATCTCATCTAGAAAAGTTATGTAGCAGTGGATATGACTTTTTTAAAAAGAAAATTAAAAATTTATGATTAGCTGTTTTTTACAAGTTATATTTCCAGGGAATATACCAAGACTGTATTTCATTAGTCATTTTATTACACATTTCCTTAGTTTTCAGCTACAGTGATTAGACTTCGTAATTCATGTGTGCAAAATAACAAAATGTACTCAAAGAAGTACATTTAATCTATTCCATAGTTAAATTGGTTCGTTTTTTCTTAGCCTTGGTTTTTTACATATAACTATTGCATCTCTACAAAATTATTGTTTCACTCTCCTAAACCACTAACGATGGATTTTTATTAGCAGAAAGCTTTTTGATAATTGAAGCATGGTCTATCATCATAGTGAGAGGGATGGTCACCAAGATAATCAATCCCAAACTATTTAAAGTTTCATAGATTAAATGCTACCTTAAATTGTATCTGTAAAACGTGTGGCAATGAATGTTCCACTAGTGTAGGTTAATGTGCTCCTAATCTCTGAACCAGTTAACAGCCTATGGACATATTTCATTTTTATTTTGAGAGAGAGGGAGGGAGAGATTTATAAAAGTTAAACATGAACATGAAAATACATAAAGATTTTTTTAAAGTAGAACTAGGAAAAAGGGGAAAAAAGATATATAACGAAGTGACTTCTTTATATATAAAGAAATTACTTTTGATTTTTTTTAACCGCAGTTACAAACTTATTATCTCTTTCCCTCTTTAATATTACATTACAAGGTTCTCTTCTTTCCATATTCAATCCTTTTTAAACAGCAAATCCATACATCACTAATACATTGTTTTCTATTTTCAGCACAAAGTTCATAAGAAGTTTTTTTGGTTGCTGCATTTGGCATCAAATTCAGTTCCTGCACTCCAGTGTTGACTACAATAATCAAAACAATATGTAACTATCACTAGATAGAACTTTTTGTAGTTAGAAATTCTCCATCGTTTCACGTTGAATTCAATTAAGATTTAAAGTTGATATCTGAAGAAAAACAAAGTAGCCCATGGAACATGCCATAAAATAGTACCTCACATCTACTTATTTCATTAGTTTTGTCATGAAAAATATGCAATAGATTTAGGCTTTGCTTTATATCTGTGACACAGCAGTGACTCATACTGAACATCTGGTCTCTTTATTCCCCACATGCCTTCTGTCAATCTCTAAAACTCTGTTAAGGATGAAAACCATATATACCTGCTGCTAAGCATGAGGTGGCAGCATGTTAGAATAGCTCTGAATACATCAATTTTACTTTTTTAAAAATAGTAATAATTGCCAAGAAATTCAGCACAGCAGAAAAAGAACTGGAATATAATGTGCTTCTATGATTTTATCCTTTGTCTTTTTACATAGGAACAAGGCTGAAATGCTAGTGCCCATTCTACTAAGTACTAGTTCCTGAAGTGGGGCTCAAGGGATCAGTTGGCAGTGTTACTGCTGTACCACCCTTCCTGCTGCACAGCAACCATCTTGCCTGAGCTGCTAGAGGCCATCTCAGGATTGGCAGTGGAGTTCCTCAGGTTTATGGTCTTGAGAGGTTTTAATCTGCCATCCCTGGAGGATCAACCTTGGAAACAGCTTTAGGAGTTCAGGGCCACTGTGGCAGCCATGGGCCTATGCAAATCATCTATGGCCCAATTCATGACAGCAGTCACACTCTGGGTATCTTATTGGAGCAGCGGCAATGTGACCTGGTCAGGGATCTGTCATTATCAGCTCTGTCATGGTCAGACCATGGTGCCCCTTTCTGCAGGGAGGCAGGACCTATTCAAATGGTCCACCCTCAGCAACTGATGGACCTCTGTCGCTTCCAAGAGCTGGGGATATCCTGGAGGCTCCACTCCATGGACCTGTGGAAGCTTTAGCTACAACCTTGAATCAAAAAGCAGTTGAGGGCTTGAGCAGGATCACATCTATGCACCCTCTCCTGTAAATGACTAGGTTGAGGCTGAGGGAAGTGCAAATGCCTCATAATTCATGAGTCCCACAAGAGATCTAAGTCCAGCCCACCTTGAATGCCTTAATTCCCGCTCATTTCCCTTGACTGTTAGTAGCTCAGATTCTTGTAGAGGGCTTAAACTTGCAATAAATCTTTATACTCATTTGAACTGCCGGAATCGCCTGATTTGCCCGGTGCTTGATATCTCCTGGTCCATTGCTCCTGAAATTCCATGAATTAGGGAGATGAAAGCGATGAAAAGGGTCAAAACACAGCTACTGCACAGTGTCACCCAACAACCCTGTTCAGGGTCACCTGGTTCTTTCTCGAGGGCAGATGATCATTTATAAGCTCATACAGAAGAATTTGTCAAACACTTGCTGAATAAAATCACTCGGATCTGTTCTCACTAGGAGACCAAGCATGGAACAGGACCGTTACGAGATGCCCAGGGAATAAACTTACCCGATTATTTGGGAACAGTTTGACCCTGTTGAACATGAGGAAGTGAACAAAATCTTTGGGGCTGTCAATGCAACTACTTATTAGATTCTTGTCCCTTGTGGTTGGTAAAAAACCTCCTGGATAGTGATCTGCCGGTGGATTCAGGTAATGATTAATGCATTGATGCAGGAAGGGATGTTCCCACCACCAATCAAGGCTTGGTCTGCCCTCTCTTCAAAAAAAAGTCATTAGATCAAACATATCTGGACAATGTTCATAAAGTCTTCTACTTCCCCTTCTTAGGAAAGGTGGGAAAATTCCTATCAGTATCCAGCAGGCCCAAGAACTAAGGCCTACATACCGTGTTTCCCCGAAAATAAGACCGTGTTTTCTTTTGACCCGCGAAATAAGCGCTTGGCCTTATTTTCGGGGGTCTTTTTTTTAGGTGCAGGAGGCGGCGAGTGCGATCATCTCATGGCTGCTCGGCCCTTTCACCTCGGCCCACGGATCAGCTGATCCAGCGAGGGCCAGAAGTTCTTTCTCTCCGGACTCCTGGAGATATTTCCAGTGCACTCTTGCTAGCCCCAGCCCTGCCCACAGCACTAGGAAACCTTGCAGCTGAGGGCCCCTCTGTTCTGCAGCTCACCTTGTGGCTATGGAGCAAGCGGAAACCACTGTTTGCACTCCGTGGGTGTTGCTTAGGCTCCTGCTACAATGAGGCAGAAAGCCATGCGGCCCATCAGAATCGCCCCCCTCCCACCCGGCTGCTGCTGCTTGAGAAAAGGACAGGCGATTGTGGAAAGCGCGTGCTTACGATAGAAGCAAAGCGTAGCCTGTCCCTTTCAAGCGATCAAATGTCTCTGTGTGTGAGAGAATGAGAGAAAGAGAAACAACGGAGGGGAGTAACAAGAATTGCAGGCACCGCTGTTTGAAAGTTTCCTCTCTGCCGTTTCTTTCTCTGTCACACACACACACACACACTTGATGAAAACAGCAGAGGGCAGGAAACCAGGTAAGGAGACTGACCCTCCCCTGCCTCCAACTTGGTGCCTGCTCAGGGTAGCGCCCCGAGGCCCCGCCTCTGTGTGGGCGACCCCCACATGGCCAATGTGAGAAATGGGTTCCCTTGCAGCACCTCCTCTCTGGGCCTTGCCTGCCTCGGAAGCCAGGGATTCTGCAGGCATCCCAGCCACGAAAATGCTGCCCAAATCCTTGCAACTCAAGGGAGCCACGCAGCTGCTCCACCCGCCTGCCCACCCACCGCACCTCGCGCTCGTCGGGGGCAGTCCATACACGAGGTGAGTTTGAGTTTGGCATCTTACCTTCCTGCCTTTTGCGAACTTTTGGCTGCACGCAAGGAAAGCAGCAGAAACAGAAATATTTCTCTCCTTTTGCTCCAAGAGGCTGCACCGGCGCGATGAGTCTCACAAAGACTCATTTCTGGCAGCGTTTGGAGGAAAGATTTCTTGCATGCAGCATGTAGCCAAAAATTCGCAAAAGACAGTAAGGTAAAATGCCAAACTCAAACTCACCTCGTGTATGGGCTGGCCCCGATGAGCGCTGTGGCTGGATTAGGGTTAGGAGCCAGGGTGGCGGGCGCTAGAAGGGCACTTTCCTGAAGCTTCCCACCGCTTGGTTTGGGGCGGACGATGCCTGGCAGGCCCAGGTATGGTGGGTGGGCAGGCAGGTAGAGCAGCTGCGTGGCTCGCTCGAGTTGCGGGGATTTACGTGGCTGGGATGCCTGCAGAATCCCTGACTTCCGAGGCAGGCAAGGTCCAGAGAGGAGGCACTGCGAGGGAGCCCATTTCTCACATTGGCCGTGCGGGGGTCGCCCACGCAGAGGCTGGGCCTCAGGGCACCACCCTGAGCAGGCGCCAAGCAGGAGGCAGGGGAGGGTCTGTCTCCTTACCCGGTTGCCTGCCCTCCGCCTTTTTCATCAAGTGTGCGTGTGTGAGAGACAGACAGAGAAACGGCAGAGAGGAAACTTTTTCAAATAGCGTTGCCTGCAATTCTTGTTACTCCCCTCCGTCGTTTCTCTTTCTCTTATTCTCTCTCACACACACACAGACATTTGATCGTTTGAAAGGGACAGGCTGTGCTTTGCTTCTATCGTAAGCACACGCTTCCCACAATCACCTGTCCTTTTCTCAAGCAGCAGCAGCCGGGTAGAGGGGGGGCGATTTCAACGGGCCACATGGCTTTCTGCCTCATTGTAGCAGGAGCCTAAGCAACACCCCCGGAGTGCAAACAGTGGTTGCCGCTTGCTGCGGAACAGAGGGGCCCTTGGCTGCAAGGTTTCCTAGCACTGTGGGCAGGGCGGAAGCTAGCAAGAGTGCGCTGGAAATATCTCCAGGCACCCTGAGACAGAATTCCCGGCCCTCGCTCGATCAGCAGGCCACAGTTAAGGGGCCCAGTAGCCTTGAGGTGACCAGGGAAGGGCTGCCTCATGTGCTGGCCACGCCCACCCCTTCACTAGGTCTTATTTGGGGGGAGGGCGTATATTTAGGCCCACCCCCAAAAAACAGGCTTAGTCTTATTTTCGGGACAGGTCGTATTTTCGGGGAAACACGGTACATGCAATAAATTTCACTGTTATTATGAAATAAAAGTTTACAAATACTTCATTTTTAGGTACAGCTCCAATTAGATTTCAATTCAAGATCTGAAAAGATTCATTATATCATTTGTATATATAATCTGGGAGATACCTGTTTTGGTCCAATACACTATATTTAAAAAAAGTTGTGAACTGTAGGAGATACCAATTCTTTTTCTTTTTTGGTAGAAAGGTAAAATAATAATAGGAATGATAGAAGATATTAACCCACTTAAATATCAGATATCCCTTCATCAGAGTACAATTTTGAAATATGCCCAATACCTCTCTTTAGAGTGGGGGAAGCAAGAATTCTTCCAATTGCTACATCAGTTGCTAACATTAGGGTCCAAAACACGGGTCATGACTAACATTACATCCTAGCAAAAACTTTTTCATTTGTCTGGGACACAGATACAATGAAATTTGGACAAATGTATAAAATAAATAGGAAAGAGGACAAAATGTGACTGATCTTTAATTACTATTGCTTAGCTTACTTTTAATTAATGACAAGGAAGTGGTTCTTAGCTTGATTATGCAAATTTAGAACAGGGTCTTATCAAGAGAAAAGTTACTGGGTGCTTAAGAAATTAGGCAACAGAACAGAAAATATTTCTGTCAGGGAAGAAAACTAGCTACACATGCATGTGGAAAGAGCCAGGAAGTTTCCCAAATAAATGTTTTGTATAGGTTCTTTCTTGTTCCAAAGCATGTCTACAAGATTTTCATTTACTCACATAATATAATCCACCTTTACACCAGCTGTAAATAGCTTTATTATGAGAATTGACCAGTTGGCAAAATATGGAGAATGAAAAAGGAACCAAGAACAAATATGTAAGCTAAGTGTAATCAAGCAGTTGTTCATTTAAGATGAAGAGAGAAGTTGTTCATTTAAGGTCATACCGTTTAAGTCACATGAGTTATCTCCTATCAATTTATCATGTAGCAACTGAATGGTGAATTCATTTTTAAGACTACAATTTAAAGCTACGGTTACAATACAAATCTATATATGCAGAATTTAGTGGAAAATACTATGAAATCTTTTCATTTCCAAAAAATAAGTCTCATCTCTTCATATATCCCTCACATATTGGAAACGTATGTCACAAACTGCTTTTACATGTGCAATCATGTAGATAAGTGCAAAACCTATGATTCCATGAGCTTCACAAGATTCCAGTTCTCCAGACCATGCTTAGCTAAGCCATTGTCCCAGAGTTTTCCAGTAGTTAAACCTCCAAACCAAAAATAGGATGTAGTGTTTTGGATGTTATAAAATTGGCCTATTTCATCCAGAACACCACGGCCAGACAATCCACATTCCTGCAAGCCCCTACCATCATTTAGTGTGTACATTCACTGCAGTGTTGACCTACACTTTATTCATTTAAAAATGTATATCCAATTAAATCCAGCTCAGAAAAATCATGATTTGTAGGACAATTCTAGTATTTGTAAAAAATTAAAAAAAATATTCTTATGGGAATGACTTTTGCTACTTATGTATTACAATTTTTCAAAGAATATATACAGTATGAACCACCATATAGTTAGGAATTCCGACTTCTCAGATACACGTAAGTGATAAGAAGAGAAATATTTTTAATTTTCATTACCTATTTGAAAAGAAATTACAATCTAAGGAATACAAACAGCACAGTAGTGTTTCTCCAAATATTACCCAGCCTACATACCAACCACAATTAATTTAACAGTGAAAATACTCCACTGTGAAATAGAAAATCCAAGCCATTAATAATGAAGTTCTGGTATTCCAACACACACAGAACTCGTACACATGAAAGAGCTGTTGAATCATGTAAGCTCTTCACAAGGTTGTCTAAAGAAAATGCCCACTAATACAGGTTTCAAAACAGGGTAACATTTCTACTGATTGCAGCAAATACTGGATCCAGACTCACATTTCAATGCTTACAAATTTACTAGTCTACAACTTTATACAACCCAACAGCATCTTGCAGCAGATCTCAAGCGATAATCCCTTGGAAATTTATTTTGCAACAAGTGTAACAGTAAGTAGACTTGTAGTCCTTGGCAATGCAATTTGTAGTCCTATAATTTGTAGCAATATAACTACCAAATTCTTTATTCCTTAAACGTTTTAGTTGGCAGCAGTTACATTACCATATTAGTACATTATGATCAGATCTTCATACAGTACTGTGACAACTGTCACGATACAGCTTTAAGGAGTCAATGTGACAACTCTGTACCTGAAAACACCCTGAGTATTCCAGAAAACTCATCTTTCGTTAAAAGTAGGAACCTAGCCATACCACACAAAAAGTAAAAGGCATAACACATATACTGTATATACACCACATACAAACAACAACAAAAAACCCATCTGTCACAGACAGGCAGCCATGACTCAAATAATAAGCATGCCCTATCTTGGTTGTCTCCTGCACACACTTAAACATAAAAATATAAAATAGCTGTCAGTTTGGATGCTTGATCACGTCATCTGTATTTCATTGTTTTCTTTTTCCTTTTAAAGTTTTTCAAATGCAAAAATCAAGTATAGACCTGGAAGGGGAAAAAAGTCAAATATTAACAGCCTGATCTGATGTCAAAAATTTTCTCACAATTAAGATGTTCCTAATACTCATTTCTTTTTTTTACATATACAAACCTGAACTATGCAAGTTCTATTCATATCTACTAAATTATTATCATTATCGTTATCATTCATAATATAGCCAGATGGAACTACTTCTAATGTGTATATACAGAAAGCACATGTACTTGGTGATATATGTAAGAAAAGATCATTATTTTTTTTATATACAGGTAGTCCTCGATTTACGACCTCAAATGAGCCCAAATTGTATGTTGTTAAGTGACTCATTTGTTAAGTGAGTTTTGCTCCATTTTACAATCTTTCTAGCCACAGTTGTTAAGTGAATCATTGCAGTTGTTAATAACACAGTTGTTAAGTGAATCTGGCTTCCCCATTGTCACATGACCCAAGGACACTGCAACTGTCATAAATATGAGCCAATTGCCAAGCTCCCAAATTCTGATCACATGACCACGGAGATGCTGCAACGGTCATGTATGAAAAATGGTCATGTTACTTTTTTCAGTGTGATTGTAACTTTGAACGGTCACTAAATGAACTGTTGTAGATTACCTGTACTACATATTGATATTTTAAAGGTAATTAGCTGCAAGGTAATTAGCTTATATATACAACCACATTTAACTATTCTAAATCCATGTATTCACTTAATACAGAAGCACAGAACCTGCAGCACCCTTCACCTAAGCCTTGGTTACAACCCCAGGATTTCTCTAAGAATTGCTAATGAATTTTAATTTAGAATGATACAGATTACAAAAAGATAATGCATACCTAGAAAGTGAGTAATTGCATTGATTTTTTTAATTTAAATTAAATCAAAATCAATTTGTCTCAACTTTGTATTTTTTTCTTTTGCTATAACTACAATATCTACACTGATTGGGATCTTTTCTATAAATCTATTAATGGTACAAACAATAATATATATGGTTACACTTAACATACATGGTTCATGTCATGAAAGCTAAGATAATATGTAACAAAATGTATAAGTGCTAGGTTGATCACCAACAACAACTATAATTACTGGCTCATAGTTCCTATTTTACACTTTAGGAGTAAAGCATAATTCAAGCATGTCTCATAATTTTCAAACATTTTAAAACTAATAATTGCATAATAATTCAGTTTAGTCATTCCACTTTTTTGAAACCATAAGGCTATTACTTTATTGAAATTTATTCCTTACGTCAATTCCACTGATGATTGACAGTGGAATTGATGTAAGGAATAAATTTCAATAAGCATCATCCAAAATATTAGGAAAATTAATTTGTGTTATTTGTAAAACATAATAAAGGTGGGAAAAAGATAGATGTTAGGTAGGTAGGTAGGTAGATATAAATTGAACTGAAATGTTAATGCCTATTTATATAAATCACTGATTATAAATTTGAAAGGTAAACATTTCTTCCAGAAACACTCAACACTGACTGACTGCATGGATGCACCTACAACAGTGTTTCCCAACCTTGGCAACTTGAAGATATCTGGACTTCAACTCCCAGAATTTCCCAGCCAGCGAATGCTGGCTGGGGAATTCTGGGAGTTGAAGTCCAGATATCTTCAAGTTGCCAAGGTTGGGAAACACTGACCTACAATGTTTTCTTAACAATGTGAAAGTGATTTTCATTTCTATGTTCTTGAATGCTATGCAAAGTTAAATGACTGAATTTAATCTCAGTACCTACTGATGAAATTGGACATACTATGATGAATAACCAGTCCTTTTGTGCAAAAATTCACTTTGTAGATTTATGAAATACTAGCCGATACCCGTGCTTCGCTACGAAACTATGTGATGGGGCTTGATAAATTGACACTTAAAGCTTGAAAATTAATGAGTAGTTTAAAAAGGGACTGTATTATTTCGTTAGAGATGGTAAGCTAAGTTTCTGTTACAGATGAAGACATTATTTGCATAGCACAGACTTTCAATTCGTCCCTCAGATGAATTGCTCAGGACCTCCCTGTAAACAACATTCTTGTTTCGCTCTCTGGCTGGAGGATGACCAGGCTGTCAGGTGAACTGACTCTGGAGCATGCCACATAGAACTGGCCATGGGAGAAACAGGCAGCTTCCCTTACTTGTGTTTTCCTAATCGGATTGGTAAATCTTTTCCTGTGTTTTTTGCCTCTTTTCCCTTTAACTGGTGTTACAGTAGAAGGAACAGATTCGTCTGAACTGAGGAGGAAAATAAGGGAAAAAATATCTGTCTCTGCCTACCAGCATCCATTGGTATTCATCTGGCTAGCGTCCTGTTAGTGTGTGAGAGAGTTGAGGGGTGTTTGGAAACTCAAACAGTATTTGCTGTGTGAGCAAGAAGGAGACAGGAAGGAGTCTGTGCGTGGCTTAGCTCAACTGTTCTGTAGTAAAGCTGCTTGCTGCTGTGAAAGCAAAAGTGAAACTGAAACTTCTCTACTTGTGTTTTGCATTTGGATCAGATTTCTTTTCAGGTTGGGAGGGGGGAGTAGAACTCCTTAGCATCAGAGCTTGTTAATAATAATATAAGAAATACTCATGCTCCGATGGTCATTTTGAAAAATCCTTTCTTAGTAGCCAAGAGGAACTTACGTGACAAATTTCAAGTTTGTAGGCTTTAAGGTTCTGGAGATTTCGTGATTAATGTATGAGTGGTTTTCGCTTTTATATATATACTGTAGATAATAATAATAGCACAATAGCAAGACAAATGCAGAAATGCTGCTAAGCAAACATGTATATTTGACAGATATTTGATAACTATTCAAGGAATTTTTAAACACTGCTTGCAATACATACTTGTTGCTTCCCATTCAGGTTTACTCATTGTTCCCTAAAAGGAAAGAGAAAGAAATTTACAAGATTGTTTTTCTCTGAAGTTTTCCTATACTTCAGGAAAGCTAAACTGAATTCTACAATATTATAATACTATAATACTTAAGCATTTTCTTTGACCCTAAGCAGTTAGAAGCTGAACATTGAATTAATACAAAATCTCATACTTTAAAAATATCTAAAAACTTTCTGCCAGTTTTCAATTTCAAGCCATCTGAAGATAAGCTCCCAGAAGCAGCCTCCCATTTCTGTCAAGGGATGGAGAGGGATGGAGGATGCAAATATTGTTTTCTGTGGTGGGGGCAATGTTATTGAATTCTTAAAAACAGCTATAATTATTATTATTATTATTATTATTATTATTATTATTATTATTATTATTATTATTATTATTATTATTATTATTATTATTATTATTATTATTATTATTATTATTATACAATTGTATCAAAGCGGCCAGTTGTTTCGCCGGATTTGGCATTGATTACTAGTCGAGCCCCACCCAGGGGCCTAGGAAGTCGTAATGTATTTTCGAAGTATATGTGCAGAACCGAGCAGTGCGGCTTTCTGCATTTGACTGATGGTGATTTTGTCAATTTTGAGCTGTTTTAAATGTAATTCCAGTGCTTTTGGGATAGCACCCAGTGTTCCAATCACCACTGGAATTACCACTGCTGGTTTGTGCCATAATCGTTGGATTTCGATTTTTAAGTCCTGGTATTTTGCGATTTTTTCGTGTTCCTTTTCATCGACCTTGCTATCTCCTGGTATTGCAATGTCAATTATAGTCACCTTGTTGTTCTCGACCAGCGTGATGTCTGGTGTATTATGTGCCAGTACCTTGTCTGTTTGTATACGAAAATCCCACAAGATCTTGACCATCTGATTTTCAGTGACTTTTTCAGGCTTGTGTTCCCACCAGTTTGTAGCAGTATGGATGTTATAATTTTTGCATAAATTCCATTTGTGCAAATGATTCCATTTGGATCATTTGTGCAACAGAGTTGTGTCGTAATTTGTAATCAGTCTGCGCGATTTTCTTGCAGCAGCTGAGCACATGGGCTACAGTTTCATCAGCTTCCTTGCATAATCTGCATTTAGCATCATTTGAAGATTTATCAATTTTGGCCTTTATGGCATTTGTACGAATTGCCTGTTCTTGTGCGGCCAGGATCAAATATTCTGTTTCTTTCTTTAAAGTACCAGATGTTAACCATAACCAAGTTTTTTCACTGTCCACTTTGTCTTTTATTTTTTCCAGAAATTGGCCATGTAATGCTTTATTTTGCCAACTCTCCATTCTTGATTTTATCACATTTTTTCTGTATTCTTGTTTCGTCTGTTGGACCTTCAGTAGATTTTTGTTCTTTACTTCAAATTATTATTATTATTATTATTATTATTATTATTATTATTATTATTATTATTATTATTATTATTATTATTATTATTATTATTATTATTATTATTATTATTATTATTATTATTTGCAGTCAGCCAGATGTTTGGATGTGATTTGCCATTTTTGTCCACTTATCAAGTCCATCCCAAGCACCTGGGATAGGCAGATGTTGTTGATTAATATTAAAAGTATCAACACAAATGTAAGCTGCTCTAAATAAAACTGCCTTTTGCAATGGACTGGTGATTTTGTTAATAGCATGGGTCAGTTAGCCAGATGTTTAGACTGGATTTGGCATTTTTGTCCACCTATTGCACAGGTGTCAAACTCGTGGCATCACATTGCCATCACGTGACGTTTCGCGATGTTTTTCCCATTCGCGAAGCTGAAGTGGGCGTAGCCTGCGCATGACCCATCCGGCTCGCAGGCCGCCAGTTTAACACCCCTGACCTATTGAGTCCTTCCTCTGTATCGGGGATAAGCAGATGTTGTTTTGTGGTGTTAAAGGTGTCGTCACAGGATGTAAATTTCTTAATATTACTAATAGTAGTCTTTGTTATTTCAACTACAATTGGGAACAGTAATCCAGTTGTTTAGTGAAGCAGTCACTAAGTGAAACCACAACTGTATTTATCATCTTACTTCAGCTTTCTTCTGCTTTATTCTTGTGAAGGTCATAAATGTAAGGATTGGTTATACAGTTACTTTTTCATCATCACTGTAATTTTCAACAATCAATAAATAATGACTACCTCTATTCTCTTAGAAAAATATTGTCTGCAACTTTCCACACATAATAAAGCATACTCAAGCAAACAAGGATAGCAATTTATTTGAATATAACTATTTGTTATCTGGAGCAAAAAACACTTTCAAGAATAAAGACACAAAGGATTTTGTCAATTCATTTCTACATTACTTCTATTTTCAAACAGTAGCTGAACTCTCTTAAATTACTATGTTCTGAGCAGGTAGACAAGTTAATTAAAGTAGCAATTTTCATAAATGTATCTACAAGACTGATGTTTAATTTTGAACAGCCCTGGTTATACATAAAGACACCTTTGTAAGTTTTTATATGCCAATATCAGACCTTAAAACAAACAACTGTGACTACACTATATTTTTTTCCTTCTAAGGCTCAGAAGTTTCAAATAATAACTGTTTAAAAAAGCTATTTGCTACACAAGCAAACCTAACATTAACATTGTGTACCAACATGACACACACAAAAAGCTTCAGTACTTTCTTGCCCTTTCTGCAAACAGAAACCAATAATAAAATATGAATAGTTTCACCATTTTACAGAAATTAAGGGGGGGGAATCTCTCCCTGACATTTGGGCAATGAGGCAGACTGATTTCACAATCTATATCAAGTCAGCAACCTAAGAAAACGTTCTTCCTTCACAGTTGCACCAGAAGAGAAGAGAATATGTGCTATAGGGGATCTAATATAGAGACCTAAGCCTATCGAACAGAGAGAAGAAAAATACCTTAAATTGCAAGACTTCAACCAAACTGATCTGGTTGAAAGACAAGATATTGCTGTGTTCACATTGACTTAAATGACTAATCCTTAACGTTTCAGGCAGAGAAATACAATTCTGCCAATACTTACAAAAGGTAGTTTTGCTTTTCCATCCTTCTTAAACATTTCTGCATGTTCATAATCCTCTTTTATTTGTGAGACCAATCTGGAACCTTCATCGGCGGGGTATTTCTGAAAAATAGCTTAGGTAGAATTAATGCAAATATAACCCATGGACAGCAAACTAAAAATTATGAGAGCAGGTAATAATCTCCACAACAAAAGGTACTTGTTGTACACCACACCTGTATCTTCCAACTTATAATTATATACCTCCTTCCACCCATTACAGAATTAAAGGAGGTAGAAGTGGTTTGTATTCAAGCTCTTTACAGAATAAGACCTACATAGCTTTGACATACTATACTTATACTATCCCATATATCAGATTAACCTTCTGCAATCAGATGCTGTCCAATTGTGTTGGAACTGCATTTCGTATAATTTCCAGTAAGCCTGGCTGATGACATCCAAATGGGGAAAGTCAATAGTTAGCAATAACAAACTTAAAACAATTTATTATAGGTTACTCCCGTTGTTGTATCCATATATCAATTAGATTTTAAATAACACGTTTTAATGTTTATTACAGAAGTGGGTAGCCAATAGCAAGTCAAAACCTTAAATGCACTTGATTCAAATGCAAATAAACATGGAAACTATTACAAAATTCCCTTTTAATCTAATGACAATACATTATTTGAAAAGTACCTAACACTTGACCAGACCAACAATTTAAGATTATACATATTTATATCTATATCAAGCAGTTACCTCTAATGCCTTCATTTGTTGCAGAAGCATTTTATGTTCCATGTTCTTCATTTTTTCTTCATAAAATTCCCAAAAGGTTTTTTTGTAGACTAGTTTCATTTTATACTTCTTTGCCATGCTGCAAAGTAAATTTAATAGCATATCATGAAATTATTAATTCTCAAAATACTAAGTTTTGAAATAGTACTTCTGTATCCAGAGCTACCATGATCTGCATCAAAATTGCAGCAACATGCATTACAGGATCAGAAGGAATTATTTAAATCACCAAGCCCAATACTGTGCTCAATGTGGAAATCAAAATTAAAGCATCTGTTAAAACTGTCTTTCTAAATTTTGTTCGAAGACATTCAACTCACTATCTCGAGTAATAAGTTTCATTAACAAACTGTTTTAACTGTAAAGAAATTTATTAAGCATTTAATTAGAATCTACTTTCACATAATACCTTTATTCTATTTTCTGAGTCTGAAACAACAGAGAACGTGTTGTGGCATTGTCTATGAAGATTCTCAGTCATCCAGGTCATGGTTGTCCCAAAGGTACTTTTTCAAAAGGCAACTGGACTTTTCTTTGTTTTTTCCTTGAAGATGTTTCACTTCTCATCCAAGAAGCTTCCTAAATTCTGAACCGGGGGGGGGGGGGGAGCGGGGAGAGGATGATTTTAGATTCCTTGCAGTCAACTGGTCATTAGCACTCTTTCTAAGAGTCCTTGAGGTCATTTGGGGTTTATCTATGCCCTCAGGGTCACCTGAATCCAGGGCTGGAAGCAAAATATCTTCAAGAAACAGAACAAAGGAAGGTCCGGTTGCCTTTTCAAAAAGCACCTTTGGGACAATGTTGTGGCATTCTTTTGTGTGTCACTTATTCTAGTATTTGAAAAGGCATATTTTCTCAAGATTAAAATCTCCACTTGTCTTGTTTCTGGAAAGACTTAATTTCTACTCCCATGCTCATCCTCTTTGCCATTTTACACTTGTTTTGAATTGCCTCCATTTAAAAAAAAATACCGCATCCAGTGCTAGAAGCAATACTTGAGGTGAAGTACAACTAATGCAGAGGAACAATTATTTTCCATAATTTTGGCAACTGCACTTTTATTCAAGCAGCCTTAAATTACATTTGCCTTTTTTCCAGACACAACATCCTGCTGATTCTATGAACACTGAAAAGTAAGTTGGAATGCAATATTAAGACTATAGGACCAAATACATTCATTTTAATCAGTGCTAATTCTGTCTGTATGAAAGAGGATGTAAAGAAGAAGAAGGAATGAAGAAGAAAGCTACAGCTAGTCCTCAGGTTATCTGGAATTGTCATAATTAAATAATGCAGTTATAAAGTGCCACATCATAAGACTGCATCACTAAACAATGGCAATCCCAGTTGCCATCATAACTCCAGAACGATGAGGATTGTTAAGTGAAGACCTCACATGACCATGGGAAGAGTCAGAAATTCCAGGCAAACAGGTAACAGCTGCAGGTGGAAACTACAGATGGGAGGATGGGTACTGTGGCAGGGAGGAGAATGCCCAGATGGGCACTACAAAATGTGGGCAGGAGAATGTTAGGCCCAATCTTGTCCATTTTTCAGCATCATCATATCTTTGTGCAGTCATTGAACATACAGGCGTAACCTGAGGACTACCTATATAATTCCACACAGTGGACAAAAAGTCTGTTTGTTCGAATTCAGCTATCCCTGGCTGTGTTATTTCTCAAGCAAACTTAAGCTTAAGTTACTACACAGAAAAACTTAAAATAGGCAAAGCCAACTTATGGACAACTCTGACAAACATTTAAATAAAACACAGTATTTTTGTTGTTTTATAACCTACTTTTCTATGTCAATTACTCAAAGTAGCTGACAATATTTAAAATATAAAGCAAAGAGGCTGAAAAGAAATAAAACTAAACTAACATGTAAAAAATAAGATTAGGTAAGAACTTACTCTTCCAGCAATGGAAAATAAACCAGGAATTCTGGAACATCAACCACTCCTTCCAAGTGGAAGTCGTATTTGCAACCAAACAAAGGATACTCTCCCTTTTTCTGAAACTTTACATTATATATTTCGTTCCCAAATGAATTCGTTTCTGAAGATTCAAGGCGTTTTCTATGGCAAAACATTAAAAAAAGACAATTACAACATTTGGTTAAACTTAAGAGAAGTTATAGCCAATTGAAAGAACACTAAGAAGCCAAATAAAACAATGACCAAAAAAATCCTATTGGACAGAACAAAGTATCTTTAAAGCAGTGAGGCAACGACGCCTTACAAAAAACTTGGTGCAGCTGCTCAGAGGACTTTTTGAAGACTATCTGAACATTTGTACATGTGGAAATTACTCCTGCCAAGAGTGATGGCATAGTGAGGCAGCTGTGGAAAATGCAACAGCCTTGACACTTCAGTAAGGAGCATCTGATTTGCCCCAACATGTTGGGGGAAGTGACCTTTCAACAGGCACACTCAGAAAAGTGGTGGCTGCATGTCTTTGGATATCCTGAATAATAGAATAGAATTCTTTATTGGCCAAGTGTGATTGGACACACAAGGAATTTGTCTTTGGTGCATATGCTCTCAGTGTACATAAAAGAAAAGATACATTTGTCAAGAATGGTTGTCATAGGGTTCAAGTAAGCAATCAGGAAACAATCAATATGAAATAATTGTAAGGATACAAGCAACAAGTTACAGTCATACAGTCATAAGTGGGAGGAGATGGGTGATAGGAACGATGAGAAAAACTAATAGTAATAGTAATGCAGCCTAGTGAATAGTTTTACAGTGGTGAGGGAATTATTTGTTTAGCAGAGTGATGGCGTTCGGGAAAAAACTGTTCTTGTGTCTAGTTGTCTTGGTGTGCAGTGCTCTATAGTGACGTTTTGAGGGTAGGAGTTGAAACAATTTATGTCCAGGGTGCGAGGGGTCAGTAAATATTTTCACGGCCCTCTTTTTGACTCGTGCAGTATACAGGTCCTCAATGGAAGGCAGGTTGGCAGTAATTGTTTTTTCTGCAGTTCTGATTATCCTCTGAAGTCTGTGTCTGTCTTGTTGGGTTGCAGAACCAAACCAGACAGTTATAGAGGTGCAGATGACAGACTCAATGATTCCTCTGTAGAACTGTATCAGCAGCTCCTTGGGAAGTTTGAGCTTCCTGAGTTGGCGCAGAAAGAACATTCTTTGTTGTGCTTTTTTGATGATGTTTTTGATGTTAGATGACCATTTTAGGTCTTGAGATATGATGGAACCTAGAAATTTGAAGGTCTCTGCTGTTGATACTGTGTTGTCTAGTATTGTAAGAGGTGGTAGGATGGGAGGGTTTCTCCTAAAGTCTACCACCATTTCTACGGTTTTGAATGTGTTCAGTTCCAGATTGTTCCGGTCGCACCATGAGACTAGTTGTTCAACCTCCTGTCTGTATGCGGTTTCATCGTTGTCTCGAATGAGGCCAATCACTGTTGTATCATCTGCAAACTTCAGTAGTTTAACAGATGAATCGTTTGAGATGCAGTCATTGGTATATAGAGAGAAGTGGTGAGAGTACACAGCCTTGGGGGGCCCCTGTGCTAATTGTACAGGTATCTGATGTGATTTTGCCTAGCTTCACCTGCTGCTTCCTTTCTGTTAGGAAGCTTGTGATCCACTTACAAGTGTGTTCAGGTACCGCTAGCTGATTTAGTTTAGTTAGAAGAATGTCCGGTATGATGGTGTTGAATGCTGAACTAAAGTCTACAAAGAGGACCCTTGCGTAGGTATTTGGAGATTCAAGATGTTGTAGGATGTAGTGCAGAGCCATATTAACAGCATCATCTGTTGATCTATTTGCTCGGTATGCAAATTGCAGGGGGTCTAACAGTGGATCCGTGATGGTTTTCAAGTGGGACATCACTAGCCTTTCAAAGGTTTTCATAACTACAGATGTTAGAGCAACTGGTCTGTAGTCATTCAGTTCCTTGATGGAGGGCTTCTTCGGCACTGGGATGATAGTGGAGCGTTTGAAGCAAGAAGGAACATGGCATATCTCTAGTGATTTGTTGAAGATTTGGGTGAAGATGGGGGCCAATTGGTCAGCACAGACTTTTAAGCAAGAAGGAGTTATCTTGTCTGGACCTGGTGCTTTTCCCGGCTTCTGTCTGTGAAATAGATCTTGCACTTCCTTTTCTGTGATCACCAGGGGCTGTGAACCCAATGGGATGGGTTCAGTTGTAGGAGGTTTGGCTGTTGTTGGTGTGTCTGGCATGGAGGTTGTGGAGATAGGTGGCTGTAGTTTCCTTTCAAACCTGCAGTAGAACACATTCAGGTCATCTGCCAGTTGCTGATTTCCTTCAGCTTGGGAAGGTGGTTTGCTGTAGCCGGTGATGTTTTTAAGAGTTTTCCACATGTTTGCTGGTTCATTTGTTGAGAACTGGTTCCTTAGCTTTTCAGAGTAGTTTCTTTTTGCTGCTCTGATCTCCCTTGTTAATACATTTCTGGCCTGATTGTACAGCATTCTATCACCTTTTCTGTAGGCTTCCTCTTTGGAACGACGTAACTGCTTAAGTTTAGCTGTGAACCAGGGTTTATTGTTACTGTATATTCGCAAGTTCCTGGTCGGTACACATAGGTCTTCGCAGAAGCTGACATATGATGTTACAGTATCTGTGAGTTCATCCAGGTCTGCAGAGGTATCTTCAAAAATATTCCAGTCCGTGCAGTCAAAGCAAGCCTGTAGCTTTAACTTTGCCTCTTCAGTCCAAGTCCTCACTGATTTAATTGTTGGTTTTGTGGCTTTAAATCTTTGTCTGTAAGCAGGTACAAGGTGAATCATGCAATGATCAGAGTGGCCCACAGCTGCTCGTGGTAAGGAACGATAAGCATCTTTTAGTGTTGTGTAGCAGTGGTCTAAGGTATTCTTGCCTCTGGTGGGACAATTGACATGCTGAAAGTATTTTGGTAGCTCTGTCCTTAAGTTTGCCTTGTTTAAATCTCCCAAAACAATGGCCAGTGAATCGGGGTATTTGGCTTCAGCCTCCATAATCTGATCAGCTAGAGTTCTTAATGCCTTTTTTACAGAGGCTTGTGGGTGTATATAAACCGCAATTAGTAGACATGAGGAGAACTCACGTGGAGAGTAAAATGGTTTGCAGTTAATAAGTAAGGACTCCAAGTTTCCATCACAGAATTTTTGTATTATAGTTATGTCCTGAGACCATCTGTTGTTGATATAAATACATAAGCCTCCTCCCCGTTTTTTCCCTGATAATTCTGCAATCCTGTCTTTTAATAAGTTAATTAACAGAGGGTAATCGAAGTCTAATGGCTGTGGAAGGCTTCAAATTAGAAGCAAAATGGTGCTTCAGAACATGGGGACATGCAAAAATAGCATTTTTCTTAAATCAAGGAACTTGTGACTTCCTAGGATCAGCTGCCATACTCTTGCTTTCAAATCCAAAGTTCCACACAGCCCTACTTATTAATTGTATTTTCCATCTATGGCTGCAATTGTCCATTATCTCATGGTTTCATATTCATTGTTTGGAAAAGTGAAAATTGGATATTTTAATGAGCAGAAAATGCTTTTCTATATCTTAAGAGAGTAGGGTGTTTTTTAAGAGGGAGTCTGAAAATTATAAAGTGTTAGGAATCCTGTGGACTAATAAAATACAGAATCAAATCAAACATACAGTATTTCTAATTTACATGATATTTATATTATACATTTAGTACATTTACTTTAGATTATAGTCACAAGATCCACAGACCAGAGCTGGATTGATTGATTATGTGCCAGGCAGGCAAACAAATGAAACAGTCAAGGTGAATAATATGAGCAGATATTAATAATGATATTCATCAATGTTATGGCAGTAATACTTTGTCCAATCAATTCCCAAAAAACTGACATTTGAAAATATCAGACTTAAAAATATCTGACTTAAAAAGTATTTCCTTTATTTGTTCTCACATAATTCATTCTCATCAACTTACACAAGTTCATAACTATCTGGAGTTGTTCCAATGAAGTATCCTCCAGGGGAAAGTTGCTCACAAGCATTTTTAAGCATCATATCCGCTTGCTCATAGGTCTCAAATGAATAATGATACACAAACTGACAGCTGCAAATGTCAAAGTACATATTGCTATCCCTGTACTTTTTAGACAGAAGTTCCTGAAATTAACAAAAAAGGCAAATAAAAACAAACATATATTATTCCAGCATCCTAACTACAAAGCTTTTCAAAAACCTAACTAAAATTACCTTTTTGTATTTACTGTATCAATATCTGTTATATCTTTATGAGCTGAATTCTAAGTAAAAAATATTTGGAGGTTTTTTTCAGGGGGGGGGAGGACAATGAAGAGAACAATTTTAGGCAACCCGTATGTAGATTTGTGACATAACAGTATATAGAAAAATTGTTACATAAAATTGTGAATATCTGAACATACTATTTCACATGGCATAAATTACAAATGTGTACTTGTCTTATTGAAATACAGTAACACAAATCTTGATAGTTTTAGAGAGGAAATGTTTAAAACTAATTCCTAACTCCCCCTGCCAATAAGATTAGATTAATTATTCAGTCTATAAAATATGCAATTATTTTTCTAAGAGTTTAACAACTTTTTCTAAAATTTTGCTTCAGTCATATTGACTACTTTCCACATTTTACAGAAAAATAACAAATCTCAAAGTAATAAAAAGAAAATAAGGAGCGTGAAACAACTATACCTTGGTGCTATCCGCAGTTATAAATTCTGCACTGAAAAATCTGTCATTCTGGCGACCACGATTTCTCATATCTTGGTAACGCTGTTCACACTGTTGTACAGATACATCAGCAATATCTATTTTTTAAAAAAAGCTGAACTATCACTCATTTGAGATTTAGCAAAAATGGAGGCTTAATTCAATGAATACCGTTCTATTTAAAACCAAATACTTCTAATTTATAATACATCAAGTGTATGCCAGTGTTCAGTAGTGTTTATTCAGAAAAAAATATTAAATCAAATCTAAAAGTAATACCTTTGACAAATGTTTAACACAATTATTTGCAGTGAGTACAGTATAGGATAGTGAAGTTAGAGAATGTGCATCGAAGAGTTTCAGTTAAAGAACAATTAGAAAGCATTTCAGTCATATAATATAATACATATTCATTGCATGCATAGCTGACATAAGTAACATTTTTGTAAGGACAATAATGCATCTTACAATTCCAGATAGGAATCTAGCAGGTTGGCAAGACAAATAGAATTCTGGATGTAAAATTAGTCAAATACAAGAAACTTCAGCCAACTTCATTTAATTCTCTTCCATATTTTGTGTACTATTTAAAACATCCCTTCTAAAAGATACTGTTAAGTACTGCAGATCTGATTTTACTTATACCACTCAAGAAACTATACACCTGAAACAGAGTTAAAAGAGACTAAAATCAGTGATTCTAGATTCTAATGTTGTAGATTTTATTCTTCTTTACACGTACAATATCCAATTTCGTTTAATTTCAAAATTGTTTGTTTTCACTATTAGCAAACTTGAGTGTACTGAACACACTCCATAAATATTTTATGTCCATAATATGGACATAAAATATGCCTTTGGAAATTTTTCTCTACTCTTTCATCCTACCAGAGCCAGGTACTATTAAGGTAGCTTATCCTATACATGGATTTAAAGTATTTTCTTACTATTTTTACAAATTATATTTGCAGAATAAAAATTAAAGATATCTCAAAGTTCCTTTTCTATGTTATCTACAATTTAACGTGATTCACATATCAAATTAATTTGCTGTTCTTACCTGTACATATAAGTTTACTTATTCGGCCTTTTCTCCACTTCAGCAAGTCCCCACCTTTACCACATCCCAAGTCTAACACTGTAATGTTTTGTTTTCTTTGTCGTACCTTATCAAGGAATTCACCTAAGAGAAAAAATAATAATTGTGAGAAAATGAAATGTTCTCCCTGTATTAGAATATAGCTTCCTGGTTATTTTGAGAGCTTTAGAGCTACAGCCAATTGTTCCTATCTTTGAGAGGTATGAGATAAAAAGAAAATCATCATGCACTTGCACGGACCCTGAGTTTTCATCTCAGAAGTTAGTTTCGCTCTGCTCAATGGAATGTACTTGTAGTTAAGTGTATAGGACTGCCCCACATGAAAAGTTAATTCACTTCAAAATGTTTCTATTTTATGTGTTAAATCCTAGGAAAGTTAATTTCATCATTGAATTCTCAGAATTTCAATGATTAATTTTATAATATCCAAGGATGACTAGTCTGGACTGAGATGTACTTTTGACAAAAAGTATCATTTTTATCTCATAATATATACGACTATAATCTCACATTTTTAGACTAAAACAATAAATGATCTTACAAATACTTACAATACTTGCATTATAGACCAACAATGAGAGTGCAGTCATATTTTTTGTGCAATCAAAATATTAATTTTCCAATATATAATCTAATATTTGGAATTTAGAAATTTTTGAGATTTGTTCCTCATAGCCAGCTATCCCAAAAAGTGGATGTGTGAATTACAGATATTTTGAACTGTGTTTTTAATGTATAGACATACCAATTAGCACGCTCTTTATCCAATTGTTAAAGTTTCGGAGATAGACGATGCGACTCGTGCTACGTTGTTCCAATCCAACCTCTTCAAGCTTATTATAATGTGCTGCTACATCTTCTGAATGCTACATAAAATAAATGATTCAGTATAGCATGTAAATGCTGTATTTATATGTAGGTGATATCTAAATCCCAACATTCTTCTTTAATTGGTGCATTACTTTTTACAGCAATAGGGTTCATATTAAAAAATTACATCTTTACATATGGAGTGTATATTTCCTGACAAATTCTTTCCAATTTGTTTCCCCTAAAGAAACAAAAGAAAACAAATAACAGTACAAGAAAAAAGAGGAGGACTTCCTCTGCTAAGTAGAGGAAACATGAAAAAATCACATTAAATGCCGAAACATGAATATTAAGCAATGCATTTTCAATGTATTTTCCTATTGCATTTTGAATGAGGTGAAGTTCCATATATTCTTCACAAGTTACTTTTGATAAAATGCACTATAGCCGTGATGGCGAACCTATGGCACGTGGTCCACAGGTTGCACACAGAGCCCTCTTTGCCGGCACCCGTGCATTCCTCCCACCGGCCAGCTGATTTTTGGGTATCTGCTGCGCATGCGCGGGGGGTGGGGGGTTGCACGTGCATGACCCCACGACCCATTTTTGGTCCCAGGAGGCTGCAGGGAGGCCTTCTAGGCCCAAAATGGACGGGGAGGAACACACACATTTGGGGGGAGCGGGGGGGGTCACATGCATATGCACGGAAGGCATGGGGGGCACGCAGGGGACGTGAATGCACAGGGGCAGGGGGAGCACGGGGGTTTCATGCGTGCATGCACAGGGGTGTTTGGGGAGCGCGGGGTCACATGCGCATGTGCAGGGGCACGGCGGTTGTGCCCACATGCGCGGGGGGGTAGGGGTAGCATGGGGAGTTGCGTGCACATGCGTGGGGGGAGAGCGGGGGTCACACGCACATCCACGGGATCACAGGATGTCGCATTGCATTATGGGTGCCGGCATGCGCATGCTTTCGGCACGCGACGAGAAAAAAAGTTAGCCATCACTGCACTATAATAATTCAATAGTATAAATAAGAGGTATAAGTTTGTAAACAAGATATTCTTTCTCTCCTGATATATTACATATAAAGGGGAAGTTGATATTTCTGTTTGTAATGCCAAAGGCACAGTCATCCAGATGTTTAGACTGGCATTTTTATCAACCTATCAAGTCCTTCCCAAGGACCTGGGATAGGCAGATATTGTCTGATTGTATTAAAGATACTGTCAGGATATAAGGTGTTCCAAGTAAAAGACTCCTCTGCAACTGATTGATGCTGATTAATGTTAATGCCAATGGAGTTCAACTAGTGTTCCAGTTATTTTGGGATTTCACTCAAGATACTATTACTATTGGTACTACTTTTATTTGCAAGTTTGTATTTTGTGATCTTCTACAGTTCATTTTCCTCTGTCTTTATCTCCAGATACTGCCCTATCCACTATCTAGACTTTTTCTGTTTCTTTTTTCAACAATTAAGTTTGGGATGTTATGTGGCAGATGCTTGTCTGCTTGAATTGTGGCCTCACAAATGCTTGCTTGCATGCAAATGGTTTCTCTTCCAGGTATTTTATGTATTGTTATGGTTCATCATATTATTAGTTAAAAGCAAATCTTCTGCTCTTGTGTTTTATACATTAAGGTGGAAATCCCATTCAACTTAAAACTTGTTCTTGCTCCTATCTTACCCAGTTTTTGTTAATTTGAGAAGCATTCCCACTACTTCTTCATCCAAATCATCAATGAAATGTTTGGAGAGTATTCTGAATTCTGTACCATTCCTACTTAATATTCCATTCCAGTTCAATGAGAACTAAGCACTTTTTGATTACAGGTTTTTAATCATTAATCAGCTATGAATCCACCAAACAGACATACCATCAGATATCATGAAGTATTTTGTTAAGTGTCTTCCTGAAATATAAATATATTATGTCCGCTGCATTCCCAAGTCTACTAAGAAATTTATATAAACAAAAATGTGGTAATATTAGTCTTGCAAACCTCTCGTCAAATCCATGCTGATTTCAAGGAATTATTACTAGTACACAGTAATGTGCTGTTTTATAAAATCTTCCAGGATATGGCTATCAAATAGTATGAAGTTCCCAATATTCATCTATGGGTGAATATATCTAAGTTTTGATTTCACCTGTAATAGCAGAATCCTTTGCAAGTATACCAAAAAGGTTTAACACAACAACCTGGAATATAAAGTTGTATGTGTTTCTAGTCTTCTATCCAAATAGTATCTTACATTTTAATTACCGTATTTTTTGCACTATAAGATGCTCCAGACCATATGCCCCTAGCTTTTGGAGAGGAAAACAAGAAGAAAAAAATCTGCCTCTGCCTCCCAGCATCCATCGGTATTCATCTAGCTAGTGTCCTTGCAGCAAACAGCAAACAGCCTGGTCAGCTTCAGCACATTATCACAGCCTGATTTAGCACGAGCAGTTGATTGGTGGTTGGAATACCGGAATACCGCCAATCAGCTGTTCCAGGCTGCGGGGATCACCACCTCCCATCACCATCGCCGCCTATCGCCGCATCTGCAGTCCTGTTTTTGGCCTCCACGTGTCCCGTTTTTGGCCTCTGCGTATCCCATTTTCGGCCTCCGCACGCACTATTATCGGCCCGTTCCAGGCGGAGGGGATCGCCACCGCCGCTGCCTATCACTGGAACGTGCCGAAAACGGGGTGTGCGGAGGCCAAAAACAGGGCGCACGGAGGCCGAAAATGGGGTGCATGGAGGCCAAAAATGGCTGGCGGGTGGGGGCCGACAGGTGGGTGGGGCTTCGGCAACATTCACTCTATAAGACACACAGACATTTCCACCCACTTTGTTTGGGGGGGTGCATCTTATAATGCGAAAAATACAGTAACTTCAAACATAGGGAAAAGGTGCCTGGAAGAATTTGTTTTCTTTAAAAATTAATATTTGAAACACTCACTGTTTTCTTTTTAGGAACCTCTTCAGATTCTGTTTCATGATGAAGAGTGTTTCCATCTCCTGTTTGACCTTCATCATTCTTATTTGCAGTTTTATCATCATTTTCAACAGGAGAATCCCTACGCGGGCATTTGATGCTTATGCTATCAGGTTCTTCATCCAACTTTCTCTTTCGCTTTCCACTCTCTTCTACTTCAGCCATATTAGCTGAAGCGCTTGTTACAGCTGCAAATAAAAAAATAATATTTTCTGTTATTAAACAGACAGACCATTCTGATAAATTGATGTCTACTGGGACATAAAGCGTTCCAAACAACTGGAAAATAACAAATCTTGAACTTAACTTTAATTATGATAGCATATTAATGGTGCTTTTAAAGAATTTTGTTAAATTTGAATTTGCATATTTAAATTGATTTTTAAAACAAGTTCATATTTACGCAAACTAATTTTGAGCCACAAGATCTATGCTATTCAAATAATCACCCTTATACAGGTAGTCCTTGACTTACGACCACAATTGAGCCCCAAATTTGTTGTTAAGTGAGACATTTGTTACGTGAGTTTTGCCCCACTTTATGACTTTTCTTGCCACAGTTGTTAAGTGAATCACTGCAGTTGCTAAGTTAGTAACCCAGTTGTTAAGTGAATCTGGCTTCCTCATTGACTTTGCTTGTGAGGTCGCAAAAGGTGATCACATGACCTTGGGACACAGTAACACTCATAAATGTGAACCAGTTGCCAAGCATCTGAATTTTGATCACATAATCATGGGGATGTTGCAAATGTCGTAACTGTGAAAAACGGTCATAAGTCACATTTTTCATTGCAGTTGTAATTTTGAACGGTCACTAAACAAACTGTTGCAAATCAAGGACTACCTGTATCTCTTACTAAATATTTACTAAATATTTTAAATACAAATCAAAACAATTGATACTAAAATATATTTAAAGCAACATGTACTGATATAATCTTAAAGCTGCATCATCAATTTATTTACATCCATATCAACTTCTACTGCAATGAGTTTTTTGCTTATTCTGGTAAGAAAAGGCAGTAGCAGGCTCTGCTTTATCAATCAAATCATGCACATTAAGCTGATTCCTATACCTTTCTAGGATGTCCTATTACAATACAACTCATTCTAACCAAGTTTTCTTCTCACATGCCTCCTCTCTAAGCACCTTAACCCACACTAATTATTGGGATACAAGATTTATATTCTTAATCCTAATTTTACTGGTAAATCCAGAAAAAATGTCACCTGTGCATGCACATAAAGAACATAGGATAAATTTTGAAGCAGCTTCATTAATCTTGGGGGGAAAAGGCAGCTTTGTTAGTTTAAAGAGGTGCTTCATTCTTACTGTGAATTGCAAAACCATTTCAAACGCTTTGCACCGTTCTAGCTTTTAATATCCTAACTAAGCTGTCTTTCATTTCATTTTCTTCATATCAATTAGGTAGGCAGATGGAAGAGAAAAAAGTGCCTTAGCCTTACTACTTTTCCTTCATGGTAGCTAATTCTTGGAGAGTGGAAAATAAGTTAAGGGTTTACAATGCAATGGCACAAGTCAGGAAAAGAATAAACCCAGTAAGAGGTCTCATCACAACAACTGCCTTATCAAAAGAATTTCAACTGCACTGACTCTTTGAAGTACCCCATAAATGAACTGCCGTATTTTACTTTTGGGGAACTAGTTTTCCCAAATACAATAAGAACTAGGAAATAGGTACATTTTAAACATGGTCAGAGGATTGAATTATTGGAATGGCAAGCTCCGTCTAAAGCAGCGGTTCCCAACCTGGGGGTCGGGACCCCTTTGGGGGTCGAACAACCATTTCCCAGGGGTCGCCCCGGCATCCTCAGTTCCCCCCCCCCACTGCCACAAGCCTGGCCATATTGCGCCCCCACCGCGCTCCACCCCACTGCCACCATTTGGGTTATTTTACCATCTGCGCATGCACAGCACGCTTTGCACATGCGCAGAGGGTAAAAGAATCCAAATGGCGGCGGCGGGGTGGGTCACGGTGGGGGCGCGGGGGCGGGGCATGGGTCACGGCATTAGGAAGGTTGGGAACCACTGGTCTAAAGCCTGGTCTTCCTCTTGTTTTGCACTCATCAAAGACATTATTTACATGTGCTTTATTCAGCCATCACACTAAGGGCATTCCCAATCATCTCAAGGGTGGTTTTTTTTAGTGCCTTCAAGTCAGATTTGACTCCTGAAAACTGCCTGTTTAAGTCCTTGCAGTTTTCTTGGCAAATTTTTGGAAATGGATTGCCATTGCTTCCTTCCTAGGGCTGAGGCAGTGACTGGCCTAAGGTCACAGCTGGTTTTGTGCCTTAAGGTGGAAGTAGAGCTCACAATCTCCCACGTTCTGGCTTGATGCCTTAAGCACATACAACAAACCAGCACTCCTCATTCCGGTAGCCACACAGAACAAAATAGCATAAACTACACAGGAAAAATTCCCATGACTTACTTCAACTAGGATCTTAAGAAGGCTTTTGAGAGGTTGTTCCTGGCTAGTTGGGCTGAGAAAGAGGTGAAAGCAAGGATCTTGAAAACTCGTTTGTTGTAGTGGTTAAGGTGCTGAGCTAAGATGCTGATGGTTTTTAAAGGTTTTTAAAGAGTTCTAAGAAGAGACTGGACAGTATACTTGTCTGAAATGGTATAGGCCAGTGATGCGAACCTATGGCACGGGTGCCACAGGTGGCACGCGGAGCCATATCTGCCGGCACGCGAGCCGTTGCCCTAGCTCAGCTCCAGCGCGGTTGTGCGTGCCGGACAGCTGATTTTTCATTCAGGTGGAGGCCTCAGGGCATTTTAGACTTCTGGAGGGCCTTTGGGGGGTGTTTTCACCCTCCCCAGGCTCCAGGGAAGCATCTGGAGCCTGGGGAGGGTGAAAAACGGGCCTACTGGGCCCACCAGAAGTCGGGAAACGGGCCGTTTCCGGCCTCCAGAGGAGCTCTGCGGGGGCGGGGGCGGCAGTTTTCGCCCTCCCCAGGCATTGAATTACGGATGTGGGCACTCGCGCGTGTGTGATAGCACATGTGCACGCGCTTTCGGCACCCGAGGGAAAAAAGGTTCGCCATCACTGGTATAGGCTCTCGTGCTTGAGCAAGGGGGTGGACTAGAAGACCTCCAAGACCTTCCAGCTCTATTCTGATTCTGATGTTATTCTTATGAAGGTGCGAAGACTAGGAGTCCTTGGCCTCTCTTGGTATGAAACCCAATCACTGGGTGATTTTGGGCCCTTACACACTGTCAACACAGACAATATCACAGGTTGTTGTTGTGAGGAAAATAAGTGTCGGTGGTATTAGATATCTTCATGGCCTTTTGTGTTTATAAAAAGGGGGGAGAAACATGTAATACAAGTAGTCCTCGACTTAAGACCACAACCAGGCCCCAAATTTCTGTTGTTACGTGAGACATGTGTTAAGTGAGTTTTGCCCTACTTTACGACCTTTCTTGCCACAGTTGTTAAGCGAATCCCTGCAGTTGATAAGTCCGTAACCCAGTTGTTAAGTGAATCTGGCTTCCCCATTGTCAGAAGGTCGCAAAAGGGGATCGCCTGATCTTGGGACACAGCAACGGTCATAAACACGAACCAGTTGCCAAGGATCTGAATATGGATCACATGACCGTGGGGATGCCGCAAAGGTCGTCAACTGTGGAAAAAAACGGTCTCAAGTCGCATTTTTTTCAGTGCCGTTGTGACTTTGAACCGTCACTAAACGAACTGTTGTAAAGTCGTGGACTTCCTGTAATCCCCAACACTGGCGTCCAATTGATTCACTGCCAGCAATTCTTATTGCGCCTCGGGTCCTTGACTGACCCAGAAGCGGGCGCTCCATCTCCGGGACCTCCAGGAGACACGACCGGGGGAGGGAAAATAAATAAACAAATAAAATAGAGGAGAGAAGCGCCCAACGTTAACGGGGCAGCTCGGCCCCGTTTTCCCTGGCGCGACAAATTAAAAAAAACCCTTCCGAGAAGGCGGTCAGTCAGACCGGGAGAAGAAGCAGCAGTAGGCCCCGCTCTCAGGCTGAGGGAAAAATGCCAAAATTGAGGCCTTCCCGCGCGCGCCCGGAGCCCAGCGCAAGCTCACCCTGCTGGTTCACCGAAGCGGCGACGTCGGCCTCCCGCTCTCAGGAAACGAGGCGCCGCGCCACTTTCCCCGCTTTCCATCCGGGGTCGCCCTGGCCACTTCCTCTTCGGAAAGGTCAGGGAAAGTGGGCGGGGCGGGAAGCGGAAAAGATCCTAGAAGGGCTCCTGCGCCTGGCGGGTGGGGGGGGAGGGAGGAAAACGCGCGCCTGAGGGTCGGGACGTCCGAAGGCACGTGGGCCGCCTGAGTCGAGCGGCACAGCCGGGAGGGAGGTTGTGGGCCCGGCGCACCTGGCGGCTCTCCTCCTCCTGCACCTGCGAGGGGAAGGGAGAGCTCTTCAGAAAGGTACCGAGCGGTCCGGACAGAGCAGGCGAGGTTCGTCTGGTCTGCGGCCGGAGGAAGCCACCCGGGGAGGGGTCGGGATTGGGGTCGTGGGCGCCTCTGACTGACTACCTTGCTTGCCAGAAAGCCCCTGTCGGGAAAGCTGCGGGAAGGGGGTCGCCTTAGCTCCGCGAACGCTGCTTGCCAGCCTAGCTGTAGCATTACGTCAGCCTTTCCCGTCCGAAGCTCATCAAGGATGCTGAGACTCCAGTCCCCATAATCCCCAGCTAGGATGTACGTGTGTTAGGACTTGCAAGCCCGCACCGCACCTGCTCCGAAAAGGCCGCCTTAAACGCCCCTGGGCGGTGACTGCAGCACCAGGTGGCATTTCAGTGCCTGAAGTTGGAGACTGGGGTGTTTTTTTTTTAATGACCGAGTTCCCTTACAGGTAGTCCTCGACTTACAACACCTCATTTAGTGACAGTTTGAAGTTACAAGGGCATTGAACAAAAAGGGACTGAGGACCGTTTTTTCACGCATATGGCTGTTGCAGCACCTCCAAGGGTCACGTGATCGCAATTAAGATGCTTATGGCAATTGACTCATATTTATGATGGTCCCAGGGTCATGTGATCCCTTTTGGCGACTTCCCGACAAGCAAAGTCAAATGGAGAAGCCGGATTCACTTAACAAGTGTGTCACTAACGTAACAACTACAGTGATTCACTTAACTTAACTGCGGGAAGAAAGGTCATAAAATGGGGCAAAACTCACTTAACAAATGTCTCACCTAACAGAAAATTTGGGCTCAAGTGTGGTCATAAGTCGAGGGCTACCTGAATTAATTTGGAGTGTGTGAGAGAGACAGAGCCAACAAGTTTTCTCCGGTGTCGGTTTGTAAACACCTTCTTGAAAGGTTTGGCATAGCTTGGGTTAGTGTTTTTTTCTCTTTGTGGTAGCCCATGTAGTGTGAGAGCACTAAAGGGTTTTTATGTATCTATTTGGAAGTACAGCATTTGTTGCACATAAATTGTGGGAATTATCGAGTAAGATGAGAAATTCAACAAAACTTTTTGTTCAGGTTTGATACCATAATCATTAGCCTATTGCAAGGTTTGTTTGTTTTTTAGAATGGCTGTTTGTTTGTTTTAAAGTGGTTGCAATAACCAATATCTGTTAGGAGTATTTAGAAAAGAAAAAGTTATTTTTCAGGAATATGCATGAAAGAGAAAAAGTAATTGAGGTGAAGGTATCTGGTGATTTGCCCATTCTGGGCATCAACCCAGACAAAACTTCAGAACACTCTTAGGCATGAAACACTGAGGTTTAGAAGAAGTCCCTTGAGCTGCAGGAATCTGGGTAATTGTTAGAAGGCATCAAATAAATTAAATAGAGCTGCTGCCTCCTAGTGGTTATTAAATTTTTACAGGTCAGAATTCGCTCTAGTCTTGAACTTAGACTAAGTCTTAGAGCAACCATTTGCCATGAATGAAATGTGAAGAGAGATAGATTGGCAGGCTACGTGTTCTTGATCTCTCACTCTAGGCACAATACTTTTAAGCAATTGCTTCTTTCCAGAGTAGGAGGACATTCCTGGCATTATATATTAAATTATTAGTTGAGATGTTACTTTAAAAATTATTTAAAATAAACCTTCTTTTCTAAGATATACATAAGAACCCAGTTTGGTGTAGTGGTGAAGGCACCAAGCTAAAAATTGGGAGACTGAGTTCCAGTCTTGCCTTAGGCATGAAGCCACCTGGATGACTCTGGTCCAGTCACGCTCTCTCACCCCTAGGAAGGAAGTAATAGTCAATTACTTTTGAAATCTTGCCAAGAAAACTGCAGGTACTGTCCAAGCGGTGGTCAGAAGTCAAGACTGATTCAATGGCATAAGCAAAAAACTATACCTGAAACTAACATTGCAGGCATTCACAGAAACGTGACCTAGTATCCCCCCTCCCCACTGTATTTAAAGGTTTATCTGCAGAGTTTATCCCCTGGCTGTCTGCCAAAACTAATTTCTATCTCATAGCATGAACAAAGACAATTATCCAAGACAGGGCTAGCCTGGAATACTAAAAATGTCCCTACTTGGCTACCATCATTTGCTTCCTACATATAAATCACATATGCAAGGTTGATAGAACACAGAACAAAATACACACTCCAGGATTTTTTTACACCTGAAGTACTAAAAAAAATGAGGCAAACAAATGAAACCAGAAAATCCAATGTCTTTTCAGCAAAATACACCATAGACAGCATTACAATACAGATTTCCATACAGAAGGTCAATCTGTAAAGTCTTTAGACACTTTAAGGTTGTCACAAGCAAAGGTGTATAACTTAGATCATTCAGTTCTATCTTACAGCATCACAATCAAAAATTCCAAAAGTGTGGTCCATCAACACAGAATTTGGAGAGAAAAGATAACGAGCTTAGATACAAATGCATACTCTACTTGCTTTTTAATCCTAATGGTTATTGAACTTTTGGAGGGCTTCTGAAGATGACATAGTTATTACACTGGTGTCCTGAATACAAATATCCGGAAGAACTAAGAACACAGTGCACGGACACCTGATTGTAGCAAGCCGAACAGTGCAGTACAGAATCTTTTTGAATGTTTAGGTACACTTTGGAATCTCATTAAAGGGAAGGGAGAATGCAGTGTGCATAGTGCATAGTGCAAGAAGATAGATGATGACACTAAAGTCAGTTTTGAAGTTCCAAACAAAAGTAAGCCATCCATACAGACGTTGCTTTGTGGGCAAGAGATAAACTTTCCTACTGCTGCTACTACAGGAGAAACACATGTTCGATGCCCCAATTCTCATGTTCAATCAAGTTCATCTTAACTGGAATTAATTTCCCAAATAAGCAAGGGGAAGGTGTGGGTGGAGGGGAGGGAAATTTTATTTTAAATTCAAAAAGAATCACTATGTGGGGAAATACCTCTTAGCCTTTCTGTTTTTATTAAAAAATCACATCCAGCCCCTTACCCTCTACTGAATCAAAACTGAAACTACATTGAGTCCTCAGGCTTTCCAAGGAGTAGACTTTATTTTAAGGACTGTAAAGATTTTCTTTACCATTTAAGTTTTGGATACCTTCAAGAATGCATCTTAGCTTATAATCATAATATGATTGCTATCTTGTACTTCAGAAATAATGCTGTGTAATGCCAAGTAATTGACATCAAGTCTGTCTTAGTCTATAATGTAAGCCAAAGTAGCTAATTTATTACCGGTATATTGTGGATATTATTGTCTCAGTTTTGAAAATGTCTAATCTTTTTTGTAGGTTTTGCTCTTACTGGAAGCTAAAGGTCCTTTTGGTTGAAGGAATATTTAGATCTTTTCGTTGTGAGGTTTTATGACATACCTGAAGACAATGACTTGATCACGACTTATAATACATCTGTAATGTTTTGTCCTAGTGGCAAATTTGTTCCAAGAGTCCTGTAAACTGGTGAGAAATTTTTTTCTCCTTACTACTATAGCTGTCTTTGTACAACTATTGTCAAATTAGATTACTTATTTGATACTCTATATTAATGACTTATTTGGACATAAAAGCACCATAGCATATATTCTCTTTCAAGTGAATATGTATGTTCTTTCTATGGTAGTAATCTTCTCACAGTTAAATATCACTTGCAGGAGCACAAGATTTTCAAATATTCAAGTTACGGTATTTTTGCTCAAAACTTATTTTTAATTATGGGTGATGCTTCTGATTAACAAACTCTATTTAGGTTCTGTGGTTCTATTGGCTGTCCTTTTTAAAGAGACAATTATTATGGGCATCTAATTGAAGACAGGATTTTTTTGTGTGTGTTTTATGTATTGGCAGCAAGATTAGCAATTCAGTGGCAATGAGCCTTAAATAACATCACATATTTGAATTCAGTAAGGAGCTTTAAGTATTACGGTAAGTTTAAAAGTGAGTGATTTGACCAGCTGGAATCAAGTATAGCTAATAAAAATGGATTGAAATAGTGCAATATTTCTGAAGTTCAGATGGCTTTTTTGTATGCCACGACATTAATGATGATATGGTTGTGCTGTTAATTTATTACAGAAAAATCATTTGACTTTTATCTAGTATAAGCATTGTAAATTGTTTTTGTAATATCTATAATCCTTATAATAAGTCCTATACTGTACTGATAGCATTGTGAAGTTTCACAATGCTATCGGTACAGTAACTTTTATGGCTTAATTAATAGTCAATCATAAGCATCACTGTAATATATTGGGACGTTGAAGTTTTTATTTAACAGTAGGAAATTATCCAAGGAAGTGATTGCATTATTTAAATAGTAAGATTTTAATTTTAATTTTCTGTATGTTTTGAACTTGATTTTCCAGTCATAATATGTTTACTTCTCAAGTTTGTTATTCTGTTACTGCTCAAGTCTATAAAGCAAATTAAATCCAGTTTGAGAAGTAACTTTGATCTGAATTCAAGTTCAAATTGGGAGTTCAAATTTTGCTTTGGTATATTTGATAAATTATTGTTGCTGGCATTATTCTTCACATAACCTGCATTGGAATAAAATTATATCAAAACTACCCCTTTTTCTTACATTTTATAAATAGAAAGCATTTTAGGTGAAGAATCATTATGGATCAGTTCATAAAACACATTTCATATATAAAGTGATATTGGTTAACCAATTAGATAAATTGATAAAATATGCCACACATGTTTCTTATGTATTACATGAAAAAAAATTGGTCACACTTAAGAAAATGGAATCATTTTAATTTGAAAGTTATTTTATTAAATAAAATTGATCAGAGTGTTTAGTATATTTCATTATGTATGGAGTTAACACACAGAAAAAGTTATGCAATTGTTATTTAGGAAAGAGAAAACAAAACCACGGTTATACTGTAATTTAACCACTGGAAAATCTTTGCATGGAAAAAGTTTGTTATATCAGCCATTCGCAACACTTCTTGTAGTGCTAAAATAATACATTAGAGGGCAGGCTATAACTTCAGATTTCTATGTCTAATGCATTGTGCCAATGTACAACTGATACTAATGTGCAACATAAGCATTTGTCAGTAGAATGTAATTAATATTTTTTGTATTTTATGAATACCTGGGCTTCTTTGATACCTCGTAAAATGCAGGGAACATATAGCTGAAATAACTGAAAGATTTTGATATACAAAAGTTTTTCAATAAATGTGCTGGGTTTGATTCTCAGTACAAAGCTTGGATGGATTCTGATGCTATTTTACTATGATTTTGTATTATGGACTATATGAAATATGAAAAAAGAGTAGTATTATTACATTATTTGTACATAAATTATAGCTGGTGAACAACCCAGAGCAGGAAGACTGAATTCTTGGGGAAAGGGACTGTTCACCTTCTAAATTACTGTATGTGAATTTTGTATAAGTCAGGTTTGCAAATTACATACCTCAAGATTTGATTATACTAACCTACAATTTGATTAAGGCAGTGACCCAATTTTTCTATGTAATTATGATAGCAGGGATAATTCTTCGCTTAATTTAACAATTCAACTCTTAATATTTCTTAGGAGCTGTATACAAAACTATCAGCACAATGCTGCCACGATCGACCAAAATGCAGAAACCGTTTCAGCTGGCATTTAGGACCTGTTTGCTATCCTATCACTCCTGTATCTTTCCATGCATCAAAGGGAAAACATCTTTACATCCAATAAGACAGAAAACGATGTCCCAGGTGCTGAGCTGCCAAAGTCAATATCTGCATATGTCCGCTCCTTTTGGGGTTTCCAAAGAAGGGGGCTTGGTGGGCAAGACATCTTCCCAACCTGAAGACCCTCAAAATAAAAAACCGGAGAGAGAAAACCTTACCACGTCGACTGGTAATTTTGCCAGGGAAACACCTATACAGCCCAATTCTGAAGAACTTGACCCTTTACAAGATAAATCCATTAGTCTTGTGCAAAGATTCAAGAAAACTTTTAAACAGTATGGCAAAGTTCTGATTCCCGTGCATCTTTTGACCTCCAGCATATGGTTTGGAACTTTTTACTATGCTGCTTTAAAGTAAGTGCAGAGCTATTATATATGCAGAACACCAATAATAATTTCTCTCTTGTAATTCATGTTGTATACTTTTTTTAATAAAAACTACATAAATTTGGGGAGGATGGACCTGAAAAAAGGGAAGAGCCAGCGCTACCTTGTATTACATTTCAAAAACAACAATGTGTATTATCTTAATTGGCCAAGCATTCAGTGAAGGATGGAGCGAACAACTTTAGCATAGGATAGTTATTAAAGACTGAGAATTTAACAAACACTGTTTTGCTTATTGAAAGCCTTAGAAGAGTCCCCAAGAAGAGTAGAATTAAAGAACCTGGAGCGTCTCATATTTGAAATTAGAGAAAAATCTTAGAATGTTATCAAGAATTTCTGATCATACTTGAACAATTGCTATGAAAATATTTGATTTTGTATGAGAAAAGGAATGCTTTAGATATACAAGACAAGAAGTTGTAACTTTTTTGAGTAGAAAGCCCAAATACACACAAAGTGCCTATGCATACTTTAAAATAAAATTGATTTTAATAGATTAACTAAAGTTGTAAGTTTATACTAATAATAGTCCTTTGAACTCAGTGGGAATTTTAATACAATTCTGTAAAATTGCATTGTGATTTTCTTACCTAAATCTATCAAATTTGATGTTCTTTCTGTTGGAGTTCTCCTTCCCTCACTCTTGTTCTGTGCCACATTATTGATTAGTGGAAAATAGAATTTATGGGTAGTGGAAAAAAATCTGTGTTAGAGGCCATACTTCATTTATTTCCATGCAACTTCTGTTAGGTTTATTGAAAGCTCCAAATTTAGTTCCTGGCCTACCAGATAAGAAAAAACAGCAATTTTTAAATCATGGTTATCTCTCTTACTTTTCAAAAAAAATTACAAAGTCAACATTTAAGTATTTATTTGCTTTGTGCAATAAAACAACATGTTTTTAAAACTGATAAGATGTTTGCATTACAGATAGTTGTTGACTTAGAACCATTTGTTTAGTGACAGTTCGAAGCAATAGTTCTGAAAAAAGTGACTTACGACACCCGTTGCAGCATCCCTGTGGTCACATGATCAAAAAATTCAGATGCTTGGCAACTGGCATGTATTTATGATGGTTGCAGTGTCCTGGGGTCATGTGATCAACTCTTACAACCTTTTGACAAACAAAGTCAATGGGGAAGCAAGATTCACTTAACTGTGTTATTAACAACTGCAGTGATTCACTGAACAACTGTGGCAAGAGAGGTTGTAAAATGGGCACAAAACTCAGTGAACAACTATCTTGCTTAGCAACAGAAAATTTTGGGCTCAATTGTAAGCATAAATCAAAAACTACCTGTAAAAATAAGACAATAAGATGTCATCTTATAAAAAAAATAGTAGTGTGAGGGAGCCTATATATAAAATAGGAAGTTATACTTGTGTTTATAGCAGTTCTGATGTTTTATTTTCTGTTTTAATCCTGACAGGTGAGCAGTTTCTTGTATTGTGTAACATGTAAAAATGCTAATGATGAAGCTAGAATAAGTAGTACAGGTTTAATTAGTACTTAAGAAAATATCTGCTAGGGCTGTGAACTTAATATATAATATAGGAGCTCTGCTCAGTAATTCTGCTGCATGCTTGCATACATGCTCTAAACCTTACTAGTGAATATTTAAAATATCTCTGGCTTAAGTTACAAAATTGGAACCCCTGCCATATACACAAAAGTGTGACAAAGTTCAGTGGGATTAATCCCATGTACATATGAATAGACTAGCACTTTAAATGAGTTTTAAAGGCTCTGTGCTGTATGAATTCAGTAGTTCTGCAAGAAGGATCCTAAATATATTTGAAATGTAGATTTAAAATATGATATCTTGTTGAAAACTAAAAACAATCATCCCAAACATTAATATTCTAGAGTCCCAGTTTAGATCCTTAGATTTGTTTAAAACTATCAAGCTACAATGATCAAGAAGTAAATGTAATTAACGTCTGTAATATCTAACAAAACCAGCAACTTGTTTTTTCTTAATACCTGAAGATAAATATATATCTAGAAGCAAAATTTTAAACAGCTTGGATGTTTATTACCCTGAGAAGGGATAAATTTAGAATGACATTTAGAACCATTGCTTTTAGAAAGGGCACTTAATGCCATCTGGTTAGAATAACTAAAACAGTTATAATACCTTCTGATGTCAGAGACACTTGTCCTTCTAACTCACTAATTATCATTGTTCTACCTCTTCTATGAGAGGCCACAAATTGTAACCAATTTAAAATGAATAAACCTTCACTTCGGCAGTGCCAGTAATTGACTCATTAGCTGTTTATTTACTGTTATCTAGGGGTAAATGACTACCCCTTTCCAAACAGATCAACAGTTAAGTTTCTATCCTAACAAATCTTGTTTCAAGACCTTGAAAACTTTCTGCCAATCAATAGTAGTGGGGTTTCCTGCCTAAGCAGGGGGTTGGACTAGAAGACCTCCAAGGTCCCTTCCAACTCTGTTATTCTATCATTCTATCGTATCAAGTGATAGAATTCAAAGAGGTGAGCTGAAAAGAAAAGCATGGTTACATTATAAAAAGGTAAAGGTTCCCCCTGCCCAGTTGTGTCCAGCTCTAGGGGGTTGATGTTTCCTATCCAAGGAAGCCAGCATTGTCCGAAGATACTTCTGTGGTCTTGTGGCCAGCATATCTATACGCCAAGGCACATGGAATGCTGTTACCTTCCCACCAAAGTTATATCTACTTATCTACTTACATTTGCATGCTTTCAGTCTGCTAGGTTGGCAGGAGCTAGGGCAAGAACGGGAGCTCACCCCATCACCCAGTACTTGGGTTTCGAACTGCCCACTTTCCAGTCGACAGTCCAATGTCTTTTAGCCAAGCCTTAAAGACACAGTAATTGAATTTCTTCTCAGAGAAAGATGTAGGGTTGTGACATTTCACTTTTTCATATTGTGAGTTATATCCAGTAAAGTTTCCAACAATAACTCTTCAAGGCACGGGTTAAGTTATTGGTACAAATGGACCAAGCTTAACATTTAATACTCAGTTTTAATTTAATGGAGACTACATGTTCAGAATAATGTTTAATTCATGTTTTCAGAAGAACCTGACTATATTTTTCTCTTAAGACATATTTACCAATTGTGTAGCTTGTTTAGACAAGATGTTGATATATGCCAGATAGAATTTTGATTTTTTTTCTTACTTGGCATTATCTACTTCAGTATTAGCTTTTATGGTTGAGGTAAACATTCCAAAATTATTTTAATGCAAATCATATAGTCTGCCCTGGAGACTAATACTTTCATTCATCTTGGCCTTGAGATACCACAATAAAGACAATAGTGAAATAACTCTTAAGTGTCAGTTATGTCTGAATAGCCTAGAGAGATGATTCCTAATATTTTAATGCATAGCACTACATCATCAGTTTTGAAGACCACTATATTAGTCAAAGATCATCAACCTGGTCCCTGCAAGTACTATGGTATGCTTGATCCCTTCCATTTGATGCTCTTAGGATTCATAATTTAGGTAAAAATAAGTAGACCCATACAAATCATTGCATCTTCTAAGTTGCTGGTTTTCCCACCTGAAATATCAAATTGACAAACTGATGATATTTTTGCTATTTAGATATGTTTATAATTCTATATACATACACACTTAATTTGGAAGCTGTATCATGTAAAGCACCCTCCCAGATCCCTAGGGCATGGAACACAGGTTGTAAATCATAGTTTTAGAATATTGATATTAAATTTCAAAACTGGAAATCTTCTGTACGTGATATACTTCATGTTTTCCTTCTTATAACCTATTGACAATTCATTCATTACTCTGTATCAGTTGAGGGAAAAATAAGTAATTTGTTATCAAATGTAAAAGTCCTTTATTATAACTCTTCAAAAATGTTTAATGAAATAGGAATGATGTAATTTATTTTAATATGTCTTCATTTTACAGGGGAGTAAATGTCGTTCCATTTCTTGAATTCATAGGGTTGCCTGAAAGCATTGTAAACATCCTAAAGCATTCTCAAAGTGGAAATGCATTAACTGCCTATGCGTTGTATAAGGTAAGTAGATCCATGGGTTTCTTAATGCTACTCACAGGAATATTTTAATGTACAGTTACAATAGAAGAGAATATCCGTAGCTCAGAGTTGAACTGTGAAGTCCTTGGTGCTCTCTGAGCTTCGTTGTTTGCTCACCATTGTTTCATTATCTCACTAGCAAATGTGGGATTTGTATCTATCCATGAACATAACTAGCAGTTAGAAGACACAATGAAAACTCCTTAATCTCACAACACATGGACCGGTTCAACCATTGTTTCAACTGGAAAACTCTGAGCATCCTAGAGAAAACTAAATTCAAAAACACTAGGAATTTCCTGGAAGTTTGGCATTAAACAAATCAGCTATCACTAGACACATAGATAAATCACATTTACAAACCATTCAAAAGAGATAGTTTAAAGCTAAGAAGGAAATAAAAAGATCAGAACACATCCACTCCAGCAAAAATATCCTGATAAGCAGGGATTAGCACCAGACAAACGAGCAGAAAACAGTACTCTAATCAAGAAATTGCCAAGGAGAAAACTATCACCACCCACTAATATTAGCAGGGAAAACAGAGCAAAGCACCAAGAATCACATAAGATAATTAGACCTCCTTAATTCAGGGCATTCTGATGTGTGGCAGACTGCTAGAATTTGTGGACAGAGGTGGGTTAAGGAAAACTGAATCCATCAACCTCACACTATCTCTACAAAATTACGAGTGAGCCTCTAGGATTTTGCATTCAAAGTGGGCAATTGTGTGTGTATGTAATTACTGAGGAATAGATTCTGTCATGAAGGCTCTGAATAGATGCAATAATGTTATAATTAATAAAATAAATTATCTATATGGTGATGAAAGAAAATATGTTAAAATTCATTTACATAATTTGATGTTTATGACAGAAAATATTTAGTTGAATGCAAACATATTTAAAAAGCAGTTTGTAAGAAAGTTTAGAAAAAAATCAGTGCTGGAGGAATAAAAAAGGAAGAAGGTTAGTAATGAAGAGGACACCTGTTTGGAAACTAAGAAGACACTGGGTTGTATTCAGTGGCATCATTCTGCTCATCAGATTGCCTTCTTCATCCCTGCATGTGATCCTCTAGAGGAGATTTGGGGTGCAACTGGCAAGGCAGGGAGAGGAGAACCTTAGAAAATCATGTTGTCCAAGTGCACTTCTACAGCAGACTGCTGAGTGGATGTCATGGTTCCAAGTAATGAACCCAATTGAATCAGTCGGGCTTCAGTCAGGCTCAAAAGACCTTTTATTGAGTACATCACGTTGGCACGTAGAAAGTTGAAGCTAGCTCTCAGTAATTCCCGCGCTTTAGGGTAGTTAAAAGAATAGAAACTTCCCACCCCTCTCAGGTGTCTTAGGTTACCTTAACCAATTAGTCCGTCAGCAGCTTCCCCCTCAGTCTCAGCAGATGTCCGTTGCCATGACCTTGGCTCTCACGGGGATTCTGGTCGATGTTTTGTCTAGCAGGTTATGACACCACATTCCAATACCGTCTGACTTCCCCCCTCCCTCCCTCCAAGAGTAGCAACTGAGAAACGAAACGAAAGTAAGCATGGCTGAAGTCGTGTCGAGGGTTGACAGTGGCTCTTGGATAGTGTATCATTATCTAAAAAAACATTCCATTTTAAATTTTCTATATTTCGCAACTTTTATACTATACCGCCTTGTTTAGTAAAATGTGACTTTTTGCAAAATCTAGATGGTCACAAACTTAGTTAATTTTTTCAAACATTCAAAGGCCTTAACAAGTGATGTAAGATTAGATTTGTTGCTCCAGGAACGTTCCCTCTATTAGCCTTTGGCACGACAAAGGCTTGCTTTCCCATCAGTGTCTCCATTACTACCCTGGCACTCTTATTAGTGTCACACGATGGAATAATAATGGAATGTTAATAGTTTTGCTTTGCAATGCATCCTGACCTTTCTGTATAAATAAAAAAGAGCGAAATTCATTGCAAAGCAATACTGTTTAATTTGCTTATGTGCCTGTGAGTCTATGACTCTGTGGCTTAAACTATCATCATCATCAATGCCATTTGACAGCATTAAAAGTGCTGGCTTTGTGAAATTATTCATAATTTAAAAATTATCTCTTAAAAATAATACAAAAATGCCCAGACGTAAAATATTGTTAATCTTTACATACTCTGAATTTTAGGTTTAAATATCTTTTCTGTCAATAGTTAAAAATGGATTTTATGATTTTCAGCCTTAAATAACAACTTTGGAAAATAGTATCTTTCTTACAAAAACCATTATTTTATTTTATTTTATTTCTGCATCTCAGTAAATTAAAGACAAAAGTTTTGCTTTATTGCATGACAAAGAATTACTTTCTTGGCTCAATAGCATTTAGGATTTTAAATACACACACACACTAAATTCTTTTTTATTTTTCTCAGATCTCTTTTTCTCTGCTTAATGCCATGTATTTTGAGCTGAATCTCTTCCATCCATCCATGTGGAAGTATTTGCTAAATACTTGCCAATAAGACACTATTAAATAAAGTAGGAGGGTATTTTTTAAAAACTATTTTTAAGTTTAATTTTTAAATAGCGAGAATGTTTAAATGAATACAAAACACCAAACCATAAACCAAGGAATTTGTTTATGTCTTCTCATTTAATATGTCATGTCATGATATGTCATTACATAAAACTAAAAAGTGGAAATAATTATTTGGGTAGGAAAAAAAATGAAGACGCACACAAAGTACAAAATTGAAAAGTACAATCAAAACTCCATAAATGTCCTATTTAATTCATACAGAGATAGTATTTTCTTTCTTTAAATATTTTCATCTGCTCTCTAGGAATTATTCTTCTAGAGAAAATTTTCATTGTATCCCCATAGAAAATGTAATTTCTGTGACTATATTTTATTTTTAACTTTATTCAAATGAAACTGCACAACTCTACTATCAAAGCTTTAAGAGCTATAAAATAATTCAGATAAACCATGAGACTAAATTCAGCTTTCTCTTCCATCTTCAACAGGCCTCTTAAGTACTTTGCAGATGATGCATTCTGCATTTCAGAGTAGATTTTGGGAGGCACAGATGTTGCTGATGGGAGCAGCTTGTTCTTATAGTGATTGAATGACTTATTAAAATGCATAGATCTGCCTCTATCTCTTTAGGAAATGCTTTGAATAGCTTGGAGAACTTCCTTGCTAGGGTTATGTCAGTACTTTAACTTCACTACCACAGTCAGTGTCTAAAGCTGTAGCTAAAGCCAAGCCTGGGAATGCTATTGGACAATTAAATTTAAAGTCACTTGAGTCCTTAATGTTTTTATATGTTTTACATACACTTTTTTTTTTTGCAAGATTGCAACTCCAGCCAGATACACAGTGACATTAGGAGGAACGTCCATCACTGTGAAGTATCTTCGCAAGCATGAATATATGTCCACACCACCTCCAGTGAAGGGATATATTCAAGACCGAATGGAAGAAACAAAAGAACGAATCTCGGGGAAAATGGAGGAAACAAGAGACATGATTAGTGGCAAAATGGAAGAAACAAAAGAAAAATTAACTGAGAAAATGGAAGAAACAAAAGATAGGATAACTGAAAAGATACAAGAAACCAAAGAGAAAGTTTCATTTATAAAGAAGAAAGAATAAGAAAGTTAGAGTGAAAGGTGATATTTTTAATCCTTTAGAATATCTGAAATGTATGTTCTTGCTACTGTTCATGTCTATTTTATTACAGGCTGACTAGACATTTGAAAGCTAAAAAGATAATGCTTAAGACTTGCACTGGCCTTAATAAAAAATTATCCAACATTTTCCAATGTACGATGTAGTAAATGCAACCGTTTTCTCCACAACTCAGTTCCTAGAGAATATTCTGTGGTCGTCCCATCAGTGACTTGAATGAATCTCTGCACGTTTGATGAAGCTGATATTCTTACCTGGCATCACTCACCTTGTTGTAAAACAAAGTATTAAAATGGCTCAGTCATGTAAACAATGTCTTGAATATTAGAAATTGTGTCAATATTTGTATATTAATTAATCTTACTATCTCCAGAAAGATCAGGTAATTAGAAAGCTATGCTATGTTCCATATTCCTTTTATAAAAACTTGACTTAAATTGATGTGTGAGGCTCAATGAAATGGTACTAAATGTAATTGCATATTTATATTGCAAAATGGATTTTGATTCTTCTTTAGGCTAAAATAAGTATTACATTTCATATTACTCATAAAGCTTTAAAAAGAAAAGAGATAGATCTATCTTTGTTCATGGAATAAATGTTTACAACTTTTTAGCCAATTTTTTTTGGGGGGGGAGAGAAACACTGCAACAATTTTTTGTAGAAAATCCTCCAATATTGTTATTAGAGGCTAAACACAACATTATTGTACTATTGAATACTATAGATTCATCTCAGGTGGAGTTTTGGATTTTTGGGGGAAAACGGCTGAGATCAAGAGGCTGTAATTTCCATGTATTATTTTGGTGATCACAGCTCTGAACATTGGCATTCCAGGTATTTCTCCTGATAATGAGGAGAGGTCATGGGCAGGTAACAGAATTAGCAGGGAGCTCCAAACTTGGCAACTTTAAGACTCGTGGACTTCCAATTCTCAAAATTCTCCTGCTGCCTGGGGAACTCTTGGAGTTGAAATCCACAAGTCTTAAAATTGCGAAGTTTGGAGACCCCTGGTATAAGGGATGAAAAGATCAGGGTGAGAAGACCTTTAGAAATGAAGATTTGAAGGAATGGTTTCAAAGTGTTTTACATTAATATAAGTCAAACACTTTTGTTGGTTTATAATTCAACTACTTGGGCACTGTATAATTTTTTTAAAATCTGATTTGCTTCTTTCAGTTCTGTTAAAACAAAATATCTGATGCTAGTCAGTCTTAGAAGCTCTTTACCCAAGAAGCAATAAGAAAGGGGTTATTGAGGTGATAGAGACCCAAGAGCCCACTAGGAGCCAGTTACCAAAATCAACCTTGCCTATCTATAAAGTAGGAGTGGTTTAGAACAGGGGTCTCCAACCTTGGCAACTTTAAGCCTGGCAGACTTCAACTCCCAGAAATCCCCAGCCAGCAAAGCTGGCTGAGGATTTCTGGGAGTTGAAGTCTGCCAGGCTTAAAGTTGCCAAGGTTGGAGACCCCTGGTTTAGAAGATGTATTTTTTTAATTGCTAAAGTTTGATAATATCATAAAAGCACTATACTACTAAATAATACTTGTGTAAAAGTAAAATAATGGTTTTGAGAATTGGTTCTGAGGTTATATACTCTTACGATAACATTGCTGAGCACTCTTGTGTCCCATGAAGTCAATTTTATGTGAAACCATGAAATAAAACCTTGCTATATTTACACAATAGTTCTTCTAATGGGAGAAATACTATAGGTGTTTTCAAGCACAGTTTTACTCCTGTAAAATACTTGTTTCGGATGCTTAATATGCAGGTGAGTTTAAAAAATGTACAGTATGCTTTCTTGTAAACTTAATGAATGTTGTACTCAGCAAATCTTCTTACTGCCAGTTGCCATCCTAGCATTGCGAGAACATATTCACAAAAACTTATCTTTTCTGATCTATCAAAGAGTTGCTTGATAAAAGTTTGACATTATCTTAACCAATATACATCCATAAGCAGTGGTATGTAAAATATATTGCTACTCATTTATTAAAGGTAACTTACCATCTTTGTGATTTGCAAGCTTCAGCTATTTTTCTTTTACCGTAGTAGATTCGGAGCATCTACTACATTCTAAACCTGCAGAGAGAGGAATGCTAACATGAAGCTTAGAATTAAATGATTTGGCAACTAGCAAACACCATCAAAAGAAAAGAGCACAAAAACAGATAGAAAATATATACTTTCCCTACCAGGTCATTTGGGAGAAGTTAGTTTGGACTTAAATGTATTCCATTTTTGTAGAAGCAGCATGTTGGAAACTTTTTCATCCATAATTTCATGGATATTAAATTCCTAAAATTAACAGATATGATCGAATTACACAACAGGAAATAATATGGGAGCTCTCTCCTAGGAAAAAGTGAATAAAATGTTTCTTGTATTTTCTGTACTTTTAAGTATTTTTTAAAGAAAAGATTCTTAGTTAATGCCAGTGTATTCAGAATGAAAATATGTCTCTTTCAGTATTTCAACTTGATTTTGGTAAAAGCATCAGGAATTTTAAATAGTAGTTCCATATCGATATAAATGGAAGCAGTATTGGCCCATTGCTATGGAATGGGCTAAGTAGTATTTAATAATATTCATCAAACCACTGCTCAGTTCTTTCATAAATTTGTTTTCATTATATTCACTGCAGAGGAATTGTTCTTAAAATAATAGTACAGATGACATTAATTGAATTAAAGTACTCCTGCTATATACCACATTGTCTGTTCTTTTTGAATAATTGGCTCGGATTAGTTCTGACACCATTTTACCATTCTCCAAACAAATTGCTACAAATCACGTCCGCACACTTTACACGGGTATTTATATTTCCCAAACTTGAAAGCAGTGTTAAAATGATCACACTGGAAATTTGCTTAGTCATATTGGACTTCAACAATGCTGGGCTTGCTTCAGGATTGTTCTTTTGCTGAGGGGACTAACTTTATCAACAAAAAGAGCTGGACTGTCTGACTTGAACAGCTGGCTGAGGAATTCTGGGAGTTGACGTCTTAAAGTTGGCAAGTTTGGAGGCCCCTGGTCTTGACCCACCAAATCTGCTCTATGCAGCTGGGAAAGACTCCTGGAGCAGGTGGGGGAGGGGATGCTGAAGAACTTCTGGCAGGAGTTCCAAGGGTAAATGAGAAGCTTGAATTCCATCACACTTTGGGCAGGGCAGTACATGTGTCTCCTTTTTTAAATGTTATAAATTAATATTCAGATTGACATAAAATGTCACATATAGTGAGTGTGTAGCCTGCATAGTTTAGATTAGCTATATTTTTCTACTTGTCAAATCATCCCTGACTGTATTTTAAGCAGAATGTTAACTACAGTAGAGTTTATCCTTTTGGGTAACCAGGCAGAAAAAGCAACTGCGTGAGTGAATTCTACCTTTTATAAGGCTACATTAACAGAATCTTGCAAACTTCAAAGTACCACCACCGTTTTAACTACTTGAACAATTAAAGGAGAGAAGGGCTTGCTAAATTTCTTTCTCTGATTCTTAATCCATTGAGGGCTCCTGCCTCACTTGTCTGATTGTCTCCTAGGCAGCATCTCTTCCCCTCTTTCCCCAAGGTCATTCATATATTCCATTACAAAGACTTAAGCTGACACTAAGTGTTGAGCTTTATTCAAATGAGAATTATCAAAGCTCTTCATAGCCAAAAAGAATGAAATATTCCTTAGCAAAGCTAGCTATAGAAAAACCGTATAGCGCTATCTTGGCTCAGTAGTAAAATATTGCTTTAGAGGTGCATAGATTTTGGACTCTAGGTTTGAAGAGAAGACAAAATATTTGCTATTTCAGCCTTTTTAGCTCTCAGATTGCTATCTATAATGCACATAAAAATGCTTCATAGTAATGTAGGAATTTTATTCAAAACATTTCTGGCTTTGTGTGAGCTGTGAAATTATGCATTTTAGTCCATTTAGGTTTTAATTTTGAACTTTTATCTGCACCTTCAGAATAGAATTGCCTTCAGATTTTAATTTGTAATTAGTGGACATCTGTGTGTGTATGTGTATCCCTCTCTCTTCCCCCCCCCCCCCCCAGGAGTTTGATCCTAACCAGTTCAAGGCTGACTGAGCCTTCCATCCTTTTGGGGTTGGTGAAATGAGGACCCAGATTGTTGGGGCAATAAGCTGGCTCTGGAAACCTCTTAGAGCAGAGGTGGCCAAACAAAGGCACATGCACCAAATGTGGTGCATTGGATGATTACAAGTGGCGCATTGCATCCTCCAGTGGTGAAATGCTCCCGGTTCGCTTTTATTTGACTGTCGTTGGAGAGCCGATCGCGAAGGCAGCGCGACGCTCCGCCCACCCGCCGGGACACCGCCATTTGAGTTCTTTTACCCTCTGTGCATGCACAAAGCATTCTGTGCATGCGCAGAGGGTAAAAGAACTCAAATGGCGGTGTCCCAGCGGGTGGGCAGAGCGTCGTGCTGTCCCGGTGGATGGGTGGAGCATCACGCTGCCTTCGCCATCGGCTCTCCAACGACCGACAGGTAAAAGCAAACCGGGAGCATTTCACCCCTGACCTTGCGCCTACTTTTATTTGACTGTCGGAGAGCCGATCGTGAAGGCAGCGCGACGCTCCGCCCACCCACCGGGACACCGCCATTTGAGTTCTTTTACCCTCTGTGCATGCACAAAGCATTCTCTGCATGCGCAGAGGGTAAAAGAACTCAAATGGCGGTGTCCTGGCGGGTGGGCGGAGCGTCGTGCTGTCCCGGTGGATGGGCGGAGCATCACGCTGCCTTCGCCATCGGCTCTCTGATGACCGACACGTAAAAGCAAACTGGGAGCATTTCACCCCTGACCTTGCGCCTACTTATTTTTGAAATAAGTCTTTTGAAATAGTGTAAATTAATTAATTGAATTGCGTGATTGAGTTATTCCTTTTCCTCTCTTAAGCAAAGCAGATCCTACCCCTATCCCTATTTTACAACCCCAAATGTGAAAGTAAGAAGGTAAAAAACATGCTTGAGTTGTATGGCGCATCTGAACTCGTCTGTGAAAAAATTGGCGCATGGTATGCTTAAGGTTGGCCACCACTGTCTTAGAGCTATAAAGCACTACGAAGCATTATGTAAGTCTAAGTACTATTGCTTTTGCTGAGTGCTAGCTATTTATACATGTTCTGCATGTTAAGTCCACAGATCTAATATAAAATGCCAACATTAATTGTTGCATAAAACTGATCATTTACTGATACATAGTAAAAGATGAAAGTGTATTATCTTTCAGACAATGCCTGTGTTTGACGAGTGGATTGAATTATTTCTGCATAGTGCAGTAGTCCACTACTGATTTCACACAATATTTCTTCCTGGTTTAGTTTTTAAGAACAAAGGCACCGTATATACTTATATATACAGGTATTCCTCGTTTAGTGACTGCCTCATACAGCACCATTTGCAGTTACACTAATGATGAAAAAAATAACCTTACAATCCTCACATTTACAACCATTGCAGGTCTATAAAGAAAAGGAAAGCTGAAGTAAGATTGTAAGCACTTAGCAACTGCTTAACTCAGCTTTTTTTTTAATAACTCAAGGTGATACACACACAATATATATATATCCAAGACACCTGCCTTCTATTTTGACCACAACGATAATCCTGTGAGTGGGTTGGGCTGAGAGTGACTAGCACAAGGTCACCTAGCTGGCTTTCATGGCTAAGGTAAAGTTCATGGTCTCTTGCTTTCTAGCCTTGTGCCTTAACTCTAGACCAAACTGGTAACATTGATTACATTGTCAAAAGGAGCTCTCCACTGTTGGCAAAAAAAATAATATTTATAAGAAATAATACAAAGGAAAATGAGTTAAATACAATCAACATTTAAAAGGGAGTTGGAGGTATACAAAGCTGTGTTTCATATAATCTAATCCTACCAAAAATCAAATTGGTTTAAATATGAACATATACCCACATATACTGTATCATTTTTATATGTTTTTATACCAACGTCATTTGAAAAGTAATGTCTCTGTAGAACTGGAGGTTCATCAACTGTCTTAACTAAATGGTTAAAACTTTTTGTAATGAATTCTCAAAAAAAATATTATGTACTAAATTTATATGTTGTCCAATTCTCAATTATTCTGGGCAGTTACAAATAAACATTTAAAACAAGGAAAAATATGACAGACAAAAATGAAGAGTAAAGATGGCAAGGATGACAAAAAAGAAACAAAACTCGCATAATCCAAATAGGACATCACAAGGTTTGGCCTAGGAGCCAGATCTTCAAGGTCCTTCATAACACCAGCGGAGAGGAAGTTTTCCAAATCTTGGGGTGAGGGAACCTCATTCCAGAGGGCTGTGCTGCTGCAAAGAAAATGCATTTCTAGGGTCCTGATAGATGGCATTGTTTATTTAAAGGAATCCAACCCTGCCAGATTTGTTACTATGTGAGACAGACAGTCCTTCAGATAATCAGCCCCTATGTCCTGTAAGGATTTATGGGTAACAAGCAGCACTTTGAATTACACACAAAAGCAAACTGGCAACCTCTGCAACTTGTGTAACGTAGATATACCAAGGTATAACCATCATTGCTGAATGCCACTGCATTCTGCACCCTGTTGAAGCTTTTAAGTGGTCTTTAAGGCTGGTGGAGCACATTGCATGATCAAGCCATGATATGATCAGGGCATGAGTGACTGCCTAAAGCCCCCCGCCAATCTAATAAAGAACACAACTAGCACATCTGGTGAAACTGGGCAAAGGCTTTCTTGGCCACAGTTGCTCTCTGCTAATTAAGCAGGAGTTGTGAATCCAGGAAGACTCCCAGCTTTCATATCACCCTTGAATGAGGAAGTGCAATCCCATCCAAGGTCAGAGATGGAATATCCCCAGATCTGGGTAGCCTGAATACCCACAACCGCTCGGTCTTGGTAGGACTGAGTTGGAGATGGTTCCTCTCCATCAAACCTATACAGCCTCCAGGCACTAGGCAGAATCTCAACAGCCTTATTTGGCCAATGAGGGGTTCAAATATAATTGGATATCATCAGAATATGATATGAATCTCCAAACTTGCAGATGACCGCACTCAACTATTTCATACGGAAGCTGATAAAGAAGGGAGAGAGAATAGAACCCTGAGGCTTGTAGAACTACAGTATTTCTCCCCTGTCTAGCCAACACCAATTGGAATCGGCCCTGGGGAAAAGAAGAGAACCACCATAAAACAATGCCCCAATCCCCAGCCCTCAGATCCATCTCAGGATATCATGACATCAAAAATCATTGAGAGATAAAAGAGCACAAGGATAGATGCACCATATCCATCCCACCTCTGCCACAATCAAACCTATCCAGTGGTGGGATTCAAAATTTTTTACCACCAGTTCTGTGGGCGTGGCTTGGTGGGTGCAGTGTGGGTTGGTGGGCGTGGCAATGGAAGGATTCTGCAAAATCTCTATTCCCACCCCACTCCAGGGGAAGGTTACTGCAAAATCTCAATTTCCTCCCGATCATCAGCTGGGACTCGGGAGGCAGAGAATAGATGGGGGCTGGGCCAGTCAGAGGTGGCATTTACCGGTTCTCCAAACTGCTCAAAATTTCCGCTACTGGTTCTCCAGAACTGGTCAGAACCTGCTGAATCCCACCTCTGAACCTATCCCAGTCAGGAACCAGACAAATAGGTCTAGAAAGATAATATATTTCCTTCAAGATTCTCAGCTGCAGTCCAATCATCTTCTCAGCAGCCTTCCCCTGAAAAAGGAAAGTTAGAGACTGGTCAATAGTTATTGAAAACTTTTGAGTCAAAGACCTTTTGAGGAGGGAATTCACCAAGATTTTATCTTGAATTCTGAAAAAGGCCAATAAAGAAAATGGATATAATTCTATTTTAGCTTGGTACTGCATCTTATGACTTTCTTGTCAAAGTTAAATTTATATTATGTTTCATTGATCCCATATGTCATCGTAATAAGATGCTGTCTAATATATGCCCAAGGTCTTCATATCACATGCCCTGTCCATTTTCAGATTGCATATTTTTCTTCTCATGATGGCAGGGGTGGAGCAGAGAATCACATTTGTTTAATATTTTGCCCCCCTTTTGCAACTCCACTAGTTACTAAAAAAAAAAACACCCTCCATTCTTTCTCATATATTTTTCGTATCAGCTGTAATAACAATTGCACGAACCTAATTACTTTTAGCAGTTATCTGACAGTTTTGATAAAGCTGTTTCTTTAAGTAGAAATAACACATCTTGATTGTATAAGCCACAAGAGTAACTTTGCATTTGTTTCCCAGGCTAATTAATAACTCAGACAAATACAAGAGATTGTGTGCGCTAATATGAGGTTGGGTGTCTTTTTCCTTTTTCAAAGTTGAAGGGGGAATTGTAATCATTATTAAAAAGAATTAGTGGTAGACCAAGTGTGATTAAGGAGGCAAAATGTGCATGTACACATAGATGGGATATTTTTATTTATTTATTTATTTATTTTATTTTGTCAACACGTGTACAAGATAACAGGTATGATATAAACATAAACAAAAGCAAAGTATGTATAGGTAAATTTAGACAATAGGACAGAAGGACAGGGACGGTAGGCATGATGGTGCGCTTAAGCACGCCCCTTACAGACCTCTTAGGAATGGGATGAGGTCAACTGTAGACAGTCTAAGGTTAAAGTTTATGGGGTTTGGGGAAGAAACCACAGAGTCAGGTAGTGCATTCCAGGCATTGATTACTCTGTTGCTGAAGTCGTATTTTCTGCAGTCGAGTTTCGAGCAGTTTATATTGAGTTTGAATCTATTGTGTGCTCCTATATTGTTGCAGTTGAAGCTGAAGTATTCATTGACAGGTAGGACATTGTGGCAGATGATTTTATGAACTACATTTAGATCTGATCGAAGGCGACGTGGTTCTAAGTTGTCTAAACCCAAAATTTCAAGTCTGGTGGAATAAGGAATTCTGTTGCGAGCAGAGGAGTGGAGGACTCTTCTTGTGAAGTATTTCTGGACTCTCTCAATTGTATTAATGTCCAATATGCAGTGCGGGTTCCAGACAGGTATTTAAGTAAAATAAACAGATAATGGGGAAACCCCCCAACATCATACAATAAGCTATTGATGTGTAACAGACTGCTCTGTCCTAGTGGACAGAGGCAGGTTAAAGAAAGCTGAATTACCAGCCTCAGGTTATCCCTATAGAACCGTGGTGGCGAACCTATGGCACGCGTGCCACAGGTGGCACGTGGAGCCATAGCGGCCGGCACGCGAGAGTTGCCCACCGGCAAACCAGAAGTGCGGAAAAACGCACTTCCAGTTTGCCGGTGAGCTGTTTTTTGCACTCCGGAGGGTTCAGGGAAGCTCCCTGAAGCTCCGGAATGCAAAAAACTACAAAACGGATAAACCGGAAGTGCACTTTTCTGCACTTCCGGTTTGTCCATTTTCTAGTTTTTTGCATTCCGGAGCTTCAGGGAGCTTCCCTGAACCCTCCGGAGTGCAAAAAACAGCACACCGGCAAACCGGAAGTGCGTTTTTTCGCACTTCCAGTTTGCCGGTTTCGTCGTCCCAGGCTCCGGTAAGCCTTTGTGCGGGGGTGGGGGGTGTTGTGCGCATGTGTGGGGGGGAGGGAATGGGTGTGGGCATGTGAGCGCGCGTGAGCACGCCCCCCCTTTTTGGCACGCGAGCCTAAAAAGGTTCATCACCACTGCTATAGAATTAGCAGAATGACGCTGGGAGGCTGGGAGGCTGCATTCAAAGTATTTATTAGAGCCTATCAGTAAAATGTGATTTAAAAATAGATTACTGGGGGAGAGGTAGAAATTCAACCTATAAATTAGTACAAGTTAGAGAAAATTATTATAGCTAGACTATATGAGGGCTAGGCAGATTAAATGTGCTGCTATTACTTTTCCCTTGTGATGCAAATAGTGCCATATTGTGATGGCATTAAGCTGGCACAATAAATCAGATTTACTTTTCAGTTGGTAAATACAGTCCAGTAAGATTCTGACTTTGAGAACATGACACATGATGCTCAACCCAGTTAAGCTAAAGGGCTTATCTACATAATTATGTAATCCTGTTTATGCAAATGAATCTGAATCAGGCTAAATCTAAATACTTTGCTAACTGTAGGGACTATTAAATAGGTTTAACTGTAAATACTTGAAGTTAGCTTGGATAAGTGATCCATTCACTTGCCTTTCTTTTATGCGATGAGAAAACAATAGAACACTCATTTCCAGGATCCTTTGATATGAACCTGTAAAATTCTTTTTAAAAAATAATGCTAACTAATGTGGGGGGGTGAGAGAGGGAGTATCAACACAGGACACCTCATCCAGCCCAACATGGAAATGATTGACAGATCAATAGCTCTTTCTTTATTCTGTGTGGGTGGTGCATGGTTGTTCTTAGTTGGTGAAGTGATTTGTCTAATTAATTCCAATAACAAACAAGGCTCTGGCATGCTAATTACTTATGTGACACCCCCCCCAAGCAGTTCAGCATCCAATGTCTTAAGAGGGACAACTAGGTTAAGAGACATCTAGACTAGACCACTGCTGGCAATCTATAAAAAGCTAAGATGATTGAACATAAGATAGAGCCATGATTAGAGCCAATTTCATGGCAGTAAGGGCCGCAAAGCATAAATTATTTCTCTGCCTTCTCGTATCTGCAGATATTCACCCAATGGCCCTACTTTGGGTGGCTCGGTCATTCCTAGGAGGAGTAATTCTGAAGTCTTATCTTCAGGTTGCTGTGAGGAATATGCTGATCATCTGGTGGATAAAGTCACTTGGATTCGCTCTGCATTGCATTCCAGCCTTCATGCAGGGATAATAGGGGTACAGGGGTTGAATCTTGCATGATTTTTTGGAAGAGTTCAAGCCCGTTGAACTTCAGGAGATAGGATACTCCCGATTCCCCCAATTTTCCATCTCCTTAACAATGAGGTTAGTTCATCCATTTCTGTATTAGATCCATGCCCATCCAGGCTTATCTGCACCTCTTTCAGTCAGTATTCAGGGCAGGACATGGGGCAGACATGGCATTGATTGTGCTTTTGAATGACCTTTGGCAGGAGTGGGGTTGGTGTAGTTAAGTAGTGCATCCATTCTTGCTCTTCTTGATCTCTCAAGCGCCTTCATGGTATCTGGACCAGCTTCAAGAATTAGGGGTAAGGGGCATGGTGTTGTGCTAGTTATCCTCCTTCCTATGGGTTAAGTTCCAGTCAGTGCTGAGGAGAGGATAAGTCTATCCCATGACCCTTATTTTGTGGAATGCTGTGGGGCCCTGTCCTCTCCACTCAATTAACATCTACATGAAGCCACTGAGTGAGGTGATCCAATAGTTTGAGTTGAAGGACCATTAATATGCTAATGATACCCAGCTTTATATCTCCATCCTAAGAGGCGCCGTGGCACTGTGGCTTAATGATGCTGGAACTCCAGCAGTTCAAGTCCTAGGACTATGTCGCAGGGTGGGCTCCCCATCATTCGCCTCAGCTTCTGTCCACCTAATAGTTCGAAATCATGTTCTATTATGAGTAGATAAATAGGTGCTACTTTTGGTGGGAAGACAAGTTGGTACTTCGTGCAGCGAGATTCCTGCTGGCTTTGAACATTCCCAGTTGCAGCGCCCGTTTGTAAGATGGCTCTGGAGAGGGAGAGGGCCTTGTATGACCTGCAGGAAGAGCTGCTCGTCTTTATTTCTGGTGTGAAGCCAGCTCACCCTCCTATGGCACACCTTGGGAATCACGCAAGCATTTCCTACAACACAGCTGGTAACTTGGGAGCCATTACTCTACTATAGCATTGTGGTCTCCTGGCTGATGTAACAAAACCATATGATAATAATAATCTCAACCCTGGGCTGCTCCGTGGATGTCCTGTTCTCCATGTCTGCTAGCTGCAGGGACCAGTTGTGGCCCACCAGCAGCCCGTGCTGCTGATAGCGGATCCCGTTCGAGAGGAGACCGACTTGGTGATGCGCCAGCGGCCTGTGCGGCTGGCACCCGAGTCGGACAGTGAGGAGGCTGGCGAAGACTCGGTGCCAGAGGCAGAGGTTCAGCCAGGGCTTAAAATAATTAAAATAAGTTCGAACAAACTGGGTGTTTGCTACATTCTTAGCTGGGGCAGAACAGGACCTCATTGGGGTACAATGGACTTAGGCTCAACAAGACTGAGTGGCTTTGGGTGCTTGGGTCCTCCAATACCAAGGTTTTTTCACATCTGGTCCTGTATGGAACAGCATAGCACCTGCTGTGCAACCTGGAAGTCTTCTTGGACTAATGGCTCCTGCTGGAAGAGCAGGTGGTAGCTGTGCTTGAGAGAACTTTTGTATACCTTCAGGATGTGTGCCAGTTTAACCCTGGAGGCTTTGCCCACTGCCACTTATAGCCTCATTATTTCCTGTTTGACTACTGTAATGCACTCTATGCTGGCCTACCCTTGAAGAGCATCTGGAAGCTTTAGCTGATGCAGAATGCAGCTGTGCATGTTGTAAATGGTGTCTGCTATTCAGCACATATAATGTAACTTCTTCAGGGCTTGCTAATGTGTTTCAGGTGCAATTTAGGTGCCTTCTCTGCCATAGCCCTGCCCTCTGGAACATTCTCCCTCCAGAAATTAGGATGGCCCCGACCCAGCTGGCCTTTTGGAAGACAATGTGCCCAGGTCTGGGTTCCCCAAGTATGTGAAGGACCCCATATGTTGACACTGAAGGCTTATACTATTTCTTGGCTGTTATTTGTATTTAATTTCTTTTTAGTATTACTTAACTGCTTTAATTGTATTTTTTATGATTGTTCATTACCCAGAGTCACTGGTTACAAATGGGCAGCTGTGTGAATTGAATCAATCAATCAATCATATTCACCACAATGCAGATAAATAAAATAAGCATGTTAAAACCATTTTTCTATTAGATTATTCCATTCACAATGTCCATAAATTGGTTTAATCTAATTTAATCTCATATTGGAACTCCCTTGCATATCAAAATCTGTAGTAGTCTCCATTTTGTAATGCAGTCTGCATCTAGAAAGTGTACACAAAATATATACATTTACATAAGTACACATTTTGTTGTAGCAAAATCTCAGGCAAAACTAAACCGAATTATCCTATTAAAAAGTGTTCAAATTAGAACGTGTGCACAAAAATTGGGAGAACAATGCAGAGTTATTATCAATTTTGTGCAAACATTTTCTTAATTTACAAGATGTCTTAGAAAATAAATGCATGATTGGTGAAATGAGAAACAGGAAAATCACGAGGGGTAATGCCTCTCCCTTCACAAGCTTCAGAAAAATCCGACAATGAACGAACATGGTTTATTTTAGCTAAGCTCGACAAAGAGATTTGAAGCGCAGGGGGTTAAATCTGGGTCAAGCTGTCTGAAGCTCTGTCTGCTGTGTATGATTTGCGTATAACTTAACTGTCAATATCTGCAAAGTTAAATTAATTGGGAGTGAGACGAAGCTGGTTCACAAGGATTTCTTGAGCTCTTGAATGTTGCGGAGGCTTATAGTTGTGGAGGAGGGAAACTAGTGCGTCTGTCACTAAGAAGCTCTCGCGTTCTGGCATTTTGCCCAGAAGCCTGAGCAGGAAGGATGCAGAAAGAAAAAGAGGCCATTAAGACTGGTGTTTTTTTTTTTAAGGTATGAAAATTTACATGATTAGTCCACCTAAATATGTGGTTTGGGATTATCTGTAGCAACATGTCTGCCATTGTTAATAATTCCTGCAGTATTAACATCCCAAACCTTTGGTACGTATTTCCAAACAAACAGTAATTACTGTCAGAAGTGGATGAGAGAAGTGATCATATCATTTTCAGAAATTAAGCTTTAGATCCGCTTGTGCATCTAGGATTTGGGACCAGGGTTTAAAACTAGCTTTAAGTAGCTGGTTTTTAACCCTTAAATTAGCTTTAATCTTTATGGCACTCATAACTCGAATGGAGAGAAGGGGAGGGGGGGAAAGTGGTGCTCTGAGAAACACCTGGGAGATTTGGGTGAAGTCGTAATTAAAAACTGGTTCATAATATGTTTTGTTTTGTTTTTTTTTGCTATTTCTATACCAGCAATGCTGTGCAATATATGGTAAATCGTTAGGGCTATGCAGCACCTCAGATCCCAGAGGAGCAAGATAGGGTAATATATGCAGTGAATGGCTTCTAGAATTCTAACCGTTTCAAAGTGGATCTTCTGGATCTCGTGATCAAGAAGGAAGCAGGAAAACAAGTTAGTTTGGACCACCTGCCAACTTCCCTAGCTGTTGCTGAACTGCCTGTTCCACAGGAAGGCAATGAGGGAATTGGAGATTTTGTTCTCAGCGTGCCTGATGGATATGCCCCATCCCTTTGCCATCTTCTCCCCATGGACCAAATTTTGTTCCACGCTGTTCGGTTTTCGGCTCCCTCATGGTAGACAAGCAGGCAGGATCCCAATCCCTGCATTAAAGTGCTGTTGACTTAGGAACAAGGGGTTTTGGGTGGGCACATGTCAGCAGCATTGGAATTACACGGCTCGCCTCCACAGCCACAGTGTGAACCTGGCTAAAGCCACATTATGTTTAAGGCTGAAGTTCTGAGACTGTGCACTGCAGCACCCTAGAGTGCCACAATTAAACTTCAGGGGCGCCATGGGAAGTTTACATTGTTGAGGGAAACACAGCAATGGTCACCATCTCTTGGAAACCACATGAACTGCTAGACTAGCTGTGCTGGGTTTCACTACTACCACCACCACCACCACCACCACCGGAAATTTAAACTGCCCTGTAGCATCCCTATGACACAGCTGTTTCTCAAGTCCAGAGTTCCCAAAGTATCTGTTGGAGTGTCCCAGGGTGCAGTTTGGGAACCACAAAAGACTAAGGATGCTGTGGACTGAGGAAGTTTGGGAACTCTGGTTTTAAGGAGCTGCCGACAGTGTCTCCATAAGCGCTGCATGGCCCTACAAATTGTCTCTGAAATTTTCCTTTCGAGGACAGGTGGTCCTTGATGTATTTCCCTTCCTATGCATAAAATGACCAACTTGGGGATCTCAACAATTAACCTGGCTTGCCTCATTATACAAACAATCGTCCTTTTAAAATAACAGTGCTACAGTCAAAGCAATACTCTTTATATTAAGGAAAATCACCAATTTAAGTAAGTTAGTTGACAATGCAGAAATAGTAAAAGGGCCCAGATTCTTTTTAACACATGGTTTTGGTGGTGAACATGCACATCTATCTATTATGCCATAAATAAGGATGAGTATTTGACAGAATACACCTGTCTATAATCTTATTTGATAGACAGGGCCAGGACCATCATATCTCATACTAAATATTATAGATCAGATCAGATAAACAGAGTTGAAAGGGTCCTTGTAGGTCATCTAGTCTAACTCCCTACCCAAGCAGGAGACCCTACACCATTTCTGACAAATGGCAGTCCAATCTCTTCTTGAAAGCCTCCAGTGATGAAGCTCCTACAACTTCCGAAGGCAAGCTGTTCCATTGGTTGATTGTTCTGTCAGAAATGATGGTTCAGTATTCCATAACAATGTATAATCCTTGTTAGAACCCTGTTCAAACGATTGGGTGTGTTAATATATGATTAAGCCACAAATCAATGTTATGTGTATATTGCTTTAAATGCATTGTGGATGATTACTATATAAGTAAGCAAGAGAGCATGCTCAGTGTGGTTTATGGATTGTGGTTTAGTGTGGCTCAGTGTGTTGAGTGGTGTTTGATGGTGTGTTCTGGATTGAAGACTCTCTGCTGCTTTACTGTGAGTAGATTAATTTATGACTGTGTGAAATTGCTGTGAAGAGAAGAAGTAACTATCTGTGATAGTATAGAATTAAGTAATAGCTGTAATCTTTGTGAATTAAAACAAAGATAGGCAAGAAAAAGAAGAAACTTCGCATTGACTGAATAACTGTGTATGACTTGGACTTCCTATTTAACGTTGCTACTATTCAAGTAAAAACTATTTTGTACATACTAAAGATATTCTGTTTATTGACTGAATAGCATTCATATCAAACTGCAACACCATTACTACAACACATTTCGCTGTGTGCTTAACAGCACAATAACTCCTTAACAATCCTAACCCATCTTTACCTTTTATCCAGACAGCAGTGTGGTACAGTGGTTAAGAGCGTGGATTAGGATTGGGAAACTCTGGTTCTAGCCCACTGTCAACCATACAAATTCACTGGATGACTTCAGGACAGTCTCTGGGTCTGACTCCAACCTACCAGACAGAGACCTTGTATGTAGAAACTAGAGGAGAAAATATAATGTATACCATCTTATTCCTGGAAAATAGAAGGGATACATATCTAAAATTACAAATAAACAATTATTTTTCCTCGCTCTTATTCCTAATACAATGGCATTTCTCAGCCAAGAAATAGGAATGCTTATCAGTAACACTCTTAGGTGTTTCTGGTTTAGAATATAATCTATCTGAGCAAAAAGGAGGGGGGAAAAACCAAGAGACCAATTAATGCTTTATTTTTTTTTAATAGTTTTGTTCTGCAGTTTGACTACAGCTTCTTAAGAACAAGCATAAAATTTGTATTTGAAAACTAACAATAGCACTTAGAGCAACATTTTCCCTTAAAAGTATTGCAAGAACAGACCTTAGGTCTAGAAATTAAAACATCACCATTTACTCAGGAGGAGGCAGGTACACAACTGTTAAAAGTCTTTTTCTGCATATAACCACAAGTTACATTAAAATTAAATAGCAATCTGATTAGTATAAAAGGAGCTTTCCCAATCTTGTGCCTTGAAGGTATGTTCAACTACAGTTCCTGTTATCCATGCTGATCGGGAAAAGCTGGGAGCTTTAGGGGGGAAAAGGCAGGAAGTTTCCAGATTGGGATTAAGTTGGGTTAAAAGGAAAGTCTCTTAAAGCAAAGCAAGAATCATGTAACTTCACATAAACAGCTGTTGAAAAGTTGCAATAATAGCCACAACGTATTTTCCCTTTTGAAAACATTTAAAAAGCAAACTTTAAATGAAAGGCTAAATATCAAGAATAGTGCTGTATTTTATTGTCATTAAAAAAACACTCTTGAAACAAACTGAATACATACCAAGCAACCAGGGTAGATTAAAAAAAAAAGAGAAATATGACCCATTGGGAAAAAGCAGCAGCCTTATTGGGCTATTACATATTAGATGTGGAAATTAGCATTACTATGTAACTAAACAGTGTGCTGAAGGCAGGCATGAAGCAAAGATGCTTGTGATCCTGCCTTTCCTTAGCAGCCTCTCTAGGCCATCTAAAATGCCCTTAAGATACTTTATGGAGAGGCAACACAAGCCTTGCAGGAGGGGAATTAAATGGAGATTGACCACCACTTTCCTACAGAAATGTTCCTCCAAAAGGTATTTTTGTTTTGTGACAGGAAATCAATAGCTAATAGACAGGTGTCTGTAAATACTCTGACATTTTCTGTATCAAAGTCAACTACCTAAAAAATCATTTGCTGGCAATGTGCAAATTGCTTCTGTACTAGAGATAAAGCAATGGTTACTCTGTTGAAATATCTTTTTGCTTGTTCGGTAATAGGCCTTGGGTGCCATTTCCCCTGAAAAACGTATGTATGTCTTTTCGTTTGCCCTAAAATATGAATGACTTCTAACAATACATTCTGTCATATCTTCCACCACTGCAGTTTCACAGGCTGGCAATTCTGAAAGGAGCAGCATCTTGTTTGGTCCTCAGGCTATACACAGCAAATGTTATTGCAATTTGCAATGTGCACCTGGCATAACATTCACACAGATGCAAGCTTTCTGTACTGTGCAAAGCATTGCCATAATGCAGGGTAAACACAAAACGGAGCAATACATCAAACCAATAAAACTTAGAATTTCGTGTCCCTGTTTAATTAATACCAATTAGGCATTTTTGATTTTTTTGGTGAACCTAATTGCATCACATGTGCAAAAAAGAGGAACAGAACAGTCCATTTGTAGTTGAAAACTTCTCACTACAGGGAGGGCTGTATATCAGTTAGTAACCTAGTACAGGACATAAGTATTGTCTGTATCTATGAGGATATTAGCAAAACTCTAATGAAGGTACATATAAAAATTAAGGTAAGCCAATACAACTTTCCCAGCCTGATCTCTTCCAGATGTATTCTACTGAAACACCCATAATTCTAACCAATTATCTAGTAAGAATAGAGTAAAAACATATTTCTAAACTTATTTGACTATGATAATTGCCCTGCAAAGACCATCTACTATTTCATCTTCAGATCAGTCCTTCCCACAAATAGTTAAATGGTGACTTCGGTTCATGGCAGTCAAACTCTACCATTCTTAACACATGTACTTGAAACTTTGATCTGCTTGAAGCCAGAAGATGGCCAAACTACTAATAGGTATTGGGGGGGGAATTGTAGCCTACCTATTATGACAACAGTAATGTGTGTGTGTGGCATGATCCATTAATTTGTGGTCCCAGATTGTAGCAGCTAGGGACTAATTTTAAAACATGGGCAGAGTAGGACAGTTCTACTGAGTTAAATCAGATTCAAAATAAGATCAATTAGACTCTGTTTCAATGAAGAGGTCTCCCATTGCTGGATCATAGGATACTGAATGAGCTTCTTAAAGGAGAAAAAGACATTGAGTTGTTTTCAGTGTTAAAACCTGCTTTATTTTTCTGAACTATCTGCTTTGCCCATCAAGATAAGACCTCAAAACAGACCTTGGCATGGACAGATGGTAAACTTGCCCTGCCAAGGCAATCATGCTGAGATCAGTATCTGCCAAATGGAAGAGTGTTTTTCTGGTGTGTAATCCAGAAACTAAAACTCATCTCATTCTCCAAACGAAAATCGAAGAATCCAAAACGTACTACTTAGATTCAGTAGGATAATGTTTGTAATATTTAAGTCATCAACCAGGAAATGAGAGAACCTGAAGAGGGAAATACAGAAAAATTGTAATCCACATTCTTCAGAAGTCATTCTCATTTAAAGTATTTCAAATATCAACATGTAACATTCAGACAAACCTTTTTTTAAAAAAAAAATCACACACAACTATAGGAAAAGACACACAAATATGACGGTGTTGTGCATCAAATAAAAAACACAGCAAGTACATGGAGTGGGCAACGTAGATATGTAGATATATTGTTTCAGGGATGTTATGAATGCTGAATGTTGTTTCAGATCGTCTGAGAGTGCATTTTGCATGTTGTAGTGTATGTGAAGATACACTATATATGTAAAAAGATGTACACTAAATACAAACATGAACCCCTTAAAAACACCGCTTTGAAAATTTAAAAAGTAGAAATGGCATCTTTTTAAAAATTCATTTTGTAAAATTATACACCTTATATTTTCCAGGGATGATTTAAAGCCAGGTTCATAATGTAGTTTTTAAAAATATTGGTATTTAAAAAACAATGGCTCACGAGATCTGGTCCATACTGAGATTGATAGGGAATAATAAATAATGGATTGAATACTGGTCCAATTTTATTAAGAACAGGAAAAATTCAAACTAGCAGCTACCCACAGTTAAAATTGACTTTTTAAAAAGTGTCAATATAAACATACTCACAAAAGTCTCCTTATAAATAAAGATTCATGTATCAATTACTGTTTATAGATTAGCTGAAAGTGGTTTGTTCCAGGCTTTCTTTTTCCCTTATATCATTTGGATATTTCGTAATAAAATAAAAATATTTGGATTTCTCACTTTCTGAATGCATTCCATTGCAAATTCTCTTACAAAACACAAACAAATGATGCGTAAGCAGTTATCAAGTTGTAAATCCCTTTGTGCTCAAACAGTTATCTTCTCTACAGCAGAATATTTCACAATATTAAAAATGGATTTCATTTTGTTCTACCCATTGGGTAGGATATGTGCATAATATATTCATGAGCACCTAAAACATCAAAAGCAGAGGAGATAAGCGGCCCCCCAAAAAGAGAGCGCGCACCATTTTAAATGAAGCACAACAAAAAGGGAGCATAACGTTAGCTCACTTGGAAGAGTCATTTGACCCCTTCGGAATCTTTCCATTGACTTCAATGGGTGTTGTTGATTCAGACAGTGGGGGAGAGGGACTCTGTCTGCTGAGCAGGAGGCTCTTAAGTTACTTTAGAAACTATAAACATGCAGAATCCTTCCAACTACATCCTCATCTACATACATGCATTAATATATAGAATATCCCCCGAGGAACATAAGAAGCCAATCCACCAAAAGTGGGGGGGGGGGAGGCAGAGGGTAAGGAAGAAGCACAGGAATGTCCATAAGGTCCTTAGCACATGCCACATTGTCTCCACACAATCTCACAAACTATTCAAAGCAGCCTCAAAATAGCAACAAATCCCCTCCCATCCAATTACCTGGAGGCAAATCCCCTCCATTTTTACAGGGCTCACTTCCAAGTAAGAAAGTTTAGGGCTGAAGAATTTGTAACAGCCAGCCCAGTGAATGCAAGATGCAATTTCTGCCCCAAGCTCCCAGATGGAGGTTTCCCGCACTGAAGGATGTAATGTCAATTCCTAAATAAGTATTTCCTAATCAAAAACTTCTGAAGGTCATCACTAAGGTGCTTTTTCAAGTCAAATGGACTTTGTTTTTTCCTTGAAAGATGTTTTGCTTCTCATCCAAGCTTTTTCTGAAGACATTACACTTCTCGTCCAAGAAGCTTCTCCAGAATTGAAGATGTTTCTTAGATGAGAAGCGAAATGTCTTCAAGGAAAAAACAAAATTCAGTTGCCTTGGAAAAGCACCTTTGGGACAACCATGACCTGGCTGACTGAGAATCTCCATAGACATTCTGAAGTTCATGATTACTAGGTTTCACCTTCAATATTCCCCTTTAACTTTCCATCTGTAGCCTTCTTCAACTTGGTGGCCTCTCAATGAAGAGAAATATACTTCCCATTTTTCCTACGTCCAACACTTCTGGTTGGAAGTGATTTTAGTCACTTTCTTTTCTTCCTTTCTTAAATGGAAAGATGGAAGTTGCAATGCAGGATTTCTGAAATACATCTTGGTTGAGGAAATCAGCATTAGCCCATTCTCCAATGCATGTTTTCTATTCGTTGTCATTGTTCATGAGTACTGTAGGAAGGCAATGTCAGAAACAGTAAACCACTAACCTGTAAAATTAGTATATTTAAAGAGCCCTGAACCCAAGTATCCATTATCCCCTAAAGGGCAGCGTATGTCAAGGCTTAGCAGAAGTAAAGCTAGAGAGGCTGTTCAGAGATGAAACCTGATGTTTCTTTAGATGTTAGATACTAAGGGAGCAGATCAGGGGCGGGTTGCTCGCTTACCGATGCCGGTACGCTGCACGCGCATCTCCACGTTTCGGGCGCTCGCTCGCTATGCGCATGTGTCCCCTCATGCGATTTTGCTTCTGCGCATGTGCGGAAGCAAAATCGCGCCAAAATCTCACGAGGGGATGCGCGCGCAAGAGAGATTTCGACGAGATTTTGCTTCCGCGCATGCGCAGAAGCAAAATTACCAAAAAATTCTCAGAAAATGATGGCGATGCGTGCGACGGACCGGCGGAGACGGCTCCGGAGCGATTGCGTGCAAATTGCGCAATCGGCCGCTCCCTACTGGAGCTACGCACTGGACAGCTCCGGCAGGAATCCACCACTGGAGCAGATTAGGAAATCTGGTATTTTTAGGATGTTTTCATAGGTCATGTCTCCAGAATAATGGCAGAACAACTCAGTGAGCAATTTGTACAGTATTTGGTAAGACTGAAGTTCACATAGCGTGGGAATGGATAATTTTCTCTTTTAAAACAGAATAATACTTTATTTGTGAATTAACTATCTGTTTTGACAAATTCACAAACGGAGAGGAGCAAAATGAACTTAACTATTGTTTTATGGTTTATCATGCAAAATATTCAGTTGTGTGACATTAAGAACCGCAGTGTGCATTGTCATATCACATATTGAAATCAAATTAATTGTGGCCAAACAATGATTTAATGAACCAAGCCTTGTTTCTCTTCTCTGGAAGGTATAGAGCCGTGGTGGCGAACCTATGGCACGCGTGCCACAGGTGGCACGCGGAGCCATTTCACCTGGCACGCCACAGGTCCGTCACTCTACTTCCGGGTTTCTGGCGCGCATGCGCAGAGCTACCCGAAACCCGAAACCGAACTTCGGCTTCTTCACTTCGGCTGCTTGCAAAGCTCAAGCGAATCTTTCCCTTCTCCCTTCAGCTGCCGCTGCTGCCGCTCTTCTGGGGTGGTGGGGAAGGAGAGAGCCTGCTGCGGAACCGCCCCCTCCTCCTGCTGCTGCCAGCCTCGCAATCCTGCTGGTGCCCGGAGTGCGAGGCTGGCAACAGGAGGAGAAGGGGGCGGTTGCGCAGGCTGGGCGGCTCGCGTAACCGCCCCCTCCTCCTTCTGCTGCCAGCCTCACGTTCCGGCTGGTGCCCGGAGTGCGAGGCTTGGAGCAGGAGGAGGGGGCAGTTGCGCAGGCTGGGCGGCTCGCGTAACCGCCCCCTCCTCCTTCTGCTGCCAGCCTCACGTTCCGGCTGGTACCCGGAGTGCGAGGCTTGGAGCAGGAGGAGGGGGCGGTTGCGCAGGCTGGGCGGCTCGCGTAACCGCCCCCTCCTCCTTCTGCTGCCAGACTCACGTTCCGGCTGGTGCCCGGAGTGCCAGGCTTGGAGCAGGAGGAGGGGGCGGTTGCGCGTGCGCAGTAGATGTGCGCATGCGCGGTGCGTGCGCGTGCGTGCGTGGTGCAGGCGCGTGCATGTGGGTGTGCATGCGCAGGGGGGGTGCGCATTGCATTTTGGGTAGTGGCACGCGGGAGCGCTGGTGGGTGTGCGCGCGCCTATTTTTGGCACGCCGAGAGAAAAAGGTTCGCCACTGCTGGTATAGAGGAACAATATTTCAGAAGAAGGTTCTCATACAGAAAGCAAGTCATGACTTATCCTATCTAGCCAAATGTCATGGACTTCCCTCAAATCTATCCAAAAGAGGAAATGCATATTTATATTGTTTCTGTTCAAACCATAGAGCAGTGATGGCGAACCTTTTTTTCCTTGGGTGCCGAAAGCGCGTCTGTGCGCGCTATCGCGCATGCGCGAGTGCACACACCCATAATTCAATCCCTGGGGAGGGTGAAAATGGGCTCCCCTGCCCCCCGGAGGCCCTCTGGAGGCTGGAAATGGCCCATTTCCCAACTGCTGGTGGGCTTGGTAGGTCCATTTTTGCCCTCCCCGGGCTCCAGAGGCTTTCCTGGAGCCTGGGGAGGGCGAAAACAGCCTCCCCACCCCCCGGAGGCCCTCCAGAAGCTGAAAACACCCTCCCAGACCCTCCGTGCGAGCCGAAAATCAGCTGGCCGGAGTGCACATGCACGCTGGAGCTGAGCTAGGGCAACAGCTCGCATGCCAGCAGATATGGCTCCGCGTGCCACCTGTGGCACGCGTGCCATAGGTTCGCCATCACTGCCATAGAGCATTGCACCTAGATCATACTACCTTTTAAGTAATAGAGAACGTACACTTTTCAAAATGACAGACATGAAATTAGGAAGTTTCTTCAAGTAACAGTAATCTGATTTCTTTATCAGTTAAATGACACTAATTTTACCAAATTATTTTTACATCTGTACATTGAATTAGGAGGTAAAGATTACATGAGTACCAAGGTTGAATTATATAAAAGAGAAGAAAAAATCCCAAATGAAAAGACTTGAATCAAAACAATTCAACCTACTTTAATATATAGAGTCCCTGGACAGTGAGAAAAATCTGACACTACCAAAAGAAAAGAAGTTAAATAAGAAGAAGAGAACATATATCGCAAAGATGAAATAATGGGATTTTGACTTCAGGTGAAATAATTCATGCACACTCAAAAATGCTTCTGCAGTGAAAAGCTGAATTCCCTCAAGTCGTCAAGAATAAACAGGCTTTACTATTAATTAAATCCATGACTCATCTCTTGGAGAACATTATAAACCTATGTTTGAATTGACCAAGCTTGAAAGGTAGCTGCATAAACAAAATATTAAAAATCTATTGATTTTACTGCAACATCTTGTGGAACAAGTACATTTGGCTACCCCCACAAAGGGAGGGGTACATTTCATTTTAAACACGAGTATTATTGAATAAGAGTTTCATATATTTCAAAGGAATATTGCAGAGCAATTTCTATGCATCTCATCTCCCCTTCTCCATCCCTATTATTTTAAACAAAAATGCAATTGCTTCTATCAAACAAATTTAATACTGAATCAGTATTGCAAGTCTAAATTCCATTTATTCGTACAAAGAGAAGAAATGATAGTGTAGTGATTGATTTGTTTCAAGATAGCACAAGGACTTTCCAGGACTTAACTATGGATATATTTCCTACAAAATGTCGTGAAAATGGGTGGTTTCTATATCAAAAATGTCTGAATAGTACAATGGAGCTACCCAGACTGGACTTAGTAAATGGCTGAAACTGTATTATGAGAACAGCATTCACCAGAGCTGAAAGAATGGAGAACGGAATTAACAAAGAGATAAGAGACACAATGCCAGTTATAATTAGGATCCAAAGATGGGACAGATTCACTTTATTTAGCAAAGCCAGAAATGCAACTTCTTTACTATCACTAAGAAAAAACAAACAAAAACAAAGACCAAATTAATTATATTTGAGATTACATATGGGAACATAATTGGCCCTACCTATGTTGTTTGTTCAGTTTTTCTGAGATGTAGGAGAAAGTGAGGAAAGGCTAAAACAACACATTCAAAACAAGAATCTGCTGTTGCTAGGATCAGGCAATGCAATTGAAGTAAGGCTCACAGCTTGAGAGGTCAGAAAATCCATACTTCCCTGTGACCCTTGCGCCTTCCAAAATATATGCAAAGCTAATAAATAATATTTGTATGCTATTTATATGCTAAACTGTCAACACTCCTCTCGTCCCTTGCCAATAATTTTATTAAATTTATATGCCACTCATCTTGCAGTTCGAGGCAACTCTGGGTAGCTATTAATAATGTTCTTCAAACATTCAAGCTGAAAGGGTCACAAACATTGGTCTAAAGCATTGGTCTAAAGCAGGGGTCTCCAACCTTGGCAACCAAGGTTGGAGACCCCTGGTCTAAAGGGCCAATGTTATATGCAAAGTTAGAGAGGTAACTGGAGCATTCACACAGCATATACTCCAATGCTCAAAACATTAGGGATCTCTCCAACCCTCATTTGTCCCCCCCACCCCCACCCCCAAAATGAAGGCTTGGTGCTTTCTAGACATCTCAGATGATAGAAACACATTCTGCATCAAAAGGTACAGGCGGCTTATAAAATGAGATAGCATTGTACTATCGTAAACGTGGTCCTTCTAAAAAGTAGTAATAATAAAAAATTGAAAAGTTGTTGAAGAGTATAATATATAATTCATTATTTTTGTAATGAAAAATGCCCCCCCAAAATAATAAAGTTTCAAGGGAGCTTACTTAGAAAATGTTTACATTATCTGTTCACTAAATTGAAGTATGAACAGAGTAATATCATCTTTAAGCTCTTCATACAAAGAGTAGTATGAGTATTTAAACAAAGAGTATTCATTAATTTACAAAATAGAAAACAGAGCAAACTCTGTAGTTTTATGCTGAATAGGCAGGATTTAGAGGCTTGGCAGGCAAAATCCCAAGATCACCACAGCATAATTTTGAAAAAAGCCAAAAAGTATAACTGATACAGAATCATCTCACAATTTGATTATATGTATGGGCTGCGATTGCCACATATATGAAGGGGTATGGAGAGGTGGGGTATGTACCATCCCCACTTCAGAAACAATACATTAGGTCCCAAGTCTTTCTCACCTTTGTCTATTTTACACAGAATTAACACAATTCCTAATAGCTTGCAGATTCATGCCTTTCTTTCCCCATCCCATGTAATACTGTAAAATATCCATCCATATACTGTGTTTATTTAGACTAAGTCTACTAAATAAAAATTATCCAGTTAAATAAACATGCAAAGTTTTGCCCTTATACTTTAGTCACAAACATATTCCAGAATTAAAATGTATCTGTTCTTAATACAGAAATTTCAAACTCTCACATTGCAAAAGTTAGGGATAATGGTCCTGAAAAATCTATGTCCTTGGAATTATGATAAATTGTCTCTTCTTTGCAAAAGAAAGGTCTCAGGGCATAGTTTTTATATTTTGTCTTTATTGTTATATATTGTTATATATTTAGGACCTAAGAGACTGACTTTTCAATACAATCAAGGTTTCAATGTAGAAAATTGCAATATAGTTTTAGTTTCGAAAACTAATGTAGAACACTGTTGTGTTCTGTTGTATACAAATAAATCTCATCTCCATCTCTTGGAAATGTTTGTAAATCATTTGCCCTTGCAATCTCTCTGCTTCCATGAGGTCAAATTAGCGTCTTAAGTACTTATGCATTTAAATATGCAACAGAGAAATTTCTGTCTCTTTTAGTCTCATCAGCAACAGGCTGATTTCCTTTCTATATCAGCAATAAAACATCTTAACAAGCACTACAAAACCTTTTCTGCCCAGAATTTAGGGCATAAGAATAATCAAGCATACCTTCATGACAATGTAGTTTTTGATATTAAAGAGTTTAAATGGTTTGATCAAATGTGTTCGTTTATAAGTACAAATTGTCCACTTAATTGTCCTTTAATATCACTCTCAGAGATTTAGACTCAAATTGCCTGCAATTGAGATTCATATTTGTTTTTCTTGAATTTAATACCCACTTCTGCACCAATGTTTAGAAGGATGCTACATGCCTTTGGAAAGATCAATACACTTGATCAGTGAAAACTAACCAAATTTACTTCACAAATACCTTAAACCTCACATATAAAATCAATTCTCTTCTTCCTTCCCCAACCTTGTGATCCCAAGAGGTCCTGTGCAAATTATCTGAAGTTATGGAACATAAACCATGCAGAGAAAGAATCCAGTATCTATACCTATGTTGCACAAGGATACTAAAGGAGTACATCGTAAGAAGCTGAAAGTATAACATACATTGCTGTGTTTCATACACAACAAACATATTGGCTAATTCTTGGAAATGCGCATATAGGATGACAAATTGAGTTAATGAGACTTCATTTAGAACATTTGAATTGTAAGCCTGTATGTTGGTTACAATATATCAAAACAAACCACAGAACTCATTGCTGCATAGACATATATGGATTGCTACAAGTAATCTGAAAAAGGAAAAAAAAGGAGAGGAGATGGGCTTTAATTGTGTGGTTTAAATGTAGATTAAAGTCGTTTATTTCTATATAACTTTTTTGGCAAGTGGAGAACTTTTGAGGTTACAACTAGACTTCTGAGATCCTAACCAACTATGTTGTACATGATGAGGAGTACTTTCTTAAGGAAAGAAAGATTTCAGAACAGATGAAATAATGATCTTTGTTAATTAAGGAAGTGTTTATATTAATTCTGTTACTAATCCCTGTGTGTGGTTATTCTTTGAATACAGATAACTTATACTAAGATTTTTTTTATTTGATAAAAAAAATTGGTAAGAATAACTAACTGGATTCTAACCTGAAAATAAATAGCAATTATTCCTGGGTTAAGCAAGACGGTCTATCATAATTAAAAGATGACCTAAGTAAAAAAAAGAGTGTTTGTGTATATGTTTGTGCATTACACACATACACAACTTATTTATAACATTTGATATTTAGATGGTTGAGAGCTGCACACAACTGTAATTACGTATCAAAAAGAAAATTTTCATGGACTGCATTTTTCAAAAGATGGGATTAATTATGCCTTGCATATATAGGTATAACAATTGCTAATGTATACAATTTTGAATAAACTGCTGGTCTGTCTAAAAATGTTGCTCCTTTTTGAAAAAAATGCAAAACATGAAATTAACTTTATTACAATAATTTTATCATGTAAATGTGGCTTGCATGTTATGCATTGTTAGCTCCTGGACAAGGTCAACCCATTATTAGAGAGACAGACAGACAACCAATTTTGAAAGAGTTATAAAACGGATAATACTTCTCTATTTTGACTGCCAGGTTGCAGAAAAGTATGACATTTCCTCCTGCAATAACTTTTAGTCAACTTTTAGTAAAATAAATATTGACATAGGGAGGCTGCCATTTGATGCTCCACCTTACATTTTTTTTAAAATAAAACTTATCACTACAACTGATCCTTCCATAACATTTCATCTGGATCCCAAAAGCCCAAAATACTCAGTTTCAGGTTTAAGCTGACAGCATTTTCACCATTTAAGAGAAAGACAAATAATTTCGACCTTTAAAACCCCCAAATACTCCACTCTTACGAATCTATCTCATTAAAAATATTTGCACTATGAAATATCATTTGAAGATGCCGTTTCTGAAGCAACACTCTAGAATTAACATATTTCTAAGCATCACATTAATTCCTATTCTAACTACTAAACAGACTGCTTTCATATGAATTTGAGATAAAGCTTTCAAACAACATTTATGGAAAATATAAATATGACAGTAATAAGAGAAGATAATACAGAGGTGCCAGGTTCAAAAGAGTCGGAAGGAAAAAGGGAACAAAAGAAACATCAAATCAACCTACTGAGATTGTTATGGCACTGTTCCAAAATGGCATTATTGAAAGCAAGTTCCAGGAATTACGTTGCACAAGGAAAGGCTCATTTCTAAAGTAAGCATCTGTTCCTACACATTGTAGCCCATTTTGAATCCTAATACAAGAACTATCCAGAGCTTTCAGCAATAACGGGACCAAAATAGTAAAACATTTGAAAAAAAAAAAAAGAAATACGAGTTTAGCAGTTTGAGGGACTTTTCTAGTAATCTAAAAATTATGTCAGTGCTTAAATTAATATTGGGTTTAACATCAAATAAAATTACTTATGAAATATCATTTTGAATAAATAGTACATAAAATTCAATTTCAAGCATTTAATAATTATACCAACTTTCAATCTACATATTCAAGAGTTTCCAGTTAAGACTGACAACTTCCAAAGTCAAAAAGTAGGGTTGACTTAATTATCCATTCATACAATGCATTTTTTTTATAACTATAAACTATTAATGTGAATTTTGCTCTTTTGCTCTCTTGGCTAAACCCAAATTATAATTTAAAATAAGTCATATATGACTATGTCATTCTGAGTTTTAGTTCAGAGAAATTTCATTTGGAAATCAGGGTTTCAAAAATAGTCACTGAATTTCAGTCTTACATTTTTAAATGGGCAACACCAAATAATATCAATAAATTCACATCCATTGAAATAATGTTCACCAAATATGAGAACTTGAAGATGCCAACTTGTAATGGCTGTTTCACATAAATATCAGAAAGTTTTTACAGTTATCACATGACAGATATGTGAATCAGCAAAGATCACAAGGATCAGAAAAATAGCTTCTAAATCATGGCTACATAATCAGGACATAAAAACAGATTCTACCCAATTACAAAAACAGGATTCTATCCTTACAACAGAATTGTTATTTAAGGATTTTTTCAAGCTAGTCATCGAGTTCAGGAGCCACTTTAAGATTTATGAAAGCTTCCAGACAGAGATGGAATTAAAACACACATCCACCACACATGCTATTTTGGCATAAAAACTCTGCATAGATCAGAAACTGAGTTCAGGTTCCAGATTTCAGTCTAACTTACTTCAGGTTATAGAAGTCATCCGGAAAGAGAAAAAAATTCTGCAAACAGAACAAAGGTATCAGTACAGTACATTATTATAGTGCCGTTGATGTACTTGTTAGACTATTTCAATTAGGAAAATATTGCCTATAAAAACCATAGAAAAGGGAAATTTGAAGGAAACTTGTGTGCAATTGCAATTTTGCCCAGAATATCAGAACTCTATATATTTTCTTTTGTTTTCTTTTAAAGTTCATTTGCTCACCATATTTGAAGTGCCTGTTGTGCTTTAGCTGTGCTTTTGAATAGAAAACCATTTCCTTCAAAACTCTTTCAATTTACTAAAAACACATGATCAAGCAAAAAAGCCAATAACCGAGGATTCCAAAACAGATCAAAATTGCTGGAATACTTTAGAGTCCAAGTCTAAAAACTGGAGCAGTCCTAATGTGGCATTCAAGAGGATAAGAAATTTCAATTAAGAAAAAAAGATCTAAAACATTATGTGATTGCTTGCACAATAGATTTAAAATTAGTTTGATGCAGAAGAACAACATTAACCAATTGTAAAACTGATTAATACTCTGAAGCAGTTCTTGGTAGCATTCTGCAATCAATTATTCCCACATTATCAGATAAGAAACTCAGACTGAGAACAGATCACTGTCTTTAGAAAGTAAAACACAAAAAACTAATATTAAACAACATAATTATAATTTAACAGCAGAATCCATGTTGTACTTTTAAAATCATTTATTGTATGATGTAAGTAAGGCTATATGACTGAATATATTATGGACTACACTGAAGATAAAAATTTGCAAAAGCTTTAAGTACTACTGACACTGAATCGTGTAAAAAAAAGGGTGACAAGCAGTTAAGATATAGCTGTAGTTACAAAAAAAAGTAAATGTGGCATTTAATCTGTTCTAGTGAAACAAATGGCTTATAGCTAAAAACCACCTAAAGAAGGTGCTTCTGTATTTTCACATTTGCTTTCTTCCACCTATAAATTTCTAAGACAATTTGCTGATACCCTATTTGAATGCAAAATTATTGCAAACAGTAAAATGTTAAAACGTCTTCTATCATTTATTCTCAGTTATGTAGAATGATAAGAAACCTATTTAAATCTGTATTCCCCAAAATGGGGATAATCAATAGAGGCCTGGGCAAAGTCCTTGGGGCTAATAATGAAAAGGTGAAAAGACACCTTATAGAAGAACCTTATAGGTAAAACAGTTCCCTCGTAGATATTTAAAACATGAAAGATAGTGCAAATTTAACACACTAGTATCACAACACAAATTAACTCCTTGTATTCATTTAGTTTTTTTTTTTCTAAAAAAACCTTGGCACACAACATAAATGTGGAAACAGGAAAAAAGAAATCATATATTCTGGGAGAAGGGAGGGAAAGCAAACTGGCCAATTCTGCCCCCATTTAGCTAGTAATCTTTCTTACTCTCCTCTTTTAGCCTTTAACTTACTATAAAACAGGCCAATCGAGGCATGTTTCTGTGCCTAAGTTACTTCTTAAAATTAAATAATTCAAATACGTTATTAAAAAAATAATATATTTTTTTAAAAACACTGCTCATGGCCAAACTGAATGGAAGGTTGCAATAATTTCAAAACAATTTTCATGCAATTCCCCTTAAAGGAATCGGAAATAAAGAACAGCTTTGTATGTTTGGTTTTACTAAATTGTGTCACATGAAACTTTTAACAACATTGTGCACAGGGGCATAGAAGCTTCCCTTATGCTCCTGTTTGATTCTCCCGTCTCTCTTCAAGTGCACATGGAAAAAGAAACTAGACAAAGTTTCCTGGTTTCCTGTCTTTGCTTTCAATAGGGACTATTGTGCTCTCTGAATTGTTCTGCTGAAACTGAAGTCTGCTCCCCCTCTGTGATGAAGAAGGTGCGTTGCTTTGCTGGTGATGGAAAAAAGAGGAACCCGGATAATGCCCCATGACCTCACTGTAAGTTGGGGGTGGTCCTTCCATCCTTCCATTACTGCTATAATTGGTTGCACTTATTCCCGAATTGCTGCTTGGTGGGCAAGGGCCGGCATTGTATACTGAAACATCTATCAAGTCGCTGTCAAATATAGTTCTGTTTGGTGGTGCCCTCACGGATTCTCTGTTAAGTTCCATCTGTTGTTCTGGATCCCGAAGCTGCAGAGTGCAGGGCCCTTGGTATGGTGGTGGCTCTTCACCATCAGAAAGAGAGATTGTAGGAGGCAGATCAATCTCGTGCTGCACATAGGGATAAGTTGGCTGGAAGCGACTGAAATGTTCTCGCTGCAGAAAAGATGGAGCAGTAAATCTGTCCCTGGAACGTGGGGCATACATAATCTGCAACGTAAAGCAATCAGTATAGTCAAACCTAAAAAAAATTCAGAAATGCATGCAACATTTTGAGTGCACAGACACACACACACACACACAAATTAAAAAAATCCAATTTTGTGTTGAAACAATTTCAGAGGGAAAAAAGATTCCTTAGGAGATCTTATTATACTGCTTTACAAAATTATCTAAAATCAGAACAATTCCTTAAGAAAGCATATTCCAATGTAATCTTCCAAGTACTTTCCATAGTATTTGTCAATACAGTATCGCAGGGAAACTGAAGCTCAGGTAAATGTGCAACCACAGCAATCAACTTTCTCTTCCTTCTTATAATGCTTTTTAATTCTGAAATCTATATGCTTATAGTCAAGAGCAACAACATAATTGCTACAATGCCACATGTGACTTCCACACTACATTGCTTCCCTCCCATTAGAAAATAAAATAACTGAAATTTCAAATAAGAAGGAACCCCTGGTGCTCCTTTCTGAGGCTTACCTCTGAAGGTCCTTGTCGAGAAGATGAGTTGTCAGAAGGCCACAGACACCCCTCCTAGGACACAAAGAAAAAGAAGAAAAGCTTCAGCATTTAAGAGCTACATGCCACTTACGGGTTTCACAGATAGTCCTCAACTTACCACCAGTCACTTAACGACTGTTTGAAGTCATGACGGACCTCCAAAAAGCTACTTACAACTTAGTTTTGAAGTTCTGATGGCAGTTCCTCCTGTGGTCACATGACCACATTTTGGTTGCTCAGCATCTTGCCTGCATTTATACCCATTTGCAGCACCCTGTGCTTACGTGACCACAATTTATGACAGTTTTTCTGGAAACCGGTGCTTATTTCTGCTTTCCAGAAAAAACTGCCCCATAGTGATCAATGGATTTGCCTAATTACCATCATGTTCACTTGACTGCTGCAGAAAATATCATAAAATCATGTCTGGTGACCTGCTTTATGACCATCATGAATTACGATTGTAATTGCCAGGGTCAATTACTGTCACAACTTGACGATTACCCAAACTTCAACATTAGTGCACAATTTCTACTGAAGCATACACATTCCAGATGTAATGTCATGGGGATGGCATTAAAAAAGTATTGGCAGGTCATGTTTGTTACACTATTAAATGTAAGTGGAGTTGGCCCTTGTATCTTCCTAGAGCAGTGATGGCTAGCCTTTTTGTCGTTGCGTGCCGAAAGTGCGCGCTCCCCCTGCGCATGTGCATGTCTCCCACATGCACCCCGTCTCCCGCGCATGTGCAGCAGAGACCCAGAAATCAGCTGGCTGGCGGGAGGCATGCGCGCATGAGTGGTGAAGCTGAGCTGGAGTCAGAGCTGAAGAAGCTTCTTGGATGAGAAGCAAAAGTCTTCAAAGAAAACCAGAAAGTCCACTTGCCTCTTGAAAAAGCATCTTTGGGACAATCATGACCTGGATGACTGAGAATCTCCATAGACACTGTGGTGAGTGTGTTTTGATCTACGGCCTATGATGCTAAATCTATATACTTCATTTTTATTTCTTATTCAAGCTCATAACATATTTCAGTTGCATCTAATTATAAGCACAGTACATTCCAATCCCCAAATAGAGTGACAAAATAGAAAGTATAACATAATTTAACCAAGAAATAAGATAAAGCATCATTTGTGTGTGTGTGAGAGAGAGAGAGAGAGTGAGAGAGAGAGAGAGACAGACAGACAAGAGACAGAGAGAAATATTTCATTTTTCTAACCAGTCCCTAAATACCTCCTAGAATAGCTGGGTCTCAATGACTGTCCTAAATGCCATAGGATTGATACTGATCTAATCTCTGTGGGAATGCTGCTTCACAGAAGAAGAAGAAAAGTTTCCTTTATAACCCTGGATTATAAGACTACATTAGAACAAGGATCCCTCCCTTCCAATATGATTGGACAGGAAATTCTGCTATGCAATATCTTCATTAAACAATCCTCATTAATGAATAAGTACGACAGGTTTCAGGACAATTGTTTGCAGCAATTCCTCCATATATGAATTTTTCCATGTAATGTGGAACCTACAGTGTAACGGAGGCTTGGGCACAGTATTAAGACATAAAGATCATGAGAATAAGATCTTCCAAAGCTTCATCGATGAGCTGTTCAATGAGCTGTGCAGCATGATTAGAGAGACAACGCAGGGGTGAAATTCAGCAGGTTCGGACAGGTTCTATAGAACCCGTGGCGGCGATTATGCTCGGTTCGGAGAACCGGTAAATCGCACCACTGACTGGCCCCTCCCCACCCCTCCCACTCACTCCTTCTCCGGATGTGGCCGAGTGACATCAAGTTGGCCACACCCACTCAGTCACATGACCCACCAAGCCATGCCCACAGAACCAGTAGGGGGGAAATTTCAATGTCACCCCTGGAGACAAGGTACTGTTTTCACTGTTTTCCACTGATCTACTTTGCATACAATTTTGATATCATCTCGTTTAGCATCATATATTTAAATTACACTACTCTTGCAACTTATCCCTCACACATATACGCTCACAAAACACAGTGGGTTTTTTCTAGCAAGGTTATAGATCTTTCTCCACTGCTGAGCTGAAGTGCTCTCTACTCAAAGTATATCAATCTATAATTAGCAGTCCCCACTGCTGATTCCTATCCTGCATCTATAACTATTCTCTTAAGTCAGTACTGTCATCTGACTGTCACTGAACTAAGCCTAACAGATTTTTTTGCATTTTGTGGCTGCCCTTGATTGAGGCAGAATAAAGCAAAATATATTACTTTAAAACTTGTCCTGCTAATCTGTCTCACTCATGAGATGAGAACAGATGGACGTAATGGCATTAAAACGTATTGGTAGGTCATGTTTGTTACACTATTAAATGTAAGTGGAGTTGCCCTTGTATCTTCTTAGAGTATAAACATGTTTCTGGAATTTTGCTTTTCTAAGTTAAGCACCTTAAAAAAGCCTAAAGAAAGCAGTAAAAAGGTGAGGTGGGTGGCGTCAGCAATAACAAGAATTTCATATGCAACATGCTGATCATCATGCAACATTTCTGATCCAGTTACTGTGAAAACTCAGTAAAATCTATACAAATAAAAAGTTATTATAAAGATCTCATAGTATTTTATACTCTCATCTCTTATTTAATTTATGTCTCATGTTTCTGTATAACTATCATGCAGTCAGGGAATAGTCAAATGTTTTAAGATATTTACATGTTTAAAAGATGACATAATTTTACTTTAAATAAAGGAGTTTTAATCTTTGTATCCACCACCAAGAAAGCACTGAAGCAAGTGCTTCATTATACTGAATATCTTAACTCAGCATCTTCACTTAATGTTTATTTGGCTGAAGAAACTTTGAGTTAAGACCCCATTTCCTGAATCCATAAACTTGCTACAAACTGTCAAACATTCCAACAGTGACACAATTAACAAAATTACACTCATGAAAAATATGTACAAATAAGTTTGCTTCCATATACACAGCACTTTGTCAATGTACTCTCTTTATCTAGGATCTGAATCCAACTTTTAATTATAATCAGTGGGAATAAAATTGTAGTTAATTATTATAAATGCAATGGTTGTTCAGTTATTGGGCTTGTAATACTAGAAATGCCATGAATGTCCAGAGTCTTTGGATACGAGATGGGCGGCAAATAAATGTTATAAATAATGTGAAAGTGAATTCAAGCTGATATAGAGACTATTTGTAGCTCAGGGTTGAAATGAGGGGGTCCTTGGTGCTTTCTGAGCTTGGTTGCTTTCTTGCAGACATTTCATTATCCAAACTAAGTAACATCATCAGTCAACTCTCCGCTGAGAGTAGTCTAATCTTGGGAAAAGTCATGATCTTATTGGTGCTATGTGTACAATCATTCACAATCCAACACACTATTTTTCCCTTTGCAGGCAAAGCATTACATAGCCCTGTTACAAATTCAAAGTGCACATTATATGTTTATTCTAGATAAACGCTGGAAAACGTTGTTCTAGTGATGTCTGCTTTCCTCCTAACATCAATGTTATTGCCTGTAGAAGTAAACGTGCCTTGTTTTCCTTATTAGTTAAAACTCTGTGCTCTGTCTCATGTGAAACCCAATGTGCATACAAAATACAAGCCCTCCTGAAAACAGCAGGAAGCTGCTGTCATGTCAGTCAAAGCAGCAGGTGGCAAAGTTCATTAAGTGTATCAGTGTAAGCTTTAGTAAAGGGTGAACATGGATAATATAAAAGAATTTGGGAATTTGGAGCCAATGGATTTTTAAATTTAACTAAATTTAGTGTTGCTACACTCTACAAATAAAAAAAATGTTAATGCTGCCTGTATTGGATTATGATTGGTAAAATATTACTACTTCTGCCTAAGCCACTATATAAAGTAAGTAATTCATGAACAAAAATGAAAAGCACGACTTGGCCACCAAAATCACTAATATGAGATTTGGAAATTGATTTAAGATGTTCACTAAAATGAACACATTTGCTGAAAACCATTTATTTAATAGCGAAACATAGTGACAACTGAAACATTCAAAAAACCACAATTTTATAGAGTACAGAAGTAAAAAAATAGGTGGGAACAGACTTCCACCAATTAACTGTCCCTTATAATTAAGTGTTGGTATATAGAACATGCCAGAATGCAGCTGCTGGGTGCAATTTGTCATTTCATGGCCAAACAAATAATCTGTGATCAAATAAGAGTTCTCTCCTTCACTATTTCCTTTGGATGGAGGTTTTCTTCACTCTCTACTATTCTTCAAGTTTACCCTTACAGAATAATTCCTCTTCAGAACTAAAATTTCCATTTGTAACAATTTCTCAGAAATAAAGCAGGTTGTACTTCTGGAACATTGTGAAAGTCCACACTACACAGGATTATAAATATTCATTCAACAATTCATCTGTTAAACAGACATATGATCTGTACCTTGGACTAAAATAGAGATGAATGCCAATTTCAGATATGAGTATTTATAGGTTAAAGCTTTTGAATTACAAACAAAAATGGGCATGGCTCATTGATGGAAATTTGTATACATCCTATCATAAAGATTTCCTGCACCAATGAAGCACATATCCTTGCCCAGCATTAATATTTGTAAACACTGGATTCTTTCATCAGTCTTTAAAGTGTGTTGTGTTGTGTTTGTCTCTCTCACAGTGTGTGTGTGTCTTACAGTGAATATATTTTTATATTCACTGTAATGTATAAAGTTTTGTTGCATTCACCAATAAATGGTTTAGAGTATTATTTTTAATGTTATCTCTAGGTGGCAGCAAGAGGTCTTAAATACTGAATATTACTGTTGCACACCAAAGCCTTTTGTCCTAGATACTGTCTAACTCTCCCTTGGGGCAGAGACTAGACCTATTTTATTTCGTTAAAAATATTTCTTTGAAGTGTATGTTCATAATGCATTAAAATGAACAAGGTATTCTAAGCACATGGTTTGAGAAAAGTTGTATTTCACACATTCAGGAAAAAATATAGAATCACAAAGAATTCAAACACAAAAAAAATAGAAATGAAAGTGAAGTTTGCTGAAAACCTGAAAAAAAATCTGAAAAGACTGGGAAAATATTTTCCCAAGATTAGAATGGTACGTTGTCTTACCTGAACGTCCATTCTCGTAGGTGTGGAGCTATCATCCAGGATGGGTTACGTCACGTCTCTCACCCAATCAGGACTGAGTCTTTTTTAAATATATTTCTGCCTCTGTCTTCAAGTCCCGCTTTTTGACGAAGACGAAGCACTGACTCACGTGGTCACCTCTGAATCTCCTGGACCTAGTAAAACAAAATTCTTGTACCCCGCCCCGTTACCCCCTCTAACATAAGTAATAACCGAACAATTCAAACAAGAACTCATAACTAACTGCCACCTCGGAACCCCTGCTGAACGGGAGGGTCTGGATGATAGCTCCACACCTACGAGAATGGACGTTCAGGTAAGACAACGTACCATTCTCCATAGTGGGTGGAGCTATCATCCAGGATGGGACATGCCAAAGCCTGGTGTCCCGAGGGAGGGGAAGATTACTGGGGTTCCCGGGAGTCGGGTGGCAGGGCCCTTTGCAAAACCCTGCGGCCGAAGGCTGCGTCGGATGAGGCAAAGGAATCTATTTTATAGTGTCTAACGAAGGACGACGGAGTGGCCCAAGAGGCCGCTCTGCAAATCTCCTCCATGGGAGCCTGGGAGGCCCAGGCCGCAGTCGTGGCCGCGCTCCTGGTGGAGTGCGCTGTGATCCCCGATGGACAGGGTTTAGCCGACAGCTCGTAGGCCTTGGCAATTACCGCCCGAATCCATCGCCCCACCGTGGCTGACGAGACCTTGGTTCCCAAGGAAGAGGGGAAGAAGGATACAAACAAGGCTTCCGACCTGCGCCACTCCTTGGAGCGTTTCAGGTAGATGCGGATGGCCCGGCGGACATCGAGGGAATGCCACTGGCGCTCCTGGGGCCGAGTGGGGCGAGGGCAGAAGCTGGGCAGGACCAGCTCCTGAGCTCGATGGAACCAGGAATTAACTTTAGGTAGGAAGGTGGGGTCTAGTCTAAGGACCACTTTGTCTGGGAAGAAGACACAGAGGTCGGGTCGTGCTGACAAGGCGGCTATCTCCGATATCCTCCTAGCAGAGGTAATGGCCACTAGGAAGGCCACCTTCTGTGTTAGGAGACGTAAGGAGGTGGTTCGTAGGGGCTCGTAGGGAGCGCCCGTTAGAGAGTTAAGGACTAATGTGAGATCCCAGGTAGGGAAGCGATGGATTACTGGGGGCCTATGAAGGGAAGCTCCCCTCAGAAATTGTCTGATGAGTGGGTGGTGAGAGAGGGATGGCAGGCTACCGCAAGCCAGGACGGAAGAAAGAGCTGCCACCTGTCGTCGGAGGGTGTTAGTCGACAGGCCTTTGTCAAAACCGTCTTTGAGGAACCCTAGCACGTGGCCCACGGAGTTAAGTGTGGGGGAGCAGCCCGCCGATTGGCACCAGGAACAGAAGGTACGCCAGGAGGCGGAGTAGATACGTTCCGTAGATGGGCGCCTGGAGTCCAGGATGAGTTGGATAGCCCCTGCGGGTATACGTCGGTTGACTAGTGTGCTCCGCTCAACCTCCATACGGTCAATTGAAGCCATCGAGGTTCCGAATGGTTGATTTCCCCCTGGCTGAGTAGAGATCTGGTCACTGGAAGGTGCCATGGGGGGCAGACTGATAAGGTCAGAATGTCCGCAAACCAAGTACGGCGAGGCCAGTGGGGAGCCAGTAGGAGGACTTCTGCCCTCTCTGTCATGATCTTGCGAAGGACCCGTGGGATCAGGGCCAGAGGAGGGAAGGCATAGAGAAGACCCCGAGGCCACGGGGATCGGAGGGCATCCGTTCCCTCCGCTTCCAGGCACCGGAACCTGGTGAAGAATCTGTCCAGCTGGGCATTTTCCTTTGTGGCGAATAGATCCACTAGTGGGGTTCCGAACCGTAGTGATATCTGGTTGAAGACCTCGGGGTTGAGCATCCATTCCGTCTGATCTATCAAAGAACGGCTGAGCCAGTCCGCCTGCGTGTTGGCTTCCCCGGAAATGTGTTCCGCCGCTATGGAGAGGAGATGTTCCTCTGCCCAAGTGCCCAGGGCTGAGGCTTCGGCCATGAGAGCCCGAGAATGGGTCCCCCCCTGCCTGTTGACATGTGCCTTGGCCGTGGTGTTGTCCGTTAGGATCAGGATGTGACGGCCCTCTACCAGGGGTTTGAATTGGATGAGTGCCGGTCGAATGGCTCGCAGTTCCAGCAGATTGATGGGGAGGGCCGCCTCCTGCGGGGACCAGCGGCCTTGGGTGACCGCTGTGCCCATGTGGCCTCCCCATCCCGTTAGGCTGGCATCGGTGGTAAGTATGAGTCTGTGAGGTTCGAGGAACAGACAGCCCTGGAGCAATGAAGGCGACTTCCACCAGTGGAGCGACCTGCGGACCGACTGTGGCACCAGGATCTTCGCTAGGGAGGAGCCCCTCCCGGCCTTCTGAAAAGGTAAGAGCAACCATTGCAGGTCCCTGGAGTGGAGACGGGTCCAGGGTACTATGTTGATGGCTGAAATCATTTTCCCCAGGAGAGTGGAAAGCTGACGCAGGGGGACCCTGCGGCATCGCAGAACCGAGTTGACCAGGTCGAGGATGCTATCCACACGGTCCTGGGAGAGGAACACTCTACACTGCAGGGAGTCTATGATGGCGCCCAGGTGGATCAGAGAGGTACTGGGGGATAGCCTGCTTTTCTCCAGGTTGATGGAGAATCCAAGGTGTCGGAATGTGGAAAGAGTTACTTCGACATCCTTGACCGCTTGCTCGGGGGACGAGGCTAGGATAAGGATATCGTCTAGGTAACAGTAGATTCTAACTGGGATGGTTCTAAGATGGGCGGCCAAGGCCGCCACTACCTTAGTGAATACCCGGGGGGCGGATGATAGGCCAAAGGGAAGAGCTCTGTATTGATAGTGAACTCCTCCATAGCAGAATCTAAGGAATTGTTGATGTTCAGGTAGGATGGGAATGTGTAGGTAGGCCTCAGTTAGGTCGATGGAGGCCATGAGGTCACCCCTCCGGACGCACGCCAGGATGGACTGGAGTGAGTGCATCTTGAACCGTCAGTATCTAATATAACGGTTCAGTCTCTTAAGGTCTAGAATGGCTCTCCACCCTCCCGATGCTTTGGGGACTACAAATAAGATGGAATAGAATCCCTGCCCAGTTTGGTCCTCCGGCACCTGCTGTATGGCTCGAATTTCCAGCAGGTGCGAGATGGCGTTGCGCATGAGGACACGCTTGGTGTCTCTGGTAGAGACTGGGCTGCGGATGAAGAAGCTCGGGGGAGGAGAGAGAAATTCTAGGGAGAGCCCAAATTTTAGGGTCTCCCTGACCCAGGAGTCGGATGTGAATTCCTCCCACCGGTCAGCGAATAGAAGGAGCCGGCCGCCAATGGGAGGAACATCCGACGACTCACTTGGTGCGTCGGTACGGGCGCCCTCCCCCCCCTCGAAAGGGCCGTCTAGCCTGTCTACCCCTAAAGGCTCTGTCCTGAGGGAACCGTTGACGAGGCCCGAATTGATTCCCGTACTGACCTTGTGGTCGTTGAGGGTAGGAGGGAGGAGGATCGGGTTGTCTGAAGGGATGCCTGGTATAGGGGCCTGGTCTGGGAGCTCCTCTGCGTTGATGGGACGGGAGGACTTTCCTCTTGTCCTTGGTTTCTACCAAGATGGTGTCTAGGGATGCCCCGAATAGTTGGGAACCGTCGAAAGTCGACGTGGCCAGGCGCCATTTAAGTTTCACGTCCGCTTGCCAAGAGCGTAGCCAGTGGAGTCTTCTGGTTACTATCGAGGATCCCATTGCTCTAGATGCGAATCTAGCCGATTGTAATGTGGCATCTGCCGTATAGCGAGCTGCTGCTAGGAGCTTGTTAATGTCCCGATGTGCTCGCGTTTCAGATTGCGGCAGGCGATTCTGTAGATCCCGAAGCCAAACCAGCGATGTGCGGGAGAAGAAGGAAGCTGATGTAGAGGCCCGCACGGCCCAGGCTGCTGCCAGGTAGGTGCGTTGGAGCGATAGCTCCGCCTTCTTATCTTCCGGACGTAGGAGGTCCGCTGAGTCCGCTGGCAATGTGGGGACTGCGAAGTGAGCCAGTACTGGGGCGTCCACGGGGGGTACCTGGAGAGCTGGAACAATATCTGAACCAATGTTAAAGTAGCGTCTGTCTAGGGCCGAGGGAGCGGCACCCGTGACAGGAGTGGACCACTGTGACCGTACAGCATGCACAAAGTACGGAGGGCAGGGAACCACTTGGGCCTCTGGGGCATGTTCGGAAAATAGGGGTCAATTTGTGAGGCATCTGCCGAGTCTGGAGCTTCGGCAGGGCCCCATTTGGAGGCATTGCGTGCCTTGAATAGTAGCGATTTAAACAGGCTAGGGTGAAACAGGCCTGAAGTAGGGGGGGGGGTCAGGTGCCAGGCCTTCATCCTCGGATAGTTCTAGGTCTGGGCCTGTTCCCTCCCCCGCTGCCTCCTCTTGAGGAGTAGCTAGTGGTTGGTTTCCCTGGGGCCCCGAATACCAATCATACTCATCATAGTCAGTCTGGTGGGGCAGATTGTAGGCGTTGGAATGGCCCTCCCCTTGGTCTGATTGATTAGAATAATGCATTTGGTGAAGGCATTCTGAGACGCTGTGCTTAACTGCTGCCTGAAATAGTGCCTGGGCTGTGGGGTCCTGAAGGTATGCTGGGGTATCTGGGCGGAGACCAGCTGCTGTGGGGGTGAACGTAGCAGAAGGCTTGTTAGCTGCTTTAATGGTCACCACCTCTCTCATCTGTGGAACAGCTCCCTGTTCCCAGATGTCTGCGTCTGCAAGTTGCAGGTCCCTAGCATCTATAGATGAGGATTCTGATCTGGCAGGCTCGGGTGGGATAGGTATATCCGGTAGGCCCAGATTATTCCTCGCTGCCTTGCTGCAGATCTTTTTCAAGGCTCTGTCCCTGCGGGATTCATCCCTAGTTGGGGCCTTACTCTTTGGTTTCAGATCCCTGCCTTTGCCTTTTCTAGGATCCTGGCGTCTGGGGCTGCTTGGGATCTGGTCTTCCCTGCTCTGCGGAGGAGAGGTAAGATCTTGGGGTGCCTCAGCCTCCTCACTCTCCCCCTGTTTTCTATTCGGAGCTGCCCTGAAAACTGGGTAGCCGATAGAGTCGCTGGTACCTGGGGGGTGAGAATGGAGAGATGTAAGCTCCTCCCCTTTTGGCGGGAAATTCCACCGGTGGCGAACAAACGATCGCGGGGATATCGGGCCTTTAGAGGCCGTCCCGCTTGGCCCCTGCTTGTTCTGGAATGGGCCTCGATGCATCCGGAAATGTGATTGCCAAAACCCCTTTACTTTGCTTTTAAATTGCCGGCAAATGCGGTCTTTGTGGCTGTTGGGGATCCCGGCGGCCATTTTGGGGGCTGCGCATGCGCAGAGGTCCCCACCGGCTTCGTAATGGCGCCAAATTCAATTTTGGGCCAGCCGGCGTCTAAGCCTCGATCGGGCTTGGTCTGTTGGCAGCGGGCTGAGGGGCGCCCGATTGCTGCCCTAGGAGTCGGCTCGTAAGGTGGCTAAGGACTCCGTGGCTGAGGCGGCTCGGTTAGTCCGATCCCGGTCGTCTGGGGCGGAGGCGGGAACCCGACTCAACCGCCTCGCAGCGAGCCCGTACGCTGCATGGGGAGGCGAGTACGACCGGGCGAGAGCCACGCTGGCTGCTGTAGTTCCCAGAAGGGGAGAAGCAAGGAAAAGCGGCCGCCAGCCTGCGGCGGGAGCCAGGCCCCCTAGCGCCGCTGCCTCTGAGCCATGCTTTAGGGAGGAGGAGGGGGGCCGGACGGGGGGGGGGTAATACTCACGATTCTGTTGATGAAAGCCAAATTAAATCCTTCTCCCTGGATAGTGGATGCAGATATTTCCAGGATGGGTGACCACACGTCCTCTTAGGGTGCAGACTGAGTCAAAAAAGCGGGACTTGAAGACAGAGGCAGAAATATATTTAAAAAAGACTCAGTCCTGATTGGGTGAGAGACGTGACGTAACCCATCCTGGATGATAGCTCCACCCACTATGGAGAATTTTATGTTGTCTGTTTTCTTAAACAATGAGGCTATGTACGGTTCCCCCCCCCCCTTTCTGTTCAATCATGTTTGTTCCTTGGAGACTGCCTGAACAAATTCTTGCATTTTTCTCTGTAAGGTTTTCAGAAGTGGTTTGCCATTGCCTCCTTGCTGGGGCTGAAAGTGATTGGTCCAAGGTCACCCAGCTGGCTCTGTGTATAAGGTGGGACTAGAGCTCATGGTCTCCCGGTTTCTAGCCCGATACCTTAACTACTACATAATGCTATAATGGCTAAAGTTGTAACAAAGGGGATACACATTATTGCTACTTATTTATTACTACTTTCCTTTTAGTCTATTATATTATCTAGCAATCTATTTTTCAAATGTAGAGTTGGTGGTTGACTCTGATACCTGGGCAGGATCAACAATGTGCCATTCCCAAACTTCCAGGCTTGTAACTTGTATATGAAGGCTTCTGCCAGGCAGACATTTATGTAAACAAACATCCAGCAGTAGTTCAAACTAGTGAGTATAGTGTCAGGAGGAAGGATGAGGTCAGAACACTCATGCCTTTACTCATACACTGATTCTATGCACAAATGTGATTTTAAAGTGATTTTAAAGAAAATGAAAGGACCAGTGAAAGAGCAGCTTCACATCCTGCCCTTGCCATTTCCTCTGTCAGCTGAAATCTGTCCAATTCTCAGCAACTGCTATGAAGAAATGTCTGTTCCTATCTTTTACCTTTCTACTTAAAATAGTTGCTTCACCATCTGATTGCAGAACTACCCCTTCTCTTTATCCCATAATCTAATACAGTATTTCTCAACCTTGTTAAATTTAAGAAGTGTGGACCTCATCTCAAAACCCACAATTTCTCTAGTCAGCATGTTGACTGGGAAATTCTGGGAATTGAAGTCCAAACTTCTTAAAGTTGCCAAAGTTGAGAAACTCTGATCTAATACCACGAGAACTCTGAAATTCTAGTGTACAAAGCAGACAATGAATCTAAACAGACTTAATAGTTTGCAACCACATAGGGCAGCTTCTTCATATGATTATTCAAGGTGGTCTGCTATAAGCTTTTCACAGTATGGCTAGTGCTCTTGTAACAAATTATGAATTTATGGGGTAGGAGGAAAAGATATGCATTTTAGCTATTCATAAACCTGCAGTGATGTAAGACAGATTTTCCTTTAAAAAAATTAATGTCATGCCCTCGCTGAATCTAAGGGAATGCTTTTATTTCAAATATGAATCTATTAAAAAATAAAAAAGGTTTTCCATAGCTAAGTAGTTTGCAGTAGCCTTCAGCATTATTAATTTGCAAATTTTCTAAATTTAATAATACAATCTGCACTGCCATTATTTATTTATTTGCTTATATTTTATTTCTTAACTGCCTATTTAACTTGAAGATGGGCTCTGGGAAGTATATAATTTAATCAATAAGATTAAAAGGCCTATGCAGAAATTTGGATTAGAAAAGAAACAGATTTTTGGAAGTGTGCATGGATGCACACATGGTGACCACCCTAAACTAAACATGTCATTTTCTTCTATGCAAGCCCAGGAAAAGATGCAGGTTCTTTAAGGAGTAGCTGTCAGGCACTAGGAGCCATCTGTGTCCCAATTATTATTTTCCCCTGTGAAACTAGATTGCTGCAGCGGCCTAAAATATACACACACACAGCACATGAAACCACACACAATCATTAAAATGAAAGCAGATTGTCCTTAATTTTGAAAGGTTTGTTTTTTAAGGAAAAATTATGTCTGCTCAAATCTATTTTTCCTGCATCAAGATGTTTTCCAGAGGGGAATAAGCTAGCCTTTCTTCAACCTTTGCAAGAGTTTCTTAATTAACTGAAAGAGCAGTCAAAACAATATATTTTTGCCTTTTTGTTTTATCTACTTCTGCTTTGTTTTAAAAAAAAGTCTGCTTTGTTTAAAAAAACAAAGCAGAAGTTGGTAAAACAAAAAGGCAAAGTTTCTTCTATTTCATATATGGTGTCATTTCTATTTCTGTTTTTAGCAACAGTTGACATCTTTCTTTGTTCATTAGGCACACAGCCTCTATTCACAGAAGACAACTTCTCATTTGGGATCGAGATTAAAAAATAAAGCCTCAATTATGCATAAAACTTGCTTTTCTCTCCAATTAGTTCACCTATAGGAACCTCACAGAATGTCTGTCCCAAGTCTTTTGGGTTGAAGCATGAGATTGCAAACAAAGCCTTTTAAAAAGCTGTACAAATTGATTTCAAAAACAGCAAAAGTATTAGCTGATCTTTGATAATCTTGGAAAATTAAATAGTGTCTAATCTGGTTAGTACAGACCAGGGCTATAAGCCAAACTGTAAAGTTAAAAAGTACATGTAAGGCAATAACCATTTCCATATAGCTGTCAAGGAAACAGGATCCATATATCCATGAAGTCATCAGATTGCTGATTTCATCTTTACCTTCAAAGCTTTACTAATATATAAATACCATCCATGTTTCAGTCTAGTCATCAGTTCCAGGAAGGCAACCTACCTCCCAAATAACAACATAGTTTGCTATATCAATTAGCATAAAGTGAAAACCAACTTTATTATATAATATGGAAATCCATCAGACACTATTGCTATTATTTCCTTCGCTTAGCCCTGAACTGGCGACAAGCAAGAAAATTAGCTCTTGCCACCAGGTGTCCCCAAGCTATACTGAGGATATAAATCCAAAAAGGAGCTGAAGTCCTAATACATATGGAGTGTGCCAAGTGAAGATTAAGAAAACTGATACAAAAGCATTGCTTCTTGTACCTAAGGAAAGTGATATGTAAAAATTTAAACTCACTGGTTGTAAAGAGTCCTCTTGCCTCCTGCTTTGGCTCTGACGACTGATGAAGGACCTTGTTGACCCCTTATAATGATTCAGCAAGCAGATGATCACTACTATCATAACAGTTATCACCACTATGATGATGATAATCTGAATAAACTCTAGTTCCGCTGTAAGGAAAAGAAAAAAAGATACAATTTAAAGCCAGAAACAAGAAACAGCACTTAACAAAACCCCAATAAATTTTCTGATACATATAAATTGCACAATGTGTCAAAGAAAAAGAAATATTCTGTGGAGTAATGAAGATATTCCCAAGATGCAGAAGAAAAATAATTGTTTATGGATAGTTAAGTACTAAATAGCACTGAAATAGCAGAGATGAATTGTTTATGTCTTCATTATTGAGATTTGCCCCTCTTCAAAAGTCAGTTTCCACCATGCTTTGAGTTTTGATCTGTAATAGTACACATCTTACAATTCAATGTAATCATGCCTTCTTTTAGAAATGATTTCATCAAGTTTAGCTCGCAGGGTAATTAATGAAACAGACCTAGATCAAGCATATAATAAAAGATAAAAAAGCTTAACTGTAATGGGATAATTGTTGTAACATCTACAATTCTTATTGCATTTAAAAAGTATAGAGTAAGTATACTGAAAGTAAGCCAATAATAGGACTGTGTGAAAACATATCCTTCAAGGCAGAAAGAAAGAAAGATTAAAATACTATTTTAATAATACAGGTCATATACCGTATTTTTCGGAGTATAAGACGCACCTTAGTTTTGGGGGAGGAAAACAAGGAAAAAAGGCCTCTGCCTCCCAGCAATTTGCCAAACAGCAAACAGCACAGATGATATACACTGTTTGCTGTGTATTTCTGTGCATGTGTGTCTGACCCATAGAAATAGCAAAGAATTGGAGAAATGTACATTATGGCAGTATATTAATCCCAGAAAGTTTTCTTAAATGTAATCACACTAACTCCTCCCAATTATTTAAATAGATCTACTCCAAACATGATATGGCTTTCTGGAAGTATTCTCTGCTATTTAAAAGAAGATACAATAGCACTGGGCCTTTTCAGATCAAGCATTTATTTTAAAAAGCTTCTTCATTTTGTTAAGTTGTCTAGATTTACAGGGGTCTCCAACCTTGGCAACTTTAAGACTTGTGGACTTCAACTCTTAGAATTCCTCAGCCAGCAAAACTGGCTGAGGAACTCTGGGAGTTGAAGTCCATAAGTATAAGACGCAGCCAAGTTTTCACCCTCTTTTGGGGGGTAAAAAGGTGCGTCTTATACTCCGAAAAATACGGTACTTCATGCTATGTAAGGAGATAGCAAAAGTGGCCAAAACTGATATATTCTCATGCTGTTTTGTTAAGTTGTACCTTTTTAAAATATTCTATAAAGCAAAGGAATACAATCTTCACACAAATGTTTCACCAAATAGTTCTAAGGATTCTCCTCTGGCTATGTAAAAATATGCTAAGTATTACACATTAGTAATTAAAAAAAGAACAGATCACAGAAGAAAACCATTCTAATATTCTTCTATTATTATTGCTATTATACTCATATGGGCAACCAGCTATTCCTGCTATCATTTTATAGTGGAAATAATAACTAGAAGGATTTGGTTTAAGAAAAACAAATCTTTAATGTGCAATGCTCTTATTAAAGGCAATAACAACCAAATGATCAGGGATTGCCTTTGCTTGATTTGTTTTGTTTTGTTATTTCAGTGAAACCATGATGATGAAAGATTAACTAGAAAGTCTTTTTCTTTTTGTGGTTTTTCATTGTGGTTTTTCAAAGTCACAATGCCCCTAAAAAAAGATTTTAAGATAAAAAAAATGCCCCTGGGTATTATAAATGTTTTCCTTTTGGAAAGGAAACGCCTTGGATTCAATTACAGCATCAATTAAAATTATGGCACTTTGGGACAAACCAGTCGCATAATTAATCTTGGAGAATCACACCTTTAGCTGTTAAAATTAACAGAAAAAAGCACATCAATGACTAATAATGTACTTGTTCATATCTGTAAGAACTCTTCAAAATTCAAGCCTTAGTTTGCCCACATATAGACTATAATTCAGCCATTTTTCAACCAAAACATGCCTTTTTCCATTCAGAATTGCTTCCAATAATTTGGGAAAGAATAAGAATTAACACCTTTAAAAAGAGTATTGGTCAACATCCTCTCTATTAATAGTGAAATGTATAAATAGGTTAGGACTGAAATGTTGAAAATATTAAACCTATCAAAATTTTCAATAAGGGTACATGTTCTAAATCACATTTCTTCAATAGACAACACAGTGCAGGAGATCATATTTCCCTATATATTGTAAGTTATTTACATGCTTAAAGCAACTTTATGTATAATTTGAAGAAAAATATACTAATCATGTATCCTTTTCTGCTTTACAAGCTACTATCTCACAATAATCTGTATTAGCTAGATACAATTTTAATCCAGCCAATTACAGATGTCTATTGCTTTGCTCAAGAACTTTATATGCATCTATACATTTTATTTTTCTTCAGGCCCTTATACTTTTAATTAGTGACAGGAAGGTACAAAATGTTCTCTTTGATTCTGTATCCTGTAAACCCTCCCTCTGCTAGAAGACAAGCTTCAGTTTTAAAAGCAACTATCTCTGAATTAAAGGATTTCCGAATATTAACTAATTTAAAGGCCCATAACTCAACAGTTGAGCCAACTGCATTATTGTGAAACAGACATGAGTAACTTTAATGTAGTTAATTTAGCTTTCCTAGAAATACAGTGATAGATGGAATACCATTACTTCTGCATCTGCCAAAAGTGCAGCTTTCTAAACCAAATCAAGAGCTCTGAATATTTTTACAAAAGAACATTTCCTCTTTTTACAAGAAAGCATTTCCTTTTTTTGTCTGAACATTACCACAATACACAAAAACTTATTTAACTGCAAGTGCAAGAAGGAGGGAAGAGAATCTCTAGCCAGGAAATTTGGGTTACAAAATAACTGGTTTTGCAAATTCTATTTTACAAAATATAAAGAGATGCTTTGGTCCTTTCTCTCCTTTTTTCTTATCAAACTCACGATGATCCATTCAGTAAGGAAACATTAGAGGGCATCAACTTATTGATCGTGAATAATTCTTCATTAAGGTAACAATGTTAGAGAAGACTTACATATTTGCAAAGATTTGCTAAAATATCTGGTGGCCTTTGGGAAAACAGAGAAAAAGTGAAGCTGAAAATAGAAAAGTAAATAAACGAAAGGCCAAAGATACAAATCAAGATAATTCTTCTATATTCCCGTTTTGACGTTACTTTAATACATTTTTGCACTGCTCCTTGGCCTATAATAAATATAAATCCTTGATAAACATAGGCATTGTCACCTATAGGCATGCATTAAAGAGGAAGCAGTTGTTATTGTTATTATTTATTTATTTATTTATTATTCGGCTGCCGTTATTGTAAACAGGGATGACTAAAATAGAATAGAATAGAATTCTTTATTGGCCAAGTGTGATTGGACACACAAGGAATTTGTCTTTGGTGCATATGCTCTCAGTGTACATAAAAGAAAAGATACATTTGTCAAGAATCATGAGGTACAGATAAAACGATTCATCCTTCCCTCCAGACAGTCTGGGAAACTTCTCCCCTGGGTTCCTTGCCGACGGTCATACAGTCTGGCTTTAATGCCCAGTTAAGTAAGTCCAGAGCATAAGGCGAGGCCGCATTGCCCATTTCTGAATGAGGGGCCCAGATGGGGGTACCCCGTCGTTGCCCATACCTATGCCCAGAACTACAGGGAGAAATAATTACCGGACGAAAGGTAGCACCGAGGCACCAGGACAATTAAAAGCAGCCTTTCAGAAGAAATTTCAAAGCGGGGACTACGCGAGAAAAGAGCGGGGTTGCTGGAATACCTCTGTGAAAAACCAGGTCTTTCAACCGAGCATCTTTCAAAGCGGTAGCGTTAAGCTCCTCGGCGGGCATCCTCGGGCCCTTCTCCGCTCGAGTAGGAGCCCTGCTGCGAGCAGAGGAGCATCGCTTCGGACTTCAAGCAATGCTCGGCCCGGACTCCCTTTGCTCGCCTAGGCAGCGGCGTCTCTCGCCTTCCTCGCCCGGCAGCCAGCCTTAGACGCTACTCGGCCGAGCTGCTCCGAAGCGCAGGGTTTCCGAGAGTCGCTGGCCCGGAGGAGAACCAGGGCCCCGAATGGGGAACCAGGGGTGGCAGGGGAAGGAAGGCGGAGAGGAAGAAATGCTTCTTCTCGGGGGCCTTTCATGCTTCCCGGACGGAGGCGGAGCCCACGAGACGCCTCTCGACCGCCCTAAAGCCACCGACCGCGGGGCCAAAGTCCCCGCCGGCAAGACAAGGCAACGCGGACCGAGGCGCCGTCGCCTCAATGAGCTCGCCGGGAAATAAACCGCGCGCTCCCCGAGTTAAGAGCCACCCGGTCGACAAGAACCCCGTTCGGGGTTGTTTTTTTTTAAAGGATGGAGAAGGGAGGGGAGGGGGGGAAGTTGAGTAAGGAGTGAGGGGAAAGCAAGGCGAGGGAGACGCCGCTCTTACCAACTTCCCGCCCGCAACCGCCTCGCCTGCTCTCGCCCAAAGCCCAGCGGAGACTTCGCGAGCTTCTCTTTTACCTTCCGCCTTTCTGCTCCAACGCGACGTGCGTCACTCCGAGCCCCCGGGCAGCGCGGGGATCGCAGGAGCCGCTCTAGGAAGAGCCTTGGCGAGGCTCCCTCCCCGCTCTCTGGCTATTGGGAAATGTTTGCACGTGTCCTCCGCCGCCGGCTGGGCGGCGCGCGGCTGAAGCCAGTCGCTCCCAGCAGCTGCCGTTCGTTGCTAAGGCGAAGATCGCGGCAGCCTTCAGTGCCGTCGCCCGGCCGCCGGCCGGTTTCTGTACGAAGCGCTTTGGGAGCTTAAAAGGATAGTTTGGCTGCCTGCCAAGCTTTGAGGCAACGTTTTTGCCTTTCAAAAAAGAAAAAGAAAAAATGGGGGGGGGGTGTATAATAGACGCAGGTGTGTTTCGGTGGAATTGTGAATAAAATGTATGACTCTTGAGACCTACCTATTCCACTCTCCAGTTTGGAACAAATAGTCACGACTTCTGTATGTAATTATATATAGCCCTTTCTGGATCATGGACTCACATGTAATGACAGCCTAACCCTAAGCCATTAAAAGTGGATCTCTGAACAGCCTAATTTAAACGCCCCTTTAACAACATACACGAGCACACAAATAGATACAAACTTAAGGCACACAATCAATCCAAACTTGATTGCAGAAAATACGACTTCAGCAACAGAGTGGTCAATGCCTGGAATGCACTGCCTGACTCTGGTTTCATCCCCAAACCAGAGGTGGGTTTCAGCAGGTTCTGACCAGTTCTGGAGAACCGGTAGCGGAAATTTTGAGTAGTTCGGAGAACCGGTAAATACCACCTCTGACTGATCGCGCCCCACCTATTCTCTTCCTCCCCAGTCCCAGCTGATCGGGAGGAAATGGGGATTTTGCAGTATCCTTCCCCTGCCACGTGCACCAAGCCATGCCTACCACGTCTACCAAGCCACACCCACCAAGCCACGCCCACAGAACCGGTAGTAAAAAATTTGAATCCTACTACTGCCCCAAACCCCTATAACTTTAACCTTAGATTGTCTACTGTTGCCCTCACCCCATTCCTAAGAGGTCTGTAAGGGGCGTGCATAAGAGCAACAACGTGCCGTCCCTGTCCTACTGTGCCCCATTTATTCGTATCCATTTCCTGTACTCATAATCATGTTTATACTTATATGTTACCTTATACATGCTTGACAAATAAAATAAATAAATAAAAATAAAGAAATGATTTGGACAATCAAGACACACAGCTGTCATTTCTCTTAGTATAATCTAACACAATTTGTGCCAAGTTCTTAAGGAAAAAAAGCAGCATAGCTATATAATACTCCCTGTTTTTTAGAGCTCGGGAAAGTATAGTATAGGGTTTGGCACCATAGACTAATAGCTTTTCTCCTACAATGTCAAAAAGAATAGTTTTGAATAAGTACAGGTGGAATTAAAACAACATACTGTCTTTTACAAGAGAGGAAAAGTGGAAAAAATACCCTACAGTAGGGTCTGAGAGTTAGAGATTTGTAACAGACTACCACAGCACCACATCCATCTTTTTAAAAACATACTGTTATTTATTTATTTAGCTTTGTGAGATTGATCTCTATCAAGTTGGGGGGGGGGAGGTGGACAGAGTTGAATAGAAAGAATTTTTGAATCACAGACTTCTCAAGTATTCAAACAGGCAGTAGCATTATTGAAATCATTTCATTTTTTCCTTGTTATATTACCTTTTAATCATCAGAACTAGCATACATTCTAAGGGGCCAAGCCCCTATAGACTAGACTTAAATGGCATCATCAGGAACTACCATGGGATTATCCTATGGCAGAAAGGGGTCCAGGAGATGAAGATCACGTGATGTGTGACTCCAGCCACATTGGCACATGCCCCATAGTCATCCATGCATCGCAGGCAAGGTGAGCCCTGAAAGAACAACTGTCTGTCTGTCTCTCTTGCTCTCTCTCACACAGACGCACACACCCCTACTATATACAAATTTCTCCTACTTTCCACTTGATCATTCTCGGCATTAATTTCCATCTATTGGTCTTTAAATTCTGTAGATACCACATGAAAAAAAGTTTTGGCAGTTGTAGGGAAACTGAACTCAATCTACCAGTGTCTTATCTTGTCTTTTCTCTTCTCTTCTTATAGCCAAGGGAAATGGAAGTCAGATGAGGTTATAAAAATATTTTTTACTTTTCAAAATTTATAATGTTTTAATGGGGTGTAGTAAGAGGCCTAGTCAGTTGCCAAGGAATGTCTCGAGGGGTCCTGAGTCTTGCAAACACATTACAGTTGATTCCAGGTCTAGATAAAAAGAAGAAGATGCAGAAACATTTTAAAAGGAAACAGAAAGAAATGTGACTCTTCCTCTTTTTATCATTTCAAATAATATTTTAGTTTTAATGTGATTAGGTGTGAGCAAGTAAACAGATGGCACCAGCTTGAAAATTAGAAACAGAAGCCAGAAGAAATATGTTTGGAGGAAGAATTTAAAATGAAAGTCGTGTTTAGGCATCTATATTAACTCAGCATTAAAGCTTCTTTTAAAAAATGATATTATTAATAACTACTTTAAAAACTAACATAATTTTTAAAAAAATAATCTTTCCAAGCTTGACTTAAAATCTCATTTCATAGATAAACACAGCTGTGCTTGATCCACACCATCCACATGGATCCACCCACAGGCTATATACTTCCATGAAATGCCTCATCTGGCTGAGACCATTATGCTTTGCAGAAAGAATGAACCCCACCCTTTCAAAAGCTATTTGAAGATTGAGATTAAGATGTATCCACATGGACATGGAAGATCAAATTTTAAAATCCTATTTTATCCAAGAATGGCCTTCACTTTTAAGAACAATTTACTTCATTTATAAGTACAGAAATGAAAAAGTTCTACTTACTATCTGTCATAATTAGTAAAATTTAATTTGTAAATGTATACTGAAAGTTCTACCTTTGCGAATGAAAATAATACGCATACACTCCGTATCTGTTTTCAAACTTCACAATAATGTTGATATATATGTAGATTGGAATTACTTTGAAAAAAGAAAATCTGTACCACACATGTTGACAGCCTATGTCAGAGGTCTTCAAACTTAGCAACTTTAAGACTTGTGGACTTCAACTTCCAGAATTCTCCAGCCAGCAGTTGCCTAGTTTGGGGACCCCTGGCCTATGTCCTTGCAACATAAGGCAGCCTATGTCCTTGCAACAACCAAACCAAGAGAGTGGACACAAACAGTCAAAGACAGATGGAGAAGCAATCCATCTGAGAAGTGTTAGTGTGTAATCTCAAAGATTACAGATGCTAAATTCTTTACCAAAGGCAGTATATATTAAATGTTTACATAAAACATTTGTTTAAAATAAAGAAGTACAGTCTACATCTAAATATGCTATTAGAATTGTGAAAACATACTGAGAATATTTTAGATTCCTGACATGGGCCTAAAGCTACAACGCAGTTACCCATTTTCTATTCACTATTGCCTCCCCAACATGAATATTTTTCTCTTTAGAATCTAAGTAAATGTACAAGTACCGGTAGTCCTCAACTTACAACAGTTTGTTTAGTGATTTCAAAGTTACAATGGCACTGAAAAAAGTGACTTCTGACCATTTCAGCATGGTCATGTGATCAAAATTCAGATGCGTGGCAACTGGTTCATATTTATGATGGTTGCGGTATCCTGGGGTCATGTGATCAACTTTTGCAACCTCCTAACAAGCAAAGTCAATGGGGAAGCCACATTCACTTAACAACCATGTTACTAACTTAACAACTGCAATGATTCATTTAACAACTGTGGCAAGAAAGGTCATACAATGGGGCAAGCTCACTTAACAAATGTCTCATTTAGTAACATAAATTTTGGGCTCATTTGTGGTCATAAGTTGAGGACTACCTGTACTGAAGAAACAGTACAAAAATACTTGTTACAAAGCATGATTTTCCTAAGGCACTAACTTGAATTCTTTCTAACGAAAACATTTTTAGATTTATGAGGAAAAGTTGCTGCACATCTATCAGATAATTGCCACACAACTATCTCCCTAGATAACATGCCAAAACATCCAACTCTCCAAATACAAAAAACAGATTTCAGTACTTTTGAAACAAGACTGCCACACAGAATATATTTTCTTGCTCTATAAATCTAGTGTTAATTTGTCAGTGTTCCCCGTGTTCCCCAAGATAATAAAGGACCAGCTACTTACATCATAAGGGGGGGATTCCATTTTGAAGCTGTTATCTCAATATGTGAATTATTTTTTGAAACATTCCTCTATACCAGGGGTGTCAAACTCGATTTCATTGAGGGCCACATCAGTGTTGTGTTTGACCACAGGGGGCAGGGTGGGTGCGGCCATGGTGGGCTTGGCCAGCTCAACATCACACATGTCTGCCAGCGAAAACGGGCTCCCAAGTTCCATTTTTGGCTGCGATGGCCTCCTGCAACCTTCTGCTAGCAAAAATGGAGCTTGCGGCCCTCCCAAGCTCCCTTTTCACTGACAGAGGCACTGCGGGCCGGTCCTTTACTGTTTCCAGGGCGGCCCCATGGGCCAGATCTAAGCACCCTGTGGGTCAGATCTGACCCCTGGACCTTGAGTTTGACACCCCTGTTCTATACCCTCATAAGTTAAACTACCAATTTAACAAAAAAAAAAGGAAACTTCATATCGGAGTCAACAACAAATGTGTGGCCTTAGGTGCTACATCATTGCATACATACAAACCTACATTCTTCATGAAGAAACACAGTATCAGTGAAAGAATAGATCAAAAATTGCACGATATCAAAGATTAGAGTATTTCCTAGAAAAATCAGTATCAGATCTTAAATTCTAATCTAGACTGTGGAACAAGCTAAGGGAGGAATGAAAGAGGTCTATTTTTAAAACATAAAATGCATCCTTAATTCACAAGAGATGAAATGAAGAGGTACCATTAACCTAATGTATTGGGTCAGAGTGCCTTTTTGCCTTTTGTGATTAATTTAGCAATCTGTCTTTTACCTATGATGCCTTCCATGGGATAGTGGACTTGGCTGATTTCAGAAATGTACAAAGATTGGTTAATACTTGGATGGGAAATTCTAGGGCTACGGGATGGATGGGAAGTTAAAACCAACAAGGTAGCAGAAAAAGATGGTGGCAATTATTAGAGTTGGAAGGGACCTTGTAGGTCATCTAGTCCAACCCCCTGCTCAAGCAGGAGTTCCTACACCATTTGAGACAGATGGTAGTCCAGTCTCTCCTTGAAGGTCGCAAGTGTTGGGGCTCTCACGACCTCTGCTGGCAAGCTGTTCCACTGGTTGATTGCTCTCACCATCAGAAAGTTTCTCCTCACTTCCAGGTTGAATCTCTCCTTGGTCAGCTTCCATCCGTTATTCCTTGTTTGGCTTTCTGGTGCCATAGAGAACAGCCTGACCCCCTCCTCTCTGTGGCATCCCCTCAAGTATTGGAACACTGCTATCATGTCACCCCTGGTCCTTCTCTTCGCCAGACTGGCCAAGCTCAGTTCCTGCAACCGCTCTTCGTATGTTTTATTTTTCCATCCTGGTTGCTCTCTTCTGCACTTTCTCTAGAGTTTCAATGTCTTTTTTGTAGTGTGGTGACCAAAACTGGATGCAGTACTCTAGGTGTGGTCTGACCAAGACTTTATAGAGTGGTACTAGAGTCAAGCTGGCCTACTTTTTCAAGGTTGATTTGAGGAAGTATTAACTTTTCAATCTTCAATTTATGACTAAAATCAGGATTTCATTCTAACAGAGAATAAATAAACAAGACCCCTTTTTTCTTCCTTTTGATTTATTTTCCTCCCTTCACAGATGAGAAAAGAGCATAAATACAAAAATAAAAAATCCAAAGTACCCTTGAAGCATTAAAGTTAAGACAACTGAAACCCAGTTTAGATTTATGTAAGCAATACGAGACAAGGAATCTGTAATATTGTATTATTCAAAGAAAGTGAAATTTCTGATAAGCAAGATTTATCTAGAATATTTTGTAAGAAAGACATATTTCACCCTCCAAACAAGCAGACTTTTCCCATCAAGATTAGAAAGTTATTGTTAAGTGACAAATAAGATTAAAGTTGGCATCTTTAGGGAATCATACTTTGCAAATGTTGCCTATAGAATATCACTTTATTTCGTTAAACACTTGTCTTTTATTCAGAATAGAATAGAATAGAATAGAATAGAATAACAGAGTTGGAAGGGACATTGGAGGTCTTCTAGTCCAACCCCCTGCCCAGGCAGGAAACCCTACGCTACTTCAGACAAATGGTTATCCAACATCTTCTTAAAAACTTCCAGTGTTGGAGCATTCACAAATTCTGGAGGCAAGCTGTTCCACTGTTTTAATTGTTCTAACTGTCAGGAAATTTCTCCTTAGTTCTAAGTTGCTTCTCTCCTTGATCAGTTTCCACCCATTGCTTCTTGTTCTACCCTCAGGTGCTTTGGAGAATAGCCTCACTCCCTCTTGTTTGTGGCGCCCCCTATTTATTTTATTTATTGATCAAATTTTAAAACTGCTCATCTCCCTGACAGAGAGATTCTGGGCAGATAAAATATCAAACCATAAAAACAGTATATAAAATTTAAAAGGCAGGGACAATCAGAGTTAAAGTTGATTTAAAAAGTAGGGAGAAGGTGCTAACCAGCCTCATGGCTTCATGTTTCTATCTTTCCAGAAGACCAGGAGAGTGGAGGGCCTGCCTCGCCTCCAGGGGGTGAATGTCCCTCAGGATGGAGACAAGGGCAGAGAAGGCTCTTTCCCTGGATCCTTCTAGTCAGAATTCTTTAGCTGAAGGGGTCCCCAACATGCCTTCCCTGCCTGATTTAATTTAATTTAATTTAATTTAATTAAAAAGTTCTTAAATAAGAAGGACATGATTAAATAAGAAGGACTGATGTAATGAGATGAAGACAATTCCATGGATATATACTGTATAATAGAAAATGTATTAGGTTTTAAACTTCGTTATAGTTTCATGCTCCATTTCTGGAATACAAAATAATGCATTTATACCTCTTTATTTTAAATAAAGGGCTTTTGCAAAGTTAATTTTGCTGCCTTTATATAGGACCTAAGGCCTGAAACATGTTGATCTGTACAGCAATTGTTTCTCACTCACACTAGGGATCACCTCTCCTTATGTTTTTGATTTCCTTGGAGGAAGGGTGTGACAGAAATGTAATAAACAGATTAAAGTATGAGTAAGGCATTTCTCACTGCAGATTAATACAGCATAATAGAGAAAAAATGGAATGTGTAGCCTGGCTTGGGATAATTGATTCAGGTTTTTTTCATGTGAGACAATCCCTAAATGCCAGATTGGGCAAGAATAAAAAATTCTGTGTAGGCAACTGTAATGTTAAACATTAGTTTAGAGTTACTTTCATTCAATTCAATTACTGGCTAATTCAGTCATCCTTTTGATTTCTTTAGAACCCTTAACCAGAATGGCCGACATGATTTTCTCCTTTTACAGGAATCAGATATCTTTGCATTATGGCTGCTTGGTGAGATGAGCTAATATCTTTGGCTACACCAGACTTCCTCATGAAGTAACAGGAAAAACCACACATGCCAAGCCAGTCAACAAAAAAGACTGGAAATAAAACTGTTAATTGAGCAGGTGCCTTTAGTACACAGCACTCCTTTTTTTATATTTCTGTGATGTGGGTTCATCTGGAGTATGGAACTGTGTCAACTTGTGGAGGAGCATGCCTTAAGATAGAGGAACTGAACAGCCAGGTGTGCCTTATAATAGCTCTTTGATCTACAGCCAGTTCTTCTATAGTATTAAGCCTATGTCTGAACTATAGCACGTTAAAATATAAGTGAGGGGATACTCTGAACTATTCCATAATGCAAAGAACAAGAAGGGGGAAAAATGCCAACCCTCAAATTTTACTATATGTGTCACAGTTGAAAATAGATTTATATCCCACCTTCATTTTGTACAATTTAATAATGGTCCTGCTTTTATTTTGTTCCAAAACAGCAGCCCTGAGAGGTGACCCTGGACTGAGAGAAAGTGACTGGCCAAAGTCACCTATCCAGGTTTTTATGCTTAAAGGAGAATTGTAACTCACTCTCTTCCAGGGTGACAATCTTTATAAAACACTGTGGTTGTAATTAATTCTGCAAAACTTCATTGGGATTCTTAAGGGCTGCTGAGACTTATCAAAATGATGCTTCTATCTTTCAGAATCTTCCTGGTGATATCTGGACATGGATCATGTGGTTGCCTGTGCAGCAACTTTGAAGGTCTCTAATAATATCACTCAATCTGACACAGTTTTCACTTTAATCTACAAAAAAATATTAATTCATACAAATCCAGCAGCAATGTTTATCTGCGTATTCAGCATACAGACTTTACCATTTAAGTAAAAACTAGACTTCCTAAAGAAGCATTTCAAGATGTTGGCAATGTATTTTATGCAAGCATTTTTGTACTTATTTATCCGATGTACAGCACAGTTGATCATGACTGAATATCAAGCATGAATCCTCGATTCCTGTTTAAGAAGTAGTGACAGTGCTTAGGATTTTCTTCCATTAATTACCAAAAGACTACTTCATCCTTATTCTTTTCTTTCCATTCAAGCAGTAACAAAAAAGATGCATTAGCGATCTGCATTAAAAATCTGAGACAGCACCTCATTTATTATCTTTCCATAGAGATATCACAGCTAAAAGTGAATAACAAAGACAGAATTAGCAGGGGTGCCACCATTCCAGCATCTCTGCAATGCAAGTATTTTATTCTTTCTTGACATAAAATCTAAAAGCCATGTTGTTGAAATATATGTCACTAAACAAGCCATTAACAGCATTTTACTTACAAAAGGAGCATTCACTTTTCTTCTACAATTACTCCCTTTGGGGCTACAGTGTAGCTCCTAATAGGTAAAATATTCACTTGCCTAAACTGAATTGGTTAGGAAGTCATCTGGCACAGATGGTGAAAGAGAAACAGGATGTAGAGTACTAAGGAACTGTAAATAGTATGGGCTACTAAGATGACTTGTCCTAAATAGAAATATCATAATGACATTGTAAGGTTGGAACATCCGATTTTGTAATTTTCCTTAAATAGTATTCACTTGATGCTAACACCTACAGTATCATTGCTCATGATAAAATGATTAATGTTAATGTTCTCTATTCCATCATTATCTGTTAAAAAAAAACTAATTTAACTTTAAACAGGATTCAGAAAAGGCCAAGACAGGTCTTGGCAGCACATGTGTCTTTTACATCTATATAACTGCATATTTAAATACAAAAATCTCTGCATTAGATAGTAATGCTATCAGTTTTCCTACCAGTGAGATTTATTAGATCAGAAGTTGTTTGGATAACCGATTTGCCAAGTCCATTTACTGCAACAAACAAGTATTTTAGAAGGATCCTTCTGTCTAGACTCAGTATATTAACTATGTCAACATTGCTTCTAAAGGCAGGTTTAAAGGGGCTTTTAGGGTTTTTATTACTTTTTTAAAAAAACCAAGTTGAGTCACTCATTTCGAACCACCTTCTATTGAAGCTACCTTGCCTTGGTAGGAAAGTGGAAAACACCTGCTGTTTTTAAAACTTTGCTGAACTTTGCCACAGTTAGAAACTAGACATTTCATGGTATTGTGAGCCAGCTAAAACCACACAACAACAGACGCTTCCTGACTCACTCAGATGCAGAAAGTATGCACAGTTATTGCAGACAGCTCTGAGCCACCCTTGAGTGTTGAATCCAACCACAAAGGAGAAACAAGAATGCCATATGTCTGTCTGCGCAATACTTCATAATCTTGCTTTGGGTTTCATAGTATGTCTGGCTGAGAGAGGCAAGCATTTTTGTGCCAGTTCCACTGCTGTTAACAAAAGCTTCAAAGTATTAAAATTATGAATGTTATTAATTAAATATGGCATACATAAATATTACTCAAATATTAAACAGTTTTCCCAGTTTAGAGTAATTGAAATAAAGTTTATTTATTTACAGTCATTATTTTCTTTACACAGCCCAGTACTGTAGTGATTTTAAACTTAAATCAGCCCCCCCACATTTTCATGGAGGATAACTTTGTGTTACTTACACTATCCCTCATCCCAACCTACTTCATAGGGTTATTATGAAATATTGTCATATATGTAACCTTGAAATCTCAGCAAAAATATGAGCACAAGAAGCAATAAACACGCTATTCATTTAACAGAATATTTTCTCAAATTCCAGTGACATCAGACAGTTTGTTAATACCCTACATCAGTGATGGCAAACCTTTTAGACACTGAGTGCCCAAACTGCACGTGCGCGCATGCCCAAATTGAAAGGTGCGTGGACATGTGCAAATGTGCGCCTGCGCAAACATGTGTGAATGTGCGCATGTGCAGACATGCACAACTGCACATGCATGGACATGCGCAGCACAGACCTGAAGACCAGCTGGCCGACAGGAGGCAGCGCGGCAAGATCTTTTTCTTTCGTGAGCTTCTGTTTCGTCGTTTGCAGGGAAACAGAAGCTCACAAAAGAAACGCCACGGAGATCTGACCTGGGGCAACGGCGCGCGTGCCAGCAGAGAGGGCTCTGCGTGCCACCTCTGGCACGCGTGCCATAGGCTCGCCATCATGGCCCTACATCTTTATGTACAGACTGGGAAAAACTGAATTATTTTTTAGTGGATGAAATAGAAATAACCAAATTACTAGAATATATAAGAAGAAGAAGAAATCTGCAACAAGTGAAAACCTGGACATAGAAATAAGCATAAACTAGATCCTTTAATACAGGTAAATCCTCAACTTACAACCACAACTGAGACCAAAATTGCTGTTGTTCAACAAGATGGTTGTTAAGTGAATCATGTCTAATTTTATGACCTTTTCTGACATGGTTGTTAAGTGAATCACATGATTGTTAAGTGAATCCAATGGACTTATCAGAAGCTGGCTGCGAAGATCCCAGATTGTAATTGTGACCATGGGGCTGCTGCAATGGTCATAAGTCACTTTTTTCAGTGCCATTGTAACTTTAAATGGCTGCTAGATGAATGGTTGTAAGTTAAGGACTATCTGCAAAGAGGATTGAAACAAGAATATGTCATGTTAACAGCCTGCATTTTAGAATGCAGGAAGAATGTGAATTGTGGAGGTTTAAATAGCCAAGGTAAAGAAATAATCTACTAGATGTGTATGGAGATTCTCAGGCATCCAGGTCATGGTTGTCCCAAAGGTTCTTTTTTCAAGAGGCAACTGGACTGTAACCTACTAATGACCAGATCTTGTTGCCACTTACAGTGGATGGCAAGCTACATTGTTTGTTTGTTTTAGTTTGTCAAGCATGTATGAGAAAACAGTTATAAATATGAACATAACATATAAACCAGGGGTGAAATGCAACCGGTTCGGCTTGGTTTGGGCGTACCGGTAGCAACGGCTGCCGGTGGTTCGGAGAACAAGTAGTGGCGGCAGTGCAAGGCTCCGCCCACCCGCCCGGATGTCGCCATTTTCTTGTTTTTAATCCTCTGCGCATGCGCCAAGCCTGCAAATGCACAGAGTATAAAAGTGCGTATGATGGTGGCCCACGCGCAAAGCGTGCGCTTCCAAACCAGTAGAGAACGTAAGTAGATTTCACCACTGATATAAACATATAAGTATAAACAGATAAAGTATATGCATAAGAAATGAGTATGAATAATGGGAACAGTAGGACAGGGACAGTAGGCATGCTGGTGCGCCTATGCACGCCCCCTTACAGACCTCTTAGGAATGGGGTGAGGTCCATGGTAGACAGTTTTAGGTTAAAGTTTTGGGGGTTTGAGGATGTAACAACAGAGTCAGGTAGTGTATTCCAGGCATTGATCACTCTGTTGTTGAAGTCGTATTTTCTGCAATCGAGTTTGGAGCAGTTTACTTTGAGTTTGTATCTATTGTTTGCCCGTGTATTATTGCGGTTGAAGCTGAAGTAGTCATTAACAGGTAGGATGTTGTAGCATACAATTTTGTGTACTAAGCTTAGGTCAGACCGTAGGCGGTGTAGTTCTAGGTTGTCCAGGTCCAAAATTTCAAGCCTGGTGGCATAAAGTATTCTATTGTGAGCAGAGGAGTGGAGTGGAGTACTCTTCTCGTGAAATACTTCTGGACTCACTCAATTGTATTAATGTCCATTATACAGTGTGGATTCCAGGCAGATGAGCTGTATTCGAGAACTCATCTGGCAAAGGTTTTGTATGCCCTGGTTTGTAGTACAATGTTACCAGAGAAGAAGCTTCACAAAATTAGGTTAACAACTCTTAATGCCTTTTTGGCAATGCTGTTACAGTGAGCTCTGGGGCTTAGGTCTTTTGAAATGAGTACTCCTAGGTCCTTGACAGAGTGAGGGTCGTCGTATCCGCCCAGCTTGTATTTGGTGTTCTGATTTTTGTTGCCAATATGTAAGGCAGAGCATTTGTTGGTTGAGATTTGAAGTTGCCAATTGTTCGACCATTCTGACACATAGTTAAGGTCGCTTTGTAGGGCAGCAGTATTGTCGGTGATGTTAAATAGTTTTGCGTCATCAGTGAAGAGGACACAGTTGCTTGTAATATAATCGCAAAGGTCATTTATGTAAATTAGAAAGAGAGTGGGTCCTAGAACGCTGCCTTGGGGGACACCGCTGTTAACTGGTTCAGGGTTTGATAGGGCACTCTTTATTTAGACTACTTGTTGCCTGTTTGCCAGAAATACAGCTATCCATTTGTGCAGTGATCCAGAAATGCCGTAAGAACATAGTTTTAACAGTAGTTTGTCGTGAACTACTGAATCAAAGGCTTTGCAGAAATAAATGTAAATTGTGTCTATTGCTTTACCCTGGTCGAGTTGTGTAGTCCAAATGTTTTTGCAGTGTAGGAGTTGTAGATTACAGGACAAATTTTTCCTGAAACCAAACTGTTTGTCAGAGAGTAGGTTGTTTGACTCTAAGTGGAGGGTAATGGATTGGTGGTTGATTGATTCCATGACTTTGCAGGTGACACAACATATGAGATTGGTCTGCAATTTTCAACTAGGCTGGGATCTGCCTTTTTGAAGATAGGAATGACCGTGGCTAATGACCATAGGTCAGGCAAAGAGCTGGTTCTAAAAGATATCTCGTAGATTGTGCTTAGTGGTTCAGCTATGGCAGTGGAAAGCTTTTTTAAGAAGTAGGCACATAATCCATCAGGGCCAATAGATAGAGATGGTTTTAGGTTGCATAGTGTGTTTTCAATGTTCTCTTCTGTGAAATTAGTATGTAGCAGATCGTTGCAATTAAAGACTAAACTGAAGAACGTGTTGAAAAGATTGGCCTTAACGGCTTCATCATTACAGTCTTTGCCATTAGGCCCTTTTAGGGGTGGCATGGTTTTTGAGTCTTTAAGTTTGGTATTGATGAAATTATAGAAGGCGCGGGTGGATTTTGTGTGTAACAACTGTTCCTCTTGTTTGCAATAGTAATTAGTGCATTCTGCCTTTATCTGATGGCATAAGGTTTTGTAGCAGTTTTTAAAGTTAGCTACGTAGCCAGTTTTGTTTTTTCGCCAAAGATATTTTTTGGGGGATTGAAGCTTCCTTATTGAACTATATTGAACCACTGAACTATATCTTTCAAAGATCCTGGAGCACTGGGGAACTGCCAGAAGACTGGAAAAGAGCTGATGTAGTTCCCATCTTCAAAAAAGGGGAGGAAAAGATCCAGGAAACTACAGACCTATCAGTCTGACCTCAATACCAGGGAAGATTCTGGAAAAGATAATCAAGCAACGAATCAGCGAACACCTAGAAGCAAACAAAGTAATAACGAAAAGCCAACATGTTTGTCAAAAACAGATCATGTCTATAGGTCAGGGGTGGGCAAACTATGGTTCTTTGAGGACCTGTGGACTTCAACTCCCAGAATTCCTGAGCCAGCCATGCATGCATTTTATTTGCGAGGCTTCTTGCGTTTAGTAGCTTGCATTTAAGATCTGTAGTGGTGGACCTGAAAGAAGTTGGAGCGTGCGTGCCTACATTTGTGTTTTAAAAGAAGAGGAGGCCCCAGAGCAGCTACAACACCACTGCCATTCTGTGTTTCCAAAGCAAGAATGTAATCCTGTTTGAACCTGCATCAAATATGATGGGAATTGAAAGCATATGTTTATTAAAACTGGATAGCTGGCAATTTGGTATGACAAATTCTGTCTTCTAATGTTGCTCTGGATCTTTTGGGGCCTGTTCAATGAGCAATATTAGTCCAACAGCCTTCTGAAATAACAACTTGATAAGGTCGGAATCAGACCTCATTAATAACCTAGTCTTACCACTCATAACATTTAAGAGTATACTTTCCCAAACCTGGCTTCTATGTCAAATATTTCTGAAGGCTTTATGAGAAACATTTTCCACTGGTTTCACTTACTGGGAGAATAAAAATTCCATCTCCTGTTTGGAACAATCTATTCTAATCACATGACTAAAGTTAAAAGAATTTAAACCTGGCAAGCTCCTAATCCTTAGTAAGAAGAAGGATTTTGTGCCAAGCTTAATAAATCTTCAAGAAATTTTTTTTTAAGTTCTTAGTTTCAGCAGTTGGCGTAGGCTAAACAGAGCACAGTCTTTAAAAAACCCCTACATTCAACAATAGCACTCTCTTCCTCTTTAACAAAAACTGTCTATGGAACGCCAAGACCCTCACAATTTCGATCCTTTGTCCACTTTTGCTAAAAAGACTAAACAAATCTACCAGTGGGTTATCAAGTTTAATAGAAAACAGCAAACATTTCTAGTATATCCTGATTATTAGTGTAGACCCTGGAAAATGGAAGGGAGGAAGGGAGGGAAGATGAACTTCCTTGTGAGTTTTTAGCAATATTGATATCTATGTATCTGTTTCTTATATGAAGCGCATCTGGTCTCTGATCCAGAACCAGACCTTCTTGTTTTCATTAATTCTGCAGCATCTGGTGTTTTCCAACTATGGGATTCATCTCTTTTTCTTAAAGATTATAAGATTTGTTTGCTCCCTCTTTTGTTTTGGAAGATAATGGAGAGTTTCCCTAGAAAAGAAAGGGCATGTTCATGACAACATCTGTGTACTGTTTAGCCATCTTGCCCCAAATGTATGAATCCTTGCTTAGATCCAAAGGGGGCCCTCTGTGAATAGAATGACTTTTCAAGCCATGGAATTTTTCTGATCTAGCAAAACACTTTCGTTGGCAGAATTCACTAATTCCACCCTTCAAGGCACTTGCTCCCAGGAAATCCATTCCAAAGGACTGAATAACTTCTAAACATAATTGGTCATTTTTTCCCACCAGTCAGAACATTGTGAGCAGAATTTCACTCATGGAACTTTATTCTGTTTTCATTGATACAGTGAAAGCTCTTGGCGGTAGGGGTGAGGGACCCATACCCTAGTAAGGCAGTCCTAAAACAAACATTTCTGTTCTCAATTTCACATTCATTATAAGAATCTTCTGCATTAAAATATGGATCTGACCCCAATATTTCTTTGGTCTAACACAGGGGACAGCAACCTTAAACACTCAAAGAGCCATTTGGACCCGTTTCCCACAGAAAAAAAACACACCGGGAGGCACAAAACCTGGGTGGGCGTGGCCAACTGGATGTCACTCACTCCCACCCAGTCACATGATGCCCCTAGCCATGCCTACCCAGCCATAAAACCATTCTGTCTCTCCTTCTCTCCCCCTCTGTATCTCTCTCCCTCTCTTCCCTTCTTTCATCCCCTCTCTATGTATCACTCTCTGTGTGTCTATGTCTCTCTCTCCCCCCCTCTCACTGTATATATGTGTGTGTGTGTGTCTCCCCCCTCCCTTCAGGTCCTCCCCCCTTCTCTCGTGACCCCCTGGCTGGCTGTAGCTGAGCCGGGAGCGTGGGCATGCGCAGGGAGACCCTCCTCAAGTGAGCGCCAAAGCGCAGCAAAGGCACGTGCGGGGTGGGCGGCTGCTTGCTTAAGGAGGGTCTTAACAGGACGCAGCTTCTCTCCTTGCCGTGTCATCCCCCACCCCCAGCAGCTCTTCAGCTGAGCGCGGAGGGCGTGAACTCCAGCCCGAAGTGGCAGGAAGCGAAGGCTGCCTTATGTGCAGCGAAGGCAGATACAGGGGCGGTTCGCTCCTGCACTCTCCAACGACCCTCCCCCTCTCGTGATGTCCTGGCCGGTTGTGGCTGAGCTGGGAGCATGCACATGTGTGGGGAGACCCTCCTCAAGTGTGCGCCAATGCTCAGGAAAGGCCCGTGTGGGCAGCGGATCGCTTAAGGAGGGTCTCCCCACGCGTGCACATGCTCCCGGCTCAGCCACAGCCAGCCAAGGCATCATGAGAGGGGGAGGAGGAGGATCACCGGAGAGTGCAGGAGTGAAGTGCCCCTGTACCTGCCTTCACTGCACGTAAGGCAGCCTTCGCTTCCTGCTGCTTCAGCTTGGAGTCCAAAAAAGAAATGAGGGGCGGAGCCAACCCATTAAAGGGCAGGGAGCTGCGGCAGAGGGCCCAAAGAGCCGCATGCGGCTCCACAGCTGCGGGTTGCTGACCCCTGGTCTAACATAAGCTCACCAATATGATTAAAAGTTCCTTCTTTATAATTACATTTCCAACATTCATTTGAGATACCCTTATACATCTTTGATAAATTTGTCAGGAATTAGGTACCAATGATACATCAGTTTGTAAACATTTTATTTAAAATTATAGTTCAGTGTAAATTTTAGTCTGTTTGTCCACATGTGTTCCCATTGCTCAAGCATTATATTATACCAAAAATTCTTTGTCTGTTGAATTATGCCATACCTGAAGGTATTTGTCTTGGGAAGCAGACATTACTTGTAGAAATTTTCCCCGTAGGACTATAAAACATGGCGTGATGAGAAAAACAAAATGATGCCCACTCAAATGATACATGTATAATATAGCAGGTTACTTTCTTGAACTATCATTTTTATTGTGAGGATGATTCCTGTTCTTTTAATTGCAATCAAACAGTCACTATGATATTCAACTTCATATTATTTATATAAATAGGAATTCTAAATGCTAATTGTGAAGGCTTCCCTAACTGATTAAGCAGTAAATCACAATTTTTTGGGACACTTTGCATTTAGCTCAGCTTCTTGGATAAGCTAGGCAGAAGCTCCCCTGATATACCGTAGCTTAGCTATCTGTATCTATAGCAGGGGTGGGCAACTATGGCAACTTTATGACTTGTGGACTTCAACTTCCAGAATTCCTGAGCCAGCACATCTGTCTCAGGAACTCTGGGAATCAAAGTCCATAGGTCATAAAGTCGCCATAGTTGCCCACTCCCGAGCTATAGCAGTATAGCTACAGTACAATCTTTACTGCAAAGATGAATGAAGTCATAGAAAATAGCTGATCACCACTGCCAAAGTGAGGTGAGGCAAAAGACTCTTATGTCTGCCACGCTTTAACTCGTTTCTATCACCTGATTTTCCTTTCAGTTAGCAAGTCTCTCAGTGTGGTATCTGATGGCCTTGCAGCTGAGAAATTGTCTGTGTTTTACATATCTGCCTTTTCTGGCTCCCACCTCAACATTCCCTAATACATTGGAAAAAGAAAACTTAACTTGAATGATTTAAACAATTTAATGACATGAAAAAGAGAAAGTTTAATTAATGTCACCCCAGTAAATTCCCTAGTAAAAATTAACCTGTCTTAAAACTGATGCAGCTTTCCCAAATTTGGAAATGATAATGTTTCTACCCTCCTAAATCTGCAACTGGTTTCAGAGGAATTAAATGAATTGTTTGGATCTGATGAGAAGCAAAGTTTTCAGGTATTAACATGGTTAATGTCAACCTTATTGTTAGCACACAAAGGTGCTTTTTCAAGAGGCAACTGGACTTTCTGGTTTTTCTTTTTTCTTTGAAGACCTTTTGCTTCTCAGCCAAGAAGTTTCTTCAACTCTGAAGAACTAGAAAGAGTTCTGGTTCTGCGGCAGGCCGCCAAAAAGTACCGGAGGTTGCGGAAAATGCTGCTGCCATAGCCATGTTCTTTGCACATGCGCATCCCATTGCCTTGCAAGTCCAAGCAGCACCAGCAGCAGCTTTTTCCGCAACCTCCTTTGCCAGCCACTTTCCAGCAGCAGTGGCTGGCTGGGGGCCGCCAAAAACTCTAGTCAGCTTTCCTTCTGGACTCTGGACCAGCCGCCGCGGAAGGTAAGCAGCCCGAACAAAGAGGCGGTGGTGGGGGAGGAAGTGGGGCTAGGGCTGGGGCCGCTAAAGGAGGGGAAATGGGGGTGACTGGCGAAGGGAGGGCGGGGGTAGATAGGTGGAAATTCCAAAAATTTTCCTACCTTTTCCTGTGGGCGTGGCTAGGTGGCAGTCATGTGACTGAGTCGGCGTGGGCGTGAGTGACATCAAGTTGTCCACGCCTACTCAGTCACATGCCCCCACCTAGCCACGCCCACCAAACCGGTAGCAAAAATTTTTGAACCCCACCACTGTTCCCTGGGCTCCAGAGGCTTTCCTCAAGCCTCCAGGAGGGTGAAAAGGGCCTCCCGAGGCTCCAGAGGCCCTCTGAAGGCCTGAAACGGGCCTTCCCAAACTTCCTGTAGGCCCGTTTTTCACCCTCCCTGAGCCTCCATGCATGCTCTGCACTTACCTGCATCCAAAATGGGCTACGTGGGGAATCCTGGAAGGGGTGGGGTGGGCGGGGCCAGCCAGGAGTGGGATTTGGGAGTTCTCCGAATTGCACAGAATCTTAGCTAGAGGTTCTCCCAAACCCCTGCGAACCCTCAGCAGCCCACCCCTCAATGCAAGTTGTGCTGAGCTAAACATTGCCTACTGTCAAAACTGAGCTTCTCTAATTGTAATGGGCAGCAAAAGAAATGAGAGGAAAAGGAAGAAAAAAACAAACAAACATATTTGTAGAATTCAGTCAGTAACTTATATCCCTGCCTGGTCAGCATTCCTTTTTCTTCTGTCTGAAGCAATTAAAATTTAATCCTAAAAGCATTTTAGAAGGCTGTCAGGTTTAAAATACAAAACAAAGGTGGGTGGCAGTTATTTGTCACCAAAGGTAAACAAATTTATGCAGCTTGCATTGTATGCTCTGGGATAAAACATGTCAGTAAAAGATGTGTTTGCAATATATTAGAAATTAGTCTTAATAACAAACCCCAGCTCTCTGTTCCAGGAAAGCTGGCTAGACAAGTACATATTAGGTGCTGAGGATGTCTGGATGGTATGGAAATCACACTGTATGCATTTGACCATTGTCAATGGGACAAGATGTGCATGGAGCTCATTCTTATTCTAAGCCAGAAAGGGGACCTTGTGTGCATTAGCCTTTTTTGATGAAAGGCTGCCATATTTATCAGTTCAGACATACGTTCTGATAAGCTCTTACTCCGTTATCTAATATTTCACCAGGCAGTAGAACTAAAGGATAAGCAGCACCTAATAACCTATATGGACAGGAAATCTTGAATGCTGTCAAGCTCTGCATAAAAGCTCAAAATGCTTGGAACAGAAGTTCACAGCAGGCATTTTGTTCATTCCTAAGGAAAATGTTGAATTACTCATAGGGAGGAAACCTTTCTAGACATCAGAGCAAATAGTTATAACATACAGTAAACCAGAAAACAAATATGTAAAAGTTTTTACTGGGGCTTTGCATGCATTCTCCAACTGATTAGAGGTACTACTTAATTACAAATGAGAAATAGCAAAATGATTTTTTTTGCTCTTTTTTATTTGTAATTGACTATTAATGAAAAGCAAGTGAAATCAAAGCAGTAAAAAAACCTGCTTTGTTTTCTAAAGGCAAGCTTTAACAAAATCACTGAATCAGTTGTACTGGCCCACTTGTGTCTTTACAAATATAATTAGGTTTAAAAACTATTAGTAAGGCTGATAAAGTTTGGACATATATTCATGTAAGCTGCAACTTTGTAGACTATAAAAAATAATGTAAACAAAAACGTAATAAAAAACCATCTCCCCAGAATGTTATGAATGTTGTTGTATCTGACCTGCAAATCTCTCTCTTCTAATCTGTACAATATCCATATAAACTTGAATCTGTGATAGTTTTCAGCTGGCAAACTGTTTCACCCAAAGAATGCAATTTTGCAAATTTAGACTCAATGTGCATTTCAGGAGAGAACAGTGAAAGAGCCCAAGAATTAGCAAAATATAGGAAACTTCAGGAAATGATACGAATGCAATCAAAAGCCCAGATCTGATATCTAAATTACTGAGTTACTATTATGCTATTTTTCCAAAATAAAAGATACAGACTCAGTAACCTAATTCAATAACAACTTAAATATCAAGGATCTTATACGTTTTTAATTGGTGGAGGAGACGCCTAAAATATTAATAGTGGAAAAGGTAGTACTATTTACCGTATTTTTCAGAGTATAAGACGCATCGGAGTATAAGACGCACCTTAGTTTTTGGGGAGGAAAATGGGGGGGGGGAATCTGCCTACCAGGTATTCATCTGGCTAGCGTCCTTAGTCTGGTCAGCTTCAGCACATTATTTTATCCCCTGGTTAGGACTTTAAAAAAACCTTCTTCGGAGTAACAATGAAAGAGCCTGCAAGCCAGTAAAAGCTGGGAAGATCGTTAGCACCTGGTTAGGGCTAGAAAAAAACTTATTTGAAGCAAGTAGAGCAATGAAAAAAACCCTGCAAAGACTTGGGGCTGGAAAACATTCTTCGTAGAGAGTAACAATGAAAAAGCCTGCAAGGTAAGAGCTAGGAAGATCGTTAGCACCTAGTTAGGGCTGGAAAAAACCGCTTTGAAAAAGCTACATTCAGAGTATAAGACGCACCCAAATTTTCAGCCACTTTAGGGAGGAAAAAGGTGCGCCTTATACTCTGAAAAATATGGTATGTACCATCTTCACCATCACAGCGTTCGCACCATAATAGAAGGTTCAAGGAAATAAAAATTTTCATTTTCTAATCTGCACATTTTTGAAATGTATATTTTATTTATTTGGCTTTTATTTATTTCTTTGCATACGGCAATTAATAGACAAACTGTATATTTGTATGAAATAATGAACCGCGCCATTTATTTCTTCTCTGAAGGCAGTAGCACAAATAAATTAGATCATGGAACAAAACATGAAACAGAATCCTTTCAGTAGTTTATTTGGCTATAGAAAATGGAAGAACCCTCCAATTTCATTGCATAATGAATCTCTTAAATCCCCAAGAGCCTGAAGTACAGCAGAAGAGCAGCTCTACAAAAAGTAGTCTCAAAGCATTCTCAAATATATAAAAATGCAGGCATTCACCCAATCTTCATTTCCAGAACTTCAATTGCCTTTTAGAAGCCCAGTTAAGAGAGTCTGGGATAAGTTTCACCTTGATTAGTTAATAAGTAGGTAAGCTAGGTTGCACAAAACCTATTTGTGTAACTATTATGTGAATTATGGCGTGATAGTTACTAAAACAAGAAGCAGAAAGCCAGCTATATAGACTGAATACTGAATATATGAGGGATTCTTCATTTAGATTCCTGTCTGTAAATAATCAAATACACTATGTGAGTGCAGATTAAGACAGACTCAGGGCAGAGTACCCTAAACCACCTAGTGAGTGCACCTTCAACCTGTGGGAAAAATTATCATAAACAACCCCAAAATTATAAGGGTTTAAAGGAAGCAAAAAGCAAAAAGATTGCCAATAATTTAAAATATAAAAGTTAAAAATGGACTAAGAGAACAGCTAAATTTGGAATATTAATTTATTTAAAGTACTTTGGAATCACCATATACGCCGCCCTGAGTCCTTCGGGAGTTGGGCGGCATATAAGAACACCATAATAAATAAATAAATAAATAGATAGATAATGGTAACTAAATAACTAAATAAATAGATAACTATTTAATACATAATTAAATATGTATAGATAACTAAATCTATACATATAGATTTAGATAACTAAATATATAACTAAATATATATAACTAAATATATAACTAGTCTATATAACTAAATTATATAGATAACTAAATAATACATAAATATGTGGGGAAGAAAATTGTTTAAATTAGCTAAATAAGTTGATTGGTTGATTTCATTAAATAAAGAGATAAGTAGAGAAACAAGAACAAACAGAAGTTATAAAAGGTCACTGACTATAGTTCTTCAGAGGCTGAAAGGGACTAAAGAGTTATGGAGTTGGCGGATGGAGGGGAAAAACTGTTTAACTTTTTATTTTTACTTTCTGGATTACAAATTAGAAAATTAGAAAATAAAATAAATATGGCTATTATTGGAAAAGCAGTGAAAATTATAGAAAGGAGATCATTTACAGAGAGACAGTGAATAATTGAAAAGGGGATTACATCAAACTTTTACAATGACTTCCTGTTTTATGTTAGAAATAGACCTTGTATTTTATTTCACTTTAGAATAGAATAGAATAACAGAGTTGGAAGGGACCTTGGAGGTCTTCTAGTCCAACCTTCTCCTTAGGCAGGAAACCCTACATCGCTTCAGACAAATGGTTATCCAACATCTTCTTAAAAACTTCCAGAGTTGGAGCATTTTATTTATATATTTATTTATTTAATATGGTTATAAGACTAATCAATCAATAAACTATTTGTCTACAAAAGATGTTTAAAGAAATATGAAAAAAATGTCAGTACGATAGCTTTGTAAGTGATTGCATCAGTTAAAAGAGATTTGACTACACTGAAAGGAAGGATGGATGGAAGAATCTGTAATACAGATGAGTGGAGAGGCTAAACAAATTCAAGAAAAAATACAACTTTGGAAAATAAGGCAGAAATAATAAATTAAGAGGTGGGAAAAAATTAGACAGTGTGTACTAACTAAAATTAAGAGAAAGAATTTTGTTTAAAACTGAGAACAGTTCCAGAGGAACCTGGTGAAGATATCAGAGAAACAGAGTTGCTCAATCTCTTAACAAAGTTTTTGGAATAGGATGAAGGTATGGATGCAAACTTGGACCAATGTATAGAATACAAGACACGCAAAATTAAGAAAAGTACCAAGAGATTTATTTGTGCACTGTTTCAAGAAGAAGACAAGACACTTGTTCTACGGCAATATTTCAAGATCTGTTAGTACAAGAACATGGAGAACTTAAGATGAAGACATGGGAATAATCAATTGCAAAAGGATATAGTTTTTAATGGTTTTCGTATGCACAATGAAAAGAAAGATTTAATATAATTAAAATAGTAACTGGAATTGCACAATAGATGGAATTTGAAATGGAACTGGGTACAAATGATAATATGTGACTGCAAAACTGACTATATAAACTTTTGTTGAAATTTGAAATAGAAGAACAAATTAAAGTTTGCATGATAAAATGGACTAAGAAGTTTAGTTAAAACATGTAGATCAAAGTGACCAGATTTTTTTATTTTTAAGCGGGACGGGGGGGGCGCCTGGGCGCCGCCATTTGTTTTGCCCTCTGCGCGTGCGCAGAATGCTGCGCATGCGCAGAGGGCAAAACAGCAAATGTCGGCGTCCAGGTGAGGTGGGGGGGAGAGGGGGGGAGGCGGGAGGGCGCTTGGATGCCTGGAGCTCGCAACAGGTAAGCTGCCGGCTGCCTCCTTTCCCCGTCTCCCGCCTCCCGTTCGTTGCTTGCCAGCCCGGCCGAAGGGGAGGCGGGAGGCGAGGAAAGGAGGCAGCCGGCAGCTTACCTGCTCCAAGCACCTTTCGGGAGGCCTTTCCTCGCCTCCCGCCTCCCCTTCGGCCGGGCTGGCAAGCAACGAACGGGAGGCGGGAGACGGGGAAAGGAGGCAGCCGGCAGCTTACCTGCTCCAAGCACCTTTCGGGAGGCCTTTCCTCACCTCCCGCCTCCCCTTCGGCCGGGCTGGCAAGCAACGAACGGGAGGCGGGAGATGGGGAAAGGAGGCAGCCGGCAGCTTACCTGCTCCAGGCATCCAAGCGCCGCGGTCTCCCGGTCGCCCGCCCGGCCCCAGGGCAACGGCGGCAGCGAGGCGACGGGGGGAAGAAAGGGGAGGGGGACGAGGAAGGGCTGTTTGTGCCGCTCGTAAGCTCAAAGCGGCGACGGCTCCTCGTCCCTCACCCCTCCCAACAGCAGCGGCGCCTCCGAGGGTGGGGCTAGGGATGGGGCGGGGGAAGGAGAGGAGGAGCAGCCTCCCTTCCCCCTCCCCCCAGCTTCCAGCCGCCGCCGGAGGAGTCAACAATGCGGGACGCCCGCCCGCCGCCACCGCCGCCCACGGCCGGCCCGAGCTGAAAGGCCTGCTGCCTTTCAGGCCGATTTTTTGAAAGAATGCCCTAATCGTGCATTCTTTCAAAAAATCGGGACTTTTTAGAGGACGGGCGGGACGCGGGACAAATCATGAAAAAGCGGGTCTGTCCCGCCAAAATCGGGACGTCTGGTCACCTTAATGTAGATGGATCAGCAGGAAGGAATATGGTTAAAAGGACTGAAATTCACATTGTGTTATAATTTAAGAATTTTTTTTAATAAAATGATGTACTGTATATGACCCAGAGAAACTAAGAGAAACTAAGATATATACAGGTATATCACATGAAAATGTGAAAAACATGGACATTTTACCATACACTAAGAATCTGAGAAAAAGCACACACACACAAAAAGTACTCATATATATATGGTACAAAAAAATAAAAGTACTATTAGAATAAAATCAGACCATTTTTATGGGACATAAATAATCAGTTAGAAAAGCCTTACAGAAGATTGATTTTATATATGGTAACTGCAGCAAGATCCACAATGATCGAGAAATACTGAAATACCAACAATGGAAGTTCTTAGTCTATTTTATCATGCAAATTTTAATTTGTTCTTCTATTTCATGTAAACATGGCAGAATGAGCAGAAATGCCAAAATGTCTCGTCAGCAATAAAACAATAATTAGAAAAGTTTAGAATTTTTTCATGGACTTTTTGCTGAAAGTGGAAAAAAGTAAATGGTGATTTCTGAATTTACTGACTGAAGAAAGGGCTGATTATAGAAGGAATCTCTAACATCATCTTAAAGGGGAGGAGGGATAAATAGTTTGTTTTTAGCTGTTACAAAGTAGTTCAGATGTCACTTCTTTAATCATCTTTTTTCTCTCTAATTATATTGCTGTTTGCACTCATCTTTTTTCATATTTCTAGCTTTTGTTTATATTTTCTTTCTTTTATCTATGTAAAAATGTGTGTGTGTGTGTGTGTGTGTGTGTGTGTGTGTGTGTGTGTGTGTGTGTGTGAGAGAGAGAGAGAGAGAGAGAGAGAGAGAGAGAGAGAGATACTGACTTCAAGACTACATTGTTTGGTGGGTCTTGTATTGATTAAGCCTAGTTAGCCTTTTTAGTTGTGTATAAATTAATGTTGTGACATTCTTCCAAACAGGAACCAAATGGGGTAAGAGACACACCTTTGGAAATTCTTACCATTGGGAAAAGAAGGGCAAGCATTACAACATGTTACCTTGTTTCCTTACTAATTAGTAGAAGACTGTGACCCAACAGTTAATAGGTTGGCTCATCATCCTTGCAGAAATATTTAATTGTGCTTGCATGGATAATATTCACCGGATATGATTAATAAAGTCTTACAATGTGTATTCATTAAAAATAGTTCAGTTAATCATTTAAACAAAAGATTCTTTTAATATAACTAATTAAAATGTTTGCAGTGTCTTTGAATACAATAATCCAGATGTAGTATTATAACTCCAGTGACAAACCGTTAAGAAAAAAGAAAGCACACTCCAAATTTAAGCACACTCATGAGGGAAACGTTAACTGCCATTTGTATATTTTTCAGATAAAACTAAATGAATCCTAGAAGATTAATTCCTTAGAAATTTTATGATTCGGGAGCTCAGTTCCAAATAGACAATTCTTACTCAAAATTGTGAACTGGAGAGCAGGTTTTTGAAAATCTGCATAAATTTTAAATGAAAGCTATGGCAAATTTTACTGGTAATGACCTATAAAGAGCTACATCACATGGGGCAAGTTGAGGAAATACATCTATTAGGCCCAGCAGGAAGGTCATATTGCAGGTCCAGTTCACTAAGGACTGTCATCTAACGAGACAGGAGGAGAGCTTCTCTGCCAGGGCATCTGCCTTTTGAAAATAATTTCTTCTGGGGTCATATTGACCCTACTTTGTTGGTCTTCTGGAAAGGCCTAAAAACAGGGCCTTGCAATCTGGCCTGAGATCCTAGTAACATGGCTATAGAACCTGTAACGTGGTTGTATTGTTAGAGAAACTAACTAAATTCTCCTGCAAATTATCTTTTTATCTTTTTAATAGTTTAATGGTTTTTGTTATCATGGTTTTTTATTAATTGTTGTACTGTATTTTGTGATTTTAACTTTGTATGCCATCCAGAGTGATGTATCTGAGACGGGTCACTATATAAACTTACTTAGTAAAGTCTAGAGGGCTGAATCCTATTTTGAGTCAATTTAGAGAATCAATGGCCGGGTATTCAACGGCTTGGTCATTTTCACATAGAAGAAATCCCGCCTTATTTTGAATTTGGATCTCTCTCTCTCACAAAGCTTCTCTCTTTGATTCTTATTTTACCGTCATGCAATATGGAGTATAAATTCACAACCTGTTCCTTATGACAGCCCTTCAAGTACTGCTTACAGGAATACAAGGTAAAAGATTACAGGTATTCCACGACTTATGACCGCAATTGTACCCAAAACTTCTGTTGTTAAGTGAGACAGTTGTTAAATGAGTTTTACCCCGTTTTATGACCTTTCTTGCCAGAGTTGTTAAGTGAATCAGTGCAGTTAAGATAGGAACACAGTTGTTAAGTGAATCTGGATTTTCCATTGACTTTGCTTGTCAGAAGGTTGTAAAAGATGATCACATGACCCTAGACACTGAAACCATCATAAATATGAACCAGTTGCCAAGCATCCGAATTTTGATCACGTGGCCATGGGACTGCTACAACAGTCGTAAGTGTGAAAAATGGTCATTTTTTTCAGTGCCGTTGTAACTTCACATCACTAAATGAATGGCTGTAAGTCAAGGACTTTTTGTATAAACTCTGTCCCAAAAGTCATATTAGAGCTTCATATTTGGGGGGATTTAATCAACCATTCAGAATAGGTCATTCCTCTAACAATTCCCTTAAGCAGATGTATTAGTCCCAAAAACCACATTATAAATAACTCCTTTGAAATGCAGCATACTATTTTTGTATTGTAACTTAAGCACCCAAATATTTTTCAGTCTCACATTTAGATACAAGCGTAGATCATCTCTACAATCATGTTTCTTCATCATCCCTCTTCTACTGATAGATAAATCTCAGGCAATCCCTGAAACTTTAAAGCTTACTCAGATATGTCTAGACTTCACTTGCACAAGACAAGGCATTTTTAAACTCTCTAACCTTTATGGGAGGTGAGCAACTCAGACAGACTAAAGTGACCCATTAGAAGCTAATGCTCTAAACACCTAAATACGCTAATTGCTCTAATCTCATTAAAATGAAGCACAGGTGGAAATAGCAGATATGAAAGAGAAGGAGGCTAAAGATCAGCACAAAAATAATCTTTCTAATTCAGAAATCAATTTAAACTATTTATATGACTTTAAAATCAGCTTGAGATGACAAGAAGATCTGATAGCACATGAGGATTATAGAAAGCCGTATATTATTTAAATAAAATGCACCAAAGACTGTGGCTAAGTAAAAATAATAGCATATGGCTAACGTAAGCTGTACAACTTTGCCATTACAGCAATTAACAGTATTATTTAGGGTTACAAGTAAGGCAGCTGAGTCAAAAGATGAACTGAAATATTCCATATCCCCATCTCATATTTCTTAGATGACATACCTACCAGGTCATTCTGGTGTAATATTTTACTTATCACAGTCAATTGACAAACATTAGGGAGTCTTATGTACAGTGCCTCGATTGTATAATTAAAGATGGGATGTAATAGATTTTTTAGACTGGGTCCACTATTCGGGAATGTAAATGGATAATGTGCTATGGTCCCAATTGTGGGAAGACCACTGATCCCACAATTGCTCCCACGGACATAAAGTTATTTTTGTTTTTTCCCCTGTCTTTGCATATGACTTTTGAATTTGTTTTATTAGCAACTTGACCCAGGCTAACTGGTGGAATATGAGTTGTCCCTCATATTCACAATATATTATCAACTACCGTATTTTTCGGAGTATAAGACGCACCGGAGTATAAGACGCACCTTAGTTTTTGGGGAGGAAAATAGGGGAAAACAATCTGCCTACCAGGTATTCATCTGGCTAGCATCCTTAGTCTGGTCAGCTTCAGCACATTATTTTATCCCCTGGTTAGGACTTAAAAAAACCTTCTTCTGAGAGAATAACAATGAAAGAGCCTGCAAGCCGGTAAGAGCTGGGAAGATAGATAGCACCTGGTTAGGGCTAGAAAAAAAACTTACTCGGAGCAAGTAGAGCAATGAAAAAAAATTCTGCAAAGATTTAGGGCTGGAAAAACATTCTTTGGAGAGAGTAACAATGAAAAAGCCTGCAAGGTAAGAGCTGGGAAGATCTGTTAGCACCTAGTTAGAGCTGGAAAAAAAAGCTACATTTGAAGTATAAGACGCACCCAAATTTTCAGCCACTTTTAGGGAGGAAAAAGGTGCGTCTTATACTCCGAAAAATATGGTAATTCTTTTCTTCTTGGGTTCCTCCTATAAGTAATAAAATTATCTACCAATGTTGTTAATAGTTCATTCTTTTTTTTGAAATAAATTGTTTAAATAAGAGACAATTAATTACATATAATTCATTATAAGCCATATTTCTAGTGTCTTCAGCATCATATAATTGGGTTTGTGAAGAACTAGATTTGCATTTTAAACTGGCGGCGGGAGGAGAGAGAGAGATTCATAAACCTGGGACTGAGCAGGATGTCCCAAAACATGTACTTATTTATATTATGTTATCAATTGCACCTCAGCCTTTTGCTGATGCACCAGGTATAAGCCATTTGCAGATAAATCCTGAAAGTACTATACCTATATACATGAACATATACATACTGTATATTTGATTCTATTTCTGCCTTCTAATACATGATAGTATGTGCTTTAATGAAAATGATATGAACACCCAGGTATTTGCAGAAATTGTCCTTCTAAAAAAAAAAAATTACCGTAGTGCATATGCAGATTGTAAGCTTACAACTCACATTCACTGCCAGACAGACTGCCAGCAGTCAGACAACATCTGAGTTCCAATCAATATTCAACAGAGAAAGATGTCCTTTGTCATACAGGAGACTATGATGCCTCTGTCATGATACAGCCAAATGCCTCACTCCTCTTTTCCTACCATAGATATGAAAGAGCTTTGTTTTTTAAAAAAAAAACAACCAAAAGCAGAACTGCAGGAAAACATGGAAACAAGTATCTGTGCTTAAACTAGGAAAACAAGTATCTCATTTTATCTTCCTGATAGCTATGATAAATGGTTGGAATTATCCTAAGAAGCCAGGGGAGGTCCAGAGACAAGAAGCAGAAGACTGTTGCTTGGTGAGAATTCTACTAGGGAAAAAAAGGTAATCAAGTTTAGCCAGATTATTGTAATTTTGATTTTTATTAGTGAGAGCTGCTTATTGTCTCCTGATCTCTCCACAAGAAGGGCATTCTATATAATATCTGGCTGTTGCAAGGAATATTTACTTTTGTTTTGTTATTACTGTAGCTTCTTGTGAGTGAGCTGAAATCTAATTTGGAAGTAGAGATCATACCTTAGGTCTTTCATTATAACACACCAACACCAACACCATATTGTGGCCCATTGAGATCATTGCATCAAATTTTATCTATCTATCTATCTATCTATCTATCTATCTATCTATCTATCTATCTATCTATCTATCTATCTATCTATCTATCTATCTATCTATCTTCTACCTATCTACCTACCTACGATCTACCTCAAAGAAATGGAGAAAAAGGAGGTCTGAAACTCCTTAACACAGGCTTCTATGGTCATTTCCATACCATCTCCTTGTCCTGCCATGAGCTGTCATGACCTATGCACTGGTCCCAGACCATGTGAGACCACTTCCTATCTAATCCCTGAAGTTTTCTCATCCCCCTCTCCACCCTATCAGTCCTCCTTTGGCTGTGAAATCAACCAGACTCATAGTTCTCAGGGCTACTTTTCTTTTTTGCATTAATGAACAAATTAGTTGACTGATTGGTCTACCTAAACACATCAGCTTCCCATTTCAGATTTAACACACATAAGGAACTGCAAATGAAAGAACTGCACTGTAAGAATTCAGATCTTATGTTTCTTCTACGGGTTTCATTTCATTTCATTTTTGTGGTTATAAACTTTTTTCCTATGACCCCACAACTGCTTTAAGAAGTGGTCAACACACCAGTTCTTATTCTGGCCTGTACAGCTGTTTCTGCTAAATGCCAAAATGCAATCATTTAGTACTAGAGGATAGTATATAGGTTTATACCAGAGGTGGGTTCCTCCCGGTTCGCACCGGTTCTATAGGAGCAAACCACTGGTGATGTCACAGTGATGTCATAGAACCGGTTCTGTCGGTGCCGGTCCATGACCGCCATCTTTTTTTAAAAAAAATTGTATTTTTTTTATTTCTGATTTTTTTTCTTCTGCGCATGTGCAGAAGCCGAGTTTCCGGCACTGCACATGCATCACCAGCTTGTTTTCGGCTTTTTGGGGGGAATTTTTTTGGAATTTTTGGCACTGCGCATGTGCGCGCGCCCACGCAGTGCGGGAGGAAGCGAATTGGTAGCGAGGTAAGTTAGAACCCAGCCCTGCAAGATAGGCTTTCACTAAATACACCATGTACTACAAATTGTAAAGGTAAATCACAAAAAAGAAAAAACGAACAATTGGATGTATGACACTTAAATTAGTATTTATTAGAGATAAATAAGAGTATCTGAAATAAAATGGAAACATGGTTTGTATTGTACTTTATACAAGATGAGAAGTATTTTGTGGTTTATGTATTCCATCTGAAGATTATTATTAGTATGATACTATTATATCAAAGAAACAGCAGAGAAAGGAGATATTAGCTGGGTTTTGTCATGTTTTTTGCACAAATCCATATTTTTCTACAGACGAAGATAGAAAATGATTGTATTAACGATAATCTTGTTTGGTAGATTAGTCAGCATAGCTTCTGAAACACTTGTTTCAGTATAGACTAATGCTGGAAAAAGCTTTAATATATGAGGGCTATGCAAAACCATTTAAAAGCCCCAATTTTAAACTCTGCTGGAAATAAGGATCTGTTTGAAGTTTTGCCACGATCACTATGCCACACATCATAATTTATAAAGCCCATTTATCCCAACTCACACAAATATGATGGCTCAATAGGGTAGGAGTATAGAATCCATATAAATATAAAAAGTTGTACCTGTACTATTTGTGCTCTAATTGTTGATGAAATCTGGATGAAAATGTAGGATGCATAGAGAGGCTTTCTACTGTATTCTCCTCAGTGTCTCATGTGTGAATTCATGTATATGGATGCAGTATGAGCAAGGAGGGGGGAAAAAACAGAGGGCTTTTTTCAGTCTGTGTAATCTTCTGTTTGCAAACCTTGCGCTCTCACTGCATGAAATTGGTGTTCATAATGTTCTTCAGTAGCACAGAACATTGAATCAAAACATCAAAAATCTGCCATTAAGATACTGGAAGAAAGTCAGTTTGATGTAGTGGTTAATGCAGCAGGAGAAACTGTTGGTCCTAGTCACACCACAGACACAAAGAACATGGGCCTGCCAGTTTCTCTCAGCCCTTGGAAACAAGCAATGGCAAGCTACTTCCCAAAAAAATTCCAAAAAAACCCTTTAGGGACTAGTCTAGGTAGGAGTCAACATGATGGAGATGAAGATGGAGGAGGAGGAGGAGGAGGAGGAGACAGCAGTCATTATATTTTGTACATGGCGCAGCTAACAAAATGCTGCAAGTTAACTATTGAATCAAATCAGCCAAAGAGACTGGCAGAGAGTGGAGATTATATTACTTCTTTCAATCTATGGACACATTATATATGTTTTATATTAGCAACCTTAAAAAACAAAGTAGGCTATTAAACTGAAGAGTAAAGAGTAGAACAAATCCATCTCCGAAACAGGAAGCCTATCTTCGAATAACTGCGATTCCATTATAGGTTCTATTTATAGATAAATTGTAATATTTATTACTTAAATTGTAAGCCATCCAGAGTCATAGAGAGTTGGCTAGCCTATAAACGGTATTGAATAATTAATGATTAAATACATACACAAATATAAAGTATCTGCAAATGCTCTGTGTTTTTGTTTTGGCTGGGTATTTTCCTAATATAAGAGAGCAGAAAGCCAAGAATGAAGCTCATCACCTTTTCAAATACCTTTGAAATGTGATCTCAGTCCAGAATTGTACTTTGCACGTATATTGACTTCTGTGTGACTGGAAAATTGGTGGCTCTTTAAAATTAATATGAAAGCAAACAGTCAGTACAGAGTCGGTGTTATAAAATGAGTAAGTGTAAAGCAGCAATGACAAGAATCTCAATTTACTGGTAATAGCGCAAAAAAGGAAATAACCAGATGGAAAAAATAATGGAACCATATTACTCATCTGACAAGTTGATATTTAATATGCAAGGTAACCAATGACAAAGAAAAAATTAATCATATATTAATTATTCCAGATGACCAAGCAGTCACAGCATGAGACAACTAACTACATCATAAACTGATCTGTATTATCAATGTGAAGGCTTCTATGCGGTAGGTATAGTATTGCAAACCCTGGAAGTAATTTATGTAGTAACTCTGACTATATAACTTTTTTCACATTTTGGGTTTTTTGCATATAAAAAAACAAAATTGTAGCTATGGCTTTTGTTTTCACCATAGTAGGTAAAATACGTAGAGTCCAGTACAACTGCTCAAGTTCTGCTGAATATTGGAAACAAAATATAGATGTTTCAGAGAGGGGAAAATATATTCAAAATGAAGTATAAAGTAGATGACAAATTCAAAAGTCTACCATACTCTGGAGAATATGTTTTCTCAAACAGTGGCAAGGTCAAGATATACTAAGCACTGATGTTTTGTAGTATAATTTAGTATTATAGGCTTTATAATATGGATTATTAATTTACTAATATCAGATGTTATTAAGTGTTGCTAATTTATTTATAAGCTTGTGGCAATATCATTAAATATTAATTCATTTTACAACATAGGGTACAGCACAAATCATAGCAAATGTGTTCCAGAACATTTTTTCCAAATGTATTCTTATCCATCACAATGCACATCATTATTTTCCAGCATTCTGTTCTGTAACCATTTTCTAGCATTAACATAACATGATTCAAAAAAATTTTGTTTTGCAGTTGTTTTTTAACATGCTGTTGAGTTTCTCACAGAATTAAATCATGCAGATATAAAAATAGCATCTATTGTAAAGAAATCAAATAAAGACCAACTTGGTATATGCTAACCAGAAGCTGTAGTTTTCTAAAAGAAAACCCTTCCAAACTTTGCAAATCATTACATGAGAAAATGCATATGATGCAGTAAACTATGTTCCATATTTACAGCAAATTTTAGATTTCAAAGAAAAATGAACTGCTGACATTTCCATGCTGGAATTTCAAAGGCAAATACGTAATAACATTCCATTTGCTGACCTCTCTAATCCGTACATTTTCAGTGTTTCCAAATAAAACAAAATGATACTCTGTGGAAAAGCATTCAGCTTTCAAGATCCCAATTCACAAAAGGATTCCTGCCAGGGAGAGGAACTGAAATGGAAAACATTGAAAGGCTCTGTTACTGTTTTTTGCTCCTCCCTGGAGAACCATAAAATGTGCAGTTTTGGCAAGTGCAGGTGTTTAATAAGAACTCTTTAGGGTTGTTTTTTCTTATGAGCTGATTTTTTTCCTCCCTTTTAGAAATGGGAATGGTGCAAAGGGATGTGGCTTTTTTTTTTCTTGAGAAACTTTGATACTTGGAAGTTAGTTTAATGTGATTGGGGTGAGGGGAAGAAGAGAAGGGGGGAAAAAAGAGAGAAGCTACAAGTCCATTTTGTTCCATGATTGATAAGATAGAAATGGTAGGTCTTTAGTGTGGTTAGGGCAACTTTATCTTATGAGATCTATATCAGGCATGGCTGCTTGTTGCTCAGTTGCATGCCAAACCCAAACCAAATTAAACCAACCCACTCTCAGGCCCCTGTGCCAACTTTATGATCAAGCTATTAGAAGCAAGGAATTATTTCCCTGGACCAAAAAAAATTGTAGCAACAGGCTGTTGTGATAGCAAATGAGCAATCTGTCTTTGCATTGCACCACCTGGATAAGGCCAGGAATGAGAAGAGTTCCTGCTCTCAGGCTGGCACAAGCCGAATGACTGATGCCTCCTAGAATTTATGACTGTTCAAGCTTCAACTGCGTACAATAACCTCTCTCAGAAAAGGACATCACATGGGATGAACTGTCTGGGACTGAGATCATTTGCAGCTGATGTATTCCACTCACAAAAATACATTCTCCTTTCAGGAGTACAGTTGCTATTGACCTCCTCGTCCACTTCTTTCCATCTCCCTTTAATCAACGGTCAACAAATTCTGGTTTATTTCTGCATTTGGAGAAAGAAAAAGTTTCACACCAATAGAATTGTCCTGTTTTATGATCCTCAGATAAACTGAAATATTTCATCATGCAAACTGAAATGGGATGCGCCTCCACTTTTCTGCAGCTATAATTCCATGCAAACTTTACATTTAAAAAAATTGCCTTTTGTATTTGCAATTTGCCAAAGCCCAACCTGCAAGACTCTTTTTTTATCTTAGGAAAAGCTCTTTCCTATGACAAACTGGGGATTATTATTTTTTTTGCTGTACCCAGTTAAATATTGCCATTTCCAACACAGGGATGTAACATTTCTGATACCAACCTAACTTATAACACAAATGCCTCCTAGCACAAACAACTGCCAAGAATTTTCTGCTAAAAGCAAAATAACCAAACCAAATGCTCTAACAAACTGTGCCTATCTCAAGTGCCTAACACAACTTTGCAAACCTAATTTTAAAAACACGGCTGAATAGAATATTATCTTACTAAGTTAAACTTTCCAAGAATTGATTGTTCAGTAGTTACAATAAAACTTCATTTTATTGGAATAAAATCACTCTCAGCCCCCTGTTCCAACTTTACCCATTTCTTTGCTTTACTGTTAATTGGTTAACTATCTTGGCTCTGGTATGTATTTATTTTTTGGATGCTTTTATTGTTTTGAATTGTTTTTACTGTTTTATGGCTTTAGAATTATATGCTGCCCAGTGTCACTTGGTTGAAATGGGAGGCTGTCGAAATTGAATGAATATATTTTGCACCTGTTTAAATGGCCTACATTTCAGGACAGAGGTGTGTTGACTTTAAAATGAAGCTTCAAGACTAAATGCCTCGCAAACATTTAACTACAATATTTGTAGCAAGAAGAAAGTAGTTGAAGCTTTCTTTGTTCTTCCCCCTCCTCCAATCCTTATGATTCTTTCTTGAAGAGCCTTTCCAGTCCAAAAAAAAAGAGCTGAACATCCTTTTTTTAAAAAAAAAACTTTAGATTTGTGTTTTTGGTAATTTCCCAAACCTGTTGATTGAATGAGGTTTCAATGCTCACTGGCTGTCTGACAAGAATGATCTCAACAATGAACCAGGCACAGTGACAGAAAATTCAATTTTATAATAATTTGTCTCTTTGGGGACAGTGAATTTGGAAACTGGATTGCCCTACCAAAATTTCAAAAACATAGGTGCCTGAATTGGACTCTTCTATGCTGGAGGAACTTATAACAAATAGCAAGCAGATAGGAAGTTAGATCTAACAATCTTTTGGAATGGTGAACAAAACCTCAGGGCTTATGCATCAAAAATGCAATGGTTTTTTCCCCCAAGCTAGCTAAATACAGCCCAATTTCTTTGAGTTCATTCCAAAATTTTCACTGCTCAGATAATCAAGATAAACAGGGGAATGTGAGGTTTCAGCCAATCGGCATGGTTTTTGGCTCTCTACTGTTTAATTTAGCCCCTGCATTAACCTCTCCACTCTCCTTAAAGGGAAGGAACTGTATTCAATGTGGTAAACCAAGCTAAGATACTATAAAAGAAAATCAGAGCCATGTCAGCTTTCCCCTCCTGTTTCAGGATGACTGCTGAGAGAGGCTTGGAGATCTGCCACTCTGATGAAAGTAATAAGATGTTCTAGGCAGCGTGCCTCTGCCTTGGAAAGAGAGGGAGCAGTGATTAGATAAACGAACCAGGACACAGATGTGATGAATGTGATATCAGGAGAGATTCCAAGGCACCACAGCTGCAACATATTCTCATGTGTTTGAAGTATTCAAACATGGACAGTGAAAGATTGAGAGAACAGAACAAAGAATCAAGAGCCACTTGTACTATTTCCTCGTATTTATTTTAAAGGGGGTTGTTGGGAGTGGGAGAAACGGTCTTGGAGAATGAAAAGGTAAAGATATAAAGTAGGGTGTTAATTGTCTCCCTCATTTTCTTTTGGCCTGTGCTTCTACCTAACAAATAGCTTATTTCATCAAATGTTTGAATTTAACACCTTAAGACAGTGATGGGGAACCTATGGCACGCGTGCCACAGGTGGCACGCGGAGCCATATTTGCCGGCACGCGAGCTGTTATCTAGCTCAGCTCCAGCGCGCATGTGTGCGCTGGCCAGCTGATTTTTGGCTCGCATGGAGGCTCTGGGAGGGCGTTTTTGGCTTCTGGAGGGCCTCCGGGAGGACGGGGGAGGGCGTTTTTGCTCTCCCTAGGCTCCAGGGAAGCCTCTGAAGCCTGGGGAGGGTGAAAAATGGGTCTACCGGGCCCACCAGAAGTTGGGAAATGGGCCATTTCCGGCCTCCAGAGGGCCTCCAGGGAAGCAGGGGAGGCCATTTTTGCCTTCCCCAGGCAGTGAATTATGGGTGTGGGCACTTGCGCATTTGCGATAGCATGCGCGCATGCACTTTTGGCACCCGAGGGGAAAAAGGTTCGCCATCACTGCCTTAAGAAATAGATACCAAAGCTGGGATTAATTCAGACATGCTGGGGGCATCACGGGTGGATACAAAATTAAAGATGGTGGTCACGAGTGCACATTTGAGACCGTGCCCTCTTTCAATGGATCCCACGCACCTGAAAGAGCAGGGCTTCTGTTATGTGATCACAATAACGGTCTTGGCTTTTTGGACAACACCCCCCATCCCTCTCAGACCCCTATTTCTCTTAGTACTTGATTAGTCAAACACAGAATGATTGGCTGTGCAATACGTAGGGAATTGTCTCAGACAATTCTTAACTTTTAACATCAGGAATTAAGTACCCTATTTGGAAAATGGAATCATAGGTGGAAATCCCTAGCCCCATATTAGTAGGATATTTCAGCCTCACCAGTCCCTTCTAAACTTTTGGCTTGAAAAAAAGACTGACAAGATTATCAAGCCTGCAGTGTAGAAGTATCACTTCCGTAGAACGGTGGGCTGGTGTGTAAATTGGACCATATGATATTGTATCTGGATGAATGTGATGCAGAATGTGATCTAAAGAAAGGCACAGCTGAGTTTGTCCTTTTTGCATCTATTTCTTGAGTTTCCTTAATTGGAACTTCTCACTCTGTGAATCTTGGCCCCAATCTGAGTTGAAATCTATCAAGTGCTGGAATATTAAGAACAACACATAGTAAATAAAGATATACCACCCAAGAAAATCATTTGCAAGTGCAATGCTAAACTCACTTGGACAGCAGAGGTTTAATCATATTCTTATTGTTGCCTCCCACAAAGATTAAAATGTAATTTACCAGAAAAAGATCACAGTAAAAAAAAGTACTACTCTGGATGAGAAAGTACACTCTGAACTTCACAGCAGTCCCAAAATAGACTGAAAAGAGGAAGCGGGTGGGGTGAGTTCCTTTCTACTTACAAAGAACTTGACTAGTGATATAGATCAAGTAAAAACCCCAACAGCAAGTGCTTACTAAAGATCCTTCATTCTTTTCCTAGTCTGCTCTATTTTAAGATCACAGTACAGGAAACTTGGCAGCAAATATTTTTGAAAGTTGCCCCTGTCACTTCCACAAATTCAAATGATTTTTAAGGGTGCACACTCATAGTAATAAACCATTTTGAAGGACCAGAGGTGGAAAGATTATTTCATAGTTTTTCAGAAGCAATGTAAGAATTGTTAGGAAGCTGTCTTATTTCTATTAAAAGCACTAAATAGCAGGACAATGCCTTCACTGGATCACCTGACTTCTTACTTGTTAAGGTAAACTCAACACTTTTGTACATTAAGAATCAGTCACACTGTAAAGCTGTTGTGAAAATATTTATGAAAAGATCATAATTCTGCATGCAAGACACACGGAATTGACCTTCAATTAGAATTGTTTGCTTATGATGCAAACCCAACAGTGCTAGTTTATGGTCTAGTGCAGCATGTAAATCCAGAAAACAGGTTTGAATAAGCCAAGGTTAACCTTGGCTTATATTTTGTGTGAATGTACCACCTAGCCCTCAAACTTTAACTCCAGTCAAAGAATTAGCACCCTTGCATCAGCATTCTTCCAGAGCCACACACTCAAGTAGTTAAGAATAGTAGTTCTTTGGTAATGGAAGTGCCTGCCTCCAATAGCTATTTGTAAATATTTAGTATCATAAAATTGACTACATCTAGTGAGGACTCTCAAGTAAAGCCCCTAGCAATGCAAAAGTAATAACAATGGCATATTTGTCCAGGTTTTTGCTTTATGTTGCATTGTAGATAAGGTCAGTATTTTTTACTGTACACATAGTTCCATCCATTTCCACTCCTGGTGTATATTGCTTGTGCAGAAGGAACGTTGTCTTACCTGAACGTTGCTTCTATGTGTGCTGCGGGAGAGTCCAAGCATGGGTTATCAATTCGTCTGATTGACCAGGGACTGAGTTGTAATTTCTTTGGCCACGCCTCTTCCTCCGGCCGAGCTCCAGTTTTTTCAACGAAGATCCGGATCTGGAGAAGATGTAGTCCATCTGATACATCGACCACTCCTGGACCCTGGACCATACCAGAACCAGGATGGGATTGGACTCTCCCGCAGCGCACATAGAAACAATGTTCAGGTAAGACAACGTTCCTTCTCCTGTGCGCTGCTTGTAGAGTCCAAGAATAGGATATACCCAAGCTAAATCGATGTTGGGCTGGAAACAGATTGGTCCAGGGTCCCCTCGGCCGGTAGGCAAACATGTCAAGCTTGTAATTTCTCACAAACAGTGATGGCGAAGCCCACATGGCTGCCCTGCAAATCTCAAGAATAGAGGCCTGCATAGCCCATGCCCCCATGGTGGCCGCATTTCTAGTTGAGTGCGCTGTTATGCGGCGAGGAGCATGTCTGGCCTGATGCTCATAGGCCAGCTTCTTCCGCTCAATCGCCAAACGGCTAGCTTGAGCCACTGAGGATCTGGATGTTGCATGGCTCCTTGGCAAAGGGAGATCCTGTGAGGGGGGGATCTTCCATGGGCGTGAGATGGACAACGTCATCAAGTCTGTGAACCATGGCCTCTGCGGCCAGTCAGGAGCCACTAGGATCACCTCTGCTTCCTCCTCCATGATCTTCCTGACGACTTGTGGAATTAGTTGGGTCGGAGGGAAGGCGTACAATAGTTCCGCTGGCCAAGGAAGTCACAGGGCATTGGTCCCCTCTGCCGCTGGAGTGCAGAAACAGGAAAAAATCATGGAAGTTGTGCATTCTGAGGGCTGGCAAACAAGTCCAGAGATGGACGGCCGAATCTTTCCACGATCTGGCAGAATAGAGCTGGGTGGAGTTGCCATTCAGATTGGTTGAGCATTGTCTTGCTCAACCAATCTGCCTGGGTGTTGGATACCCCTGAAATGTGGTCCGCCTGCAAGGAACGCAGGTGAGTCTTCGCCCAGATGCAAAGGGTCTGAGCTTCGCACATCAACACCTTGGAGTGCATGCCCTCTTGCCTGTTCACATCCGCCTTTGCCGTGACATTGTCCGTCAACAACAGGACGTGCTGATCTGAGAGGTCTGCCTGGAAATGGCAGAGCGCCAGGTGAGCTGCCCTCAGCTCCAGCCAATTGATGTCATTGAGAAGATCCTGCTGTGACCAATGACCTTGTGCTACTTTGGCATTGAGGTGGGCGCCCCATCCCAACAGGCTGGCGTCCGATGTCAGCACCAGTCTTGTTGGCTCTCGAAACAGCGAGCCCTTCTCCATGGCGGGTGACACCCACCAATCCAAAGAGTGCAGGATCTGTCTGGGAACTTTGATGTGGGAGAGGAAATTGCTGCGACCTGACCACTGGCTGGGCAGGAGTAGCCATTGTAAGGGCCTGGAATGGAGTCGAGCCCAGGGTAATATGGCTAGGCACAATATCATTTTGCCTAACAGCTGGGAAAGAAGTAGTAGAGGCACCAAATTTAATGATTTCACCTGTTGTACCATCTCCCTTATGCTGTCCCTGCGATCCTGCGAGAGGAAGACTTGAGAGGACAAAATGTCGATTACTGCCCCTAAATGGGTCAGTTTGGTGGAAGGGGTACAGTGGCTTTTCTCCCAATTTACGGAGAAACCATGATCCTGCAGGGTCTTGACTGTGAACAGTAGATCCCTCTCCACCTGCTCTAAAGATGACACCTGAATTAACACGTCATCTAGGTAATACTGCAGGCGGGTGAGTCTGGTGCGCAGGTGGGCTGTAAGAAAGTCCAGGAGCTTGGTAAAGGCTTGTGGGCTGAGGACAGTCCGAAGGGGAGAGCCCTGCATTGCCAATGGTGGCCCGCGTAGGTGAACCTGAGGAACCGTCTGTGGGAAGGTCTGATGGGCACGTAGAGGTATGCCTCCTTTAGGTCTATGGAAGTCATGAAATCTCCCTCCCTGATGCAACCAAGGATCGTAAGAAGGGATTGCAGAAAAAAACCACCCACAAAATGGCTGCTATCAACGAGCTGATCAGCACCGCGTTGCACGAAATCGAAACTCCAAGCAGCCAGCCGATATTGGGGCAAACCTCGAGTCCACAATGGCGAATTTATCTGTGCTGCGGTTCTCCTGCTGTGCTTGCCCTCTCAGCCAACACGTGGCAATGGCGGCTTTAAGGTGATCTCAGCACCTCGCTGGGTGCGGAGGCAAAGCCTCTCACAAACGCCCCAGTCATTTTCCAGCCAATTATCAATTTTCTACAATTTACACAGTCTCCATTTAAACCTAATTAAATTCAATTTAAATTCAATAAGAGAACAATAATAATAATCAGGAGCAACTCAATCTATGTCCCTCTAGGCCCGTGATGGCGAACACTTGTTACATGTTTAAATTTAGGCTGCAGCAAGGGAAGGAGAAACATATAACGTATACTATAGCCCATACAGTACGCCATTACTATTGAAAAAGTTTCAGAGTTCTGCTTCTAATGGCTGTGTTGTCTATTTTAAAATGTAAAGAAAAGAACAATGAGTTTGGAATTTTAAAAAATCAGCATGAGCTAAATTCAATGAACTTACTCATAAATAAGCCACAATTGATGGATTATTGTAGTTTACTATGAGAAAACACCTGTTACAGAGGAGTTGAAATATGCTGGCTCTCTGGCCACATGTTTGCTGCATCTTGAATGCTTGTTAGACATTCACCAGACACCTTGGCTCAAGGTTTCCATTTCAGTTCCGGAAAAGGCAGCCAAAATAGGAAGCTTGTAGAACTGCCAGGAACAAAGGCTGTAATTGTTACTGTTCATGTGCCTCTGCTTTTAAATTAAGGAGAGGCACATGTTTCCTCTGTTTATTAGATTCACCAAAGAGAGATCAGTATCTTACATGTCTGTTTTATTACAAGCCTGCACCCTGCTTCTAAGTCTGTGAATTAACCAATATGGATCCCTAAGTGTGTGTGTGGGGGGGGGGACTTCCTAACATGTCAGGAAGTTCATAGTGAAATTAAAATATCATTATTGTTCTTAGTGACCATTTTAAATCTCCAGCAGCCAGATTTCAAAACAATAAAGCCACCTAGAATCTTTCTAGGTATTTTATGCCTCCCCACCACCTACCCAATGATTGAGATAACTCTTCTATGGTCAAATCAAATGTATTGTTGTTTTTGTTTTTAATCGTCATGAATTCCAATATAGCATAGCGAGAATTCCCTCCAACAGATACAATGGCTTTGAGATGGAAAAGCTGCTGCATCATAAAAATTGCAGTGGGTGAGAAGGACTAAAAATGATATCTCATAAGTCTCTAAATTGCCCAGTTTTAACCCATGTTCACTATTACCTACTTTTGCCAAGGTCTGTCAGCATCCCAACTTTATTATTTATTTACCACCTCCTACTCCATGTTTTGTAAATACAGGTAGTCCTTAACTTACAGCAGTTCGTTGAGTGGCCATTTAAAGTTACAACAGCACTGAAAAATGTGACTTCTGACCGTTTTTCATAGTTACAACCATTGCAGCGTCCCCATGATCATGTGATCAAAATTTGGATGCTTGGCAACTGGTTCATATTTGCAACCGTTGCTGTGTCCCAAAATCATGTGGATTACCTTTTGCAATCTTCTGACAAGCAAAGTCAATGGGGATGCCAGATTCACTTAACAATTGGGTTACTAACTTATCAGCTGCAGTGATTCACTTAATAACTGAGGCAAGAAAGGTTGCGAAATGGAGCAAAATTCACTTAATGAATGTGTCAGGTTCCGATGCGATGAAAGACTCCAAACGTAGAAGATGGTTAGAAGATGGTTTATTCACACCGGTACTTATTGACACCCACAATCAACGAAAGGGGAATATACCGCTCTGTGCTCCCCCCCACCTTATAAAGCAATCAAACCCACTTAGCCACTAGCTCCGCCCACCCATTTCCCAATTAACTCATTTACCACTTAGCATAACTCAGCCCCACCCAGTAAGCAACAACTAGTAATCAACAACCCAACCACACCCCCACACACAGCCTTGTCAAGCAGCCCACAAGCAAGCCAACATTCCCGGCCACAATTCCACTGTGCAATCCTACACTCTTTAGGGCAGCCAGATGCCCACGCCCCCATTCTTCATTGCCTCATCAAATTCATACGGAGACGCCTGCCACTCCTTGCACTTCCCAGCTGTCAAAGTCAAACGGAAGCTCCTGCCACTCTCTGCGCCTCCCACTGGTCCAGGGAAGCCGCGGCACGCCTGCAATGTCATTTGAAGGCGTCCAGCATGGCGAAAGGGCTGGAGAGGTGGGTAGCTGCAGGAGAGGCTTGCACTTCGTTCTGGAGAGATGGGTAGCTGCCGGAAAGGCTCGCGCTTTGCCACCCCGCCGAAATGGCAGCCCTGAGCCGCTGGACGCGCCGGGGCTGACAGAATGTCTTTTTTCACAACAGAAATTTTGGGCTCAATTGTGGCCCTAAGTCAAGGACTACCTGTATCATTACTCTTTTCTCTTTGCCTGTTCCATAATTTGTATGGTCTATTAGACATAGGTTGTTGCCTTTTCTATTTCTAAATTAGGAAAATGAATTAATGTGTCGGTTCATATTAATGTAGGCAGGGAATGCTACCCAAATCAAGTTTCTCTTTTATATCATATAGTCTTTCTGTATTTGTGCATTTGCACATAAAAATTAGAAATTTCTGAAATGTGAATGCAAAATTAATTTGACTTAATTGATTCTTCATTGTTTGTGAATATGCATCTTTGAGACTTGATGATGATAATGATGAGTGGAATGTTGGTGAAATAAAACTGAGGGCAAGAGGAAGTGGAAGCATTATGATGAACTTGTGGAGAAAAGATGAGATATAAACACAATAAATGAGTACACTCAGAGATCTACACTCAGAGAACTAACTCTTAATATTGGAGTTAGATCTTTGAGTATAGTTGTAATTTCTCTTTCTTCTTGTGAGTATGTATTACATGTATTAAATCTATTCCACAGCACAGTTTCAACCCTTTGCAAATAAAGTCCTCATTAAATGAAAATTTTAATACATATTGAAAAGTTTTGGGCTTATCCATCTCTCACAGCCCATCTCACCTTACAGGAATGTTACTGTGGGGATAAAATGAAATAAAGATACCATTTCAGTGAGAATGACCTTTACTGTATGCAATAGATCTGCAATACTACTTGCAATTCTGACAGCATTTCTATCTTATCTACCTGTAATTTATCTATCTGTATTACATACTTACAAGGAGAAAGTCTTTATAGTACTCATATAGCAGAGTGCCTTCTAGGAAAGCTTGTAACTTTTAGGGAAACAAGGAAGATTAATTTTCAATCATTATTATCACTTAGGCCCATATTGTGAAGATAAAGAAATAGGTCGGTAGAAAAATAGCTAAGATAGATGCGCCATGACCCGTATGTTAGAGCTTCATGCAGTTAATCGTATTACTCGATTTCTTTAAATCTAACGTATCGGAAGGTTTTCCCCATAACGATACCTAATGGAGAAAGAAAATCCAAATTCCATGATACAAGGGATCCAGTAAAAGGTCTGGATTGTCTTTGTTTATGCTGCTCCTTTTTTTTTTGTAAACTTACATCTAGCCTGAATAACGATAGGAACTTTTTGGAACAATATTGAAGCTGAATGATGGTTGTTAAGACAGGAACAAACAGTGCAATCAACAGACCAACTTAAAATAGGGAAGCTGTCTCCCCAGCACCAACATTACGTCAGCAATCAATACTGTATACAGATGGCCAACAGGTTAGACTATTTGGGGCAGCTATAATTCAGAAGCTTATTATAATAAATGACATGCATTTATTTTTAGTTTTTGGGAGATAGGGAAGGCTAAAATGTTAAGCAAATAGGGCTTTGCAGTAACTGACATACTTTATGATTAAAAGACTGAGATAAAATTCATTTCAGTTTTAGTAAAAAATCAAGCTACAGAGAGTAGACAGAAAATAGCAAGGTAAATTAAAGACATAATCCATTCATTTGGGGAAAATATTCTACATGTAGAAAAGGAATAAATCCTAAAAGTTGGAATTTTTAAAACCTTAAAATAAATATAAATAAATCAAATATTATGTGAACTTCCTGAGATTAATCCAGATAAAGTTCCCAAATGGAAATCCCGCCCCCCCAAGAGATTGAATATTCAAAGAAATTTGGTCATGCTCATAGGCTCCTCATAATTTTTAATATCCCTTTGTCATTTAAGGGAAAATGCAAGACTGACAAGCAAACATGTGGATTTAGAGTTCCCATCTGAATCAGATGTTTTTTGTCATTTTTCTGAAAAATGAAGAGAAAAGACTCAGCTCCCTCTAATACCAGGAAATCACTTTTCACTGTATACTGGAAAGGACAAAAAAAAAGCCCACTTCCTGCTCCTTGCAGAAATAGACGTTTTCTAGTTATCTTTGCCATAATATTAAACTGATGCTTATGCTGAGAAAAAGGCTACTGACTTTGAATATGCACAGATTGGATAAATCTTGGTGAGGAGGGAAAATACAGGAATTAAAATGCATATTTGCATAGGCTTCAGTTTCCAGTATTAAGTTTCTAATATAGCATAATTTATAATTTAACATACTAATATTATAATATAAAAATAAGTTTGTTATTATAAAATGCAAGTTGAAAACAACTAACGCAGTTCCTGGAAAAATCACGACTTTTCTTGAGTGGATAGTATTTCAGTGGGTGAATAAACATGAGTGTTTGGATATTGGATATATCATATGGGCAACATCATTCCAGTAAAAATTGCATTTTCATTAAATGCTGAATCAAGCCTAGATCAGTCTGCAGCTAATCCTCTCCTAACTTCCCTATGGAGATGTAGAAAGAAAAGATATAAGGACTGTTTCAGTTAGAAATCAAATCCTCATTAAGCACATTTGGGAAAATTAAACAAAGAAGAAATAAAAGAAAGAGAAAGAGAATTAAATTGTTATTTGGAACTCATTGAAGAGAAGTTCTTATCAAAAAACTGAAGAGGAAACACAACTTTGAAGTAATCAGAAGAAATGAGGAACTACTAAAAATGCAATCGTTATAAAATAAATAATAGTAAGATGTTTTAAAAAATAAATGTAATTGATGTCCTTTTAAAATAGAAACAGACAAAAGTAACATATCTCACAATAAAATTAAATCACCTTAAGAGAATCTTTTGAATACTTTAATAATTTGAATTAAATTCTACAGATAAATATCAAATGCATTCAAAATTGTACTTTCCACTGTTATCAATAGAATATTTTAATTAGAGCATATTTGCAAGACAGTTCATACCTATATTTAAAAAATATGCAAGTATCAGATAAATGTATGCTGCTGTGTTTTATAACATTTAGAAATAGATAAACCTGGAATATCAGGTTCCATGTACTAAGTTTTATACCAGCACTCCGAGCTACATAAGAGACACACATATTTTCTAGGGCAATTGAACTTAATAATATCCATAATATCTCCATAACAACACCATTTTAACCAATATGAATATTGAGGCCCTATATACCAATATCCTCCAAAAACACACATTATCATTGATGCCAATAAAACACACCTTTTCTATAACCACAGACTGGTGACTTTGTATTCATTTGTTCTGACCCTCTTGTTAACTGATGCAATTAAACCAAGTATTCAGGAAACTGAACTACTTACTCAACTAGATCAATACTGTAAACAAATCAACAGAGTCAAATCAATTCCCAAGGAGAACCTATTAAAAGACAGACCACAAAAACAGAATAAGAAAATACCACTGGTTGCCACTTTCAGCTCAAACCACTCAAACCCACTATTAATAAGCAACGGACCATTGTGGACAATGACAGGAACTGAATGGAAGACCATACTAATTTACAGACAGCAATGCGATCTGAAACAGATTCTCACAAGCAACAGGAAACAACAGGACAATAATACTAACATGAGAATCAAATCCTGTTACAAATGTATATATGTACACCAGGGGTGTCAAACTCACGTTGTCACGGCGGCATCACATGACGTATCGGGACTTTCCCCCCCTTCGCTAAACCGGGCATGGGCGTGGCCAGCACGTGACGCATCCGGCCCACAGGCCGGGAGTTTGACAGCCCTGGTCTACACCATCACCAGCCTCTACACATACATACAAAACAAGATAAAAGGGGCTTTCCCATGTTTATCTTGCAATGTAATATCTGCTACTATTTGCCAGCAGAGCCCCATTGGATTCTACATAGAACAAATGGGACAAACTTTCAGCTAAAAAATACTGAGCATAGGTTGGACCTCTGGATTCAAAAAAGGACAAAGTAACATTAGAGCATTTCAACTTCCCAGGAGACATGGAGACCTGAAAGTGAGCATTTTGGAAGAAAAAGGCTATAATAGCATGATTAACCAAGAGATTGTTGAACTTAACATACAACCAAAAGTTTCAGACTACCTCAAGATCTCAACAAGCACATTGTGTTTTTAACACATTTCAATTGTTAATTTGATTAGGTACTTTCAAGCTGTCTCATGTGTAACTTAGCATCTACATAATCAACCTAGCTTCCTTCCCACACAAAAACAACTCGCACCAATTTAAACCGGACTTCAATTTAGCTACTCTATATGTGACGAAGTGAGTGGTAGCTCACAAAAACGTATGCCTTTTAATAAATGTGTTAGCTGGAAAAGGTGGTACCAGACCCCTTTTGATTTTAAAGTATCTATCTCATTTGAAATTTTATATTTACTTTTATTTCTTTATACACACCCACTCACACAAATAGTAATCATAATAATATCGGTGGTTTTTAAAAGAAAAAAAAATGAAGGACAGGTTTGTTATTTTCGGTTTGTGGTTTGTCTCTATCCTCATATCTTTAAAAGCCTGCCTTTCATTCTCGGTGAACAAAATGTCTAGACATCCAAATTAAGAACTAACCAATAATCAACCGGGCAAACTGACCTTTCTGCATACAAGGTCAGTATCACATAGACGTACAGTGCATACGCTCGTCTAACCTGCATGGAGCTGGAGACATTTATTTGTGCACAAAAATATTGATGTTGCTAAGTGATATGCAGTCAGTTGCTAACAGAACGTCTTTGTATTTATTTATTTGTTTATTTGTCTCATCTCCCTCACATAAACAATGCCAAAGAGTTGAAGAGTAGTGAGGAATATCCAGACTTTTCTACTTAACATCGTTATTTACTACAATATCAATATAAACAAATCGAGGGGAAAAAAGAATCTTACACAGTAGCTTTGTAGCCAACGTGTACTCCAGCAGGAGTCATATCCAGATCTATCACCTAGAGATGCCATTTCTTTTGAACTTTTAACTTACGAGTTGATCCTAAGATGACAATTATTTTTGTCTGACTAGTTATTTTACAGATTTATATGCTATCCTTTAATTAAAGTGTATCGGGTTGGCTTATAAAATATATAAAATAATATTATAAAAAGCAATGAAACTATTGTAATTAAAATAGATAAAAGAGCAGCATTAAAATTACATGTGATACTAAAAGGCCTGAGAACATTCAAAGATCTTTGTGTTATGTGGAAAACATGTAGCTTAAGATACAATGGGAATTTAGAAAAATAATTTGATAAACTGCAAATACAAGCCAGGATGTCTTGGGCCATTTTTCCAATCAATTCTTCATGCCATCTCATTTACTTCAGATGGAGCAGAAGGATTTGAGGAGGATTCCAAAAGTTGTTCTAAATGCAATCATAATTCAATAAGAAAACAAACAATTTACTATTTATGGGACTTACAGATTAATGCAAGTATTTTGAATTAAGAATCTATTTGTCAATTACAATCTATTGTATAAAATATACAAGACTTTGAAGATACGTAAGATGCACAGAAATGCAGGATTTCTAGTCTGGAAGTACAGTTACTTCCAGACTAGACACACAGACTAAACACACAGGGACAAGCGTAACCTCACTAAGTACAACATTACATCCTTCTGCAGTTATGGCCATAGTGATGTGTTAGAAAGTCCAACGATGAAGCTGTTCAAAAACTATATGTCTTTGCTCATAGTCCACAGTCCATCGGCGAAGCTTAAAATCAAGAGGTTGCTGATTACAAATAAAACAAAACAAATTAAAGCCTAATTCAGCCCATGTTCATCTAATTCACTGTGATACAAAGAGTATTCTACAGTTCATGCCTGTCACATTAATACTATTGTGCATTGTCTTAAATGTCTAGGAATATGACAACAACTCTCCTGTCTTGTGACAAGGGAACAGCTGCCCAAGCAATAGAAATCTGTGTTATTTGCTATAAAAGTATTCCTGTGACCAGCTGGGCCTTCAAGCTGGTTCTCCATTTATATTTAAAGTATTAATATTAACATTAAGACATTTCATGAAAAGAGGAGAAAAAATTGAACATAGTATGGGCAAAGGAAGGAATATAAGTTCTGATGTATCAGGTATTTTGTAATAGGTCAGTTCATGTAGCACAGGGGTGTCAAACTTGCAGTCTGCAGGCTGGATGTGTCACGAGCTGGCCATGCCCACCCCTGTTTTAGTGAAGGGGGGGAGTCGCAATACGTTACATGACGACAATGTGAACCCCCGATGTACCACAATACCAACGAAAATTCAGCTTGTGCAGTGGCAGTGTCTAGCAAAAAACTTTCTAATGCTGAAATGAAAGGGAAATTATGGGAAAATTCCATTGTACCAAGCTTCATATATAAACTTCATACTCAGGTTCATATCAGAGCATATTTATCAAAAAATTTACAAATACAGGTAGCCCCACCTAATAACCACAATTATTGGAATTTAAGGCATAAATTATTATAATCATTAAGTGAGATGCTCATGTGACCACTTCACTTAACAACTGCATTGGTTGTTAAAAGGACGGAGCAAAAAGCTGCCTGCCACGTGAGGGTAGGCAGCTCCTTAGTTCTTTGTGCAGAAGGAAACTCCTTTCCTGGGGGTGGGACTTGGGTTGAATGGGGATTGGATCTTTGGATCACTGTCAGTGCAAATGGGTTGCCAAGCACCCAGATCACAATCAGGATCTCAGGGGTGCTGCAATGGTCCTAACTTTGTGCATGGGTCTTAAATTTCTTCATTCAGCACCATCATAATTTTGTACAATTGCTGAACAAATGGTTGTTAATTGAGGTTGTTAATCACTCAATCTGGAGTATGGCACTGAAGAAAACAGTGCCTTAGGGTAGGAATAGTGCCAGAATAAATGTGAAATGTGCATGTTCTAAAAGCTGAAGGTTAGTTAGACTCTCGCCCTAGTAGGGTAAACAGACCACAAAATAATGTGACACTTAAAGCCAATGTGATATATTGGTGAAACTGTTGGATTAGGATTGTGGGGATCCAGAATTCAAGATCACTGTCAGCCATGAAAATCACTGAATAATTTTGAGTCAGTTTCTCTCTTTCAGCCCAACGTAGCTCACAAGATTATTGTTATAGGAGAAAAAATGGGCATTGTTGTATGTAGCTGAGTTTGTTATATTGTTATATATGCTGATATTGCATAGTGAGTGCTGCAAAGCACTACGGAACAGTATACAAATCTAAGTGCTATTGCATTGTTATGTATGCATGAGTTTCGTATAATCTCAGGACTTTTCACTATAACTCTACCAATTTCATATTTTCTTATTCCTTCAATTTTTAAAAGATTCATAATTTTTAACTTTATGCCTGCTTCACCCAATGAAAAAATATTACTCTCCAAACAAGAGCATATTGCTAGTGGCAAATATTCTATAACAAAACTAAAGTTTATTTTTCCAATAATTAATCCCATCCTAACAAGCAACTGAAACAACTGCTAAAGCCAAAGGCACGTAGTGGTAAATGTTATACTATATAATGACACAATACAGCCTTTTCTTCAGTGGCAACAATGCAAGATACACATATACGTACACGTAATAAATAATTGTATGCAAGATACATCCATCATTTCTAGAAAGAATATATACGGTATGTTATATTGCAGAAGCTTAGTATATACGAACTGTTTTACAAAATTGGACTGCTTATATTCACCAATCAAATCTAAGTATAATACAATCATATTGTTGCTGCCATAACACATCTGCAATGCTAGTATAAAACAGTATTGCATAGTGATAGTAATCCACTGTATCTAGAGTAATAATGTACTGATGCACCAAGAGATCTTATGATTAGTTTATAGATAGACATGACATTACAGACTTACTAGGAATGCAGAGAAAGTCTTATACTTTAGAAAATATCAGGGTTTCAATTACAAAACTTGTTATTTTGGATTCCTTATCTGTACTGAATCTGTGCCATGATTCTGCCTGTGCAAAATAATAAAATTATGGCTTTCCTATGTCTGTCCTACAGTACTGCTTATATTTTATGCCAAAGCAGTCATTTGAATTAAGTACAGAATAACAAATTATCTATAATAATCACAAAATAATAGTAAAAATATTAGCGTTTTCTTTCTAGATTTTTTTTAAAAAAACTCTTATGTAATCCTAAGCTTTGATTAACTTCAAATGGCCTGTTTTCTAATTGTTAAATGACTGTTTGGCACCACCAAGCTTACACTCAGTTTACACACCTCTATCCTTTTCCTCAAGTTTGAGCATTCCTTCTCAGGCCTTTTTCTAGTGAATAATAATGTAATCTGCTACACTTATCTATGCAAGTCTTTAATAGAGCATGATAATTTCTGCAACAATGTTTTAAATGATGTTTTGTAATTTATAGTTAAAAGACAATCACAAATAATTCCAGACCCAAAAATGAAGAAGAAAAAAACAGAATCCCATTGTTAATTTGTAATCATCTCTTCATGTTATACTGTACACTATTGCTTAAAAACAGGAGTTGATGGTAAGAACAGACTGATTATATAAGCACTACTCAGATAAAATACCAAGTTTTTAGATATTTTTAGGCCATTCAAAATCATAATTAGTTTGTGATAGTTGAAAACAAGTAAACTACTGAATTAAGTGTAGTTTTATTTATACAGTACATCGGTCAGTCTAAAGAACTACATTTAATTTCAAACAGGCTATATAGGAGAGAAAGATAACAAAAATTTGAACAAGTACAGCAAATTATTCTTACCTAATACCATGATACATTTATTTATAACTTTGTATCTCATAAGGAGTACTAATTATACATTATAGAGCTCCTGCGGGAAAAAATAAACACATTCGCAATGTGGATTTTACACCTCATTTTCTACCATATGGGCATTCTGTAATATTATAGCTTTTTAAAATTAAAAAGTCCAGTAAAAACAAAGGTAATTAGCTCAAGTAACATAGAATAACTGTAAAATTGTATTTAGATTATTACTTTCCAACAAAAATAAATTAAAATAAGCCAACTCAGAATTTGATCTATATTTTCATAAAATGAGAATATAGCAATAGCACTTAGACTTATATACTGCTTCATAGTGCTTTACAGCCCTCTCTAAGCGGTTTACAGAGTTCAGCATATTGCCCCCAACAACCTGGGTCCTCATTTTACCGACCTCAGAAGGATGGAAGGCTGAGCAACCTTCAGCCTGGTGAGAAACAACACGAACAATTACCAAATTGTTCAAACGTTATTAATAAGGATCTGCATAATTTTTAATGTTTCAATAACATGGTAAGTTTCAGAATTCACCACTATGTATTGATAATTTTCCCGATAACTATTGGGGATTCTGTTGTATAAAAGAATTTATTGGAAATGTAATCGGTTCTGCATCTATTGTATTTAATCCACCTTTGTATTGCTTTGTCCTAACTTAAATCTGCCCTTCTCTAAAGATATGACATCCTTGCTTGAAATATGCCTTCAATTCCATCTTCGCTTGACAAGTCTAGTTTATGTGAAAATGTACATTCTTGCCCATCATTGTCCAACATTCACAACTTGGTTTAGCTCTTTTTTTCTTCCTAAATTTGTAATACTCAAGATAGCGAATAACAATTTATTGTGGGTTATTAGGATAATTTGGACAGCATAACAGCCTCATAGGGATACTAACAACTGGTTGTAATATGGGAGAAAAATAGCTCCTGTGAATAGTTATATATGACTTAATAAAATATTGTATTAAAAATGGACCAGTTCATTGTGTTTCATATTCTGTGGCTTTTTAAATTGCTGTTAAGATATGTTGTGCAATAAATTAAAAAGTGGGTAATAAAAAATAAGGGTTTAGTTTTGGGGAGAAATGCAACAATCTGAATAAATGTAAGGGACACATTACTCTTATCACAGTGATGGCGAACCTTTTCGGCACCGAGTGCCGAAAAGGGAGCACACACACTCATCTGGGCCGCGACCAGGAAGAGGAGTAGCCCAGGGGGCATGGGCGCACTATAAAATGTACTTCCGGTTTCCAGCATGCGCATGCGCACTGGCCGGCAAGTCTTCTGGTTACTGCTGCGCATGTGCATGCGCCGATCAGCTGGCCGGCGTGCATGCTCATGCTGGAAAATGGAAGACCAGCTCTTCCGGTTTCCGGCACTGCCACACGCACAAAGGCCAGCTGATCATCGCATTCGCATGCGTGCCAGAAACCCGGAAGAGAAATGGGCGACGTCACATATGCCAGGCGACATGGCTTCGGGCATGCGTGCCATAGGTTCGCCATCATGGCTCTATCAGATGACATTAATAGATAAAGAGATGAAAAGTGATTGGCTCATTGAGAGTCCTGAAAAGAAATAAAGTTAATATTAGTCTTATGGTTTAAATGTAAGTCTATTTGTGCATATACATGGAAAAGGAATGAATAGAAAAACATAATTAACTGGATTGCTTATGATGAAAGAATGAAACAATTACAAAAATGTAACAATAATTACAGGTTACAAATATGGGACATTTTTATTAATGTTAACAATGGATTTTGAAAAAAGCATATTATACACAGAAGAAAAATACATGAAGGTAATAAGAATAAAAGAAGAATGACAGCAGAAAAGTAAAATCCAAAGCAGTCATTTTAAATTAAGTATTAGAAAATAAATTCCTCTCGCAACAACATGAATGAAAAGTGGCTATTAGGAAACATTGTGTGAAAGCAGCTTTGAAAAGAGTCATTTTAATAAAGTGTTACAGAAGTGTGCTGAGTTACACTAAAGGAAAACATCCTTGATGAAAAAATGACTTGAAAAAAGCTATGGAGAGAAAAGATGTATATCAGAAAATACCGCAAAATAATGAAGATGAGACAAAGATATTGGACAACGTATATATAGAGAAAAAAACAATTGTAAAGAATGTAGCCAAAAAAGAACATGAAATAGTTAAGAATATAGGACAAAGAAAATCAGGGTGCCTACTTGGGGGTGGGGTGGGGTGAATTTGTCTTCCCCAGAGTTCCCCAGATGGGGCCAAGCTCTCAAGCTGGGCCACAAGTGCCATCAGACTCCCATAAGCACCAATCCAACAATGCCTTTTAGTGCAGATGAGATAATTTAGATTACGTTTGGTCAGTCAGAATCATAACTCTCCATATAATACTAAAAATGACTGCATTTGCATTTTTTTTTGTATTTTTACCTGCTACATGAAAGGTTTTTGTACACCTATTGCTCAAATACAACCTGATCCCAACCCCCAGAACATAAGAGAGATTTACAGAGCAGTTTTGATGAAAAAAATATAAAGTTTTGGAAGCAGATGAAAAGGAGCCTCCAGCAGACTGAGTTGTATAAAGAATAAAAGCAATGCAATCATTTGGGATGAAATTAAAATGAGGGAATGCTTGAAGGCATAATTTGGAGATTGGTATGAATACATTAGAAAAGTGATATGCTGAAGAGTAGAATTGAAATATATGCTATAAATGTTAGTATCCAAGAAAAAAAAACTGATGAAAAGGAAGTAATACTTTGTGTTGAAAAATGGCAAGGCTATAGATACAGGGAAATAGTGTACCTGAAGAAATGCTAAAATATGGATGTGGTTTGTTTATGGAATGATTGACTTGTTTAATGTAAGTACATACATACTTGCTGATTAGAAGAATCCTGTCATTGTTTTCTTTTTCAAGAATAAATGTAAAAATTATAGGGTGTTTCACATTCCTGGGGAAGGTGTTTTGTGATGTTCTGATTGATGGATGATAATGGACGTTGGTTCTTACCTGATACATCCTTTCTCATGCGGCCGACAGGGGAGTCCAGGATGGGTCATCTCTAGCCTTCTAGCTCTATGACTGTATTGAATAACTGAAGACACACCTCCCTGGTCACTGTCTCCAGTTGAAAATGAAGTCAAAGCGAATCAAGAAGAACTGCATTCAAACTAAAGAGAACTCTTGAACAAGAAACAACAACCGTGAAATGAAAAACCAACCGCCACTACCACCCGGCGAGCCACAAGACCACACACCGGGTGGGGCTGGAGTCCCCCGTCAATCCGCATGAGAAAGGACGTATCAGGTAAGAAACAACGTCCATTCTCCATGCTCTGATCGATGGGGGAGTCCAGGATGGGACATACCAAAGCAGTTTGGCAGTCTCAAGGGTGGGAAACGGTCTGGTCCAGAACTTCTGCCTCCACTAAAACTCGTTTCTTCAGACGAGGCATCAACATCGAGACGGTAATGTCTGATAAAGGGAGATGGGGATGACCAGATCGCTGCCCGGCAGATCTCCTCTACTGACGCCTGAGAAGCCCAGGCTGCAGAAGTGGCCACACTCCTAGTCGAGTGGGCCATGATGCCCCCAGGCACCGGGAGTGACTGAAACTCATAGGCCTTGGCTATACAGGCTCTCAGCCACCGATCCACCATGGAAGGTGTTACCTTTTGGCCAAGAGTTGACGGCAAGAATGAAACAGTGATTCCGACTTCTGGAAAGATGAGGACCTGGAGATGTAAATGCGGAGCGCCCGCCTCATGTCCAGAGTATGCCACTTGCATTCCAAGGGGTGAGTAGGCCTTGGACAGAAGTCAGGCAAGATCAACTCCTGAGCTTGGTGAAACCAGGAGTTGATCTTGGGAAGAAAGGGGGATCCAGCCGCAGGACCACCCTGTTAGAATGAAAAACACAAAGGTCCCTATGGACCGACAGTGCCGCCAACTCTGAGATCCTCCTTGCTGATGTGATAGCCACCAGGAAGACCACCTTACATGAGAGGAAATGAAGGCTGGCCTCCCTAAGCAGCTCGAAGGGAGGAAGGGTGAGGGCCTGCGGAACCTTTGATATATCCCAAGAGGGGAACCTGTGAACCACAGGTGGCCTAAGGTTAGAGGCCCCCCTGAAGAAAGAGCGTGCCCTGGGGTGACTAGCTAGGGAACCCAGAGGGGAGATCTGCAGGACCAAACCCAACACTGCCACCTGGCATCTCAAAGTGTTGGGGGAAAGACCCTGAACCAGGCCCTGGTGGAGTAAGTCTGAAACCGGATCCTGATGCCACCCGGTGCACCAGGCTGAGAAGGAACGCCAGGTCACCTCATAAATACGAATCGTGAATGGCCGCCTGGTCACCTGGATGATCTGGATGACCCCCCGAGACAGATTCTCTCCCCTCAGCATCTGCTGCTCAACCTTCACACGGTGAGTTGGAACCACTGCGGCTCTGGATGGAAGACGGGCTCTTGGGACAGAGCGACTTTCTCTGGTGGAATCCGCCAAGGACGGGCGACTGACAGACCTACGAAGTTGGCTAACTACGGCCTCCTGGGCCAGTAGGGTGCTACCAGAATGATCTCTGCCTTCTCCAGCAGGATGTTCCTGATCACCGTTGGGATGAGGGGAAAGGGAGGGACTGCATACAGCTCAAAGAGGCTCAATTAATCATTAATATTATTTTATCTAGCATTTTAGATGTGTCTTAATATTTTTATTTAAAAACAGTTTTACATCAAAGTAAAGGAGACTCTGTTCTTAAATATTTCAATTTAGAGATCAACAAAATAATTTTTCCTTTCAAATCGGTCTTGCTTCACATGTCATTAAAACTATACAAATTACACTAATGACACTGTATGTCCAAATGATTAAATTTTCTTTTCTACCATTCATTTGAAGTGAGAGTATTTCTAGCATCTCTGCAAATAGCACAGACTGATTTACTTTAATTTCAAACAGCAGCTTTTTTGAAGCAGACTAATAAATTACCATAGTCGAATCCCCTATTGAACTTCTGGAAAGCACTGTAAATATATTTAGCAACCTGCTGCATAAACATAACTAGCTTTCAACTAGCACTGATGTCTTTCAGAAAATGTGTTAGTTATGTTAGAAAGGAGAGAAAGGATTCAGAAAATGCATTTGACTGCCTATTTCCATCTGAAAAAAAAATAAGTGCATGATATCACAGACCAATTTTGTTTTCTTCAAATAAAACCTCTTAACTACTTAAACTTTCTTTAAGAGACAAGCTTAGTGGATCCGATTCATGTAATGCTGATTTATTTTGAAATAAGTCTCCTATAAAATTTGGCAAGACCATAATCAATACAAAAACACTGTTTTAAAACAGTTGCTTCCTTTAGTCTGGACTGTAGATGCAGAGCTGTGCAAAACAGATCTAACACAGCCATTTCATTCATGAGACAGCTGTTTTGAGCAGCTTGTACATAATACAAAATGTGACTGTTCCAGTTCTTTTGGCTTGGATTTATTTTGGGTAGAAATTTTAGGTGCTGTTATTGGAAGCTGTCTTGCTCCCATAACAAAAGATTGGGATGTAATGTCTGGAAATCTTCTGCCTAAGCCAAAACAGACCAGTCAAAACAGCCAAAACAGACCCTAGTACTACTGGCTTAGTTTGGTGGCATTTTGGAGCAAAACAGCAGGTATTTAAGAAGCAGGTGGCATGGTGAGCAATCAACTGGATTCCCCACTGGACAGGTGCTTCTGTTGGACTGTTGGTGACTTGGAGTAACTATTTGCCTACATGCGTCTGAGGCAACTGTCAGAGCCTTGATTCCCGTTTTAGAATAGATTTTTTGGGGAGGTTTAGTTACAGTTTTGATTTAGTGTAGTGAGGTAATTATGTTTAGATAGAAAGAAAAAAGAGAGACAGATCACTCCACCCATCCCCTGCTTTTGAAATCAATCTCCTTCTGAGTTTAAAATAAAACTCCCCCTCCCTTTTTTTAAAAAAAAGTTTGCTTGCTAATTTGGGAGGAATTAATTTTTTCAATTAATTGGGTAGGTGGGTGTACTGGCCCTGATAGTCTCCTGCTTACTAGAGATACAGACACATGCATCACAGCCCCTTTTAATGTTTGTGGGTATTTTTTAAGCCTTTCTTCTAAGGCTGTTCACTACTCCCACCTCCCAGTTTAGGACAAAATACATTCACCAAACAAAATCTCTCTTCCAATAAAACACTACTGAATACACAATAGCTGGGAATTAAGTCAGTTAAATAGGTCTTGAGAGGAAGAGCAGTTGAGAAGGGATCCAGTACTGATTAACTTGTTATGTTTAGATACTTAGGCACTCTGGGATCCTATTGATGCCACCCATGGTGTATTTTATTTGTTTATTTATTTATTTGTTTGCTTGCTTGCTTGTAACATTGGTATCCTGCCTTTCCTTCAGGAACTCAAATCAGTCTCCATACAACTGCCTCCTATCATTTTCCTCCACAATATCTAACATATGAGGTAGGCTGGGCTGGGACAGAGTGACTGGCAAGTCACCCAGTCACAGGGGTCTCCAATCTTGACCACTTTAAGACTTGTGGAGTTCAACTCTCAGAATTCCTCAGCCAGCTTTGCTGGCTGAGGAACTCTGGGAGTTGAAGTCCACAAGTCTTAAAGTGGCCAAGGTTGGAGATCCCTGACCCAGTGAACTCCCATTGCTGAAGATGAACTTCCATCTAGATCTTAACCATTACACCACACTAATGTGCATTTGTTTGTTTTGCTGCAAAGGTATGTTTGAACTTGTTGGTTTGTGAATCTACAGTTCTTCAATCTGTTAGCACCACAGGTCCAAAAAGGAGATATTTTGATGAGCAAAGAAGTGTATATGACTCATAATTACCATTTTGTTCTGTCAAATCTATCTACTTTACATTTAAGAGGTCAGCCAGTGAACCAATGTTTCCTACACTGGTGCTTCTCTCCCGAATGGCAACACTTATTTTCTTTCTTTTTCTAATCTTCTTTGACAAAAACTGAAATTGTACAATCAGCCCTTTCCTCCTGCATTTTAGGAAGTCTGGATAATCCCAGATGATCCTTCAATACAGGGAGGCTGGAGTATTGCAATTGCCTCTTAGTCATGAGATTGGATATTTTTATTGCTGTTAATGTTTTCATATGTAACTCTCTGTTCCATCAGAATATTTCCAGCTGCTAATTTTTAACAGATTGTAAATCTTAATCCCAATATCTTTAAAAGCAGTATTGAGTGTATTCCAATAATACATGCCCAAAGTGACAAAAGAGTGATTAATTTTACCCCGTCAAGGTAAAGAAGCAATTGAGGCACAAGATGGATTTGTGTGAAGGCTTTCTTAGCTACAGCTGCCACCTGTAATTTTTCCAGGAGTTGAGAGATTAATAAGATCCCTACATTATAACAATCATAAAGAGGGAAATTTAACCCCATATGGGAGCCCAGATGAAATGTTCCCAGCCCAGAGAGGTCAATCTTTCCCCTGTCAACACTCACAAGACCCAACCACAGAGAAAGGAGAATTGTGAATGGAATGTGCACCTGGAATGGAGGGGAATCTTGGCAGCCCAGAACTTTCTCAGGGAGGAGACAGTACATTCCAGAGAAAAACCCAAATTAAGAGATTGCAAAATACCAAAATGGATCGGGAAGGGAAAAAGAGGTTCAAAGTATCCATATGCTAGAACAGTGATGGCGAACCTTTTTGTTGCTGCGTGCCAAAAATGACAGCGCGCTCCCGCTATCGCGCTCCCGCGTGCCAGTACCCATAATGCAACACGCCCCCCCCACATGCGCAAGCAACCCCTGCCACGCGTGCTGCACTGCACATGCGCCTCGCCCTCCTCCCGGCGAATTCAAGCGAGAGGACTCACTTAGGTACGGTTGAGCGGTCTCCCGTCCTTGCCTCACTTCAAAGCTTGCCCCGGCCCCAGCAATAAATAGTCCCTCGGCCTGCGCAGTTCCGAGCCCACTAGACTGCGGCGCTGAATTCAAAGCGAGCGGACTCGCTTCTAAGCGGTAGAGCGTGCCTCCCGCTTCTATCTTACTCATAAAGCCGCTGTCAGCCTCGCCTCTTATCTTATCACTTCGCCCGTGCCCTACCTGCACACCGGAGGCTGCAAGCTTTGCTGTGTGTGTGTGTGTGTGTGTGTGTGTGTGTGTGTGTGTGTGTGTGTGTGTGTGTGTGTGTGTGTGTGTGTGTGTGAGAGAGAGAGAGAGAGAGAGAGAGAGAGAGAGAGAGAGAGAGAGAGAGAGAGAGAGAGAGAGAGAGAGAGAGAGAGAGAGAGAGAGAGAGAGAGAGAGAGAGAGAGAGACGAGGGAGGGAGCGTGGAGCTCCAATCCCAGGCCTGCTGAAAGAGGTACAGCCGGCAGGCACAAATGGGAGGGGCGGGGTGAGACCAGGCTCCCCTAGTTGAGAAGCCCCGCGCGGCCCGGCTTCAGAAGGTTGCCAGGTAAGTTTTGCGGTGGAGTGGCTCTCCTCGGAGAACCGAGGACTTCAGCCCGCTCCTCCACCTGGACTCCCATTGCCCAAGGAGAGCCGCTCTGCCGCAAAACATTCCTGGCAGCCTTATGACGCCGGGCCGCGCGGGGCTTCTCAACTAGGGGAGCCTGATCTCCCCCGCCCCTCCCCCTTCTGCCTGCCGGCTGTACCTCTTTTGGCAGGACTTGCGCTTGCCGGTGCAGTCATCCTGGGACTTCCCATCCCCGCTCAAGCAGGCTTCTGCTGTGTCCCCAAGCCTCTTGTGGGGAGGGAGGGAGAAGCCCCAGCCTGCTGTTCCTGCCTCCCACCTCCTTGCGCTTGAGCGGGGATGGGAAGTCCCAGGATGACTGGCAGCTCTGCTCCTTTTCCTCTTGATGGGTTCCAATGTGCCATCTCGCCCCTCGCAGCCAGCAGAAGGAGAAGCTGCCAGGGGGGGGGGGATCCCCAGCCCGTTTTTCCTGCAACTGCCGTGGAAACGGCAGTATGTGAACAGCCACCGGGAAGTGCAAGGGGGTGGGAGGCAGGAACAGCAGGCTGGGGCTTCTCCCTCCCTCCCCACAAGAGGCTTGGGGACACAGCAGAAGCCCGCTTGAGCGAGGATGGGAAGTCCCAGGATGACTGGCAGCTCTGCTCCTTTTCCCCTTGATGGGTTCCAACGTACCCTCTCGCCCCTCGCAGCCAGCAGAAGGAGAAACTGCCAGCGGGGGGGGGAGAGAAGCCCCAGCCCGCTTTTCCTGCAACTGCCGTGGAAACGGCAGTTGTCCCCAAGCCTCTTGTGGGGAGGGAGGGAGAAGCCCCAGCCTGCTGTTCCTGCCTCCCACCCCCTTGCGCTTGCCGGTGGCTGTTCACATACTGCCGTTTCCATGGCAGTTGCAGGAAAAGCGGGCTGGGGCTTCTCCCCCCCCCGCTGGCAGCTTCTCCTTCTGCTGGCTGCGAGGGGCGAGAGGGTACGTTGGAACCCATCAAGAGGAAAAGGAGCAGAGCTGCCAGTCATCCTGGGACTTCCCATCCCTGCTCAAGCGGGCTTCTGCTGTGTCCCCAAGCCTCTTGTGGGGAGGGAGGGAGAAGCCCCAGCCCGCTGTTCCTGCCCCCCCATCCCCTTGCGCTTGCCGGTGGCTGTTCTCACAGTGCCGTTTCCACGGCGGTTGCAGGAAAAGCGGGCTGGGGATTCTCCCTCCCTCCCCACAGGGGACGCAGTAGAAGCCTGCTCGGGCAGGGAGACAGGGAAGCCCCAGCCCGCCCGTCCTTGCCACCGCCACCCCCCTCGCCCCTGGCGTCAGCGCTTCCCTGACAGTGGCAGGAGCAGCTGGCGGGGCCGAGGGGGCGATGGCAGGCTGTGGAAGCAGACCCTTAGCACTAGCTAAGAGGCAACAGCAGCTCCTCATCCTCCTGCTAGCGTCGCGCTCCAGGCCTCCCCCTGCAGCTAGTCTTCTGGTTACCGGCATGCATGCGTGTGCAACAATCAGCTGGCAGCTGTTCTTCCGGTTTCTCGCACTGCCGCACCTGTGAAGGCGAGTTGATTGTTGCGCACGCGCGTGCACCAGTAACCAGACTAGCTGGCCGGTGCGCATGCGTAAACTGGAAACCCGGAAGAGGAATGGACGATGCCGCGCGTGCCAGCCGACATGGCTCCGCGTGCCACCTGTGGCACGCGTGCCATAGGTTCGCCACCACGGTGCTAGAATATCTGTATCTATATCTATATCATCTATATCATCTATATCATCTGTCTATCTATCTATCTATCTATCTATCTATCTATCTATCTATCTATCTATCTATCTATCTATCTATCACGTACATGCCACCTATCTCCCCTAATATATTTATTAGGGTAGAGAATTACAGCTTTAATTTGGCAAGATTGGATTCAATTAGATTTCACTGCATTGTCTTTTTGCTTGACCAGACAAGAACCAACATCCATTTATTCAGTTACATGCAGTTTCTAGAGTCCTAAATTAAGACTTTGACTAGCACTTATCAGTAAAAATGAAGCCATCGCTGAGCTAGAATTTAATTGAAGTTCGTTTTGTTAGGCCTATACTGTACATATGACCTGAAAAAAAATATTGGCAACCGCTATGTGGCAGAGTTATAAATTCCCCTCAGCAACTCTTTGCTGCAATCTATTAGTTGTCCAAATTTATGTAACTTAAGATATGATAGGCTCAGTTTTGTCCTATATCATTATACTGTAGTTATTCCTATTTGGAATATGAAGAGTTATTCAGAGTCTGGGTTCCTGAAGTGCAGTATTAAAAAAAACTTCAGTGGTATGTTTCAACCTTCCTATTTTTTCAAGATGCTCAATCAATTGGGAAAGCCAATATTTCCAATGGGATTTCCCCCCATGAAAATAGCAGTGGTTTGAGTAATTTTCACTGGAACCGTATCTAGATAAAAAGTTAAAATCTCTCTCTCCATGTGCCACGGTTCTGATCCTGGGGGGAAATAGTAGCTATCTTTTTTTAATGTGCTCATAGGCACTTTTAACTTTCTGTTTTGAAATAATCTTTAGTGAACAAAATATTAAAGTAAGATTTATCCAGACAGCAGTCCATTACTCCTTCCCTAACACACATACATAAAGCAACTTGCTAGATGCTAGAGCAGAAATTGGTCAGAACGCAATATATGGGGGTGGGGAGAGAGAGAGACAGAGAGAGAGAGAGAGAGAGAGAGGGCGAACATAAGTTACGTATAAATTTGAGAAATGGAAGCCATTTCTTTGAACTGTTCGATAAATGGTGTTGGCCAAAGATGAAGACAAAGCTGAAATCTTGTTTGAATTCTCTTTTGAAGTTATGTATTGCAAAGTCACTGAATAAAGATTTGCCTGGTTAAAGAACTATTAAAAGTATTGAGAGTGGGAGGTGAGTAGGAAGGAAAAATGCAAATCATTCAAACATTTAAATAATATCTTGCTAGACACAGTATGAAATGAAATATGAGCAAAGTAAAATTAATGACTGATCTTTGATTGACCCTTCAGTATGAATAATAGGCAGCAGATTTCATACAAAATAAAAAGCTGTCAGGGCTGCCGTTCATTTTCCATGAAACATAAAAAACCAAACCTTACCATCTATAGTAAATTTATAAAGCAGCTATTAAAGCAGCCATTAATTTCACAATAACAGTTATAACTTTTACATTTAGACCTCCTTTAAAAGACTCTTGTATCAAACCGAGCAATATCCATTCTGTTTAAAGTAAAATCAAGCACGTACAAAACCTCATGACACAGAAACTCTTAAGTGCAACACCACTGAGATTCCAATGTTACTGTAGCACATTCTAATCATTGGCAGCATGATTGAAAAAAGCATCCAGAGTTGCCAGAACTGTAACTAATATTAAACTGACAAAGTGTAGCCATATTTTAGGATAATTACTGAATTTCTTAAAATCTTGATTTAAACTTGGAAACAAAAGAAAACATTCCACATATGTGCATTAAGGTAGGAGTGCAATGACAGAGTAAATGTTTCACAGGCAAGAGATCTCAAACAATACAGGAAAGGGCTATGGAAAAAGGCTATGAAAAACACCTATCTTGAACCACGGAGTGTGTTGCCAGTGGTGTAATTTTTTCTACTTGGTGCCATATATAACTGCTGCTATTGCTCTACTAAAAATAAAGCTAGTTGGCAGTACAGTGGCTCAGTGATTAAGGTGCTGGGCTTGTCAGCTGGAAAGCCGGCAGCCCAGTTTGGAGACCCGAGTGCCACGTGATGAGGTTAGCTCCCGTCCCCGCCCCAGCTCCTGCCAACCTAGCAGTTCAAAAGCATGCAAATGTGAGTAGATAAATAGGTACCACTTTGATGGGAAGGCAACAGCGTTCTGTGACATCATGCTGGCCACATGACCGTTGAAATGTCTTCGGAAAGCGATGGCTGAATGGCCTTGAAACAGAGATGAGCACCACCCCCTATAGCAGTCAACAACTAGTTGAGTAAAATCTGCAGGGACTCCTTTATTGCTCTGCTATGTTGCAAAATATTTTCATCAAGGATAGGCATTGATGAGACACCTGTGGGTCCAAACTTCTTTTTTAAGGTTTTTAAGGTTTAAGGTTTTTAAGGTTCATGAAAACTCTTGTAACTCTAGCTGCAAATCAAAACCTGCTCTTTGGAAGACAAGACACAAAGCATCTATTTTAAATCCTAAAATGGGCTTAAAATCAAAAGAAAGAAAGAAAGAAAGAAAGAAAGAAAGAAAGAAAGAAAGAAAGAAAGAAAGAAAGAAAGAAAGAAAGAAAGAAAGAAAGGAGGGAGGGAGGGAGGGAGGGAGGGAGGGAGGGAGGGAGGGAGGGAGGCAGGCTCATTTCTAAGGGGAAAAAACCATGGCTGCACGACAGGGTCCAACACAAGGCATTATCATCACACACATGCATATTCACATGTACACGTAAACATTATACTGGTATCCAACTGAAAACAATGACCTGCTTCACCACTGAAAGAATAATGCAACTTTGAATCCAGCAGACCCAATGCTAACTTTATTTGCAGTATCCAGACAAGCAGGAATAAGCACCAGAAATAGAACAAAGCAATGTCCCACCCAGAAGAAATTAAGGAAAAACAATACCCTAGTCAAGGTAAGTATGACTAGCTACCATATGTAAACAGCTATTAGACTCCAATCCCTAATGCCATGGACACATTATCTAGCCTGATAACAGACAGGAAGAGAAGCAAGTCAGAAAGCACTAACAACCCAACAATTTATTGCACTATCATCCAATAGTAAAATAATAGATGTATAGCATTAAAGATTGTATCAATTTGTTTCTTTTATCTTTTTAAAAAAAAGCCAGAAAAGCATTCTATTACTGATTTAAAGGATTGGTCTTAGAAATTAGATGGGCTCATAAAATGTACTCACCATAAGAGATAAACCAAATATCTGCTGAGCTTCAAAATGCTCCATTTACAGCAGAAAAAATGTATATGTGTCTATGTACAATGACTCACAAAGATGCACATATAGAAATTTTGTGGAAATCAGCTGCAATTACACCAGAAGAATAATGATTCTGGGCACTTGCCCATTCTTTTTGTATACAACTAATGCTATTATGCCCATTCTTGATGAGATTCACGTGGGCCTGCAGGCAACCACTGGAAGAATAGAATACTGGACCAGACAGGCCTTTGATATCATCCAATATACTTTTTATTATGTTGTTAGTATGTTTTGAAAGGCACCCTAGCTAACTTTCCAAAGGGCACCCTGCAGCAACAGCATATTCTTTAATTTTGAAGAATGTAGAAAGTACATTCTTTTAACTTCCCTAAACCATTCTTTTGGACAAATTGAAATTCTAGTTCTATGAAAGATCCCTGCCAATTGCAATTTGTGTAGTAACTGAAAGATTTCACTCTATTTATTAAATAGGGTACTACTGTATATCACTGCAATCGAAAGACTCTGGGAAGCTTCCCAAGAATATTCCTATATTTCAAGATTATTTATATTTATATTTATATTATAGTTAGGTCATTTAATAAATAGAATTGTTCTTCAAAAAGGAGGAAAATAGAGGAGGAAGGAGTGTTATTTATGCTCACTGACTTGAGTTACTTATAAAGTAATAATGGCTTGATAAAAATGTAATAAATAAACTTGAAAGAGTTCCAGTAGAATCATACATAGATTCATTTCAGCTTGAAGTTCTTGAATTGAAAGGAAATATAAGTACTCCCCAATTTGTACTTTTGACCGTTAATTTCATAATGTGCACTAGTATCATTTTTCAGATCTGATTGGACAGTCTCTTTAAACTATAACGTAAGAATCAGGTATGCTTTAACTCATCATTAGTAAAACATCATCAACTCATTAGGTTTTAGTAAAGTAGAATTTTGTATGGTATATGAACAGTATGTACAAGAAATATTGCAGGCAATTTTCCTGACAGATCATCAGCATGGCAGTGCAGGCAGCAGGCTCAGAACTCTACAATAGGCATTTGGGGAAAAGCAAGAATGTTTTGTTGATATGATACCAACTACAGTGCAAAGATTTATTCTCTGTTGCACTAAACAGTAGTTGAACAAGCACTTACGGACCTTCGCTCTCTAGATTTAGATTAAAAACTACCTATCCACCTATAAAATTTTACAAGGAGCAGTACAATAAATGAACTAACTGAGGCGGTTGCAGATTCCCCCCCCTCAAGATAATCAAGGAGAGAACTATATGCTAAGAAAGTGCTAACTCTATATTTCCTATACTGAGCAAGGACATTGACATGGTAGGCTTCAAGACCTTTTCCAACTCTATGATTCCACTATCTTACTTATAAATATGTTTATATTTTTCTTGGCACTTTATCTGTATCGCTTAGCAAAGTTTATTTATTTATTTATTTAATTGCATTTGTATGCCGCCCAACTCCCAAAGGACTCTGAGCGGCTTAACAACATTTGCAAATATAAAATATAAAAACATTAAAACAGTGAAACAATTTAAAAACTCATACATATCCTTTCATGGCCGGATCTCACCAATTATAGTCGCGAGATCAACGTCCTCAAGCCTGCTGGAAGAGCCAGGTCTTAACTGCTTTTTGGAAGGCCAATAGGGTGGAGGAAGTCTGTATCTCCGGAGGTAGCTGGTTCCAGAGAGTCGAGGCTGCCACAGAGTTGCACTGCAGGCACTCACAATACGTTTCCTATGTTCCAATTGTGAATTGACTGAACACAAGTCAAATTTATTAGGATCCGTCTCTGATATCCAGTCAAATTTGCAAATTGACAATAGTTCAAAAATGCTTTAAGTTATTTGCTTTTGAGAAATTATTATTTTACTCTACTGTAGTCCAGTATAGGAATTCACAATAGTTGCAACAGCTTTATAATACCTTTTTTCAAATACACCAGACAAATAGTGTGGAGGAAAGATAAAAAATGGACATAAAGGCATTGATTTGATAGAGGCTTTCTTTCTAACAGCAACTTGTCTGAAATTTATTCATGTTCCTGAAGCTATTGACTAGTTCAGGAAACATCTAATGTTGCAACCTTGTGGAAGTATTCAGACCTTCCAAACTTCTAGGAGCAACTTTTCAGATAGAAATATACAGTCAGATGGAAGAAAAAATATTAAATATAGGCAGTGGTGGGTTCCTACCAGTGCGGTCCACTCTATAGCATCGGTAGCGGCCCGCTGGTGACATCACAGTACCGGTGCGATCGGTTTCTTCTGCGCATGCCCAGAAGCCGAGTTTCCGGCACTGCTCATACGCTGCCTTCCTACCCCACAGTGAGTCCAAGCAGGGGAGGGTGGCTGAGGGAGCGCGTGAGACGCTGAAAGAATGAGCGGCAGGAGCTATCTCCATTCCCCTCCCTTCAGCAGTCTGAGAAGCCATGAACGCGCAGTGATGATCCCAGGCATTTTTGCACATTTGAGGCTTCTCGAGCTGCTGAGAGAAGGGGGAATGGGCGGCAGGACCTATCTCAGTTCCCCTCCCTTCAGCAGTCTGAGAAGCCACGCCCACCCAGTCACATGGCTGGCAGGCCACACCCACAAAATAAGCCATGCCCACAGAGTGGTAGTAAAAAAATTAGGAACCCGCCCCTGAATTTAGGGAAATCTAAGTTTAGAAACATCCAATGAAGGAGGTAAAGATACGCTTAACGTCTATGAATTTGGGACTGTACAAACTAAGAGAAGAGTAAAAGGGCCACTTTAAAAATGCATATATTTACTGTCAAACTTCACACCTGTTTAATGTAGGGGTTTCATTTGAACTTGTTTTAGGACAAAATGTTCTTTCAGTTTGCCTTCTCAACTCTCTTGTACTTGATAAAGGATGCTCAGAAAAGAATTAATATAAAACTTGAAAACAGAAAAGAAAAAGCTTAGCCTTTAGAATAATTGTACTTGCCATTTGAATGCTGACTTGTACTGGACTGAAAAAAGCAGCTGTGATTATGGAACAAAAAAAAAGAGAGGAAATGAAGAAGCCTTTTTTCTTTCCAATTATGCTTCCTCAGAATCCTCCATAACATCTTGAGGGTTTGTAGAGTGATCTGCTTTTTGCTGCTGAATGGGATCTAATGTGACAGAGGTAAAGAGGAAAAGAAAGAGAAGGAAGGAAAAAAAGAAAAAGAAGACAGGGAAAGAGAAGAAGAGGGAGAAGAAGAAGAGGAGGAAGACAGTGGCAGGTATCCTTCTGACTTTTATAAATAATACCAGTGAAACTAAAGGCAACAATATGCAGTTTATTGAAAGATTTTGCTATAACATTAGAGAATTATTTTGCTTTTAGCAAATGACTGCCCTCACAGGAATTCTATCTCACTGTGTTTAGGGAATCCATTCTCAGGTGCCACTCAAATATCTGAATCAAAGCCAATACATTGTACTCACATGGGGAAACATATGCGTATATGGGAAAACATATTCGTGCCCTTCTTCCCTTTAACTTCATAGGTCCATTTTATATAGAAAGGAAGGAAGATTCCTTACCCTAAATGATTTGGATTACATTAAATATTTCTATTATATTAAGCCCTTCAATTAAAAATATAACATAAGCATTAGCTGCTGCTTATCATATGGATAAAATAACTGCTGGAATACTCTTACAAGTAAATACCAAACAAGTTTCCAGTATGTTTTATTAACTTGGCATAAATTATTCATATAAAAATTTCTATGCTCATATATTACTATATTTTATTCTATATCAAGTACTAGTGCTCAGCATGAAGAAGTTTGTTAAATGTCAACAACTTCAATGCAATTTTTAAAAATCAATTTTCAAAGTATAATATAAACAGATCATAAAGCAAGAGAGATTAGATCTCATATATACCAGAAGTAGAGGAACAAATCTGGATGCACTCATTTTCCAAAAACACTGAATTTTATAGTAGGCTTCGGTAAGTAAGCCATCCTGAACAGGGGTGGGTTCTAAATTTTTTTACTACCGATTTTGTGGGCATGGCTTATTTTGTGGGTGTGACTTGATGGTCATGTGATGGTGGACATGGCTTCATAGTCTTGTAACTCAGGCGAAGCTTGGTGGTCATGTGACTGGGTGGGCATGGCCAACTCAATGTCACTAACGTCAAGGGGTGCCTCGCCTGGCCACTCCCCTCCCAGCCATTCCTTTTCACATCCAGCCTCAACGTATCTATAGTTCTGTAAAAATGTTGTTCACCTTTTTTCAACTTTATTATCTACATACTATAGATATACTTTCATGGACCACTGAAAGGAGGAAATGGCTCACATGCTTTGCCCAAGAGTGTGATAGGCAACAGGCTTTTAAGGGGCTGCCAGAAAGAAGGGGGGGCAATGTATTTTTCAAAGCACCAGAAGGCAAAACAAGAAACAATGGATGGAAACTGAACAAAGAGAGAAGCAACCTAAAACTAAGGAGAAACTTCCTGACAGTGAGAACCAATATAGGTGCAGAAATATTTCAGTCATAATTTCACATATAAAATAGCCATTCATGTAATACAACCTGCATATGTTCAAAACAGTATTAGTATTATGGCTGATGTTTGACAGCAAGCCTAAAAGTCAAAGATCACAAGAGTGCTTCTTTCTCTGTATGTATACAAAACATCATATACCAGGAATAGCATATTAAGCTGGACTTATGCTACCTGGTGTACAAAATAAACACACACATATTTATGCTCTGGACTATAGATATTGAATGCATGTAAATCCCTGAAAAATATGTGGTAGTCCTGGGCAAAAGAAAGGCAGTAAAATGACTCTAGGTGTAGGGACAGTGTAAAATTTTAACACATGATAAATAATGGAACAATTAAAAATAATAGCACAGTTTTTTTCTCTCTCTCTCGCCCTTCCTTCCTTTCTTTCTCTTCTCTCTCCTTTCCTCTTTCTCTCTCTCTCTCTTTCTCTCTTTGTCTCTTTTTCTTTTTCTTTTCTTCTTTCTTTCCTCTCTCTATCTTCCTTCCTCTTTCTTCTTTCTTTCTTTCTTTTTTCTTTCTTTCTTTCTTTCTTTCTTTCTTTTTCTTTCTTTCTTTCTTTCTCTCTCTCTCTCTCTCACACACACACACACTTCCTCTTTCTTCCTCCCTCCCTCTCTCTCTCTCTCTCTCTCACACACACACACACCTGGCCTGGGACGACCTGATTCAGTGAGCACCAGAACAGCAGCAGTGGGAGAAGGAAGAAAGCGGCGCATCCATGGGATCTGAGGCGGATGCGGGCAGCAGTCACCCAAAAGCCCAGTGGAAATGAAGCGCTCTCTCTCCCCCCTCTTTCATTCTCTTTCTTTCTCTCTCTTTCCCTCTTTCATATTCTCTCTCTCTCTCTCTCTCTCTCTCTCTCTCTCTCTCTCTCTCTCTCTCTCTCTCTCTCTCTCTTCTGTCGTGTAGATGAGACTGCAGGATGCTTTGTCTGGGAGGGTCAATTTAGGTCTGATACGCCTAGCGAGGCAATGGAGAGGGGTGGCAGTCACCCACCCCCTTTCCTCTCTCGCTGTGTGGGCCATGCGGGATGGCAATGAATGGAGAGGGGTGTTGGCTGACCAGATTTTATTTTTTGTAAAGTGGGACACCATTGATGGGGGGGGGGTTCTAGGGGAGCAAGACGGGAGGGGTTTGTCTCTCTTATCCTGCAGCTTTGTGTAGGATAAACACCCCCCCTTCATCACAGCCAGGGGTGGGTTCCTACCGGCGCAGGCTTACCTGTTCGTCACTGCAGAGCCGAAGAAGCTGGTGGCGTTCGTGGCGCGGGGCTTTCTCCGGCCGCCGGGACGCCGCCATTTGCATTCTTTTGCCCTCTGCGCATGCGCAAAGCGTTCTGCTTGCACAGAGGGCAAAAGAACGCAAATGGCGGCGTCCCGGTGGGCGGGAAAAGCCCCACGCCGTGAACGCCACCAGCTTCTTTGGCTCTGCGGCGACGAACAGGCAAGACCGCCGCTGCCCCTCTCACTGCCCTTCCTCCCCGCCTGGCAGGAGGAGGCAGGTGAGGCAGAGGGGTGTGCAGGGCAAATTCAAATTTAAAAAGCTGGACTTTTTTGAAACGCTGCGGGACGCGGGACAAATTATTAAAAAGCGGGACTGTCCCGCCAAAAGCGGGACGTCTGGTCACCTTATCCTAGGAAGGAAGCAATGGCCGAACTATCTTGCTGAGAAAACTCCAGGGACCTCTCTCAGAGAATCAGAGATGAATAGAAGGAAAGGAATGGAAGGAAAAAATGTCGAATGTTTATTCCTCCTTCTGTTACTTTAACTAAGAAAATATTGAACACAATTGCTTCCTATAAGTTCTGCCACCATCTAATGCGTGAATCCAGACTGTGTTTACTTGCAAAATAATTTGTTTGCGTGTTGTTGTTTTTTACACAAAGTAATTATTTTCAAGTGATCAGAATAACTTATAGCCAAAGTCTCTCTGACTTATGCATGGCCTTTTGAACCCAATTGCACAAAAGCAGTCTGCAAATATTTCTGAAGTTACTAAAAACAGGTCACTCTCTAAGTAGCTCTAATTGCCCTCTAGAGGAAAGGGAAACAATTTATCATGTGAGGCTTATAAATTTCCATGCATCAGGCAGCTGGGATATTTACATTCCAAACTGAGACATTCTGGGTAACAAACCAACTGGATTTTTGTGCTAAAGAAGCACGTCACTAAAATGTCCTCTAAAACCATTCCATTTTGAATAGTCCAATGTGGATTTAAAAGTATTGTAATAATAATAATAATAATAATAATAATAATAATAATAATAATAATAATAATAATAATAATAATAATAATAATAATAATAATAATAATAATAATAATAATAATAATAATAATAATAATGAGGAGGAGGAGGAGGAGGAGGAGGAGGAGGAGGAGGAGGAGGAGGAGGAGGAGGAGGAGGAGGAGGAGGAGGAGGAGGAATATTTTGATTGTATTGGGTATTCCAATTTACATATGAGGTCAGTTCACCTTTTATATATAGACTTTCCACTTGAATATTTCCTTTCTTCTATACAAATAATTTGGATTTTTTATTTAAAATAATATAATTATTTTTAGTCTTATGTTGACTTCACATTATTATGCCGTATTCTCCAAGTATCTTTTTAATCTCTAAAAACAAAGAGAACATTGTTCCTTAATTTGAAGGGAGGGGAGGTGTTAAGAGAAAAAAAAGTGTCTGATTTTCCTTCATTTAAAAACAGATTATTTTTCTGTACCATCAAGCCATTTGAGCTTTTTCCCCCCACTTATGACATAACAGATTGTAAAACTGCAATCTGATATTTAACATTCTCCAGGAAAGGCCCTGCTAAACTCAGTGGAGCACACTTCCGATTAGTCTATTATAAGATGTATGTACATTGCTTATTGTTCTATTTATTTGAATCATTTTACACTTTGCCTATCAGTTGGGGGGGGGGGGGGGAGAAAGCTACCCAAATTTTTAAAAAACCCCAACAACTATACAAAACAGGAAGTGTTCATCTAGAACCTTCTGTTCTAAAACACATAAAGCAGGAATGGAGAGAAAGAAACATACACAGAAAACCAGTTCTTTAAAAGCTGAATGAAAGATCTTTTAGTTGGCTATTTAGTTCACAGAGAACTAGTAGGAACAACGAGCATCTTTTTTATCAGACCAAAGAGCTGCTTCCAGCCGTAGGCCAGTAAGTGGAAGGAAGGGCTCAAAAGGATGTTCTTTCAGGATAGCCAACTATTCTGTGTCACATGCAAAGTTGTAATTATTTATGGACTTCAACATTTACCAAACAATCCTATGTTTATTATCCACTAACTCCATTCATCCATTAAAAAAAACATTATTGGTTTTTTGAGTTAAGAATGCAGAAAATTAATTAAAGTCAAGGAGTCTGCATTTTTTTTAACTGACCACCTTGACTATTGAAATAGGACAATTTACAGGGAATTCTGAAGCAAAACGGATGGTAGAGTGAGAGGCTGTAGGACATGATGCAGGGCTCAACATTTCCCTAAATTAAAAGAAAATTAGCAGGGCAGCTGCATGCTACATAGTAGATGTAATATATTATTAGACCTTGAATTTCCAGGAATAGAACTCTGCTTTCAGTGTTCTCCAACCAGTGAAAAACAGCTTCTCACTCCTTTTGCAGTTTCTTTGCCCACTGCTCTGGAAGGAGATGGCTCAGATTTTCGGGGGGGGGGGAGAAATGGGGAAAAATAAATGTGTGCTAAATCAGTACAAATTCAAACAAACCATTCAGTAAAATATATGCAATGTATCATCACAATCAGGACATATAATCTCTAAAAGAACACTGTAGAACTAGAAAACATGCAGAATATTTTGGAACCAAGATGATTAGGGGACTGATAAAACTCCCCTGTGAAGAAAAGTTCAAAAATTGGGCCTTTTATTTTTAGAAAAATGACAAGGGGAAGAGGCAAATGACAGGTGCATATAATTATGCATGCTATAGAAAGTGGTTAGGAAACAAATCTGTCTGAAACCACTACACAACTTTAATAGTATATATCAGTGGTGGCGAACCTTTTCTCCCTCGGGTGCCAAAAGCGTGTGTGCGCGCGCTATCACGCACATGCGAGTGCCCACACCCATAATTCAATGCCTGGGGAGGGCAAAAAACAGCCTCCCCCGCCCCCGCAGAGGTCCTCTGGAGGCCGGAAACAGCCTGTTTCCCAACTTCCGGAGGGCCCAGTAGGCCTGTTTTCCCCTCCCCAGGCTCCAGAGGCTTCCCTGGAGCCTGGGGAGGGCAAAAACGCCCCCCGGAGGCCCTCCAGAAGCCTAAAATGTCCTCCCAAAGCCTCCGTGTGAGCCAAAAATCAGTTGGCCGGCGTGCACATGCACGCTGGAGCTGAGTTAGGGTAACAGCTCGCGTGCCGGCAGATATGGCTCCGCGTGCCACCTGTGGCACGCGTGCCATAGGTTCGCCATCACTGGTATATATGGTCCTACCTAGTCAGGCATACTATATTTAGTTGCTCATTTACTCCTATGCTTCTAGGGGCAGTGTTTGAAAATCTAGGCTTGTTGTATATCACAGTCTGTTTGGCATACAGGTAGCCCTTGACTTACAATCATTTAGTGACTATTCAAAATTACACTGGCACTGAAAAGAATGACTTAGGACTATTTTTCACCATTACAACCATTGCAGCATCCCTGTGGTCACATGCTCAAAATTAGGACACTGGGCAACTGATTCATATTTATGACAGTTGCAGTGTCCCGGGGATCATGCAATCACTTTTTGTGAACTTCTAACAAGCAAAGTCAATGGGGAAGCCAGATTCATTTAACAACCATGTTACTAACTTAACAGCCACAATGGTTCACTTAACTGTAGCAAGAAAGGTGCTAAAATGGGGCAAAAGTCACTTAACAACTCTTTTGCTTATCAAAGGAAATTTTGGGTTTAATTGTGGTAATTAGTTGAGGATTATCTGTACCGTACATGTACCACCTTGAGCTTCTGTATAAAGGCAGGATAGAAACCCTACAAATAAATCAGTCAGTTAAAAATAAATTATGTGAAACCTAAAAATCAGATCTCAACTGCTTCTTTTCTGCTTTCCTCGGTTTTACAAGCAATCAAGCTGGCAAAAAAAAAAAAGCACCCCATCAACATGGAGGCACACACTTTTCCAAGGAGAAAAGGGAAGGCAGCAAATGAAAACAGCAGTTTAGCCTTGGCCAAGCCTGGTATTGCAGCATGTAACTACTGCTCTATGGAGAACAGAAGATGGAAGAATTGTTATTTATCTCTCTCTTTTTAAGGGTGGGGGTGAGAAAAGGAGGGGAGAAAGATGAGAAAGAAAGTAAGAAATGGCTCCTCAAGAACTGTTTTTTTCCCCATCTTTGCCTGCCAAAGTTAGCTGCCTGGGCCTACCTTTGGCAAGGTTTAACTACTTTGACCATATAATAAGCCTGAGGATTGCAGAATGCTAAGAAATGCTGAGAAAAGGTAGAATACTAGATTCTATCCAACTTGTTCTATTTATTCCCCAATACTTATAAATTGTCAAATTGAAAATTTTAGATGATGTTGGGAAATAAAACAGCTACCTCTGAATAATATTTTGGATATATTCCTTTTGCTCTGGTGTTGTGTGCTGCATGAATTGGTACCTATAATGACTTACGGTAAGTTGTAGTCTAAAAACAAATCCATTCACACACTCCGGAATATCAAAATTACAGAGGTTTTGTGATCCAATTGCTCTGAATAACCATAACAAGTAACTGCTTCACTCTGACACCTCATCCCTCAGTGATTCAGAAAGTTTTTTTCTCTCTCCTTTTGTTTTGCACATAGAGGTGTAAATTAAACACTGTTAAATCTCCCTTGCTCCCCTAATATTGCAGTCTTTAGGGAAGTAAATCCAAGGAAATTGGGAAAAACCTACCCCACACAAGAGGAATGCAAGCTATAGTACACTAGTATAGAGTATATGGGTGGCTCAGTGGCTAAGACACTGAGCTTGTCGATCAGAAGATCAGCAGTTCAGTGGTTCGAAACCCTAGCGTCGCGTAACGGAGTGAGCTCACGTTACTTGTCCCAGCTTCTGCCAACCTAGCACTTCGAACGCACGTAAAAAATGCAAGTAGAAAAATAGGGACCACTTTGGTAGAAGGTAACAGTGCTCTGTGCGCCTTCAGCGTTTAGTCATGCCAGCCACAGGACCACAGAGACATCTTCGGACAGTGCTGGCTCTTCGGCTAGAAATGGAGATGAGCACCGCCTCTAGAGCCGGAAATGACTAGCACGCATGTGTGGGGGAACCTTTAGCTTTACCTACGGAGTTTATACAGGACCCTTACTTCATCAGTTCTCACATCTCGTCAAAACCCCTTAATACCAGTATAAAGTTCTTCTCACATTTTTCTTCAGCAAAGAAACAGGATCTTATAAGGTCATGTTTCAAGACTGTTCCATCTCTGCTATAATAACATCAATTGTTGCTAAAATTCAAAATTCAAAATGTCATAATATTACCATATTAAGTCTGTAACATCTTACATAGTATTCTGTTTTTCTTAAGAGAAAGTTCAGCTTCACTAATTTTCATTTAATTCTTTCAGAAAGAAAAAAAGTATGGGAGGTATCACATTTATATTTCTTTTATTGTGTTTTAATTGGAAGCTCCCCTTGAGCTTTTATAATGAAGCATCCAAATTTTACCAACTAAAATATTCATAGAAAAAACTTTTAAAGATTGTTTAAACTTATTTTAAAACAAACTGAGAATTCCACATCCACAGAATTAACTGAGCAGGAATTATTTTACCACTATTTACTGTAGTAAGGCATTCTGTAAAATGAACCTTGCCTGACTTGTTACTACAATTATACCTTGGATAAATAGGTTTGATTTCAAGAGTGTTTTATAAATCATGACATGCCTCTACATTATTTTCTATATTTTGTAACATATAAATATGACTGGATTGGAAATATATAGCTCTTTCCAATGTGTTATGTTCAAAGGTGTAATGTCTCACTATTAATAACTGCTGTTACTGGCTTAATCAAGTATTTATGATTATCAAAATTCTTTCCCAGAGTAATCCTTCAGATTTACAGAAACCTTTTTTCTTCATTAAACTCATTCCTATTGCACACCCTTTTTGTATCTTTTTCTGCAATTGAAGTTCTAATGTGGTTAGAGTGGTTTCCAGATATAAATGGCTTTTTTTACAAAAATTCTCAGTGTGGAAACAACCATTTATTCAATTTTTCAACTGAAAAATTCAGCTAAATAACTGAATTATAAGGATTGTTAATTTTATGGGGTTATTGACTACAATCAGCAACTATTGGGCTGAAATGTTCATGAGACCCATTCATATAGTAAGTGAATAATTGAGACATTTAAACAGAACTGCTTATTAGTGAGTGGGTCCCACTGCACACAATTAGTAAATGAGAGAACAATGTTTTGGAGGTTTTCTTTAGTAAATTTGTGGCAACTTTGCAACTGTTGACATCATTAAGCACCTTTCCCTCTTTACCATCAAATAATCCATGTGCCTGGCACTTTTAGAACATGTTTAGTGTACTAGAGAGCTTCATTCTCTTATGGAAAGTGTTATATTCTGGCTAGGAATAACTGGTTTCACCCAGGTCCAGCATTATGGAGGGAAAATGCTGGACCTCCATTGGTTGTTACATTTTGAATTGGTTACAAGCCCCTATAAAAAGGCAAGCTGTCAGAGGGTTTTTGCTGGTTGTGCTTCTTATCTGAAATAAAGAGCTGTTGTCAAAGTCGGTCTCCTGTGTTGAATCCACGATCTAACAGAAAGCAATCTAAGTACTACCATGAAATGGAGTAACTAAACTGAATGTACTAAATGTCACTAAGATCACAAATATGCACAAAAGGACAATGAAAGCTGTCTGTGCTGCAAAAGTCAAAGGCATGTATCCTTTTCTTTGGCTCTTTTCTAGAGCACCAAAACATAAAGGTACAAATAAGAGCCACTAAAGCCCTAGCAGAATTTTAGAAACATTATTTCTTCTAGGATCAGAAATGTCTATGGCAGTGATGGTGAACCTATGGCACGTGTGCCACAGATGGCACGCGGAGCCATATCTGCCGGCACGGGAGCCGTTGCCTAGCTCAGTGCCATTGCGCATGTGCGCACCGGCCAGCTGATTTTTGGCTCACACGGAGGCTCTGGGAGGGCGTTTTTGGCTCCGGAGGGCCTCCGGGGGGACAAGGGAGGGCGTTTTTGCACTCCCCAGGCTCCAGGGAAACCTCTGGAGCCTGGGGAGGGCGAAAAATGGGCCTACCAGGCTCACCAAAAGTTGGGAAACCGGCCATTTCCGGCCCCCAGAGGGCCTCCGGGGGGCGGGGAACACCGTTTGTGCCCTCCCCAGGCAGTGAATTATGGGTGTGGGCACTCACGCAGGTGCGATAGCACACACGCATGCACTTTCGGCACCCGAGGAAAAAAAAGGTTCGCCATCACTGGTCTATGGAGATTCTCAGCTATCCAGGTCATGGTTGTCCCAAAGGTGCTTTTTCAAGAGGCAACTGGACTTTTCTTTGAAAAACCAGAAAATTCGGTTGCCTCTTGAAAAAGCACCTTTGGGATGGGATGGTATAGAAGTCACACAATTCTTCATTCTACCAACAGGAAACACTAATAAACCAGCCAATGTAGTAATACTATGATACGTTTTTGAATATTATTTCACTGTATATTTTTCAATACAGAGCAGCTTTTAAACAGGACATAGAGCAATACAAATCTAATGAACTTAAACAGGTCAGTGAAAGGATTCTTGCAATAAATGCATCTTTCCCCCAAAAGTTGTTAACCCAAGGTGTTCTTGGGTACAGTTTAACACCAGATTACTGCCTTTTGTGAATCACAGTCAGTGGGGGGGGGACTATAGCTGCCAATTAGAGAGAGGCCTCCCATGAACTTTGGGAAAGGATGCTGGGGTGGTGTCAAAACCCATGATACAAGATTCCTTGTGTGAACCGCAAGGGAAATCCCAGACTACCGAGTCTGTAAAGGATTTTGAGATTCATAAATAATGACAACACAAATGCCAGGTGGAAAAGATTTTAAGCAACTGTATTGCCAAGCAAGAAGGATCTGCATCCAAATAACAAAGTTTTAAGAAGATACTGCTGTCAAACAAGTCCCACTCGCCTCCGGACTAGAACTATCTCCCACACTCAGAACATAATCTTTTTTTTTTTTTGAGCAAAATCCTTTCATCTAATTTTCCTCATTAATCCACTTTCTCCTACCTGCAACAGATATATGTAGGCAGAAACAGGGAGGGGGATATCACATACTCCTGATACACAGAGAGAGAGAGAGAGACACAGACACACACATTTACTCTTCTTCCTTCTGTTCACAGTGACCTTTCCAATCTGGATCAGCATTTATCCTTGCCCTCCTGTCTGGCAAATCTTCCCTGCAATGTGCCCTTCAAGATGAAAAACACCATTTGATAATGCATAGTGACAAAGCTTGCAGAGATGGAGAACAAGCAAAAGAAGGAACACACTAAGAGAAATCACTTCCAACCAAGACCTGCCGCCGCAGAGCTAATCAGGCAGGTATTCAGTTGTTCACTCCTGCAGACTTGCTTAGCATAGAAATAGGCTGTCTGCCCAGGAAAATGAGGTAATGTCTAGCTTTAATGCCAATCTTTCTAACTGGCAGGGTAAATATTTCTGCTGCGGGAGACCACATTAATGTGATTCTGCTACCAATCTGATTATTGCTAGGACTGTCATCAATATTAATACATAAGAATGCATACCTTCTGAAGTATTATCATATTTAATCAGCGTATCTGTAAAGGCCAACGCCAGGGAAGGTAGAAGGCTATCATGCTGCCACACATATTATAGGTTAGATTGAAATCTGATGATAAATCTCTGGATGATTTGCAGCAGATCAGCAAGGAAGTTGACTATCAGTAGTTTAATGTACAATAACAGAAATGGCATCCCATTGTTTCTTTGCTGTTTTATTTTATTTTATTTATTTTGTCAACACGTGTACAAGATAATAGGTATGATATAAACATAAACAAAAGCAAAGTATGTATAGGTAAATTTAGACAATAGGACAGAAGGACAGGGACGATAGGCACGATGGTGGGCTTAAGCACGCCCCTTACAGACCTCTTAGGAATGGGGTGAGGTCAACTGTAGACAGTCTAAGGTTAAAGTTTATGGGATTTGGGGAAGTTTAACAATTTTAAACCATATTGTTAGATTTACGTGTGGCAGAATAGTGTACTCAGCTCATTTTTTGAAACATAAACAAATTCCTGGGCTCAGAATTATTTAAATGAGTTGTTGATGATATCCTGTTTCACATGTAAAGGGGGGGGGGGTTGGAGAAAGGAATTTGATAATTTGGGGTATTAGCTTAGGCTTTCTCTGCCCTGCAAATAAATTTGGCAACAGAACATTCATTTTAGGCATCATATAATTTAGTATTAGTTGACATTTTCTGCATCAAGCAAAAAAGATCTGGTAAGCTAAAGGTTTTCTCACTGAAGGCCAGTTTAATATACATTCCTCTGCATGAAAACAATAATGCTGATTTTTATGTTTTAATAACTTTAAATCTTATATAAGGAATGGGTACCCTATGGACCTCTAGTTATTGCCAAACCACTCCCAGATGGTCAACCTTTCTTGATCAAACTCCTCTCATTCCATATTTAAAGTGCAGCCATGGTTGCGTAGGCTACCTAGCTCATTTCACAAGTATTATGACATGAGGATACTATGGAAATGGCCATGTATACTGTACGTGCTTGAGAGTTGGTACAGCTCACTAAGTACTGAGAGGCAAGTATCACTCGAATTTACTCCTCAGTGGTTGGAAACAGAGAACTCTCAGCCAATCAGGGTTTGGTTGCCACACAGTAACAAGAACCTTCTCCCACCCACTGTGTTTCACAATAAAACACACATCCCTTCTCTCTTGTAAAACAAGTAGAAAAAATTAAATTGCTCATCTTTGGTCGCTATGGTGGCATGCTTTATTATTATGGTGGCATGAAAATTATGCACAGCATTTGGGCCCCTTGACAAGACTTTCTGTTGTCCCATCCGGACTGGATCACATTTCGACAAGAGGTAAGATGTGCCAAGGGTCTGTACCAATCTCAGGAGGGACAGGCCATCAGCTAGAGATATTGATACCATATCCTACTGCTTTTGCAGTGAAACTCATTATGAAATGGTCTTTCCTATTTTAAAAAAAAACAAACCCTGAAAACCTTAACAGAGAAATGCAGTGACTTAGCATAATGTCATGATGCTTTTTAAATAGGAGACGTCAATTTATTACATTGTTTTAAGCCTCTGCAAGTTGACATATGATCTGATTTTAAAACCCGATTTTAAAATTACAACAGCAGCACACACACCCTGCATTCAAAAGATCATATTTTGGACCCTTGGCATAGGCTTACCTCTATGGCCATTTGCAGTGCCCTGCAATCATATGGCCATGATTTTTGATACTTTTTGACAGTTTCTGGCGTTTACATCCAGTTTCTGATAAAGAATGCTAATTGGTTAAAATGGATTCACTTAAGGACCATGGTGTTCACTTAATGACTGCAAAGACGATCATAAAATCAGGCACATTCATGTGGTCACCAGCTTAATAACTGCAAAGACTTATGATTGTAAATCTGGGCTCATTTACGGTTGTAAGTTGAGGACTACATGTAAATTACATTCAGTTGTCTTTGTTTTTTAAAAATCTGTTCTACAGACATAAGACTATATTGAATATAACAGAAAAATATAAGCTGAAGTTGCTTATATGAGAAAGAAGCTATAGAAAAGCTTCAAAAAGTAAAACTGCTGTTGAGCCATATTGCATAAAAAATATACAGGTTTTTTGTGACAAACAGTGCTTGTCTCCCTCCAAATAAAACCTTAACAGCCGCCAACTTTGTTCCAGGGTCTGCTTTTTATACATCTGCTGTGTAGTATACAAACTGTTACTAGGAATTTAAAAAGCAATGTTTCTTCTAACAACTGACAGTTTCCTGTAGTTCAAATTAACAGGGCTTCGGGTGAGAGTTAAAGATGGCTTTGAAGGAAATACATTCCTGGAGAGAACAGCTATCTCATAGAACATCACATACACATATTCCAACGTTTTACAAATAAAAATGGGACTATTTTTCCATGTGTGTGTCAGCCCACCCAGGTAAACCAGACAGGAAACAAGACCAATTCTACTTTATTGTAAGGCTACATTAACAGAATCTTGTAAGTCTGAAAGTAGAAATGCCTGCCAATTCTTATTACAGCCTTATTACAATTAGTGCACGTTCTTCCTAATTTTCTTTCTTTGACCGTTAAGGAACTGCGGGCTCCTCCCTCTCTTGTCTAGTCATTCCCTAGAAAGCAGCTCTTCCCCTCTTCCCTCAAGGTCATTCCCACATACAATTTTGTGTGGGGTAGAGTGCTAAAAGCAGAGCTCAGCAACAAGGCCTGAAGACCAAGAATGAGACCAATAAAATAGCCTCAGCCATTTCATAAGAAGAAATTGGCTGCTAAGTTGCACAAAAGGACGTATCTACACAGAGCAAAACTTGTTTGGTTGGTTTATTGAGCAAATCACAGTTCATTTGAATTACATAAATTCAGAACCATAAATCATGGCTTAGAAACTGCAATGATTGGGTGATATACAACCAGTGTGGTATAGTGTAAATGTACTGGAATAAGGGAGACCCAGACTCACATGCATAATTACAGAAGTTTACTTAGTGACTTTGGGCCAATCATAGTCTCTCAATCCATCTTACCTGACAGGGTTATTATGAGGAAAAATAGGAAAAGGAAGCAACATGTATGCCACCTTGAGCGCTTCTACAAAATTGGGATATAAATCTTATTCATAAATAAATAAAAACTAGCAAATCACGTTTTGGCTTAATGCAATATACTGTATAAACCCTCCATATATATTTGCAGTATTTAGTGCAGGATTAAAGAGATTATATACCACTTTTTTTCTTCTCTCTCTCCACCAACTGGAAAAAGTTCCTTGATCACCTCAGGAATTTTTTCTAGTAACAGAACTGTTACTAGAACTGTTAAGATTTACAGATCTTTTCAACAGTCCAATTTATAGTGAAAACTTCTTTTTGTTATTGCAATCTTCTCCTCTTGATGTAGAGGACACAGCTATTACATCACAACTAAAAAATACTGGAATGCATCAATAAATAAGGAAACTAGGTCTAATCCATGAGTTCAAGCCATATGATCACAATGAAGACAATGAATCTGATTGTGCACATTTCCTCATAACTTTGCAGATATCCAGATGAAATAAGATAATAAGCATAGGTGTGGTTTCACTTGGAGACCACTTTTACTTATTGAATATAGAATAACAGTTGGACGGGACCTTGGAGGTCTTCTGGTCCAACCCCCTGCTCAGGTAGGAAACTATACTATTTCAGACAAATGGTTGTCCAACCTCTTCTTAAAAACTTCCAGTGTTGGAGCATTCACAGGCAAGTTGTTCCACTGAGTAAATTGCCAGTATAGTCACTAAATGAGGATCACCTTATACAAGGTAGTTATACAAATGTACAAATGCAGTTACTGAACATTATACAAAAGAAAACCAGGTAGTTGTGGGTATGTACGGTATGTATGTATGTATGTATGTATGTATGTATGTATGTATGTATGTACATCTCTCTTTCTCTTTCTCTCTCTCTCTCTCTCTCTCTCTCTCTCTCTCTCTCCCCTCCCTCCTTCCCTCTCCTTCTGTGTGTGTGTGTGTGTGTGTGTGTGTGTGTGTGTGTGTGTGTGTGTGTGTGTGTGTGTGTGTGTGTGTGTGTTGTCAGCCCTGGAGGCCATCTTTTCTTTTGGATCTTCAGGGCTGCCAAACTTAGTCTGTGGGAAACTGGGAGGGGGGATTTGCATGGAGTTGGTAGAAGTATTTAGCCATAACAACATTCTTTTCTCTGAGAGTCAAGGACGTTCAGCCTGTACCTGGGGTGGCGTGATTGGGAGGCATCTCCAGTTGGGACAGTGGATTGATTGGACCATGTGATGGACATGTGGGTGCAGGGGAAGGGACTTTCCTCTTCTTTCCTTGACTTTCTTTTGGGTGGGGAAAACCCGGGAGCTTTCAGATTCGGGTTTTCCCTGATGTACCAATATGACATCTCTAATAAAATGGAAATTTGAGGAACTGCTGGCCTTGGAGTCTTCATTGGTTGGGGGTGTTACTTGGAACTCTGACATATATACTCTGTCTGTGTCTCTGTGTGTGTATGTGTGTGTGTAAACATATATAACACACACACATATAAACATATAAACACACACACACATATATACATACATACATACATATATACACATACAGATTATCTATATGTTTTGAAATTGGTTTAGTAACAGTTCATTAATAATCCTTTTTTTTCTGTTGGGTGAAAAAAAATATTAGTACAGACTAAGTACATACTTTTCTTCCCAGGAGTTCTGGGAAGAAAAAAAATGAAAAACATATTTCAAATGTCACACTAATCTTCAATGGACCTTACTCCAGAGTCCAGATCAATATGTGCACAGTTGCAACTTAAAACAATGATCTTTTTCTCATTATTCTGAATCAGATCTCTTTATTTTACTTAGATCTAGGATTAGAAAGAAAATCAACAGATATTACTGCATGCTCATTTATCATCCAGATTTTCATTTTACCTTTTTAAAAATTCTGTGATAATTTCATGCTAATTAAAAACAAAATACTAGTTACACTATGTTCAGCCAAGAACAGTTTGGTACAGGCATTAAAAAAATTCTTTCCACCTGGTAGTGTTTATTCATGACTTGTAAATACCTCTGTTAATCCATTTATATGCAATCTCTATCATAAGATGTTGATAATAAACAACACTGCACTTTTGTTCCATGCAAAAAGAAAAAAAAGAGAAAAAGGATAAGACAACATATCCAGTGGGCACACAAGCTCATACAACTTTGCATGTAGAAATGGCAACCACAATGTAGACAATTCCAAAGGAATTGATTTATTCTATTTTATCCACATAAACCAAATGCAGTTTTTTTTATAACAGACACACATAACCAACTAGACAGATTTAAAGGACCTATTTGGTTTCAGTCTAAATGTTCTGTTTGAATCTACTGTAGTTTAAATACTTTTATTAAGTAGTCATCAGGCAATAGCCTGCTTTTGGCATAACAGCATCAGAAAGATGCTTCACAGAAAGGACATTACAGGAATGCCAATAATTGGAATGTGATTAAAAAACAGCTTAAAAATGACAATAAAATATTGAAAGACTAGATACCGTAGCTTCTGCTACTATTGTCAACTACAGTTACAAAGATTAGAATTATGCAGGCAATGGTTTTCCCTGTGACATTCTACGGAAGTACAAACTATATTTGGAAGAAGCAGGATAGAAAGATTATTGTTGATTTTGGAGAAAAATCCCAAGAATACTATGGACAGCCAAGAAAACCAACAAATGGATCATAGAAGGAAAGAAACTACTGATATGTTTTTCATAAGGAATTATATTTACTTTTCTTTTCCTTTTAAAGACATTCTGCCAAATAATAATTTAGTATAAAAACAACACGCCAAATAATTAAGTAATTATCAGTAATTAATCATAGAGGTCAATGCAGGAGACTACAATGTAGAATTGCTTTCTTTTAACTTGATACCATATGAGGATTCTGTACGTAACGTTTGAAATCCATTTTAATTTTTCTGAAAACTAACAATGTCCTCTCTCAAGGCTGGAGGACAGGAAGATACTCAAAGATACCCCTGACACTCAAAGAGGACGGGAAATGAGCATCATTGTCCATGGTGAGAACAGATATTTCAACTTTAAATTTCTATGTAGCTTGAATACATGCATATATCTATGGTTTATCCTGTGCTAAAAATACAGGTAAACTAACTCATTGCAGGTATCACTTGCAACCCTCCTTTAATTAAAAAAAAAAGGACTGATATCTGAATCTAAATGTGTCAAGAAAGGGAACTGTAGTAAGAATCTATTTTTGTCATTCGATTATCAACCTAGGGATGTGTTATTTCTTTTAATCTATAGTAGTTTTTAAAGTAAAGGTTAAGTTATTTGTTTCACTTGAACAGATGCAATAAATGATGCTGGCCTGAAAAGATGTTTTGTACTTTCACCAGGAATGATCCCCGTATTGAACAGATGTCTATTTCTAAAATATGCATTCAAATGATGAAGCAGCATATATTGTCAATTGAATCTCCTAGAAACCAGATATTAAAGATCGGACTCTGACAGTAAGTGCATCGTATCTGCATTCACTAAGCCTCTGAGATAAGATTGAGTTCAAATATTTAATAGATTTAACTGAATAAATTCCAGGCATATAGAATCTCCCCAGTTGGAAGATATGAGAGATGCAATGCAGCACTCAGAAATCAAATGAAAGTGGTGCTTCAGAGCACATGGTAGTGTAAACATTACACCTATTTGCAACTCTTTAGAACAGCTCCATCCTTTTCCAGACTTGCTGAGTTACTTTCTGCAGCTGCAGAATCTCAGGAATCTCAGGAAAAGATGCAGTTGCTTTACAGAGTTCCAGATAGGTGTTATGTTTACATATTCATAATTTGAACATAGGAATTGAATCAGAAGTATGGCACCGCCATAATACATATATATAGCTTTTTAAAAAATGTATATTATATGTTAGCTTGGAAGATAATAGGACCATTTGCAACTTAAACTCTGCAGCTGCTTTGAGGCATCCTCATCTTATCTCTGTATGTTCATGTATTTTATTTAGTTGTGTTGGAAGAAATGTCCATCTGGGTTCGGTTCCAAGTGGGGAGAAAGACACTGGACATCTGCTGTGGGCTATTGAGGAGGGTGGGGGCTATTAAGAGTGAGTCTTGCTTCCTGCCTAAAAACATGTTTCTCCATTTCTCATCCATGGAAATATAACATTCTGCCTTTTTAATATTTCCTAGAATATTTCATTTTTCTAGGAGAGGGGTGGGTGCTAACTTCCTAAAGTTGTTTGTCTGTTTATTAAACTTATTGGTCACCCATCTTACCACAGGGTAACTCTTACAAGTATTAAAAAGATACAACTATACCACACCTGTAAACAATACAAATAAATACTGTAAAAATAAAACATAAATCTCAAGATAACTAAAAGACAGGGAGGGAGAATAGGTTGAGCCGGTTAGGAGGTGAGAACTATTATTAATCTATCAACCACCTCTGATGTTCACACACGCACTCCACTGAAGCCCCAAGCCAAATGGCAGAGCCAGATCTTTAAGCTCTTGCAGAAGGTCAGGACGGTAGGAGCTGACCTCACTCTGGGGGACAAGATGTTCCAAAGGGCAGGAGCGATGGCAGAGTAGGCTTTTCCCCTGGACCCCACCAGCGGTATACCTTGGCTGATGGGGCCCATAGCATGCGGGTCATGGGGCCCACAGATGATAGGTGAACTGCTGCTGACATAAGCTCAAATAATATGGAATGGCCCTCAAAGCAGCTCACTTATACCCATAGTTTATACCTACAGATGATCTTCAACTTATAACAGCAAGTGGGACCCAAATTGCTAAGCAATACAATCATTAAGCATGACCACATTGCTTAGCAACGGCAATACCAGCTTCTTCATTTCTGTCATTAACTGAATCCCATGGTCATTAGGCAAGGCAACTTCCTGCTGGCTTCCCATAATCAAAGTCAGTGGAGGAGCCAGCAGGAAATTGCAAGTGTCAGGCCTGCAGACAAGTATGGCTACTGCCAGGTGGGGGACAAAGTAATGGGTTGGGGGGGGGGTACAGAGGAGAGTCAAGGAGAATAACTGAAGGTGCAATGGATTAAGTGGGAGACATAGCACAGATTGGGAAAGGTATGTAAGGGTGCATAAGAGGCATGGCACAGCTGGGGAGGCTATGCAAGAAGCATGCCATAGGTTGCATGTGCAAGGGAATATGAGAGGCATCACATGGGGCAGGAAGAATGCACAAGGGTGCAGCATGGATAGTGAGGGGCAGCAAGTGGCCAGCACAGCATGAGTGCAGAGAGGCTGAGGGAGAGTGTGTGGGTAGTGGAGACTTATCCCAGGACTTGAGACCTTCCCTGCTGGCTTCCCCATTGGTTTTCTGAGGACGCTGGCAGGAAAAGTTGCAAATTATGATCATGTAATCACAGGCTCTTGGCAACCACTTGTAAATGCAAATGTGTTGCCAAGCACCCAGATTGCAATCCCATGACTGCAGAGTTGCTGGGACAGCCAGAATCCAAGGACATATGGAATGCTATAGCATATATGAACACATGTTCTTCATTCAGCCATGCAGGCAATAGAGAAGCAAGCTAATTCTCTGCTTACAGTCACCATCCTGCAATATTGTTAACAGAACTGAAAGGAAAGTTTACCAGTTGAAGTTGCTTTTCGAGTGTGAGATTTAATGTACCATAATAAAACCATGGTCTGTTAAAACAAGGCTTATGAAATAAACTGCACTTTATTCTGCATTTGAGGCAGCTGGGACAACTGTTCACTTGATTGCTAGATGACTGAGCGATGCACTCCTAATAACTAGACATACAATTAAGACAAGCAATCAGGCTAATGTCAGTCAGATGGGATGGGGGAACTTTAAGAAGATGTATCTTACATTACAAGGGTGGGAAAAAAATAATTGACTTTCAGGAATTCTATCTTATTAATGGTGAAGTAATTATAGCAAAACACCACCTCAATTTCTCCACATCTTTTATCCCAAGCCTCTCACACATTCCCAGGCTATTTTTATTTCCAGTGCTAGGTCATGCTATCACTATCATTATCATCCCCTGTTTCTCACACTATGGAATTCACATTGGGAAAATGTGTTACCAAGAATGTTAAATTTAAGAAGGCAAAAGAGTCAAATTATAGTCTCTCACTACACTGTTCTAAATACAAATAAATCTTTTTCACAACTCTTAACTGCTGTAAATCACTGCAAATGCAGGGAAAGTACCTGTTAAATATATATCTGCTTTCCCCACAGTTCAGATAGCTGCAGGCTTGCTTTCCAGTATCCTAAATTGTAGACAGACAATGTTTCAACCAAGTTAGGTTTACTGTTGTTATGATTAACTTTTAATTCTAAAAACTATGATTGCTCAATTGTGTTAATGCATGAGCCTTTTGTTATAAAATATTCTTACACACTAATTCCGAATATCTTACTTAGGCAGACTTCTCCTTGAACTCAATAGGATTGACCTTTGTTAAACTTAATAAAAACTATTAAAAAAAAAAAAAAAAAAGGATTGACCTTTGTTAAACTGTTTGCATCTGCAATCGAATCCAACCATGAATATTCAGAGATAAGTGTCTTTATGCTCCATAGGATTTTCTTTAGATATCTGTGAAAACGATAGCAACCCGCGTCACATCAACATGAGTAATCCCACCCCTTTTTTTGAATCACAAATTCACTTATTAGAAGTAAACAAAAGATTAGACATGGTATATTACCAGAAACCAATCACCATAAGGGCTCCCCCTGAATTGCTTATTTATGGCTTTACCTTAAGATGTGAATATTCATTTGAACGCATTCCCAAGAAAAGGATGTAGTGTAGATCCTGTAAGGAGAACAGGTAGTCCTCGGGTTACAACAGCAATTGGGACCAAGATTGCCACTGCTAAGGGATGTAGTTGTAAAATGCAACATCTTAGCAATGACAATCCCAGCAGTCCTCGTTGCAGTCATAACTTCAGGACACCCAGGTTGTTAAGTGGGAAGAGGCATGAGTTCCAGGTAAAGACCAGGGTGGGGCCACAGGAAGGTGGGGGGAGTGCTCAAGAGGGGGGATTTTGCAGCCCACCAGTGCTTAACCATCAGTGAAAGAAACTTAAGAAGGACCTGTCCAAATGGCTTATTTGAAAGTAGAGGTGGGAAGTTTCCACCTTCAGACTTGCAAGACTGATGCCAGCCGTCCAAGGTAAACCAGACAGAAAACATGACAATATAAACTAATTCTATTTTATTGTAAAGCTACATTAATAGAATCTTGCAAGTCTAAAGGCACAATTTTTTCTTTTAACTGATTCATGAGGGCGGGTCCTTCCTAAATTTCTTTCTCTGACTGTTAATCTATTGGGGGCTCCTGCCTCTCCTACCTGATTGTTTCCTAGAAAGCATCTCTTCCCCCTTTCCCCCAAAAGTCATTCATGCATTTCATTACGCTGGAGGAAGCTGCGCTGATCAGGGAAGACTGGTTCAAAATGCAGCTGCGCAAGCTGTGGTGGGTGCACCAAGATACACCCACGTAACACCTATCTTCCGCCAGCTGCATTGGCTGCCCATTAGTCTCTGGACACAATTTAAGGTGTTGGTTATTAACTTTAAAGCTCTATATGGCTCAGGACCAGAATACCTTCGGGACCGCATCCTACCACATACCTCCCTACGGCTGGTTAGGTCCCACAGAGTCGGCCTTTTCCAGGTCCCATCAACCAAGCAATGCTGGTTGGCGGGTCCGTGGGAGAGAGCCTTCTCTGTGGCGGCTCCGTCCCTGTGGAACCAACTACTGCTGGAGATCCGGACTATCCCCTCCTTACTGGCCTTCCGTAAAGCTGTTAAAACCTGGCTCTTCCAGCAGGCGTATGAATGATGGGAATGTTTTTAATTTTTATATGTATTTTTAATTGTTTTCCATTGTTTTTAAATAGATTGTTCATCTTTATGTTGTACGCTGCCCTGAGTCCCTCGGGAGAGGGGCGGCCTATAAGATCAAATAAATAAATAAATAAATAAATAAATAAATAAATAAATAAATAAATAAATAAATAAATAAATAAATAAATAAATAAATAAATAAATAAATAAATAAATAAATAAATAAATAAATAAATAAAAAATAAATAAATAAATAAAAAATAAATAAAAAATAAATAAATAAATAAATAAATAAATAAATAAATAAATAAATAAATAAATAAATAAATAAATAAATAAATAAATAAGACTTGGGAAGGCCAGTGCAGGCTGTGAGGGCTCAGGCAGGCCTTGGGAAGACCAGTGGGGGACTCAGGGAAACAGGGATGTTACAGGGGAGGAAAAGCGGCAGGAGTGATTTACCAACCTTCCTTACTGGGTTCCCTATTGACTCTGCTTGTAGGAAGCCAGCAGGGAAGGTCACAAATTTTTGATCATGTGACTGTGGCTCGCTGCAATGCTAATTATGTGACTGTGGGGCTGTTGTGACAGCCAGAATTTTGAAGACTGGTCTTATGTCTATATTTTCAGTACTACAGTAATTTTGAATGATTGTTAATGAATGGACATAAACTGAGGGGTATCTGTAAAGTGACCAGATTATTTTTTTTTAAAGCGGGACAGGGGGGGCTGCGGGACCGCCGCCTCGCAGGTAAGCTGCCGGCTGCCTCCTTTCCCCGCCTCCCGCTCGTCGCTTGCCAGCCCAAGCCACTGCCGGCTTCCGAAGGGGAGGCGGGAGACGAGGAAAGGCCTCCCGCCTCCCCCCCCCACCTGGACACCGACATAAGATGACTTACAAGGTCCCTTCCAACTCCTTAATCAGTAAGAAGAGAAAAGAGGAGGGAGGGGGTCCTCCTCCAAGCAGCCTCGCCCCCCCCTTTCCTCCTCTTCTTTTAAAGGACCGCGCTCCATCAAGAGCAACTTTCCAAGCTGGGGGTGGGGGAAGACACCCCTGCCTGGGGGGTGGGGGTCGCGATGGGGCTGCCCCTCCTCACCTATGTCCTATGATGATGGTACAGGCGCTGACCAAGCTGATCTCCTTGAGCGCCACTCGCTCCGTATTGCTGCTGTCCGGGGTGGGTGCTTGCGGGGCGCTGGGGCTGTTGCCGGGCGGCAGGGGCGATTGCGGAGCCGGCTGCTGAGCCGCGATGCTCTTCCTGAGGGTCCGCTGCTGGTTCTCCCCAGCCATCGCCTCCTGCCCGGCCCCTGGTGAGGATCTGCCTTGGCTTCGCCAGTTCCATTGGAGAGCTGGTGAGCCGAGGCGCATGCGCGGATCTGGCCCCATTAGATGACCCGCAAGGTCCCTTCCAACTCTGTAATTTGGAGCAGGCTGCTGCGCCTGGCAGGACGGCTTCCTGGGAGGGCAAGGGGAAAGGAGGGGTCCTGGCCCTCGCCCCTCTCGTCCCCGAAGCTCCTCAGAGACGGACACCCCCTCCCTCCACCACCACCCCCGCACACCCAAAATCCAGAAAAGTTCCTGGCCGGGGTGCCTTTGCCTCTTCGCTCGCCTGCCCGCCGCCCCTGCGTTCCGCATCGGCTCCTCCTCTTGGCTGGCTCGCACGCCCCCCTTTCAGGCCGATTTTTGAAAAGAATGCCCTAGTCGTGCATTCCTTTCAAAAATCGGGACTTTTTAGAGGACGGGCGGGACGCGGGACAAATCATTAAAAAGCGGGTGTGTCCCGCCAAAATCGGGACGTCTGGTCACCTTAGGTATCTGTGATATCTGTAGGACTGTTTTTCAATGAGCCATTAAGGCTGCTGACCTTTGACGATTCTGGTAATATATTTTCAGTAAGAGCTGCACATTTGGTGTCCTCTTTCTTTCTTGCAAGAGAAAGGCTAAATTAACTGTTGTTATTAGTCAGTCTATGCAGAAAGTAGAAGAAACCCAGCAATTTCCTGGCTAGTGGCCAAAAGTAAAAAAAAGAGTATACATTCAAAGATGGGAGGGAGGTGGAATAATAAATCTGGTAGGAAATGGATATTATTGTGTGCTGAGGCCAAAAGAATTTAGCCCAGGTTTGGTTAGATCTGACAATTTCCAAAGTCCCTTTCAACTCTTACAGATTATATTCCTACATTCTAGCTAAAATAGCAAATTTGTAGTATGATAAATGTATATAGATATACTTGAGTTCAGTAAAGCAAATTCTAGTTGAAAACACATACACACCATTTTGTGAATTTAGTGACAAAGAATAATCAAATAGCCTTTTGGGTAACAAACTCAGTGGTTAAATTGTTCCATAAAAAACATCAAAACTGAACCATCCCCTTTAGACTTGTTATTTGAACTGTGAAAGGATTACAGTAGAGGCTTAATCTACAGATGGTCCTTGCTTAATGATGGTGATTGGGACCAGCAACACTGTCACTAACTAACACAGTGGTAAAGCACAATCCTGCACGGTTCAACATCCTGTGGACATGTGACCACTATTTGTGATTTTCCATTGACTTTGCCTGTTGGAAGCTGGCAGTGCAAAACATCACAAATAACAACGACGTCACTGTGGGATGTTGCAATCATCGGCTGCTAAGTGCTAGAAATAATATCACATGACTGCAAGGACTTTGCAATGGCCACAGCTAGGAGGAACAGTCATGAATCCCCTGGTTGGTTCCATTGTGACTTCAGTCCCTGAATGAGAACAACCTGTATTTTTAAAACCATGGCTATCTACAGGTACGATGAAAAAGAAAGTCAAGATCATGGCCACAATGGTGCAGTTGAAGCTCCATTCGTTTTTGTTTTTTAATGGGTAACACGATTTTTTGACATCACACAGCTTACATCCCTGCCCAAAGTCCTGTGAGACAAAAATCTAATGTTTTGAAAGATGGTCTAATATACTGGCATTAGTGTATCAACTGATCTCTAAGAAACATCAAATGTTTTCTGTTTCTAACAGTGGTGAGACAATATCTTATTTTATTTAGATCCAATTAGTTTCCAAACCTAGAAAAACCTTCAGGTTTTTAAAGGCAATTTGAGACAATGACTATTTCCTAAGTTCACTGAGGACATTCTTCTAGATCAGATAAAGTAAAAGCTACAAGAATATTAAACATCGATATTTAAATTTTGCCTTTTCCTCTCTATTTTTCAACCACAAATAATCCAAACTATTTTTGTTGCTAGGTAATATTTGCAAGGGAGCTCTCCTACAAAATACAGATAAGATTAAGAGATCCGAAAATGTAAGCTTATAACTGATATATGAATGTGAGTCTTTGCAAAATAATTTAGAAAAAAATAGACTAGCTAGCATATATTTGTATTTATTATCTCCCATTAATTTTATCTAATTTAAAAAAGAAGACATAAAATCAGCAACAATCAGCACAGGAAACAGAAAATAAAAAATAAAAACAGCCATTCCAACAAAAGGCATAGAGTTGACCAGCTAACCCCACCCTATACACATTTTAAGAACAGTTGGTTGGTCTTCCCATTGGGTGAGAACAGAAAGAAAAATAGAAAATCAACCAACCAATGCCTTAAAATGATGCTGCCATATTATGCTATGTGCAGGCAACAATACAGACCAATCTCTTGTTGATGTGCAGTAGGGATAGGCTGTGGGGATGCTACAATCTGTGATGGCATTCTTTCTGTGTCACTACATTGCTTTGGGTGGAAAGTCTTAGATAGAAGGGACTTATGAGCACTCACCTAACCCTTACAAGCTTCCTCATGTGATAGCAACTTCAATTGCAGCAGAGCTCCCAAATCCTAGGAAGATAATGTTCATCAGAACCCCCTTTTCATATAGTGAAAAGAGGGAGTTGGGGAACTCAAGGGAAACATATAGCCCTAATTTATCTGCTACACATTCCTGTGTAAAATAATTTCAGTATATGTCTATCAATGACTGTGAGAACACTCCCTTGAGATTTCTGGAACTCTTTATCACCATATCATAGAGGTAGTTTATTTTTTTATTTGTTTGTTTGTCAAACATGTACAAGATAGCAGGTATAGATATAAACATAAACATAAGCAAAGTAAGTACAGATAAATGAGGACAATAGGACAGTAAGACAGGGACGGTAGGCACGATGGTGCGCTTATGCACGCCCCTTAAGTTCTTGACTTACAATAGCAATAGCACTTAGACTTATATACCACTTCACAGTGCTTTACGGCCCTCTCTAAGCGGTTTACAGAGTTCAGCATATTGCCCCCAACAATCTGGGTCCTCATTTTACCCACCTCGGAAGGATGGAAAGCTGAGTCAACCTTGAGCCTGGTGAGATTTGAACAGCTGAACTGCTGAACTAGCAGTCAGGTGGAGTAGCCTGCAGTAGCTGCATTTAACCACTGTGTACAACCACAATTTGCATCATAAGTTGTTGTGGTCATAAGTCAACTCGGACCGATTTTACCAAAATTTTAGGGCAGTCTTAAGCAAATCCCTGTGGTCCTTAAGTGATTCACATGGCCGTTAAGGAAATCACACTGTCATTAAATAAATAAAGCTTCCTCATTAGTCTCTTTTGTTGGAAATCGACATAATGGGTTGCAAATAGTGATCAAGTGACCAGAGGTCACTGCAACCAGTTGTAAATGCAAGCTGGTGGCCAAGTCCTATAACTTCAATCACATGATCACAAGGCTGGTGCAATGGTCATAAGTGTGAATACAGGTCATAAGTCACGTTTCCCAAGACTGTTATAACTTGAGCCATCATTAAATAAATGGTCATAAGTCCAGGATTGCCTGTAGTCAAGATCCCATAGATTACTGTTATTCACAACAGAGGTGGGTACCTACCGCTTCTAACCAGTTCTTTAGAATCATTAGTAAACCGGTGGTGACGTCACGGAGCCGGTTCTGTCAGTACTGGTCTTTGGGCGCCACCATCTTGTTTTTGGCTTCTGCGCATGCGCAGAAGCTAATTTTTGCTTCTGCACATGCGCAGAGTTTTTGGCACTGCGCCCGTACCCGCGTGGCGCACAATGCGTGCGCAGCCACGCAGCGCAGGAGGAAGTGAACCAGCAGCGAGGTAAGTTACAACCCACCCGATTCACAAGAATAAATTCCAAACAACAATGGGTGAACTATATTAAATTATTATATTTAAGAATTATAAAGAAGTCTAATAATCCCTATAGAGCAGTGATGACGAACCTATGGCACGGGTGCCAAAGGTGGCACGCGGAGCCATATCTGCCGGCACGCGAGCCGCTGCCCTAGCTCAGCTCCAATGCGCATGTGCGTGCCTGCCAGCTGATTTTTGGCTCACACGGAGGCTCTGGGAGGGCGATTTCGGCCTCCGGAGGGCCTCCAGGGTGGCAAGGGGAGCGTTTTTGCCCTCCCCAAGCTCCAAGAAAGCCTCTGGAGCCTGGGGAGGGCGAAAAATGGGCCCACCGGGCCCACTGGAAGTCGGGAAATGGGGGAGTGGGGGGGGTCATGCACGCATGTGCAGGAGGGTGGGGCAAGTGAGGGGCTTTGAATTATGGGTGTGGGCGCACACACGCGTGCAATAGCGCGCACGCGCGCTATTTCGGCACCCGAGGAAAAAAAGGTTCGCCATCACTGCTATAGAGATTACTTCTTTGTTAAAAGCTCCCAAAAAAAAGAATAAAAATAGACACTTCTAACAGTATCAATTCCTCCCTCTGTTCCCTCATAAGTTTACGAAAGTTTTTAACTGTTAGAACAACACCTCTCCAAAAATACAGGACAATTCTTCATCAATATACTACCACTGGTTTGACACCAATCATGTTCACTAGAAGTGAATGTCATTCCATGGAATTGAACAGCAGACTGCCACCAAAACAGAGTACTCAAACAGAACTGAATAAACAACCTGCCTCTTCACTAAAACACCAGGGAAGAACTGTTAGAAATTTCAGTTTTCTGCTGATTATTATTTATAAGTGTATTTTATAATAATATAACAACATGATTTTGGTATACAAACATACAAATATGGAAAGAAGTGAAAGCATGAATTATAGTAATGTTTCCTAGGAATACAAATAGCATTTCAGTTTGTGGGAAATTCTGTGCTTGTGTCATACCATGCAACCCCATTTGCCTGTGCTCACAGCATACTGTACCATCCACCGTCTGGCCTGCCTACCTTCACACACAGCCTGCACCAGGCCTCCTAAGCCCATTTCCAGCCTCTGCCAGCCTTCCCAGGCATCCCCCATCTCCTGCGGCACCTTCACCCCCCTGCAACACCTGTATGCACTTTACCAGGGACTCCTACTGCTTTCCATTTAAAGACCCAAATATCTTCAGGTTACAACAGCTATTGGGACTACTCAGACTGTTGTCAATAAACAATGTGGTCATGTGACATCACACTTTATGCCCGCATTACTTAGTGATAGCAATCCCAGTCCTAATTGCTGTCATAACCCAAGGACTTCCTGTAAATCTTAGCAGCCGCTTTCTTAAACATTTTATACTTCCCAATTATTCCATCTTGCTGAATTACCATATTTTTCGGAGTATAAGACGCACCGGAGTATAAGACGCACCTTAGTTTTGGGGGAGGAAAACAAGGAAAAAAGGCCTCTGCCTCCCAGCAATTTGCCAAACAGCAAACAGCAAACAGCACATATGATATACACTGTTTGCTGTGTATTTCTGTGCATGTGTGCCTGACCCATAGAAATAGCAAAGAATTGGAGAAATATACATTATGGCAGTATATTAATCCCAGAAACTTTTCTTAAATGTAATCACACTAACTCCTCCCAATTATTTAAATAGATCTACTCCAAACATGACTACTCAGGGTTTCTCAGCTGCCTTCTTTTAATACTAATACTTAATACTAATACTTAATACTAAAATAGGACATTTCAGATTATACTTTTACAGATCTCTAAAATTGATGTGGCTTTCTGGAAGTATTCTCTGCTATTTAAAAGAAGATACAATAGCACTGGGCCTCTTCAGAGCAAGCATTTATTTTAAAAAGCTTCTTCATTTTGTTAAGTTGTCTAGAGCAATAATAAAGCAGTCTTTAAAAAATAAGTCTAATAATTTGAACACTCTACAAACATTTAACAAAATAACATATTAACAGAATCTGCCTCTACCTAGGATAGAACTCACAACCTCCTGATTGTGAGGCAAGAGCTCTAGCTCTGAGCCATAGCAGCTATAGCTTGCCTCCATTTGATTTCAGCAGCCTAATATTGCCAGCAGTTTATCTCCCAGCAATTTGTCACATTACAGCCACCGTAGTTAGTTTCATTTTACCACTGGCTTGCAAGCCTGTCAGCTGTAGATCGAGAGGCAGATCATCTCTTCTTGTGCTCTTCTTGTGCTTTGCCCTGTTTGCTGCAAAGAGGTAAATTTCTGGCAGGCAGAGGCCAAAGGGTGCGGGTGGCAGGGTGGGGCTGCATTCGGTGTATAAGACGCACCCAAGTTTTCACCCTCTTTTTGAGGGTAAAAAGGTGCGTCTTATACTCCGAAAAATACGGTATATAAATGAGTTAAGCCAATGTATGTTTTAATGATAAAAGCAAATAACAAAATAATTTTAAATTATTTGAGAATTATTTGTGGAAATCAATTATAGTGCTCATGAAAACCTAAAATTTACTGTTGTCTATGCAAATGGCCAATGACTTTAAAGGTTGCTGTTTGACACCTCAACATATGCACCCAGTCACTATCCATTGTGTAAGAGGTTCTTGAAGGCATATGAACAATTCACTTGATTGTCTTCTCTACATGATTTATGTCGTCAAGATCTAAGACCTCTTGATTAACTGTTTTCACCTAACTGGGAAATATCTAATCTGACAACAAATCAGAGAAGGCCTCATATAATATACTATAATATTAGTGGCCTCTCTGATTTCTGAAATTATTTAGGGCATTCACACTAAGACATAAGTACCGGTGATATTTTGGGATGCTCTCCACTCTTGGAGTCCTCAATCAAACTTTATGTCTAATCACAGGGCTTGTTGCTATGACATAATCATAACTTTGTTTATGTTATGAATACTAAAGGCCACATTCAGTCTCATCTATTCTGGGATCAAAAGTACTCTGACTTATGACAAGCATTTTTAGTTTGGGTATTTGCTGTCGCAGCATAGAGGAGGAGGCAGAGGGGGGGGGGAATCTTCAAGGACATGCTTTCTTTCTCATACGTGCAGACGCTGCTTCTCAAACAAATGACTAAATATCAAACTACCTGTAATACTAAGAAAATAATCGGCTCTATCCTTTAATATTTCTATTTACTCTAAAGCAAAGCATGTGTATCAGAAATAGGATATCTTTTCATTGATGCACTGTACATAATACGTAGTTCAAAATTTTATTTATTAATTTGCTCCTTTCAAACCTTTCCTCTGTGTATTTATATGTGTTTCAATTCAGAGACATTTTGTGAATCAGTTTGTTGAATCTGTCTTTCAAACCAAATGACAAATTGTACTGCAGTTAAGCAAATCCCCAAACTGAAAACCTAGTTGTTACTCATTCTTCTGTCATTTACTACATGGGCCCAAGGTGGGTTTCCCACCCAACCCTACTCCTTACATTGCTTGGTTCTCTGCATTTGTTCTGTGCTTGACAATACTTATATTTCTCTTCTTTTAATGAATTCTGTGTATTTTTCTTTTTGAGACTATAAATCCCTTTCCCTCTGCAGAATATAAGGAACTGAATAGCTTTTGCTTGAATTTCTAGCTAGGCATAGCGGAAGATAGGTTTTTAAAAATAAACGTGTTTTTAATAAGAAAGGCCTTTAACTGGAATACAAGTTTTTTTAAAAAAAAAAACTAAAGTATTATTCAAGGTAAAAAGAAAAACTTAATTTCAATTCTGAAGCAGATCTTCGAAGTATGTATTAAGAAAATGATTTAAATTTTCCTTTTTAAAAAAAAAAATAATCCATTTCAGTCTCACCCTTGGAGCATTTGCTGAGCATATTGGCAGCAGCCCAGGCAAGCTTTAAATCAGTGTTTCCCAACCTTGGCAACTTGAAGACGTCTGGACTTCAACTCCCAGAATTCCCCAGCCAGCGAATGCAACTTGAAGATAGCAAATGCTGCCTGGGGAATTCTGGGAGTTGAAGTCCAGACGTCTTCAAGTTGCCAAGGTTGGGAAACACTGCTTTAAATGGTTGAAGTTACCAAACAAAAATATCTGAAAATGTCAAACTGCTTTTCTGAAAGCCTTCCCAACTGCTTTAAGAAAACCAATTGCTGTGAAACAATATGCATCAGTACAAAGCCAGGAGAGTGTTATTGTAAAAGGACCCCAATGTCACCATAATTTGGAAGATATGATCAGTAAAACAGTGTTTTTTTTTAAACTCTTCTTCTTCCCTGTCTTTTATTGTCTGTATGCTGTCCACACACTTGCCAAAAAATATCAGCAACCTTTCAGGTCAGTTTTAAGTTCAAATTTCATTATTTCTTTGCACAATTAACCCAGCAGATATGCAGCAGAATAAATCATTTCATTTTAACGCAGTGTGTGTGTAATAAAAAAACCCATAAATCTATCTTTGTATAATTGAATTATCAAGGGAAATCATAAAGAAAAGCAGACTGTAGTTGATGTGCCGGGAAACAATTAAAAGCAACAGAAGAATTAAAATTGAAGGATAAAGTAGGATAATATATTAAACTGGTATTGCATACTAAATTGGAATCATGCAATAATACCATTCATAATATTCATTAAATACTGGGTCCCTTTTTATTTCAGTCCAATTCTTACTGACATTTGCTATCCTAGGCTATTTGTCACCAATCAGTATCTGCTTAATGAATTCTGTCATCTGACTCTTCTATTGCTAAACTTACAATTCCAGTAAATTATATTGTACTAGCCTATACTTTGTGTAACCATGATTTAATGAAACAATTTAATGAATGATTTAATGAAATGATTTACTGAAAACTCCACAATGCATAATTCACACAACATTGTAATTCAGAACGGTCAAATTCTTTTATATCACTAAGAGTATTTTGTGAACTAGGTCAGAAATATGTGGAGACATGCATCTGTAAACACTTGCCCCAAATATAAGGTGACCAGACGTCCCGATTTTGGCGGGACAGACCCGCTTTTTAATGATTTGTCCCGCGTCCCGCCCGCCCTCTAAAAAGTCCCGATTTTTTGAAAGGGGCGAGGGAGGGCTGGGGGGGCGGGCTCTCCCCTGCAGGGACGGCCGGCCGCGGCTCATGGGGGGCGAAAGACAAATAAAATTTTCGGCGGGCACGGCTTTGCAAGGGCTCTTCACAAGTTTGGCAAGTTTCACAAGAGCCGTTCGCGTGCAGGGCAGTTTATAAATAGCGGCCGCCAGGTAGGGAGCCGGCCGGGGTTGCGCAGGGCTGGGGGAGGCTCGCTAGCCCGGCAGCTCCGGCCGCAGGAAAGAGCGGGGGGGTGGTGCCATACTGGGAAGGGCCAGCAGTCGCCGCCGCCTGAGGGGGCCACCCCCCCCGCCCGCCCGCTTCGCTGCAGGGGATGCTGCACCGGATCCCGAGTTGCGCCGGCTCTCCCACGGCCACGATGCCCGCCGACCTGATGGAGAGCAGCTCCTCCTCGCCCGCGGTGGCCATCCCGGCCAGCGCCGGAGGAGTCAACGCAGGACGCCCGCCCGCCGCCCACGGCCGGCCCGAGCTGAGAGGCCTGCTGCTGCTGCGGCTGGGCCCCCAGTCCCGGGGGCGGGAAGGCTGCGGCGGCGGCCCCAGCCTGCTGAGCCAGCACCGGCCCGAGCCGAGGGCCATGGATGCGACTCCTTCGCTCGGGCCGCCCCGCCCACCGCGACGCCGGCCTTTTCGAGAGGGCGGGGCTGCATCAGGCACCGGGCATGCACTGGAGGGCGGTGAAGGACACGGTGGAGAGGCGCCTGATGCAGCCCCGCCCTCTCGAAAAGGCCGGCGTCGCGGTGGGCGGGGCGGCCCGAGCGAAGGGGTCGCATCCATGGCCCTCGGCTCGGGCCGGCGCTGGCTCAGCAGGCTGGGGCCGCCGCCGCAGCCTTCCCGCCACCGGGACTGGGGGCCCAGCTGCAGCAGCAGCAGGCCTCTCAGCTCGGGCCGGCCGTGGGTGGCGGGCGGGCGTCCTGCGTTGACTCCTCCGGCGCTGGCCGGGATGGCCGCCGCGGGCGAGGAGGAGCTCTTCTCCATCAGGTCGGGAGGCATCGTGGCCGCGGGAGAGCCGGCGCGACTCGGGATCCGGTGCAGCATCCCCTGCAGCGAAGCGGGCGGGCGGGCGGGGGGGTGGCCCCCTCAGGCAGCGGCGACTGCTGGCCCTTCCCAGTACGGCACCACCCCCCCGCTCTTTCCTGCGGCCGGAGCTGCCGGGCTAGCGAGCCTCCCCCAGCCCTGCGCAACCCCGGCCGGCTCCCTACCTGGCGGCCGCTATTTATAAACTGCCCTGCACGCGAACGGCTCTTGTGAAACGACATTAGCGGTCTTTTGCCCTCTGCGCATGCGCAGCGTTCTGCGCATGCGCAGAGGGCAAAACCCGGTGTCCAGGCAGCCCCGCCCCCCGTCGGTGTCCCGCTTAAAAAAAAAAATCTGGTCACTTTACCCAAATATGAATTCCAGGTGGTTTACTAGAGATCATATAACAGCCACTGAGCTTTTCCCAATGCTGGTGCTAGACCTCCAAACAAGGTCTATAACAGCAGAAGAATGTATATTTCATGGTATAAAATGGAAGCCAAATGGTATAACTGTGATCTATTACATAATTCCACAAGTAAAAAAACACAGCAAAAGAGAGTAAATATTCTAGCAAGCATTTTCTGCACTTAAAGAAGAACAATGCACTAACTTCTATTTAGAAGCCTGTACACCAACCGTTTTGTGAGAGAAAGTCACAGGGACATATGTTGCCCAATGATCATGCGAGTAGTTGAGCAGCTACTGTATATACATTTTCTAAATAGATAGATAATACAAAGGAACAATTTATCAGGGAGCAAGTTCCAGTTTTTGATCTAGGGGAAACTGCTAACCTGTACTAAGATGTGCCTATATACTCATTCTTCATTGAATAAATGTGTGTCTACGTCTACACAAAAGCACAAACAGGCAAATCATATCATGGCTTACTGTACTAAGTAAATCCTATCAATATATCGCTGTTTTATTTTCCTGTTTTTTTTTTCAGATTTCTGCATGCAGAATATTTTGCATTTAAATGTTTGTTACGGCAGTCTAAGTACAAATATTACTGCATTACATTTTAAGGACATTATTTACTGAATGACTAATGATGTTTTACATATTTTAATCCCCTATGCCAGATGTACAAGCTTGGATGGTTTTCCAGAAACAACTGGAAAATCTTACCCTGCCTTTCCCATTATTTAAATAAGGCTTGTATACAAGTAGTGCCCAACTGAAACAGATATTCTTTCCATTACATCTGTGTGCCAAGCTGATCTGATCTAAAAGATCAGAGGTGGGGGGGGAAGCTACTGGAGGAAGAAAGTTTCACAATAATGTACACAGACTTGGGATAGAATAGGGGGAAAGTTTTTTTCCCCATTTATATCAAGCAAACTTGGTGTGTCTGTACCAGTGGTGGGTTCCTACTGGTGCGATCCACTCTATAGCACCGGTAGCGGCCCGCTGGTGACATCACAGTACTGGTGCGGTTGGTTGTCAGTGCCTGGGCACCGCCATTTTTTTAAAAAAAAAATTAATTTTTTTAAAATTTTACAGTAGTTTACAGTTTACAGCGCATTACAGTAGTCCAGTCGAGAGGTGACAAGGGCATGAGTGACTGTGTGTAAAGCCTCCTTCTCCAAATAAAGTTGCAACTGGTGCACCAGGCGAACCTGTGCAAAGGCACCCCTAGCCACAGCCGTAAGATGTTGGTCTAATTTTAGCTGCGGATCTAGGAGCACCCCCAAATTGCGAACCTGGTCCGAGGGAGATAATTTGTTTCCCTCGAAGACCAAGGAGGGACAGTCGGTGTGGTCCTTAGGAGGCAATATCCAAAGCCACTCTGTCTTGTCAGAGTTGAGCTTGAGCCTGTTCCTTCCCATCCAGATCCTAACATCATGCAGGCAGCGGCACATTACATCCACTGCCTCTCTGAATTTCTAGGGAATGGAGATGTACAGCTGGGTGTCATCAGCGTACTGTTGAAATCTCACCCCATGTCGACGAATGATCTCCCCCAACGGTTTCATGTAAAGGTTAAACAGGATGGGCGAGAGGACCGAACCCTGAGGGACCCCACAAGTTAGGGGTCGAGGAGATGACCTCTGCCCTCCTGTCAACACCGACTGCAACCTATTGGCAAGGTAGGAGGAGAACCACTGCAAAATGGTGCCTCCCACTCCCAGACCGTTGAGTCGGTGCAGAAGGATACGATGGTCGATGGTATCGAAAGCCGCTGAGAGGTCAAGTAGCACCAGGATGGAAGAATAACCACCATCCCGGGCTCACCAGAGATCATCCATCAGGGCCACCAAGGCAGTTTCCGTGCTGTAGCCACGCCTGAAACCCGATTGAAAGGAATCCATATAATCAGTTTCCTCCAATAGCCGAAGAAGCTGAAGAGCCACCACCTTCTCAACAACTTTACCTAAAAAAGGCAAGTTGGAGACCGGACGAAAGTTCTTCAAATCCGCTGGGTTCAGGGAGGGCTTCTTAAGGAGGGGTCTCACCACTGCAACCTTTAAGGGCTGCGGTACGGATCCCTCTCTAAAAGAAGCATTGATCACCGCCTGGATCCAGCTACGTGAAACCTCCCTGCTGGCCGAAACCAGCCAGGAGGGACACAGGTCCAATAAACAGATGGAAGAGCTCATCGCTCCCACGGCTTGTCCACATCATCATGAGTTACTGGCTCAAACTCATCCCATAAAACCGGACTAAGACTCGCCCCTGTCAACTCAACTGGCCCTGTCCAGCCAGAGTCCAGGTTTGACCGGATCTCAGCGACTTTATCCATCAGAAACTCTGCAAATTCCTCAGCTCTGCCCTGCAAGTGTTCCTCGCCACCCCCTTTTGCAAGGAGGCAGCATGTCACCCTAAACAAGGCAGCTGGGCGAGAGTTTGCGGATGCAATAAGAGCGGAAAAATGTAAGTGTTTTGCCGCCCCTATCGCCACTAGGTAAGACTTAATAAAAGTTCTTAGTAGTGTTCGGTCAGATTCAGCCTTACTGGCTCTCCAGCGTCGCTCCAGACGTCTCTTGTGGCATTTCATCTCCCGGAGCTCCTCGGTAAACCAGGGAGCTTTCCGGGATCCACTGCCACAGAGAGGTCGCAAAGGTGCAATCCGATCTAAGGCCCCTGATGCCACGTTGTTCCAGGCAGTCACCAGACACTCAGATGAATTGTGTACTAGGGTTTCAGGTATCTCCCCAAGTTTCCTCTAGAATCCTTCCGGATCCATTAGGCGCTTGGGGTGGAATCACCTAATCGGTCCTGCATCCCTGTGAGAGAGGAGTGGGGCTCTGAAATCCAACCTCAATAGGAAATGATCTGACCATGACAACGGGGAGATGACTATATCCCCTAACTTCAGATCATCTCTCCACTGCCCCAAGAGAAATACTAGGGAATTTACTTTCCCTTCCCCCTATTCTGGTCATCACAACAACATGCAACCACAATTACAGATAGTGGGAAAAGAACCTGGTTGCTTTCAGCACTACAGATAGGAATGTAAATGCAGAAGAAGGATAGTTGTTTCATACTTCCCCCCCTTTATGACCATTGCTTTTATGTTTTAGAAGGAGGGTAGAGGTAGTCCATTTTATTTTATTTCCTAATTTATTTTATTTCTTATTTGCATGTAATGAAGGAAAGAGGATTTTGTTGCTCTGCAGTATCTGCAGTAGCTTGGAGCAGATCACTATATGAAGGGCATTGAGCACTCTCCTATTGGTTAGTGCATTAACTGGCCAATGGTGTTCTTTGCTTTTTGTCCCTGCAGTAATTAATGGCACCACATACAACTAAAATGGTCTGAAAGGATTAGGGAGTAGAATCAGGGCCTTATGCAAATGTTTATAATCCTTGCACTCAGCAAAGTCCAGTAGGCGATGCTTCAGTATACATTTAATTGTATATTACACTGAAAGAGAGTTTTGCCATTTTGTCATACAAAGCATCCCGAAAGGCATCTTATTTGAAAACCAAGTCTTCAGAAAAATCACAATGTTATAGGAATATATGGCTGAATTATTGTGAATACCATAATATATGATAATGTATGACTCTTGCTTTCCTATGTTATATTTTCCACCAAAAAAAGAAAACAGAAGTATTACAGTTTGTTGCAAAAATCAAAACCAGAAGCACACACAGATAACTGTTTCAGCTAGATTCATAAACTTCTTTATAAACATAGTAACAGATGAATTTACAAAACCATTAGCAGAGTTCTTCTTCAATGTAGTTACAAGTAAACACAAGCAGGAAAGTTAGTTTCATTTCAGCAGAGCAGACAAGCACAGAGAGTAGAGAGTAGACTGGAGAGCAGAGTGGACCTGGAGCCACACCCAGCCTTAAGCTTAAGCTTTCAGTTTCGATTCTCTGCACAGACTCAGAAGTGGTTAGCTCCCATTGGCTGACTTAGTTGCTATGCCTATTCATTGGCTAACCTTGTTAACATGGCTCTCCCAGTTCATGAATATCTTAACAAGAAGCTGGTATTAAAGTGGCCATGTATCATGCATTTCAGAGGATAAACTTCTAATTGACCTCCCTTTTATTTGAAGCAAGGCCAGGTCCTCAGAAAGCATAAAGGTAGGGGGTGATTACTGTCTGGTGGAAATACATTGGATGTTGGATGTCTTTTTTTAAGAAATAAGTGAAACAAGAATTGGACTTTTGTGTTCTTTGTTCACTCAGATGGCCTGTAGATATCAACTGGACCTCCATTGAAGATCTGATAACATTATGTGGTAAAGATGGAATTTTTTTTTGAATTTTTACATATCTTTATGTGATGTATTTCCTTTTTTCTTTAGAAGTATTTAAAAAAATAGTAGCTGAAACTGAAGACAAATTACTTTAACGCTGTATGTTTTCACAGTGTGCTTAAGTGGCAAGCATTCACCGTGAGTGGTATAATAAGAAATGGAGCTAAAAGTACTATTTGCCATGCAGCAACTGTATCTTGTGCCTGAATATGCATATGTTAATGCAACACCCCCTCATAATATCTGTAAATGTTTTCTCATCCCTCAATATAATCTAAATAAGTAGACGTCTACCACCAGAAATCACTGCTTACACATACTTTAAAAAACTGGAATATGAATACACAAACACACACACAAACATATAGTTGGTTTCATATTTGAAGCAAAATGTTTTATTTCTAAAATAAGTACCCTACAATGGCACTTGAAATGATCTCATATCTAGCTATATCAAAAATAACTGATGAGAACTAATCTTCAGAAACTCCATTGCAGCACTCAATAGATAAACATTACTTGAAAATAACAAATCACAAGCTGTATGTTTGAAAAAGAATCCGTGTCAATATTAGTTCAATTACAATCAGGGAACAAGATCGAACGATACTGCAGGGGTTCATCAGAAGAAAAAAGTCATTGTATCTACTATATGCATACAATTACACATACTTTCTCTTCTCTTAGCAAACACCTAGTTTTGTTTTATTTCTAAATAGTATACATTCTCAGCAAGGCTGCACATTTTGCCTAGAATATTTATGCCACAATATTTGTTTATTAACTATTTATAATGTATTTTATCCATTTTTCATCATTAAAATAATCACAAAGTAGGGAAGAATTTAAAGGTGTTTTAAAATTGTACATAAAACTGTTTAAAGAGTAATACCCATTGTCTCTTGACACTGAAAATAAAACAACACTTCATCTTTTATTAAAGGGTGATGAACTACTATTGCATTTTCTGAAACATTTCTGGTCAGAAAACTTTTTGTGAGAGATTTTAGTGGAGAAAATGCATTAATCCTCACAATTTGGCTTGCAAGCAAGTTATTTATAACATATTTCAATATACAGTTCCAGTGCTATTGTCTACTATTGTTTCACGACCAGGTGCAGGATATTCAAACCGAGCCAACATGATTACTTAAAAAGTCCTTCATGGCTGTAAAATTAACTACTGGCATAATTTCAAGGTTATTTTTTCTTCAATAGCACTATGAGCTATTTCTCACACAAATTATTTCAGTTCTTTGCAACTATCTTCCTCTCAGCACAAAAGGTAAACGCCTACCCTTTATAAGATTATGAAGTGAACTCTTTAAAGAGCAATCCTAAACTCATTGACTTAGATTTCAGCCCAATTATGGAAAACAATCAAAACACAAACAATAAAAAATTACACTAAATTGTAATAAGCAGGATGCTACCCAGCTTTATAATGACACTATGCAGCTTATTATAATAAAAAGACTTTTTAAAAAAATCAAAAGAGAAGAATGGCATGTATCTGGAAGAAAATGAGAACATTCATCCTGAGATACAGAGTCTCATAAGAGCCCTAGTACCCATCCTTCTTCAAGAGTGGAGAAAAACCTTTGTTTTAGAGAACATTTAAATGAGGCAAGGATAGGGGTTGTATGGATGTTTGGAATATGCTTTTCTAGAGGGCAGGTGCTGCAACAGGAAAGGCCCACTGGGTCCTCTTAAGTGAAACTGTTTAATTAATGGGACCTGCCAACCAGGGGCGGGTTCCTAATTTTTTTTACTACCACTCTGTGGGCGTGGCTTATTTTGTGGGTGTGGCTTGCCAGCCATGTGACTGGGTGGGCGTGGCTTCTCAGACTGCTGAAGGGAGGGGAACTGAGATAGGTCCTCCCGCCCGTTCCCCCTCCCCTCAGCAGCTTGAGAAGCCTCAAATGTGCAAAAATGCCTGGGATCATCACCGCACGTTCATGGCTTCTCAGACTGCTGAAGGGAGGGGAATGGAGATAGCTCCTGCCGCCCATTCTTTCAGCGTCTCACGCGCTCCCTCAGCCATCCTCCCCTGCTTGGACTCACTGTGGGGTAGGAAGGCAGCGTATGAGCAGTGCCGGAAACTCGGCTTCTGGGCATGCGCAGAAGAAAATTTAAAAAAATGTTTTTTAAAAAATGGCAGCGCCCAGGCACCGGCAACCGACCGCACCGGTACTGTGATGTCACCAGTGAGCCGCTACCGGTGCTATAGAGTGGACCGCACTGGTAGGAACCCACCACTGCTGCCAACTCTATGTGATCATATAAAATAGGCAGAAACTATGAGAGACAGACAGTCCCCAGATAGACAGTGATGCTTGACAGTGAGATGGGCAGCATATAAATTTAATAAATAAATCAATAATATCTGAGGGTCATCAACCATGTTCTCACTTCAGAAATTATGTCTGTTGTTCGGAATTTTAGATGCCTAAACTGCTTTTGTTTTCTAACAAAAGCATTATGAAATAATACCCGGATTATAATTATGAAAGTATAAAATGCATTATTAATCTCTTTAACAAGAATATACTGTATAAAATTATGGCATTATTGCCTGGCAGTTTAGTATAAATGTCAAAGGGCAGTTGGCTGACCATAAGTACTGCAGATAAACTCCGTGAAAACAACAGGTGTTCAGTATAAAAAAGATATGAAGAATGACAAAAGCAAACATTGTGCAGTTCATAGGCACTTATTGTTAAAGGTGGGATCAGTATAAAAGTCTGTAAAGATAAAATGATTCCAAGAAGCATCTGGCAAATATTTGACTGGCACTGATGCAAATTTGGTGAGGAATGCTGGGGCCTGCTAGAAACAAGTCAAAAATATTTCAACAGTTTGAAGAACACCAGGGAGAAATGCTGTTATTAATTCAGAGAAACTCTAGATTTTGTATAGAATCTTGGAACTGGACTACCCTTCTTGGAAATTTCATTCAACTATAAAACTGTCAAAAATGTTGTTTTGCATGAGGCATGCTAATTTATTAACAGAACAGATAGCACAAAGAGTAATTATAGGCTTGGTTTATTTATTCCTTATATTGGCTAGGTTCTTGTGCTGTGCTAAACCATAATGTGGTTTATTTGTTTTTAGAGAAGGATCAGGGGTGAAATCCTCCCGGTTCGCCCTGGCCCGTCCTTCGGCGTATAGCCGATGGAACTGGTGGCGGTCGCGGCGCGGAGCTTCTCCCGCCCGCTTTCCCGGCCCGGCTGAACGCTGCCATTCGAGTTATTTTTCCCTCTGTGCATGCGCGCGCATGCACAGAGGGAAAAATAACCCGAATAATTGTGGTCAGCCGGGCCAGGAAAGCGGTGATTGTGTTCAGCTGGGCCGGGAAAGCGGGCAGGAGAAGCTCCGCGCCGCGACCGCCGCCAGTTCCATCGGCTATACGCCGAAGGACTGGCCCGGGCGAACCGGGAGGATTTCACCCCTGAGAAGGATGTTGTGTGAACTCAGTTACTGTAATTTATTTAGTCATTGCTCAGGAACTCCATAATTATATCTTCTAGGAAATATCTTTTTTGAAAAACAGTATCTAATGTGGGTTAGTGCAAACCATACAATTGTTGCCAGATAGATTTGCTATTTAGCTCCCACCATGGTAAACCAAAATAAGTGGCAAAGTTACACAACTATCTTGAAAGCAAGGCCATGCTCTCTGGGAGCTGGTCAACAATATCCAGGCTAAATGAAAAAGTACAAACCATGTACATGTGGTTTTGCCTATAGATCAGACATTCTTGCAGAGAAAGAGAGCAACCCAAATATATTTTCTTTCTCGTATTGGGTTTTCAGTTAAGATATTAATAAACACTGGTACTGGGAAGAATGTGGCTAACACCCACTACTGCATGACATCATTTCATGACTCATATGATTCTGCAACCTATACAGCAATTGTGATTTTAAGGCCTGATCTACTTATCCGGATCTTAAGGATAAACGCAAGAGCAGAAAACAATGCATACGACACAATTGTCTTCTTTTGACTTGATGACTATCATGGATTTTGTCAGGAAAATTTATAAAGACTATGTCTAATGCCCTTAGGAAAACCATTTATTTATTTACTGACTTACTTTATTCATTAGATTTTATCCTGATTATTTTAAAAGTCAAGGTGTCATAGCATTGTCTCTTCTTGTCTCACCCACATCAACTCAATGAAATAGGCTGGAATAAAAAAGTTTGTTCAAATCTCCCAGTGAGCTTCATTACTGAGAGTGGACTTAAATCTGGACCTCCTAAGATGTAGCCTAATATCTTAACCACTACACCAGGGGTCACCAACATTTCGGACCTCAGGGACCACTAAATTCATAATGTTAAAGCCCGCGGACTACTAATATGAATCCAGCACTCTCCCTCTCTCTCTCCCTCTCTCTCCTCTCTCTCTCTCTCTCTCTCTCTCTCTCTCTCTCTCTCTCTCTGTCTCTCCCTCCCTCCCTCCCTCACATCTCTCTCTACCTCACATCTCTCTCTTTCTCTGTGTCCCTTTCTCTCTCTGTGTCCCTTTCTCTTTCTCTCTCATCTCTCAATTCTCATTTCTTTCTCTGTCTGTCTGTCTTTCTGTCTGTCTGTCTGTCTGTCTCTCTCTCTCTCTCTCTCATTCTGATTCTCCAGTGCTCTATGGGTCTCGTGGGCGCTTCTTTGGCCTTTGTTGGTGCTGGATGTACTTCGGGGAGACGCACGACTTGCTCTCCGCCCCGAGACACTCGTCCAACCCGGCTGCAGCCGATGCTCCATATCTTAATGGGCTCCAGGAGGAGGAGGAGACACCATCTCCCCCATTGTGAAGCGCGCTAAATTTAACTGTGCTGCGCAAGGCGCTGCAAGAGCAGTGGGCAGGCCATGGAGGCGCCAACAGCACTGGCGGAGATAAACGGCCGGGCTGGGCCAGTGTCTCAGGGTGGAGAGGAAGTTGCATGTCTCCCCGAATGACCGAGGTGCGCACAGCACCAAAAAGGGCCAGAAGATGTGCCCGTGAGACCCAGCAAGAGTTGAAGCAAGTACAGGAGTGCTTCACTCCCGCTTTGGAATATGGAGCAAGTCTGCATCCCCCACCCTTATCTTCTCAGGCCAGGCGAGGAGTGACTACGAGGGTAAGGGGTGAGTTCAGCCAACAGGGAGGCACAGCAGGGGTATGAAAGAGCTGCGGGTTGCTGACACCTGTTGCTTTAGCCCGCCTGCGCCACTGCCCCCCTTTGCCGCAACAGTACTATTACCTCATTCCAGCCGGCGAGGGCTGCGCTAATCCTTGCATGTTGCACCACCTGCAAAATTGCACATTGCACGTACCACCCTCTACGGCGGAGATTTCCAGCCCCACCACGAGCTACCTGGCCAGTCCCATATTTCAAAGATCTAGTCACAGGACTGGCCTATTGGTCATCCCAGAGCAGCTCCTCCACCCGGGTGCACTGCGGACCACCAAAATTTTCTCACAGACCACCTGTGGTCCGCAGACCACCGGTTGGTGACCACTGCACTACACCACACTACAACTATAAACTTTATCACACTGCCTTTCCACAATTATAGTCAACATATGATGTAATACACCACATGGGACCAACCATTTAAGTAGACATACAAAGGATCTGCTATCATTTTAATATTAAATATATTTAGGCCAATGTGTAACTAAGGGGGCATTTATGTTCCATGGAAAACTAAGCATCTACACCTACTTCACACCCGCTTTGACAGATTTCATGTTGAGGATAGAATGTTGTAAATAAATGCTATTTATATTAATATCAACCAAGCTGACAAAAAGCATTTCAGATCTTAACCATTTTTCCCACATATGCCTATCTTTTAGGTATCTAATAATTATTGAATGATGGCTGTTAAACAAAAGTTCTGAAATGAAATTACGAAATTATGAAGAAATTGATCAGTGGCAGACTCTGAAATCAGTATGTCAGTATGATAGAATGAATGATGCCTTCTGGGTTTGTTAGTTGAAAAAAAGGTAATGGTAGCTGATCATGTTTCAAAACAGTCTTTCTATTCTGAAGCATATTTAGAACTTACATTACAAATAAGAACTTTAGGAGGTATAGCTTAAAGTTTTTTGCTTTCTTTTCTTTTCTTTTCATTCATTCTATCATACTGACATAGAAATTTAGGAAAAGGATAATAATAAATGGAACAGCAGGTAAAAAGTTAACATTTACTGTAATGGAAGAAGAACCAAGTTATGTAACAAACAGGAACATCCTGAACCTTAATTATTATTTATTTATTTATTTATTTAAATAGATTTGTATGCCGCCCAACTCCCGGGGGACTCTGGGCGGCTAACAACATGTCAAATCCATTTATAAGTATAAAATCATATAACAATTAAAAACTACAAAAGTTAAAAAAACATCTAGCATTCATAACCAGGGGGGAGACCCATATATAGTCTGATTGGTCTCACTTTCACCCCACCTGCCGACTATTCCACGTAGTCTCCTATATTCTCAAAAACATCACCACATTTTAAACTGATTTCTCTTTGTCTCTCTCTTTACATTTTGGAACTTTTCTTAAACTCAAAGAAAAAGATAACACACACATATTGAATATATGAAGAGGTATGTAACTTTACACAAACACACACATATCCACACACTCCATCTACCCATCCAAGCACTGCATAAAATATTTTTATGCAACATCTTGCAGCACATACGTCCATTAAAGAAAATTGTCAGCAGAGCCATCTGACTCAAGCAAGCTAGTCAAATCACATGCTTTATATTTAATGCATGTTTAATCTCAGCAAAACTACTTACACTTCAATATATGTGATCTGATCATCAAAGGACTATATCTAGCTAAAGGACAGACTTTTTTCTTTGGCTTCAAGCTTTGTTTGTTTGTTTGAGTTGTATTATTAGATGTCTTCTATTTATTCCAGAAAAGCATTCTATATAAACTGTAGCAAAAAGTGAATATTTCAGAAACTGGTAATGCCAAGAATATTGCTGACAGCCACTCTACACATTTGTTACCGCATTCTCAGCACAAGTGCCGGAATGAACATCTGCAGTGTAAAATTCAGCCCATTAGTTCCTGCAGCTTGTTAGCATATTTTAATACTGTGTTCACAGCTTTCTATTTCCATCAAGTTGTTACTAGGTGTCAGACTCTGTATTCACAAACTTTACTAATACTATCCTGTGTCCTTCTATTCTGTATTTGACAAGATCAAAAGGGAAGGGTGAATCAAAAAGTATACCTCCAACTGATACTAAGAGGATCTTCAAACGTAACATATGTGTAGGAAAAGAAAGTGTTTCATTCTTCCTGATCCTACAATTCTTTGTCATGTCCAAAATGAATAGTGAGATTAATCGAGTTCTCCAAATTAGCTACTGGTTCATATTACAGAAGATTTTGCAACAAAGATTTTGTACAATCTTTTAAAAGTAGATGCATCTTAGAAGTACACAAAACATGTACAAATTTACTTCCTCGGAGGATCTATGAAAGTGTTTATTTTCTGACAAATGGTATCTATCTCTTTAGAATTCCATGACATCAAATGAATATGCCACGTTTCTTATTTCCATTTATTGCACCCTCTTTTCCTAATTCCTAACCTAATCAAAAGTCATGTGTTATATTCTCTGCATAGCAAGTAGGGAAAAAAAGTGTGGAGAAGCAGTTATGGTGGCTCAGGTAGGAGGAGGAACTAATTTCTACTGAAGACTCTATAAACTTAAGAAATAAAAAATAATAACACTAGAACTATCAAAATCAGGCATATCACTGTTAATATGCCTTGAGTTCCAATTCATGCAGAAGTCAAGAAACACAAAAAGCTTCAGACATCCACGCTAAATGGTATTATCTGTTGGTGGTTGACAAAATTGGAGGTAATATTGTGAAAAGAAGGGATCATCTGGAGTGGCCAGGAATGATTTGTGTAATTCCTGAACAGAAATGGAATTTGCATGCCTTGAAATTATTCATCAACCATTTAAAAAATACAAGAAAAATTAGTATTATAATGGATGCATTAGCTTTTACTCATAATTAATTATCCAAGATGTTCCTAAATATGTGAGACAAGGCTGTCATTAACATAAAACTGATATAACAGCGGACTTTCCCCCCCATAATTATTCAATTTCAATCTGCAAGTCCCACTATTTTGCATTTTTTTTCTGATTGCTTTTCTTCAATTCTAGCATAATCCAGAATAGCAGAGACAGGCACATGCCATATAACTGTGATGGCGAACCTATGGCAAGCATGCCGGAAGTGGCATGCAGAACCATCTCTCCGGGCACGCCAGCCGTCACCCGTTGCTCTTCTGGTAATGGCATGCACGCGCGCAGGAGCACCGGAAACCAGAAGAGCAGCTCACTGGCGCGCATGGGTGCGCAGGGAAGCTGAGCTTCCGGTTTCCAGCATGCGCATGCACGCCAGCCAGCTGCTCTTTGCGTGCGTGGGAGCACCAGAAACCAGAAGACCAGGTGACCGGCGCGTATGTGTGCTGGGCAACTGCTCTTCCAGTTTCTGGCACTCCTGCATGTGCGCTACTCTTCCGGTTTCTGGCACTCCCCCCCCATGCACGCGTGCACTCCCGTTTCAGGATTCGGAAAAAAATTGGAGAAGGCAAAAAATATAAAGACCTGCAAACAGAAATAGAACAAATGTGACAAAAGAAAATAACTGAAGCACCAATTGAACACCATTGGCATTGACAAAATTCACTATTAGTCAATTGCAAAAGGAACCTTTATTTGTAAAGTCACAGCTTTCATCCTCCGACGATATCCGTAACATCAGCAAACATCCATGTCTGCCTATCCCAGGTCCTTGGGAAGGACTCGACAGGCAGACAAAAACGCCAAATCCAGTCTGAAAATCTGGCTGATTGTGCAATGGATAATAATAATAGTGTGAATGTTATTTTGATGCTGACAATGGACCAGTGTTATCTAGTAAACCCAAAGACCAGAGGTGGTATTCAGACAGTTATGTCCAGTTCGCCTGAACCGGTAGTGGAAATCGTGGGTGGCCCCACCCACCCACCCCAGTTTTATGCTATCGTTTTTGTGGCCGAGCGCATTTGAGGCCGAGCGCATGCGCGGAAGGCTCGTGTGCTAGTAAAACGCATGCGCAGGTGCCCATGCACATATGGTGCGTGCGAGAGAAGCAAGCACACATGCTCACATTTGTGAACCGGTAGGGAAGGTAAGTGAAAACTATCCCTGCCAAAGACTATACAGCAGCCGGAAATATTGAAGGCGGGGTCTGGTGAGTGTCAAAGTCGCTGTCCTATGAAACACAGAGCATCCAAGAGTACATCAGTAAAATGAGCTGCTGAGAGAATATCTGAGGAAGATCAAGCAGAGGAAGCGCCATGGCAAGACAAGACCCTGCATGGGATGTTCCATCAACAGGTAGCTGAGTAGCAAGCATTGGAAAATCCAACCAGTGGCTGGAAATGGCTTGACTAAAAGGCAGCACTGAGGTCCTGATCATTACAACACAAGAACAAGCCCTAAGCACCAGATCCATAGAAGCACCACGTAAGGCAGGTTCTGAGATACAGATTATGCAGAGAGGCCTGAGTCCAACACACAGTGCCAGGGTGTAAGATGCAGGTAGGAACAGCATGTGCTGAATGGCACAACCAAGTAACTGCCATTGTATATGGCAATATCTACAACATGTATGGACTAGACTATCCCCAAGCCCCAATGGGAGATTCCACAGAGGGTTGTGAAGACTAACAGGACTAAGATCCTGTGGGATTTCCACATCCAAGTGGCCAATCAACCAGAATCATGGTATAGCCAAGAACCAGAAGATAATGGTGTTAATAGCTGTAGTAGTGCAAATAGAATAGAATACAATTCTTTATTGGCCAAGTGTGATTGGACACACAAGGAATTTGTCTTTGGTGTATATGCTCTCAGTGTACATAAAAGGGGAAAAAAGGGGGGGGGGGAGAAAAAAATACATTCATCAAGAATTATAAGATACAACACTTAGTGATAGTCATAGGTTACTAATAAGCAATCAAATCAAACAAACAACAATATAAATCGTAAAAATACAAGCAACGTGGTTATAGTCATGAGTGGGAGGAGATAAGTAATCATAAGTGACAGCAACATCAGGAAGGAGAATGAGAAGCTGCAGAAGTATCAGAGGTGAAGGAAGAACTAGAGAGGATGTGGAAAGTAAAGGCCAAAGTGGTGCTAGTGGTGGTAGGAATACTTGGGGCTGTGATTCCTAACATGGGAGAGTGGCTCCAACAGATCCCAAGAACATAAGGGGCGTGCATAAGTGCACCAGTGTGCCTACCGTCCCTGTCCTAATGTTCCCTCATATCAGTACCCATCTTATGTATATAAACAATGTTATATCTATGTATATTACCAACACGTACTTGACAAATAAATAAATAAATAAATAAATAAAATAAAACATCAGGGCTCTCTATCTAGAAAGAGTGTAGTGCTAGGAGCAGTTAAGTTACTGAATAGAACCCTCAAGCTCTCAGGTTTCTGGTAGAAGCTTCCCATATCATTCATAGGGGGAAGAAGGGAATTTGTTTATATATATGGTCAACAGATTGCAACAACACCTAATATGTTGCCTCCTATTTTCCTACAGCAACAACACTGAAAGGTGCATTGGTCTAAGAGAGAGCAACTCCCCCCAAATCACCCAGCCAGCTTTTGGGTCTAAGGGACACCTAAAATTCACACTTTCCTAGTTTCTATGCCAATACCTTAACCAGAATAGAATAGAATAGAATAGAATAGAATAGAATAGAATAGAATAGAATAGAATAGAATAGAATAGAATAGAATTCTTTATTGGTCAAGTGTGATTGGACACACAAGGAATTTGTCTTTGGTGCATATGCTCTCAGTGTACATAAAAGAAAAGATACATTTGTCAAGAAGGTTGTCATAGGGTTCAAGTAAGCAATCAGGAAACAATCAATATGAATATTGATTGTTTCAATATTGTTTCAACACCAAACATTTAGATTAAAGGAATAGAATTAGAGAGAACAACAAAATGTCTTGTGTTGCCCTATTGATGCACAGTTAGATTGTGTAAAATAAACTTAAATTAGGCGATCAGCAGTCAATTCATTACATGTAATTTGGGAAAACAAATACAAAGTGATAATTAGATAGTTATTGAGTCTAGTTTAAGGAATAACAATTCCAGCCCCTCCTTAAACTTCATTTTCTTTCTTGTTTTAATGCGGGGAAAGAAAGTAAAAAAGATACAAAAAAGAAATGGAGAAAAGGGACAAAAAAGACAAAATTATAATACCTATGTATAAATTCAAACCCAATATGACTCTGTTTTAGAATCATAACAGATATATTTCTTTATGCAGTATATCAGTTTGAATATAGATAGTCCTCGCTTAATGACCCTTTGTTTGAAATTATGATATGCTGAATGAAGGGACTTATGAACCATGCATTGAAGGTATGCCCATTGCAAGTTCCCGTATTTTTCGGAGTATAAGACACACCTTTTTACCCCCCAAAAGAGGGTGAAAACTTGGATGTGTCTTATACACCGAATGTAGCCCCACCCACCCACCCCCACCCTTTGGCCTCTGTCTTCCAGCAATTTACCTGTTTGCAGCAAACAAGGAAGAGCCTGTTAAGACAAGCAAGTCCTTAGCAGCTTCCCGATCCCCAGCTGATTTGCCACGTGCTAAACTGAAACTGAAACTGCAAAGAGGCAAATAGCTGGGAGAGACACACAGATTTTTATTTTCTGCTGAACTGGATGCAATGGGGTAAGTGAATGTCTGTAGAATGTTCAAATTATTAGACTTATTTTTTAAAGACTGCTTTATTATTGTTCTAGAGCCAGAGGTCTCCAACTTTGGCAATTTTAAGACTTGAGGACTTCAACTCCCAGAATTCCACAGCCAGCTTTGTTAGCTTTGCTGGCTGTGGAATTCTGGGAATTGAAGTCCACAAGTCTTACAGTTGCTAAGGTTGGAGACCCCTGTAAATCTAGACAACTTAACAAAATAAAGAAGTTTAAAATAAATGCTTGTCTGAAGAGGCCTAGTGCTATTGTATCATCTTTTAAATAATAGAGAATAATGTATACTTCCAGAAATTTTAATTAATTTTAACAGCTCTGTACAAGTATAGTCTGAAATGTAACAGTGTCCTGTTTAGTAATAGAGTTAAATCCTGACTTACCTTGAAGTAGATCTATTTAAATAATTGGGAGAAGTTAGTGTGACTACATTTAAGAAAACTTTCTGGCATAATGTACATTTCTTCAATTCTTTGCTATTTCTATGGGTCAGGCCCACATGCACAGAAATACACAGCAAACAGTGTATATCATCTGTGCTGTTTGTTGTTTGGCAAATTGCTTGGAGGCAGAGGCCTTTTTTCCTTGTTTTCCTCACCCAAAACTAAGGTGCGTCTTATACTCCGGTGCGTCTTATACTCCGAAAAATATGGTATATAGTCCATTGTACATAATACAACTGGTTGCCAAGCACTCTATGATCATGTGATTTTCATTTGTAATCTTCCCTACTGGCTTCCCCAGAAAGTCAATGGGGGAGCTGGTAGGAAGGTTACAAACTGCTGCTGTGAGGAATCCCTGTTGTCTCTGGGGGTTGGCTGGCTGAAAAAGGTCTGTGTTGAAATCCAAGCAGGATTTCGACACAAAGATTTTGTAGGATGGGGCATTTACTAGCCAGCTCCCAAAGACAAGAGGATTGTCTCTCATTTCTGGGGGCTGATTGCAAACATCCTATGCTGCAAATACTCCATACCAAAATTCTGCCTAGGTTTCATGACAAACCTTTTTTGGCTATACTCTTTTGAGATTGAAAGGGCTGCCTACCAGAGTCATTCAGCCCAGGGACGGGTTGCTCTCTTACCTTGCTACCGGTGCACTGCGCGCGCATCACCACGTTTTGTGCACATGCGTGCGATACGCTCATGCACCCCCTCGTGCAATTTCTCGCCAAAATCTTGCGAGGGGGCACGTGCATGCAATTTTGGCAATTTTTTGCTTCTGTGCATGCGCGGAAATGAAATCTCACTGAAATCTCATGCACGCGCGCGTCCCCTCGTGAGATTTTGGCGCGATTTTGCTTCTGTGCATGTGCAGAAGAAAAAAATCACCGAAAAATTCATGAAAAAAGATGGCGGCTCTTAGGGACCGGCAACCGACCGCACCGGGTTGGTAACCTCTTGGTGACGTCACCAGCCCACCACTACCGGTGTGATAGAGTGGACCGCACCAGTAGGAACCCACCACTGATTCAGCCCCATGTGGGGCATAGTTGTTCTGGCAGGCAGCTCTCTGAGGGGGAAAGAAATGCCTGTCAGAGGGTTTTGCCCTCCATGAGGCATAGTCCCTAGGACAATTCTCTGAATGCAAAAGAGCTGCCCCTGGAAGATTTGGACTCATGCAGAACAGAATGCCTGTGGCAGGCAGCTCTTTCACTCCATCAGCTTAAGAAGTTAGGAAATCACTTAATGACCACAACTAAGAGTGCTGGGATTGCACTCATTGAGCAATAATTGAGCAAATCACTCATATGATGTCTTGTTTAGCAACTGTTTCACTCAATGACTGAAGATTCCAGTCACGAATTGTGGTTGTACATTGAGGATACTGCTAAGAGGCTGCAAAGGGAATGTTTGGAAAGCAGCACAATAAAAATATCTTCATCCCAACAGGATTTAAAGTGGCTCATTAATAATAAATAATATTACTTAATGTTTTCAATGGGAGACACCAACAGAAATTTCCCCTAAGCCACACTTTGACATGAGATGAGCAGCATACAAATTTAATAAATAAAAAACAAATAGTAAAATAAATTTAGAAGAATGGATTATATTTGATTATCTTATAATTAAATAATTTTGTGTTGGTCTGAAATAAAAAACATGGAAAAAATCTGAAACAAAATTGTTCAATAAGTTATGCAAAGTACACCAACTTTGCTAGCTTTCCTGTTTCTGCATATCCCACTTTCAAAATGCCATTTTAAAAAGATGCTTAACAAAAGAACACATTATGTTCTAGCATCTGCTATGTAATTTTTTAAAAAAACATTTTCTTGAGTGGTCCTTAGGAAAAGGATATATCCCATTTGAGTTCTAGGCCTAAAAAGGATACAGAGAAATTTTTGTGGGATCAGGAAGAGAGGTAATGAATGACTACTCTTCCCTATTTATAGACTTCTGAGTAAGTGCTAAAATTTCAAGTTTCTCCAAATCTTGTCTTGAAATTCTTTAAACACTGGTCTTAGTTCCGATTCAGACGGCCAATCAAGTCCCAAACTGATTACCATGTAACTGCCCTTGACTAGCCAACATTAAAAAGCTCGCAATGTGTTTCCCTTCTACAAAATTTGAAATTGGTTATCTTGTTCTCCCTAATGTAAATCACATGCTGTCCCAATATCCTACAGATCCTTGCTACATTTTTATAAATATTCATTATCTGAAGAAAGTAATACACAGAGTTCAATGTAAGTCTAAAAGGCTTTAGAGAGTTGTATTATCTCCTGGCCTGAAGTCACTGAGTCATTAAAAATGCACTGTGGATTTTTATATATTATTTTGTACAATTTATTTATAGAATCTTAAAAATCCTAGAGTTGTATATGTAAAATAAAAACCAGACTGTTCTTTTCTTTAAAATTACAACAGTACACGTCACTAGGCTATTCTCAGTCTTTTTCGTTCTCAAAATGGAATCCTATTAATATTTCACACTTTCTGAATAGCGAGGTTTTCCACTTAGCTGGAAACTGTAAGTTTGGGTGGTTCAACAAACTTTGGGTGTTTTAGTAAAAAGGACTCGAAACAGGTTTGGGAATAAAAGGAGCCGTAACTTGTTCTTTTCTGCACTTCAGCCCTACATAAATTACAATGCCATACCTCATTGCTAATGAATAAAGTATTTTATTTTCAGGAGAAAAATGCAGGCAACTTTCAGTGTCCATTTCTTGAGTACAAGGTTAAGACACATTACCAAGATGGTCTTGAGAATAAAAAGGAAGACGAACCAAAGTCATTGGTTAGAGTACTGATTGCATTTGGTTAGGGGCACTGGAGAAGAGTTATCAACCAAGGGCAATACAAACAAACATGCACAGGCATACATATACACACTCTTGTCTCTGCTCATTATCAATCCAATTGTCTTTTTCCATTTATTAATAGACAACCTCAAGCAGAAAGTTTTAACAAGTGCGCAATATTTCTAATGTCCAGCTCTACGTAGAGTTATTTTAACTAATATGTTGTTAGTGAATACCACAAATGAAAACAATGCGATATGATATGGTGTTAAGGAATTGAACTGGCAGTAGGGAACCCAAGTTCAGGCTCACCCTCAGCCACAGAAACTCAGCAGGTGAGTTAGCTTATCTCATTGGACTATCATTGTGCGGAAATAAATGGCAGCAGGAAACAATATATTTACTGCCTTGAACTCCTAAAAAAGACAGGATGTAACTTTAAGAACAGAACAGAACAGAACGCTTTATTTGGCCAAATGTTATTAGACACAAGGAATTTGTCTCAATAATTAAAAGATATTACAGATATATTTCCCCAGTGGATATATCGTGCATATCTGCTTCTCATTCTGATATAAAATATCAGAATCTCATTTCTCCTAACTTTGCCATGTTTAACTCTTTTCTAGGTATAGTCTAGTGTTGCCCCTGTTCTAGACTCATATCCTGCAGTCCTATCTTTTTTCAGTGAGATTCTGTCAGATCTCTTCCTTTTTTTAAAAAAAAAAAAAGTTTTTATTAAGTTATTTACATTTAAAAACAAACAAACATACAAAACAAAAAAAAAGAACATTATGACATTAACAAGTACAATATAAACATTTACAAAACATAAAAAAACGCATACAGCTATAGAGCTGTTAATTTCTATAATTTGTTCTACGGCGAGTATATGTTAGCGATATATTTTTATGTATTTTCCAACTTTTATCTTGTCTTTTATGTGATAGATTTTATAAATCAATCGTATTAATATTAATATTAACAATAGTATTAATAATAGTACAACGATAGTGATATTGATGATAGTATTGATAATAATAATAATAGTTCATAAGAAATAAGGCACTTTCAATTTTGTAAAATCATAGTATACATATATATTATTATAATATAACTATTTTCTCTATTAATTCCTTATTCTAATTTCTATGTGTCTTATTTAACTTATATTTACATTTATTACATTGATGATATTTGTTTTCGTTTTTCGTACCAATTGTAAAATAAATTCCAAATTTCATAATAGTCGGAGTCTTCCTTTCCTTTCAATTCCATAGTTAACTTATCCGCTTCGGCACAATCCAAAATTTTTCTAATTACACTGCTTTCCTCGGGAATATCATTTAATTTCCAATTTTGTGCTATCGTTATTCTTGCCGCTGTTAGTATATGTAAAATGATATAGTAGTGTTTTTTTTCCATTTTTTGGTTGATGATTCCCAATAAGAAAATTTCCGGTTTAATATCTAAGTCTTGTTGTGTGATTTCTGTTAACCAGTTTTTGATTTTATTCCAGAAGAGTTTGATTTTTGGACAGGTCCACCACATATGATAATAAGATCCAGTTTTACACTGACATCTCCAACAATTTGGTGGTAGATTTTTATACATTCTTGCCAATCTCGCTGGAGGGAGGTGCCATCTATAGAATAGTTTATAATAATTTTCTTTGTATGAGACTGATTTTGTGATTTTGTAGTTCTGATTCCATATTTTTTCCCATTGATTAATTGGTATTTCATGTCCAAAATTTTTCGTCCAGCTTATCATATTTCCCTTTATTATATCTTTCTGTGTTTTGTTTTTTAGAAGAAATTTATATATTTTAGTTATTGCTTTTTGTTCCTGGCCTAATAAGATTTTATCTAATTCTGATTTAGTTTTTTGTATTCCATATTTCCTCTTGTCGTTTTCTAATCTGTTCTTAATTTGAAAGTATGGCCACCAGTCAATCTTAATTCCTCCCTGTTCTAATTTTGATACAGATTTTAAGGCTCCTCCTTCTTCCAGTATTTCTTCGTATGTAACCATTTTTTCCAGGTTTGTTGTGTTTGGGTAAGTAATGGCTTCCATGCCAGAGAACCAGGGTGGTATCTTAGTATAATATTGTTTTTTGATTCTAAGCCAGATTCCTAATAGGGAGTCTCTGATTTTATGTCTTTTAAAATATGAGTGTGTTTTATGTTTATCATCCCAGAGGAATCCATGCCACCCTATATGTAAATCATAACCTTCTAATACCAGTAAGCGTCTATTTTTGATTTGTATCCAGTCCTTTATCCATGTTAAAGCAGATGCTTGATAATATAATTCAAAGTCTGGCAGTCCGAACCCTCCCTGATTTCTATTTTGTTGTAAATATTTTAATTTAATTCTTGGTTTTTTCCCGGCCCATATAAATTTGGTTAGTATTTTATTTAATTTTTCAAAATATTTTTTCTCTAATTTGATTGGTATAGTCTGAAATAAGTATAAAATTTGAGGTAGTATTGACATTTTAATCGCTGCAATTCTGCCTATTAGAGATATTTGTAATTTGTTCCAGTTATCTAGTTTCTTTTCAATTTGTTTTAAAATTCCCATATAGTTTTCTTCTTTTATTGTTGTGCATTTCGCTGACAGGTTGATTCCTAAATATTTTATTTTCTTTACAATTTGTATTTCTAATTTCCTTTCTAATTCCTTATTTTGTGTATCTGTCAGATTTTTGGTTATTATTTTAGTTTTTTGTTTGTTAATTTTTAGACCTGCTACTTTCCCAAATTCATTAATTTCTTTTAGTAAAATTGATCCTACCTCTAGAGGTTCTTCTATATTGAAAACCATGTCGTCTGCGAATGCCTGCAATTTATATTCCTGTTCTTTTATCTTGAGTCCTTTTATTTCTTTGTTTTCCCTTACCTTTTGTAATAATGATTCCAATGATAATATAAATAATAAAGGGGAGAGAGGACAACCTTGTCGAACTCCCTTTTCTATATTAAAATTTTTTGTAGTTTCTCCATTGATGAGGATTTTTGCAGTTTGTTTTGAATATATTGCTTTAATTGTTCTTATGTAGTTTTCTCCAAAATTCATTTTATCTAATTGATTTGTTATGAAGTCCCAGTTTAAATTATCAAATGCCTTTTGGGCATCTAGGAATATGAGTGCCATGGATTCCCCTGGATGAGTCTCATAATATTCTAAAATGTTTATAATTGTTCTGATATTGTTTTTGATATGTCTGTTTGTTAAAAAACCATTTTGATCTGAGTGTATAGTTTTAGTAAGCGTTTTTTTAAGTCTTTCCGCCATTATGGAGGCAAAGATTTTATAATCTGAGTTCAACAGCGAGATTGGCCTGTAACTCTGGATCTTATGTTTCGTATTGGTGTCTTTGGGGATGATTGTTATTAGTGCCTCTGTCCATGAGTCTGGAATTGCTCCTTTTTTTAGTACTTCATTGTATGTAATTAATTGTATATTTTTTAAAATCGTTTGTAATTCTTTATAATACTCTGCTGGAATACCATCCGGTCCTGGGGTTTTGTTATTTTTTTGGTTCTTTATTGCTTTTTCTAATTCAATCAGTGTTATTTCTTCGTCCATCTTATTTTTAATATCCTCTGGTAATTGCGCTATACTAGAATTTTTTAAATAGTCTTGTATATTTTGGATTTGTATAGTATCTTTGCTGTATAGTTCTCTATAATATTCTCGTGCTATTTCTTTTTTTTCTTCTATTGCCAACTGCATTTTCCCTAGCGAATCCTCTAGTTGTTGTATTGTTTTTTTTTCCTTTTCTTTTCTTAATTTATAAGCCAGCCATCTACCTGGTTTGTTAGCATGTTCAAAATGGTTCTGTTTGGCTGACTTAATTTTTAATGCGATTTCTTCTTGTGTTATCAGGTTTATTTTGTGTTTAATTAATTCCTTTTCTTCTTTTATTTCCTTATCTTGTGGTGTCTCTTGTAATTTGTGTTCTAATTCCCCTATCCTGTTTTGTAAATCCTTAATCTGTTTATTTTTATTTTTATTTTTTTTAATAGAGTAAGCAATAGATAGTCCTCTTACATATGCTTTCATAGTATCCCAAATGTTTTGTATAGATGTATCTTCGTTCCAATTCTCCTGTAGAAAGAAAGTTAGTTCTTTCTCCATATATTGTTTAAATTCTTTTTCTTTTATTATTTTCTGGTTCATCATCCATCTCCTTCTTGTCTTATTTATTCCTCTCATTGTAATTACTATGGGATTGTGGTCCGCCCACGTATTTGGTTCTATTTCTACACTCTCTATTTTAATAATTGGTTCTATATTTGACCAGGCCATATCAAGTCTGGACCAGGATTGATGTGGGTTTGAAAAGTATGTATATTGGTTTTGTTTCTGGTGTCTTTCTCTCCATATATCTTTTATTTTAAATTCATTCACGATTTCAAAGAAATTTTTGGGTAAAATTTTTCTTTCAGAATTTTTTTTTGATCCCGATTTATAATCTTCTTTGGCATCTACTACTGCATTGAAGTCACCAATTATACAGATGTTTTCTCTCTCTAATTTTATAATTTGTTGATATAATTTAGTATAGAATTCTTTTTGTCCATTATTAGGAGCGTATATGGCTATTAATAATATTTTAGTTTTATCAATTGTGATTTCTACCATAGGTATTCTTCCTTCTGTGTCTCTATATATTTGTTTGGGGCTTAACCAGTTTTTGATATATAGTGCTATTCCTTTTTTCCTTGAGTCAGCTAAGGATGTGAAAAGATTACCTATCTTGGGCTGCTGTAATAACTTATACTCTTCTTTTTTAATGTGAACTTCTTGTAAACATGTGATATCTGAACCTTGTTTCTGTAGTCTATTGAGTATTTGTCTTCTTTTTATTGGTGAATTGATTCCATTTATGTTAACTGAAAATATTTTGATTTGATTTTGCATTTTATTTTTTACTTGTTGCTCTTGTTTGTCTCACGGTTCTTATTTCTTTTGTTTTCATTCTCTTATCTCCCTCTCTCTCTTGTCTTTTCATTCTCTCCATTTCTTCCAACATTTCTTTTTCTTCCTGACTTTGTCCCTCACCTTCTACACTGCTCTCTCCTTCTTTTTCTAAATGTGTTTCAATAAATTGGTCTGCCTCTTCCATTGTTTCTATCTTTATTTTTTTCCCTTTTCAAGTCACCAGGATTCCTTCCGGAATCAACCATCTAAAAGGAATTTCTTGTCTTATTAGTTTTGCAGTGCAGTATTGTAGGTCCCTTCTCTTTTCTCTTATTCGTTTGGGAATTTGTTTTAATACATTAATTTCTCTTTCCTTATGTAGTATTTGTTCTATTCTCGTAGTTTTATAAATTTCATCTCTTATTGCTTTTTTTGTGAATCGTACATGTACCTCCCTGGGTAACTTGTGTCTTTTGGCAAAGTTTGTTTGTACTCTGTAAATTTCATCTATATGTCTATTTATTTCTTCTTTTTCTACCTGTAGAGCTTCTGCTAGTATTTCTGCTACCTGATCACGCAACTCCTCCTCTTTCACCTCTGGTATATTTTGGAACCTAAGGTAGAATGCTGATTTCTCCATTTCGAGAAGGGCAATGGCCCCTTCCAATTCTTTGTTTTTGGTTTTTAGTGATTCTTCCGTTTCCTCTATTTTTTTATCAGTTATGTCGGTTTTTTCCTCTAAATATTTTATTTGTTGTTCATGTTTTGCTACTACTCCCTGAATTACCTCCATTCTATTATCTAATTTTTTGATGTTTCCCTTAACTTCTTCAAAATTTTCATTAGTCTGCTCCTGATTATTAAATATTGTTTGTTGCATTTTTACCATTGTTTCTTGCTGTGTCATCATGAATTCTTGTATTCTGTCTAGTGTGGCCTGCATGGTATGTAGTGATGGTGTTTGTCCTTGTTTTTCAGTAGTTGCCATTTCTGTGATCAGTTTTTGCCCTGTCAGATCTCTTCCAAGACATATTTCTTCAAGGAAACTAGGTCAACTCCCAGAGGTCCTCTCATGACAAAACTTGCTGGTTAAACCCCGACAAAAGATAAACAGAGAAATACAGTTTGCATCAAAAGAATTAGGATTTCTATGTAGTTAAACATGCAAGAGGAAAAAGAATGAAGAAACAATGCCTTTCAACAGCATTATGATGTTAAGAACAAAACTGCTTCTCAGTTTCTAGCAGAAATTCCAAAATGAAGCTTTCCTCCATCACTGTTACAACAAACACAAAGGGGAGGGGGGTTGGCCATATTTTGAATTTCTGTTCATCATGCTTCTGGTAAGGACAAAGAAGTACTAAAAACGCTCAACACTATTAATCTGTGTTATGATTCAGTCCACATCAATACCACTAGGAAAATATGCAGAATGTGCCAAAAATCTATATATGGAACTTTTCCTATTTCTTCCCACTTCTGAAGCATTAGCAGATAAAGTATTTATTTTGTTAATATAGTACATAGATAAGGCTTACTTTTATTTTCTTTGTACAACCTGCTTTGTACAAAAACATGCAGAATCTTGTTTTGGCCTCAGTGTAATTCCGCAATCACTACATAATTGCTCCTGGTAAATCTAATTGCACAGGTAAATGAACAAGAGTTATTTAGATTTCTACTTTATTATTCCACTTTTAATGTTACAAATTATGTGTTATATTTTTTCCTGAGTATACACTTTCTACTCCGTTATCAGTCAGATTAGAAATATAAAATATAAAATGCTAAATTAAATGGTCTTCATAATAAAATAATAAAGTTCATCAGACAATCTGAAACTAATGCAGCTATTAGCTGAGATTAAAACCAAACCAAGCTAAAGAAGACCATTCCTAGCTCCTATTTGTCTTTTTTTGGGGGGGGGGAGAAAACTACCCCTATTTGTCTTTTGGGGGGGGGGAACCAGACATGTCTGAGATATTTGCATTTTGCTTTTTTTCTTGTTTGGCATGTAGGTAGTGGGAATGCTCAAAACAACCATCAAAATCTATCCAGCATTTTATTATGACTTCCTAAGACACATTTATCATAATATGATACCAGTTAGGTAAACAATTAATGACGGCAGATGACATAGAATGACTATCAGGAACGGTGGAGTTTAATTATACCAGTCTCTCCTAAGAAGAAAATAATTCAGTAAATTATTTCTCTGTTACTTATGAAGTGTAGGTTAAAAAGGTAACTAAAAAGTGCTGTGCACACGTTTTATAGTAATATCAGATCGCTTTTCTGCTCTCCATTACTTCACCTACAATGATTCTGAATATTTCAGCAACAAATCGTTGAAATCAAGATTTATAACTGCCTATAATTGTACCCTATTATTTCTCCCTAACATCTAGTCATAGATAAGTTTCAACTGAAATAGGTTTTGACCTGTTATCAGTAACAGAGGGCCATTTCTCAGGCCTGATGAAGCGTAATCTGCATTGATTGTTATCTGATTAGAAGAGAATGCAGTTTGGCTTCCCCCATTACTTAAACCAGCATCTCACTGTTCGTCCTTAGAGACTACAGCTTCACTCAGGCAGAGAGTGTCTAGACAGTATTCATGATCCATCTGTCTGGCACAGCCAGGCTCATGGCAAAGTCTATTAGAACTGGATTTTTTTTTCACTATTTCTCTCTCATTCCTCCCCCAATATTTTTTTTCCTCTGTGAAGCATAATCTGACACTGAAAATTACTATCATTGTTGCAGTTCTTAAAATGGCAGTGTCAGACTTTCATTAACATCTATGCCAGACGGCTACATCCTGAAATAAATGGAAGACTAACCCAGATGAGGGTCAGCCCTTCATGCAGCACTCCTGAAAAGAAAGGAGAGAGAGAGAGAGAGAGAGAGAGAGAGAGAGAGAGAGAGAGAGAGAGAGAGAGAGAGAGAGAGAGAGAGAGAGAGAGAGAGAGAGAGAGAGAGAGAGAGAGAGAGAGAGATCATCTATCTGATATAGGTAAACAGTACCTTTCAAAAACTCCCTGTGTGAACTACATGCAGATAATGTCCTTACTGTACTATAAACATGTTCTAAATCCTTTGGAATGTATTATAAGAATATCTATCTGCAGTATTTAAAAGTTGCTTAACCCACAAAATTTATAAAACACACACACACATTTCCACAAAATTCTATTAATGCTGCATTTGACATTAAGAAAAGGATTCACAAAATTTAGGGAGTAGTGTATGGGTATAGTTTTCAAATACATCACAGACAGTGATAATAACAACGTGATTATTTTACACTTGCTTTTTAACATTTAAGTACTTGAATGGAACCATAAGATTTTCGTTCCTATTTATACACCTTGGCTACATTTCTGAACCATGAAATATGAGCAAGAAATCATGTTACATTTATCATATCTGTGAAATCCATTGTATCTCCTGGAGCAATGTCATGAAATACAGGCTAAATGAAAATAATGTTGGTATAACACCGTCAATGTTTTTACAAGAATATTATTAACAATCTATAGGGTTTCATAGTTAATAAGTAGAGTGTAACAAATCTCTGGGCCAGATTTTTTTTATCTCTTTTGCCAATCTTTTTAGCAAATTAATAAGCTATTTTAAATTATTTAACATTGTCAATAAATGTTTGTCCTTTCACTTGACACTTGATAATCCTTGCAAAAAAAAAACATTATCTGGTAATCTACCATCTCTTTTATTTGAAAAAGATTTTTATTTTTTAACACTCTTCACATATACATCAACACATATACCATCTCTTTATTTGTTTGACCAAATAAACTACCATCTATCTATCCACTTCCCATTTATCCTTGATCGAAATAAGTAACTTCTTAATCATTTGAGTTTTTATAAAACATTAATATAAACTATTTCAATTGGATGCAGAATATACCTAAGATTATTTTAGTATGAAGTCATGAAGCAGATAGTATGGCTAAATTTTACTGACACATGAGCAGAAGCCTTACTCATCAAAGCATTTCTTCTGTAAATCAGCAAGGAATTGATGATGCTCCTCTACTCCAAGCACACAAATTAACTCTGTACAGTGAACAATGGCAATACAATAAAGGTGCAAAGATTTCTTGCAGAATTATTACTTTGGGCTGCAAGGGCATGGAAGAGAAAACATGCAATTAGACAGTAAATTGAGTAAGACAGAATTCTCAATCAATGTTTTGAATTTACCAATCTGCAATTCAATCATTTCTTCTGTACAGCTATTCCTCTGTATTTTCTGTATTCTCAGAGTCTACATGCTCTGATCCAGAACAGAAAGTGAATTTATATTCCCCTACAGTGGGCAATATGAAAAAAAGCTATAAAACCATATTGACATATTTGCTTTCCTTGCATCCAAGCTGCAAAGAATATTGACTATATCTCTTTGTCCCAAATTTTCTATGGTCTTAATAATAGATCATGGCAATCATTTTGAAATGTCAAGTTTTACAACCATTAAAGCATAATGCACCAATGAGGCAAAAAACACGATGATAAATCCTTATCACTTCTGTCATCAGTATATTTGGTTGTTAAGTACTCCTCACAAAGGATATATCTAATGCAAAAGTACAGAATGCTATAATTAAAGTAACTGTAACAATGCATTAATTAATTGTGCTGCTGAATGAGCAGTATTTCACCTCCCTTGTAATTTAAAACTGCTGGGCAAGTTGTTCTATTGCTGCACCTGGCCCAACACTATCAACATGTGGAATGCTTAAAAACATCTGGAATCTATTAATTCACAAAATCTAGCATCCTCCCCAATCTGGCTTCATGCCAAAAAGGCCTGCATGAAAAGAAGCTGAAAATTCACAATGTTCTGTTTGGTGGGAAAGGAGCTGCAGCAGAAAAACACTCTGCTCAACAGCTGATCAGCAAGATAAACCTTTTCAAGAAGAGCTCTATAGGAATGGTCGCAAAGGAAGGTTGGGTGATGGAAACACAAGCAGCACTCAGTTGTATGCATCCAATTGAGCAATGAATAAGGATGAAGAATAAATATGAATCTATAAACATTTGAAGAATTCTGCCATTACGTACAACAAAAATCTCCTAATTAAAAAAAACAATTTACAAAGTAAAAGAATTATTAACATACATTTTATTATTTAGAGGCAAATGAAATCACTTCAAATTTAACAGGTATTCTACAAATCTGATATAGGGAATCCTCGATTTATAACAGTTGGTTTATCAATCGTTCAATGTTATGAGAGGCATGAAATAGCGATGACTGATTCTCGCACTTACGACCGTCATAGTGCCTCTGTAGTCATGTGGTCATGATTTCGGCACTTGGCAACCAGCATGTGTTTACAACCATTACAACATTTCAGGATCGTGCAATTCTCATTTACAACCTTCCAAGCGGGATTCCAGCAAGCAACGTCAAAGGGGAAACTGGCAGGGAAGGTCACAAATCGCAATCATGTGATGTCTTCCTTAATGACCGCGGTTTGATTTGCTTAATGATTATGACAAAAAAGGATAATAAAATTAGGTGCAATCGTGTGATGCCTCAATTAACGACCACAACAACAAATTTTCCAGTCCCAATTGTGATTGTAAGTTGAGAACTACCTGTGTTCAAATCTTTAAATGCTTTAGACACATCTACAGTTTCGGTCATAAGACAACTGCAACTGTTTGTTAAAAGGATTCCAGTGTAACTCTAAAACCTAGAATAAAAAAAATCAGGAAGCACGGAGAGAGTGGAAATACATCAGTGAGCATTTCCAGTCAGGTGTCACACTAAGGTAAAATCCATTGGTAGAAATTCAGATTTGCAGCAAGCGCAAATACAAATTGGGACAGATTCAACCCCTTCTCATTGATGGAATATAATCTGGAAATTCTCTCAGCTAAACTAGCATATGAACACAGTGTAAGACCACGGTCAGAAAACTTCTTTGCTAATATTGGCATCCTGTGAAATACCCAAACTTGCCATTTTCATTTTGTAAAAACTCAATTACAGCTTACTCGCTTTAGAAACAGCATCATGTATTCAGGAATTCTTCTCCAAGGAAACTACATGCTTTCTAAGTTATCTTCCAGTCTATTAGGTGTTTTTCATCTCTGGTACGTTATAAGAACTCATGATTCCACACTAATGTCATCCCATTAAAGCCAAACAATTTACAGCAAAAGGCAAGATTTGTAGATCAGACAATGTATACACAAATTCTGATTGTTAATAGCAATAGCAATTGCACTTAGACTTATATACCACTTCACAGTGCTTTACAGCCCTCTCTAAGCAGTTTACAGAGTCAGAATATTGCCCCCAACAATCTGGGTCCTCATTTTACCGACCTTGGAAGGATGGAAGGATGAGTAAACTTTGAGCGGGTGAGACTTGAACTACCAAATTGCTGGCATTCGGCAGTTAGCAGAATTAGCTTGCAGTACTGCATTCTAACCACTGTGCCACCACTGCTCTTAAGGTTAATGTGATGGCTGTGACACTAGAGCTCTATGTGCTTGTTAAGATGCTCCAATTAATTCATTTTTAAACGTACTATACATGCTTGTATATAAGCTCATCAGTGGACAAGCCAACCCTTGAAATTTTAACCAAAATATCATGAAAAATGACTCACCCGCTAATAAACCAATGCTCAAAATTTTCATATTTTTAATTTTTACAATTGGTACGTTGTTTTATTGTAATTTGGTTAAAAAATTGAAGATCAGCCTATCCATGGATGGGTTTATATACAAATATATATGGGATATGTGGGTACTTTTAAAAAGTACTTTGTTGCCGCATATACTCACAGATAAGGCCATCTGCTGATAATCTTAACTCAATTTTGGGAGTATATTTTGGCGCCTAAATTTTTTGGCTTATCTGGAAATATTTATGATATATTATTCTGAACAACCTTTTCAAAATCCTTGAACAAAAACTTTGTCTTCAATTCAGCTACTGAATTCAACATGGTTGTATTCTACTCTGTAAATAGAGATTATATTGTTTCTTATTTGTTTGCCTGAGTTATTAAATGTCTTATAAAATATTAATCTTCACTATTTAAAGCATAATTAAAGAGAAAGTCACTAATATAATCTTTTTGAATAATATAGCAATAGCACTTAGACTTATATACCGCTTCATAGTGCTTTACAGCCCTCTCTAAGCGGTTTACAGAGTTCAGCATATTGCCCCCAACAATCTGGGTCCTCATTTTACCGACCTCGGAAGGATGGAAGGCTGAGTCAACCTTGAGCCTAGTGAGATTTGAACAGCTGAACTGCTGAACTAGCAGTCAGCCTGCAGTCGCAGCATTTAACCACTGCACCACTTCAGCTCTTGAAGGAAAGCTTACTTTGATGTTATCAGAAAGGCTATATTATCATGGAATATATACCATATTAGAATTTCTCTGCATTTAAAACCTAATGTGAAAATATGGTTTGTAATTATATCAAAATAATTTTTAGCTGTAGCTGGACAGAACTGGACAGAAAAAAGCATTAAAATGTACATCATGTTTTAGATACTATACGCCATCCTGTAAATACTTAGATTTTCAGCAAAATTAAAACTAGACAAAATGCAAAGGACCCTCTTTAAGAGTCTGAAACAAATTGCTTTCTCTGTTTTAAAAGGTCAAAAACCTACACATATCTAATGGCAGACAATACGTATGAAGACCAATCTAGTTTTACTCAGTCCTTCTGTCAATGGCTGCTAATATTTGGCTGCTTGCCACATGGATACTCCTACTCAACCTACATAATCCTGAAACCTCCATCACTGACAAATTGTTAGCTTCTTCTGTTTTCCGAATATTGAGCATATTAGCATGCTGTATGGAGTTCTATCAATGAGCATGAGAAATTAGTGCTGTAAACCAGTGGCCCCCAACCTTTTGGGCACCAGCGACCGGTTCCATGGTGAGAGGTTTTTCCACGGCCCGGAGGGGGCGTGGTTTCACGTGCTGCCTGCATCCTGATGATGGAGCTTTACTTGTTTTTCATGGCCCGGTTGCTGGCATGCCGTGGCCCGGTGCCAGTCCATGGACCAGGGATTGGGGACTCCTGCTGTAAGCAATTAAATTCCCAATGCCTTCTTTTTTGCTGAAAATTTGATGTACTAATAAAGCATAGCAACTGAGAAGAAAGAAAATGATAAATCACAACTATGACTATATTTTTTATTCTCTGTTGTAATAATTACATACAGTGACCAGTTTCTACTTCGATTCCAGCATCCCCCAACAATACCAGCAATAACAAAAGAAATATAACAACATTCACAGCAAACTGTATAACTTGCAAGTACTCACAGCTGAAGATGCTTGGAGGTGGATGTTCAGTTACAAGTAAGCAGTTCTCTTCATCGCTATTATCCCCACAATCATTCTGTTCATTACAGAGCAGTGAGGCACGATATAAGCATTTGCCACTGGTGCAGGTGAATTTGCACTCTGAAAAGATACACAATAAAAGGAAAGCACAAATGAATACAATCTATTTTCTGTTTCATTGTATATCAGATCTGTAGTCTGTAATACAACATATGTAAGTTATGACAGTAAAGGATTTTTCTACTCATTTGATCCTTGAACATGAATGTTAAACTACAATACAATTTAATAATAATTTAAGTGGCAGAAGGAATGTCAGCATAACCATATTAATCACAAATACATTAGACATTTACAGTCAACAATGTCTGATACCCATACATGAGTACCACTTATTTTCCTGGCTTGTTGGTTGGCTTCTCCCAATGCATTCAAGAGTTGTTTAAATCAACCACAACAATACACGAGCACATAACAGATACAAACTCAAAGTGAACCGCTCCAAACTTGACTGTAGAAAATATGACTTTGCAACAGAGTGGTAAATGCCTGGAACTCACTACCTGACTCTGTGGTTTCATCACCAAACCCCCAAAACTTTACCCTTAGACTGTCCACTGTTGACCTCACCCGATTCCTAAGAGGTCAGTAAGGGGGCGTGCATAAGTGCACCAGCGTGCCTACTGTCCCTGTCCTAATGTTCCCGCTTACCAGTACCCATCTTATGTATATAATCAATGTTATATCTATGTATATTACCAACATGTACTTGACAAAAATAAATAAATAAAATAAATAAAATAAATGTATTACTTGCTTAATGACTATTCATTCAATAGCCATTCAATACTGCAAGGCCCAATGCAGGCCACATGGGAGTTGGGAGCTGGGAGAGCCAAGATCATGATCATTGAGTGGGTGGATGACTCACTTAATGACCATTAGAAGACTTGGTCTTAGACTTAGAATAACTCTATTGTCACTTTAAATGTACACTAATCGGCACACTTTAAAATGAAATTTCGTTGCACACAGCTCTTAAAGGGTTACCACCTCCAATATACACTACATAAACATGACAAAATAAATAAAATAATAACATAACAACATAATATAACATAAAATATACCCACATACCCACATATATTATATTACACAGAGAGACAACACAGTCTAGTTCGGATGTATACATGTACATGGCGAGAAAAACGAATCGAGTTTACCAGACGGATTGCATAGGGAACAAAGCTGTTACAGAATCTGGTAGCCCTGCTAGAAATACTTCAAAACCTCCTCCCAGAGGGGAGCAACAGAAACAGACCATAAAGTGGGTGTGTGAGGTTTCTAACAATGCATTGAGCTCTAAGCACACAGTGCTTATAAGCAGTATCCTGAATAACAGGAAGCGAGCTTCCTATAATTTTCTCGGCTGTCCTTACCACTCTCTGTATGGACTTTCTATCTGAGGCACTGCTGCCACTAAACCAAACAATGATGCAGTTTGTTAAAACATTCTCAACCGTGCTTCTGTAAAAAGTGGCCAGGACAGAAGGAGAAAGATGTGCTCTCCCTATCCAACACAGGAAATGCAGACACTGTTTTGCATGCTCACTAAGGAGGATGTGTGGAGAGACCAATTCAGATTGTTAGTTATCTACATCCCCAGATACTTAATGCTGTTGACCACCTCTACAGCTGCATCCTTGATACTGAGTGGAGTAGGACTATGCTGTCTCTAAAATCTACAATGATCTCCTTTATTTTATTAATGTTTAGAACCAGATTATTTTATTGCACCAATCCACAAGAGCCTTCACCTCTTACTTATAAGCATCTTTCTTGTCATCCCGGATAAGACCCACCACTGCCGTGTCATCCACATACTTCACAATATGATTCATAGCAGATTTGGCACAGAAGTTGTGGATCATCAAGGTGAACAGTAGTGGACTCAAGAAACGGCCCTATGGGGAACCTGTACTCAAGGAGATGGAGTTGGAAATTTTTCTTCCAACTTGCACAAATTGGGGCCTATCAAGAAGGAAATCAAGCATCCAATTACATAAAGGAGTATTAAAACCTAATAGGCCCAGTTTATTCACCAAATGCTGAGGAATGATTGTGTTGAACGATGAACTAAAATCAACAAACAGCATTCCCACATGTGTATTCTTCTCCAGGTGCGCCAAGCTAAGATGAAGCACACAGGAAAGTGTGCTTCATAGAGCGGTTCTTCCTATAGGCAAACTGTAATGAGTCAAATATAGAGCGAAGGCATGGACCAGGGGTAGTTTCTAAATTACCTTGCTGCTGGTTTGCTTCCTCCTGCACCGCGCATGCGCGGTGCTGATTTTTTTTTTAAAAAAGCCGAAAACAAGATGGCGATGCATGCACAGTGCCAGAAACTCAGCTTCTGCGCATGTGCAGAAGGAAAAATACCCAGGAAAAAATGCCCCCCCAAAAAAAATTCAAAAAAAAATTCAAAAAAAAGATTGCAGCGCTCACGGACTGGCACTGACCGAACCTGTTCTGTGACATCATTGTGATGTCACCAGCGGTTTGCTACCGGTTCGGGTGAACCGGTCCGAACCGGGAAGAACCCACCTCTGGCATGGACCCATATAGTCCTTTACCAGTCTCTCAACACACTTCATCATTATGGAAGTGAGTGCAACTGAATGGTAATCATTAAGGAATGTGATTATAGTTTTTTGGGCACTGGTACAATGATTGAAGTGTTAAAACATGATGTAACCACTATTACAACTTACAACCAAAATTCCAAACTCAGTTGTGGTGCTTGTTTTGTATTTACTATCAATCACTACAAGATATGTATTTGTTTATCATCCTCACAGGAAATTGCAAGCATATGGGTAGAATTATAGTTCCCAATCTGGGTACAGAGTTACCCATTTCTCTTTGCATTGAGAGAAAATTTCAGGCAAAGCAGGCATCCCTGTAGAGACAATTGAAGGGGCTCATGAGATAGTTTCCCATTTCTTTCCTGGCCCAAAAAATGTTCTATTTATAAACAAAGGCTTGGATCCAGGTTTAACAAAGTTGCACTCTGAAAGAAGAGAGACTGGAACCTACATTTTCAATTCTTTTTCCGCCCTTGTTCTCCCGTCCCTTCTGCCCTGAAGGATTAGTTGTACACCACCCGGAGTCACTTGCTCAATATTAATTAGATAAATAAATAAATTAGGAAATAAATAAAAGATTCACATGAGAAATGATGCTGGAAGTTGCAGAAGAAGAGCAAATAGGAATCATTTCCCTATTCCTGTCTACTTTATTTTATTTTGTTGGCTCAAAGCAGTGCTTCTCAATTATTTTCTGTTATGCCCCCCCCCCCAGGAAGAAGTAAACATTTTGCACCCCCCCAACTCTTCACTGAGACGATTGTTTGCAATATTCGGCACGTTTTCGCTGAAAAAACTCAAGCGGCTTATCAGCTTGATTGGGGTGTAATGTGTTTAAGTGACGCCTTAATTTATTTGGCTTCATGCTGTCCGCTACCAACGTTTTTAGACACAGTAAACATACTGGTCTTTCCTCGTCTCCCACCGTAGTCACAGTGAAGCCAAGCGCTACATACGCTTCATCATATTTCCTTGTCTTAGCTTTCAGGAGACTTACGTTTGTCTCATTATATCCGTCTCTTTCCTCCTTTCTTTTCATCCCTGTTAAATATTTTTCCATGGTGTCTCTTAAGGGTTTGTTATCTGCACTTCATATCTCCTGCTCTGTGCTGTGTGCTATTGTTCGGTGCAAAAAAACCATACTCCCTACTGCAAAAAAAAGCATGTTCCCCAGGGTCATGCGCCCCCCTGGCATCACTCCGCGCCCCCCCCCCAGGGAGGCCCGTCCCACTATTTGAGAAATACTGGCTCAAAGGAAAGAGTTTTTCTGTTTAAGGAAGGCCAATTTAAATGGTGGGCAGACCCCACAAGTTCTGTTGTTTTATACAGTATATGAAATTCAATAAGCATGCATGCAAAGCTCTTTTCATTCCATGCCTATTAAGTAAGCTTCTCATTCATATGGAGTTCTCAGTTGTTTTACAATTTCTGCTGACCATTCTCATTACTGTATTACTAAATTTGTGTTTCAGGATTTTTCTTTATTTTAAAAGTTTCCACACCTGAGAGAGAGTAAAATCAGAAGACGAATGGTAGAATTTATCTAGAACTACCGAAAACGTTCATCATAAATATATGCTGTATATGCACATAAAAATAAACCTCAGTTTAAAAAAAATGCAGCTGCTTTTAAACCTGTTTTTCATTTCAAAAGCTTTGTGTTAGAAATGCTAGTATATAATGTATATTATATTTGAACTGATCCAGCATAGGCCATATCTGGTCCTATAGCTGTTTGGAACATACCCTACTTTGAAAAGATATAATTATTAGTGGCTCTACTAATCTTTTTTTAAAAACTACAAAATGTTTTTATATGTAATCTGCAATAATCCAGGCCTATGAATTTGCCCACTTTTTAAACAATCCAGATGGCAATAAACTGGAGAATCACAATACAGACAGTATACTATTTACAAACAGGTTAGATTAGATTCTGAGAGGTAGTTCGTAAGTCCAGTTTGTTCACAAATCCAAACAAGCATAACAAATATGCAAGAGAAAGTCAATTCTAATACTTTCCCACCTTCTCCTGACTTCCAAAACCCTTTAGCTAAAGTTGCAGACAAGTTTGTTCATACTGACAAAAGTTCGCAACTTGAAAGTTTGTAAATAAAATAATGTTGTAGTTTTTATTTATTTATTTATTTTGTCAAAATGTGTACAAGATAACAGGTATGGTATAAACATAAACAAAAGCAAAGTAGGTACAGGTAAATTTGGACAATAGGACAGAAGGACAGGGACAGTAGGCACGATGGTGCGCTTATGCACGCCCCTTACAGACCTTTTAGGAATGGGGTGAGGTTGACTGTAGACAGTCTAAGGTTAAAGTTTTTGGGGTTTGGGGAAGAAACCACAAAGTCAGGTAGTGCATTCCAGTCATTGATTACTCTGTTGCTGAAGTCATATTTTCTGCAGTCGAGTTTTGAGCGGTTTACATTGAGTTGGAATCTATTGTGTGTTGTTGCAGTTGAAGCTGAAGTATTCATTGACAGGTAGGACATTGTGGCAGATGATTTTATGAACTACATTTAGATCAGATCGAAAGCGACGTAGCTCTAAGTCTAAATAGTTGAATACTGTTTCCCCCACTGCATTTTTAAAAAAGTACACTATCTAGTCCAAGAATCCAGGAAAGGCCACGAATCTTAGAGATATGAAGGCCCGGAAAAAAACTGGAAAAATTCCGGAAAAAACTGGGGTTTTTTTTTTCATTTTTTTCCTGAAGGCTTTTTTGTTTTTTCCCAAAAAATTGGAAAAATTGAAAAAAGAAAAAAAACCATTGTGGAATATTTTATTTTAACATGATGAATAAAATATTTTAAGACAGGGTGTTCAAATATTTTCCAAATCATTTCTAAAAAAAATGTATGATTTTTCTAATTTCTGTGCACTGAGTGAGGACAAGCAAGTCCTAGGTAACAAACTGAACCCTCCAATGCAAGAACAGTATGCATTTCTTCCTTTAGGAGGTGCTGCTATTGTAACAAGAAAAAGGTTTAAGTTTTGCTTTTGCATATTAATGGGTGTGTTTGGTTTGTTCTGTCCTCTTCACTAGGCCTCAAAAGCATTGAAAGAAAATACAGAGCAACAAAAAGGACCTGAAAGTAAACCAGTAAGCAGTTCAGGAGATTGTTGCTCCCTTTGTTACAAATAAATATTATAAAAAAGTAAATTCTGTGTGATAATTGTTTGGCTACTCTATATTTTTAATATGCTAGTTGTGATAATTTTATGCCAAGTCAAATTGTCCATAGTCATATTTTATGTTCCTAAAGTAACAGAATGACTTTCAATCTTAAAAAGACAAAAAAAGTGCTAATGTAGTATTTTTTTCAATTTTTCTGAAAATTTCCAATTTTTCCCTGAAAAAATGAAAAAAAAAACGGGTTTTTTTCCGAGCTTCAAAATTTCTGAAAATTTTATATCTCTAGCCACAATTCGTTCATTCTCCTCCCAGGCATGTCTCTTTTTGGGCAGACAGCTTCCTATATTGTATACAAATTGGGCATTTAGGTTCAACAGAAAACATATGGCTACACACTGCTCTAGGAGGTTTAGCTTTCCCTATTCAACATTTTCTAGAGGTAATGGCTGAATAATTAAATGGTGGTTTTCCCCCTCTAAAAATAAAGACCCCTTAAATTATTTTATGTTGTATTTCTTTAAAAAAAATGCTATAAAAACAAAAGAATAGCCAAATTTTTAAAAAATTCAAAAAATCAGCCATTTTTACCTATCTTAATACATATTTAAAAAGTAATTGAGAAAATATTTTATTCTAGAGATACTTCTTTAAATCTAACTCTACATTAGGCAATATGCCTTGCCAATAATTTAGCCATAGAAGGTGACAGCAATTCATCAGGGCTGCTGATCTTGAAAAAGCTAAGCATGACTGAATCTGATTGGTAGAGGGATGGGAAAAAACCCCAGGAAACCTTACAGATGTAGGCTAGATTGAGACATTAAAAAAAAAATCTCAGAAATTATGAATGGCAAACTACTTCCAAAATGTTACAAAAAAAACCCCATAGGGTTTTTCAGGATTTTTTCCCAGCTTTTTTTTCCAGGTTTTTCAAATCCATGTAGATTTAAGAAAGACTACTTCTTCAGCAGAATTATTGATTATATATTCCAGAATTCATTTTCACAATTTCATTTCATTACAAACTGACTTTTCCATGTTTTTAAATTCCACAGGTAAGGTTCAAAGGGACTGGTTAGCAGAATCACTATGTGAGAAGTAGAATATGGAAGAGAAAAGACTTGTCATACAATATGACCTTTTCAATTAATATTCCAATTCTTAATAAATATTGGCTTACTATCATCGTTGTTCCTTAAGGATATAAACATGATATTAAACTGTATATCCAAATGTGGATTCTATCATTACTGCTGAATTATCAACATATTGTCTTTAAAGAAGACAATTATTCAACATTACAAAAAAAAGTCATTCTGGATATGTACTGACTTTGGGAATGAATAAGAATATTGCTTTGTGTGCCATGTTTCAGCAATTAATATCAAAATTAAGCTAAATGGTGTCTTTTGTATACAATATAATATTTTTCTTTTGCATGTATTTTTTAATCCATTGGAAATTGTTATTTCAGGAAATATTTTCCAGTTTGGCAGAAAGCAAATTACAATAATGCTTATCCTTAAAGCAGTCACTGAGAAATAATTTATTCAAAGCAATTCTTCTCAGTTAAATTTGCTTCTTCCTTTTTTTATACATGCCTTATTATTCACAATGGTTTTAGATGGGCTTTCTTTTAGATACATTTGAATGACTGAGCACCTGTAAATGTCCTGAAAATATATTATCATTTTCTCTTTTGTCCTGCACACCAAATGGATTACTTCCAGCAATATAAATTGCAGCTATGAGGACTCCAGTTAGGATGGGGACCATAACAGAGAGCAAGGTGTTATATATTTTTTAAAGAAAATACGGTCATAAATCAGAAGAAAAACAAGGTTAAAATACAAGAAGGCCAGCATGTAGACCCAGATTAACAGCTAAAACTAGCATGTCCAGACATATTATACCTGAGGATATAGAAACAATCCTATCAACTGGTATGCTAACAATGCTGTCAGGAGCCAGTGACCTTGAATTACACTGACAAGGAAACTAAAGTTAACTAGCAATTGAACCTGATGACACACCAGAGTCTCTTCATAAATTGAGTTATTACACAGCTAGTCTAGACAGGAGAAGGTGGGGGAAGAATTGGGTGATTCCATTTTTAAAGATAAGCCAGCAGGACTGTGGTTTATAAATAACTTTTCAAAGCTATTTTGCTTCCTTCTTCAGTTTCAAGCCATAATTATAATCCTCAGTGGTCAGTTACAGAACAATCTCTAACCCAGATGATAGAAAGCATTGAAGCTAAATGTCAAGTGGTTTTTTTAAAGGCTTCCTCTCTTTTTGTAGAACTTTTCGTACGTAGGTGAGAAAAGAAAATAATTTATATCAGTTATGGGTAAATAATATTTTTGTATTCATTCATTGTACTTTTATACATCAGTTAATTCAGTATAGTTTATATAACTTAATTCAATACTCTTTTGTCCACTGTTCTGTGTGTGTTCCCTTGTAAAATAACTTATTACAGTTGTAATTTTATATACATAGATGCAGTGGTGGGTTTCTCTTACCTTCCCTACCGGTTTGGAAGTGCGCGCGTTACATCTGGGTACTGACCCTCTGCGCATTCGCAGAAGCGTTTGCGCATGCACAGAGGGTTTGTTGCCAGCCGCTTTCAAGCAGTGGCAACCGGGGGACCGGTTCGGGGGCATGGCAAGCCGGCCATCACTACCGGTTCGGCAAACAGGGCCAAATTTCCGCCACTGGCTTGCGCGAATTGGTCCAAACCGGTAGCAACCCACCACTGCATAGATGCTACAATTAGTTCAGAGGCCAACTCTGTCTTCACATTGATGTTGGCAAGATTATCATCACAAGGTCTGACCACATCAGTCATGGTAAGAGGAAAATTCTTGCATTTGCCAGACTTGATGAAATATACCATCTACTTTACCCAGAACAATTGTGGCAGTTTGTAGGCAAAACGGTGCACAAGCTTGATATCAGAAGGGAAACATCTAGAATTGTTTTTCACCTTTTGTCAATTAAGTTCTGAACAAAGAAAACTCAAAGGGGAACCTCATACTAATTTTTTATTTTATTCTTTGGTGGTTGGATAATAGTGGTTTCCAGCCACTATAAAACAGTCCTATCATGATGACTATATCACCATCAATTAGGGATGCTTTGAATGGGGATCATAATTATTCCACATTTCTTGAAGTTTCAATTGTTTTAGCAATAGTACTTAGACTTATATGCCACTTTACAGCACTCTCTAAGCGGTTTACAGAGTCAGCATATTGCCCCCAACAATCTGGGTCCTCATTTTACCGACCTCGGAAGGATGGAAGGTTGAGTCAATCTTGAGTCAGTCAGGACTGAACTCCTAGCAGTGGGCAGAGTCAGTCTGCAATACTGCATTCTAACCACTACAGCACAGTGTGTTATCTACTGCATATCATTACCATGTAATTCTCACATTTTATATATATGCATATAGTGATAAGTAGAATTCATCTAATTGATGAAGGAAATTAGTTTGGGGATGTTTTAGGTGGTCATCATAAATGTAAAATCCTCTAATCCATTTCCTTAAATAACAGCTCATTAATGAAGATACTACACATATCAAGCTTGTTAAGTAACCTGTATATTAAATGATTGCAATCATACTTCTCTTCCTGCACTACTACTAGTACTACTGCCTGCAATACCCCACCCCAAGAATCAACCATAATTATTTAGAACACAATGTGCTGGGGAAAGGCCTTCTGCTGCACTGCACAGAACAGCACGCTGTTGTTCAGAAACAGTTGCACAGCTGCTCCTTTTATATGTTACCAAATTTAAAAATTATTGCTCAAATGCTTCTGGTGTTGTAAGAATCAGATCTACCAATCAGCATGCAGGATGTGCACCTCCACGCAATGCACAGTTGGGATTCGGAAGGTGTGTGCGTCAGACTGTGTGCAGCCATCTGCAACCTCCATTTACCCATCAACCCCTTTGAAGTGTAGGTACACCTCGATGTTCATGAGTAGTTGCAGACAACTCTAAATCAGCCTTAATTCTTAGCAGATTAAATCTTAAAAGAAGAAGAACGTTCTGATTTCAAATTTCAGTATCCCTGATAGAAGCAAGACACAATTGTTATCAATTCTGCTACAAAGTTGGTTGCCACCTTTTGTTGGAAGTGCTGACTAGGTCCGGATTATATTATTAGGCTACTTTATTCAACTGGGCTTCATTGAGATTAGATGTCTTATTTGGTATTAAATTGCAGTACAACCAAACCAGACTTTATAGGCTAAAAATGGCACCATAACCTCTTCTCAGAAAACATGCATATTTCGTCTTAGCATTTCTTCAATGACTAGCTTTCTGAAAAAGCAAAGCACTGTATTATATACGTATAAGCAGCTGCTTTCAAAAATAAAAAAAGTTTACATTAAAATATTTAGATAAGTGCAAAGTCATAATATATTTATATATGTGTGTGTGTATGTATGTATGTATGTGTGTGTGTGTGTATATATATAGATCTATAATAGTCTCCCTTTATTTTCATTTATCAGCAAAAATGTTACATACGTATACGTATACGTATACGTATACGTACATACATACATACATACATACATACATACATACATACATACATACATACATACATACATACATACATATATATATATATATATATATATATATATATATATATATATATATATATATATAATTAAACACATACACATGCTGTGAACACCATTGGCCAAGGAATTTTGGCTGATGGATCCAGAAGAGCCTTTTCTGCTGTGGCTCCTGCCCTCTAGAACAGGGGTCTCCAACCTTGGCAATTTTAAGACTTGTGGACTTCAACTCCCAGAATTCCACAGCCAGCAAAGCTGGCTGTGGAATTCTGGGAGTTGAAGTCCTCAAGTCTTAAAATTGCCAAGGTTGGAGACCCCTGCTCTAGAACACTGCGCCTCTTCACCTAAGATCTGCCTCCACCTTCTTGGCCTTCCAAAAGAACCTGTAAATCTAGCTCTGCATATTGGTTTCAGGTCCTCATGTGGGCGTCCCATTCTGCAGGTGGTTAGTAGACTACTGTAGATGCCACTTCCACCCTGTTTATATATTGGTTTCTCATTTATGTATTTGTCCCTTTTTAATCTATGTTTTTGTTCACTTTTAGTGTTTTAAATTTTAACTCCTAATGTTTTTAATGTTTTTAACATTATAATTGCTTTCTATTGTTGTAAGATGCCCAGAGTTAATGAATAGGATGAGTGACATATCAATTTAATAAATACATGTTTTTCCCTTAAATTTTCTTATGAATTTAGAAGCTAGTCATACTAATATTGCAAGGGCTCCAACCAACCCAAATTTTCTAGATGCATATACATATCGGATGGAAGAATAATGCTGGAAGAAGTAAACAAAATGAGGTATACTGATCCCAGGAACAGCAGGTGCTTGAGTGGCAATTTACAGGCCCAAATATAAGTGAGTAAATTCTAAGTTGCTCACATATTAGGCTGCTATGTCTGGCTCTATAAATGCTAATGAAGCAGACAAACATGAAAGGGGGTTAAAGGGATAGGAAGCAAAACACACCTAGTTATTTTGTCTATCAAGTGAGAACTTGTTAGAAAATCAACCTTGGAGGGAGAAACTTATGATTCTGAAATTTAACAGACCAGAAAAACAGAGCATGGTCTATTTATAAATAGATTTGCAGCCCCACAGTTCCTTTGGAATAAAAAAAAACAAAACAAAATTTTCACTGTCAAATAATTGACAGGACCAGCCAAAAACTTTTTAAAAATACTCTGTAGGTTGCATTGGATTCTTGTTCAAAAATAGTGATGTGGTAGCATACTAGAGAAAAGCCATATGGATCCTCCTACAATTTATAAAATGAAGAAAATTTAATTTCTGAATTTAAAAAATCCAATTTTGTTCATAATTTATGAAATAATATACACACAATGCACACATATTTTTTGGACTCAAACGCAAATTACAAACAATGATGTCAGCATTAAAAAATATTTACCTGTATGACTTATAGATACTGGATTAATTTCTTTAAATGTTTTAATATTTTTATTGATTTTTTTACTGGTTTTACAGCTTTTGTTGTTTTATTTTTTTTTAATTGTAATATATTTTCTTAACTTAAACCGCCCAGAGTCACTGACTGAGATTGGTGGCCACAGAAATTGAATAAACAAACAAACGAATTTTTAATAAATCACAATAGCTGTATTCTCACAGTGCACTAACCTAAAACCAAACAAATTACATCTTGGATTACCATAATGTATGAACCCAGTCACCAAATTAGAATGGAGCTACTCCATAGGTTTAAATTTTATCACAGATTTTGAGTATTAATTGCATACGAATGATGTCAACACCATTTCTTACAGAAGAAGGTAATAATGATTGAACAACAAGTCATTGTTTATAATGTGGTCAGAACTAAACCCTCCCAAGTCCTGCTGTGTTGCCTCATTGTGGTAGTGAAGTGTTCTGGGAGGGATGAGTGAAGAATGTTGGGAATGTAAGCCAAGGGCATATATTCCCAGCAGGTCACTTCAAATGTGAAGATCATCCCAGCTTCCTAGCTAAAGCAAGCAGGTATCTATTCTGGGCAGCACTGATACAGGAAGATGCCAGAAACAGATGATCATGTTGGTGACAATGGCAAAGATATCAATTCATACTGTGCAGGAAAAGGCAATGGTAAACAACTCCTGAATTTTTACCAAAAGAAACACATGGACAGAAAATATAAAATGCTCATCATGGAGAAAATCTATGTGGTCTCTAGGATCAAAAATGATTTGATGGCATACGTATAAGCAAGCAAGCAAGCAGGATTAAAACTTTAATTTATTATCATTTTTCAAACACTGCGGGGGGGGGGGGAGATGAGTAAAGCACATTTCAAGTATCCCTTAGCTGAAGTGTATATTCTTTTGTGCAGGCAAATGTTGACAGAACAGAGCTTCTCTGTTTGAGGGAATCCACAGTTCAATTTGAGCCAAAGCACTGGCTGCTTGGCAGTTCTCTCTCCATCTCTTTGTCATAAGGTGTCAGCATAGCCACCATGACACCATTGTTTGGCCATTATAAGGACACGGAAGGAGGGAGAAGAGCATAGCATGCCAGCTATCATGAGACTACACAAAATGCCGCCCACTTTACAATTTCTCTTCATAGATGCCACCAGGTAAGCTCAGCACTGTGCAATGTGAGGAGAGATTCTTAACATATATTTCCTGTGCCATGTTTTTAATACCTTCCCTTAAAAAAAATACCAAACATAAGGTTTTTTGACTACCGTGAAGTCCAATCTAGAAACCTAGAGGAAGTCAACAAAAATGACATAAATGAACTGAAATTTGATAGCAATGTTCCCAAAAAATGATGATAAACTTCCTGCTGGCACCTAAACCACTGTTTTCAAACTCCATTCCACAGATTACTACACAGTTCCTCAAGAACTTGATGGAATTCCATGAGACTAATATAAAAAAAAAGTTAATTTGAACATAGCAATTTCTATCACTGAAACTTTGTCTCTTTATTAAGGGTTCCAGCTTCCAGGGCATTTTTTTCTAACAGTTTGAAAAGCCTTGACTTCAACCACACAGACCAAATCTTTTCGCCTATTTACTATGAAGGTATGGGTTACCTTATGTTTTATAGTTTAAGAGGTACACAAAGTACTTTCAATATCTCCCAAAAACTGTTCTTATAGCAATAATAACATTACCAGTAATTGTGCGTGTGTGTGTGTGTGTGTGTGTGTGTGTGTGTGTGTGTGTGTGTGTGTGTGTGTGTTTTTAGTGAATACTTTCATACTGCAGAGCAGTGAATTCTAGCTGTTCTGTCAATAGTATCATGGGCAGTAGCGGGTCACCCTATGTTGTAAGTTAATTTATTTCTACAAACCGCCATTGTTTAAAGACAGAAACTTTGGGTAGGACTATTTAAAAGAAAATAAAGATAAATAGAGGAGGCATGTTGAACTGTCACTGTAATATAGTCATAGGGGTAACTGTAGGAGAGCTACAGGGGATTCTTTAGCTATACAACAGTCTCAATCACAACTGCTGTCTCCCCAGGTTTAATGTTTGTAATAGCTAAAAAACTCTCATTAGCATCCCTGGGAAATTTCCACCTCTTGCATAAAGCAAGAGCCAAGTGGGCACAGGGAGATGAATTTCAAACAGAATTTGTTCATGCCGTAGTTATAGTCCAGCTTGCATACACAGCTTGAATTTATTTTTTTAAAATCATTTTCAAAGGCACAGCATTCATTGTAAAAACATTACTGTGAGACGCTAACCCTAGTCTATATTCCTCATTAGCCAAACACTTACAAATTAAATGTGCTGCCATTTGCACCGGCTTGCAAAGATTTGTTCTCTTTCTACATTATTTGAAAATACATAGAGTAGGATGGAAAGTTGCAAAACAGATTACAAAAATGTTTGAATTCAAAGTATTTTAAATTTGAGAAAAAGTGTTGAATTCAAAACACCTGTTTCAATCACTGTGAATATATGTATGTATGTACTGGTATGTATGTATGTATGTATGTATGTATGTATGTATGTATGTATCAGGGGCGGGTTGCTCACTTACCGATACCAGTGCACTGCGCGCGCATCTCCACGTTTCGGGGGGCGCGTCCCCTCGCGAGATTTTGGCACGATTTTGCTTCCATGCATGCGCGGAAGCAAAAAAGCCCAAAAATTCTCAAAAAAAGATGGCGACATGCGCAACGGACCGGCAAAGACGGCATTGGAGCGGTTGCGCGCAAATTGCGCAATCGGTCGCTCCCTACTGGAGCTACGCACCGGACAGCTCCGGTAGGAACCCACCACTGGTATGTATGTATGTATTTGTGGCGCAGTGGTTAGATTGCAGAACTGCAGGCTAATTCTGCTGCCAACTGCCAGCAGTTTGGCAGTTCGAGTCTCACCGGCTCAAGGTTGACTCAGCCTTCCATCCTTCTGAGGTGGGTAAAATGAGGACCCAGATTGTTGGGGGCAATATGCTGACTCTGTAAACCGCTTAGAGAGGGCTGTAAAGCACTGTGAAGCAGTATATAAGTCTAAGTGCTATTACTATAATTAGATTTATATAGCTTTGGGGTATAGCCCTGAGCTACATATATTCTGTTCTATTTATATAGCCATCATCTTATGTATTATAATCCTGGAGATACAAGTAGTCCTGGACTTACAACCACTCATTTAGTGACCATCGAAGTTACAATGGAATTGAAAAGAGTGACCTGTGAACATTTTTCACAGTTTAACAATCATTGCAGTAGGCCAACCATCATGTGATCAAAGTTTGGACACTTGGTAACTGGTTTATATTTATGACGGTTGCAGTGTCCCGGAGTCATGTGATAATCTTTTGCGACCTTCTGACAAGCAAAATCAATGGGGAAGTCAAATTCACTTAATTCACTTAAAATTCACTTAATTCACTTAAAAAGAGCCGAGGTGGTGCAGCAGTTGGAGTGCAGTACTGCAGGCTACTTTAGCTGACTGTGATCAGTTCAGCTGTTCCAATCTCACCGGCTCATGGTTGACTCAGCCTTCCATCCTTCCGAGGTAGGTAAAATGAGGACCCAGATTGTTGGGGGCAATATAAATATACATTGCTTAATGGTGTAAACCGCTTAGAGAGTGCTTGCAGTATGAGGCAGTATATAGGTCTCACTAATAAATAAAAAAATAAATTTTATTACTGCAATGATTCACTTAACAAATGTGACAAAAAAGGTTGTAAAATGGAACAAAACTCACTTGACAACTGTCTTGCTTAGCCATAGAAATGTTGGGCTCAATTGTGATCGTATTACAACAATAATAAAATAAAAGCATAAAACCAACATAAACCCAGCACCTCACACAAAGTATGTAAACCCTGCAGTCCAACAGACAACTTTCTTGGGATCCAGCCCCATATCCCAACGCTTGTGAGAAAAGCCATGTCTTCAAGACTTTTTGGAAGGCCAAGAGGGTAGGGGCCAGCTGGATCTCATGGGGAAGAGTTTTCCAAAAGGTTGGGTTTGGTACTGAGAAGGTCCACTCTCTCTATTATAGAGCAGCACTTAAAGAAAGGCACGGACCCTTCTTTGAATCCAATCAGGGAGAGGTGATCCCACAAATAAACTGGCCCAGTTTATAAATCCATGCCATTTGGATTTTTAAATATGGTAACCATGCACCATGAATTATATCTGGAATTGGAAGGCAGTACAGCTCACAGAGGAGTGATGTACCCTGGGCAAATCATGGGGCATCGAAAACTGTTGCTAGTTTATTCTGCATTGGTTATTTCCAGGGGGTCTTCAAAATCAGCCCCATATAGATAGAGTGCACTGCAGCAAAAGTATATTTTGAGCTTGCAAAATGATTGTTTCCAATATAAAATGGTAGTAATGTCTCTATCGTACAACTTAATTCAGCCAATTCCCTGACATAGTTGAAAATACATAAACAGGTATCTCCTTTTTTTCTCCCCTCACAAATCTAAATTTTCTTAATGTGTAGAAGAATGTGGAGATAATTTGATGAACGAATATAAAAGCTAAGGGAGGAAAAACAGATTCATCCTAGAAAAGAAAAAGTGGAAAGCAGAAAACCTGAGGGGGAAACCCCCTCCCCAAATATCCCCACCTTGATTCTATTTGCTACTAGACATAGCAAAGAGAAATTCAGACAGGCTTTGAAGATTCTTTTATTATATCCTACAAGTATGGCATCCCTTTAATCCAGGGGTCCCCAAACTTGGCAACTTTAAGACTTGTGGACTTCAACTCCCAGAATTCTCCAGCAGCTATGCTGGCTGGAGAATTCTGGGAGTTGAAGTCCACAAGTCTTAAAGTTGCCAAGTTTGAAGACCCCTGCTTTAATCCTTGCACTGCTTGCAGTAGTTATTTCCTGACGGAGCCCATCATAAAGAGGTGACATAATCAAACAGTTAGAAAGTAAGAGCAAACTATTACTTCATTAGAATAATGGAAAAAAATAAACCAGTTGGAAGAGAAAATTGGTAACCATTGGAAGGCTGTCTAACTGCAAATACCATTTCCTTTCAAAGGAGATTTTGATTTTAGAATTAAAGAACTGCTTATCGTGATTTTTTTAAAAAAACTGAATTTAACTCAAATCTGGATTAAACAAGATTAGAATAAATGAACAAAAAATTAAAACTCTCAGGAAAAAAAATGTAAAATTTATTAATATTAATCAACTATATAAAACCTTTTGTTAAATGTCAAAATTCCTTCAAGTCTTACTGCATCTCCTATCCAACACTTTGCAATCATTTACATGGATAATAAAACTGGGTGCCCATGTAAAGACATTGAAAATAAAATCATTCTATTTCAAATATGTTTTAACTGGTCAAAAAAATGCCCAGGTCCTTATGAATTCAAACAATGGCCATCTTCTACAAACTTTCAGAATATCATTAATCAAACACATTAATAAGCAAAAGGATTTGCTTTCCAAGACTTCCTTTTATTTTTCTAGGCCATGTCTGCGAACAAAGATAAATTTGAGAGAATTTAGGAAAGGAAAGAAGGCAGTGGATTACAGTAGTTCAACTTAAGCTGTCATTAATAAATGAACAGTCATTTTATTGCATTACCAATTTCCTCTATAGCATCAAAAGGGCAAAGGTTCAAATCCACTTTCTCTCAGCTTTCTGCCATCAGTTCCCAACACTCCATTAACAATATTTGTTCAGGGTCAGTTCACATTAGAAATTGACCCACTATATATTTAAGCACTTCTGCTGTTACTAGTCGAGTCCTTCCCCCTCTAATATTCCCAGAATTCCAATTAAACCCTTAAGTACAGGAAGCGGACAGAATGGCCTGGTTCCAAGGACCACAATAAATTTCAGAGATGCTTGTGGAGCGTGAAGGATCCAGGTGCCTCTCTTCAGTTCTCCAGTCCAGAACGTAAGTATGATCATTAAGTCTATATTGGATTTACTGAGCTTGCAAATTGAATCTTGAAAAAGAGCATCTTCCCCAGTAAGCAAAATCCTTAATGATTTACCATCATTACTGTCACAGAAGGGGTGAATGAGAAAGAATAGTCTTTTCTTGATTTATCAGTATGCTTCATACAGCAAGGAATTAGTTGTAATACTTAACGCTCATGCTGAAACACAGTTTAGCATCGTCTTACCCAAAATGCCATTTTCCCAAATATATCAGGAGTATAACATTAAGCATTTTCAGCCTGAAGAACCTGCACTGTGTCTCTTTATAATAGAAATAATAAATATTTCTGCTTTGAGGACACATTTTCTCAATGATAATCAATTAAGGGGTAGGGTTAAAGCAAGCGGCTTTGCCTCATTCTCCACCAAGAGATTAGTGGAGAATGAGGCAAAGATATCTGGGGTTATCCAGACTTTCTGTTTTACACCCTCTTTTCCCTTTGCTTCTCTTCTGTCCTGTGTCATCAAAACTGTCTTCTATTTTTAGGAGATTCTCTCAAGAAAAATTTGAAGACAAACAAGAACCATCTTTTTCCATTATCATTAACTTTTTACAGAAATATGGGATCAGAATTTCCCACACAAGACCTTTGTGGCATATCATTTATGGCAACAAAATATTGCAATTAAATAGAATGTTGGATTTACCTGAACGTTCATTCTATGTGCGCTGCAGGAGAGTCCAAGCATGGGTTAATTCCATCTGATTGGCCAGAGACTGAGTTGCAAATTCTTTGGCCACGCCTCTTCTGCCTGGCTGAGCTCCAGTTTTTCAATGAAGACATGGATCTTGAGAGGACATAGCCAGTATGATGAAATTGACCACTCCTGGACACTAGACCAGTAATGAACCAGGGTGGGACTGGACTCTCCTGCAGTGCAGATAGAATGAACGCTAAGGTAAGTAAAATGTTCTTTCTCCTGTGCACTGCTTAGAGAGTCCAAGCATGGGATATACCCAAGCTAAATATCCACAGGGCGGGAAACAGGCTGGTCCAGGGTCCCCTCAACAGCAACTGTAGCACTCGTCTTCCAAGCGCTGCCTCAGCCGAGGCAAACATGTCTAACTTATAATTCCTGATAAATGGCGAAGGAGGGGCCCAAGTCACCGCTCTGCAAATCTCCTGAATCGAAGCTTGCATAGCCCAAGTGGCCGTGGTAGCTGTACTTCTGGTCAAATGAGCCGTGATGTGGCCTGGTGCAGGCCTGGCCTGATGTTCGTAGGCCAATGCAATGCACGCATTTAACCAGCGCCCAATGGTGGATGGAGTCACCTTCTTGCCCATGGACATGGGTTGAAACGATACGAATAAAGATTCTGTCCTCCTGAAAGAGGCAGTTCTCCTGATGTACTTGTGAAGGGCTCTGCGAACGTCTAAGGTATGCCACCGCCATTCTCGAGGATGTCTGGGATTTGGACAAGATGACCTCCTGGGCCCTGTGAAACCAGAAGTTAATTTTGGGGACGAATGTTGGGTCCAAATGTAAAATAACCCTGTTTGGGTGGAAAACACACAAGTCTCTAAGCACCTAAAGGGCTGCCAGCTTGGAAATTCTCCTAGCAGACGTGATAGCCATGAGAAAGGCAACTTTAAAGGCTGAGGCTGGTGGACCCTAATGGCTCGAACGGAGGAGACGTGAGGGCCTGTAGAACTAATGACAGGTCCCAAGTAGGATATCTATATACCATTGGGGATTGTAGGTTGGACACCCCTTTCAAAAAGCTACGCAACCTCGGGTGTTGAGAGAGGGAGTGCGTTTCATTGCAGCTCAAAATGGTGGCTAAGGCGGCCACCTGCCTGCGGAGGGTGTTAGTAGACAACCCTCTATCAAGTCCCTCCTGAAGAAAGTCTAAAACATTTGGAACTGTCGCCAATGTGGGAACTAATGTGGGAACTTCTCCTTAGCGCACCAGTGGCAAAAGGCAGTCTAGGTGGCTTTGTATATCCGGTTTGTTGAAGGTCATCGAGAAGCCTGAATAGTGGAAATTACTCTCCCAGAGAAATGGTCTCTCTTCAGAATCTCCCTTTCAAGTGCCAGACAGCCAACTGGAGCCACTGAGGCTCCGGGTGGTTCATGGCCCCCTGGCTGAGGGAGATCCTGTCTGGGAGTATCCTCCAGGGATGAGAGATGGATAGGCTCACCAGGTCCGCAAACCATGGGTGCCTGGGTCAGTGGGATGCTACGAGAAGAACCTCCAACTCCTCTGCCAAGATCTTTCTGATGACCTCGGAATGAGAGGGGTCAGAAGAAAGGCGTATAAAAGCCCGGGAGGCCATGGACAGAGGAGGGCATTGGTCCCCTCGGCTCCGTGTATCTGGAACCTGGAAAAGAATCTCGGAAGCTGGGTGTTCCTTGGACTGGCAAATAAGTCCACACGTGGATGGCCGAATTTCTCTGATAGCTGCCGAAACAGCTCTGGGTGCAGACGCTATTTGGATTGATGGATGGTTGTCCTCTCAACCAGTCCGCCTGTGTGTTGGAGACTCCAGAGATGTGCTCTGCTCATAAAGAGAGTAAGTGCCTCTCCGCCCAAAGGCCCAAGGACCCCACTTCACGCATCAGGGCCTTGGAGCATGTGCCTTTCTGTCGATTCACATGTGCTTTGATTGATACATTGTCTGTTAACAATAAAATGTGATGACCTGACGTCTCCTGAAAATGTCGCAGCGCCAGATGCGCCGCTCTTAGTTCCAACCAATTGATGTTGTTTTGAAGTTCTTCAGGGGACCATCGACCTTGGGCCACTTGGGATTGCAGAAGGGCGCCCCAGCCAAAAAGGCTGGCATCTGAGGTTATGATCATATGGGTGGGTTCTTTGAATAGGCAGCCCTTTTCCATGGCTGCTGAGGTCCACCAGTCTAGAGATCGGAGCACCCTCCGAGGGACCATGATTCGTGAATTGGAATTGCTGCTTCCTGATCTTTGACTTGGCAGCAGGAGCCATTGCAGGGCCTGGGCATGCAGCCGCACCCAAGGAATGATCGACAGACAGGAGATCATCTTCCCTAATAACTGGGAAAGAAGAATCAAAGGAGATCTTCATCCTCAGAGAATTCATAATCACCCACCTCGTCATCACCCAAAAGCGAAACATCGCTGTGAAGGGAAGGGAGCGGGGAATAAGGTTCTTGAATGTAGCCCATATCGGGTTGTAATTGAGGTTGCAAACTTGCTAGACAGGAAGGGCCCGATGGCAATGGGCCCGTGAAACCCTCTGTTGTAGAGCAGCATCTATGCCTTGCGAAATGGTCTGCGCAATGATGCTGCACAGTTCTTGAGAAAAACCAGGGCCCAACTCCTCCTCGGGGCAGAGTCCTGCCACTGTGGGAGTAAAGGTAGCAGATGGAACAGAATGTCTGGTAGCCGAGGTAGACTCCAATCCTGCTGATGCCAGGCAGGAAAGGAGAACAAAATCCTCCTCGTAAGAGGTTGCCTGAAAGGGCTGCGTCCCGGTGGTAACATTAGGAGATCAGTTTAATTGGCCCTCTCCAGACTTTGAGAGGGTAACTCCTTTTCCAAGGGAATGGGAACTTCAGTACGTCCCACTGGAATTCTTGGAGCTTTGGCTGCATCTGCCTGTTTCTGGGCCTTTGAGAAATGTTTTTCCAAGGCTTTTTGCCTTCGCTTGGCATCTTTTTCAGAGGCTGATGAGGTTTTCCTGGAATCTTTAGCCTTGGCCTTAGTAGAAGGCCCTTTTGAAGCTGACCTGGCCCTTTTGGGATCAGAAGCCTCTGATCTCTGCTGTCTGGGGGAAGAGTCAGCTGAATTACTGCTATGAGAAATGGATCAGTCCACCATTTTGGAGGGCTCTAACCACTACTGCTATCTTGCTGCTGATAGCCTTAATCCAAATCTGGGGCAATCCCAAACCACTGCCTTGCAATAGTAAGGCTGGCTAATGTCCCTGAAGGAATTCTGGCAAGCTGAACCAAGAGGATCCGCGATACTCACTGTGAATGCCAAGCAGGGAAATAGGTACCAAACCGACAACATGGTTTGTAAGTGCAGCCAGTCAGCAGCAAAAAAAGGTGCGAAACTGACAACACAATTGCAAGCACCGCAATTCAATGAATGGCACGAAACTGGCAACACGGTTTCCAAGTGCAAAGCTAGGTAGCCTCTACTCGTTGCAGAACCAAAGCCTCAGTTTGTCTCGGCACAGTTGCAAAGGGAGCGGAGCCATCGCTTTTCAAACTGCAGGGGCTAAAGAAATGAGTGGCCTGGCTGCTGGCTCTGCTGGTGCTCCTGTGATGCTGGAATGGAGCCTTGATGCTCCTAGCAGCAGCTGTGCCCGCCGTGGCGCTCCACGAAGAAGCGCTGAAGCATTGTGCTCTGGGGGAAGAATTGTCCTGCTGGAAAACCAAGCCTTTGGTCGCTTAGAAAACCCCAACTTGGAAAACTAATTTTTGTGTCTCTCTAGGCTGACTGAGTTGAAAAACTGGAGCACAGCCGGGCGGAAGAGGCGTGGCCAAAGAATTTGCAACTCAGTCTCTTCATGTTTTGTCATGAATTTTAAAAAGTTTTATCATTTTAAGACAGATGTTTCTCTAGCATTTATTAAAGAGGGGACATACAGAGGGCAAAGTTTACATCTTCTCCTGTGTGTGTTATGTAGGTACAAGATTGACACCATCCTTTTACAATGAAAGAATGTTACATGAATAGCTGGTATACAGTTTATGTATCTTCCATATCAGCAGATAATATCAAAGTTCAACTTTTAAATGCCTTCCAAATAAATTAAAAAATGGAAAAGCAACATGCTTACAAAGACTACGTTTATAAAGCAAACCACATATTTAACATGTTATAATTATTTTCATTATAGTGGACAGCATTCAGTAACTCGAAGTCATTTTAGCATTTTAAATAAGTTAGTATTTATTTTAGGTGTCAATTTATACGATTAGAACAATATTTTATCAAATATTGGGTATGCTTATATTTGTTTTAAGCCAAAATAATTTCAGGATATCCCATACAACCGTGCGCCTGTTCATGTCCGTTGCTGGGCTCCAATCTTGTGAATTTTACTACTTCTACTACCTCCAGCTGTTGATCAAGAGCAGGTGTAGTACAGCTAGAACAGTGGTTCCCAAAGTGGGCGGTACCACCCCCCGGGGGGCAGTGGGAACCCTTAGGGGGGCGGTGAGAGGCAATGGTGGTGACAGGGGGCGGTGAGAGGGGCCAGGGGGGCGGTAGGTGGTAGGTTGTTCGCCATGCTTTTGCACTTGAAGCTCCCTCGCATTCCTCGCTCTTGTGTGCAAGACAGCCCATTCTGAAAGAAAACGTGAGATGTTTTCTTTCAGAATGGGCTGCCCTGCACACAAGAGCGTGGAATGCGACAGAGTTACAAGTGCTAGGTATGATGCCCGTCTCGCGGCCCGCACAGCCCTTGCCCAGCCCCCGCCCAGGCTCCGCTCCGCCCGACTGGTCACCCCAAACTGCATCCCACCGCGTGACGGGCGTCCTACCTAGCACTTGAAGCTCTCTCGCGTTCCTCACTCTTGTGTGCAGGGCAGCCCATTCTGAAAGAAAACGTGAGATTTTTTTTTCAGAATGGGCTGCCCTGCACACAAGAGCGTGGAATGCGACAGAGTTACAAGTGCTAGGTATGATGCCCGTCTCACGGCCTGCACAGCCCTTGCCCAGCCCCCGCCCAGGCTCCGCTCCGCCCGACTGGTCACCCCAAACTGCATCCCACCGCGTGACAGGCGTCCTACCTAGCACTTGAAGCTCTCTCGCGTTCCTCACTCTTGTGTGCAGGGCAGCCCATTCTGAAAGAAAATGTGAGATGTTTTCTTTCAGAATGGGCTGCCTTGCACCCAAGAGCGTGGAATGCGATGGAGTTACAAGTGCTAGGTACTGAGCGCGGCACAGCGACGAGGGAAGCCGACTGCTCCCGAAGCTGCTCGGGCGAGCACTCGTAGACTCGCGGGAAGGCCCTGCCACGGAACCTGCGCATGCGCGGACTTTCTCGCCCAGCGTCCCCGGCACCTAGCAACCCATCACGCGCAATTTGGCGGGCTCCCCTCCAGCATGGTGCACCCACAGATCTCAGCCCAGCTGCCCCCCGACATCGACCCCACCAAAGCGCCTGTGGCCTTTGGCCGCCGAGGCCTTTCCAAGCTCAATGAAGAGCTGCAGCACCCCGAGCTGCTGACGCGGCAGCCAGCCTTGATGGCGCTCTGCAACCTGGTGCATGACCCGGAGAACACTTACCAAGCCATCGGGAAAGAAAGAAAGAAAGAAAGAAAGAAAGAAAGAAAGAAAGAAAGAAAGAAAGAAAGAAAGAAAGAAAGAAAGAAAGAAAGAAAGAAAGAAAGAAAGAAAGAAAGAAAGAAAGAAAGAAAACGATGGTAGGAAGGAAGGAAGATAGACAGAAAAAGAAAGAAAGGAGGGAGGGAAGGAAGAAGGAAAGAAAGAAAAAGAAAGAAAGAAAGATGGTAGGAAGGAAGGCAGACAGAAAAAGAAAGGAGGGAAGGGAAGGGAGGGAAGAAGGAAAGAAAAAGGAAAGAAAGGGAGGGAGGAAAAAAGAAAAAGATGGTAGGTAGGAAGGAAGACAGACAGACAGAAAGAAAGAAAAGATGGTAGGAAGGAAGGAAGGCAGACAGAAAGAAAGAAAAAGAAAGAAAAAGAAAGATGGTAGGAAGAAAGACAGAAAGAAAAAGAAAGAAAGAAGGGGGAAGGTAGAGAAGAAAGAAAGAACGAAAGAAAGACTTATGATCACAATTGAGCCTAACATTTTGGTTGCTAAGCAAGAGCGTTGTTAAGTGAGTTTCACCACACTTTACAAGTTGGCCACGCCCACCCGGTCACCTGACCACTAAGCCACGCCCATCTGAGGGGTGGGGTGGGGGCAGTGAGGATGAGTTTGTAGCACCAAGGGGGCGGTGGACTGAAAAAGTTTGGGAACCACTGAGCTAGAACATAAATCTCTCAAGATTTCAGCATCATTGAGCAAAAAATATGGCAGTCAGGTATGACTTAGGCCAGATTAAGCCAATGCTTTATAATATGATATCAATGCTGCTTACTACCAACCATTTCAAGTACTAGTTCACCCTTTTACTAGTTTCTTTAGTGCACCATTTTACTTAGCATCCTTTGCTCTCAGGTTTCCACAGCTTTGTAATCATTACAGAAAAGTAATAAGCAACCTGAACTGAGTTTTAACTAAATCAGGGCAGATATTTCTATCTTATTATATTAAGAGACACTGTACAATTTTTTTCTCAAAAGGTATATTATAATGAAATGCATAAGTATCATACGATTCATAACCTAATGATTTCTAGTTTCCAAGCAACTCCAAGAAATACTGTGAAAATGTCACCCCCTAAGAACATATTTCCTTTTTTTTTTTTGGTTCACTCTTCTCCTTACTCTGAATATACTCTGTACCTCATTTTATCTTATTTTCCTTCTATCTTTTACATAATAGTCAAATACCACCCCCTTACTCTCTCAGCATCTGTCATAGGACAGATCCAAAAAGTACAGTTGAAATGTATAACATTGTAACAATTTAGCTAATCATACAATTTTAATAAAGACATTATAACCAGGCATCCAAAATGCATCACCATTTTAATGCCACATATACTGATCTACAGTGGCATTTATCAGACACATGGATTAAACATAAAAGGGAAATGGGGAAGCTGGCAGGAAGTGAAAAGTCAACTGTGACTGCCCATGCTTCCTTGTGCTTGTGGGAAGCTTGCAGGGAATGTCAACAATGGGGATGCTAGGAGGGAAAGTCATAAGTTGGTTGGGTAAATCTGCCTATCCATGCAATCTCCCCAGTCTCTCTGTGCTTATGCCACACCAGCCACTCATGCACTCCCATGCACCCTTCCCAATCTGTGCTACACCAGCCCTCGCCAATTTGCACTACATCTTCGCACCTCCTCCCTGACCCCCCATGGCAGTGGGAAGATGCTTCTGTATCTACTAATTTTTTCCCTTCCATGGTCATTTGTTTAGGTAAGGAAATATCTCTGAAACAAAGAGTCTTTGGGTCATGGGTTATCTATTTTAATTCTAATTATTTATTTTTAAGTATGATTCTTGAGTGATCAAGCCAATTTCATAGGTTCTAAGGTTCAAATGATATGTAATGGCAGCATGGTCACCTTGATAACTTTGGCATAGAAAATAAGATGATGCTTGTAGGTACATGACAAATTACAATTTGGTAGTATTTTCAGACACAGAATTAAAACACTGGGGGGGGGGACTTTAAAGATATTTTTACCTTAAAAAGTATAGAGTCTATACTAGGATCGTCAAATATATTACCATATGAAAAACTACCACATATGCATTCACAATTTATTGAAATGTATAATAATGTGTACCAGTACAAATTTACCAAAGGAATCCAGTTTACAATATGCTACAAGTAATTATAAACAAATAAATAATATGCTACAGATAATTAGGAGCCCCACATAATGTTGTCAATACAGCAAATCTTTCTTAGCAGCTTCTAAGAAACAAGATAGAAACAAAATAAAAGAAAACTTTAAAGATTACTAATTTATTTGAACAGGTTAAAATTCCTGACTGACTTGGACTTATTTATTTAGAACATACGGTATACATAGTCACCCAATTCAAACAGTATGGTTCCTGATTATCATTATTGTATAAATTCACTGTTGTTCCATATCCATTGTGAACATGAATTATGTATATTCAGATATTCTTGTGCCAGAATGTTACATATGCTGCAAATATGTTCCCTGTTCCCTGTAAAGGGCACAAAATGCAATTGTTTGGAAAATTACTAATAGATTAAAATTGGGGTGTCAGTGGGGTCTATCTCTAACATAGGTCAAACAAATTTAATAAATGATTTTAAAAAATCTAAATAAAAACGAACATTTAAAATAAAACAGTGCATATTCTATCTGCATAAATATCTGCTTCTTCCCTATCAGCACAAAGGCTAGCCATCAACCAAATGAAGGTCATATGGTACACTAAAAGGTTATGTTTTTAACCGTATCACTTTATTAACAAATTGTTTGAAAAACAATTCAATATTAAATTTTAAGGCGCAAAGAATTAGAACCACCAGTTAGGTTGCAGCAGAGAACATTTATTCAAGCATAGCTATACACAAGGATCTGGTCAACTGAGGTTCAACGCTAAATTGGCACCTAGATAAGAGTCAATGGAATTCAGGAGGGAATGGACTTGGAGCACTCGTGGGAACACAGTAACTGTAAGCTGATGACGTGTTTAACTCTGCAGCCCTCCAGCCCTGCCTGCTCTTCTCCTACAAACACACACACACACACACACACACACATACATACACATATTAAATAAATAAATCACAACTCCTATCATTCAATATGTTAATCTATTCTAACTTTTACAACCATATTTGCTATGTACAATCAGGCACATCTTATTTCCACTAATGTATGAAATGAAATGGAGTTTTTCAACAGAGTATCATTCTGGCAAGAAAATGGTTTTTCTTCAACAAGGAAAATATTAATTGCTGGGCAGAATTGATTCTTTAAAATAAGTTGCAGTGGAGATTACATCTATCTATCTATCTATCTATCTATCTATCTATCTATCTATCTATCTATCTATCTATCTATCTATCTATCTATCTCTGTCTGTCTGTCTGTCTGTCTGTCTGTCTGTCTGTCTATCTATCTATCTATCTATCTATCTATCCTATCTATTCTATCCTATCTATCTATGTATCTATGTATCTATCTATCTATCTATCTATCTATCTATCTATCTATCTATCTATCTATCTATCTATCTATCTATCTATCCTATCTATTCTATCCTATCTATCTGTCTATGTCTTTATGTCTCTATGTCTCTATGTCTCTATGTCTCTATGTCTCTATGTCTCTATGTCTCTATGTCTCTATCTATCTATCTATCTATCTATCTATCTATCTATCTATCTATCTATCTATCTATCTATCTATCTATCTATCTATCTATCTATCTATCTATATCACATATCTATCATATATCTATCTCTATTCATTTTACTGGCCGGTCCCATGTCTGTCCAATGTCTTGCCTGGGACAACTGAAACAATATTTGTAACAAAATATACAGAGCATTTCTTTCAAGATAAACAACTCAAATATAATAAGATGCAGGAGGGGGGGAAAGAGTGCGTCATTTGCAATTTCAAGTTTTTCCATTTAACTCTGCACTGAGAGTTAAACACATCCAGGCTGCATATTCATCTTCCGCCAATATAAATTACGGGTTTGTATAGTCTAAGCTTCCAGGATAAACATACAATTTCTGAATCGCTCATATCCTAAATAAATATTTCATGCTTTTCTGAGCCCCATCTACCATGTTTACAAAGTTCCATGTCCCCCACTCATATCCAATATACAGTGTATCCAGGTTCCACTGACTATGTTCTAAGTAGTTTTAACCAATGTCAGTATCAGAACCACTGTTTGTGCACAGATGTTTATTCCAAAGATAGATTCTTTGTAGCTATGCTCATCTTTTTAAAGGAAAAGAAACACTGAGTTCTGCATTTTTGCTAGCAAACTCCTTATATGAATGGTTCTTAAATCATATGGGATAAACGAGAGAGAGAAAACAAAGGTCAGAGCAGCCAGAAAACTGGCCATCTCTTAGGTGTGTGTTTTTTTTGAACTCATAATACTGCAGAATTGGATAACGCAGCACTGGGACAGTGTCAGAACCAGAACACCAGAAAAGGCTCAGTGGACAGCTCACACTTCCCTGGAGTTTCCCTGTTCTTTCCTGCATACCATCTGTTCACATAAATCCAGACACAACGAATTATTGTTGCAATTTTCTTTTATTAAAAAAGTACTGTAATACCTGTTTTTACAGTATAATACAGTTTAAAATGTCTATATCTCTTCCAAGAAAGGGCTCCTTTTACAGTCGCTTCCCCTCTTCATAAATATTTATCATAAATAAATTTTACCAAGCTCAGTGGGCTTAATCTCAAATAAACCAGAATTGGGAGCTCAGGCTTCTCTGGGAAGGCATATTTTTTTCTGGGTTCATACGCTATGCAGGATCACATTTGTTGTACTACAGTTAGTTTGGTAAACCAACATTGGTTTCATTCATAAATTACATTAAAGCATAAACCATAACATATCGACTACAATGACTGGATTTGCACATCATGACACCACATTTTAATAATTCTATTAAATTTGCATACAAACTGTTCTGAGAACGTCAGTTTCAAACATTACGATTTTTTAAATCTCTGATTAAATTAATTTGACAATCACAGTAAACAACAAAAAACTCCAGAATACTGTGGTCCATTATTTAAAAAATGGTATCAGGATACTCATGTTTTTCTTATGAGAAAAACTTACATTGGGAAATAGGGAAGTTAAATTTTTCTTTTGTGGTAGAAAAAAAATCTCTAAAACATTTCCCACAAAATGTGATAGAATTTCAACCAGCACTTTCCTCATAAGTTACCTCAGAAAGTTTAGCTGTGTGTCTTTAGGACCACACATTCAAGCAATATCATTTAAAAGCAGGCATGTGCGCTTTTAAATAATAGTTTAAGAACTTTTTAACATCTGAACATAATATCCTAAGCCTTCTGAAGTTCGAGAACAATTGTCTCAAATTTGTTTAGGACTAACAATTCTCATCAGCCAACAGACACATCTGGAGAGCACCGGTTTAGGAAAACATACTCTGTAAAAATTATTCTGAAGGAATTAAGGTTGCATGAATTCTTCATCAGCCATTATTTTCTTTGTCAGTTATACAAGCTGGCCCAACATTAAGGAACAAACAACTTCTGGATCTGAAGTAAGCATAGTCTACATCAGAGTTTTCAGACTTACTTTCTAGAGTCTTATTATTAATATTATCTGAGCAAATTTTTGTAAGTCATCCAAAGCTAGTAGGATTGGGTGGTATAGAAAGTTGTAAGCAAAAAGAAACTTTCACAACATTTTGTTCAGTGATCAGCAGAGGAGCTGACACTTGAACTGTCATTTTGCATCTGACAGGAACTGAAACGGAGTTTATCAAAGATACCAAAAGCAGACAGTTTGAAACAATTACCCTGTTAACTCATAAACATTTGGAAATTTTCTAGAAACCTATCGCTCTTTTATTCACAAACAGCCAATCTGTTCTCTTCTTTTTCTTTTCTTTTCTTTTTGTCTTCCTTTTTTAGACTGGTCCATAATAGCAGAGCTCTTTGGGATTTGCAGACTATGCTATATCATTTGCTGCCATTTTTTTTTTCACTCTGTCATTGCCTCCTCATAATTATAGTCCCCTCAACAGTATCTTTGGATGCTTTAAAGCATTGCCAGCTGGATTTGCACTTATACAAAGTTGTGAAAGGAGCACAGGATGTTCCAATCTATTGAGTCATACAGTCAGTCTGCCTAGCTCAGTATTGTCAGTACTGACAAACAGTAGCTTCCCCCCTCTCAGGAAGGAAACTTTTCTAGACTAACCAAGAGATGTTAAAGATTAAACTTGGGACCTTTGACATACAAAGCATGAACTACCACTGAGATACAATCCCTCTCATATGTAGCACTTTTATTGTCACAATTTGTGAACAATGAAATTTTTTTGGGGGGGAAGAATACTGATCTATCAAATGTCACAAAATTTTTAATCCTTTTCAATTTAAGTGAGAACTGCTTGCATTTCTAAAATTTAGCCCTCTCTGTTAATTAATCAAAGGGAAACTTGAACGAGATTTAATGGAATGTATCCAGGTAGCACAGGATGTGCTTTTTAACCATAAACTTCCCATCAGAATCAGACAGTATGCTGAGAAGCAATAGTGGGAAAGTTTACTCGTATTATATTCTTCCTTTGTGATTTTCTATGGTGGGATACATAAGGAAAATGATTTTGAATTAAGCATGTAATATTCATAAATATACCTACACTTTACATATATATATATATATATATATATATATATATATATATATATATATATATATATATATATATATATATATATATATATATATATATATATACATATACATATACTTATATACTTATATACTTATATACTTATATACATATACACACATAAAGACTAAATATTCTACTATAATTAAACATTCTCAGTGATTAATCATTTATTAATCTTTTCTGAAAATCAAACCATGCAAAACTGCAATAGACCTTTTTTATGTACAACACCTGTTGTTTCTGATTATTAGCCATACTAGATAGACCTGGTTAGAGTTACAATCCGAACTGCCTGGTGAGCATTATGCTACTTCCCGCAAGCTATTTAGGTCAGGGTGAGCAATTATTTCATTATGCTTTCTGTTGGCCTTCTAACTAAAGCTTTAAAAATATTGTGCCTCTAAAATGATACAAACTATTGTGGCAGTCTTCACAGTGAAGCAACATTGAAGTTCATAAGAATATTCTAATGTAGTTTTAAAATACACTTCTGAAGACCACAACTTTACTAGTTAAAGGGTTAAATTTGTAATTCTGTTTTTTCTTTTTAATGTGTATGAAGTGAAGTGAAGTTCAGAATATTTTGTAACCACCCTTAGCACAAAATATTACATAACCTTATGTTATGTTACACAAAATAGAAGTGATCTATGGCAGAAATAATTTGAATGTATGACATAACAAAGGCATCATCTTTCCTACTTGTTTTAAAATTACTTCAATTTCATTATTTAGCCAAGAGACTTCACCACAATTTACAAAGCTTAAGAATCATCCTAAATCTAAAACTATATTGAGGAAGCATATAAAAGCAAATTAGATTATATTGCTTCTCAACATAGCATCATCTAACTGATCTTGACTTACTTTGGAAACCAAGCAGGGTCAGTTGTGTTTAGTACTTCGAAAGGGGAACATGAAAAGGAGTCTCCCCAAAAATTTCATTACTTTTGGCAATCGGGTGTCCCCTGGGAAACGGTCTTGTCACTGTCAAATCCTTTCGATCGAGAAGCACCCTTCCATTAGCTTTGTAGGTCTGACTGAATACAGATAGACAGTACTTGGAAAGTGGGATTGCTTAACAATTCTAAGACAATTGGCTAGGCCAGGGGTGGGCAAACTATGGCTCTTTGAGGACCTGTGGACTTCAACTCCCAGAATTCCTGAGCCAGCCATGCAATACACGCTAGGCTGAAAGGGCAATACACGATCCAGTAAAAAGGCAATGGCAAACCACTTCCATAACCCTGCCAAAGGAACTTCATGGCTCTGGTTTCAACTCCATATTTTTCAAGGACACCTTTATCTTCTAATCTTCATATATGTTCCAAAACATTTGTCATTCCATTTATAGACTGGTTTCTTTTTTTGTAAGAAGGAAAGTACAGGTAGCCCTCAACTTACAAGCATTTTTTGGTGACCATTCAAAGTTACAACGGTACTGAAAAAAGTGACATTACCAGTTTTTACACCTACAACCGTTGCAGCATCCCCATGGACATAGGAACAAAATTAGATGATTGGCAACTGGCATGTATTTATGACAGCTACAATGTCCCAGGATCATGTGGTCCCCTTTTTTGATCTTCTGACAAGCAAAGTCAGTGGGGAAGCCAGATTCACTTAACAACTGCGTCACTTAACAACTGTGGCAAGAAAGGTTGGAAAAAGTGGCAAAACTCACTTATGGTAATTGTCTTGCTTAGCAATCAACATTTTGGGCTCAATTGTGGTTGCAAGTCAAGGATACCATGTTAAACAGAAACAGACTTTGGGGAATATATATTTTGCTTAACAGTCAGAAATATCTCTAATCATACACATTGCTTTATAGATTCTGAATATGGAAAAAATATTTTGATCTATTCAGCAATTTTCAGTCATTTTCTTTAAGATCCATTTCACATTTCTATCTGACACAGCATAATCTTAGCTATATCAACTCCCACTGATAATTTTGAATTGTTGCAAGTTATTGGCATGCGCATATATGCCATATATAAGCTCTCTGTACACATTTCAGAAGGTTTTCTTTTCCTAATCACCTAGGTCAGAAACAAATTGCAGCCCTGAAGGAAGCATATAAAGATGGGAAATGTCTTAAGGCAGTGTCCTATTATATAGAAGACATTTGCGGCTGAGATCTTCTTATAACAATCCTTGACATAAGCATTATAACAGACATTCCAAAATTTCAGTGGGACAGTTTAGGATGAGTTGGATTAATGTCCACTTCGTTATTTTTAATTGCTAGGATTCAGATTAATTTAAGAAGTTTTAGTCTGAATTGAAATCAATGTCTCATCAGCGTCACTGGAATTTAGCACAGTAATCCAATACTCTGGACTGGACCCTTAGAAAATCAGATCACTCAGTCAACTCCGCAAGATGACAAACTCAACCGACCTACCACCTCTAATTTCTGCCAACAGAAACAGCTAAATCATTAAATTATACAATAGTGCTAGAAGAATGTGTCTAAATTTCCTTTGGTAGATTATTATGGTATCTACTAGAATTTCACTAAATCAAGCTGTGAAGAAATGAATGCAACCCTGAAAGATATTTATTTCTTTTTATTGTAGGGTTCCCAAAAACCTTGAAACAAAAAAAAAAACAGAAACAAACCACATCCAACTTACTGATTTAAATTGCCAAGTTCACTCACATATGAAAAAAATTGGTCTGACTAGAGTTACATTGTATGACCACTATGTTTTTCCAAATAACCTCTGTTGGAGTCTAAAGAGTCACCACTTACTGTTGCTCATGATTTCCCAAGCTTTTCTGACCAAAAAGTAAAGGTTAAAAGCTTTAACTGACAAAGTTTGAGAGGCTCCTTGATGAGACATATATTGCACTATTCCAGTTTTTCAACAACAGGCATATTAAATTTAACAAAATTGATATAAAAGTTATGAATTTTATCTTTTAAATCAAAAACAGCGTGCAGCTATACAAGGCTATCTAGCATTTGATATTTGAAAAACAAATTCACCATGTAATATTCTGGAAATCTATATAAAACTTTGTAACCTCTATCATGTTTCATGCCTAGCACTGAATGAAAACTAACTGAAATATTTAATAATACTTCTCCAGGTGAATATTAATCTGATTCTCTTCATCAGAAGGATATCAATAAAAGCATCTGTTGATGTACAACTGTAATAAACTTTAAGAATGCAAGGCTTTGATTTGCATATCTCAAATCCTTACATCTGATGCAAAAATGCATCAGAAGATTATATTTCAGTACAACAAAATCCTTACCTGTGAAAGCATTTGTGGCCTGAAAACCAGCTTCCTGCATACTGCTCTCCCACTAAAGCTTGTGACTCCAATCTTAACCTTTCCTTTCCAGAGGCAGTTTATGCAGTTGGAGGGATCAAGTTACTTCCATCTTCACATGTGAGTGTCCATTTTTTTTATCCCAATCCAGCATTTAACATCTCTCGGTTCCCACCTGTTCTCAGGTCCTTTAAGACCTAGGGAAAATAGGATGTGTCTCAAATTCAAATAGCAAGTGCAGGTGAAGTGCCTCAACCGTCCTGACAAAGAATTATAGCCATTGTATTTGTGAAGAAGGTAGCAGCCATTCCATGCATAAAAAGAAGTCCAACATTTAGTCTAAGTCTCTGCTTGGAGGACATCATAGGGTTCTATCGCTTGTTTGTGTGCTCATTTTGCTTAGAGTCAGCCAGAGGTATTCTTCACTCCTTTTCTGGTGATCACTTTGAGCTTGACAGTTCACTTGTGCAGGCTAAGAAATTGAAAAGAAAGATGTTTTAAGATGATTTATGGCAAGATCTACAACATTCAAGGAATAAAAACACTTGCATGCACGTACAAACACACACTCACACACTCACACATCCCCATTTAGCAGGAACTGATTATACACATTAATAGGGATTTGTTAGAATTTTGTTGAGATCTAAGTATGATTGCATATGCCTTTGAAATGCAAAGACAGTCTTGAATGATGTCAATAATGCATTTTAGAACATGATATGATTTACATTTCAAAAGCCGTATTTAGTAAAATGGGGCAGCTGCACAATAACAAAATTGCAGTTAATAGGAAAAAGTAAAAAAATCAAGACCTTCAGTTCTAAGAGGTAATTATCATTTTATCAGATCTTATTCTCACTTTATGAAAGCATTAAAAAACAGGAAGTTGGATATGACATTGTGCTTTCAACATTTACCTTTTGAGATAAAACCTTAGACTATGTACATATAACATAGCTGAGAATTCAAGTATTTTCCTAAAAGATCAATTCAAAGCCAACTATCAAAAACAATATTAGTAAAGATATTCACTATGAATATTTTTGCCAACCAATGTTTTTTTAAAAAATGTGGACATGATAGAATGGATAACATCACCATCATCTTGTGTTATAATATTTACTATTTTATACTACATTTCAGCTTAACAACTGCAATGTACTCCCTATGGGCTACACTTCAAGACCACTTGAAAGCTTCAACCGGTCCAGAATTTAGTGGCATGGACAATGAGGGGCATATGTTGGTACTCCTATATGACACCTTTGCAAGGTATTGTGCCTGGTCATTTGAGGGACACTTTATCTTCCACAGAATCGGCCCATTTCACTTGAATACCAGAGTGACCGAATAAAAGAGTTGGAAGGGACATTGGAGATCAGATCTTCTATCTAGTCCATCCCCCTGCTCAAGCAGGAGACCCTATACCATTTCGGACTAATCTTCGGTTGTCCTATCTCTTTTAAAAAATCTCCAGTATTAGAGCATCAACAACTTCTGGAAGTATTTCACTGATTAATTGTTCTAAGTGTTGGGAAATTTCTCCTTAGTTCTAGGTTGGTTCTCTTCTTGATTAATTTCTATCCATTGTTTCTTTTCTTGCCCTCAAGTGCTTTGGAGAATGGGTTGACCCTCTCCTCTTTATCGTAGCCCCTTAGTTATTGAGAGGTAGTCCAGACAGGTTGCATGCCTAGGTGAACTAATTGTACTTTATTATAAGATTATATTAACAGGATAAATTTGAAAGTACATTTCTCCCTCATCACCTTTATAGCCCAAGAAACTAGGAAGAATTCATTCTGAGAAGTTTGCCACACACACATTCCTTTTGAGGCTAAGCTGCCTCTTGACTGTTCCCCTGGCTGTGGCTCTTCCCCTTGTCTCCCAAGTTCTCTACCAGATACCATTACAGTCCAATTGGTTCAATCTAAGAAAGATGGCACACTCTTTCATATATCAATGTCACCTAACAAAATTCTAGAAGCATGTCTTCTCTGTAACAGCCCTGTCATATGGAATGAGATTCTTCCAAAATATACCACTCCCACCTTTCTGATATTTCAGAAAACCTGTTCTTAAGCTATGGATTTGAGGTAGCTGGGGTCCCTGCTAGATTGTGCATGGGTGCAGTTAACCAGATAAGCTATTGGTTTTTGTTGTTTATTCTTTTAAACCTTCATAATTATTGTTTCCTGATTTTTTTTTGTTGGTTTAATTGTGTACTACTCAAAACCGATTGGAGTCAGGCTATGCCTAAATTGAACAAGTTCAATGTTAATTTTTAAATTATATAACATTATAGCTAGGTTACTAATATCCAGTAACAATAAACAAGCAATATATGTGGTGAATCATTTGGTCAATTCTGCCTGGATTCAATACAGAAAGCAAGAGCAATGGGTCCAGTTAAGCAAAATAAAGGAAAATCACTTAAAGTGGCCATGCATGCACAATCACCAGGAAACAGAAGTAGCTTTCAAAGCAATCATGTGAGTCTAGAGCAGTGGTTCCCAACCTTTTTTTGGCCATGCCCCACCTAAGCATCTGTAAAATCCTGAAGCCCCCCCCCCCCCGATATATAATTCTTACTATTCAAAAAGTGAACTCCTATTCATGCCGAGGAAGACTAAAAGGCCATTAACTTAGTTTAAACAAGGTTCCAATTGCCCCCATTAAAAATCCACCTTGGGAACCACTGGTCTAGAGAAAAGATGCATTGTGAAAACTTTGTACATTCCAAAACATATCTTTCTAAGGATTTGCATAGCTTTATTTCATATGACTGGTAAATAATGGTGGTTATCTAAGTTTCCCGAACCTTCTGCACTGGTGGTTTCTTAGGACTAAAATTCTCAAAATTTGTACTATAACTTTGCTGGAGAAGATACATTTTTGGACAGCTATGAATATTTTGGTCTGAAGCACCAAAATATTCTGGACAATCTACCTAGTAAATATAAGTGTACTTTCCATCTGACATGCAATTTTTTTCTTGAGCTACCGGTACTATTTTTATTTTAAGTGTATTACATTTCCTCAGCACTTATAACATAATAGTTTGAATGTGAGAAAATAAAAGTCTTCCTCTCAACAGTAAATTCACTTGCTATTATAACTGCTGTGAAAAGTGTATTGATTTGCAGATGTACTGCCAAGATGCTTTAGAACATTTTAGGAATCAAAACTTGGAAGCAGACTTTGGCTTTATAAACACTGACCAAGAAATAAATAATCCTCAGCCAACAACACCCAGGAATGCAATTTATTTTTTTAAAAAATTGACAGGGTCATAAGAACCTCTAGACTGAAACAGTGTCACTATCAGAAACAACAAACATTGCCCATATTCAAGAATGCTGATGTGCCACTATGTGATCCAACCTAGCAAAAATTGCTGATTGTTGGAAGGGAAGGATTATGCCTTTTCTCTCCTAACTATCTTTAGCCTGAAACCAAATGTAAACAAGTAATTTTCCTCCAGCCCTTTCTTCAGATTCCGACTACCGTATTTTTCGGAGTATAAGACGCACCTTAGTTTGGGGGGAGGAAAATAGGGAAAAAATCTACCTACCAGGTATTCATCTGGCTAGTGTCCTTAGTCTGTTCAGCTTCAGCACATTATTTTATCCCCTGGTTAGGGCTGAAAAAATCTTTTTCAGAGAGAGTAGGAATGAAAACAAGCCTGCAAATACTTAGGGCTGGTAAAGAACTACTTCAAGGGAGTAGGAATAAAAAAATGCTGCAAGCCAGTAAGATCGTTAGCAACTCGTTAGGGCTGAAAATAGCTTTTTCAGAGGGAGTAGGAAAGAAAACAAGCCTGCAAAGAGGAGTAGGAAGCCGGGAAGATCATTAGCACCTCCTTAGGGCTAGGAAGAAAAGCTACATTCGGAGTATAAGACGCACCCAAATTTTCAGCCTCTTTTAGGGAGGAAAAAGTTTCGTCTTATACTCCAAAAAATACGGTAATACAGAATCTTAACTTGAAAGTGTTGAGAGAAAAGTAAAGAGACATGCCAGTATAAAATCTTGCTTCCTGCTGGAGAAAGTGAACTTTATACAGTATGAGATTTTGTAACATTTTAATAGGTAAAACAATATTTTAATCCCCAGGGGCTCAACTAAAATGAATTTGCTAAATTCAGAACACAAAAAAAATGCAAAGCAGATCCTCATTCCAGGCTGAGGCAGGAAGTGGGGGGGGGGGCAGAATGATTTAAGGCCCTAGATAATTAAAACATTTATTGAGGATAAACTCTCAGAGAAATCTCAAACACACAATCACACTAATTTCTGGCGCTGCCAATCCACATGTAAAGATTCAAGAAATACTGCAACTACTGTTTTATTATATGATGGTTGGGAAGGATGGCTGTATCATTTGTACACAATTGGGAAGGCTGTTTGTCTGAAAACAAACTAGCATTCAATCCATGAAACCAGGGACTAGAGAAGCCTTAAGTGTGTGTGTGTGAGAGAGAGAGAAGGCATGTGCCTTTTTACCTATTTTGTTAAGCACATGCTTCATTTGCAATAATGATTGGTACTGTATCTCCAAGGTGGGACAGCAAATATTCAGTAGATGAATTAACTACTTAATTTGGTAAATGCAGTTTACTACAGAAACTGTTGATCTTTAGAAATGATAGTGGTCAAAGTTTGGTTCCACTTTTTAAAAAAATCCTGTAGAAATCTGTCTTCTTGGAAAGATGAATCAGTCAGTAATGTTAAAATTATGTCTGCCATAACCAACAACTATTCAAGAGTCAAATGAATGTAGAGCAACAACAACAAAAATCCAAGACTCTTATACATGTTACTAGGAAAAGCAGAATGGTCTTCTATCCAAAGCAAACCATGCTGCACAAATGAATCTGATTTATTTACAATGTCTTAGTAGTCAACATCTTCCGTCTGGCTGCTAAATAAAGAAGTGCAAATGGAACATTACCCAGACAAGCAAACAGTGTCTAAAAACCTGCAGACACAATCAGCTGCAGGGTGATCATAACACTAATGTTTACAGAACCGAGCTAGATTATACTTTCTTTTTCCTTTAATCACTGAGTACCGGCAGCTTTGAAAAACAAGATTGATATATGAAGACTCTTCATGTCCAATCACATGCTACATATATGTTATAAAAGAGAAATGATGGTAAGTGTTCAATATTAATAATACATGTATTTCATTAAAAATGTCTAATACTGTACACTGATAATTAGAAAATAAGGCTCGGGAAATACCATAGAAATTTAAACAAGATTTTTCTGTCAGCAGCTCGGGCCATATTTGTCTTACAGTAACTCCACATCTCCTGAAGAACACAAAAATTCTAAAATATTTTTATCTTTGCTGTGCATTACAAGAAAACAGGCACTAAAAATATACACAATTCAGATACTTGTCAAAAGAAATTAACATGAAATGTGTCATCATAGTTATATCTGCATGTCACAGTGTGAATGGAGAACATTTTAAGAACGAAAACTGTAGTCTATGCATACATTTCTATCAGAACCCCAGACAAATCTGTGTTCCCTCCATTTTAACTCAGTTGTGTAACACACACACACCAAAAAAATGCACGAACTATATACTGCCAAGTAGTTACCATACTGAGAGCTGAAAGTAACTTTTCAGTCATTGTGGTAATAATACACCCATCATATGAAGTTAAACAAAGGAAGTAATAAATCAATTACATTTGTTGGAGAATGGCTGAAATTATACTCTAGCCTGTAATATTTCCAAAATCTACATACTCTTAGTAAAATGGTACAAATATATGCATCTTTCAAGTTCTTTTAAATGCAACAAGCCAAGGTTAACATTTATTTGCTGCCCTACAATGCATGTCCACACTAATTCTATTATTATTGACTCAGACACATTCAAAATAAAGTGTACCAATAGAAAAGAATATTTGTAGCTCGGGATTGAAACGAGGGGTCCTTGGTCCCTCTGAGCTTCATGCAGACGTTTCATTGCCGAAACCAGATAACATCATCACTACCAGACTAAAAAGGATGCCTCAAAATAAAATGTTCATCGTGCATATTTCAAGAAGCCCTGAAGGAACAGCACAGCTAGCAACAGTTTGCAGCAGTCTTCAGAAAGAGAAGGTTGTCATCTGCTTAGATGGAGATTCGGTGGGCGAGCCAGTAAGTCAATCATTTGCCTACTGGATGCCTTCTCTCATTCCTTTTCATTGAAGTAGATCAGATCCTGGAATCCTTGACTGCTCATTAATTTCCAATATTTGAGCTTCCCAATCTGAGTCAGGGCATGTTACCACTCATCTAGCCTCACTGGATCACTGTTGTCTTAAGGCCAATAAACTTTGCTTGTTGGGAGGGGAGGGGGCATAGCTGCCATAATACCATCTTTTTAAAATATTGCTTTATTTGATTATAATAAAACCAAAATAGTACATTATATTATTTGGGTGCACTGGAATTTATACAGTGTTAACTCTGATATTTAGAAAACTTAAAATTTTGTAAAACATTAAATTTAACTCTCTTTTCCCATTCCATATAAATTTACTAACACTACATTATTAGAGGAAAATGTAAAATGTGCACAGAGAAGAGGTCAACTTTCCTTAGGGGAAAGGAAGGCCCTGCAATTGAAGAACGGATCTAGGAAAACAGGCAACATCTTGGGAGGGATCACTGAGAAAATTACCAATATGGCTCAAGACTTCCACGGCCAGATGTAACAGAATGCGGGAATGATCTCAAGAGACAGGAAGAACAGTCATAACCTAGACAACGGTCTGATAAACGAAACCTGAGTCCAAGGAGGGCTTGGAGTGGAGAAAGTGTCTCAAAAGGTTCTTAGTTTTCAGAAGAATAAAAATAAGGGAGGACGGAGCTCAGATTTGTAATATTCTGGTATTGTAACATTACAATAAAAGTAGTGCTACTACTCATGGCTGTTGCTTCTTTTCAGGCCCACCTCAAAGGACAGACACCATTGCAGGAAAAGGAAGGAAGGTTGTTTCACTGTCCGCAGGTTCACAGCAATTCATAGATTCCCAGTTGTGCACCAGCTGCAATCATTCCACGAATCGTCAAATTTGTAAAATTACCTATGTTACTTAACTACTGCAGTAGGCTCTATGTGGGCTGCCCAGAATAAATGTCTAGAATGTTTAATTATATAAAATGCAGCAACTAGGCTGCTTACTGATAGACAACATTAGGTCTATATTACTTCTGGGCTGGAAGACCCTCATAGATAGACAGTTATTTTTCAAGCATAGTTTAAGATATTGTGAGCATTAAAGGCTTAAAAAGCTTGAGGCCTGGCTGAGAGACTTCATATGACCATGACCAGACAATAAAGGCAATAGGAGAAGCTCTCCTAAAGAAGCTTCTAAAGTCTGGATATTAAACCCAAAGTAAAATACTTTCTCAAGAGTTGTACTTGCCTATGTTCTTTCTGCATTCAAAACATTCCTCTTTAATCATTCCTTTTCCATTTGAATTGGTTATTTATTTCCATTGCTCTTCTCAGATTTTTTTCATATTTATTTTTTTATTGAAGAAGGCATTGAGTGCTCTCAGAGAAGATGGAAGAATAGATGATAATATCAAAATGAAAATAACATTTCAAGGAATATGTCTTGAATGGTAGGCTAGCATAAACAACTTATGGTTTGTCAAAATTGATTTTGTTGCCTAACATAACCCAAATCAACGGTCTTAACAGCATGTTTTGTTCCTATTTACTCTCACAGAAGGTCAAATAGTTTTTGCAAAGAGGTTTATTTGTTTTTGGCAAAGCTCTTGGAGGTACTGACTGAGAACTATTACAAAACTGTATTTTTCTATAATAATATACTGTTTTTGACCCTTAAGATGAAAAAAGATACTGAATATTTGTAATGGGAAAATTTGGGATTGTGTCACTTTTCAAAGTAACATTTTGTCATTGGAAAATACGTTTTTCAATAGCTGAAATTAAGGATTGTCAGGTATGAATGAGAACAGTGCTCAGTCTGCTTGCAGTTTTTCCTGTACACAGCCCTAGCGTGTTGGGATATAAAACAAATAAAATAACATTTTGAATGAATGAATTCTGCAACAAAAAAGTCTGATTTTTCAGAAGAAATGTTTGTACTTTTTTCTTTCCTTAAACTTTATCAAACATTACTCCTCATCAATTAGTTTTGTCCTTCATCTTTATCATTCTTTCTCTTTTTACGACAACCATCCTTTCCCCAACCGAATTATTTGCTATGGCTGGTGCAAGAGAGGAGAATCTGTCTACAGTAGTCCTCGCTTAATGATTCAGCGACTGTTGAAATTATGACGGCGCTGGACGAAGGGACTAATAACTGGTGCCCAAACTCATCGCATGTGATCAGCATATGCAATCTTCTCTGTCAGCTTCTCCAAAAAGTCAATGGGGAATTTGGCAGGGAAGTTTGCAAGTTCCTGCCGCCTGCCCAGAGGACTCCCTCTGGTTCCTGGAGGCTGGCTGGAAAAGGTCCATCATGAAAACCAAGCAGGAAATCCTACCTGGATTTTGGAAGAAACTTTTTCACTCAAACTCCTTGAGAGCAAAAACACTGCTTAGCAGACAAAATTCCACCCCGCCATGCAAGATCAATCTATCAAGAAGTGCTTTTTGCTTTCAAGGAGGCTAGGCGAAAAAGGAAGGGGCATTTTCACCCAGCCTCCTTGAGAGCAAAAGCACTGCCTGATGGATTGATTTCACTCCGCAGGGCAGTGCTTTTCTGCCAAGCCGTGCATTTGTTTTCAAGGAGGCTGGATGAAAAAGTCAGTCCCAAAATTCAAGCAGGATTCTGGCACAGGGCATTTGCAGGATGAGGCTTTTGCTGCCAGTCCCAGAAACAAGAGGACTTCCTCTAGTTTCTGGGGGCTGGTTCCAAATGCCCAATGCGGCAAACCCTCCATGCCAAAATCCTACTAGCATTTGAGGTTGGAGTTCCCTTCTGCCCATGGGAGGGAGGGGAACTGCAACATGGAGCTGACGAAAAGAAGTTTCTTTTCTCCAGCCCATTTTCCCTTCTGTGCATGGAGAGGAGCTGCCTGCCATGTCCTTTCATGTTCCTGTCAGGAGCTTGAGCAAAGGACGAGAGCTCACCCCACCCCGATGCTAACCTCCAACCCAGCATGCTTACCATGCGATCCGCCGTGCTCCTTCTGAATTTGATTATAAAACAGTGCTCTCATTCTTAGCAGTTTTCCATATCTGAAGAAAAGAGATAACTACCATATTTTTCGGAGTATTTTTACCCTCAAAAAGAGGGTGAAAATTTGGATGCGTCTTATACACCAAATGTAGCCCCACCCAGCCACCCCCACCCTTTGGCCTCTGCCTGCCAGCAATTTACCTCTTTGCAGCAAACAGGGCAAAGCCTTATTAGCACACTAAGAGATTACTTGCCTCCCGACCTCAGCTGAAAGGCTTGCAAGCCACGTGGTAAAATGAAACTAACTACGGTGGCTGTAATGAGAACAAAATGCTGGGAGATAAACTGGTGGCAATGTTACACTGCTGAAATTGCAAGGAGGTAAACTACAGCTGCTATAGCCTAGAGGTAGAGCTCTTGCCTCACAGTCAGGAGGTTGAGTTCTATCCTAGGTAGAGGCAGATTCTGTTAATATGTTTTGTTAAATGTTTGTAGAGTGTTCAAATTATAAGACTTATTTTTTAAAGACTGCTTTATTATTGTTCTAGACAACTTACCAAAATGAAGAAGCCTTTTAAAATAAATGCTTGCTCTGAAGAGGCCCAGTGCTATTGTATCTTCTTTTAAATAGCAGAAAGCCTTCCAGAAAGCCACATCAATTTTAAAGATCTGTAAAAGTATAATCTGAAATGTCCTGTTTTAGTATTAAGTATTAGTATTAAAATAAGGCAGCTGAATTAAACCATGACTTAGTCATGTTTGGAGAAGTCATATTTAGTCATATTTAAATAATTGGGAGGAGTTAGTATGACTACATTTAAGAAAACTTTCTGGGATTAATATACTGCCATAATGTACATTTCTCCAATTCTTTGCTATTTCTATGGGTCAAGCACACATGCACAGAAATACACAGCAAACAGTGTATATCATCTGTGCTGTTTGCTGTTTGGCAAATTGCTGGGAGGCAGAGGCCTTTTTTCCTTGTTTTCCTCCCCCAAAACTAAGGTGCGTCTTATACTTCAGTGCGTCTTATAGTCCAAAAAATACGGTAATACTTTTTGAAAATGCTTTCACTTATTTACTACTGCACACTAGAGTTTTATATAATTTTTAAACCTTTACGTTTACACTGAACATGTCTATATTTGGATGACACCATTTATAAATAAACTGCGAAATTAGTTCAAGATAGCTAGAACTTCGTATCTTACAACTTTTTAAAGGCAAAATATTTTATTAGGTACTTTGGATGTTCTTTAAGTGTGCTAAATATAAATGTAATCCTCGTTTAATGACCCCTTGTTTGGTGACTTCTAGAAGCTGCTGCAGTGTTTCCAATCACATGATCAAAATTCATGTACTTGACAAGCAGTTCACAATCATGACACTGCAGCGTCCCACAGTAAAATTTATTTAGCCATTGTCTAACCACTGCAGGATGAAGGCCTCTTCCGCATGTTTCCAACCAATACAGTCCTGAGCTTTCTTTTGCCCACAATACTGGCTGATGTCATCGATCCATCTTGTTTGTGTATTTTTCGGAGTATAAGACGCACCTTTTTCCTCCCTAAAAGTGGCTGAAAATTTGGATGCGTCTTATTCTTCGAATGTAGCTTTTTTTCCAGCCCTAACTAGGTGCTAACAAATCTTCCCAGCTCTTACCTTGCAGGCTTTTTCATTGTTACTCTCTCCAAAGAATGTTTTTCCAGCCCTAAGTATTTGCAGAATTTTTTTTCATTGCTCTACTTGCTCAGAGTAAGTTTTTTTCTAGCCCTAACCAGGTGCTAACTATCTTCCCAGCTCTTACTGGCTTGCAGATTCTTTCATTGTTATTCTCTCAGAAGAAGGTTTTTTTAAGTCCTAACCAGGAGATAAAATAATGTGCTGAAGCTGCTCCGAATAAGTTTTTTTCTAGCCCTAACCAGGTGCTAACTATCTTCCCAGCTCTTACTGGCTTGCAGATTCTTTCATTGTTATTCTCTCAGAAGAAGGTTTTTTTAAGTCCTAACCAGGGGATAAAATAATGTGCTGAAGCTGACCAGACTAAGGATGCTAGCCAGATGAATACCTGGTAGGCAGATTGTTTTCCCCTATTTTTCTCCCCAAAAACTAAGGTGCGTCTTATACTCCGGTGTGTCTTATACTCCAAAAAATACGGCATATATATTGTGCACACACACAGAGTTATATTTCAGAGCATTACTTCAGAGCATTTTGGCAAGTACCTCACACAAACAAATCCTCACAACAATGAAAGAATCAAGTCCTACTCCAAAATCCTGACATACAATGTCATAATGTTCTTAAAAGAAAATCAACAACCATTCAAATGAATAATAGTGACTGAATGAACTGTATTACTGGGGGGGGGGGGTTTCCCACAAAGAAATCTAACTTCAATTACCTCCCCAAGTTAAATCATATTATAGAATAAGACACTCATCTATAATATAGAGTTGTTAAATTAAATTGATCACACATATATTAAATGTCACAGTATACATATATTTATATGTTCCAGTATACAAAAATACATATACAGTAGGGGGGGAGTATTTAGTCAGCCACCAATTGTGCAAGTTCTCCCACTTGTCTGGATTTGTTTTCTCATTTTGTCTCTCATAGTTGAGGTCTACCTATGACCTCAACTATTGGTCAGCCACCAATTGTGCAAGTTCTCCCACTTGTCTGGATTTGTTTTCTCATTTTGTCTCTCATAGTTGAGGTCTACCTATGATGTCAATTACAGGCCTCTCTCATCTTTTTAAGTGGGAGAACTTGCACAATTGGTGGCTGACTAAATACTTTTTTCCCCACTGTATTTTCAACTCCAATTCAACACAGTTCCACACACTCTCTAATTTTTGATTAGGCACCCGTGTATGCTTATTCTAGTAATAAAGTATAAATTAGAATCCCAAAATATGCATTTTGCTTGAAACAAATTTAAAAATGAAGAAAGAATGAATAACGTATACCTGTTGAAAGATCAATACAGGTTGTCTTCAACTTATGCCCACAGTTGAGCAGGAGTTTCCATTGTTAAGTGAGTCATGACCAATTTTATGGTCTTTTTTTGCCATGGTTGTTAAGCAAATCATTTCAGTCATTAAGTAAATCATGAAGTCAATAAGCAAATCTGGCTTTGTCCATTGACTTGCCTTATCGGAAGCCGGCTGGGAAGGTCGTAAATGAAGATTAGACCACCCCATGACTTCTGGGATGCTGAAAACATTATACATGCTGGTTGCTGAGCACTCAAATTCTGATCATGTGACCATGGGGTAGCAATAGCTAGAGCACTTAGACTTATATACCACTTTATAGAGCTTTACAGCCCTCTCTAAGTGCTTTACAGAGTCAGCATATTGCTCCCAACAATTTGGTCCTCATTTTACCAATGTCAGAAGAATGGAAGTCTGAGTCAACCTTGAGCCAGTCAGGATCGAACTCCTGGCAGTGGGCAGAGTCAGCCTGCAATATTGCATTCTAATCATTGCACCGATTGTAAATGTGAGGGCGGGTCATAAGTCCTTTTTTCCGTGCCATTGTAACTTTGAATGGTTGCTAAAACAATGGTTGTAGGTCAAAGACTACGTGCATATTTGCAGTTCTTTGCTTGATTTCAATACTGGATGACATAAATACAGTATAGTCTGCTATTAACTTAAAGCTCTGCACTAACAGGCACTATTTTCAGTCCAATTTCACATTAAAGAAAAACACGATCTGTCACTCATTGCTCTAATGAAAGGTACTCTAGTTCGCACATAGGTATAAAACACCACAATTCTATGAATATAACTTACATTATTTTCTGGATAAAAATATATTATCAAAGTATACTATCCAGTAAAATAAAAAAATATCAAAAAAATTATAAAGAAATAAAACCAAACTACAATTAATAGCATCACCTTGTACTATGCACAATATATAACTTCATTTAGCTTAGAAAAACCACCTTAGAAAAAAAATACAGAGAAAAAACCATTAAGTGAATAAGAGAAAATGGTACTGTATACAAAACTTTTCAGACTGTCATGACAGTAAAAGTAGAACATTAAGGTGCCTCTAAGAAAGATTTCCTTTTACATTTCAGCCTACAAAACATCTTTTCTTCCCTTCCTCCTCAGCTTGCAGCCACACTGCAAGTAATTTTCATAACAGTTCCATTGAAAATTTCATTTTTTGTAACTTTTCTAGTCAATAGCAATAGCAATAGCACTTAGACTTATATACCCCTTCACAGTGCTTTACAGCCCTCTCTAAGCGGTTTACAGAGTCAGCATATTGCCCCCAACAATCTGGGTCCTCATTTTACCCACCTCGGAAGGATGAATCAACCTTGAGCTTGGTGAGATTCGATTCCTCAAACTGCTGGCAGCTGGTGATCAGCAAAAGTAGCCTGCAGTACTGCACTCTAACCACTGCGCCACTGCGGCTCTTATAATGCCATTTTATAAAGCAAATACCACTTTTCATCAGTTTCAATTTATTGCTAAAATACATTTCTGGGTAGATTTCGTGTTACTGTGGGCCACTGTAATGTTATAATTTTATATATATATTTCCTTCTTTCCAGTTCTTCTGGGTTCGTCTGAATGCTTTTTACTTCTGTAGAGGGTACATGTGTCTGCGCCTCTGTGTATTTGGCTGGTACCCACAACCAATGAGCTAGTGGGGAGAACTCTGTCATTGGTGAAAGCTGGAGAATCCAGTAAAGTACTTCTTGGCTCTCTAGGCTATCACAAAGCCTAGGAGACACCTGAGGCCTCCAAAGCTGCATGAGGCCACAGAAGGAATGGGAAAGTTTAGAGATGAAGCCAAGTAACCAATGTTTTTGGATTTAGCTTGGACAGACTCAATCATAGTTTCAATTGGGAAATTGTGAGCATCCTACACTAAGCTAAATCAAAAAAATATTAGGGAATTCCTGGAAGTTTGGCATTGAGACAAATCAGCCATCAACTGACACATAAATAAACCATATTTATGCAACAAACAAAACATATCCTCTTTAGCAGCCAACACCCAGATAAGCAGGGATTTAACACCAGACAAACAATCAAGTAGAAAACAACACCATAATCAAGGAATTAGTGAGGACAAAGCTACATCCTCAGCAATGTTGGCAGGGCAAACTATTGTATATATAGTAAACAGGAAACAAACCCTACACTCTCTTGCACTGATGTTAATTCATTGGGTAATGAAATGTTTGTACGCGATCAACCAAACTCAGAGAGTATTCGGGACTCCAGAGGGAGATAGGGCAGAAATTCAAGGGTGAGCTGACCTCAGGGACACCAGGCCTGCTACTTGAAAGCAGTCTCGCTGTCCAGCCCTCAGTTTCTACCCTTTGCAGTGTCTAGCAATAAAGGTAAAGGCAATTTTAGGCTGCATCACAGAAATATACCATATTTTTCAGAGTATAAGACGCACCGGAGTATAAGACGCACCTTAGTTTGGGGGGAGGAAAACAAGGAAAAAAGGCCTCTGCCTCCCAGCAATTTGCCAAACAGCAAACAGCAAACAGTACAGATGATATACACTGTTTGCTGTGTATTTCTGTGCATGTGTGCTTGACCCATAGAAATGGCAAAGAATTGGAGAAATGTACATTATGGCAGTATATTAATCCCAGAAAGTTTTCTTAAATTTAATCACACTAACTCCTCCCAATGATTTAAATAGATCTACTCCAAACATGAATAAATCAGGGTTTCTCAGCTGCCTTCTTTTAATACTAATACTTAATACTAATACTTAATACTAAAACAGGACATTTCAGATTATACTTTTACAGATCTTTAAAATTGATGTGGCTTTCTGGAAGTATTCTCTGCTATTTAAAAGAAGACACAATAGCACTGGGCCTCTTCAGAGCAAGCATTTATTTTAAAAAGCTTCTTCATTTTGTTAAGTTGTCTAGAACAATAATAAAGCAGTCTTTAAAAAATAAGTCTAATAATTTGAACAGTCTACAAACATTTAACAAAATAACATTAACAGAATCTGCCTCTACCTACCCTGTTTTCCCCAAAATAAGACATCCCCTGATAATAAGCCCAATCGGGCTTTTGAGTGCTTGGCAATAAGGCCAAGCACTTATTTCAGGGTTCAAAAAAATATAAGACAGGGTCTTATTTTCAGGGAAACACGGTAGGATAGAACTCACAACCTCCTAATTGTGAGGCAAGAGCTCTAGCTCTGAGCCATAGAAACTATAGTTTGCCTCCTTTCCATTTTAGCAGCCTAATATTGCCAGCAGTTTATCTCCCAGCAATTTGTCTCATCACAGCCACCGTAGTTAGTTTCATTTTACCACGTGGCTTGCAAGCCTCAGCTGTAGGTCGGGAAGCAGATAAGCTCTTCTTGTGCTCTTCTTGTGCTTTGCCCTGTTTGCTGTAAAAAGGTAAATTGCTGGCAGGCAGAGGCCAAAGGGTGGGGGTGGCTGGGTGGGGCAGCATTCGGTGTATAAGACGCACCCAGGTTTTCACCCTTTTTTTGAAGGTAAAAAGGTGTGTCTTATACTCCGAAAAATACGGTAGTTCATAACTAAAGGGAGTAGTTGTTCCATTTTATTCTACATTGGTCAGACCAACATTCAGTATTATATATAGTTCTGGGTAAGGGTTGGAGAAAAACAATATTAACAAGAAATTGGAAATTTATGAAGAGAGATTGAAAAAACTGGGAGTGAGGGTGTGTATGACAGCATTTTTCAAGTATGTGAAATTACATGTAAAGATATGTGGGACAAAGTGATGCTGCCTAGGGAATGGTCAGAAAAGAGACATCATAGCTGCAGCTGAATTGTAGGCAGATAAGAGGTTCAAAAGGGACTCTCCCTAGTTTCTCAGACTGTAAAGGAAACGGTGGAAGAATTATATTTTCAGGCTTGCAATAGTCTATTAACACAGTTTAACAATGATGTAGAATTAGTTATCTAATCATGTTTCCTGTCTGGTCTACCTGGTAAAGCTGACAGGATGTCATAGGACAATGTTTTTCCTCTCACAAGTTCAGGATTTATGTTGCAGAAAGGCAGATTTAATGTGAATGTGAAGAAAACAGTCTTAAAAGAAATCTGCATGATAGTGATAACAATTTCCTGGAGAGTTGGTGAACTCCACTTGGCTGCATGTGTTTAACCATAGGCCAGAGGTTAATTATCAGGAATATTTTAATTTAGATTTCTGCATTGATGAAATGGGGGCTTAACTTGATAGGAGAGAGATGATGGAGTACATTTTTCACTTTCTTTAAAGCATTTAAATACACATGCATAACAGGCATGCATCCAATTTTTAGGGTTTTTTTTCCATCAAACTTTGCAAATTCAGAAATGAAAAAAACCCTAGGTTCCAGACAGTTTTTCACCATCTGTTGCTCTTCAATTATATAATTTAGTTTCTTAAATTTGTATTTTTCTTTCACTTTCTGTTAAAGAGGACAACAGTAGATTAAAACCAGAACATACCATGTCTTTCAACACAATACATTGTGTGTGTGTGTGTGTGTGTGTGTGTGTGTGTGTGTGTGTGTGTGTGTGTGTAGAAATAAAATGGACGTTGGTCTTACCTGAATGTCTTTTCTCAGTGCGCTGCGGGAGAATCCAAGCGTGGGTTGACTTCTATCTATTTGCCAGAGACTGAGTGTAGTTTTTTTTTATTTGGCCACGCCTCCTCTGCTCGGCTGAGTTCCAGTTTTTCGATGAAAGTGTAGCCATCCAGTGTAAGTAGTACAGTGCTGTGGGGAAAAAACCACCCCTGGAGCAGGCTGCTAACAGGGTGGGTTTGGATTCTCCCACAGTGCACTGATAAAAGACGTTCAGGTAAGACCAACGTCCATTCTCCAGTGTGCTGCTTGGAGAATCCAACCGTGGGACAAACCCAAGCATAAGGTTCTATGGGCAGGAGTCAGACTGGTCCCGGGTCGCCAGGGTGGAATGTACCCTCTGAAGCACTCTCTGTCTGAAGGATGCCTCAGCCGAGGCATAACTGTCCAGGTTATAGTGGCGGATAAATGGCGACAAGGAAGACCAAGTAGCCGCCCTGTAAATGTCTATGACAGATGCCTGCATAGCCCATGCGGCTGTAGTTGCCGCACTTCTGGTAGAGTGAGCTAAAATCCATCCTCGTAAAGGCCTGGCTTTAAGCTCATAGGCCTTTGCAATGCATGCCTTCAACCAACGGCCGATCGTAGAGGGGGACATCTTCCTGCCCATGGATGAAGGATGGAACGAAACAAACAGAGATTCTGTTTTCCTGAAGGGTGCTGTTCTTTTAATGTATCTGCAGAGGGCCCTCCTGATGTCCAAGATGTGCCATCTTTCTTCCAATGGATGATTTGGTTTTGGACAGAAATCAGGCAAAATGATCTCCTGGGCCCGATGGAACCAGGAGTTCACCTTGGGCAGAAAGGAGGGGTCCAACCGCAGAATTCTGTCCGAATGGAAGATGCAATGATCACCCAGCTCAGATAGAGCGGCCAACTCAGATATCCTCCTGGCCGAAGTAATGGCCACGAGGAAGGCGACCTTAAGGGTAAAGAACCGAAGACTGATGGTCGTCAATGGTTTGAATGGCGAAGACGTGAGTGCCTGTAGAACTAAGGTAAGGTCCCAGGTGGGATATCTATGTACAACAGGGGGCTTCAGGTTAGCGGCTCCCTTGAGGAAACTGCTCATCCTTGGATGTTGAGTGAGGGGGCGCCGGTTCTCATAAGTTAGATCCGTGGATAAGGCTGCAACCTATCTCCAGAGGGTGTTGGGAGCCAACCCCTTGTCCAGCCCCTCCTGTAGAAAGTCCAGTATCTCAGGTATCGATGCCGAAAGCAGTTTGATGTGTCCCTTGGAATACCATTGACAGAACGCCCTCCAGGTTGCATTATAAATCCAATTTGTTGAGGCACGCCTGGAAGCCTGAATAGTTCATATCACCTTCCTGGAAAATTTGTCTTTCCTCAGGAGGTTCCTCTCAAGTGCCAGACGGTCAACTGGAGCCACTTAGGCTCCGGATGTAACACGACCTCCTGGCTGAGATAAATCCTGTCCTGGGGAATCCTCCAGGGTCGGGACACTGAGAGGTTGACCAGGTCTGTGTACCAGGGGCGTCTGGGCCAATGAGGTGCGATTAGAAGGACCTCCACCCTCTCTGCCAACACCTTCCTGATCACCCTCGGAATGAGGGGAAGAGGAGAGAAGGCGTAGAGCAGCCCGAGGCCAAGGACTGTGGAGCGCATTGACCCTTTCTGCCCCCGGTATTGCAAACCTGGAAAAAAGCCTCGGCAATTGGGCGTTCGTCGGATGGGCAAACAAATCCACTGTTGGCTGGCCAAACCTCTCGGATAGCTCGTGGAAAAGATCTGGGTGCAGGCGCCACTTGGAGTGGTCTATTGTTCTCCTGCTCAGCCAATCCGCTTGGACATTGATCTCTCCTGATATATGTTCTGCTCTGATGGAGAGCATATGCTTCTCTGCCCAGAGCCCCAATTTCTGTGCCTCATTCATGAGAGATCTGGAGTGTGTGCCCCCCTCGTGATTTATATGGGCTTTGGTGGCCACATTGTCTGTTAAAATCAAGACATGGCGGCCTGCCACGGTGTTCCAGAAGTGGCAGAGAACCAGGTGGACTGCCCAGAGCTCCAGCCAATTGATATTGTTTGTTAGGTCCGCTGGAGACCATTGTCCCTGGGCCACCTGAGATAGAAGGTGGGTGCCCCAGCCGAATAGGCTTGCATCTGATGTTATAGTTATGCGTTGGGGTTCCTTGAAAATGGAGCCCTTCTTTATGGCTGCTGATGTCCACCAGTAGAGCGAGCGAAGAACTTTCAGCAGGAGTCATACTGTGGTCTTGAAGTTGCTGCTGTTGGCTCTCTGGTGTGGTAGCAGAAACCATTGAAGAGTCCTGGCATGCAGACGTGCCCAAGGTACAATTGCGACGCAAGTGATCATTTTCCCAAGCAGCTGCAACAGGAGAGCCAGAGGACCTGACTGTAGGGACGATATCTGGCTCACAAGGGCTCGTATGCTGTCCTGGCGGTCCTGAGCCAGAAGACCTTGCATACACTGGAGTCCATCACCGCGCCGAGATGAAGAAGGTGGGTGGTAGGGACTAGGTGGCTTTTCTCCATACTGATTGAGAAGCTGTGTCCCTGGAAAATCCTGATCATGGTGTTTAGATCCCTTGCAGCTTGAGGCGGACAGGACGACTGAATTAAAATGTCATCCAAATAACACTGCACCCTTATGGGGAGTGATCTGATGTTTGCTGCCACTGCTGCCAACAGTTTTGTGAAGGCTCTGGGGGCCAATGACAGGCCGAATGGCATAGCCTACTATTGAAAATGGCATCCCGCGTAAGAGAACCGCAGGAACCTTCAGTGGGAGGGATGGATGGGAACATGGAGGTAAGCCTCCTTGAGATCTATAGATGTTAACAGATCTCCCTCCCGGATGCAGCCCAAGATGGAAGTTAGGGACTGCATTTTGAATTGTCTGTACACTACATGAGTATTGAGCTTCTTGAGGCCCAAGATTCCTCTCCAGCTCCCCAAACTTTTCAGAACTAGAAAGAGGATTGAATAAAACCCCAGTCCCTCCTGACCTGTGGGAACCGGCTCAATGGCCTGGATGTCCAACAAATGTTGGATCTTGGTTTCCATCAGTTTTCTCTTTATGATATTTTTGGGGACTGGACAATGAATGAATCGGTTGGGAGGACCGGAGAGGAATTCCAGCATGAGGCCTAGCCTCAATGTCTGTAAGACCCAAGCATCGGTAGTGGTCAGTTTTCATTGCCCTGCAAAGCCTTGCAGCCAACCGCCAATGGGGGTGGCTTGGTAGTCACTTTCTCCCACTTGTCTGGATTTGTTTTCTCATTTTGTCTCTCATAGTTGAGGTCTACCTATGATGTCAATTACAGGCCTCTCTCATCTTTTTAAGTGGGAGAACTTGCACAATTGGTGGCTGACTAAATACTTTTTTCCCCACTGTATTTTCAACTCCAATTCAACACAGTTCCACACACTCTCTAATTTTTGATTAGGCACCCGTGTATGCTTATTCTAGTAATAAAGTATAAATTAGAATCCCAAAATATGCATTTTGCTTGAAACAAATTTAAAAATGAAGAAAGAATGAATAACGTATACCTGTTGAAAGATCAATACAGGTTGTCTTCAACTTATGCCCACAGTTGAGCAGGAGTTTCCATTGTTAAGTGAGTCATGACCAATTTTATGGTCTTTTTTTGCCATGGTTGTTAAGCAAATCATTTCAGTCATTAAGTAAATCATGAAGTCAATAAGCAAATCTGGCTTTGTCCATTGACTTGCCTTATCGGAAGCCGGCTGGGAAGGTCGTAAATGAAGATTAGACCACCCCATGACTTCTGGGATGCTGAAAACATTATACATGCTGGTTGCTGAGCACTCAAATTCTGATCATGTGACCATGGGGTAGCAATAGCTAGAGCACTTAGACTTATATACCACTTTATAGAGCTTTACAGCCCTCTCTAAGTGCTTTACAGAGTCAGCATATTGCTCCCAACAATTTGGTCCTCATTTTACCAATGTCAGAAGAATGGAAGTCTGAGTCAACCTTGAGCCAGTCAGGATCGAACTCCTGGCAGTGGGCAGAGTCAGCCTGCAATATTGCATTCTAATCATTGCACCGATTGTAAATGTGAGGGCGGGTCATAAGTCCTTTTTTCCGTGCCATTGTAACTTTGAATGGTTGCTAAAACAATGGTTGTAGGTCAAAGACTACGTGCATATTTGCAGTTCTTTGCTTGATTTCAATACTGGATGACATAAATACAGTATAGTCTGCTATTAACTTAAAGCTCTGCACTAACAGGCACTATTTTCAGTCCAATTTCACATTAAAGAAAAACACGATCTGTCACTCATTGCTCTAATGAAAGGTACTCTAGTTCGCACATAGGTATAAAACACCACAATTCTATGAATATAACTTACATTATTTTCTGGATAAAAATATATTATCAAAGTATACTATCCAGTAAAATAAAAAAATATCAAAAAAATTATAAAGAAATAAAACCAAACTACAATTAATAGCATCACCTTGTACTATGCACAATATATAACTTCATTTAGCTTAGAAAAACCACCTTAGAAAAAAAATACAGAGAAAAAACCATTAAGTGAATAAGAGAAAATGGTACTGTATACAAAACTTTTCAGACTGTCATGACAGTAAAAGTAGAACATTAAGGTGCCTCTAAGAAAGATTTCCTTTTACATTTCAGCCTACAAAACATCTTTTCTTCCCTTCCTCCTCAGCTTGCAGCCACACTGCAAGTAATTTTCATAACAGTTCCATTGAAAATTTCATTTTTTGTAACTTTTCTAGTCAATAGCAATAGCAATAGCACTTAGACTTATATACCCCTTCACAGTGCTTTACAGCCCTCTCTAAGCGGTTTACAGAGTCAGCATATTGCCCCCAACAATCTGGGTCCTCATTTTACCCACCTCGGAAGGATGAATCAACCTTGAGCTTGGTGAGATTCGATTCCTCAAACTGCTGGCAGCTGGTGATCAGCAAAAGTAGCCTGCAGTACTGCACTCTAACCACTGCGCCACTGCGGCTCTTATAATGCCATTTTATAAAGCAAATACCACTTTTCATCAGTTTCAATTTATTGCTAAAATACATTTCTGGGTAGATTTCGTGTTACTGTGGGCCACTGTAATGTTATAATTTTATATATATATTTCCTTCTTTCCAGTTCTTCTGGGTTCGTCTGAATGCTTTTTACTTCTGTAGAGGGTACATGTGTCTGCGCCTCTGTGTATTTGGCTGGTACCCACAACCAATGAGCTAGTGGGGAGAACTCTGTCATTGGTGAAAGCTGGAGAATCCAGTAAAGTACTTCTTGGCTCTCTAGGCTATCACAAAGCCTAGGAGACACCTGAGGCCTCCAAAGCTGCATGAGGCCACAGAAGGAATGGGAAAGTTTAGAGATGAAGCCAAGTAACCAATGTTTTTGGATTTAGCTTGGACAGACTCAATCATAGTTTCAATTGGGAAATTGTGAGCATCCTACACTAAGCTAAATCAAAAAAATATTAGGGAATTCCTGGAAGTTTGGCATTGAGACAAATCAGCCATCAACTGACACATAAATAAACCATATTTATGCAACAAACAAAACATATCCTCTTTAGCAGCCAACACCCAGATAAGCAGGGATTTAACACCAGACAAACAATCAAGTAGAAAACAACACCATAATCAAGGAATTAGTGAGGACAAAGCTACATCCTCAGCAATGTTGGCAGGGCAAACTATTGTATATATAGTAAACAGGAAACAAACCCTACACTCTCTTGCACTGATGTTAATTCATTGGGTAATGAAATGTTTGTACGCGATCAACCAAACTCAGAGAGTATTCGGGACTCCAGAGGGAGATAGGGCAGAAATTCAAGGGTGAGCTGACCTCAGGGACACCAGGCCTGCTACTTGAAAGCAGTCTCGCTGTCCAGCCCTCAGTTTCTACCCTTTGCAGTGTCTAGCAATAAAGGTAAAGGCAATTTTAGGCTGCATCACAGAAATATACCATATTTTTCAGAGTATAAGACGCACCGGAGTATAAGACGCACCTTAGTTTGGGGGGAGGAAAACAAGGAAAAAAGGCCTCTGCCTCCCAGCAATTTGCCAAACAGCAAACAGCAAACAGTACAGATGATATACACTGTTTGCTGTGTATTTCTGTGCATGTGTGCTTGACCCATAGAAATGGCAAAGAATTGGAGAAATGTACATTATGGCAGTATATTAATCCCAGAAAGTTTTCTTAAATTTAATCACACTAACTCCTCCCAATGATTTAAATAGATCTACTCCAAACATGAATAAATCAGGGTTTCTCAGCTGCCTTCTTTTAATACTAATACTTAATACTAATACTTAATACTAAAACAGGACATTTCAGATTATACTTTTACAGATCTTTAAAATTGATGTGGCTTTCTGGAAGTATTCTCTGCTATTTAAAAGAAGACACAATAGCACTGGGCCTCTTCAGAGCAAGCATTTATTTTAAAAAGCTTCTTCATTTTGTTAAGTTGTCTAGAACAATAATAAAGCAGTCTTTAAAAAATAAGTCTAATAATTTGAACAGTCTACAAACATTTAACAAAATAACATTAACAGAATCTGCCTCTACCTACCCTGTTTTCCCCAAAATAAGACATCCCCTGATAATAAGCCCAATCGGGCTTTTGAGTGCTTGGCAATAAGGCCAAGCACTTATTTCAGGGTTCAAAAAAATATAAGACAGGGTCTTATTTTCAGGGAAACACGGTAGGATAGAACTCACAACCTCCTAATTGTGAGGCAAGAGCTCTAGCTCTGAGCCATAGAAACTATAGTTTGCCTCCTTTCCATTTTAGCAGCCTAATATTGCCAGCAGTTTATCTCCCAGCAATTTGTCTCATCACAGCCACCGTAGTTAGTTTCATTTTACCACGTGGCTTGCAAGCCTCAGCTGTAGGTCGGGAAGCAGATAAGCTCTTCTTGTGCTCTTCTTGTGCTTTGCCCTGTTTGCTGTAAAAAGGTAAATTGCTGGCAGGCAGAGGCCAAAGGGTGGGGGTGGCTGGGTGGGGCAGCATTCGGTGTATAAGACGCACCCAGGTTTTCACCCTTTTTTTGAAGGTAAAAAGGTGTGTCTTATACTCCGAAAAATACGGTAGTTCATAACTAAAGGGAGTAGTTGTTCCATTTTATTCTACATTGGTCAGACCAACATTCAGTATTATATATAGTTCTGGGTAAGGGTTGGAGAAAAACAATATTAACAAGAAATTGGAAATTTATGAAGAGAGATTGAAAAAACTGGGAGTGAGGGTGTGTATGACAGCATTTTTCAAGTATGTGAAATTACATGTAAAGATATGTGGGACAAAGTGATGCTGCCTAGGGAATGGTCAGAAAAGAGACATCATAGCTGCAGCTGAATTGTAGGCAGATAAGAGGTTCAAAAGGGACTCTCCCTAGTTTCTCAGACTGTAAAGGAAACGGTGGAAGAATTATATTTTCAGGCTTGCAATAGTCTATTAACACAGTTTAACAATGATGTAGAATTAGTTATCTAATCATGTTTCCTGTCTGGTCTACCTGGTAAAGCTGACAGGATGTCATAGGACAATGTTTTTCCTCTCACAAGTTCAGGATTTATGTTGCAGAAAGGCAGATTTAATGTGAATGTGAAGAAAACAGTCTTAAAAGAAATCTGCATGATAGTGATAACAATTTCCTGGAGAGTTGGTGAACTCCACTTGGCTGCATGTGTTTAACCATAGGCCAGAGGTTAATTATCAGGAATATTTTAATTTAGATTTCTGCATTGATGAAATGGGGGCTTAACTTGATAGGAGAGAGATGATGGAGTACATTTTTCACTTTCTTTAAAGCATTTAAATACACATGCATAACAGGCATGCATCCAATTTTTAGGGTTTTTTTTCCATCAAACTTTGCAAATTCAGAAATGAAAAAAACCCTAGGTTCCAGACAGTTTTTCACCATCTGTTGCTCTTCAATTATATAATTTAGTTTCTTAAATTTGTATTTTTCTTTCACTTTCTGTTAAAGAGGACAACAGTAGATTAAAACCAGAACATACCATGTCTTTCAACACAATACATTGTGTGTGTGTGTGTGTGTGTGTGTGTGTGTGTGTGTGTGTGTGTGTGTGTGTGTGTAGAAATAAAATGGACGTTGGTCTTACCTGAATGTCTTTTCTCAGTGCGCTGCGGGAGAATCCAAGCGTGGGTTGACTTCTATCTATTTGCCAGAGACTGAGTGTAGTTTTTTTTTATTTGGCCACGCCTCCTCTGCTCGGCTGAGTTCCAGTTTTTCGATGAAAGTGTAGCCATCCAGTGTAAGTAGTACAGTGCTGTGGGGAAAAAACCACCCCTGGAGCAGGCTGCTAACAGGGTGGGTTTGGATTCTCCCACAGTGCACTGATAAAAGACGTTCAGGTAAGACCAACGTCCATTCTCCAGTGTGCTGCTTGGAGAATCCAACCGTGGGACAAACCCAAGCATAAGGTTCTATGGGCAGGAGTCAGACTGGTCCCGGGTCGCCAGGGTGGAATGTACCCTCTGAAGCACTCTCTGTCTGAAGGATGCCTCAGCCGAGGCATAACTGTCCAGGTTATAGTGGCGGATAAATGGCGACAAGGAAGACCAAGTAGCCGCCCTGTAAATGTCTATGACAGATGCCTGCATAGCCCATGCGGCTGTAGTTGCCGCACTTCTGGTAGAGTGAGCTAAAATCCATCCTCGTAAAGGCCTGGCTTTAAGCTCATAGGCCTTTGCAATGCATGCCTTCAACCAACGGCCGATCGTAGAGGGGGACATCTTCCTGCCCATGGATGAAGGATGGAACGAAACAAACAGAGATTCTGTTTTCCTGAAGGGTGCTGTTCTTTTAATGTATCTGCAGAGGGCCCTCCTGATGTCCAAGATGTGCCATCTTTCTTCCAATGGATGATTTGGTTTTGGACAGAAATCAGGCAAAATGATCTCCTGGGCCCGATGGAACCAGGAGTTCACCTTGGGCAGAAAGGAGGGGTCCAACCGCAGAATTCTGTCCGAATGGAAGATGCAATGATCACCCAGCTCAGATAGAGCGGCCAACTCAGATATCCTCCTGGCCGAAGTAATGGCCACGAGGAAGGCGACCTTAAGGGTAAAGAACCGAAGACTGATGGTCGTCAATGGTTTGAATGGCGAAGACGTGAGTGCCTGTAGAACTAAGGTAAGGTCCCAGGTGGGATATCTATGTACAACAGGGGGCTTCAGGTTAGCGGCTCCCTTGAGGAAACTGCTCATCCTTGGATGTTGAGTGAGGGGGCGCCGGTTCTCATAAGTTAGATCCGTGGATAAGGCTGCAACCTATCTCCAGAGGGTGTTGGGAGCCAACCCCTTGTCCAGCCCCTCCTGTAGAAAGTCCAGTATCTCAGGTATCGATGCCGAAAGCAGTTTGATGTGTCCCTTGGAATACCATTGACAGAACGCCCTCCAGGTTGCATTATAAATCCAATTTGTTGAGGCACGCCTGGAAGCCTGAATAGTTCATATCACCTTCCTGGAAAATTTGTCTTTCCTCAGGAGGTTCCTCTCAAGTGCCAGACGGTCAACTGGAGCCACTTAGGCTCCGGATGTAACACGACCTCCTGGCTGAGATAAATCCTGTCCTGGGGAATCCTCCAGGGTCGGGACACTGAGAGGTTGACCAGGTCTGTGTACCAGGGGCGTCTGGGCCAATGAGGTGCGATTAGAAGGACCTCCACCCTCTCTGCCAACACCTTCCTGATCACCCTCGGAATGAGGGGAAGAGGAGAGAAGGCGTAGAGCAGCCCGAGGCCAAGGACTGTGGAGCGCATTGACCCTTTCTGCCCCCGGTATTGCAAACCTGGAAAAAAGCCTCGGCAATTGGGCGTTCGTCGGATGGGCAAACAAATCCACTGTTGGCTGGCCAAACCTCTCGGATAGCTCGTGGAAAAGATCTGGGTGCAGGCGCCACTTGGAGTGGTCTATTGTTCTCCTGCTCAGCCAATCCGCTTGGACATTGATCTCTCCTGATATATGTTCTGCTCTGATGGAGAGCATATGCTTCTCTGCCCAGAGCCCCAATTTCTGTGCCTCATTCATGAGAGATCTGGAGTGTGTGCCCCCCTCGTGATTTATATGGGCTTTGGTGGCCACATTGTCTGTTAAAATCAAGACATGGCGGCCTGCCACGGTGTTCCAGAAGTGGCAGAGAACCAGGTGGACTGCCCAGAGCTCCAGCCAATTGATATTGTTTGTTAGGTCCGCTGGAGACCATTGTCCCTGGGCCACCTGAGATAGAAGGTGGGTGCCCCAGCCGAATAGGCTTGCATCTGATGTTATAGTTATGCGTTGGGGTTCCTTGAAAATGGAGCCCTTCTTTATGGCTGCTGATGTCCACCAGTAGAGCGAGCGAAGAACTTTCAGCAGGAGTCATACTGTGGTCTTGAAGTTGCTGCTGTTGGCTCTCTGGTGTGGTAGCAGAAACCATTGAAGAGTCCTGGCATGCAGACGTGCCCAAGGTACAATTGCGACGCAAGTGATCATTTTCCCAAGCAGCTGCAACAGGAGAGCCAGAGGACCTGACTGTAGGGACGATATCTGGCTCACAAGGGCTCGTATGCTGTCCTGGCGGTCCTGAGCCAGAAGACCTTGCATACACTGGAGTCCATCACCGCGCCGAGATGAAGAAGGTGGGTGGTAGGGACTAGGTGGCTTTTCTCCATACTGATTGAGAAGCTGTGTCCCTGGAAAATCCTGATCATGGTGTTTAGATCCCTTGCAGCTTGAGGCGGACAGGACGACTGAATTAAAATGTCATCCAAATAACACTGCACCCTTATGGGGAGTGATCTGATGTTTGCTGCCACTGCTGCCAACAGTTTTGTGAAGGCTCTGGGGGCCAATGACAGGCCGAATGGCATAGCCTACTATTGAAAATGGCATCCCGCGTAAGAGAACCGCAGGAACCTTCAGTGGGAGGGATGGATGGGAACATGGAGGTAAGCCTCCTTGAGATCTATAGATGTTAACAGATCTCCCTCCCGGATGCAGCCCAAGATGGAAGTTAGGGACTGCATTTTGAATTGTCTGTACACTACATGAGTATTGAGCTTCTTGAGGCCCAAGATTCCTCTCCAGCTCCCCAAACTTTTCAGAACTAGAAAGAGGATTGAATAAAACCCCAGTCCCTCCTGACCTGTGGGAACCGGCTCAATGGCCTGGATGTCCAACAAATGTTGGATCTTGGTTTCCATCAGTTTTCTCTTTATGATATTTTTGGGGACTGGACAATGAATGAATCGGTTGGGAGGACCGGAGAGGAATTCCAGCATGAGGCCTAGCCTCAATGTCTGTAAGACCCAAGCATCGGTAGTGGTCAGTTTTCATTGCCCTGCAAAGCCTTGCAGCCAACCGCCAATGGGGGTGGCTTGGTAGTCACTTTCCTCAACGAAAGGATTTATTGCTGGCTCCTTGAAATGGCTGTTTGGCCAGAGGTTGTCGCCTGCCTCTGTCCCAAAAGGCCTGCCTGTCAGAGGAACGGTCGAAACCCTGAGGGTAGGACCGCTGAAACTGAGGTACATTGGAACTGGTTTCAGGTGCACGAAAATGCTGCCTTTGGAAGTAGAGGGAAAATCTATGGTCTGCCCATCTACGAATGGAGGGCATCACCTTCCTCTTGTCCTAACTCTCAATAAGGATAGGGTCTAGGGCCTCCCCAAAAAAATTAGAGCCCATGTAGGGGGCTTACGCAACCTCCACTTTGATTTCATATCAGCCTGCCAGTGGCGTAGCCACAGGAGGCGGCAAGATGTAACTGTGGAAGCCAAGGCTCTGGATGTGAATTTTGCCGCATCAAGAGTTGTGTCGGCTAAAAATTTGGTGGCCGCCACCAATTTGTTTAAATCTTGGTGCAGCCTGGTATCATCAGGGGGCAGCCTCGCTTGCATCTGTTGGAGCCAGAGCAAGGAAGCACGGTTGAAAAAGGAGGCCGAAGTTGCAGCCCTAATTGCCCAGGCGGCCACCTGGTGCGTTTTGCGGAAAGACATCTCCGCTTTTCTGTCCTCTGCCTTTAACCCTTCTACTATGTCCATGGGGAGGATGGCAGAAGAAGTTAAAGTTGCTACTGGAGCATCCACCGATGGAAGATGGACGAGCTCTTCGAGATCTGGGCCTGTACAGTAAAGTCTCTTGTTGTGCCCGCTGGGGCCGCCAGAGAACCTGGTTGATTCCACTGTCATCACATTAACGAATAGCTTGGGAGAAGGAATGACATCCTGTTCAGATGTTGGTTCTGTGAACAAGCCTTCATGTGGATCTGGAAGACCCTGAACATTTTCTGCAGAGGGGTCTATTACACCCATATTGGTCATTGATTTGGCCTTATGTAGTAATGACTTAAAGATGGGCAAAAGAAGGCCGGCTTGTCAGGTAACATCCCTTCGTCATCTGAGAACTCTTGGTCTCCTTGATCCTCCTCCCCATTATTGAATCTGCACTGTGCAGAGATGCACCAAGGGGAGGGAGATCCCAGCATCGTTGGAATATGAGCTGGGCCTTGAGTATGTAGGTTGGGAGGCAAACCTGCCACTATCCCTCTAGATATAGCCTCAGAAATGAGGTTTCAAATGTCCTGGGATAGCTCGGCCCCTAGGCCCTCTCCTGAGCGGAGCCCCGCTGCTGTAGGGGTGAAGGTTGCAGGTGCTGAGCCTCTCGCTAAGGGTTCTGATTGCAAACCCACAGTTTCTAGACAGGGTAGAGGAAGAAAATTCTCCTCAAAGCAGTCTGTGAGAGAAGGTTGCAGCTCACCAGCACTCCCTGGTGACCAATTCTGCTGCCTGGTCTGCATAGGCTGAGGCAAATGTGCAGAATGTCCAGGGCGGGAAAACTCTGCCTCTGAAAGGGAGGCAGTTGGATCTTCCTCTGTCAGGACTTTTGGCTGGGCTTTGGCAAAATGTTTTTCCAATGCCTTGTGGCATCTTTTGGCATCCTTGTCCAATGCAGAGGATGCCTTTCTAGGCATAGGGGTTTGGGGTCTGCTCTTTCCAGCAGTTTTAGCCCTGGTGGTCTGTCTGAAACTCCTGGGGCCAGGATTCTGTGCCCTATGAGTCTGGGGGGGAGGGATCAGCCTGTTCAATGTCAGAGGACAATTCTTGGTCAGCCATTTTGCACCCCTCTTTACCCCCTCTGCATACAGACCAGTCAGATGTCTTCGACCAGGGCTGGTCTCTGTGGCAGTCTCGAGGGAATGGTGGACACCTGGCTAAGCAGATAGTTCCAGCACCTTCGCAATGGCCGGGGTAGCCAAGGCGTGATAGGTGGCTAAGCCACAGCGCCGGAATTTTTCTGCGATTGCAAGCGAAGTGAAAATGGTGCGAGAGCAGAAATGTGGCTCTCCCAGCGCCGCCGTGGCTTGCAAGAGTTGAAAATTGGTGTGAGAGTGGTAATCTGGCTCTCCCAGTACCACAGTTTTGTAAGTGGTTAAAAAAGGAAATGACGCGACAGCGGTGATTCGACTCTTCCAGTGCCGCTGCGGCTTGCAAGGGCTGAAAAATGGCACAAGAGTGGGAAACCGGCTCTCCCAGCGCTGCCGCCGCTTGCCCTTCAAAAAATTGGTGCGAGAGTGTGAAATTGGCTCTCCCAGCGCCTCGGGAACTGCCAAGTCCTCGGAGTTTGCCTTGGCCCGTCGGGCAGTGACTCCAGAGCTGCCCTGATAAGAGGAGCTGATGTGGTGGTGGTGGTGGTTGTGCCAGTGTACTGGGGGAACCACCTCACCCACTGGCAGCAGGCTATAAGCGGGGGAGCAGATGCCCGCACTTACCGGAGGGTCCCTGCAGGACAGGTTGAACACCGGATGCTGCCTGACCTATAAGGAAGGCGGTGGCGGTCAGCCTGGAGCCCGAGAGACCAGCGCACTCGCCGGCAGCTATGGAGCCGCTGACAGCCCTAAGGCTGTAATGCGGTAAAAAGGGTCCCCTTTTTACTGCTCCTAATTCTTCAGCTCCTCGCTGGTTGAAAAATCCAATTTGAAGGTTAGACTCCAATCAATTTGTTAGAGTAAATTAACATACGTCTCTCTAGCTAGACTGAGTTGAAAAACTGGAGCTCAGCCAAGCAGAGGAGGCATGGCCAAAGAAAAAAAAACTACACTGAATCTCTGGCAAATAGATAGAAGTCAACCCATGCTTGGATTCTCCAAGCAGCGCTACTGGAGAACCTTATAGTTTGTCTAGATTTCTCATTTAATGAAGACCAATGTCTCACACAACAGTGCAATTGGTATCGTCAGATTTTCCATCAACAGAGATCTCTGGCATTTATAGCAGGACTGATTGAAAAAAAATCATAGTCAAGATCAGAAAAATACTCAAGGCACAAAGTTTCAGTACTTAGTAAATTTTAGTGAAATTAGATAACGTGTTCTCAAAGTCTGGCAGGGGTTTTCAAGTAGTCACAGTAAGAGTCAAGGGTCAAGGCTATCACAAATCTGTTGGCATTTGAAGTACAAGGAGTACACTTTCCTCCATCAAAAAGGACTCCTCTGAATCATTCATGTCAGAGTGCCAAATAAACTTTCATGAAGACCCTTTCATGAATTTCATTTTGTACATAGCTAAGACAAAATGGGGCAAGGAAATGAAGATGTCTTTACACAGAACAACTCCGAAACCAATAGGTATTGTTCTGTCTGTATCCTTTCTTTTTGTATCCAATCAGCATCAGGAATAGCACACCCAAAGGAGAAAAAACTCACTGATTGAAAGAATTATGAAATTACTTCCATCAGCCAAGGGGACTTTAGATTTGCTTTTCAGTCACACCCATCCCTCATTAGTCATGACCCAAATCAATTGGGGATGGAGGGGTGGAGTTTGATAAAAGTTCAAAGCATGATGAAATCTACTAAGCCAAAAGAATCCAGGTAGTTATGAAAAGGAGCATACATGTCCTCATCCACAAATCAATATACTTTTTGTGTATCTGTAGTAAGAAAGAATGTTTGCCAAGCCTATCTGAGGAGTCACTATAATTAATTTCCTCAGCATTTAGCAGATAAAAGCATTTTGATTTGAGAGGACTGAACTCCAGTTGACCTGAGCCCTCATTCTATGAAGATCTTATTCTGAGGCTACATTATGAGTACTCTGGATGTAAAAAGGACCCCTCTATAGTTGCAGTTCTACCACTTGAACTCCTGCCCTCTGTTTCTCCATAACGATGCACTAGAATTTTTGACCAATTTTTCACCTTTTTCAAATTCAGTTTCTCCTACCATATTATTATGGTGGCGCAGTGGTTAGAATGCAGTATTGCAGGCTAATTCTGCTGACTGCCAGCAGTTCAATTCTCACTGGCTGAAGGTAGACTCAGCCTTCCATCCTTCCGAGGTCGGTAAAATGAGGACCCAGATTGTTGGGGGCAATATGCTGACTCTGTAAACCGCTTAGAAAGGACTATAAAGCACTATGAAGCTAAAGTGCTATTGCTATTGCTATTAACTGAAAAATGCAGTTGTTCTGTTCAGTTTTCTTCCTCACACATGGAAAGAATCTGGCACCCTTTATATAATTTCTGTCCAATATTTCACTGACTTGGAAAGAGTAAAAAGGGAAATGAAAAGTATCTATACAGGAATCCTTGATAATCAAACCTGTAGCCATGAGGTGAGAGGTTTTTTTAAAAAAATTATAATCATTATAATTACTTCCTTCTTTAATAGGCAGAATCTGTAATACTGCAATATATACAATAATATTACTGCACACAACTATCTTAAAGAAAAGGTAAAATAAACCAAGAACTAATAGGCAGAAATGTATAAACCAATAAGAGCAATAAGTACCAACTGTTATCAACTCACCAATCAACAAAAGCTCTGGATAATTGTGAAGTCTCTTTTTACTTCTTAGGAAGTTAATTCAATTCCACTAGTGCCACCAAATTAAAGAAATAAAATCACTTTACTTTGGCAGTGAATACAAAAGAGAGCTGACAATGAGAAAAACACCATAATTTCAGAAAGCCAGAAGAGCAGAAATAGCAGACCAATTACCGGTAATCAAAACTCTGTAAACCTTCCCTCAAGTAACAACTCATCATTAGAACACCAACTCTCAAGTTCATAAATAATAATCAGGTTCTATACTTTAGAAGTCAAGCAATGTGTTCTTTCTGTGAATTCAAACAGTATTTTCTATATCCCTTGTAGCTGCAATCATCTCCCCCAAGGCTTTGAACTTTAACTACAATTTGCTATCAGGAAGTTAGTGAAAAACTAAACAAAATATACAAACATCTGAAAACCTGAAGCAATCCCTGTATTTTGTTCTTGAATATGTTGGGACAAAAAAAACCAGTCAAAGTCCAACAAACATAGTGCTTTAACGTCAAAATAAAATTAAATATACACTTGTGCACAGTACTTCCACATCTTGTCATTCATAATAGTAGGCAATCATCAATAGTAAAATACGTATGAGAAATTGACCAATAAAATCAATTCAATAATGTCAAATAAACCAACCTCTGGACATTCAAACCAGTGACCCTGCTTGAATGGAATTATGGAATCTTCTGTGGCTGCAGTATTAATTGTATAGCAACATTGCAATAACTCTCCCCATTACGATATTACGCCACTAAAGTTAAGAAAACTTTTGTTAAATATACTGTATTTCTCTAAGAACAGTAAGCTTCATTAGTTATGATGTTTAATACATTTTGGATCCAGACTAACTACCTTGTTACACTACTTCTGTAGCATATAAAATTTCTTCCATACTTACATACCCAAAAGTATGTAGCGGTCTGATCCTGATTGGAATGATTAATGTCTAATGAAGAAACCTCATAGCTTCAGACAGATTTGACACCATGCAGATACGCACTGCAAATGAGAATACAAAACCAATTGCAGCTTCATGCCAAATCTGTTTAGTGGATCAATGAATATAAAGTATATATGGAGTGGATTTTAAATATAGCTCTTCAGCTGTCAATCGTCTACACTGGCATTTATGTATATTAAGTGGTCAAGAAGACTAGTTCTTATAAATCAAGAGCTCCAATAACAAATCTTAAAATAATGCCATATTTACCCATTAGAGAGATAAGGTTTCTTTCCCTCAAATAATCTGTAAATTGGCGACAGGCTTCATTTTATTTCCACTCATGGGAATAAAAGAAATAGCAACAAAGAGGGAATAAAGAGTTAGGAAAGGGGGGGGGGTTAATAAGTCATATCAGCTTAATTTATCCAGCAAGGGAAATTAATAATAATTAACAACAAATGCTGGCCACTTTTCAGGATATTAGCAAAATTGTTACCATATATAAGAAAAGGAACATGAAATCTCCAGAATTAGTTTAAGTTACAGTCAACAAACCTAGGTAACAGAGATATGCAGGAACATGAAATCTCCAGAATTATTTTAAGTTACAGTCAACAAACCTAGGTAATAGAGATTTGCAGGATTTGAATTTGAAGCAGGAAAGGTAATTTAGGTCTTTCATGGGTACCTTGCTGTACTTGTGGCAACCTTTAACAGGAGCTGTACCTTTTCTGAAGCTCCCACAGTTGCTATAGGGCAGTGATGGCTAACCTTTTCGGCACCAAGTGCAGAAACAGGAGCGCGTGCGTGGGGGGGAACACTGGAAACCGGAAGAGCAGCTCCCCAGCGTGCACGTGTGGGAGCACCGTAAACCAGAATAGCAGCTCCCCAGTATGCACGCGCAGGAGTGCTGGAAACCGGAAGAGGAGCTCCCTGGCGCGCACATTCACGCATTGGGAAGCTGAGCTTCTGGTTTCCGGCGTGGGCATGCACGGCGGTCACCAGGTCTTCTGGTTTCTGGTGTGCATGTGCACGCGAAGGCCAGCTGGCCAGGGAGTTCCTCTTCCAGTTTCCGGCGCTCCCGCGAAGACCAGGTGGCCGGTGCGCATGTGCTCACTGGAACCCGGAAGAGCAATGGGCGACGGCTGGCGTGCCCAGAGAGATGGCTCTGCGTGCCACTTCCGGCACACGTGCCATATGTTCACCATCACAGCTATAGGGGCTCTGGAAAATCCCAGAATTCCAGCGAGCAATATCAGAAACAGTAATATGGTGTACAACCACATATCATCGCCTCTTAATGCCTTCTTAATTTAAACATGCATTTTGTTAGTTCAAGCTGTTCTCACATGAGTCCAAAAAAGGGAACAATTCCTTTCAACAAGTACAGCAAGGATATACGTAGGTCATACTGGTGGGGGAATTCTGGAATTTAAAGTCTACACATCTTAAAATTGCAAAGTTTGAAAAACACTGATATAGGCAATAAGCAACTTTTGCCTATTTTGGATCCAAATATTGCACACTTAAGTTGATAAACTATATTACAGGGAAGAGTGTCTTCTTAAATTCAAGGATGTATTCTGTTCAAGTAAATATCACCCTAGCTCAGTGATGGCGAACCTTTTTTCCCCTCACATGGCTAAAGCGCACACGCGCATGCTATTGCGCATGTGCGTGTGCCCACACCCATAATTCAATGCCCCCATGCCCCCCGCCCCAAGCATGTGCGCGCTAAAAAAACCTGTGCAAGCGTGCACGACCCCCCTCCCCCGCTGCCCCATTTCCCAACTTCTGGTTTGCCTGGTAAGCCCATTTTTCGTCCTCCTCAGGCTCCAGAGGCGTCCCTGGAGCCTGGGGAGGGCAAAAATGTCCTCCCCCGCCCCCCCCCCGTAGGCCGAAAATGCCCTCCCAGAGCCTCCACACGAGCCAAAAATCAGCTGGCCAGTGCGCACATGCACGCTGGATCTGAGCTAGGGCAACGGCTTACGTGCCGGCAGATATGGCTCCGTGTGCCACCTGTGGCATGCGTGCCATAGGTTCGCCATCATGGCCCTATCTCATTTTCATATTGCCAGCTAGATGCAGAAGTCAATAAAGAAAGCCAATTTTAGTTAGTCTCACAAGCACAAGGTAGGGGCACTGCCATTCAAATTCCCTTCCCTCTTGAACATCAATTCCACCCCTGGTTACCTGTGACATTAGCAGACATTTCGTTTTAAGTCTTTTCTAACCCTGAGCGTGCTTCATTTAAAAAAAAAATGTTTCTTCATATACTGATTACATCTTCTTATCGACTTGTACTATTACACACCTCCAGCTATAAAATGTAAAAGGTTTGCAGTGTTTAATATATATTTCAAAAATGAGAAGCAATCTGTCTTTGTATCAGTCTGAAGGCACAACACATTTTCTTCATTAAACTACTAATAATGTGAATTTCTTTAACATCACTTTCATAAGTAACAGAGTGCCAAGTTAAATGCTATAATGAAGTTTTTCAAAGAGATTAACTGAAATGCCTTTGCAAAAAAGTGTTTGAAATGCAACAAGAAATTTTATTGAATTTAATAAAAGGTATAAGCATAAAAGACAAGAAAGCCAATCTCTTATGTTCTCTAGAACTAATTGATACACTCCATGAAATGGTAGTAACATCACGTTTCAAACTGATCAGTTCATCTCCTCTGAACTCTTATCTTTACAAACTAAACAAACCAATAATAAAAACAAACTTTATACTTCCAAATTCTGCTAAAGCATACAAAACAGTGGCAGAAACTGTACTTTAAATTTCACCCAGTGGGCAGGATTTCTATGAAACATTAACCTGGAAATAATTCCATGAAGTAATTTGAGAATTTACCTGGTTGGTTATAATTTCAAAGCACTCCAGAAACAGAGGAGTGAAAATATTCAATCTTTATCTGTATTTGAGGCAGCAAGGAATAAGTGATATAGCCCCAGACTGCATTAAGCTGCATTACACAGTGGTCCCACTGCCAGAACTGGCAGGCAATCATTACTGGAAGGCAGAAACTGATTATGTTAATTCAGGGCGTATTTTTCTGCTCCAATTCTGAAGTCCACTTTTCACTCCTGTCCATTTTGGACAGCAGTTTGTTGCAGGCTAATTCCAGGAGTTCATTGATTACTTTGTGAAAGAGGGAATGACCCTTCAACAGTCTCAAGTGTTCCCCATGTTCCCTTAAAATACTGCAATAGCACAATTGATATAATTCTTGCCTTCAAGGAGAACCTGGCAGAACTTTTTTAAATTACTATTTCCTTTTCCTGAGGTAACTAGTCCACCCCTCTTTTTTTAAGCAAGTCCAGGGATACACCATTTTATTAACCTTCTAGTTACCTGAGGTAGAATGATTACACTCTCTGGATTGTTCTGCCTACATGCACTTTCATGCTCCAACTTTATGTACGAAGGTGAGTCAAAAAGTAATGCCATTTTCTTTAGGACAGGTATAATTACCAACACAGGAATATGTAGCATACATCAAAATGAAGCTGGTCCTCTGTGGATCACATCCCTACTTCTCAACATAGTCACCGTTTCTCTCAACAGCAATGTTCCACTTTCGAATGAGAACATATATCCCTGCCTCGTAAAATTCTGTTGACTGTTCTTTGAGCCACTTCTTCACTGCAGTTTTCACTTCCTCATCACTGGAATAATGTTTGCCTCTCAAACCCTCTTTCATGGGGCCGAAGAGATGATAGTCTGAAGGCGCTAAATCGGTGAGTATGGAGGATGTGGTAAAGTTGTCCACCCGAATGAGGCGATTGCCTTGTGAAGAAGTGGCTCAAAGAACAGTCAACAGAATTTTACGAGGCAGGGATACATGCTCTCATTCGAAGGTGGAACACTGCTATTGAGAGAAACAATGACTATGTTGAGAAGTAGGGATGTGATCCACAGAGGACCAGCTTCATTTTGATGTATGCTACATGTTCCTGTGTTGGTAATTATACATGTCCTGAAGAAAATGGCATTACTTTTTGACTCACCCTCGTATATGTGTATGTGTGCATATATTTGTGTGTGTCCATGGAGAGCCATCCACAGGAAAGAGAGTACTTAATTTTTTTTCTAGGGAAAAAAAGAAGTCTGGGCACAGTAATAGAATTGTCCACTGGCATGGTGACTTGCCAAAATATCTCAATCTAGACAGAGACAGATTTTCTTAAACTAGTTTAGCATTAAGCTCCACGAGCAAAGGACAGAAGTAGTTACTTAAACACTAAATGCGGATATGCCCTAATTTTTTTCCTCTTTTTTGACTATGGGCAAAAACAGAACCTTTGTTCTCACTTAGTTAACAGGATTGAACCTTTCTTTTCCAGAAAAAAAACAAACCAACCCAATAATTTCAAATGACTTTTTGTTTTAGAAATTCCCTATAAGTGGTGCTGTATTTTTTAAAGTATTAATTGGATAAAGTAAGTTACTCTTAACATCCAAACTATTCAGACTGAACAAATCTCCTATATATAGATCAAATAACTCAATTGTATTACTCGTTTAATACTCAGTATAAAATAGCAAGAAACTTAAATTTAAATCTATTTCTAGCATCAATGAAATCTACCACTGTTCAGTTGAATTTATACTTTGGAGAGTAAATAAAATATCTACTTTAATTTATTTTTCTTATTTATAAGTTACAACAAAATTAAGACACAATTCTTTTAAAAGTAAAGTGGGTATTTTCAAAAATTAATAATGCCTTAATTAAGACTAAGGAAAGTAGGAAGAAGACAATGTATAAGGTAAATGGAGAGAATCAAATAAATTACAGGAAGACCTATCAGTTATTTTATATTGCTTTTATTAGATTGTATTATTTAATAAGATTGCATTTTCAGAATCTCGTGTACCATCCAAAGTTGTGTGATTGGAGCTATATAAAAATCTTAAATGAATAAGATTTAGCTTTTGAATTGATTTTATATATTCTAAAACAATAACTACAGTTAAAACAAAATTTTAGAAATTAAATTAATTTTTAAAATGAAAATACGATTTTAGCTAAAATTTTAAAATGAATTATATGTTAAAAAAGAATAAAGTGCTTGGTAGAAAAATAGGATATTGTAAAAATCATTTTACTATAGAAAGCAAAATAATTCAATATATATATAGATTTCTTATCAGTGAAGAATACAATATGTATTCAAAAATTATATATTACTGCTATAATATCTGGCACAAAATTACTAAAGCACAATACTTGGAATAATAGCAGTAGTGATATTACTGTTGTCTGAAAAAAGGAACAAGAATACACACATCAAGGATTGAGTAAGTATTCACTTTTTCTGAGGACTAAATATATACATTTCATTTTTAATAAACTAGGAAATAAAACATTAAAAACAAAATTAATGTAAAAATGCAAAATAAAAATACTCTTAATTAATGTAAGAGGATTAGATATGCTGGTTAAATGGAAAAGAACATTAAACATATAAGGTTACAAAAAGAAGTAATATTACTGTAAGAAATTAATCACTTGTATTAAACTATATGGTAACATTTAGTTAATGATTAGTCACTGCTGTAGGAATCTTTGAATAATAAGGTTACAATACTGTTAAAAACATGATGGCATATTGATCAATTAATAGGAAAACCTAAAAGAAAGATTGTTAACACATAAATGTAATTTATTTTATAAAGGCTACATTTATTCCTAGATTCAAAACTGTAACATAATGTTTTACTTTGTATTTCCAAAATGAAATGTTGGATTCATTTGCCAAGATGGCTGTTCATTGTGTTTGATTATTTTAGCTAATTTTCATCTCAGTGCATTAATTATTATTCATTGATGTTACTGCTCATGTTGCTATCAAATCAGTTTTATTTAATAAAATTTAATATCCTCATCCAACGCTAACCCAGAGGTTGCTTTTCTGATTAGTGTAAAGTCTAAATCTTAATTCTTTTCGCAGTAATACTCTCTATTCCGCTATCTTTAAAAAAAACATGGCTTGCATTTAGTTTTGCCAATTATATCATTATAATGTTATCAATAATAGACCTTGGATCTCACCTGTTATATTTTTATATCGTTATCACCTAAACAGCTTTAAGAATAATTCAACTTTGCAATATTTCAAAGGATCCAAGAACATCAAATCTGTGAAATAAGTTAATAGTGCTACTTCTTAAAAAACATATTACCAGTTAGGCATTTTTTACAACCCCCTCCCAACAATTCAGATTTTCTTTCTTTAATGCTTGGTTCAAAAAAATCCTCTCCAAATCCTTCAAAAAGAATATCACCCTCTATCCCGGACTGTGCAAGCTAACTTCAGCAGATACGACCTTTAGAAAGCACTAATGATGTTCATTCTGTGCTCAGAGGCACTTTGACACATTAGCACTTGGAAAGATCTCCAGGCAGTAGTTTATCAGCAGGGTCCATCCAGGCATGATGAACACTTTCACAGTATATTAGCATATATCTAAAGAAAGAATGCTCCAGACTAGAAGAGGTTTTGAATGTTGAAGCGACCTTAAAGTAGAAGAGGAATTCAAGTTGTGCCAGATATTTATTTTTATTTTATTTATTTTGTGAGATTTATATACCGCCTCACAGTGCAAGCACTCTCTAAGCGGTTTACACCAGTAAGCAATGTATATTTATATTGCCCCCAACAATCTGGGTCCTCATTTTACCTATCTCGGAAGGATGGAAGGCTGAGTCAACCTTGAGCCGGTGAGATTTGAACCGCTGACCTGCGGATCAGTGTCAGCTAAAGTGGCCTGCAGTACCTGCCTCTAACCGCTGCGCCACCACATATTCATGAATATTTCTTACCAACTGACAATTCAAGATCAGATCACTGTTAATCACACACACACAGAGACACACACAGAGACACACACACAAACACACAGACTTTATTTTCTCCATTTCTAAATTATCTAGCGTTTGTTTAGTTTAAAAAATGTTAACAAAGTATTCACAATAAATGCAGAAGCAGAAAGAGTGATCATATACTGTACTAGGTGAATCCTCACAATGTAGATCAGGGGTGTCAAAATCGCGTCGTCATGTTGTCACGTGACTTTTTCCCCTTCGCTAAACTGGAGGTAGGCATGACCAGTGTGTGACGTATCCAGCCCGCGGTTCGCAAGTTTGACACTCCTGATATAGATTATAAGGATCTATAATAAAGGAATCCTCGCCATAATAGAATTCAGGTTTTGTAGTGTGCTATTCATGCCAAGCAATTTATACCAGGGGTGAAATTCAAAATTTTTCCCTACCGGTTCTGTGGGCGTGGCTTAGTGGGCGTGGCAGGGGAAGGATACTGCAAAATCCGCATTCCCTCCCCACTCCTGGGGGAAGGATATTGCAAAATTTCCATCCCCACCCCACTCTGGGGCCAGCCAGAGGTAGTATTTGCTGGTTCTTCGAACTACTCAAAATTTCCGCTACCGGTTCTCCAGAACCTGTCAGAACCTGCTGAATTTCACCCGATTTATACCTTGTTTGATGGTTAACTATCTTCAGAGTTCTAAATAGTGAACACAAGGCTGCTACACTTCCCCACTCATATATTATACCTAATTTGGCCATGCACAGTACAATGAAGCAGAGTAATGAAGCTACATAGCTTGTGCCTCTGTTGCCACAGAAAAAAATACTATCTAGGTACACAAACATAGCAAATGGTGAAATTTTGTTGATGGCAGCTCCAGCTAAAAGAATCCAAACTGTCTAAGCCAAACTGTCGCTAAGTTGTAAATCAAATAACTGAGACTGCTTTCCAGCTGGGAAGAAACAAGACTACTCAGTTTCGCACCTTTCTTTTTTTTTCTTGCCTCCTAACCACTCTCTGCAGAACCACAGAATGTACAGTGCCTGTTTACTGTCTTGTATACATCAAAAGCAATGTGAACATGCTGGCAACTTGAGGCTGGGGGTATGTTACGCAAACAGCTTACTCTCTTGAAATCCATTCCTTTCCAATCTCTCGACTCTGCAGGAGGAGGAAGGGACAGGGGGAAAAACCAAGTGATTTTTGTAGGCAATCTTTCCTTAGCCCAGGGGTAGGCAAACTACAGCTCTTTGAGGACCTGTGGACTTCAACTCCCAGAATTCCTGAGCCAGCCATGCATGCATGGCTGGCTCAGGAATTCTGGGAATTGAAGTCCACAGGTCCTCAAAGTGCTGTAGTTTGCCCACCCCTGCCTTAGCCTAACTTTCTGCATCCCCTCCCTTCCCCCAATATGAGAGGCTGGAGAGGAAGGAATTGCAAGAGGATAAGCTTTTTGATTTTCTACACATTTGAAGCAATACAATCACACCAACAGCCTGGGGCTGGTAGCTGTGGGCACATGACACAAATAGCTTGGAAAGAAAAACAAGGGATTTCTGTAAGCAATGTCTTCTTTGCCTAAGCCCTTCTTTGCTTGACCCCAGTGTGACCACATTGCTTTTGATGTGTAGAAGAACAGATTACTCTTTTGAAATCCCTTCCTCTCCAATCTCTGTTCTGTAGTGGGCAGGGTATCAGTTATAACCGAAAAGGGATGGCCACAGACTGATTATGGAAGAGATTACAAACTGCTCAGGTACAAGTTCCAAGTTAAGCTACAGCAGAAAAACAAAGCCAACTGGTTTCTTGATGTGATCTTGATGTTTTCAAGGAGAATATAAAAATTGGTTTGAGATTCTGAGCCTCGTGATAGAAAACCAGAGGAACTGTGGAATGAAATCAAAGAAATTGTTAAGAATGACTGTGAAAAGAGACTGCCAAAGACCAAGGAACAGAAGAAACTAAACTGGATGTCAGTACAGACAGTGAAAATTGCCAAGAAGAGAAGGGAAACCAAAGCCAAGAAAGACAAAGATCTCAGGAAGGAATTTAACAAAGCATTTCAGACAGCTGTTAAAAGAGACAAGAAACAATATACAACAACATCTGTACAGACATTAAAAATGGAAATAGACATAGACAAACAAGGAAAATCTTCCAAAAGATTTCTTAACTTGGGAGGATGTTCCAGTTTTGAATTGGTACGCTAAGGAATGCTAATGGACAGAGAATAACTGATTCAAAGAAGATCATACAAAGATGGAAGGAGTATCCTGAAATTCTGTGTTGTAGAACTGGCAATATCTAAGATATCATAAAACTTATTTCTATTTACAAGGACCTCTAAGAATCCTGGAAGATGAAGTCAGATCAGCACTCTGGACATTCCTAGTTGGAAGATTACAGGAGTTAATGGAATATCTACAGAAATAGGGCAAGCAATAAAAGAAATATCTGTAAAGGTTCTAACCAAACAAAAGCAACCCAGTGACCAATTGATTGATAGAGATCAGTCTATACACCAATATTAAAGAAAGGAGACGTAACAGAGTGTGCAAACAATTTCCTTACTTTCACATGCTAGTAAATTAATGTTTAGGATTATCCAGGGAAGACAGGATGCAGACTGAAGGCAATCATGCATCATTTCCCAAAGCTGCCCAACTGGAAGCATTTCAGCCAGCACTTTGAAACGCTTCTCACATAGTGCAAACTCAGGAATTAAGAAGGGACTATTTTGTTTGGAAAGCAAATCCAAGAAACTGTTTTGTACAAACTTTTTTCAAATTGAAGCACCACACATTCATAATATCTAGTGAAAAAAAAAAGTTTATTTACTAGAAGTTGTAAAATGGCATTAAAAGCAATTTCCATTTTGAATAGCTCAATGAATGAATGATGGTTTAGAACATGAAAATCTACATATTTGCCTCACAATACTTTCAGTCCCTAATAGCAAAGAAGAAATACTTGGAGCTAACAGAAATGCCACTAGGATTATTATTATTTTTAAAACTAACTTCTGGAAGCAAATTTATTAACTGGAACATCTGATAACTGATGCAAAAAGAGAAATGAAAGCTAGAAATGATTAAGAGCAAGATCATTTAATGAAATAATAATTTTGCTCCCCAATCACCTTCTTCCCAATGTCGTATCAGTTGCTCCAGCTTTTGGTGAAAGCATGCCCCTCTTGTAAATAAAGTATCATTAAGCATCAAGATCTGCTCCAAGAAGCACACCAAATAAAACCAACAATTGCAAAAGAAATACTAGGTCTGTTGAACTTTTTCAAGGAGTCTGATTAATCTCAGAGTGACATTTCGGAGGTTTTGACAAAGCCACACTTGCAAACAAAATAAATCTCATCATCCAATGCTTTATATTTGAATAAGGGAGAAAACATGGTGCTTGAAACAGCAGGGAATTGCCAATGGGATATTAATTATGAGACTTGTTCAGGAATAGCTGAATGTAGTAGCTTTATTTTGGTTTGCTTTGTTTGCACAGCATTATGTTAAATGCCCAGGAAAGCAAAAATGGAGTCAATGGATTGAATAGTTGAAGATTAACAAAATTACAATGATATTACTAGTGTCTGTACTGTGAGTCATGAATACATATCACCTAATTTTCCCAATATCTTCCAATGCTTTTAAAATCAGAACAAATACCAAATACAGAGGTCAATCCATCTAGAGTATCTGTCTCCATGACCAATCAAGGTGTATATGGTCCAGATCCAATGAAAAATATTGCATTTGGAGGCTGGCTTTTGGAGCTATGATCAAGAGCCCACACAAATGAAAACATTTTGTCCTAATGTGTTACCTATGCAATTTAGTGAAAGGCAATCCTGTGAAAAATATTCCAGATGACTATTTAAATGAACTAGTAGAAACATATTGGAATAACTTGCAGGAATACTCATTCACAAATTAACTGTTGGAATGCATTTGGGCATTGTATATAGAGAAATATGTAGAATATATATGTTGCATACAATTCAGTCCAATGGACCAGTTGCATAGACCAAGATCCAAAAAGATACATCTACTTCACTATGTCTCAAGAAATTCAGAAACTACCGTATTTTTCGGAGTATAAGACGCACCGGAATATAAGACGCACCTTAGTTTTTGGGGAGGAAAATAGGGGAAAACAATCTGCCTACCAGGTATTCATCTGGCTAGCATCCTTAGTCTGGTCAGCTTCAGCACATTATTTTATCCCCTGGTTAGGACTTTAAAAAATCTTCTACTGAGAGAGTAACAATGAAAGAGCCTGCAAGCCGGTAAGAGCTAGGAAGATAGATAGCACCTGGTTAGGGCTAGAAAAAAAACTTATTCGGAGCAGCTTCAGCACATTATTTTATCTCCTGGTTAGGACTTTAAAAAACCTTCTTCTGAGAGAATAACAATGAAAGAGCCTGCAAGCCAGTAAGAGCTGGGAAGATAGTTAGCACCTGGTTAGGGCTAGAAAAAAACTTATTCGGAGCAAGTAGAGCAATGGAAAAAAATTCTGCAAAGACTTAGGGCTGGAAAAACATTCTTTGGAGAGAGTAACAATGAAAAAGCCTGCAAGGTAAGAGCTGGGAAGATCTGTTAGCACCTAGTTAGGGTTGGAAAAAAAAGCTACATTCGAAGTATAAGACGCACCCAAATTTTCAGCCACTTTTAGGGAGGAAAAAGGTGCGTCTTATACTCCTAAAAATACGGTATGTTTGTAAAACAGCACTCTATCACAGTGGTTATATATGGTACACTACTTTGAAAATAAAAGAGACGGTGGACTTCCGGTTTGGTGTTCGGCGCCGATGGCGTTCTTCCTTCAGGACGCCTTTCCGACTCCCTGCCGGGCCGCCAGAACAGCTGTCTGGCGGCTCGGAATATCTCTGCCCCGGACATAGGGGAGAAAGGAGAGCATGGCAGGTGGGGTAGAGCCCCCCTAGCGCCCTAGGAGTCATCCAGGGGCGCGAAGGGAAGGCTCCCCAGGTAGCCTGCCCCTAGCTCCGGGAGCCAGGAAATCTCCGCTTTTGCGGAGCTAGACGCCGAAGCTGCCGCTGCCTCTAGAAGAGGATTTTTAAAACTTTTTTTTCTGTGCAGTTAAAGAGGCAGACAGAGAGAACCAGGGGCTTTGCTGGGCAAGTATGGATTTTTTTTCTTTTTCTTTAAACCCTCGGCTAACTTCTATTTGAAGAAACAAAGTAACATTTAATATGCAACAATATGGCGTTTGAAGGAGGAGAAGTGAAAGTGATTTCCGTTTTGCTTGTGGTTTTTTTTTCTCTTATGGAAACTCTTTGTTCTGAAAACTGAAAACTGGCTGTCCTTCTTATATTCTCTGATAATTGACAAAAATAAGGATTATCTGCCTTTGAAAGTGGAAAGTATCTTTTTAGAGATCTGGCTTTTTAAGGCATTTTGAAGAAGTTGGGAAGAGAAGTGAAGGTGATTTTTGCCTTGTTTGCTTGTGGCTCTTTTTCTTATGGAAAATTATAATTTTGAAGACTGACTTTTCTTTTTCTCTCTGTCTCCTGACTTTGGAAATTAAAAAACTTTCTATCCTTTACATTGGAAAGAATTTCATTTAGAGTTATGGCTTTTTTCCATACTTTTCTGGAAATATAAAAATGGTTTCAAGTTTGGAAGGATTGATTTTTTTTTCCTGGCTTTTCTCTTGTGGAAATTTTGAAAACTGATTTTTATTCTCTGCTCCGTGACTTTGGATTATAACAGTAATTGACAATTTTATTAATATAAATAAATTATAAAAGATTATTTGCCCTGGAAATTGCAAGAATTTTTTTATTATTATTATTTTTATTTTTACAGATTTGACTCTTTTTTGCACTTCTTTGGAAGTATAATAAAGAAGAAGTGAAAGTTATTTGTGCTTTGTTTGTGGTTTTTGAACTTTGGGAAATTTTTGAATTTGAAAACTGGTTTTTATTTTTGATTCTCAATTTTGGATTATAAAAACTGATAGTGATTTGGCGTTTTTAGTTTAATTTTTTGGAACTATAACAATGGCCTCAAAATATGGAATGATTGCTTCGAATAAAAGGCCTATTTACCCCTCTGTTTTTACTTCTAAAATGCAACTTGCTACTGAACCAACACCTCCACAAGTTTTGACATCGGAAAATTTATTAAATACTTTAAAGATTATGAAACAAGACTTAATTTTGGAATTTAATCAAAAAATTACTGAAATAGAAAATAAAATGCAGGAAGCTTTGAAGAATATGGAAAAGCAGCTACGGATGGACATGCTAGAGGTTTGCAAAGGTTTAGCAACAAATGTTGATTTTTTGGAGGATTGTATTGAAATAAATAAACAAGCGTTGGCAACCTCGGTGGAATATATAAACAAATTTAAAAAGGATATTGCAAATTTTGAAACAGAGGTGTTGATGTCACAGTTTAGAAGAACGCAATTCGCTATTAGAGTAAGGGGGTTGAAAGAAGGTTTATATGACGATTTGAAGGGAAGAATGATTGAGGCCTTGGTGCAGGTTTCTGGAATTTCTAAAGATGAGCTGGCTATACAAATTGAAAAGTTATACAGGGTCAATTCGTGGTATGCAAAACAAAAACATTTACCAAGGGACATTGTTATATATTTTACTACAAGAGTCTTACGAAACAGAATTATCCAGGCGACATTTAAGAATAATCTTCAGGTGAATGGTCAGGAACTTAAGATTTGGAAAGAAATTCCCTTTAAAATGCTTAAAGCTAGAAAAGAATTTACTTTTTTGATTGATGAACTTAAAAGATTGAATTTACAATACAAATGGGAAGCACCAACAGGAGTTACGGTGAAATTTTTGGAGAAAAGATACCGGCTGAATACGATAAACAAAGCTACCGAATTTTATATCAATATTTTAAAGGCTGATATATCTAAAATTCCAGAAGAAAAACGTATGAATGTAGAAGAAGACAAGGAGGAAAAGTCATTCTTATTGGATCAAAATGAAATAATCTCAAAGACTCAAAGTGAATCGCAGAGTCAGAAAGATGTGAAAAAGGAGATGGAGTATTGGGATCAGATGGAAGAGGAGCTGATAAATTCAAAATCATCAAGATACAAAAGGAGGCAACCAATAAGATATAAAGAGAAGTAGTGTTGATATGTATTAGATGGATGGAGATAATATAATTGTATTTTCTTCTTCTCCCTTTTTTTTTTCTCTTTCCTTCTTTTCTTTTAAGGGGGAAAGAGAAAGAGAAGATTTTTTTTTCCTCTTTTTTAATAATTCTTTAAGAATTGGAATTCTTAATTTTTAATTGAAACTATTGAGTTTTAAATTATTACAATTAGATTTTTAAAATTTAAAGGAAGGTGTTTTTTTTTTCATTTGTTTTAGGTTTTTGTTTTTCTCTCTCTCTTTTCTAGATTTTTACTATTATTATTATTATTATTATTATTATTATTATTATTATTATTATTATTATTATTATTATTATTATTATTATTATTATTATTACTATTGTTATTATCTTTATTGTTATTACTATTATTATTATTATTATTATGATTATGATGATTATGATTATGATTATTATGATTATGATTATTATTATGATTATTATTATTATTATGATTATTATTATTATTATGATTATGATTATTATTATGATTATGATTATCAATATTACCTTTAAGGATATTTTTTTATTATGAATTAAAGTTGTTGTATAATAATATTATGTTATGATGAAATTTAAAAGTTTTATTATTTAATATGTAGACATGTAATATTTTTTTTAGTTTTATTTGAGTTAATAGGTTTTTTTAGAGTAATATGTTGTTATGATGAAATTTAAAGGTATTATTATTTAATATCTTGATATTAGCTATGTAAAATTTTTTCGGTTTTAGTTAATTATGAGATCATTATTATTATTAATGTTTTCTTTTAAAGATTTAGTATTATTAATAATTTTTATAGATCTAGAAAGATGATTGAAAGGAGGAGGGAGAAACTGTTTTCCTTCCTTTATATAACTCAGATTATATAATTAATATATCTTTAACTTTTATTTCTTATTTTTTAGAATTATATGGGAAATAATATAAAATATAGAAATTTAATGATGTTAGCAATGTGTAATTTGGAGTTGAGGGGTTTTTCCTTCTTCTTTTTTCTTTTGTAATTACTGATATTATGCCCTGTGTTCTCTCTGGGAAGTCCGGGGGGGAGGGGGGGAGGGAAGGGGGTGGGGGTGGGGAGAAAAATTAAAAAATGTTTGTACTCTGTACTAATAAAACTTTTTCAATAAAAAAAAAGAAAATAAAAGAGACGATTGTATGATTTGGCACTGGACCGTACACTTAAAGAAAAATTTATCTTTTTTAATCTAATCCAATATTTTTCATGAAGTTTCCTCATGTTCATTACGTTGGACTGTCATAATAATCATGTAGAAAAGCAGCATATAATGAACTATTGTATAATACATGAATAAAATAATGGCCTTGTAAAAATTAGCCCCATGAAATTAGGTTCATTGCATTTTGGAAATTAAAAACTACTACTCTTACCAGAAATCTGAAGTTAAGAAAATTAATTAAACATTTAATTAGCTAGTTGTGCCACCTCTGCAGAACTTACTTCCGAACATAATAATAGAACTGCCCCTATTTTAGCCAGGTTCTGGTCAGCTAAAAAACACTTTTCAATCTTTAATTGTTTTGATTTTTTAAATCTTTCATCAATTTCATTTGATTCCATTTTAATATGAGATTTTACCATATTAAATTTTACCATAAACATATTTTATATGTTTGCATGTTTGAAATGGTTATAACATTTTTGTCATTGATATATCATTCAGGGATTTAAGTGATAACAGTCTAAACAACATAATAAATAGTTACATATCCAAGCCATTCTTCCCATTTCTTTCAGTCAAGAATGCAATACTGACCTACTAGAGTGGAAGAAACTATCTATCTATCTATCTATCTATCTATCTATCTATCTATCTATCTATCTATCTAATCTAATCTAATCTAATCTAATCTAATCTAATCTAATCTAATCTAATCTAATCTATCAATCAATCAATCAATCAATCTATCTATCTATCTATCATCTACCTACTTACCTACCTACCCACCAGTCCAAGGGTGGGTTCTAACTTACCTCGCTGCCGGTTCGCTTCCTCCCGTGCAGCGTATGCGCAGTGCCCGCGCTGGAATGCGCAGTGCCAAAAAAATACAAAAAAATACCCCCCAAAAAAGCCAAAAACAAGATGGCGATACATGCGCAGTGCCGGAAACTCGGCTTCTGTGCATGCGGAGAAGAAAAAAACCTGGGGGAAAATTCCCCCAAATATATATAGATATATATTAAAAGATGGCGGCGCCCACAGACCGGCACTGACCAAACCAGTTCCGTGATGTCATCGTGACAGTTACTACCGGTTCGGGTGAACTGGTCCAAACCGGGAGGAACCCACCTCTGTACCAGTCCCCCCCAATTTAGAGTGCCCCTCCCCTGACTTGTTTGTTCAATTGTCTCAATGATCACATATGCTACTCCAATTTGTTCAAATTTACAGCTATGCATCATCATTTTTTCCTATTTTATTTTTCTGTGAGCAGTCAATTCAAAACATTACAATGGTTCTGAAAACCTTATTTATATAAGAAAGTGCTTTACAAAACACTAATTAAAATTTATCCTTGTAGCAACTCTGATGACTTCATCAACTTAAAATAAGCCACTAAATATTTTTTTAAAAGAAAACAAAAACAAGACTACTAGGGAGGAAAAATTAATTATAAACCAAAGATAGCATGTTTTGAAAAATTATTAATTAGACCACTTTGCTGACAATAATTCTCAATTCCAAAAACAATGTGATAACTTTGGTTGTTTCATTAAAAATCTAAAATTCATTGTCCTTTACAATTTCAACAACTAATATGGGACACTTGCCTCTTCTGTAAGTTCTACAAAACCATGTTGTTATTGGCTTCAGTGTGCAATTTTAGGTGGAAGCGGTGGTGATGGTGTAGTTATTCAGTCACTTCTAACTCTTCACCACCCAAGGGACATCCCTTTGTCAGGACTATCTGTCAGCAACTGCCTCTTTGAATTCTTACAAGCTCAGGCTTCTGTCATCAGTGATAATATTGAGCCACCTGTCTTCTGTCAGCTTCTTTTTCAATGGCCTTCCACCTTTCCAAGTATCAGGTTCTTTTCCAATGACTTTGCATTATATGTCCAAAATATTTACACTTTTGTTTCATTATTAATTTTTCAGTGAGCAGTCTAATGGTATTCTGGCAATTGTTCTTGTTGCAATTCAAAATATTTTCAACAATTTTTACAACGCAGTGCAGAGGTACCAATTTATCGTGTTCAATCTTTCAGACAGCCCAGCTTTCACAGCCATATATCAAACCTTGGGCTTGAAAACACATACCTTTGTTGCCAATGTAACTGACCCTTCACTTCCACATTTGGTCTATGGCTATCATATTCTTCCTCTTATAACTTCTCTTTATAACATAGCTACAATCATCATGCTTGTGAACTTTCTGAGACTAAAAAGGAATCTATTACTACTTCAATTTCTTGTTCACTTTTTTGTATTGGTTATATTTGCCTGTTGACATTTGGGTTTTTTTTTAGATTGAACAACAGTCTTGCTTTGCAATCTCTTCTTTTTTTCAGCTAGAGATTTCTTAAGATCTTAAGAAGCTGGGCATCAAGCTACATCAGCAGATAGTTAGGAGCATCTTATGAAGCAGCTACATGACACATAATAATTGCAGGTATTAAGCACAATACTATGCAACTTAACATAGAGATACCAAAAAGGTTTTTTTTTCCCATTGTCTAAAATATAACTAGATTTCAAAACTCTCATTGCCATGATCTCACACAAACTCTACAAAGTACAAAGAAGTCTCTTGAAATTTCAGTCATTTCTAATTTTTTTAGAAAAAACATTCATTCAACTTTAGGGTTCTCAAAATACCATCTAGAGATATTTATGTCTGTGATCTGTATTTTTCTGATCTGGGGATTTAGAAAAAGAATGAGATTTGATTTTTACCACTCTATGCAAAAATACTAATAAGCTAATTTTTGTTTCTTAAAAAATTTACAAATGGTACACTGTCATCTTTAATTTAAAAAACTATTCATTTAAATATTCTTAGGCAAATTTATAAATTTTTTATACTAGAAACAAGACATACACACACTCTCTCATATATCGCATCACGAACACATAAACACACAAGTAAAAATATATAATCAGCAATTTGTATGGTACCCTGAACCTTCAACTGTGACATTGCAGAATAAAATCTAAGTCTAATCTTAAATAAGAATTCTGGGGACTTCTTTAAATAAAACTTGGTTCTTATGCATTCTAGGGTTCCAAACTGAAAGACTACTTCTACATTATGTATTTACATGTTATAATTTTGTACAACTATGGTAATGTTATTCTGGGCTTTCTCCCTACTTTATTCATTTTTTGTTATACATTTTAACACTCTGCTCTCCATTCCTTCTTAAAACTTTCTCAGTGTTTTAGTCTTTTCCCACTGTTATCACATATTCTTTTTTTCCTCTGTATTTTTTCTTTAGAGAGTCATAGAATTTAAGGGTTGAAAAGGATCTTGGAGACTATCAACACTCTGCAGCAGTCTACAATTATACAACCCTGACAGATGACTGAGCAAGTTCAGTTTGAATATCTCCAATGAAAGAAATTCCTCCAGCTCCTGCAACAGAGGTGTTGAACAGCTCCTTCCAGTAAGCCTTCCTTCCTTCCTTCCTTCCTTCCTTCCTTCCTTCCTTCCTTCCTTCCTTCCTTCCTTCCTTCCTTCCTTCTCAGATCCAACTCTGGACAGGTTTTGTGAACGAAGTGTAAGTTATTTAAAGGGGCGTTGATGCTTACCTGATATGCCTCTTCTCGTAGAGTGGTAGAGTTATCATCCAGAATGGATTGACCAACACCCACTGCAAAACACAGCACCCAAAAGAAGCGTCTGCCGAAGCATAGGAATCAATTTTATAGTGACGGACAAACTGGGATGCAGTCACCCAAGTCGCTGTGCAGTACACCTCCTCAAGTGACGCCTGGGTCATCCACACCACCGAAGTCGCCGCACTGCGTGTGGAATAGGCCGTGATCCATGCTGGATGAGGCGTCGCCGAAGCGTCGTATGCTGCAGCAATCGTCCCTCGAATCCACTGGCCAATGGTCGACGAGGAGACCTTGTGGCCTAGGGACGTCGGCAAAAAGGCTACGAAAAGGGACTCCGTTCTGCGAAAACCCGCAGTCCTCTTAATGTAAATCTGGAGAGCCCTCCGGACGTCCAATGTATGGGTGGGATCAGGACTAAAGTTCGGCAGCACAAGTTCCTGTGCCCGATGAAACCAGGTATTAATCTTGGGCACAAAGGACGGGTCCAAGCGGAGAACGATCCTGTCCCGATGAAGTACGCACAGGTCCTTGCGGACCGAGAGGGCTGACAGCTCAGAGATCTGGCGGGACGAGGTAATCGCCACCAGGAACACCACCTTATAAGATAGGTGCCAGAGACTGGCCGATATAAGCGGCTTGTAAGGTGGCTGGATGAGAGAATTTAGGACTTTGGTGAGGTCCCACGTGGGGAACCGATGGACCACTGGAGGCCGCAAGTTGGTGGCTCCTCTTAGGAACCGATGGATAGCCGGAACCTGAGCCAAGGATTCAGCCTCCCCACAAGACAACACGGAGGACAGGGCCGCTACCTACCTCTGAGGAGGAAGTCCATGATTTTGGGGACTGGCACCTGTATGAGAGAACAGTCCTCCTTTGCGTACCAAGCGCAAAATGCCTTCCACATAGCCGCATAAATACGAACCATGGAAGGCCTCTGAGAGGCAAGCATGGTATCAATGACTTTGGCCAAGAATTGCTGGTGCCTTAGAGCACCCCGCTCGAGCCAACCCGGATCTGGATGAACCAACTGTCCCTCTCTTCAACTGCGCTCTCTCTTCATGGCAGCAGTCGAAAGCCCCTCCACAGGGAAAGCAGCGACAGGCAGCTAAGGTAGTAAGTGGTCAGGTTGCACTGGTGGTCAAGAGCTGCGACCGCGCTCGGCTAGCCGAGGATGTATAGTTTGGAGGCTGCCTCTTCCTAGCACTTGTAGCCTCCCTATCAGCTCATTGGTTGTGGGGGGAGCGCGAGAGCTCCCTAGACCACTTTCTCTGCCCAGTTAACGGAGCCGGAGCCCCTATATCCAGCTGTGTCAATGTTGGGACCCTGGGGGGAGAGTTAAGCCCCCCATGGCAGAGCCAAGGGCAAGCCCCGTATAGCTTGATGCCACCAATGACATGGCAGGCACCGCAGCAAGAAGAGTCGAGGCTCGTGACCACAATCCTCCCGGCTGTCAGCTGTCAAAGTTAGAAGCCGGGGAAACAGCAACTCTTATTTGGTTACTTGAAGAAATTCAGTAAATTTTTCTGGGAAGTCGGGGGAGTGGGTGGGTGAGAGGGGGGAGGGTAAGGGGGTGGGGAGGGGTTTGGGGGGAAGGGGGGAGAAAAGAGAAAAATGTTTGTACTTTGTACTAATAAAACTTTTTGAATAAAAAAGAAAAGAAATTCAGTAACCAGATAAGGAAGACTCTGAATCCAGAAGGAGATGACCAAGCCATGTCCATCCAGACTGAGGACTGAGTCGAAACTGAGAATTCCAGGAAAGGAAGAGCCCCTAAATTCAAATTAACAGACTCAGTTCTTAGCTGATTGGACGAGGTCAACCCATTCTGGATGATAACTCCACCCACTATGGAGAACCAATAGTTTCTTGTTCTGTTTCCTGGATCAAAGCTAAACAATCCTGAACCATTATCATTTGCAAAACAATCCATCAAATACTTAAAAATAGCTAACATATATCCCCACAGTCTTCTCAAAAGTAACATCCTCATGACCTCAAACTATTCCTTGCAAGTTTTTTCCTTCCAGCCTCCTTGTCATTTTGATTGATAATCTGAAGGATGACCACCATAGAACAATAATCATCTTAACATCTGATATCCAGAACTGGACACAATAACTCGAGATGTGATCTGAGTAATGCAGAATAACAAAGAAGAGCAATGACTTCTTCTGACCTCGACACTATGCACAAGGGTTTTTCAACCTGTGTTCTGCACAACTTAGGGTTGTATGATAATTTGATGGGCTTCCGTGAAAGGCTAATAGATAATTCTCTATCGCTCGAGATTTTGCTCACTTGATCAAAGTCTTGGGGCTGTTGTTTTTTAACAGGTTCCCTGGCCTGAAAAAGTTTTAAAATACATGACTACATTTCACTTCTAAAGAATGGTTGCACTGCAGAGTGACCTCACTGTCACTTGTACTTAGCATATTTGCTTCTCCAAGTGGGATCAAGTGAGATCACATAAAGGTTCTCTGAATGCCACATAGAGTTGTACCTTCACATAGCAGATCACAATAATACTTTTTAAAAGTAAAGAAAGCAAAGGTGGAAAGGATTGGCAATTAAAGCTGTCCAATAAGTGGGGGAGGGGGAGAGAGAATAAAATGAGGGCGGAGGGCAAGGCTATAAGTTTCCCCAAGATTTACATTGCACTAAACATGTCCTGAACTGCAGAACCTTAGCCCAGCATTCTGTTTCTAATGGTACATTTCAACAGCAAAATTGTAACTTGAAGACATATCTAGCAGTAATGTTTGCAAAAAGTTCAACCTGTAGTTACAATTCATGTTAAGGCCTGATTTTCTAATAATTCTAAAAGTGCTTTAAAAAGAAATCCTAAATTTTATTTAGGATAATTATCCCCATCCACGAAATTGTCCCTTTAATGTTGCAGAATAGAGGATCACCTGGTGTCTTGCTTTTCATCTCCATTCTGCTGTTATGTACATTACAGAATTAAAACTGGAATAACCAGATTACTCTCTTTGTGATTCATGCTAATTACCAACAATTTTGTTTTCAATGCCGCTAAATAATTCTGTGTTCTTTTGATGTATATGCTAATATAAATACATTGATAATCTAAATGCATGCTTGTTTGGGGGGGTGTTCTGTCTGGTTTTTGTCTGCCTTTGTCCTGTTTCTGTCAGTTAACTGTTCTGATGTTTGCTGATGCCCAATAAATAAGCATCAAGCCATATTTATTTTTGCTACCTGCAATGAGTGGCATATGTGCTTGCTCTGATCTAGATACAGGGATTGACTCGGAGTGTGGTAAGTGCAAACAAAACTGGAAATTATGCGCTGTAATTTTCAAACAAATTTTACTTTGAAATATAGTATGTCTGGCAACATTAGGAACTAAAAATAGTTGAGAGTTGTGCACACTGGAAGAGAGATATTTTTAAAATGGCTGCTTTTTGTCATTTTATTTGAGGAGAGGGAAGGGGGTTGTAAAATATCCTTCCCAGAAATACAGTATTTCCAAGGTTGTTCATATACATTAATACTTCATCTCAGAAAGTTTAATTTTTAGACGTGTGGACAGTGCCAGCTCTTTCCCTCTTGCTTGCTTGTTTTTTTCCCCCTCTCACACACAGACAATTGAATAGCACTGAAGTGTAAAATGTGCTTTTTGCCAAGGTCAGTTTCTTGTGATTACTTGCCTGGAGCAACTGATGCCAATTGCAACAGACTGAGTCTCAGCAGTCCAGAAAGTCACTTTGGCGTTTCTTTAGAGGACATCTAGTAGGTTACAGCGACTGATACTAGGTTTTCTGCAATGCTGTTGAATTTCAGCACACTCGTTGTAGCTATATCACAACTTGAAATATGTCTACTTAACAAGTTTCCAGTTGGTATATAAGAAGATAAAGACAATTATCCTAAAGTGTCCTCCCTGCATGGAAACTACAGATACTACAAAAGGTATGTTCTATACTAAATTAGTAAACGAATAGCCTATATACAGTCATGTAAAGAAGTAAATACACCCCATTGAGTTTTTTTTTTAATTTTTTCAACAAATTTCAACATACAGGTATTTGATCTTCATTTCAACATTATTGATAAAAAGGGTATTATAAACATCATTTACATTCTGTATTCTACTGTGTAATTTAAATAAACATAAGTGTAAATTTTATATGTGGAAAAAGTAGTACAAGCCTACATTAAGTACTATCTCAAATACCCAAAATTAGAATCAGATGTATCAGGTGCAAATGATTAGATCCTTATTAGAGAGGATCTGGGAGAAACCTGTCTTATTGATCAAACTATATGGTCCAATATCTGTATGCTTTGCTCTTTGTTGTACAAGTGTATGGTATTGAAGACATGTAGGGCTTCAGAACAAAGATTATAGATACATATGAGTCTGGGAAGGGATATTAAAAGACTGGCAACAATTAGATATCAAACATTCCATTTGTCTAGAAGATCATCTACAAGTGAAGATGATTTCAAACAACTGCCAACATGTCCAGGCCAGGACATCTCACAAAGTGCGGAATACGAGCAGAATGAAAGATGTTGAAAGAAGTCTTGAAAAACTCCAGAACTTAATCACATGATTAACAAGTAGCTCTTGCCACTATTGATGTCAACATGTGAAAGTCTACTGTTTGAGAGAAACTGTGCACATTAGATATATATGGGAGGCGTACAAGGAAATTTTTGCTGTCTAGAAAGAACATCACGGCAGCACTAAAGTTTGCTCATGGACACTAAACAAACACCAGGACTTCTGGAACAATGTGCACTGGACAGCGGAGGATAAGATAAGAGTTATGTGGCAGAAGACATTTTTAATAGCAATAGCACTTAGACTTATATACTGCTTCACAGTGCTTTACAGTCTTCCCTAAGCAGTTTACAGAGTCAGCATATTGCCCCCCAACAATCTGGGTTCTCATTTTACCTACCTCGGAAGGATGGAAGGCTGAGTCAACCTTGAGCCAGTGAGACTCAAACTGCAGCACTGCAGAATTATCCTGCAGTAGTGCATTTTAACCACTGGACCACCAGGGCTAATAAAAAACAAAGACCTGAAAACTTGATACCAACTGTAGAGCAGGATGGTTGAAATGTTTTGATTTTGGGATGCATCAGGGGCTGGGCCGCTCACTGTTACATAATCCACTATGAGTTCTTCATTGTACCCAAGGGTACTTGAGGATCATGTGAGACCATCTGAGAGAACACTGAAGCTCAACTGAAAGTGGATGTTGTAACATGGAAATGATCCTAAATATTTCAGTAAATCCGCCAAAGGAAGGTTGAGAAAAAAAGAGAAAAAGAAAGTTCTGGAATGGCCATGTCAAAGCCCAGAGTTAAATCCCATCAAGATGCTATGGGGTGATTTGGAATAGGCTGTGCCTGCAAGAAACCCCTCAAACATCTCTGCATGCAGGAGTGGGGGGGGGTTCCCTAGTCAATGCCACAGATTGGTAGACAGTTGTTAGAAATGCCTACTTGAGACTTATGCCTTTCAAAAGGGGAACAACCAGATATTAGAGCCAAAGATATATTCATTTTTTCCACTCCCCCCCCCGTCCCCTGGTAATGAAGAGTTTAACTGAGTTTTATAATGATAAAATTCAGTTAAACTGATACTAAATAGGGGGGGAATTTTTAAAAATGCTCTGGGGACATATAGAAAATCCCGCTAAGCACCAATATCTTCAATTGCTCATGAATGTTGATATTACAACCTCAATCTTAGGAAAATTAATTTGGGTGTAAAATAATAATTATCCTAATTGTTTATATTATTTATTTATTATATAATAAAGATAAAAGAAATTATATTTTTTATGTGAAGATGATTGTTTTCCTTTTATGAAAGTAAAATAGATGCAGGAGAAAAGGGAATACAACAGTGGTAAACCTTGGTCTGAACCTGATGCTGCTGCCTATTCTTCCACAAGATTTGCACGTCAACATCCATATTAAGACAGAACAATGGCTACATGAAAGGCTTGTTTACCACTTTCTGTTTTCTTTTCTTTAATCCAGTGAAAACCCAAATCACCAGGCTACATGTGATTTCCAAAGGACTTAGATATAATCCTCAAGTCTCTACAAAACTTGCCACTAAGTTGTAATTTTTATATATGAGTGAATTAAGTACATGGGAAATAATCCTATTAACCTTATTTAGTTTAATTAGTTTTTGACCTGACCCTACTTAAGTTCTTTAGCCTGGAATCATTTGTGTCATTCTGAGTCCAAGCCAGCAGTTCAAAGACCCTACTGAAATTCTTTGTATTTCTACTTTAATCATATGATCAGCCAAGATCCCATCATTTATCCAGGTCCTTTTTCGCACACAAGAATTTGAAGACAGGATTGTTTAAACATGAATTTCTTTTGAATACAGATTTACTATCATTATGCTGAAATAGACGTTTAATACTCAACATAGATGTCATTAGGAAAATGTGCATAAAGGTAAAGGTTCCCCTCACACATATGTGCTAGTCATTCCTGACTTTAGGGGGCAGTGCTCATCTCTGTTTCAAAGCCGAAGAGCCAGCGCTGTCTGAAGACGTGTCCGTGGTCATGTGGCCGGCATGACTAAACGCCAAAGGCGCATGGAACGCTGTTACCTTCCCACCAAAGGTGGTCCCTATTTTTTCTACTTGCATTTTTTACGTGCTTTTGAACTGCTAGGTTGGCAGAAGCTGGGACAAGTAACAGGAGCTCATCTATCTATGTCCATGATAAGCCCCCAAAATAAGCTACTGTGTGGTGAATTCCTAAAACATCTGAGACATATCATTTTACCCAAGAAAAATCTAGAGGGTGAGACTGATAGTGAATTTCCAGTAAATTGCTTTAAAAATACCTAGAATTAATACATGTTACAAACTTAAACTGATTACATTCATCCTGTAAATGAATCCTTTGTAAGGTATTTTTTTAATCTCCTGAAGCAGTTATTTATGAATCATACTCTTAAATGCTCTTGCTGGAGCACTTACGGCATATCATGACTCACTGGTAATTTTCTTCTAGCGTGATTTGAGGGGTGGGAGAAAAATGCCAACCTGTCATTAAAAACACAACAGATAGTTCTTTCAAGCATGATTTCTAATTATTATTTTTCCTTTCTCTTTTGATGACTTGAAGAATGGCTCACTCATCTGCATTAAGGCAACACTTCAGTTTTCATTAATATATCATGAAAATTGAGATTTCATTTGAACATTATCAAAGGTTAGAAAGTGAATTGCTTGTCCCACATATGCATGGCATGCTGTCATTTTTTGAGTTTCATTTACCTGACTTCTCAATTATTATGCACCCAAATCTTTGCTTTTTATAACTGGAAATGAAGCTCCTCTCAGAAAGAGCCAAGGCAAAAGCAGCTACAATGAATAAATTGCTGTGATGTCCATGCCAGCACAGTTGTAGCTGCCAAGAAATATAGCGCAATCCTGTTCTAAACTGTGTTCAGATATGTAGGTCACTTTAATGTACTGGCTTTGCTTTCCAATTCCTTATTTTGGCACAGCATGTAGTATAAATTCAGATTCTAATAACTGATGCAGCATAATCAATTGATTAGTCTTATATTTAATTTCAGGCCACACTGAGATCCAATTCAGATTTAAAGTAGGCTATGGCTTCAGCTTCTGCATTTTAGCTCTCTTCCTGTAGAACCAAGAGGAGAAGATTTAGAAGCATATTTATTATAGTATTCCTTCTATCTTTAATTTACTGAAATGTACTGATACATTTAGAATAGAATAGAATAGAATAGAATAGAATAGAATAGAATAGAATAGAATAGAATAGAATAGAATAGAATAGAATAGAATTTTTTATTGGCCAAGTATGATTGGACACACAAGGAATTTGTCTTGGTGCATATGCGCTCAGTGTACATAAAAGAAAAGATAAGTTCGTCAAGAATCATAAGGTACAACACTTAATGATAGTCCAGGTACAAATAAGCAATCAAATCATATTAGGAACCAGTCAATATAAATTGTAAGGATACAAACAGCAAAGTTACAGTCATACAGTCATTAGTGGGAGGAGATGGGTGATGGGAACAATGAGAAGATTTGAATCCAAAACTATAATTAATTTTAATTATAATTTAGAAGAAACAAACTAGTCATAAAAAAAATTCTAAACCAGAATTAATCACAAAATAGTATCTGTAGATGGGATATAAATATGTTACAAAGATAATACGACTATCATTATAGCCTCTTACTGCATATGAAACACCACAACTTATTAGACCATGTATAAATATGATAATTATAACATTTAAAATTTGAGTGTTTTTTATGTATTCAAGCTCACCTATACATCCATACTGAAGATGAAACAAAAAGACAGAATAAAGATACATATTTTACAACATGGTTTGTTATATGTCTACAGCTTATTGAACTTATTAACTCATAGTTTTAGCTAAGCATGATGTGCCAATAGCTTAGTGTTTGATATAAGTTAGGCTGTTATGGTTCTCTCAGTAAAGATCAAGACCCCTTTGACTTGAAGTCAATTTGCAGTGATTTCATCAACACATATATGAAGTTCTCTTTGAAATCTTTTGGAAGTGAATTACCATTGCTTTCTTCCATAATGTTTCTGATTTTCTGCTCTAACCTATAGTCTAGTATTCCCTTGTGGTCTCTCATCCAAATACTGAGACTTGAGCCCCAATCCAGTTCAAACAAGGTCAGGCAGGTGCTGCCATCTACTGAGATATTCAGTAGCTTTAACATTCTTGATAGGTTTGTGCACATATGAGACTAGCAATTTTGCCTCAATAAGAAAATTAGACACATTTTTACAAAATGGACAATGCATTACTCCAAGTAAACCTTTCTGAGAATGCTTGTTTTATACTATACACTTATACACACTATACTAATACTAATACTATACAATATTAATACTATACTACACTACACTACACACTTTGTACTATACATCCACATTGCATGAGGAATGAAGAATCAAAGGTACATGGGAAAATGAAGTGCTAATCAAAGACATTCTAGAAAATGTGACTACAGTAGTCACTTCTGCTGCTTTGACTGATCCTCCATCTATTATTTGCCAGTTGGAAGGGAAAAGAAAATGTAGTATGATTTTACTGTACTTTCTTGATATTTCAAGATACTATGGAAGCAGCGCCTACCTTTTATATACAGCTAAAGAATTGTCTCTTTTCTGCTCAAGTTTCTCATTTCCACTCAGTTGAGATCATCTCACAGTTCTCCTGATGATCTAATCTGTTACATAACCAAAACACACAGAGGCAAAGTCTGCAGTCCACTCCATGTTGGAAGCTATTTGAACTTCAAAAGAATTATAGGCAAGGTAGCTGCAGAATCAAGTCTGTAATAAAGACGGGATTTGCTAAGAAAATGGTACGTTGTCCTACCTGAACGTCCATTCTCGTAGGTGTGGAGCTATCATCCAGGATGGGTTGCATCACGTCTCTCAACCAATAGGACTGAGTCTTTTGTTAAGGTAATTCTGCCTCTGCCTTGAGTGCCCGCTTTTGACGAAGGCGAATCACTGACTCACGTGGTCACCGCTGGAATCTCTCGGATCTGATGAAAAAACAACTGGCACCCTGTCCCACCCTACCCCCAAACATAAACGTAACAATGCTAATAAACTATAATAACAACTTATCACCCCGGGACCCCTAACTGAACGGGAGGGTCTGGATGATAGCTCCACACCTACGAGAATGGACGTTCAGGTAGGACAACGTACCATTCTCCATAGTGGGTGGAGCTATCATCCAGGATGGGACATACCAAAGCCTGGTGTCCCGAGGGAGGGAGATTAATGGTGTTCCCGGGGTTCAGAAGGCAGAACCCTCTGTAGGACCCTGTGGCCGAAGGCCGCGTCTGAGGAGGCAAATGAATCTATTTTGTAATGCCTAACGAAAGAGGAGGGGGTGGCCCACGAGGCCGCCCTGCAGATCTCCTCCATGGGAGCTTGAGTAGCCCAGGCCGCGGAGGTGGCCGCGCTCCTAGTAGAGTGGGCTGTGATCCCAGATGGGCAGGGCTTGGCCGACAGCTCATATGCCTTAGCTATGGCTGCTCGGATCCACCGCCCCACCGTAGCTGAGGAGACCTTGTGTCCCATGGACGATGGAAGGAAGGAGACAAATAGGGCCTCCGACCTGCGCCATTTCTTGGTGCGGTCCAGGTAAATGCGGAGTGCCCGGCGAACATCCAGTGAGTGCCACTGTCGATCCAGGGGACGGGTGGGACGGGAGCAGAAACTGGGTAGAACGAGTTCCTGGGCTCTGTGGAACCAGGAATTCACCTTAGGAAGGAAGGTTGGATCTAGCCTAAGGACCACCCTGTCCGGGAAAAACACACACAAGTCGGATCGGGCTGACAGGGCCGCTATCTCTGAGATCCGACGAGCTGAAGTTATGGCCACCAGGAAGGCCACCTTCTGTGTTAGGTAGCGAAGGGAGGTGGTCCTGAGAGGCTCGTAAGGAGCGCCCGTCAGGGAGTTAAGGACCAGGGACAGGTCCCAGGTAGGGAAGCGATGGACTACTGGAGGTCTACGTGCGGAAGCCCCCCTTAGGAAAAGTTTGAGTAATGGGTGATGGGAGAGAGAAGGCAGGCTGCCGCAAGACAGAACTGACGAGAGAGCCGCCACCTGCCGCCGGAGCGTGTTGGCCGACAAACCCTTGTCGAAGCCATCTCTGAGGAATCCTAAGACATGCCCTACTGAGTTGGAAGTGGGTGAGCATCCCGCTGTCTGGCACCAGGCACAAAAGGTGCGCCAGGTGGCCGAATAGATGCGTTCCGTTGAAGGACGCCTGGAGTCTAGGATGAGTTCGATGGCCCCGGAAGGAATGTGTCGGTTGACTAGTGTGCTCCGCTCAACCGCCACACGGTCAGTTGAAGCCAGTGCGGTTCTGGATGGTTTATCTCCCCCTGGCTGAGCATGGATCTGGTCACAGGAAGGTGCCGGGGGGGCAAACTGATAAGGTCAGAATGTCCGCAAACCAAGTCCGGCGAGGCCAGTGAGGAGCCAGTAGTAGGACTTCCGCCTTCTCTGCTATGATCTTGCGTAGTACTCGGGGGATCAGAGCCAGTGGGGGGAAGGCGTATAGTAGTCCCGGAGGCCACCGGCACCGTAGGGCATCTGTTCCCTCCGCTGCCGGGCATTGGAACCTGGTGAAGAATCTGGGCAGTTGAGCGTTCTCCCTGGTGGCGAACAGGTCCACTAGTGGGGTTTTGAACCGTTGTGACATCTGGTGGAATATGTCGGGATGGAGCCTCCATTCCGTCTGATCTATCAAGGAGCGGCTGAGCCAGTCCGCCTGCGTGTTGGCCTCCCCGGAGATGTGTTCCGCCACGATGGAGAGCAGGTGACCCTCTGCCCAGGTGCCCAGAGCCCAGGCCTCGTCCATGAGGGCGCGGGAATGGGTGCCCCCCTGCCTGTTGACATGCGCCTTGGCCGTGGTGTTGTCCGTTAGGACCAGTATGTGACGGCCCTGGACTAGGGCTTTGAAGTTCAGCAAGGCTAGCCTGATGGCTCGCAATTCCAGTAAGTTGATGGGGAGAGAAACCTCCTGGGGAGACCAGAGGCCCTGTGCGACTGCTGTTTCCAGGTGAGCTCCCCACCCCTTCAGGCTGGCATCGGTGGTAAGTATGCGCCTGGAAGGTTCGAGGAAGAGGCATCCTCGGAGCAACGAAGGAGATTTCCACCAGCGGAGTGACTGGCAGACCGACTGCGGCACCAGGATTTTCGCAGGGGAGGAGCCCCGTCCGGTCTTCTGAAAAGGTAAGAGGAGCCATTGCAAGTCCCTGGAATGCAGGCGAGCCCAGGGAACTATGTTGATGGCTGAAATCATCTTCCCCAGGAGAGTGGAGAGCTGGCGAATGGGAACCCTACGACATCGCAAGACCATGGAGACTAGTTCAAGGATACTATCCACACGGTCCTGGGATAGGAAGACCCTACACTGTTGGGAGTCGATGATGGCGCCCAGGTGAATGAGAGAGGTACTGGGGGACAGACGGCTCTTCTCCAGGTTGATGGAGAATCCGAGGTGTCGAAAGGTGGAAAGGGTTACCTCGACATCGCGGACAGCCTGCTCAAAGGAGGAGGCCAGGATAAGGATGTCGTCTAAGTAACAGTATACTCGGATTGGAATGGTTCTGAGGTGAGCCGCTAGGGCCGCCACTACCTTGGTGAAAACCCGGGGAGCGGAGGATAGGCCGAAGGGGAGGGCTCTGTATTGGTAGTGAACTCCCCCGTAGCAGAACCTGAGGAATTGTTGATGCTCAGGTAAGATGGGTATGTGGAGGTAGGCCTCCGTGAGGTCAATGGAAGCTAGGAGGTCGCCCCTCCGAACGCACGCCAGGATGGACTGGAGTGAGCGCATCTTGAACCGTCGGTATCGAATGTGACGGTTCAGTCTTTTAAGGTCTAGAATGGCTCTCCACCCTCCCGAGTTCTTGGGGACTACGAAAAGAATGGAGTAGAACCCCTGCCCAATTTGGTCCTCCGGTACCTGTTGGATGGCTCGAATTTCCAGTAGGTGGGAGATGGCATTGCTCATGAGAATCCGTTTAGAAGGCCTGGTTGAAACTGGGCTACGGATAAAAAAACTCGGGGGGGTGGAGAGAAATTCCAAGGAGAGGCCGAATTTAAGCGTCTCCTTGACCCAAGAGTCAGAGGTGATCTCCTCCCACCGGTCGGCGAAGAGTAGAAGGCGACCGCCGATGGGGAGATCGTCTGACGTCTCACTTGGTGCGTCTATAGGGACGACCCCCTCCCCCTCTAAAGGGCCGTCTAGCTTGCCTCCCCCTGAAGGCCCTGTCCTGAGGAAATCGTTGGCGATTCCCGAACTGATTCCCGTACTGACCTTGTGGTCGCTGAGGGTAGGAGGGGGGTGGGTCAGGTTGTCTGAAAGGCCGCCTGGGATAGGGGCCTGGTCTTGACGCTCCTCTGCGTTGGTTAGAGGGGAGGATTTTCCTTTTGTCCTTAGTTTCCACGAGGATGGGATCCAACGATGCGCCGAACAGTTGGGCGCCGTCGAAGGTCGAGGTGGCTAGTCGCCATTTAAGCTTGATGTCCGCTTGCCAAGACCGAAGCCAGTGTAGTCTTCTTACCACCACCGAGGCCCCCATTGCTCTCGTTGCGAATCGGGCCGATTGAAGAGTGGCGTCTGCCGAGTAGCGTGCTGCCGCCAAAAGTTTGTTAATGTCCCGGTGTGCCCGTGTTTCGGACTGAGGCAGGCATTCCTGAAGGTCCCGGAGCCATACCAGTGATGTGCGGGAGAAGAAGGAGGCCGACGTGGAGGCCCGTACGGCCCAAGCCGCTGCCAGATAGGTGCGATGGAGAGCCAGTTCCGCCTTCTTGTCCTCCGGTCGCAGGAGGTCCGCGGAGTCCGCGGGCAAGGTCGACACTGCGAAGTGCGCCAGGACTGGGGCGTCCACGGGTGGAACCTGGAGGGCTGGAACAATATCTGAACCAATGTTAAAGTAGCGTCTGTCCAGAGCCGATGGAGCGGGACCCGTGACAGGAGTGGTCCATTGTGAGTGCATGGCCTGTACAAAGTACGGGGGGCAAGGAACGACTTGGGCCTCCGGGGCACTTTCCGAAAATAAGGGATCAATTTGGGAATCATCTGCCGGATTAGCTGTTTCGGTGGGTCCCCATTTGGAGGCGTTACGCGCCTTGAATAGGAGTGACTTAAATAAGCTGGGGTGGAACAGTCCGGTGGTAGGAGGGGGGTCAGGAGCCAATCCCTCGTCCTCAGACAGTTCCAGGTCTGGGCCTATCCCTTCCCCAGAGACTTCCTCTTGTGAGGTGGTCTGTGGTTGGTACCCCTGGGTCCCCGCATACCAATCGTAGTAATCATCATTAGGTTGGGATGCTGCAGCAGTGGGAACGGGCCCGCCCCCTTGGTCTGCTTGGGTAGGTAGCTGCATTAGTTGCAGACATTCAGATACCCTGTCTCTAACCTCTGCCTGAATTATAGCTTGGACCATGGGGTCCTGAAGGCAGGCTGGGGTATCTGGTCATAGGCCAGCTGCAGTAGGAGTGAAGGTGGCTGATGGCCTAGATGCTGCCCTAATAGAGACTACCTCCCTCATCTGAGAAACAGCTCCCTGTTCCCAGATGTCTGCATCTGCGAGAGGTAGGTCCCTGGCGTCCAAAATCCTCTGATCGGGGGGGCTCAGGATGGATAACTAGGTCAGAAAGGCCCGGATTATTCCTGGCAGCTTTGTTGTAAATCTTTTTTAAAGCCCTGTCTCTGCGAGATTCATCTCTAGTAGGGGCTTTGGCCTTTGATTTCAGCTCCCTGCTTTTGCCCTTCCTGGATTCCTGGTCTTCCCTGCCCTGGGAGGGTAAGGTCAGCTCTGGAGGTGCATCAGCCTCCTCAATCTCCCCTTGTTTCTTATTTGCAGCTGCCATGTTAATGGAAGAGCTTCCGGTACCTGGGGAGTGAGAAGGAAGAACGGTAAGCCCCTCCCCTTTTGGCGGGAATTTGAACCGCCGGGAAAATGGCGGCCGCGGTGAAATTAGGCCTTTAACAGCCGATCCACTTCTTCCATCATTGGCCTTAAGGTGCTGCCTCCGGAGGAGAATTCGCCTAATCTGGCCGATTTTGTTTTTAAAAAGGTAGAAAACGCGGCTTCTGTGGCTGCTGCCGCTTGCGCCGGCCATTAGGGCTGCTGCGCATGCGCGAGGGAGCTATTCCGGTCCTGCTGTAATGGCGCCGATTTTAAAATTGCAAGGAGGCCGGGCGCCGAAGCTCTAGGCTGTGGGGAGCGGGCCGGGTGGGCAGCGGGCGGAAGGAGCCCGATTGCTGCCCTGGGAGTCGGCTCGAATTGTTGAGGATCCTGGTGACTCCCTGGCTGTGGAGGTCCAGTTAATGGGATCCCGGTCACCTGGGGCGTGGGCGGGAACGCGGCTCAACCGCCTCGCAGCGAGCCCGTACGCTGCATAAGGAGGCGAGGGTGACCGGGCTAGGACCACGTTGGCCGCTTGGACTTAATGAGTCCGGATGCAAGCGGCGGACAGCCTGCGGCGAGAGCCAGGCTCCCTATTGCCGCTGCCTCTCGAGCCTGGAGAAGGTGGGGGGGGGAGGAAGGGGAAGGGAAATACTTACGATTTGCTGCAAAGGAAGGAAATTCGTTAGTTTTCCCTCTATAGTGGATGTGGCTATCAGGAGATGGGTGACCACACGTCCTCTTTGGTGTCCAGACTGAGTCAAAAAGCGGGCACTCAAGGCAGAGGCAGAATTACCTTAACAAAAGACTCAGTCCTATTGGTTGAGAGACGTGATGCAACCCATCCTGGATGATAGCTCCACCCACTATGGAGAACTAAGTGCAACAGACTAGAGTCTAGGAGGAGCTGCCTGAAAGAAATGCTGCCTGAAAAATGGCCAGGCTTTTAGAACGTTTCTTTATTTCATGTATTTCAGATTTAAGAAGCAAGAGGAGATAATATATATATTCTCAAGAAATATGTGAAAAAGGTCCAGTTAGTTCTCAAATTATGTTTTTATGTTTTTAAGACAGGAAAAAAATATTATCTCTTGGAACTTCTCTTACATAATCTGATTTGACTCGACTGTTCTTTAAATTACAGAACGTGTCGAGAGGAGACTGTTATTATTTTAAAATAAGTGCATTTGTAATTATTAAACATCTATAATTGAATCAAACCAGTCTGGGGTAGTGATTAAGGCATCAGGCTAGAAGACTGTGAGTTCTAGTCCTGCCTTAGGCCCAAAGCCAGCTGAATGACTTTGGGCCAGCCACTCTCTCTCAACCCTAGGAAGAAGGCAATGGCAAAAGACTTCCAAAAAATCTTGTCAAGAAATTTGCAGGAGCAAATTTCCAAACTGTTGCCAGGAGTCAACACTGACCTGATACACAAAACTGAAGGAGGTTTGTCATTTAAAAAAATTATCTCCGTGATGCCAAATGCAAGGGAAAGGGACTCTTAACCGCTTTCTAAGCAGTTAAAGGCCATTGGAAAAGGAACCTCCATTAATGGCATCCTTGATTACCTCCAGCAGGAATTTACTTTTTACCCCAACAATGGAGCACACCATAAAACATAAATATATAATTCATAACTTTAAAATATAGGTTTATACAGCATGGTTTGGTTTAAAGTTATAATGTAATCATTATTATTAAATAGTGCTTATAAAATGCTGATGCAATTGTTGGATTCATTCATAGTGAAATACGAAGGTTCCTACCACTAAAAGCTCCCTTAGAACACTGTTTCAAATGCCAGTGTTTCTTAAATTTTTGCTCTCAGAACCCCTTCCTTTTAAAAAAAAATTATGGAGAACACCAAAAGTGTGTGTATGGATTATATTTATCAATATTTGCCATATAAAATACTAGTAGCTGGATACCCGTGCTTCGCTGTGAAACTATGTGATCGGGCTTGATAAATTGACAGTTAAAGCTTGAAAATTAATGAGTAGTTACGATCGGGCTTGAAAATTTATGTAGAATGTGTAACTCCTTAGCATCAATGTGTGTTAATATAAGGCAAATGGCAGTTGGAACAGAGTTCTTTTCAGGTGGGGAGGAGGAGTAGAATGTCTAAACTCCCAGCCCGCAGGCCGGATGAGTCAGGCGCTGGCCACGCCCACGCCCGGTTTAGCGAAGGGGTAGCATCAGAGCGTGTTAATATAAGGCAACTGGCAGTTGGAACAGAGTTCTTTTCAGGTGGGGAGGGGGAGTAGAACCTCTAACTCCTTAGCATCAGAGCGTGTTAATTGATATAATACTGTATAACAAATACTAATGATCTGATGGTCATTTTGAAAAATCCTTTCTTAGCGAGTACCTAGAAGCCAAGAGGAACATACGTGCCAAGTTTCAAGTTTGTAGGCTTTACAATTCTGGAGATTTCGTGATGAGTGAGTGGTATTTGGCTTTTATATATATAGATTAAAACTGATGAATTCATTGAATATTTATTATTAAATGAATCATATAAAAACAACATTAAAACCCATTAGATATAACATAAATATCTTTCATGAAAAACAACTTTATTTTTAACAAATGAAAAAATAATGAGAACGGTATTGTTTTAAATTTTTGTAAATATCTTCAGAATCTGCCAAATAATTCTGAATTTGAGGTGTCCCAGGAGGTCCTAGGACAACACTTCAAGAAACTCTAATCATGTTTCATAATCTTTAAATTATTTAATAAATTTTCAGGTGTCAAAAGCTGTGGAGGTGTTAGCTCAGTATTAAGTTGCATTTTAGAAATATATCCAGATGAATAGTCATTTCTTTTAGTCAAAACAATCTTTCCAGACTTTGAAGCCATTGGTGTTTCAAAAGAGTACAAAAAAGAAAGAAAGCCAGATGCCTGATTAAAGTTCTTTCCAGTTTAAAAATCAGCTAATCTTTTATTATTGGAAATATTTCTATTATAACTTTAATCCAGAGTTAGGAGACAGAGAGAGAAAAAACCATTTTTCCAAGTTAAAAGTTTCCATAAGAGAGAGAGAGGAGAAAAAAAAAAAGCCTCTGGGAAAACGAAAGTCACTTTCACTTCTCAATCGCCATATTGTTACTCTGTTTCCTTTGTTCCTTTGCCGAAGTGAAAGCTAGCCCAGGAGTTGAAAAAAAAAGGAAAAAAGAGGTTTCAGTACTTGCCCATCTCACGCCTGTTTCTCTCTGTCTGCTTCTGTAGTTTAAATATAATTATAAATCCCATTCTTGAAGCAGCGGCTGGTCACGACATCTAGCTCTGCAAAAGCAGAGGTTTCCTGATCTTCGGAGCTGGAGACAGGCTGCATGGGGAGCTCTCCCTTCGCGCCCTACCAGATGGCTCCTAGGGCGCTGGGGGGGCTCTACCCCACCTGTCAGGCTCTCATCTCTCCCCTTTGCCCGGGGAAGAGATTTTAAAGCCGCCAGACAGCTGTTCTGGCGGCTTTTAACAAAGATCGGAAAGGCATCCAACGAGGGATGTCTGCGATGAAGCGCTCCAAACCGGAAGTCTCCATTAATTTAGAATAATATTATCTTATTAATATCATGATGAAATTTAATATTTGATGATCACTTATGTAACATTTAGTTAAGTTTTATCTTAGAGGTTATTTTTAATGTCAATAATATTAGTTTAAGATTTGTGTATTTTATATTTAGTTATTACTTATGTAACATTTACCTTGTATAAGATAGAGGACTGAAGGGAGGAGGGAGGAGGTTTGTTTGTTTGTATTGTTAAAGAGTTTTCTCTTTCTTTCTTTCCTTTTTTTTTCTTTTTTCTCTCTTTTTTGTATCTTTACTATTGTAGACAAATGCGATATATTAGCACTGTATAATTTGGAGTTGAAGTTTTTTAAAAATAGTGTTCTTTTTTTCCTTTTTTCTTTCTCTTTTTATTAACAATTTAAATTTATTATTATGCCCTGTATTATCTCTGGGAAGTCCGGGGGGGAGGTGGGGAGGGAAGGGGGTGGGTTTGGGGGGGGGGAGAAAAAAATAAAAATGTTTGTACTTTATATTTAATATTTTGCTACTACTTATGTAAGTTTGTACTAATAAAACTTTTTTGAATATAAAAGAAACTCTAATCTATGAAATTGTCTTCCTTCCAACCTCGTATCATTACTTGTACTCTTAGTGCATAGCAATTTCCATGTTATGGGAAATAAATCTACAACATTTGTTTTAATTAAAAACTCTCCTTCCAAGCTGATAAAAAATAGTGTAATCAAGATGGGAACAACATAATTTCTCTTGACCACCCATGATTATTGTGTTTTTCTCCCTTAGTCAGAATAGAGTTAAGTGGAAAAGATGCAGATATTATTTATAATTTCTTTTTAAAACCATCATTTTCCTGTTTTTCTTAATATTGGAGGAAAATACCAAAGCAGAATATAACCTGCATTAAATACCAACTTTAAAAAGAAGTAATAACAAAAAGGTTTAAGCTATCTTTTTCAGAAATGACAGTTTGAATTCTTTTAAAATTTCCTTCAATTTGGAGTGTGTGTGTGTCTCTCTCTCTCTTTTCCTTGTAGGCTACTTCACCAGGGCAACCGGATATAGAAATTTTTACGAAAATATTTTTTGGACATTGGTAATTTAAGAAAACTCTAAAAGAAAAAGTATCTCTTAACACTACTAGTTAGGCCAGAAGTAACTATTTTCCAGCAAACTGTTATCCCCAAAAATCATGCTAAGCTATTACTGCATTAACCATATTTTTAAACAAGTTCCAAAACTTGGATTCACACATAAAGCATGATTTTCATCCACAAAGATTGGATTTAAATATGTCAAGTCAAAATCAAAGACATCACAATGTGGTTTAACTCAATGTGTGAGCCCTGCCAAAAGCGGTTTTAACTTGGGTCCATTCCTCCTCTTCCTTAATACCTTTCAGCATATACTACTCAATTTAGCGCATGTCAAATATTTCAACTTTCAATTTCCAAACAGTAAGGGTGCTGAAAAGTTGTGACATGCCTTGGAGAGTGTAAAGATATTTTGGTTACTTTAATATATTTTTGATGTGCTTGTAACTACATAAATATCATAACTTTTTAACATGTTGTTTGTTTCATTTTAAAACCTCCAGTTACTGGAGTCCTTAGTTTAACCAATGCTGTGTATAATACCATTGCATGGCACACACTATTGGATTGCCCTCCCCCAAATAATTTTCAATTAGAGTTATTTGGATCCTGATTTCATTTCCACAGTCAGAATACTTTTCATTACCATGCAATGGAGCCCCTCTTCCTCTTGCACCTGAAAACATACAGTAGATTTGAAGAATTTGGGAACAGAATTGCATCTTGTGAGAAAGGTTAAAATCTGAAGTGATAGAAATTACTTCCTTTTCCTGATTAGAATACTGTTTAGAATTCCAGCAATAATAGCATTAACATGCCAGAAAATATTTGTGGGCTTTGTTCCAAGCATTTATTTCACTAAACTATCAAGACTTTATATTATATTGAAATTAAGTATGGAAGTATTAAAGTAGCAATGTGTTATTGTTTCTAATCAACAATACAGTATGGCACACAATCTGAATTACATTATTTTAGTCTTTAGATTCTTTTCTTCTTGGATTTCTTAATTATATGTTTAATATCAGATATGGTATGCATTCAAATATAGAACATTGGCTGTCACATAGTTAAAATTTCTGCCCTTCTGCACTTCAAGATGGAAACTTATGGCATCAATAAAATACTTGCTCTACCCATAAAGCAAGCAGACCAAGGTAAATAAAAAAAGCAATAAATAAATAGGCAATGCAGTTCATATCATATTCCAAAGTGAGGAAGAAATTCCCAGATATCAGGAAAACTTTGTTTAATTGATGAAAGCTCAATCAACTCTTTTGATCTACTTTTTGATAACTGGTCAAGAGAGAAATCACTATAATACATTATAGTGCATTAGATATCAAACATAAGACAAAAAAAGTATTGTATGACAATCTTTTACACAGGCTATAGAAGAGTTAAAATATTCACCAGCATTATGTACTACACCTGTATGAACATTAATTGTATACACATCTGCAAATCAATTTGTCAGCTTTGATTTATGTTCATATGGTCTTTCTCTGAAATAGAAGGGGTGAAAAAGTTTATGTTTGGTACGGGCTTGTTATTTCATCAGAATGTCCAAGAAATATACTTGCGTTCATTTTTCCTAGAAGCAATGAAACATTTTGTCTATTTTTAGACAGAGAAGCTATTTCCACAAACAGTGGGCTTGTATCCTAAATGCTGTATGTGTCAAACATTTCATCTACTAGACTGTGGTCATGGAAATATATGTCTTTTTGAATCAAGTGTTTAAGAGAAGTTTGTGGCCACCAAAGTGTGCAGCAAATCAATTTGATGGAAATCTTTTTTTATAGCCTACAATGTGAAAGAGGCAACCTAGCCTGTAGACTGGATAGTGTAAGCCAGAAACAATTTTCCGTTTCTGTTATATTTGTGTCCTTGAAAAGCAATTTGAAATATAACAGAGTTACCAGGTCTGCATCTGAAGATGACGCCTGTTCCTTGAAATGCTCCCTGGAGACAGAGCTCCACTATTTTCCAGACTTGCTGGTTTGGTTTCTTTTTATATTTTCCTCCTCTATTTGCAGCAATGTGGAAGGCCCTAATTTTGTCCCAAACTCTTCAGAGGCGAAAGATTGGGCAAAGCAACTAGGAAGTTGCTGCAATGCCATCTTTTAATGGTAATTTTTAATTTAGTTTTATTTAAGACTATAACTGGAAATGAAATGTTTTGAGTTTTGTATTGTTGGCTTTTGCCACAGACAAATTAAAAACAGTTGACAGTATCTCCTATAGGCAACTATAATTGGAAACCTTATTTGAATAGTGTTAGCTTTGATCTTGATTAGGTATTGTGAAAACCTAAGCAGATCACTTTGCAAATGTGAATGACAAAGCAGCCAATCATTCCAATGTATGAGCATACATGCATACACACACACTTATGATATAAGTAACCTGTAGTAGCCCACAAAATAAATCAAGTTTAAATAAAGAGAGTCATATTCACCAAATGGGCCAGTAGCTATAAATGCTACTCAGCTTTGATTACATATTTTCCATGTTGGCCTGAAGAACAAAATATTACCAAACTTACTTATGTAAGATTACTGAAATCACTGTCATAATCTCACAACATGCCAATGTTTTGTTATTATTATGGCAGTCTAATATAAGTAAAAAAAATATAGATATAGCTATAGCCATGCAGGAGATAGATACAATCAAAATCAGCCCAAATCAATCTATCACAGAATGAAGGCATCTTTGGCTGCTTTCCAACTGCTTCAATACACAAATCATTTGCAGTTAATCCTGTATCTTTGATTTGAGTCATATCATCTGAGATCATATCATCTGCCCAACATTTCCTTGGGCATCTTCTGGATCTTTTAAAGTTTACTAGTATCCAACTGAGGATGGTTGTTGTCTGATATTAATCTCATCATGCAATATGGTTATCTCATTGGCATTATAGTCCTGTAAGATGCACTGGATACTGACTAGTGAGATCTGTGGTCAAAAAGGAGATCTTTGTAGTCTCCCCAGGCATAGACCAATACCTTAGCTTCTATACTACATTGACTTTCAGTGCATTTTGTAATATGTTATTCATAGTTGGAGAGTTTTTGTTTCTTTGTTAATGGTATGGAGAAAATAATACTGTCTTCATTTTGGGCAGATAGGGTGATTTCACAGAAAATGAAGAATTGGGAAAAAAATTGGAGTAGAACCACAGCCAGTTAATAATTTCTATATCTTAAAAAACTGATTACCTGATGGTAACATATAATACCTGTCATCTACCTAATAATCTATACCACTAAAACTTTTTTCTGTAACCTTTAACTGGGCAAAGTAGTAGTGCACTATAGGGCAATTTGTTTTAACCCAGGTACATCAAATGGGCTAAATAACAGAATGCATCCAAAATGATTCCCATAGAATTGAAATTGGCATAAATTATCATAAAACAGTTTATCATGAAAACTTTTCCTGTGCTATACAATACAATATGTGCTATTTTGAATAAATATACCTCTAAATACATAGTAGATATATCACTGAATATCTCCCTGAATTTTAAAAAACTTTTCAAGTACATTAGAAACTCTATCATTGCTAAAGGCATTGAGGAATCTGGTAAGGAAATATCTCTGAAACAATGAGCCAAGGGGTTATAAGTCGTTTATCATAATTAAACTTCAGTTTAATTATGATAAACCAAGGCCAAGCTTAGAGCATTAATGGGTTTTTTTATTATATCTTTGCTATATTTTATTCGTAATTACTAATTTTACTCATTTATATTCATTCAGATAATTTAGCTGAATTAGCAAGTTAGCTATCATTTCTGTAAATCTATTGTATGTACAGTATTCTGATTTTATCAAAACACACATGAGATATTATACATTTTTCATTTTAAATATTAAAATGTTGCATATTACTTCCACTAAAACAACCATATTTTGAAATCTTAGCACAGCATTTCTAATGTATGATTTGGAAGTGCTTAGGAGAAGAGACACTATTGATGAGGGGCGGAAAAATGTCATTGACAGAAATGCAGCCATTTAAAAGAAAAAGTATAAAATAATTTTTCCCATAGAAAGTTATATATATATATATATATATATATATATATATATATATATATATATATATATATATATATATATATATATATATATATATATATATATATATATATATATATATATATAACATATAAATCGTGTTACTCACCACAATTGATTCAGAAAGCCACAGTACAGCTTTGATTTATTTAATTAATAATCATCCTGTTCAGCCAGTAATTTCAGTTATTCTGTGGAGAGAAACAGACAAAAATTGTTTTAAATTTCCAAGAATTCTTCTCCAGCAAGACTTTGATGAACCTCTATTGTGATATCAGCTGAAATATGGACTTTCAAGACAAATTAACAACTGCTCAGAGGGTAAAAATAGTAAATTTTTCTACACAAGGGAATAAAGATCTATTTGACTTTCTTTTACTAATTATTATTATTATACTTATGTCATAATTGCTAAGAAGTAATAGTTTTCAGTGTCCAAGTTTTTTAAATATTTAAAAAATAATTAGAAAAAATTAAACAAGCTTACTAGTATTTTTTTTACTGTTTTTACATACATTCCAAAATTTTATGTTATTCTGCATACAGTAGTTTTTTATTACATATTATACTGTACAAGAAATGAAGAAGCAGGATAGAAAGAGTATTGGCGCTTTTGAACTTTGATGTTGGAGAAGACTTCTGAGAATACCTGGACAGCCAAGAAACCAAGCAAGTGGATTATTGTATAAATCAACATAGAGTTCTAGCTCAAGGTACAAATGACCAAGCTCAAATTATCCTACTTTGGACACATTACAGGTAGTCTTCAACCTACAACCATTCACTTAATGGTTGAAATTGTAATGGCACTGGAAAAAGTGACTTACAACCAGTTCTTCAACGTATGATTTTCACAGCATCCCCGTGGTCAAGTGATCGTGATTCGGACACTTGGCAACCAGCATGTATTTACTATGGTTGCAAAGTCTCAGGGTCTTCCTGATCTTCCTTGGCTTCCAACAAGCAAAGTCAATGGGGGGGAAATTGGATTTACTTAACAACCATGGCAAATCACACTCATAAAATCAGGCAAACTCACTTAACAATCGTAACGCTTAGCACTTTGGTCCCAATTGTGGTTGTAAGTTAAGGACTACCTGTATGTAAAGACCTCGTTCTCTAAAGAAAGTGATAATGCTGGTAAAAGATAGAAGAAAAGAGAAGAAGATGACCATCAGCATGGACTCCGTCGCAATGGCGGTGGGTCAGGGGTGAAATCCAGCAGGTTCTGACGGGTTCTGGAGAACCGGTAGCGGAAATATTGAGTAGTTCGGAGAACCGGCAAATACCACCTCTAGCTGGCCCCAGAGTAGGGTGGGAATGGGGATTTTGCAGTATCCTTCCCCCAGGAGTGGGGAGGGAATGGGGATTTTGCAGTATCCTTCCTCTGGAGTGGGGTGGGAATGGAGATTTTGCAGTATCCTTCTCCTGCCAGGCCAACCAAGCCACACCACACCACGCCCACCAAACCACGGCCACCAAGCCACGCCCACAGAACCAGTAGTAAAAAAAATTGAATTTCACCACTGTACCATGAAAGATGGAAAAACCAAGTTAGGGACAGATTGTTATGGAGAAAATCCATCTATGCAGTTGCAGAGATTATGTATGATAGTACCATGCAAAGAAAAAATATAATAAATACTAAAGACTGGGAGAAAGGAATGTATAATTAGCAAACAAGTAAATGAGAATAGACTTTTAAAAAATGCATCCCTCTCCTGAGCAACTGAACAATTCAAATTAATGTCTTTTCAAACGTACACTTTTAATATGAATTTCAAACAACAGACTATATTTGCTGCTATTTACTATATATATTGAAATAGTCAGGATTGTTCTATTTGATTATATTTGATTATACCAGAGCAACATTGTTATATTCAAAGTACAAAGCTGTTTGTGAGCATTTTTATCACATCTTTGCTTCAGATGACATTAGGGTTGTATAGCTTTCTCTCCGTCTCTCTATACTTAGGCTTTGCCAGTATGTAGGATTAAACAACTTTCCAAGGTTGAATAAGCCACCATCTGTCTGTTTTGCATGGTACTGTTTGCCATACAGGAGGCTTGTCCCTCAAAGCATGCTTCTACCATATGTCACCCTCAAGTGATCAGCCAGACATTTGAGAAAAAAATGAGCAAGTCTTACTGGAAATCCCTCTCTAGAATTCTAGAGGAAATTCTCAAGGCTGTGTTTGTCATATCCTGTTATCGTCATGTGCCAGGAACTTCAGAGGTAAATCATCTAATAAAAATGGTATTCTATATACCATTTCCTAACTAAAATTCACAGAAGTCTATCATTTTAAAAGGCATGAACTAGTATAGGCAATTCTCATCTAGTTCAGGTTGCTACATTCCTTATTTTAAGCTAGCATATTAATATAAATCATCCAAATTAATTTTAAGCCCTTACAAACCTAGAAATTTCCTGTGCAGTAAAACTTTACTAATTTTATTATTTAGCAAATACAATTAAAAATAGTTTTTCTTCAGATATTTAAAATTATATATGCCATATATTGCTCCGTTATTGCTTTCAGTTTTCTTTCCTAAGTGTAGAGCTGAATGCATATATATCTAAACTAGCTTCGCCCTGAAACTATGTGATGGTGCTTGATAAATTGACACTTAAAGCTTGAAAATTAATGAGTAGTTAAAAAAGGGACTGTATTATTTCGTTAGAGATGGTAAGCTAAGTTTTGTTACAGATGAAGACATTATTTGCATAGCATAGACTTTCAATTCGTCCCTCGGATGAATTGCTCAGGACCTCCCTGTAAACAACATTCCTGATTTTGCTGTCTGGCTGGAGGATGACCAGGCTGTCAGGTGAACTGACTCTGGAGCATGCCACATAGAACTGGCCATGGGAGAAACAGACAGCTTCCCTTACTTGTGTTTTCCTAATTACATCTGTAAATCTTTTCCTGAGTTTTTTGCCTCTTTTTCCTTTAACTAGTGTTACAGTAGAAGGAACAGATTCGTCTGAACTGAGGAGGAAAATAAAGGGGGGGGGAATTTGTCTCTGCCTACCAGCATCCATTGGTATTCATCTGGCTAGCATCCTGTTAGTGTGTGAGAGAGTTGAGGGGTATTTGGAAACTCAAACAGTATTTGCTGTGTGAGCAAGAAGGAGACAGGAAGGAGTCTGTGCATGGCTTAGCTCAACTGTTCTGTAGTAAAGCTGCTTGCTGCTGTGAAAGCAAAAGTGAAACTGAAACTCCTCTGTGTTTTGCATTTGGATCAGATTTCTTTTCAGGTTGGGAGGGGGGAGTAGAACTCCTTAGCATCAGAGCTTGTTAATAATAATAATACAAGAAATACTCATGCTCCGATGGTCATTTTGAAAAATCCTTTCTTAGTGAGCACCTAGAAGTCAAGAGGAACATACATGGCAAATTTCAAGTTTGTAGGCTTTACAGTTCTGGAGATTTCATGATTAATGTGTGAGTGGTTTTCGTTTTTATATATATAGATTCAAATTCTTTCAAATAACAGCCAGATGTTTGGCTTGTTACAACTATGTGTTTTCTTGGACTATAAAGCATCCAAGTATAGGAAGTAATATTAGCTGCAAACTTTCACGATCTCTATTATTACTTTCAATTTTGTTTCATTCAATGCATACTTAAGACAGCCATTTGTCTATATTGGACAGTCACTTGTCCAGAATGATATATGATTTCCTGCTTGGGCAGGGGGTTGAACTAGAAGACCTCCAAGGTCCCTTCCAACTCTAGTATTCTATACAGAATGGTCTGTATAGTTGTTGCTTCTGTATAATTAGAAATAGAGCTGTTTGGTGAATTAGTATGTGTATCAGCTATCATATGCACAAAAAACAGGTGTACATACTTTAAGATACTTTAGGATACATAATTCAAGATAAATCTTCCACAGCTCTGAGCTGCAATTAGAAGAGAAACAAATTAAAATTAAGTGAGTAGTTACCAAGTAAGCAGTAGATAAATAGTCAAGTAAGAAAATAATCAAGCTAGATTATTTTATGCTGGTACAACAACAACTAGGCCTTATTATGTAAAACATTTATTTAAACTATGATTTGTTGTTTGGTTGGTTTTGTTTATTGGATTTTGAGGCTGTCCAACTCCAAAAAGACTCTGGACAGCTTACCTTATTTGAAAGAATACATAATATAAAAGAATCATGACCATCTGAACAAAACCCCATAAATAGAACTCAGAAACAACAAGAAAAATTGCCATGGATTCCACAGACACTTTAACCCCAGGCCTGGAAACAGAGCCAGGTTTTAAGAGATTTCCAGCACATTTAAAGAATGGGAGCTGTAGGTATCTTCATGAGGGCTGCTATTCCAAAGACAGGGGCCACAACTTCATAATCATGTTATGTTCATAATGAACCTTTACTCAAATGTTAGGATTAAGATTTTAAAATTTAGAAGCGCTCTTGTAATGCTTAAACTAAAGAGATGGAATATGTTTTATGCACTTGGGAACATTATTACGTCCAAAGAGTTAACTCTGGAATGAGATCTCTTTGCTTTACCTATAGAGGACAAAACCAACACAAGAAGAATTATTTTGTTTTATTAAATTCTCATTCTGTAATCAGGAAGACAATTTTAATTTTACCATTTTGCAAAATAGCTGCTCCACTTCATGGTTTTATTAAAATATAAATCAGCAGACACTTATTGTTAAAATACATGTGCTGGAAAGGATGTGGATTTGAAAACTAAAATATAGTAAATATGGTTAGAATGTTTTTAGAATCCAGTTGGATCTGTAGCCTTATCCAGTAGGGCTCTTCTTGTGTTTTATTTCAAGATATCACAATAAAAGTTAATTGGCAGGGGGGGTGTATGTGTGTGTGTTTATAATATAACACACAGAGAGATAACATTGATAACTGATTAGTTGCTACTATATATTTCATTTGGTCAGATCAAATTTTAAACTACAGATGAAAACTAGACCACTTGTTGCTGATAATATACTGTATTGCTAGTTCTTTATAGAATGTAGCTGTTTTGTTTCCTAATACATTATAAGATAAGACTCATTGTACAATTTGACAATTCAATTACCTAAGGAGAAAAAACTAGAAAAGTTAGTATAAATGATAGCACATTAAAAGTACACCCACATACCATGACTCAAACACCAACACTAGATGGGAATTTATACTAAAGAGTGTGAAGGCAAACCATTTAGGATTTTTAATCCAAACTTTCAAATTAAACAAAGCTAGTCCTACTTTTTGATTTCTCCTTCCACATGAAACTGCAGGAATGATGCTGTTCCTTCAGATCAAAGGAAAATAATCAACCTAGAGCCAAACCACTATCATGTTTGCTCTCCTCTCCTGCTGCTTTATCTTTATCTTTTCACATAGGAAAATTCAAATATACGTTTTCCCAAATTTTGTAAATGCCAAGTCCACTTAAAAGGAAAATAAATGATGCTAATCACAGGCAACTTTCTAAAAATATTTGTAAAGAAGTCTTACAATAAAAATAATAAAAGATAGACTCATTCATCAAAATTATTTCAGAAGAACAATGCAACAGAGCACATGCAAAACAAAAACACTGTAGGAACAATGTCAGTTTCCTAACTTATTGAGGTAGATGTCATGTTATGGAAAAATGTTGCGCTTCAGAGAAAATTGATATGGACAAACACTTCAATCTTTGCATATTATACAGGAAACAGGTCTTTTGCTTTCAATGCTTCCTAGGAAAACTACTCATCATTTTGGAATCGGGAATCTGGTTACAGAACCCAGACAATTGTTGAGGCAATATATGCTTAAAGAACACAAGAAGTATGTATTAAGTAACACAAGAAGCCAATAAAATCACATCTGGCCATCTAACATTACAGACTCGTCAATCTGAATAGTTTATCAACGGCTCAGTGACTAGAACTCACAGTCACCCAGCTTCTAGTCTGATGTTTTAACCACTACAACAAATTGGCTCCCTTTGGGAAGTTAAGGAAAAGCAAAATATATCAATTGGGAAGTATAATTATTTATAGTTTCATAAACATATACAGGTAATCCTTGACTTATGACCAATAAGTTACAATGAATCCCCCACCCCCCCAAAAAAGCTACTTAGGAACCAGCTCTGGACACCAGACAGTTGCACATGCACGCACACACACGACAGCATTTCAGGCTCTTGGCAACCAGGTGACCTTCACAGCTGGCTGCCGCATTCCATGGTCATGATTGTGGTTTACTAGTTGTTTTTCTGGTTTTCGGCCTTTGGGGCCAGTTTCTGGCAAAAAAAAACAAAAAACCCACCCATACGATACATGCATGTGCTTAACAATCACATCATTTGCTTAACAACCATTATAAAACAGGTCATGAAATGGTTACATGTATGCCTTGACTAATGACCATCATAACCTATGACATAAATTCCAGGCTCCATTATGGTCATAAATTGAGGACTACCTATAAGGGGTATGTCTGTAGTTTAAAAATCACATGCCAGCCAAAATTCCTTTTATCGATGCAATGCAAGGTAAGTAAGCACAGCTGCTCCATACATCAAGCAATCAAGAGAGGATCAGTAGAAAGCTGCAGACCTTTCAGAATGAGTAAATAACTAAATAAATATAACTATGCATAATTTTTATACCACATCATGAATGAAGACATGACAAAAGAGTATTGTTTTTGCACATAATGTGCCCAAGTGTCTAGAGCAAAAGATCATTGAAAAATATTTGCTGTAGACAGTATTGTTGATATGGAAAGAGAACGGCAGCACTCAATTGAAACTGCCGAGTGGCATGAACCAACTGTCAATGTTAAAAGTGTTTTGCCTGTAAAAAGAAATCTGTGTTTGTGTGTGTGTGTGTGTGTGTGTGTGTGTGTATGCATGATCAATAAGGAGTAAATCCTCCAATGACAAGCATGTGTGTTAATACACCTACAGCATTGATTTAGTCGCTAGCCAAAATAAGAGCCAAAACATTCCCCCCTCCCATCTCTGTGGCTCCAAACTGTAACAGCAAGCAGTTAAACAACATGCTCTGTGGCCAGATGGCTTAAATAAAAAGAACACTTTTTGTTAATTAGGAAATAAATGAATCTGCTGTTAATACAACATGTTACAGTGCAGGAGAGCAGTTTAAACTTTTGATCTTTCCAACAAGCAGGAACACTGCTTCCATATGACAGTATTAGAAGCTTTGTGAAATGTTCTCCAACCTCTTTCCGAAACTTACTCAAATCAGTATTTTACAACTATTTATTCCTTTGCAAATGAAAACGGTAGTGAAAAATAAAGGGGGAATATTATCTAGTTTGGGGGATAGATGATGATCCAGGCTTTCAACCAAGCATGCAGAAAATTGCTCTTCCATTAAAGCCTTCCCTAAAGCCCCCTTCAGTGCTTCTCCCAACCTGTCATGTCCAGAATAAATTGTCCCCAATGTTAGGTACCTTATATGTCCAGCCCTACCTTTGGCTGCAATCCAGCAGGACCACAGTGGCCCCAGATCATCCCAGGCCCAAATGCAACTAACTGGCAACCATGCTTAGCATAAGAATAGAACTGGTTTTTTAAAAAAAAACTCTTTCAAACAGGCCATATTCCATGAAAATAAAACATTTAAACCAAATAATCTATCCATTTATCTGGCTAAATTGTAAAATGTGGTGTAAAATCTCATTATATATATATTTGGGAACCACAATATGGCTTTATGCTAGGAAGGGACAGGCAGACTACACTTTAGCTTGTCGACAAGTCATTGAGAAATGTATGAAAGTGAGAAAAAAATTACATATTTGTTGATACACTAAAAGCATATGATAAAGTGAATAAGCTTAAATTAATGTAGTGTTTTGCATGAATTGAAGGTTGGTTGCTGAATGTGTAATAGTGGTATATATTTAGAAGTAAAGCATGTGTGAAAATAAATGGAATGCTTAGCAAATTTTCAACATTGAACAGGAATTAGGAATAAGCATGTCTGATAACCCCCTTCCTTGTTTGATAGATACATGAATAAGGAAAAAACAAGCTCTTTGGGAGCTGACTGAACAAAAAATGATTATTTTCCAAGTACAATATTCACAAAGTTCTGTTTGGCAATGTTTGTTGAGATGAAAGGGGAAGAGATACAGGGATTTCAGCAAGTGAGCCATTTTCAATTTAGATCCAAAATATCTTGATGCGTATTAGGTAGTTTCTCCGATTTTCTTTCTCAAAACCTTTTTCTGAACTTGTAAAAAAACCTGATCTCTTTGCTGATAGTGAAGAGGTTTGCAGCTGGTTGTTTATATAATAGCTGTTGTATCTTTATCAGTCTGGGAACCAGCTCTTATATCAGTGTTTCGGGTAATCTTAGAACTGTGTTGGTTGGAGACATATATTACTGTACATAGATAAACTGGTGTTGCCTTAGATTAGAATTTGAATGATTTGCAGTTGGTGTTAGATTTTATGATGCAGCTAAGAGTATGGATCTGAAAATTAGTTTGTCAAAGATCAAAGTGAATTTGAATGGGAAAATGGGAGTGAATGATTAGATTAGATTAGATTAGATTAGATTAGATTGGTAGGTAGGTAGGTAGGTAGGTAGATAGGTAGGTAGGTAGGTAGGTAGGTAGGTAGGTAGGTAGGTAGGTAGGTAGATAGATAGATAGATAGATAGATAGATAGATAGATAGATAGATAGATAGATAGATAGATAGATAGATAGATAGATAGGTGTGTGCGTGTGTGATGGGAAAATGAGGACATTTTAAATTTTGCGAATGCTGGTATAAAATAAGTAGGTAATGTAAGATTTGTTGTGAAGAATAAAAGTTTGTGAAAAGACGTGAAAATGGTTGCATATAAGAATATGCTTCTGTCTCCTTTTTTATATGGATGCAAGAATTGGATATGCTAAGAGAAGCATAAAAAGTTGAATGCAATGGAAACTGTACAACAAACAAAGAAAGATTAGCTCAAGAATTAATTTGTGCTGAATTAATGGGATAAAAAGAATAACCAGTATAATGAGATCAGTTGGTCATATAAAAAGATTAAAGGAATAATGGATGGGTCAAAAAGAAAGGAAGTAGAAAACTAAGCCTTATATATAGTTCTATATATAGTAAATTTCCTCCTCTAGGTGGAATCTTCCCAGTCCATGTGGGCAGATGGTTTTTTAGGATCCCACTTCCGTGAGCAGTGAAAGGGCTATGGACATGAAGGCATGGCTTCTCTGAAGCAATCCCTTTCCTTTGGAACGCCTGACTGCCAGACACTAGGCAAGCGTCTTATTAGTTTTCTGCAGACCTATTTGTTTCAACAGATGTTTGAAGGCAGATAGGCCTTCAACAAAAAGAGGCTACCAATCATTGCTTTATAACCGAAATATTTGGTTTACCATCGTTTTAAAAATGTCTTGTTAAACATTTAATGAGAAAATACATTCTTGGGTTTTCAAAAAAGCACATCAAATATATTTACTTCCGTCGCAGCAGAACAGAGGAAAAACTACCAAGAAATGAGACGTACTATAACGTGTGTTAGCTTTATTAATATTAAAATATGATTATACTCATGGCTTTTGTTAATCTCAATTAGCATTATAGAATTTCAAAGCGCACAGATAACTCTATCTTGAGGATAAGGATGATGGAAGAAATACTGCCCATGCATCCATGCTGCTATTTTGTCACAGACAAGATGCCAAGCTAAACACCCAGCCCGCAGTTTCATCGTTTGGTCATCCATCCAATCTCATCAATTGATTATGACAGTCATCATGTCCCCTCTAGCTAAAGGACAGCAAAACTGTGGGTTGTAATCATAGGTCATCTTCTAAGGACATTGCCATTAAGAATTGCCTAGTATGGTAACCAGAACACCTCTAGCATAACTTCCAGCTCTAGATGTTACTCTAATTTAGAAAATCAAAGGAGGTACGCTTTAAAAGTAATAAACAATAATGGTACACTCCCAAAGTACCTATTTATAAAAAAAATCGTCACTACAAATGCATGTACCAAATTCTTTATAAGTTTCAACTTTATTAAAATGTACATTAAATCTTTATGCCTCTAATACCTGTCACTATTAGAGGGTATATGCCAGTGATGGTGAACCTATGGCACGCGTGCCACAGGTGGCACGCGGAGCCATATCTGCCGGCACGCAAGCCGTTGCCCTAGCTCAACTCCAGCATGCATGTGCATGCCGGCCAGCTGATTTTTGGCTCGTGTGGAGGCTCTGTGAGGGCATTTTAGGTTTCCAGAGGACCTCCAAGAGGGTGTTTTCGCCGAGAGGGAAGCCTCTGGAGCCTGGGGAGGGCGAAAAACGGGCCTACCAGGCCCACCGGAAGTCGGGAAATGGGCCGTTTCCGGCCTCCAGAGGGCCTCTGCGGGGGCGGGAGAGGCCGTTTTCACCCTCCCCAGGCATTGAATTATGAGTGTGGGCACTCACACATGCGTGACAGCGCACGCGCATGCATTTTCGGCACCCGAGGGAAAAAAGGTTTGCCATCACTGGTATATGCTGTCATGGTACACTCTCATTGTACACTCAAAATGTGCAATGTTAAAAGAGCTAAAATTGAAACCTTCCAATGAGCTTCTAGTCATGCATCTTGTACATGGTTGCCCATTCAAATAAGCTTACTACTATTAGCCAGTAGTGCTGCTCTTCAGATCATCCCAAATACTTTTCATCACAATTTCTAAACGAACTAGACTTGCATGACAATATGTTAGCAAAGTACTCAAAATAAACCACTGTCAGAAAATGTTCACTGAGATAATTCCTACATGTACAATTTTCTCATCATCCTGAGAGAGAAATCTTTTGCTTAAGTCAGATTTTAAGTCACAGTTTTACGGGAATAAATGTTGTCCAGGGAACAGCACCTTCACTGAGATTACTACTTCAGTGTAATGTCGCCAATATTTTCACCTAACACTGTGATGGCGAACCTATGGCACGCATGCCAAAAGTGGCACACGAGCCATATCGGTGGGCACATGAGCTCAAGTCCGGTGTGCATCGTGTGCCGGCCAGCTGATTTTCGGGCCTTCTAGGCCCACTGGGAGTCGGGAAACAGGCTGTTTCCAGCCTCCAGAGGGGGTAGGGAAGGCCTTCCCCCCCAGAGGCCCTCCGGAGGCCAGAAATGGCCCATTTCAAGTTGGGAAATAGGCCATTTCTGTCCTCCGGAGGGCCTCCGGAGGGCCGGGGAAGGCCGTTTTCACCCTCCCTAGGCTCCTAGAAAGGCTCTGAAGCCTGGGGAGAGCAAAAAACCAGAACTTCTGGTCTAACCAGAAGTCAGCAAACAGAAAGTTTCCGGCCTCCGGAGGACCTCCAGGGGGTGGCGAAGGCCGTTTTCGCCCTCCCCAGGCTCCTAGAAAGGCTCTGAAGCCTGGGGAGAATGAAAAATGGATGTGCCATTGTGTGCCGGGAGCAGGGGGGTCATGCATGCATGCGCGGGGTGCCGCATAGAATTATGGGTGTGGGCACGCATGTCCGACCTCCCCCTGCATTCCCATTTTGGCACACGAATCAAAAAGGTTCGCCATCACTGACCTAACAGATGGTATGAATAAATTTGCAATTACCCCCAACAAGTTCTGGTATGTACTATTTATATACTGATCCTTTCCCTCTGATTTATTCTTCATGCTAATCACAGTATACATAAGTACCGTATTTTTCGGTGTATAAGATGCACTTCCCCCCCCAAAAGTGGGTGGAAATGTCTGAGAGTCTTATTCAGCTAATGTTGCCGAACCCCGCCCACCTACCCACCCGCCAGCCCCCACCCTTCAGCCTCTGCCTCCCAGCAATTTGTCTCCTTGCAGCAAACAGCAAACAGCTTGCTCAGCTTCAGCACAGCCTGATTTAGCACAAGCAGCTAATTTGTGGTTCGATCTGCCTCCCGGAATACCGCCTATCAGCTGTTCCAGTCTACAGGGTTTGCCACTGCCCATCGCCACCGCCGTCAATGCCGCTGCTGCCTATTGCCACCACGCGTGCCCTATTTTCGGGGGGGGGCACCTGCCGCCTATCCCCTCTGCCAGAAATGGACCAAAAATGGGACACACGGTGGCTGAAAATGGGATGTGTGGAGGCTGAAAATGCGGCACATAGAGGCAGTGATAGGTGGAAGCGGTGATGGGCGGCAATGGTGGTAATGGGCGGTGGTGGTTCCCGCAGCCTGGAAAAGATGATAGGCGGTATTCCGGGAGGCAGATCCAACCGCCAATCAGCTGCTCATGCTAAATCAGGCTGTGCTGAAGCTGACCAGGCTGTTTGCTGTTTGCTGCAATGAAGCAAATTGCTGGGAGGCAGAGACACTTTTTTTGTGTTTTCTTCCCCCAAAGCTAGATGTGTCTTGTAGTCTGGAGCATAATACGATAACTGATATGTATCTGAGTTGTTGAAATCCAGTACAGGCCCTTATTTTCTACTATGCTTGGAACATGAATACAAATCCCATATACTCTAACACCGTGATGGCGAACCTATGGCATGCATGCCGGAAGTGGCACACAAAGCCATCTCTCTGGGCACGCGGAGCTGTCGCCCATTGCTCTTCCGGATTTTGGTGCACCAGCCAGCTGGTATTCATGTGCATGGGAGCACCAGAAACTGAAAGAGCCGCTGCATGGTACGCATGCGCGTGCCAGCCACCTGGTCTTCTGGTTTCTGGTATGCATGCATGCGCGAAGACCAGGTGGCCGGCACGCATGCATGTGGTGGAAACCAGAAGATCATCTTCCCGGCGCGCTGGGTGGCTGCTCTTTCAGTTTCTGGCACTCCCGCATGTGTGAAGACCAGCTGGCCAGTGCGCCAGAACCCAGAAGAGCAAGGGGACCAGAGCTGCCAGCCAGGATGGGCGGGCTGGGGCTTCCCTCCCTCCCTGCCTGATCAGGCTTCTTGCACGGCCCCAGCCCTCCAGCCTGCGGCACTGACATGTGTCCATGATCTGGAGCGCCTCGTCAGCTCAGGCGCACAGGGCAGTGGGGCAGGGTTTACTGGCTGGGTGGCCAGCCACCCCACCTGCTGCTCCTGCCACTGCAAGGGGGCAGCAGCGGTTCTCGCGCTGCCACTTCCAGCTGGGATGCTGGAGGAAAAGAAGGAGCTGTCATCAGGGAGGTGAGCTGACCCAGGAGAGCCGGAGGAGAGCGCAGCATGCAGACACCAAGGGGTAAAAGGTGCACCGGCCGGGAAGCGACTGGGAAGGGGGGGCTGCACAGGCTTGTTCTCAGTGGCGGGCTGGGGGGGGCTTCATCCAGAGTTGGGGTGAAGCTCTCCTGCCTGCTGGTCCCCCAACCCAATGCCAGGAAGGTGATCCAGCTTTCCAGTGGAGGGAGGCAGCATTCCACACTCAACTTTCTCTCCCTGTCCGGGGCTGCGGAACCGGGTTGTCAGTTGGGATGTCCCGCCACCCCAATGGGGACCAGGGGGCCAGCAGGAGAATGGGCAGAGAGGTGCAAAGACCTCCGAAAGGCCAGGCTGAGCATGCGTACTGGACAGCTGGTCTTCGCATGCACATGCATGCCAGAAACCGGAAAAGCAGGTGGCCGGCGCGCATGCGTGCACCAGAAACCAGAAGATCATCTGCTTTTCTGGTTTCTGGCATGCGCACGCTCCCGTTTCAGCACTCAGTGCCGAAAAGGTTTGTCAACACTGCTCTAACACATACAGTCACAATTGTTCTAAGGATCCAATTTTAAAGTGATGCATTGTCACTTCAGTTCATAGGACCTTCCTTCCTATGTGATGAGTTAAGTTGAAATACAAAGTCTAGTCACTGAAGTAGGCATTTGAAGTTAGATCTTCCTAAACAACTACTATATTATATGCTTAAATATCCTATTGCCACTTCCAATTAGTGTAATAGCAGTCTTGGAATTGGATAGAGAATCAATCTGACTAAAGTGCAACAATTGTTCCTGCTATTTTCCAAACTCCATGCGTCAAGACTAGAAAATCTATTAGTTATTTTAAATGCTTGTGTAATAAAAAGGTCTTCAGAACAAATTAAGTAGAAGCAGGATTCCACCTGTACTACTATGGTAAAAATAACTTTGGGCAATGGACTAGCAAATGGAAATGGAAATGGTCAAAGTACAGTTGCAAACAAAACTAAAGAATCAAATTTGGAAATCATGTAGCATCTTGCACATCCCAAACTGGAAGATTAGACTATAGAGAAACATTTGAGTAGACATATGCACACAGAAGGAACAACATAGCAACTTAGCAAGTTATGTGAAATGTATCCCAAACTTCACAAGTGATGTATCTTAGACTTCAAAGTTGAGAGAGAGAGAGAGAGAGAGAGAGAGAGAGAGAGAGAGAGAGACAGAGAGACAGAGAGGGAGGGAGAGGGAGAGAGAGAGAGAATCTCAAATGTAAAAATAAAATGTGCAAACTATGCAAAATTCAAAGCACTGAAGAAACCATACTTCAAATCACAGCAAAGGTAATATGAAAGATTGGGTTTAGAAATCATCTATGATTTCTATCACAAGGTTTTTCAATCTTGACAACTTTAAGATAGCTGGAGAATTCTGCGAGTTGAAGTCCACACATCTTAAAATTGCCAGGATTGAAAAACAATGGTATAGCATTTCATAAACCTGAGAACATAATGTACAGCAACATTCATGTAATTATTTGCGTTCACATTAGCTCCTTAGTAATAGCATAATTTATTATTGATATTTTACTTTAGAAGTGTCTTATGCCAAATTATTCTACTTTCCCTATGTATTTCGACTTAATGCTTTTTATTGTCTAATGTTTACTTCTAAACTATCTAGGGAAATTACATTATGAACCAATAGTAAATTTAAAAATATTATCAAAAGAAAATAGGGAAATCAGCTTCCTTTTTTATCCACTAAATACAAAACAATAGGAACTTCCATCTGGATAAAGGATGTTGCATAGGTTTTTTAAAAATATTCCATAAAGGACACAAAATGAAAGCTTGCAGAACCAAACATGATAACAAAGAGGAACTATGTTAGAAGACAAAGAGGAGAAAGGTAGATATCACCAAGGAGCAAAAAAAATGGAAATATTCTTCAGACAGTAATCATAAGTTTATTTCCTGATGGCTATAACTTCCTTATATACACTATCATGTTCAGCATATTATAATCATGTTATGTTAGTTCAATTGTTTCTTCATAACTAAGAAAAAATTACATTGTGATTGCTCCTGATGAAAAGTCAGAAGTCACAGGAAAATGAAAAACATCAAACCAAGTGATGATTTGACAACAGAAAGATATACCGTATTTTTCGGAGTATAAGACGCACCTTTTTACCCCCCCAAAAGAGGGTGAAAACTTGGGTGTGTCTTATACACCAAATGTAGCCCCACCTACCCAGCCACCCCCACCCTTTGGCCCCTGTCTTCCAGCAATTTACCTGTTTGCAGCAAAGAGGGAACATCCTGTAAAGCCAAGCAAGTCACTAGCAGCTTTCCGAAGTACAGCTGATTTGCCACGTGGGAAAATGAAAGTGAAACTAACTGCAAAAAGGCAGATAGCTGGAAGAGACACGCAGATTTTTATTTTCTGCTGAACTGGATGGAAGGGGGTAAGTGAATAACTATAAATGTCTGTAGAATGTTCAAATTATTTGACTTATTTTTTAAAGACTGCTTTATTATTGTTCTAGAGCCAGGTGTCTCCAACTTTGGCAATTTAAAGACTTGTGGACTTCAACTCCCAGAATTCCACAGCCAGCTTTGTTAGCTTTGCTGGCTGTGGGATTCTGGGAGTTGAAGTCCACAAGTCTTAAAGTTGCCAAGGTTGGAGATCCCTGTAAATCTAGACAACTTAACAAAATAAAGAAGCTTTTTAAAATAAATGCTTGCTCTGAAGAGGTCCAGTGCTATTGTATCTTCTTTTAAATAATAGAGAATAATGTATACTTTCAGAAATTTTTATTAATTTTAACAGCTCTATATAAGTATAGTCTGAAATGTAACAGTGTCCTGTTTAGTATTAGAGTTTAGTTACCTTGGAGTAGACCTATTTAAATAATCAGGAGGAGTTAGTGTGACTACATTTAAGAAAACTTTCTGGCATAATGTACATTTCTCCAATTCTTTGCTATTTCTATGGGTCAAGCACACATGCACAGAAATACACAGCAAACAGTGTATATCATCTGTGCTGTTTGCTGTTTGCTGTTTGGCAAATTGCTTGGAGGCAGAGGCCTTTTTTCCTTGTTTTCCTCCCCCAAAACTAAGGTGCGTCTTATACTTCGGTGCGTCTTATACTCTGAAAAATACGGTACTTGTCAATGGTTTTCTTATGTACAATTATCAGAAATATTTTAAGTGATAAGAAATTGTATGGGTTAGAACAATGTAAGACTGAGTTTGAAATAAAACTATGTACTAATAGTGATCATGCTATTGCTAAAATGTATAAACTTTTGTTGAAATGTTGAAGAAAAACAAGTGAAGAAATGATAAAATGGGCTAAAAATTTGGGTACAATATACAAATGAATCAATGGAAAAATACGTTGTTGAAAGGATTGAAATTTTTGAAATTATGTTCTAACCTTAAATTTTTATAAAATGATGCATCATTGATATTTGTCACCAAATAAATTGTCTCAAATGTACAAACATTGTTCAAATCTTTACTGGAATTGTGAACATGAAAGCATATTGTATCATGTTGGTGGACATATAAAAAGGCCAAAAAATGGATACAAATATATACATTAATTCAGAAGATATTAAGGACTAAAATATAAATGAAACTAGAGGCGCTTTTTTTTTAAAGACTAATAGGCAACTAGAAAAAAGTATTGGAACTCTTTTTTTAATGACAACTGCAGCTAGAAAGTAGAAAGGTTCAAAATTACCCCCAATGAAGGAATGGTTGGTGAAGATGATGGAACTTGCAGAGATGGTTAAATTAACTTCTTTGGTTAAAGACAGTATCTACATTTATGGCTGACTGGAAACCCCATATAGACGTTTTACATCAAATAGAAAAAACTGCATTTATAACTTGTGGTTTCGATGATTGGGGGGGGGGAATGAATAATAGAAAAAAGTGGACTTTTTTGGTAATCATAAAGCGAGATTTATTTATTTATTTATTTATTTATTTATTAAAATTTCTATGCCGCCCAACTCCAGGGGGACTCTGGGCGGCTCACAGCAGATATAGAAACACATAAAAAACAATTTTTAAAAGGAGCCATATTAAAATACTATCCATTAAAAAACAAACTTTCATTCATACCCTGCCTGCCGGAAGAGCCAAGTTTTTATTGCTTTACGGAAGGCCAGTAGGGTGGGGATGGTCCTGATCTCTGGAGGGAGCTGGTTCCAAAGGGAGGGGGCTCCCACAGAGAAGGCCCTCCCCCTAGGTCCCGCTAGCCGACATTGTTTGGTCGACGGGACCTGGAGGAGGCCGACTCTGTGGGCTCTAACCGGTCGTAGGGAGGTATGCGGCAGGATGCGGTCCCGAAGATAAGATAGCTTTATAATCATATTTGCATTTTCTGTTTTATTTCTCTCTCTGTTTTCTTTATTCTGTATTAGATTATGTTAGTTTCTTATGATATATATATTCCTCAAATCATTTGAGTATTACGCACTACAAAGGACCATGAAAAACCACAAAAGACAAAAAAAAGAGCACCATATATAAGGCAAAGAAATCACTGTATGAGTTTCCAGCATTACATTTGTCATGTAATTCCACATGAATGGAAGACCAGGTGCTTGCTCTTAAGAAAGTTAGACTGCTGAATGTATTAGGCTGAAAACAATATTCATAAAGTGAAGGAAGAATAATGAATGTCTCCAGTGGATAAAATTGCATCAAGAATGAAGGAAGCCTGGAGCATATATTTGTAAAGTAGTTCAAAACAAGACTAAAAATAAACTTGATTTATTCACAGGACTAGAAAAATGTCGAAGTTGTTAACAGACGGAACTGGTACATCATACACACTGTTTGAATGAAAAGGTTATTCACAACCTTATGTGCCGATGAATGCATCTTGCAACCATCTAAGGAGATCCAATATGAATCAGTTTGATTATTGGTCCACTGTCCTGAAATTAATATTTTCACAATATCTTATGAAAGCTGCATTTAAAAAGTCACTAGTTTGATTCAAGCATAAAATTTCTATGCTAGCAAAACAGAAATTAGTTTTTATCTTCATGTTATTGTTTGCTTTTCTTAAAGTGCATATCTCTCTGATTCTTAGGAGTCCTTGGTGCTCTCTGGCCTTGGTTTTTTTCTTGCAGACATTTCATTACCCAAACTAGGTAACATCATCAGTGCTAGTAAGGAGTGGAATTTGCTCACACTTTATATTCTAGTGGCTTGTCCTGTCAGTGTTAGTGGGAGTGGTCTTCGACTGTAATGACAGCAACAGCCACTATGTAGGACAAACAGGCAGAAAACTGGCAGAAGGCATCCATGAACACCAACTAGCAGTCACAAGACATGATAAAAAGTCTTTAATTTCACAACATATGAGACAGACTTAACCAATGTTTCAATAGGAAATCGTGATCATCCTAGACCCGTGGTGGCGAACCTATGGCACGCGTGCCAGAGGTGGCACGCGGAGCCATAGAAGCTGGCACGTGAGGGTTCCCACCGGCAAACCGGAAGTGTGGAAAAACGCACTTCCAGTTTGCCGGTGTGCTGTTTTTTGCACTCCGGAGGGTTCAGGGAAGCTCCCTGAAGCTCCGGAATGCAAAAAACTACAAAACGGACAAACCGGAAGTGCACTTTTCCGCAATTCCGGTTTGTCTGTTTTGTAGTTTTTTGCATTCCGGAGCTTCAGGGAGCTTCCCTGAACCCTCCGGTGTGCAAAAAACAGCATACCGGCAAACCAGAAGTGCGTTTTTTCGCACTTCCGGTTTGCCGGTTTCGTCGTCCCAGACTCCGGTAAGCCTTTGCGCGGGGGTGGGGGGGTGTACGCATGCGCAGGGGGCAGCATGGGGGGGTGTTGTGCGCATGCGTGGGGGGGAGGGAATGGGTGTGGGCACGTGAGCGCGCGCGCCCCCCCTTTTTGGCACGCGAGCCGAAAAAGGTTTGCCACCACTGTCCTAGACCAAGCCAAGTCCAGAAATGCTAGGGAATTTCTAGAAGCCTGGCACTCTGACAAATTATCCATTAATAGACACACAGACATAATACCTAAATACTATGCAAAAGAGTCTATGGAGATTCTCAATCATCCAGGTTATGGTTGTCTCAAAGATTTTTTTTCAAAAGGCAACTGGATTATGTTTTTCTTGAGGAAAATGTTTCACTTCTCATCGAAGAAGCCTCAACCCTACAATTCAGTCAGAACTGAAGAAGCTTCTTGGATGAGAAGCGAAGATGAAGCTAGGCAAAATCACATCAGATACCTGTACAATTAGCACAGGGCCCCTCCAAGGCTGTGTGCTCTCACCACTTCTCTCTATATACCAATGACTGCATCTCAAACAATCCATCTGTTAAACTACTGAAGTTTGCAGATGACACAACAGTGATTGGTCTCATTCGAGACAACGATGAAACCGCATACAGATGGGAGGTTGAACAACTAGCCTCGTGGTGCGACCGGAACAATCTGGAAGTGAACACACTCAAAACCGTAGAAATGGTGGTAGACTTTAGGAGAAACCCTACCATTCTACCACCTCTTACAATACTAGACAACACAGTATCAACAGTAGAGACCTTCAAATTTCTAGGTTCTATCATATCTCAAGACCTAAAATGGTCACCTAAAATCAAAAACGTCATCAAAAAAGTACAACAAAGAATGTTCTTTCTGCGCCAACTCAGGAAGCTCAAACTGCCCAAGGAGCTGCTTATACAGTTCTACAGAGGAATTATTGAGTCTGTCATCTGCACCTCTATAACTGTCTGGTTCAGTTCTGCAACCCAACAAGACAGACACAAGACAGAGAATAATCAGAACTGCAGAAAAAACAATTACTGCCAACTGCCTTCCATTGAGGACCTGAATACTGCACAAGTCAAAAAGAGGGCCGTGAAAATATTTACTGACCCCTCGCATCCTGGACATAAATTGTTTCAACTCCTACCCTTAAAACGACGCTATAGAGCACTGCACACCAAGACAACTAGACACAAGAACAGTTTTTTTCCCAAATGCCATCACTCTGGTAAACAAATAATTCCCTCACCACTGTCAAACTATTCACTAAGGCTGCATTACTATTACTATTAGTCTTCTCATCGTTCCTATCACCCATCTCCTCCCACTTATGACTGTATGACTGTAACTTGTTGCTTGTATCCTGACAATTTATATTAATATTGATTGTTTCCTGATTGCTTATTTGTACCCTATGACCAGTGGTGAAATCCTCCCGGTTCGGGCAGGCCAGTCGGTCGTCGTAGAGCCGATAGCGATCGCAGCGTGAGCCTTCCCCCACCCGCTTCCCCCACCTGCCTGGACGCCGCCATTTGGGTTCTTTTACCCTCTGTGCACATACAGAACGCTTTGCGCATGCGCAGAGGGTAAAAGAACCCAAATGGTGGCGTCCAGGCAGGCGGGGGAAGCGGGTGGGGGAAGGCTCGCGCTGCGATCGCTATCGTATCTATCCGCTTGATGACGACCGACCGGCCCGCCCGAACTGGGAGGATTTCACCCCTACCTATGACAATAATTAAGTGTTGTACCTCATGATTCTTGACAAATGTATCGTTTCTTTTATGTACACTGAGAGCATATGCACCAAAGACAAAATTCTTGTGTGTCCAAACACACTTGGCCAATAAAGAATTCTATTCTATTCTATTCTATTCTTAAACATTTTCCTCAAGGTAAAAACATAATCCAGTTGCACCTTTGAGATATGTAAAAGAGACAATCAACAAGCCAAAAAGGGAACAAAAAGACCAAAACATCTCCCCACCAGCAATCAGCACCTAGATGAGCATAGATTAACTCCAAAATTAACATCAGACCAACAATCAAGTAAACAATACCCCAATCAAGGAACTGCCAAACAAGCCAACAGTAAACAGCCCAACCAAAGAACATGTAAGCCCACCCTCACCAACACTATCATACCTCCAGTACCATCAATTGTGGTACAGGTATTCTTCATAATTAGTACCAATGACCAGAATGTTCTTGGTGGTTCTTGTATAGTATTAACCTACTTGTTCAAGGCAGGATCCTTTATCCTAGAAAACTCTTATGACCAAAGCCCTTTAGCCAACAGATTAAAGTGTTCTTTATAAAGAGATAATGTCTTAAGATACTAATTTGTTTTCAAATTGCTGAGTAACCTGCTCTGATTATATGCATGTAAGCTCACATTTGGTTCTCCAGTTTTCATAACTTCAGGCAGAAGATCCCAAGACAAACGACAATTGTATTCAAATTATTACAATTAACTGAATACAGTTAACGGTTTAGTCTAGGAACCTGTTTTATTCAGGACCTGAACCATATCTCTGGAAAACCGTTACAAAACATGTGTCAGTGCCCATCTCTACTGGCTTTTAAGCCAGTTTACAAGCCTAATTTGTTTCAGCAAGTGACACATGGCTTTTCTTATCTAGATACAGAAATTAAGAGAGGCTGGGTCTGGTCAGTGCATAAATGGAGAATACCAGGAAATTCCAGGCGTCTAAGCCAGAGTGGAAATTGAAAACACATCCTGAAAAAAGGCAGTGGTACTGCTGCAAAAGAAAAAAAAAGTATGAACATACTCATGAAATTGCTAGATAGGCAGGTCAACTCCAAGAAGATATCGTATTAAAAAAAAGTTATGTGGTCTTCTACTAAAGTTATATTTTATAGGACTACAATATTTTTTACTTTTAATCTTTTGAAGCAGAATACTTTATTATCACTGGCTCTTTTTTATTTAAATGTATTGTTTATAAAGCTTAATTGTTGTTTGTTTTATACCCTAAAAGATGAAAAAAATGTTTAAAATGTAAAATATATACATGTTGTACCACTGTTAATAGCTAGTTTAAAATGCACTGTCATCTCTCACAATATACATCATTAAAAGATCAGAAATATAACACATGCCAATATATATTGTCACCTAGCACAACAGTTCTATCTTTTGAATATTCACAGTAATTAGGCTTAGAAAACAAGTTTCCACTGAACCCAGGCAAAGGACCAATAATTTTTTCAGGTCCCATAAGATGTCCTTGGATTTTCTGTGATCTCCCCCAATGATCTCATGAAAAATCACCAAAATCTCATAAGCTATCGCGTGGGAGCAGGAGGGGGAAGAAATCTCAAGATGAAAATCTGGCACAATCATAACTCTGATACAAACATGAAATAACTTTTTTTCAGAAATGAAAAGATAAAGAATGAGCTCATCACCATTCTGTTTCATGAAATTTAAGGGAAATTGAATGCACAGGGACTTTCCAGTTATATGAGGAAGAAGAATGCTGATTTATATATGAAATATGAATCACAAACATGAAAAGAGCAAAAATTCTCTTTTCACATGAATAGTAGTGATTATACAAGATGAGGTATTTATTATGTCTTTCATAAGATTAAACCAAGCTTGTTTTCCTAGCTAAAGATACCAGCATACTGTGACAAAACTCTTGTTATGCTTGGTTTCAGAATTCAAGTCTAAAATAATTTTATTATTATCTTGAGTATATGTCAGCTTTATCAGATTTGCACATATCCAATAATCTTATTTCACCTCTTTAGAAACAACACATAAAGAAAAATGACACTGCTGATTCAAAATTGAGTTACTTTTTTTACATTAATGGCTGCAGCTAAATCATGAAAGAATTGTTTTAATATAATTTACAGGATAGACCAGTGATGGCAAACCTTTTTGTTGCCAAAAGTACATGCGCGTGCACACACCAGCACTCCGCGTGCCAGTACCCATAATGCAATGTGTGCCCCCCTGCGCATATGCACGCACACACCCGTGCGCAACCCCATGCATGCACGTACACTGCACCACATATGCACACCGCACCACGCATGTGCCCCACACTGCAAATGCATGCATCCACTGCGCATGCGCCCCCGCACCCTGTTTCGGATCAACCTTTGCCAGCGCGAATGGCCTGCCTTTGCAGAGGCAGCGGCGGCTCCTCCTCATCCTGCCAGCCTCGCACTCCGGGCAGCAGCCAGCCAGCCAGCCAGCAAGTCCACGGAGAAGCGAGCCACCCAGCCTGCTGCTGCTGGTGCACCACCCTTGGACCAATGCTCCGCTCTGGGCAAGAGCAGGCGCAGCCCAACCCACGCGGCTGCCCCTCTTGGGGACTGCAAGCTGACTTGCCCCACTTGGCCTTGCTTCAGCCGGATGCCACCATTTGGGATCTTTTATCCTCTGCGCATGCATTTCACCCCTGGTTGGGAGCCAGTCCAAGCGGGGCAAGCCAGCTTGTGGTCCCCGAGAGGGGCGGGCTGCATGGGCTGGCTGCGGTGTGGTGCGGCAGCCGCCATTTGGGTTCTTTTACCTTCTGCGCATGCCGGGAGCATTTCACCCCTGCCTGACTCCCAACCCCACCGCCAGCCACTCTTACCTTACACGGTGGTGGGGGTGCCTCCTCCTCCTCCTGGCTGTGACGTGCAGGCCAAAAGCGCAGCCCGGTGGCGCCCAAACTGGGGCTGCGCACTTTCGCCCCAGTGGCACCCAGTGCAGCCACAATCTGCCGCCTGCCACGCGAGCGCCTATAAGCAGCCTCATCTACACTCGGAGGAAAAAAGATGAGCTGACTGAGTGCCGGCATTGGCAGGAGCGCCGGAAAGCCGGCCTGTTTGCCTTTGTATCTTGTGCAATAGCAGGAAGCTGGACATTGCCAGGGTCCTTGAAGCCACCCAGTGGTCTTCGCCCTTCTCGACCAGAGCCGGTGAAGAAAGCAGCCTCCCGAGTAGTGGCGCGGCGGCTCACAATCTCCAAGCGGTCGCGTCACACATGCAAAGTACCACACCACGCACCCTAGTTTACAACTGCAGTCCTTGATGTTCAGGGCAAGTCCCTGAAATTTGCCATGCTGAACTCTACCCAGAGCATGAGGCTGCCCAAAGGAGGAGGTCGCTCCTGCCTCCCTCCCCACCCTGCTGCCCCATGTGCCCGAGCCGGCCGGTCACTCCTGCCCTTCCCCCTTCAACTGCCGCTGCTGCTCTTCTGGAGCTTCGCTTCCTCTGCTCCCCCAATGAACCACTTCAGACTTGTGCCAAATTAGGTGGAGGGAGGGGAATGGTAAAGAAGAGGCTGCTGCTGGTCACATGAGGATTCCCAACCCTTCTTTTTCTCCCTCTGGCATTGAACCCAGCCGACTTGCTTGCCCCCAACCATGCTTGGTTACCCTGTTTGTTTTCATTTAGCTGCCGCTTGAACTCGTAGAAGTCCAATGTGGCTGGGGGAAGGAGCAGCAGGCAGCAAATACTGCCGTGCTGCCTTGTGTGCCCGATTGCTCCTGCCCTTCCCACTTAAGCTGCCGCTGCCGCTGCTGCTCTTCTGGAGCCTTGCTTTCTCTCCCCCCCCCACGAGCCACTTCAGACCACTTCAGAATCGTACCAAATTAGGTGGAGGGAGGGGGATGGTAAAGAAGAGGTGGCAGTCGGGCGCACAAGGATTCCCAACCCTTCTTTTTCTCCCTCTGGAATTGAACCCACCCAACGTGCTTGCCCCCAACCACGCTTCCTTACCCTGTTTGTTTTCATTTAGTTGCCACTCGAACTCAGGCGCACGGGGAAGCATTTGTTGGCTGGGCGGCCGGTGGAGAAGCTCCAAACGCGCGGCCTTGCCTGGGCTCCTCCCCACTGGGAGCCACCATTCCCCAGCTGGCGGCTGCCGTGGTGAGGGGGCAGAGAGCGCTGCCACCAGTCAGGGAACAGTGGCTCCCAGCAGGGAGGAGCCCAGGCAAGGCCGCACGTTCGCAGCTTCTCTGGCTGGCGCATGGCACTGCCAAGGTGGGGGGGACAGAGAGAGCTGCTGCTGACCAGGGAACGGTGGCTCCAAGCGGGGAGGAGTCCAGGCCACGGGGTCATCTGCGCAGGTAGACCATCACCCCACGCTCACTGGCTGCTTGTCCACCAGCTGCTCCGGACTGCCTGGGGCTGCGCAAGAAGCCCGCACGGACAGGGAGGAAGGGAAGCCCGGTTTACCTTGCTCTGCTCCCTTAGGAAGTGACCGCCGGGATCCCCTCTCCACGTCTTTTGGCACACACGCCTGTTGTTGGTCTTCACATGCGCATGAGCGCCAGAAACCAGACCAGCTGGCCGGTGCGCATGCACACTCTGGAAACAGAAAGGTCATCTTCCTGGAGCACGCATGTGCAATGGGCAGCTGTTCTTCCGGTTTCTGGCATACCCATGCGCATGAAAACCAGCTGGCCAGCGCACTGGAACCCAGAAGAGCAAGGGGCTACGGCTCCGCGTGCCCGGAGAAATGGCTCTGCGTGCCACTTCCGGCACGTGTGCCATAGGTTCACCATCATGGGGATAGACCATATACTTCTGGTAAAAAGATTCAACAAGGAGCAAATCACCTGCACCGTGTTTAGTAAGATTTTGTTATAGTGCATTGAATAGCTATAATATTGTCTCACTGCTGTTGTTATTATTTCCAAATTTATCTCCCACAAGTTTTTTTATTATTCTTAAATAGACCCAATTACAGCCAGAATTCAAACTGGCCTAGAGGTATACAATCCTGCCTATTTTCAAATGGAGATTTCATTTATTTTCAATAGCTGTAATTAAGCTTAGCTGAAGTTAAATGTAACAATTGGACTCCTTTTTGTCTCCTTTTAACATTCCAATATTGGTCACAATGGAGACCTTCTAAATTGCTTGAATATCAATTTTTCTCTCAGTGTAGGCAACAACATTCCTCACTCATGTCACTGAATAAGTTTTTAATCAAATGATTTTAATATACCTAGGAAACTTGTTTGTTGCAACTGTAAATAATATAAAAAAATAATAGGAAAAGAATCACAAGATGCTTTCCAAAATTGTATCAAACTTATGGAAAGATTATTGCTTCTCAGGAAATTGTTTTTATAATTATATTCATGTTTCTTAACTACAATTTCATCAGAACTGTCACTATATACAGTATAGTATCTATAATATCAAAACATCTTTGTAGGTTTCCTATACTGTTCAATGACCCAATATACATGCTAATAACCTGGTAAATCATACAGACCTGGTTTAATCTCATGTCATATTGATGCAGCAGCAGCAACAGCATTATGAAGTAGGTACTTCCCTAGTTAGATGAAACAGCAAGTATAATTTCTGATCAATTCTGCTTTGAAATTAGATATCCAGAAATCAGATACCTACAGGGCCTTTTTTTTTAAGTCAGCTTTTAAAGTCAAGAGCATGACTGGACAAATGTATATTAAATTATGGACAGTCTGGGCTTTCAATTTTAGTTTCTATTCTTAGCTAACATTCGGTAGTCAAGACATTTCCTACTTCAGCAAAATGATGCTTTATAAAAAATATAATTAAGTCATTATAAACAATTCACTAAAATAATTATGTACACAATTGAGCAATAGTGTATTTCACTGGCTTAGTATCAAAAGGTTCTCTGAACAAGACGAGCTCTGGAAAAAACATCCTATGATCTCAACAGAGTGCTTCTGTTTAAGGTTCTAACAATTTCTCCACCCTTTTTTCCAGTCAGTATTCTATATAGATAAAAGGATTTATCCTCTATTGGCCAATTCTTTTATTTTTTCAATGTGGATATTATTCTGGAAAGGAGTGTTTTCAATTAGGTTTACATATTTGATTTTTGTGCTCATGTTTATGAGCAGCTAGCATTTAGATGGGACATTATAAAGTAATTTCTTAGCATGAACTAGGCCAGTGTTTCCCAACCTTGGCAACTTGAAGATGTCTGGACTTCAACTCCCAGAATTCCCCAGCCAGCGAACGCTGGCTGGGGAATTCTCGGAGTTGAAGTCCAGACATCTTCAAGTTGCCAAGGTTAGGAAACAGTGAACTAGGCAATAATCTATCCAATCAATGGGCATGTTCCTTTTGCCTTTCCAGGCACATTTTGGTTTTTCTTCCCATGAAATTACATATTATTTCCTGTCAAATTTAACATTTTGTGCCCCAAAGTACAGGTGTATTTATTTATTTATTTATTCCATTTCTATGCCCCCCAACTCCCTAGGGCAGTGATGGCGAACCTATGGCACGCGTGCCACAGGTAGCACGCAGAGCCATATCTGCCGGCACGCGAGCCGTTGCCCTAGCTCAGCTCCAGCGTGCATGTGCACTCCAGCCATCTGATTTTCGGCTCGCACAAAGGCTCTGGGAGGGTGTTTTTGGCTTCTGGAGGGCTTCCGGCAGGCAGGTGAGGGCGTTTTCACCCTCCCCAAGCTCCAGGGAAGCCTCTGGAGCCTGGAGAGGACGAAAAACGGGCCTACTAGGCCCACCAGAAGTTGGGAAATTGGCTGTTTCTGCCTCCAGAGGGCGTCCAGGGTAGTGGGGGATGCCATTTTCACCCTCCCCAAGGATTGAATTATGGGTGTGGGCACTCGCGCATGTGCGATAGCATGTGCGCACGCGCTTTTGGCACCTGAGGAAAAAAAGGTTCGCCATCACTGCCCTAGGGACTGTGGGCGGCTCACAACAGAAGAACAAACATCAAATCATTACAAAAACATCTAAAAACAGTTTAAAAAAACACATTTGCAAATTAAAACAGTTTCAGCTATCCCTACATTCATGGCCCGACCTTGCTAGTGGTCCCCACAAGGTCAATGGCACCAGGCCTGTCGGAAAAGCCAGGTCTTTACAGCTTTCCGGAAGGCCAATAAGGTGGGGGTAGTGCGGATCTCAGGAGGTAACTGATTCCAGAGAGCCGGGGCAGCCACAGAGAAGGCTTTTCCCTGCGGACCCGCCAGCCAACACTGTTTAGCTGACGGGACCCGAAGAAGACCAACTCTGTGGGATCTTATCAGTCGCTGGGAGGTATGTGGCAGAAGGCGGTCTCGAAGATAATCTGGCCCTGAGCCATGTAGGGCTTTAAAGGTAATGACCAACACCTTGAATTGTGTCCGGAGACTGATAGGAAGCCAGTGCAGCTCGCGAAGAATTGATGCAATGTGGGTGTATCTAGGCGCACCCACAACAGCTAGCGCAGCTGCATTCTGGACCAACTGTAGTCTCTGAACACTCTTCAAGGGTAGCCCCATGTAGAGCGCATTGCAATAATCAAGCCGTGAGGTGATAAGGGCGTGAGTGACTGTGAGAAGAGCCTCCTGATCCAAGTAGGGTCGCAATTGGTGCACCAGGCGAACCTGTGCAAAGGTCCCCCTAGCTACAGCTGTTAGATGTTGGTCTAATCTTAGCTGCGAGTCTAGGAGGACACCCAAATTGCAAACCCATTCTGAGGGAGGTAATTTCTCTCCCCCCAGAACCAAGGATGGACAGTCGACGTAGTCTTTCGGAGGCAGTACCCACAGCCGCTCAGTCTTGTCAGGGTTAAGTCTGAGCCAGTTGACTCTCATCCAGACCCTCACAGCCTCCAGGCACCGGCACATCACATCCACTGCTTCACTGAACTGACATGGGGTGGAGATATATAGCTGGGTATCATCAGCGTATTGCTGAAACCTCACCCCGTGTCGTCGGATGATCTCACCCAGTGGTTTCATGTAGATGTTAAATAGGAGGGGAGAGAGGGCAGAGCCCTGAGGCACCACGCAAACGAGGGGTCTAGGGGTCGACCTCTGCTCTCCTGCCAACACCAACTGCGACTGACCAGAAAGATAGGAGGAGAACCACCGTAACACGGTGCCTCCCACTCCCAACTCCCTTAGTTGGCGCAGAAGGATACCATGGTCAATGGTATTGAAAGCAGCTGAGAGGTCAAGTAGCACCAAGATAGAGGAATGACCCCTATCTCAGGCTCACCAGAGATCATCCATCAGAGTGACCAAAGCAGTTTCTGTGCTGTAGCCAGGCCTGAAGCCCAATTGAAAAGGGTCTACATAATCCATTTCATCCAACAACCGTAGGAGCTGGAGCACCACCACTTTCTCTACAACCTTTCCCACAAAGGGTAGGTTGGAGACCGGATGAAAGTTCTTTAATTCTGCTGGATCCAGGGAAGGCTTCTTGAGGAGGGGCCTCACAACCGCTTCCTTTAATGGTTGCGGGACGGACCCCTCCCTGGTTTTCTTACCAAACCAGGATTTCTTATCAAAAAGAGGTTGCCTTTGAAGTTGCTGATAATCTTCTTGCATAGTAAGAATTATTGTGGAGCCTAGAGTTTTTTCTCTGTATTTGGGCAAAGAATAGAAAGCAATTTTCTTCTGAATAATCATAACATATGTATAAGGAAGCATGGCTGACTCAACCAACAAGATTTAGTTTACTCAGGTAGGCATCGTCCGAATTTGAAAAACTATCCATTGAGTTTGAATTTACAATACTTTTATCCCAGATCAATTACTATATTGTTAAAATGAACAACGTACGATATTCTATTCTTCCATTTTCATAACATTTAAAAAAATTAATGGAAGCTTTCTTATGAAGTCATTTCATAAAGCATGTCATGCAGCACCTTAAACTAAAATAACATACTATCATGCAGTGCATTTCAATTGGTCTTCTTGGCTACTACTTGCTATATTTCTGCTATATTTCTGCTGCCAAGCTAGTTCTAAGATGTGGCAACAAACTATGCATAATTCAACACTGGCCAGTGGGGATACTAGAGATGAGTTAGAAAGTATATTCTATAGTTCATTCCTACTCTACTGAAATATAAAAACTTACTATGCCTGAGCAGACGGTTGGACTAGAAGCCCTGCAAGGTCCCTTCCAACTCTGTTATTCTAACTAATTCTAACTTTATTTCCAACACAGCCAGAAGCAATTTAACCCCATGCAAGACCGAATTCCCTTAACGTGGTGGCTCAAAAAGTCCAAATGTTTTCTTTTCCCCAGAGCATAGAAGCCATGTAATTAAGACTCTTACTGGGCTTCTGTATTTTCAGAATAGCTCCAAATATGCTATGATGAAGCATTCACTGGCACATTATCCCTGCATACAATAGACCGGTATTTCTCAACCTCAGCAATGTTAACATGTGGAGTTCAACTCTCAGAATTTTCCAGCAAGCCATGCTGGTAGGGAAATTCTGGGACTTGAAGTTCCCAAGTCTTAAATTTGCTGAGGTTAAGAAGCACTATAACAGACAATAATGACCCAATAGAGTTATAATCACAGCATTATTTCCTGGACTGGCAATTCTGCACTCTGTTTGATTCAAGCCTCAAGGGAGGCCTGGAATGAAGGTCTTAGAAGACAGAATTATGTGACATTATTTTTAATCACTGCTGTATCCTCAGAAAAATTACCTAGCACTGAGACCAGCCCCACAGGCCTTTAAGAGATATCCTTAAAGTCAATGGAACTCTAGATCAGAGAAATAAAACTGACAACCACATTTTTGTATCTTGCATAAAAGAATGCTGGTTCCGGAATTGGGTATCTATTTTATGTTATATTAGTTAATAATCAAGTCTAAACAAAATAAAAGTAAGCACCACCTCATTTTTAAATGCTCTTTGAGCTGGCAATATACAACAGTAGCATCTAGCTGCAGAGAACATGAAAAATGGAAGATACTTAAATAAATTAGATCATATTGTGAGAAAAAATACCAGTGTATAATAGATGTTCTTCTAGAAGTCCTTGGTGCTTACATTCTAATAATAAAACTCATACTATGAGGCATCCATGAGAAGTATGTATAATTTAGAATTTCTGAATCTAGCTACAAGGTATCAGAATTTGAATATCTGCCAACAGCAATTTTCCCTATTTTGCAGCCCATCAAGAAGACAATTATGTCTTATACACTTATACACTTATGACTGTATGACTGTAACTTGTTGCTTGTATCCTTACGATTTATATTAATATTGTTTCCTGATTGCTTATTTGTACCCTATGACAATCATTAAGTGTTGTACCTCATGATTCTTGACAAATGTATCTTTTCTTTTATGTACACTGAGAGCATACGCACCAAAGACAAATTCCTTGTGTGTCCAATCATACTTGGCCAATAAAGAATTCTATTCTATTCAATTCTATTCTATTCTATTCTATTCTAATTCTATTCTATTCTATTCTATTCTATTCTATTCTATTCTATTCTATTCTATTCTATTCTATTCTAAAAAGACAATAAATAGTCAATTTCTTGTTTTACTATGCTATATTTCAACTTCACTTCATTAAAAGAATCATAGAGCAGGAAACACTTTTAAGATGTGACATCCTGATCAAGCATTTTAATATCATTCAGCTTGATCTGGCAGCTGAAGACCCATTTGGATAACCACTGCTTTTAGTGTATGCAAGACTGTCAAGTAATTAATACGTATAATTCACTGTGACTCATAAAACTTCACAGTAGTTAATTCATTCCCAAATTAGAATTTAAAAGGTCACTGTTCCCATTCAGACATTTTCATTTAAGTTGTACTAATTTCTTATGACAGTCAACTTTATTTTAAGAATCTTTCCCCATTATCAATACATTTGCTTGGAACCAGTACAGAACAGGACTTAATCAAAGTCAATAAAATAATGCATTGTGTTTTCTAAGCTTGGAGAGTAAACTGTCTATATTTTCAGTTTTACTCCTAAATTCAGAAGCATTCAAAATTACTGTATGTTTCCAAAGTAGCAATAGCAATAGCACTTTACTTATATACCGCTTCATAGTGCTTTACAGCCCTCTCTAAGCGGTTTACAGAGTTCAGCATATTGCCCCCAACAATCTGGGTCCTCATTTTACCCACCTACCCACCTCGGAAGGATGGAAGGCTGAGCCTTGAGCCTGGTGAGATTTGAACAGCTGAACTAGCAATCAGCTGAAGGTCGCAATGCTGCTTTTAACCGCTGCGCTATCTCAGGCCCGCTAGTATGCCTAGGTTAAAGAAATCTTCTATATAGGAATGTAAAAGCACATATACACCGTACATTTTTCTTCACATAGATAACCCATATAACATCTTCAAAATGTGCTAAGCATCAGTCAGGTAGATAGGATCATACTGGTTTCATTTCCCATATCAAAGTCACAATGTTTCAAGCCATCACTTTATGGTGAAGTGATGAAGAGATTAGTCAACCATTTATCTTAAATGATATAGAATTTCCTGCTTGAGCAGGGGGTTGGATAGAAGACTTCCAAGGTCGCTTCCAACTCTGTGTCATTCTGTTATTTTGTTATAAATCCTGCTATTTACATCTGCAATATTCTAGTACCATTAGGTTTTTCATGAAAGAGAATGGTATCATGAAAGAAAGATTTTGAGGCAGGACACTATTCAATAATCAAAATGAAGCCCAATACTCAAAAGACAAACCATATTTTAAACTAAATGAAGTAACCCAACTATGAATCATCCATTTTCCTTGCCAACTGGGCAAGTAGAGCACCAGGGTAGAAATATAAGGTTAGTGTCTAAAATTATTTAAGTGGGCCATTTGTATGAATGACCATTTATTTGGTAACAAAGTTGTGAGGATAAAAAAAGCAAAATGTTAAATAGGCAATAGAAAATATTAACAAATCTTTTTCCATTGATTAATTAAACAGATTAATCTCAACTTTTTTCCACAGAATAGAATTCAAATATTAAAGTTTTTCAGTAATAAGTATTGAACAACCCAGAGTCCTGCAAAGTTTTGGATCTGAATTTCCATCATTTGAATTTCCAACCAGCATAATCAATGGCAAGAGACTGTAGGTGTTAGAAAAGAAATAAAAAAACTATGAGAGGTTAAATGATTTTGAGGCTCTTAGATTCCGTACCATTATTTATTCATTTATTTCACTGAATTTATTAGCCGCTCAATTTCAATGGGCTCGTATGTATTTAGCTTCTATTCTAGCAAGGGCTCTTTCATCAAATTTCATTATTAAAAATGGATGCCAGAAGCAATGTTTTAATGTAAACATATTGTGACATGAAAATAAAATTGTAATTGCAATCTGAAAGGCAAGTAAGACAAAAACATGTCAGAAGCTGGAGGTTTTGTAAAAATCAAATTTCCCTGTTACAAGCCCAGTCTGTAATTCATATTGGTTTCAGGTTTGAGCTAAAAGTGGTAAAATGGGTTTCATTAACACTTTCTTCATATTAAAAGGTGTTCTATCTTTTCTGACTTTTTTTCAGAAGGGAATGCGATTGTTTTAGTGTTTTTAACAATTAGTAAACTTCCCAGAGCCACTGGAAGTCAGGTGGCATATAAATTTAATAAATTACTATTATTAAATACCATTCAAATACACTGCACAACCTTCTGATAGACAACATTTTGCTTTGACCCATGGCAATGCCTTAAAAAAACACCTCTGTATGCTCATTTTTCCTCCATAGAGAGAAGGTGTATTTCTTATAAACACCATATGTGCCATTAACTATCCAATTAAATGCATGTTGAATGCATGCTATTAACAAGTGTAACAGTATGAAAAGAATACATTTGTGCCACCTAAGAATAAAACTTTTACAGCAGCAATTTTACACTTTATACACTAATGCTGTTTTAATTGAAGACTAATTAATCTGTTGATTTTATATTCTGACATACTTTCTGAAAACAGACCTAGGCAATTAAAGTATTATTTATTTATCCAGAAGCCTAAGATTTTGACTCTAAACCCAATGTTCTGCAAACAAGTGTAGCCTGTAGCATATTACGGTTTTGTTTTTTAAAACAGAACCAGAAGTATGCTTTGTCAGCAAGTAGGCTGGTAATTTAACATTTTACTGGGTGAATTAATTGTTTCAGAGGACCCATGCTGCCAATAATTACATTTAAGTATGCATTTTCAACTTAAATACCCTACATTTAGACATTCAGAACTTTTGATGTCATTGCTAACTAATATTTTCTATTCAGTCCTTTAGCAATGGAGTTTGTGTTAATGTGCTGAGACAATTACAAAATTTATGAGGTTGATTCTTTCTTGCTCTGAGTAGAGGGACAAGGACTACCACCATACAAAGCAGCCTTTCAAAGTGTATATTCAATTCAGTTTAGGAGAAACAACTGGGTAGCCAAAATGTGTGCCCTTGATCTTTCTTTTTAACTTTCAAAAAATCCTGATTACCGATAATAGAGGATAAAAAAACAAAAATATAATGTGCACACAACTACACTACTTAATAACAGAAACAGCAATTAAGTAAACTGTGAAACAAAAACCTGTTTGGCTCAAAGGCAAATTACCTTTTCACTGCTCAGATCCTGGAAAAAGCTACCTTGCAAGAACATGAAAAAAAAATCTGTCATATTCTAGAATTACTTTAGAAAAATCAAAGAGGCATGCAGGTCAGTGAGAGTTGCTGAGAGGAGGAAAAAGTAACATGCATCAGCCTTTCCCTGTACAGCATTTTTTATTTCAGCCAAAACCCAAATTAATCAAAATGTTCCAGATTTTGTTTCTGCCAAATTATGCCTGATTTTAAAGAATTCAATGTAACTCCCAGAACATGATTTGTTTTTGGTTTAAAACATAACGTATTTTGCATTTACCACTACAAATTTCATTATTTCAAATCCAACTATGAACGCCTGCATGTTCAAGGATCATTACTAGGAAAAGATATGACTTTCTTTAATCAAACAAATATTCCAATTGGGAATTTTAAATAAAAAGTGCTGCCTTCGTACAGATCTTGGAGTATCAGAAATCCTTAAGTACCTTCTCAACATCTCACATTAAGAAGCCAGAATGGATTTGTTGTTGTTGTTCAATTAATGCACATTCTGCAACACTTCAGTCCATGCTCATTGGTAAAATGAAGGTGTCAAAAGATGTTCTATAACAGCTTTCCTGTCTCTCAGTTTCAGAGCCTTCCCCCATGGGTAACATAGAGCACAAATAGTTTCATGGTGAGAAATCAAAAATAGAGTATACATTCTAATATCTTTTGGAGTTCAGCAAGGTGGGATTTCTGCTACAAAAATAAGGGTAAAATTAAAAGAAAGAGTAATGATGGTAACTGAATGAAGAACAAAGATAAGCTACAGATAAAACAGGCATTTGAGCAAACAGAAAACACTAGTGCTGGAGAGAGACTGGCAGAGCCAGGGAGAGGAGTCAAGCGGGGAATTAGTCTGGAGTTCTTGCACAGGCACAAGAGGGCGAAGTCTGACCCCCTTGAATGTTGTTAATTAGGCTGTTGATGGCTGGATATTAAGTCATTAATTGTTGTTTCGTTGTGCCACCACACTCTTGGCTCTTATTTATTTATTTATTTATTTATTTGTTTATTTGTTTATTTGTTTGTTTATTTTTCATTCATTCATTCATTCATTCTTTATTTATTTATTTGTTTATTTATTTATTTATTTATTAGTGAGATTGATATACCGCCTCATAGTGCAAACACTCTCTAAGCGGTTTACACCATTAAGCAATGTATATATTTACATTGCCCCCAACAATCTGGGTCCTCATCTTACCTACCTCGGAAGGATGGAAGGCTGAGTCAACCCTGAGCTGGTGAGATTTGAACAGCTGAACTCAAATGATCACAGTCAGCTAAAGTAGCCTGCAGTACTGCTCTCTAACTGCTGCGCCATCTCAGCTCTGCACTGCATGCACTGTATGCACTGCAAAGATTGAGAGAAACTTCGAATGTACATTTATCAGATTCCCAGCACAGATTGCCCTGCCATTATGTGAGACAGATGGGGAGGAAGCTAACCACCAGATTGCAAGAACATGACAGAGCAGTTAAACGAGGAGACCCAAACTCATTGGTAGCTTCACATTGTAATGAACGATATGTGTTCAATTTCACAACTATGACAATTGTTGACTGAGCAGGGACAACCAGAGAAATCATTGGACCCACTTTGTCACTCAATAGGAGTGCTGATTTACCACCAGAATATCGAGCACTTAGGAGCCTAGGGCACTGCAGCACAAGGAAACAACAATTAATGACTTAATAGCCAGCCCTCAACATCCTAATTAACAACTAAAAGCTACATACATCCAGGAACCATATAAAAACATATTCTGAAAAGAGAGATGTTCCCTGATGATGGGGTCCAGCTCAACCCCGAAAGCTTGGAAGAGTAAACCTTTGATTCCGGTGACCAACTCAAATTGGATCCTGCAATGTTATAGTGTGTTTAATTTTCTACCATACAGAGATTGTGTCAGCTTTTGTTCACTTAGGGATTCACTAAAATTTACAATCTAACTAGGGGTGCCTAAAAATGTGCATACAGCTGTGGAACTCAAGTTGATAGGCAGATAAAATACTCAAAACAAAAAATAATTTACGATAATTAATTTTCAGTCTGCCACTAGCAATTCCCAGGCAGATGTGAAAGTTACTTCTCACACAGTAAGAAGACTGACACTTACCACAACAAAGAATAGATGAAGACTGCTAGTATTTGTCACAAAATGACAAAGATATCCAACACTCTGCACAGAAAAAGGAGGAGAAAGTGGACAAGAGTTTTGCATAAGGTGACCAGATTTTAAAATTGCTAAAGAGGGACACCATTGACCGGGGGGGGGGGGTCGGTCAGGTGGGTTCCTGAGGGGTGGGTTCCTGAGGGGTGGGTTCCTGAGGGGGGGTCTTCTCCTCCTACTTTCTAACTCCTTCCCTCCTCCTCAACTCTCTCTACACCTTCTCTTCCTCCCCTTCTACTTCCTCTTTCATTTTCTTTGCCTTTCCTGGAGTGCTTTTATACTAAACTCATTTTATATTTGGCAGACTGATGCTAATCCCAATTTTAAACTAATCATATCTCTTTTTTAAAAAAAAAACCATCATTATAGTTATATTATTATTTTTTTATGTTATACTCTCTTCTAGGTACATGCTGCTATTTCCATCTTACCTCCCCAAAAAAAGAAAAAAGAAAAAAAGAAAAAAAATCTAATTTCTAGTTTTGTCATCTGGGATATGCACCAGTTAATTCCAAATTTTCATCCAAATAGATCGCTATTCGCTTAACTTTCCAAGATAGTTACTGTCTCCTGTTTTTTAATTTTAAGCCAAATTGCTTCCTTTAATTCTTTAATCTCTTTATTCATCGCTTCTGTTTTTTATCCTTTGTTCTATCAAAAAACTAAATGCCCAATTATTCTTTTAATTTCTCATATTAATCATCAAAATTCTGTCTAATTTTATCCACTCTATAAATATTCAACAAGTAGTAAATAAAAAATAAAATATAAAAAGGAAAGGAAAAAATCCAAATCAATTAACTTATCAACTCTCAGTTTAATAAATTTTAAAGTAATTAACATTCATATTTCCTGTTCATTATTTAATATTTAAGTAATTTCCCTTAAATTCTAGTGATCATATTTATTCCATATTTCTCTTATTGTCATTGTTTTATCCACATTATTCCAAAAGATTAAACATTATTAATCTTTATAAAAAGAACGAAAGAGAAGAAAAAAAAATCTTTGAATTTCTAACGTTATATTAATTATACACAATCATAATATATCGTTTCATTTACTAATCATCAAAATTCTTTCTAAATTTATTCAATTACATATTCAACTCTTAAAATAATACATTTTTCCCCTTTAAGATTTTTTCATTTGAACAAATTTCATATGTGAAAAAATAAATTGAAATAAATGAAAAAAAATACACAATCATAATACATCTTTTGAGCTCTAATACTTATATTTATCATTCATACTTCTCATCTTAATTAACTTTGTTATATCTAAAATATCAAATCTTTTAATTGGTTAAACAATATTAATCTGTATATAAAAAAACAGAAATTTTTTTCTCTTAATAAGATAATTTTAAATTAAAAAAACATTTCTATAATATTCCAATATCATCATCCATTCCCTTTTAGTTTCTCAACTACTTTGTTTATATATATATATTTCCTCCACCCCATCTGCTTAATTTTTTTTCATCTTTCTTTTAATTTTGTACCAATAAGTTCTCTTTCCCCACGCTCTTTTCCTCTCTCTTAATTTTACTTTCTGTATATATTTAATTTTCTTCATTCCTTTTTCCATTTTATATATCTCAAAATCCTTATCATCAATCTGAACATAATTATTCTTGATATCTTTATCTCTGTTATCATTATCACTGTTATCTTTATCTCTATTTTCACTGTTCAGTCCAGTAGAGTCATTGTCATTAATCATTAATCAGCATTACATTTCTTTCTTTCTTTCTGTCTTCCTTCCTTCCTTCCTAACTTTTCTTTCTTTCTGTCTTCCTTCCTTCCTAACTTTTCTTTCTTTCTTTCTGTCTCTTTCTTCTTCCTTCCTTCCTCTTTCTTCTTTCCTAACATCTTTTTCTTTCTGTCTTCCTGCCTTCCTAACCTCTCTCTCTCTCTCTCTCTCTCTCTCTCTCTCTCTCTCTCTCTCTCTCTCTCTCTCTCTCTCTCTCTCCTTCTTCTTCTTTCTTCTTCTTCTTCCTTCCTTCCTTCCTTCCTTCCTGGCTGTGGAGAGGAGCTGGCTGAAGAAGATCCAGCAGCAACCAACCTACCGAGGCTCCTGGAAGATGGAAGCCGTCAGCCCAGCCAGGGGGGAGGAGGAGGAGAAAGGCGGTGATTTAGCCCATCAAGCGCACTCCACTTGGCGGCTCTCGGATGGAACGGCAGCGCGCGCGGAAGGAATGCCAGAGGATGGCGTCGAGCACACGAGGCTCTCACGGGCAGCCGCGCTGACCCTGCCTCCGCCGAGGAGGAGGGGGAAAGGGAAGGAAAGCGCTCCTGCATCCCAACTGCAAGTTATCGTTGCCCGTCCTGCCCAAGCGGCCGCGCGATGTGACCCCGGAGCCGGATGGGCACAAGGGCAGGAAGAGAGAGAAAAAGAAAAGGTGACGCTGTTTTAGCGAACGGAAGTGATTTCGACCGCGGCGCAGAGGCGCCCAGCAAGCGGGGCATCACCTTTTCTTTCTTTTTCTCTTCCTGCCCTTGAAGAGAAAAAGAAAGAAAAGGTGATGCCCCGCTCGCTGGGCGCCTCTGCGCCGCGGTCGAAATCACTTCCGTTCGCTAAAACAGCGTCACCTTTTCTTTTTCTCTCTCTTCCTGCCCTTGTGCCCATCCGGCTCCGGGGTCACGTCGCGCGGCCACTTGGGCAGGACGGGCGACGATAACTTGCAGTTGGGATGCTCTGCGGGAGCGCTTTCCTTTCCCCCTCCTCCTCGGCGGAGGCAGGGACAGCTGCCCGTGAGATGACTCGGCGCCCGCTGTCACCTGCCGCTGCCTCAGCGCCGTCCTCCGGCTTTCCTTGCGCGTGCGCTGCCGTCCCGCTCGCCGGGCAGAAAAGCTTCTGTCCTTTGGATGATTGCAATGCGCCACTTGCAATCATCCAATGCACCACATTTGGCGCATGGCATGCGCCACGGTTTGGCCACCCCTGAGGCCGCAAAGCAGAAGGCGGCAGCAAGGTTTCCTCCCCACCCCACCCCCCCGTAGCTCGCCCTCGTTTCTTCCCTCGTTCGCCTTCCTCATCTCTTTTCCCCCACCTAACTCGGCTTGTAGTCGGAAAGCCGAGCGAGCCGCCCTCTTTGACGGTGCCGTGTGGACGCGCCTCTGCCCCCCCTTTCAGGCCCGTCCTCCCCGGCTGCTTGAAGTGAAGCCGACCTTCCTCAAAACCTCGGCTACTGCCTTAAACAATTTTTTAAAAAATCCTACCGTATGGCGGCTCAGCAACGGCGGCTGGGAGCAGGCTTCAGGCGGCAGGGGGGTTCGGCCAGCAGCGGGCAGGAACGGTCAAAGAGGGCGGCTCGCTCAGCTCTCCAACTACAACAAGGTGGCAGCGTGCAGCGAAATGGCGGTGGGCGGGGAGCACTTTTAACGCTTCCCGCCTGATGTGAAGCCGCCGCTGATTGGTCAGAACAGTAGAGTAGACTCTGCTCTGACCAATCAGCGCCGGCTTCAAGGTGACCAGACGTCCCGCTGTTTATTTTAAAAAAAATTTTGTTGCCGGGCAAACTGAAAAAATCGGGACTTTTTAAGAGGGCGGGCGGGACGCGGGACAAATGATTAAAAAGCGGGTGTGTCCCACCAAAATCGGGACGTCTGGTCACCTTAGTTTTGCACCTTAATATTGCAATATATAGAGATATACCGACATATAGAGATAATATATGGGATCTCATTTGAAAACAATACTTGCTGGAATTCTTGTAATGTTTACTTTTCCTGTAATAACGACTACTATTAATTCCAGCTTTTGGATTCTAGTTCAAATCACTTCAATCCAGACAAGAAGGGAACTCTGACTACCAAAATGCAAAATTTGAGAATCCATAACTAGAGTCCTCCTGATTCTTTCCAAAAGAATTTCCAAATTGTAATAGTTATCTTAAAGAAGGGAGATATATGGTGGGTTATCATGTTAAATTATGGTCTTTGAAAATCAGTTCTACCTGTTTATACTGTCCATAAATAACAAAGAGACATTATAAAAGTTCAGATTGTAAACAAAATAAATAAATAGGTGCTAAACTTGTTACCTGATCTCACTGGAATATACAGCATTCGCAGAAATCTATAAGTGTGTATCACAGAACTGCATCAAATACAATGGCATTTCTGTCTTAAGACACAGTAATTTATTTATCTCCAATATGTAATGTTGACAGACTGTGTGGATTTTGGCAAGCACATGCTTGCATTGTCACATAATAGTCTGACAAATCTATCATTTCTTGCACACATTGCTGCTTTAGTGAACCAAAGAAATTTAAGCAAACTTCTTACACTTACTACCATTGTAGCATTCCCCAGGGTCATGCAAATAAAATTTGACCATTTGGCAACTGGCATATACCGTTCCGGGGTCATGTAATCACCATCTGCAACTTTCCCAGCCAGTTCCCAACAAGCAAATCAATGGAGGAATCTGAATTCATTTACTAACCACATGATTCACTTAACAACCACAGTGATTCACTTAACAATGGTACCAAAAAAAAGGTTGTGAAATTGGGTGCGGCTATCTTAACAACCGCCTCGTTTAGCAATGGGAACTCTAGTTCCAATTCAGGTTGTAAGTTGAGGACTACCTGTATACAGATATTATTCCTTGGATTATTTGTTAAAGCCACCTTTTCCACTTTATAAATTAGAGAGTGGTGTTACATGTATGTAACTATTTGCCAGTAAGGAAGCTTGTCTTTCTGCTGTTTCCTCAATACACTATTAAGGAAGGCTTGGGCATGAATCAGTCAGAGTACAAGCAAACAACACCATGTTCCTTCTTCGGTAATGTGAAAGGCTGAAAAGTTGCAGATCTGAATCTGCCTTGATAAATTAAGCCTGTAGCTAAATGTTGGAGGACATTCATATATAGCCTATAGATTATATCAAATGTAGACAAAGAAGTATGTAAACAAAGAAACAAATATATGACAAGTTCCTGCCATTTATTTTTATTCTTATTTTTATCACTAATCTCCCTTTAGTTCCTATTGTTGATACAACCACTGTTTCAGAAAAATGGAGAGAAAATGAAACCTTAAAAAGGCTACAAATATCAAAGGCTCGAATACAGACAAGAATTAGAATCACAGCAGAACACTGCCAAAAGTGAGAGGTCAAAAACAGACAGCAGTGCTATACAAAGCGACTATTGAAACCAGTTATACCATCAAGACCTACTGTATTTTTTCGGAGTATAAGACGCACTGGAGTATAAGACGCACCTTAGTTTTGGGGGAGGAAAATAGGGGGGGGAATCTACCTACCAGGTATTCATAGTCTGTTCAGCTTCAGCACATTATTTTATCCCTTGGTTAGGGCTGAAAAGACCTTTTTCAGAGGAGTAGGAATGAAAACAAGCCTGCAAAGACTTAGGGCAGGAAAAAACTACTTCGTAGGGAGTAGGAATTAAAAAATGCTGCAAGCCAGTAAGATCGTTAGCACCTCGTTAGGGCTGAAAAAACCTTTTTCAGAGGACTAGGAATGAAAACAAGCCTGCAAAGAAGGAGTAGGAAGCCGGGAAGATCGTTAGCATCTCCTTAGGGCTGGGAAAAAAAGCTTCAGAAAAGCTACATTTAGAGTATAAGACACACCCAAATTTTCAGCCTCTTTTAGGGAGGAAAAAGGTGCATCTTATACGCCGAAAAATTTAATTTAATTAATTTAATTAAATAGATTTGTATATAAAAATATGGTACTTTAAAGCCAGAAACAGAAACAGAACGGATATTAATAATACATAATTCCCAAGCAATCTGTGAAATAAGTGAGCATTTTTTTCTAAAACTGTTTCCATAAATGAGTCTTTGTAAATCTTGTAATCATAATGTAAATTATGCAAATTGGCACAGATGCAACATAATTTTACACTCATTCATAGGTTAAAGAGTTAGGCAGGATATTAAAAGTCAACTTACCTCTAACTTTCTCATCTTGCAATTCTGTACGTGACTTCTCAAAAGTAAGCCAAATTATGTTAAATTGTATAAAACTACAAGTCAAATTATGCAGCATGACTGCAGCCTTACAAAATAAACACAAATTCAGTTCCCTCACAGAGAATTAATTAAACAAGATAGATGAAGAAAAACACACCAGTACTGAGGACATAACAGTCAATAATCAGTCAATCAAACTGAAAAGATGTCTACCCATTTCAAATGGAAAGTACAGCAATGAAAAAGTAATTTTGGCTATTAATATGCAGCTTACAAATTCTCTCTTTTAAGGATTATTTTGTGTTTATGCAGATTTATGGCAAACATTCTGTATCCTCACTAAGTTTTAGTGCATTCTAAGAATATCACCAAATTAATTTTCATGTACTCTTTTAAGTTCTTTTCCTGCTAGAAAAGTCAACCACATTTCATCTAAAAAATTGACTCTACAGAGAAATTTTACTTCACTTCTTCATAATTTCAAATCCTCTCTGGACAGCAGTTCAGTATAACCGAAGTTGAATATATAAGTCACATCTCCAAATAAAGCTACTGTACACTATTATATATCATAGGTTCACAAGAAATGGAACTGAGATATAAGTATGACCATTTTCTGAAAAGGTAGAGTTTTCATATGAGATTACGTTTCTCATGACATGTATTTGTACAAATAAACAATAGATCTGTCATAGTAATAACCCAAAGACGAATACCTCCTAGAATGCATATGGGTCAACATAAAAGAAAAAAAGAATGACATGGCCATAGGTGTATACAATAGGCCACCCAATCAAGCAGAAAAAATAGATCTCCTCTTTGCCAATCAACTAACGAACATATGTAGGAAACACACTACAATAGTAATGGGGGACTTCAATTACCCTGATATCAACTGGAATTCTGCACCAAGTGAGAAATCAAATAGGTTCCTAACCAATCTAGCTGACAACTTTGTTGTCCAAAAGGTAGAGGATGGAACTAGAGGGACAGCCATACTGGACTTAATACTTACAAACAGAGAAGATGTAATAGAGGGAGCTGAAACTGCAGGAACCTTGGGTGAGAGCGACCATGCCATACTAGAATTTAACATAACACAAATATAAGCAATAGAACATGATACCAGTCTTAGATTTTAAAAGAGCTGATTTTAATAAACTCAGAGAGAACTTGGGAAAGATTCCTTGGATGAAAATCCTAAAGGGGAAAACAACTCAAGAATCTTGGGAAACTCTGAAAAATATAATCATAAAAGCCCAGACCAGCACAATACCGCTGAGAAAGAAAAACAAGAAACCCAAGAAGAAACCAGCATGGCTGCACAAAGATCTCTCTGACAAATTGAAAGACAAAAACGACAAGTACAAAAAATGGAAAGAGAGACACGTAACTAAGGCAGGATATCAGCAGATAGCCAGAATCTGCAAAGACGAAGTCAGGAAAGCAAAGGCTCAGAATGAACAAAGACTTGCAATAAAAGTCAAAGATAATAATAAAAAAAGTTTCTTCCAACATATAAATAACAAGAAAAAAATCAAGGAAATGGTCAGTCCGTCCACTAAAGAGAGAAGACGGCAAGGAAGTGACATGCAACAGAGAGAAAGCAGAGCTGCTTAACTCATTCTTTGCATCAGTCTTCACACAAAAGGAAACTATAGCCCAACCTACCAGAAACATAACTGTAAAAAACAGACTAAAAGTTAAAATAAGCAAAAAAATAATAAGAGAACACCTGTCTGATCTTGATGAATACAAATCAGGGGGACCTGACAGATCACATACCATAGTTCTAAAGGAGCTGGCAAATGTCATCTCAGAACCACTGCACCACATCTTTCAAAAATCCTGGAACACCGGGGAACTACCATAGGACTGGAAAAGAGCTGATGCAGTTCCCATCTTCAAAAAAGGGGAAAAAACAGACCCAGAAACTACAGACCAATCAGCCTAACATCAATACCCGGGAAGATACTGGAAAAGATAATACAAAGATAGATCTGCCAACACCTAGAAATGAGTAAAGTAATAACTAGCAGCCAGCACGGGTTTGTTAAAAACAGATCATGCCAAACCAATCTTATTTCATTCTTCAACATAGTGACTAAATTAGTAGACCAGCGAAATACTGTGAACATAATATACTTAGCCTTCAGCAAGGCATTCGACAAAGTAGACCACAACCTACTTCTTTGTAAACTAGAAAAAAGTGGGATAGATAGCTTCACTACCAGATGGATTCGCAACTGGTTGACAAACCGTACTCAACGAGTAGTCCTTAATGGGTCTAAGTCTACATGGAGAGAAGTAAGCAGTGGGGTACCACAAGGTTCCGTTTTAGGCCCAGTACTCTTCAATATCTTCATAAACGACTTAGATGAGGGAATAGAAGGGGAACTTACCAAATTTGCAGATGATACTAAGCTGGCAGGAATAGCTAACACCCTAGAAGATAGGCTCAAGATCCAGATGGATCTTGACAGACTTGAACACTGGGCCCAATCTAACAAATGAAATTCAATGTAGAGAAAAGTAAAGTCCTACACTTAGTAAGAAAAACCAAAAGTACACATATAAACTGGGTGAAACCAGGCTTAATAGCAGTGACTGTGAGAGGGATTTTAGAGTCTTAGTGGACAACCAGCTAAATATGAGCCAGCAGTGTGCAGTGGCAGTCAAAAAAGCCAATGCAATCCTAAATTGCATTAACAGAGGGATACAATCAAGATCAAGTGAGATACCAATACCACTCTATAAAGCCCTAATAAGACCACACCTAGAGTACTGCATCCAGTTTTGGTCACCACACTATAAAAAAAATATTGAGACTCTAGAAAAAGTGCAGAGGAGAGCAACCAGGATAATTAGGGGAATGGAGACTAAAACATATGAAGAATGGTTACAGGAACTGGCCATGGCTAGTCTAGTGAAGAGAAGGACCAGGGGAGACATGATAGCAGTGTTCCTATATTTGAGGGGCTGCCACAGAGAGGTGGGGGTCAAGCTATTTTCCAAAGCACCTGAAGGCCAGACGAGGAATAATGGATGGAAACTGACCAAGGAGAAATTCAACCTAGAAATAAGGAGGAACTTTCTGACAGTGAGAACAATCAACCAATGGGACAGCTTGCCTTTGGAAGTTGTGGGAGCTTCATCACTTGAGACTTTCAAGAAGAGATTGGACTGCCATTTGTCAGAAATGGTATAGGGTCTCCTGCTGAGCGGGGGGTTGAACTAGATGACCTATAAGGTCCCTTCCAACTCTGTATAATCTGTAAACTTGTACATCAAAACCAGTTTCTTCTACATACCCATGCAGTTTACCAAATATGCAATTCATTTACTGTAAGTGCAATTTGAATTCCACTTAATAACAATTATAATTAAAAAGCATTTGGTTTTTAAAAAAATACTCATATATGAACAGCAGTGCATCATTAAGGAATATCAAAAATCAAGATGAAAATACCTTAAGATACAGGTAGTTAATCCTTTTGATTTTTTTCTACTACAAATAAGATCCCTTTCTCTCTGGCTATGTTTAATATACTCATACATCTCAAATATCTCTTAGCAATGTCCTCTTACAGCTAGCATAATAACAATCTTCATTTGAAAATTTTATCCAGTCATTTCCATAGTTCATTATCAAATGGCATGTCAGAACCAGTAACTAGGAAGCAATATGGTACCATATACAGTATATTGGTACCAAATCTTTCCCAAAAGCTGAGCTAAATGAGTGTGACTGGCAAAAATTGGTTTTCAAATATGTGTTTTTGTTATTGCCAATAATGATTGAGTTTCTAGGTGTTCTCTTCCAGACTGATATCCCAGATGTGTTGGTCTATAACTCAAATGACTAGCAGCCCAGTATGACCGCTACGTGGTAATAGAGGGGATTAGGACTGTTATCCAAGACATCTGGAAGAAAACATTGCAAAAGGCAGCTTCATGTATAGGAAATATTCATTCAGTGGCAATTATTAAAGAAGAAATTATTCAGTAAGTGCAACTATCTCTTTCCTCTAAAACATGATTTTCTTCTGAATTTATTCCAAATAATAGTATTTCTAAGAAAGTCAGGTTGTTTCTAAATTTGTTTATGTATTACTACATGAGGCATGCAACTTAAGGCATACAAATGTGAATACTTAATTGTGCTAAACATAGGCATATCTCAAGTATTTCCAAAACACCTTGGACATTTGTTTTAAAAGCTGATTTGGCTGAGGAAACTGCAAATCAGCCTGGAATGTGAAACACTATTTAAAACCATTATAATAAATGCATAATTAAAACTCTCAAGTGACTACGGTAGCTGTGCTACTAGGATGCCACAAAGCATTGATAAATGTCCACAGTGCTTAGGAGATCTATAGTCACAAATACCCAAGAATCTCTGAAGGAAATAAATTATGTTGGGTGGTAATAAAAGAACACAATTGTCTCACTGTTGAAAGTAAGCATTGTGTATGTATAGAAGATCAACAACTGAACAATTAAAATCATGAAAGCTTTATGAGAGATTGAGAAACATACATTAAAAAGCAGAAAAACTGTAAAATAAAGCATATGAAGAAAAGCTGTAATGGGAAACATGTTCAAACAGTAGAGATCTCTTTCTAGTGATGAACCCAGATTGGGTTCAGAACAGTCAAGATTCTTACCCAACACTCTAAAGAAGAACAATTAGCTATTAGTTATCAAGAAACAAAAGTCATAATCTTTTCTAGTAGCACTGACATTCACAAATGATGGCTAGATGATCATGCTGTAGAGCAGATAACGTATATTTAATATCTAGGAGTTTTTCAAGCCTCCAGAATGAAAACTTCACATCAATTATGCCTCCCAAAATGTGTCATAACAATATTAAAATTTCTTTGGATGCAGAGATGGAATTTTATTTCAACTGACATAAAACTGTTAATGGTAAAAAATTGTTTCACGGTTATTCTATGGCTATAAGCTTTTATTTTAACTTCAGGTCTCTTGAAAAAGTAAAATCAGTGTTTTTAACATTCTTTTTCCTGCCCCCACAGATGTGTCCCTAATGTGGCACTGAGATTAGAAACCAAGCTGTTTAGAAATGAAGCCAAAATCTGACTAGTTGTTTTATTTGCTTCGCTAAGGCTCAACTTGGCTCTGAATGGGCTGTTCCCTCTAGCATCATGGACAATTATATGTTTAAGGTTACTATATTCCTACAGCTTTGTGTCTAAGGAATTATTAGTGGTAGGTCTAGATAGCCAAAAGAAGGTACAGCAGACCTGGGACACAGATTCACAGAACAACCTAAATGGAATTTTTAAGACCTGTACCCTGGGAATCCAGAGATATTCTCCATTATTTTCTCTTGCCTTTGCCAAATTTTCATAGGTATTTACCATAAATGCCATAATATTCCAGTCCTGTACCTTGGCAACTTTAGGACTTGTGGACTTCAACTCCCAGAATTCCCTCAACCAGCCACACTGGCTGAGGAATTCTGGTAGTTGAAGTCCACAAGTCCCAAAGTTGTCAAAGTTGGAGATTCCTGCTCTAGAGCAGGGGTCCCCAAACCCCGGGCCATGGATCGGCACCGGGCCATGGCATGCCAGAAACCGGTCCGAGCAAACAAGTGAAGCCCCATCTGCGGGATGCAGGCAACATGCAAAACGACCCCTCCGTCCCAAACGTGCTTTTTCAAGAGGCAACTCGACTTTCTGGTTTTTCCTTGAAGATGTTTCGCTTCTCATCTAAGAAGCTTCTTCAGCTCTCCAAGAAGCTTTTTGGATGAGAAGCAAAACGTCTTCAAGGAAAAACCAGAAAGTCCAGTTGCCTCTTGAAAAAGCACTTGTGGGGACAACCATGGCCTGGATGACTGAGAATCTCCATAGACATTTAACGACCCCTCCGGTCCACGGAAAAACCTTTCTCCATGGAATCAGTCCCTGGTGCTCAAAAGGTTGGGGGCCACTGCTCTAGAAACTTTCTCCAGATAAACCAGGAGACACTGAAACAATGTTGTATATGGTAAATTTTGTTCCGACTCTTTTAAAAATAAATTAGCCTTTATTTTTAAAATGTCCCGGGCTATCTAGATACATTTTCTATTCAACATCTATTGGCAGATAGATGTTCTAAAGCTACATACTGTATTCAGTTACAGCATTTTATTTAGGAGTTAAGAGAATTCAACATACGCAAGAAACCTCAGGGCTGAAATAGTTATGTGAACTTTTAGGGCATTTTTTTTTTAAAAAAAGCTTAAATATCTTGAATTCTAACTATTTTACAGTTACCTTATATCCATTAATATGTGTTTCATGCTGAATGTATTTTAGCTGCCTACTTGTCTAAGACCATACTAAAGTATTCATTCATTCTTCCTAGTAATGAATTATCAAGATATACCATTATTATTTTGACATGAGAACTATAAGAATCTAAGATCCTAATAGGGAATATATCTTAGAAACTGTTTGGGTTTAAACAAGCTATAATGTGTTTCATTTGATTTTGGCAGAAAGTTTGTAAACTATGGTTTTTGGCCTATTGAGTGAGTACACTCAACCAATAGTGGGTTTTTTTAATGTCTAAGCAAACAATGGATTAGAACAGTATATAAACCAGAACATTAATTTAAATATGACAGTGTTTTGATGACCCTAAGGAATCAGAGCTGCACTAAAAAGGTGATGATTCAGAAAAAGTGGAACAGGTTAAGATTTTTTAGGAGATTTGTTTTTGTTTTTTCCTTAAACTGTGTTATTCCTCTATTAGAACTCACACATCAATTTTCTGTGCTTGTCTCCCAATATGATAAGTTACACTAACACCAATGTTTAATTAAAGAAAAGTTTAGGGAAGGCAGAAAAAAAAGACACATTGTCCACAAGGACAGGGCACAAGTGCTCACACCTTTGCCCATGCTGCTTCTTCAGCAGATCAAACGAGCAGCATGGCACCAATATTTGTATTACTAAATGTTTCCATTCATAAATACAGCCACATAGCTACTGCTACCATTGGAATGAGGAGTGGAAAAAGTACACAAAAAGGAGTTTCAAGCCAGATTTTGCTCACATTTTTAAGTGGAGAAAAAGATTTATAGACTCAATGCACATTATCATTATGATAAAAATAAGTCGGTTGGTATTCTAAGTTGCCAGTTTGTATTCCTCCTCTCCTATCCCATTACTTTGTTAATATTTAATAACAGGAACATCTATCACCTGTGCATATGTAAAAATAATTATGTAAGGCTTATGGTAGAATTAAATAGTATGTCAAAAAACAAACATATACATAGGGTATATGTGGATATAGGATGTTTTGCAGTTAAGATTCTGCCACTATACAAATTTGTGGCTCATTCACAGTCAGTAACTTAATATCTGTACTTTACAGACACAGACATGCAGAACATTTTCTCACTATTTCAGCTGGCAATGAAGTTGGGACATTCACCAGTTTTAATTATGCCATCCTTCCTAATGTCTTTACCAATAACATATTTCATTTATTTCCAGTAACAGGGAAGCCACAATATTTACATGCTTCCTAGTAGCTCCAGAATAACTGTAGCACCTGCAAAGAGTTGTGGAGAAAACTAAACATAAAATTTCCATTAAATGAGACTTATACCAGATTAGACAAATATAAATCTGTGCTTCAAGAATAACTTTGAAATGCAAGGACATTCAAAATGCTAATCAAGAACAATTAGAAACAAGAAGCTATTAAGAATCATTTGCTAAAAGTCAGTATCCTCCTTACACAGACTTTCAACTACAAGTAGTTGTAAGCTACTACATACAACTACTTACAGTTGTATTGAACATGGAGGGATTTATATCTAAGTAAACATGGATATACACACACATGTATGTATGTATACATATATACATACATATATAAATTTTTTGGACAAAATTACGTGGTCAAACTTTAAAGGCAACATACCTCTCTGTCACCCTAACTTAAGCTATGTAGCATAAGACAGTTTCTGGGCTTTTCTTTGAAAAAAGGGAAGAAACATACAGAATTATCTGATTGGTTCTATGTTCATTTCAACTTTTTAAAAACACCCTTGCCATTAAAGTATTCTGATGATCAAGGAAGCAAAATTATACATATGTAAGATAAAATAAACATGTATAAATTTATAGTATAAATTTATCATCATTTATAACAAACCGAACTTAAAGAAAAGTGTAAGCTTATCTAAACTGAAAGATGTGTACAAAGAGAAAAAACAATTTCTACCAGTATTGATTTTCCATTCGTTCAGTTTTAAATGGACACTTATCACCTCTCCTATGAAAGTTACATACATGATTCCATAGTTCATAGCACACAGACCCCTTTGTGATAAGTTTCTTCAGACTATTTTGGAATACATAGTCAAGTGGATGTGTGTTTTTACTGTCGGGGACTGAAAACCTAACTATTCCGAATGATGACAAGAATATATCACATATACTTCAAAAACTGATCTGCAAAATAATTTGACAATTCTCCCTTTTCTGTAATGCATTTCATTCTTATTAAAGGGTCCCACGCTATAAAGAGTTACTTATACATGCAGCTCCCATTCTCTCACAACGCTAAAACGATCCTCAAGATCTTCAGAACAGCCCATCTAAACTACCAATTCAAACGTATGCCTTTCGTCTTTCTAGCTTTATTTACCATATAAGGATGAGACAACAAAAACAGTATACTCAGTCTCAGGAGCATGCAGACGATACGTACGGAGAAACCCAAAGCCCTCGTCAAGGCGAACAAAAAAACCCCATTTTAACTAAATAAAAGAGCAATAGCACGGGGCTAACTTCTTGTAGCGACATGCCTCCAGCCTGGCCGACGAGGTAACAGGGACACGAGCGGGTAAGGGAAGCCCCGCGGGGTTACTCCGTTCTAGATTTCCTGTTCTCGTTTCGCCTCCTGAAAGAGAGGCGAAGAGTCCAAATGTGGCCAAGTTTCCCGGGCATATGCAGTTTGGAGAAGTACGGCCGCTGTCAAGAGTGTAAACCTCAGTGCTCTTGATCTAACCGGCGTTTTCCGACCGCATCTTTGGCTGAGAGAGACCTGCCCGCTTGCCTGCCAGCATCCGCGCATCCCCTCGGCTCCCGCGCGCACTTCGCCTGCCCAGCCGGGAGGTCGGCAGCAACCAAAGGCACAAAGGAGAAGGCGAGATATCTTCCCCAGAGCAAGCCCGGCAGCGCCTGGTCCCCTTTAACAGCCCCAGACCTTAAACTTGGGCCTCCCCTCACTTTGCCCGACACTTAGTTGCTAGCTGTCTGGGTCGTCGTCCTGGAGTAGCAACTCCTGTCTGCCTTGGCTGGGAGCGACAGCCGCATCCCGCCGCCAGGCAAAGGCTGGAGAAGGAAAAGCCCGCCAGGCTGTTCGCACTCACCTTCCCACCGAAAGCCCCTCCATCTCACCCGCCCCGGGGCGGAGGGCTGCCTTTCGCAGAGCAGCTGAAGACCCCCGCAGCCGCCGCAGCCTCCTCCTCCTCCTCCCTTCAGTCTGTCTCCTGCGCGCGGAGGCTGCGTCTGCTGCTCCCGGCTCCTCCGCCCCCTCCCGTCCCTCCCCGGCTGCTGCCCGGCTGCAGCTAGTCTGGCTCTTCGTGACAGCAGGCAGCAGACCCGGAGCCGCGGGAAGAAAGGAGCGGGGCCGCGGGAGGGAGGGGGAGGGGGGAGGGAGGACGAGCTTCCTGCCCAGCCCCTCGCGCGCCTATTCGCAGCCTCTACTGACACCTGCAGGGTTGGATGTGCAAAGGAGCCGGACCGGCCTCTGCCCGCCAACTGGCCCAGAGGCGAGGGGAGAAAAGTTATTCTCCCGCCGGGGCTTGCCTGGGTTTTTCACCGGTTGCAGGCCTCCTCTTTGGTCACATTCCGGCGCAACTCCTTTCGGCAAAGGGCAACCAACCTGGTGCTCTGCCACTCTGGTGCAAATTCCTCTGCAGATCTGTTTCATTCGGGGAGCTTTGTCTTCCCACTCCCCCCGGGAAAAAAATCCCGTCAAAAGGGAAGGCCGTGGCTTGGCCATAGTTCATTAAGTTCGCCTCGGCACCGGCCAATGCAGAAGCGAAGACGCGGGCGGGGATCCAGGTTCAAAGTCAATTCCCCCCCCCCCTTCGGCTGGAGGTTGAGAATTTCTTGGGGAAATTTCTTGGGGAAATTATGGGAAATACATTGGGGAACAAAATCTGTTGAAGGAACCAGCTTCCAAACTTCCACGTTAGAGGCGTTTCTAAGCGCCTTCAGCGAAAGCAGGGAGATGCCTCGCTTCAGTTTCGACCTTCTTGCTTAGCGCGCGAAAATCTGGGGGGCACTTTGGGGAGGCGATCGTGCGCCCAAGTCCTCCTCGGCTCTTCCAGCCTACCTCGCTGTATTTTAAAAAAAGGACCGTATGGAGATTGTTATCCAATTGCTCATATAAGCACATCGCCAAATAAGGCACTCCTTAGGACTTTGCCCATCCCGCAAGAGAAAAAAGATTTTGTAGCTCCAAAAGAAGCCATTCAAATGTACATTTCTAGAGTTAGGGATGACCTTCACTGAGAAGAACTTTCTACAATTGCATGTTCCAAACTTGAATCCTCCAGGTGTGCTTTGATTTCAATTCATACAATCCCCAGCCAGCACAACCATAAACAGTACATGTTCAACCCAGCAACCCAGCAAACTAGTTTCACCTTCTTCATTGCAGTGAAATAAAACAATCTGGTTTAGAAAATAATAAACTACCGTATATTTAGAATGCTCTTTATTGGCCTTTGTTATCTATTAAATAAAAGTAATCTTATTTCCACTGATCCTCTCATTTCTAGGGGACTTAATTGCAAAAATCTATTACATGTACCCTAGACCAGAATTTTGGGTCTCTTTACAAGATAATAGAATAGAATAGAATTCTTTATTGGCCAAGTGTGATTGGACACACAAGGAATTTGTCTTTGGTGCATATGCTCTGTGTACATAAAAGAAAAGATACATTTGTCAAGAATCATAAGGTATAACACTTAATGATTGTCATAGGGTACAAATAAGAAATCAGGAAACAATATAAATCGTAAGGATACAAGCAACAAGTTACAGTCATACAGTCATAAGTGGGAGGAGATGGGTGATAGGAAGGATGAGAAGACTAATAGTAATAGTAATGCAGCCTTAGTGAATAGTTTGACAGTGGTGAGGGAATTATTTGTTTAGCAGAGTAATGGCGTTCGGGAAAAAACTGTTCTTGTGTCTAGTTGTCTTGGTGTGCAGCACTCTATAGTGTCATTTTGAGGGTAGGAGTTGAAACAATTTATGTCCAGGATGCGAGGGGTCAGTAAATATTTTCACAGCCCTCTTTTTGACTCATGCAGTATACAGGTCCTCAATGGAAGGCAGGTTGGCAGTAATTGTTTTTTCTGCAATATATAAACACACTTCCAAAAAATGGACAATATAATTTCCAACCCAAAGCTGGTCCATCTAGCATCCTAATTTAAGGCTGGGGGGGGGGGTTAAAAATCACTCAAAGGTGGGCATCTACTTCATATCACTGATTACAGAATTCCTTTATTGCTCTCATTTAGGTTAATCTTCCAAGCCAAGTAAAATTTTGGCTATGCTGCTCAAACATTGTAGGAATTGCAGCAGCAAACACATTGGTGATACCAACCTAGCATAAAATGAATATTATTTGAGATGAGATAGATGGACAAGTTAGCAATAATACTATAGAGAAATGGTTTGCCACTGCCTTCTTCTAGGATGCTGTTTAGCTTTCCAGTCATCTACTCCAGTCAAGTCCTGGAAGTAATCAATTCACTTACTAACCAGACTTAGGTTAGTCTCCGAGACCAGCCAGATGCTGCCATCTACTGAAACCAGCTTCTAGTAGATTACACTAAATAAATGTAGAGAGATCAAAGACTCTAGCTCAGTAGACTAAATTCTTAATAAGTTTTATTTAGGTTGGATTGCTGACCTGTGATAAAACTGAATTTTACTAAGAAAGCTCTTCTTCAGTATAGAAAAAAAAGACTGTTATTTCTACTTGTCATTTTTATGAATGCTAGAAAGGTTACTGATTACCAACACATTGTATAATACACACAACAAAAATGCTATAGATCTTCCTACTATGTTAAATGCAGCCTAAGAACTGTTATTACTGTTTCCAGCTTTGAGAAGTACAAACAGAACTAGGAGCATACAAGGATTATTTGATCTAGTTGGAAGTCCAGTTAGAATGGCCTGAACTGGTGCCATTGCAGTGATGCTCAGATCCAGAGGAAGAATTGGAAACACTTCTGTTATATTCTACTTCAATATAATATGGAGAAATTAGTTGCAAAGTGTTTTTTTTTTTGCTGGTACTGTACTATGATGATGTTCGCCATTATAGTGCTTCAGAGTTTCATAATCAGGACTGGAGCTTTATTGATGCTCAGGACTGGTCAGAAAGGTTCAAATCAAACACCTTGCCACTATTTTGTATTACCTTGCCTCAGGTCAGAATTTGGGGGCTCGGCTGAATCCAATGAGCTCTTATAAAAATGTTTACCACCAGGAATAAAGGAAGTATCTTGTTGTCAATTATTGACACAATCCTTCATGTATACATGATTTTTAAAAATTCTTTATTGAATACATAATTTATTCTTCCCAGAATGATTACTTGAACAATGGTTACATGGACAGCAATTCTAAATGAAGGACACAAATTTACAAGATGGTATGAACATTTGGAATGTTAAGAACATACTCGATTAAAATGATATACCATACATGGTGGGGTATAATACATATTTCCAACCCATCCTCCAGACTTATAAGACTATTCAGCACTAATAAGATTCTCACCATGTCAGATGACATAGGGAGACTGATGGGTCCCAAGTGCTTACTGCTTTTAGTTTAATAAAAGCAGTTAATATTCTCATCTTCATGTGGCAATTAATTGGAAGATGCAGTCGTTTTTCAGTCTAGAAAAGTGTAGAAAAGTTCTGTGAATGAGTGAGGACAATTAAGGTGATGTTAAATGTTGACACAACTTTAATATTAATACAATAAAAACACCAAATGAATATTAATCAAAGAAGGAGCAATGAACTTATCTAATATATTGTCTTTTATTTTATTACATTGTTATTATACCAAATAACATGTACTGCTTTTTTTAAAGTTACTACACTATAAACTTATTCTAGTACTGAATAGACTGCAAGTAAGATAATAATTACAAAAAGATCGTTGAATAGTATACTTAAAAAAAAATGAAAGTGCTATCCTTATTATAGTCAACTAGAAAACAGAAGTAGCAACATTTCTATTACTGTCTGAATTTCTAATTAGATTGTAGGCAGTAACAGCTAGTTCCCAACTCAGTTCACTTTTTCAAATCATGGGATTCTTTCACCAAAGCACTGATAAATATTCACCAGCTATGCTTCGACAAGCCATTATACATACTAAGGAGTACAGAGAATTTATCTATATGTGATTCGAGTGATTAAAATGTCAGATTTTGTGTTGAGTATTGTGTGACTGTTAGGAGCAGGGCTTGTGCCCAACATGAGTAATTTGCTAAGATGGCATGATAAGCTGCCTGAGGCATTTTGGAAGTTGAGAGTAAACAAAATGGGTTTTAATACACTTGTAAGAGGGCACTTCAGTTTAAGTCTCTCTCCCAGCTCTCCCCCTCCCTTTGTCTTTTAACTATTAGGTGGATAAATGGAACTCCTGTAGTCTTTTGTCTGTGTAAACCATATCAGAGTACAAAAGCATGGAAAACCCAAAGGAATTTTGAAACCTATTCACACTACTGCATTGAAAGCGTGGGTGGTTCTAAAGTTCAAATAGCGCTTGTCACCAGGAGCTAAAAAAAAGTAATAATAAAATAAAACAATTTGAAATAACAACAGAGGCACTTTTTAAAAGGCAGCTTTTGCACTGAAAATATATGAAATTGAAACCTGGCAAATGCCATTTGTGGAAACGTTTGGCTCAGAATGCAGGTAATTTGGACAGAATGCAGCAAATATAGTATAATATACGAGAAGTGCCTGTAGTGTGTCTGGCTGCTGAATTTCCATATTTTGCAAAGCTTTCAGAAAAGTAGGTATAATCCACTGAGAAAATAAATCAAGATTAATTAATATTAAATTGTGACAAAGAACTACATCAATGTCTTTCAAACTTGACAACTTTTAAGATACTGTATGTGCACTTTAATTCTTAGAATTCCCCAGCCAGCATACTGGAAAAAATAGAATCATTCTATATATATAGAGATTCATTTTATCCCAGTTTGGATATTATTTAAATATTATCCTAGTAGTATGAGAACTACTTGGATGTAAGTATATCCCATAGACGTAGGGGGAGATACATACCTACCAGTAAATAATCCAGTATCCACTGACAGACCTATATGATAGACAATCATACTTGGAGACATTTAGACCCAACTATCTATGAGATTCAGTGGTGAACATAGATCACATGGGGGGGGGGAACTAACACTGACATGACATTTAAACTGGTTGGAACTCTTGTTTGAAGTGGAATGTGCATTCCCACTGTTTTCAGTGTAGTCTAGATAACAACAGGTAGTCCTAGAATTACAACAGTTCATTTTGTGACTGTTCAAAGTTACAATGGCACTGAGTTATGACCATTTTTCACACTTATGACCATTGTATCATGCCTATAGTCACATGATTTAATTTGGATGCTTGACAACTGAGTAACATTTACGACGGTTGCAGAGACCCAGAGTCATGTGAGTCCCTTTTGTGATCTTCTGACAAGAAAAGTCAATGGGGAAACCAGATTCACTTAACAACCATGTTACCAATTTAACAACTGCAGTGATTCACTTAACAAATTTGTCAAAAAAAGTTGTAAAATTCACTTAACAAATTTCTCACTTATAACAATGAATTTTGGGCTCAATTGTGGTTGTAAGTTGAAGACTACCTGTACAGTACATGCATTGGGTTACGAGCAAGATGATCCTAGCTATTTATGAGTTTTGCTATGCACTGCTGGTTTGTATATTGTTATGGCAATATCCTGCACTTCAATATTTACAAGTACTCCACAACTGGGCTCCATTCAGGTACAGGTGGCTCCCACTTAGTGGGAAATAATCTTTCAAATGCACTTCAGAGATTAGTAAAAGCACCGAGGAAATTATTTGCTACAAATATGGAACAAATGTTATCGGTTTCTTTTATTAACACTTAGAAAAAATAATTTAAATTTATCTGAAAGATGCATAAGTACTTTGTAATGCTTTATTAATTACATATGGGAATGTATTAATTATATCTGTGGGAATTTTTCATTGAAAACTTTAAGTTGCCTTTCATTCAAATATGTAAGAGGAGAGATTACATTCTTTAAATGCATACAAACAAATGAACATTTCCTTCTGGTAAATGATAACTGTTGAACTACAAAAGAACAGGTACTCTGTGGCCAGTGATGAGGCTCTAAGCATTCTATTCTGTCTATGGAATGTCCATAGCCCACAAACAAGAGAAAAATATTCAGGAGGAAAAAAATCTGAACCAAAAAGAAATTGATGCTTCTCATTAAAGGCTTGGGTGGATTTTCCAAGGAAACTTTTGTGAAAATGCATTTTAGGGACTTCATTTAGTACAAATATTCCTTGTGGGTGTTATAAAACTGTCCCTAACATTTCCTGGCATAAATCTTACATGTTCTGAAAGGATTGTATTATCTGGTGAATGTACTATCTAGCAATACAAAAATAAGCATTTGAATATTTCTAGTATCAAGCAAGTTACAGAGAACACCCAACGATCTCTTTCACAAACATCTTGTTCCAGCTGTAACAGACCTTTTGATAAAAGTTTCTTTAACTTTTTTCTCCTCCTAAACACTATTTACTCCCCTATTCTCAGTTCTTTGTAGCCTTCTAATCTCTTTTTATTTCTCTGACACAAACACAATACTCCATGACATACTGGACAGCTTTGACTGGTGACAGAATGTTCACAAAGAGAGAGAATTCTATGCAGGATGAGTATTACCTACCGCTACCCTATAGGACATGTGAAAGGAAGGTAAGAAAGGAAGTAGCCTAGTAACCCTCCTGCTGATTTTATTTCATTACAGAGGACTATTTTCTTACAATTATTTACCTAATGAACCTGCTGTTTATTAAAGACTCAATATGACCCTCAGCATTCCAATTTGGAAATCATACAAATTAACACAAAGAGTTTGAAGACTTGATTCCCAAGTATGTTCCGGAGAGCTCCTTCCAACTTCATAGTGTCTTTGCCAGAGAACTTTCAAGTTTCCTCAAGGAACAAAGGACATTTCCAGTGCTATTAGTGCAGCTAAAATACACACAAGCTCTTTGCTGAAGAGGGGAAAAAATCAGAGTTATATAACTAACTCATACTCATATTATGGATTGGGAAAGAAGAAGAAAAAAGGGGGGTCACAGATATATACTACTGTTTGGAGTTTATATTACTGGTTGATCTCTTATAACACAATGCAGAGATGGGTATTATGAAGGCATGAGCCCCAAGCATCTGGAGATACTCCAAAGTTGCCTACCAAGGATAGAAAATTATCTCCAGCGCAATCTTCTGCACACCTCTCAGAAATAAAATTCACAAAATTCAACAGTGCTTATCATATCTGATTATAAGTGTTTAGCTTTACATTTGAAAATATAAAATCCTTGCCCACATTTTACTGGTTTTAAAAACCATCTAAAAATAAGATTATGGTTTCTACCAGAGTGCAAACCTGAACACACTTACAATGGCTCTTTTTGTGGCTTAGTTTTTCTGTCGTGCAAAGCAGCAGATTCTCAAACAGCTGCATAGAGGTAGTAGTCCTTGGCAGGGTGGCCTAATACTCTCCTCTCTGTTCCCCATATTGAAGCCAGCATTCTCCACTGCACCTAAATCCTTCAGGTTTACTTAGGAGACACCTGGCTGAGATGCTGTTGCAGTCAGAGATTGGAATATGCCCTCACTCCCTGACACGTTATCCCAACAAACTGTTTAGTGCTGGTACTCAAAGCAGAAATAGTTGGTTATCTTCTGGTTTGATATCCGAGAAGGTCTGTTTTTAATTGCTTGGATGGCACCCAAGAAAGTCCTGCCACCATCTTCCCCTCCAAGGCAAACACACAGAGACTGAGAAGAATATAATGTCTGTTCTTACAGAGATGAGGAGTGAACATGCAAACTACTGTTAATTCCATACTGTAAGTAGCAGACTGGGTGCTGCTGAAAATAGTATCTGGGCAGGAAGATGGTGGGAAACCTGCTGATACATCTATAGCTTATTTAATAAAATTCTAGTAACACTTCTAGGAAACATAATACACATAAACTGCAGCTAGATCCAAACAGAACAATCAAACAGAGATTTCTTATAATCTGTATATCCGTAGTAGAGACTATAGCACCAATACTCATTATTACAATAGTCAATGATGTTATACAGTATTGACTGCCAAGAGTTTCAATGCAGGTTACACAATTAATTTATTGTTCTCAAATCAGCTGGAATCAAGTGGTCTACTTGGAACCTTTATATATTACTCAACTTCTGGACAGATTTAACCTTCACTTGTGAAAATATCCAGAACAATTTGCCTGCCCTTGAGACAGTTACTGTATTATAAATGCTTTGTAACAATGTTATCATTTTCAGTCCATCTGAAAGAAATGATTTAATTGAAAACATTCACAGAACCTTTGCCACTTTTAAACATACAAATTCCAATTCAATCTTTAACATTCCTAGATGAGATTTAATAAAACCATTGCCATCTGGCCTAAGATCATATTATGGGAACTTGTACTGCAGAAATGAGCAAATCAGGTGTGGACACATAACTTTGGTAGCAATTTTCAACAATGCAGTTGGAAGTTACAGAGTTTGATTTTATTAGATACAAAATATTCATGTAGGAGATATAAAGGAGTGTTAGCAATAAACACAATAAAAGGGAAAATATTTAAAGAAAGCTTTATTTTTTTTAAAAAAATGAACTCATACATTGTCATTTGAGAAGTCATAATCAAAACAAAAGTTACTTACATTGCTGCTTTCAACAGCAAAAGTGCACTGGTTCCATGATAGCATACATTAATAAATTTACTTTATTAAAATTTACAAATACTTCAGTTACCTATAAATTTATTTTCTATAAAAAAATTGAAATTTAATAATTTAAATTCATAGTGTGCATGGTTAACAACATATTTAACTATTTTTCTGCCAAACCCTCACCAATTAGTTGAATAGTAAGAATTCCACTTTTATCTGTCTCAACCACCAATAAGCATTTGAAAATGCCTGGGGACCTTGGTTTGAATTGGACTGGTAAATTGCAGTAGTGGTGACATCTGTGAGAGAAAATGTGTAAGAATTAGATGAGCATTTAACAGACTTCAACTTATTTAGATTGAGAAAAAGCAAGTTCTGGAGCTCTATTACCAGCAGAGCATTTTCTTATCATAATAGTATATTACAGCTTGTCAGTTGGTTGTGCTACTCTGGAAACAGAAACTGTCTATATGGATTACATTCTGAGTTGTATACAAGTAGTCCTTGGGGTATGAGGCAGTTGGAACCAGGATTGCCATCACTGAACAATATGGTTGTAAAGAGTGTTGTCATGTGATTGCTAACTCTTAGCGATAACTGCACACCCAGTTGCTGTTGTAACTCCAGGACACACAAACTGTTGTGTGGGAAGCAGTGGGAGCCTGAGGTAAAGACTGTGAGGTTGCGGCGGGGGAGAGGGGGGAGGTGTAGGCTGTGCATAGGCAAAAGGAGGCTGACTAAAAAAGGGCACCATGCTACACCATAGGAATTTATTTATTTATTTATTTATTTAGGTTTTCTTATATGCCGCCCAACTCCCGAGGGACTCAGGGCGGCGTACAGCAAAGAGAAAATACAAGAACAACCAACAATAAACATTGCATTAAAATCAAATATAAAAATTAAAAATTTAATATTAAAAACCATCTAACAACCAGACATACCCGGGGGAGAGCTCAGATGGATTAGGCTCTACCCCCAGCCTGCAGGAAAAGCCATGTCTTAACAGCTTTTCGGAAGGCCAGCAGGGTGGGGATGGTTCGGGTCTCTGGAGGAAGTGGGTTCCAGAGCGCGGGGCCCGCCACAGAGAAGGCCCTCCCCCTAGGGCCCGCCAGCCGGCATTGCTTGGCTGACGGGACCTGGAGGAAGCCAACTCTGTGGGCCCTAACCGGTCGGAGGGAAGTATGAGGCAGAATGCGGTCCCGGAGATAGCCTGGTGCTAAGCCATGAAGGGCTTTAAAGATGATGATCAACACTTGAATTGGACCCGGAGACCGATGGGCAACCAATGCAGCTGGCGGAGTATAGGTGTCACGTGGGTGTACCTTGGCACACCCACCACAGCACGCGCAGCCGCATTTTGCACCAATGCTGTGGGGCCAGGGAAGGAGGCTATTATGCCACATGAAAGGAGGCCAGAGGAGCCATGCGAATACAGGAAAGATGGGGGAAGCAGGACACCTCACTGTACAAATGGAGGGAGTTTAGGGGCATGTACCGGAGTGACTTGCGACCTTCCCTGCGGGCTTCTGCATTGATTTTGTTTGTAGGTTAGACAGCAGGAGAGGCACAAATGGCAATTATATGACCACAGGGTGCTGCAACTTTCAAAAGTATGAGCTAGTTATGAAGCACCATTATTGCAGTTATAGGACCACGGGAGTGGTGCAATGGCTTGAATTTTTAGGATTAGTTGTAAGTGCCACTCATTCAATGCTGTCACAACTTAGAACTGTGACTGAACAAGTGATTTTTAAGCAAGGACTACCCCTAATTCATAATGACAACAATTTCTTCTAAAACATCAACACTATTCAAGACAACCTTACATGTCTGACAACTGAACCGTGGTGGCAGAGTGGTTAGAATGCAGTATTGCAGGCTAATTCTGCTGACTGCTGGGGGTTCGATCCTCACTAGTTCAAGGTTGACTCAGCCTTCCATCCTTCTGAGGTCAGTAAAATGAGGACCCAGATTGTTGAGGGCAATATGCTAACTCTGTAAACCGCTTAGAGAGGGCTATAAAGCACTGTGAAGCGGGATATAAGTGTAAGCGCTATTGCTAAGTAAGGGTGCCTAGGGCAATCAAATAAGCTAAAAAGAAACTGTAATGCCTAATATACAGTAGGCAATCTGTGGGTCACAAGTGGCACCAAACATATTCCCAGATTGTCCTGCCAAATTTTGGCAGCAAACTCCCATTTATCAATGCTTCAGTTCCATTTACTCTGTGATATTGTTATACACCAGGTATATTTTATTTTATTTTATTTATTTATTTATTTATTTAATTTATTGAATATATATTCATCTGCTGCTCTCAGTGGCCAAATAATTATTTTAAAAATGTGAATCTATGAATGGAAAAGGATTGCTTGCTGCTGCCGTAGACCATAGGTAACCAGTATTTTCACTCCAAAGTTTAATATACAAAAATTTAAATGCATTCACACTCACTACTGTACATATAACCAGCCCTCTGTGCTCCTCCCTCCCAGTGACTTAAGTAGGAGTATAAGGATGAAGAATGAAACAGGGATCAATTTATTTGATGGCATTTGATTACAGAATCAATAATATAAGTCATGCTAGCCAAGTGATGAAGTTAATCATCAGGAAAACTTTTGTAGGTCAGTCTTTAGTGACCAAAGCTGCAGGTTGCACACCCCCATATTATAAACAGTGATTCTCTCACTGACTAATCTATGGAAGAATATTGTGGCTCACTTTGAATCTTCTGCAGATAAAAAAAGGCTAAAACAATAAAATATTTTGTAAACTTTCATTTTTACAAGTATGTAAACTTTTCAGGTACCCATCTCTCTTATGACTCATTCTGTTGGTGCAAAATCTATTCCAGATTATTATTAATATTAAAATGTTTAACAATAAAGGAAACTAATAATGTTCTTTATTATAAAATCTAAAACCACTGGAATTTTGGAAGCAATAGCACTTAGCACTTATATACCACTTCATAGTGCTTTACAGCCCTCTCTAAGCGGTTTACAGAGTTCAGCATATTGGCCCCAACAATCTGGGTCCTCATTTTACCGACCTCAGAAGGATGGAAGGCTGAGTCAACCTTGAGCCTGGTGAGATTTGAACTGCTGAACTGCTGAACTAGCAGTAGCCTGCAGTGCTGCATTTAACCATTGCGCCACCTCGGCTCTTCAGTTAAAGCAAGCCAAAGCTACAGCAAACAAGAACCTCCAGATATATATACACCTACACACCTACACCACAGATATGTCTCAGCGTATGACTGTAACTGAATCTGCAATTATGGTCAATTATGGTTATTGCGGTTGTAAGTCAAAGCACTCATATGACTAGACTGTTATTTAATAATAATATGACCGTTATTTTTTTGGCCTTTTCACAGTAGTTGTTAAGCGAATGCTACAGTCATTAAGTGAATGCTGTAATCATTAAGCAAATCAATTCATTTGAATGGGCATTTTTAGACCAGTTTGGTCTAGTGCAGGGGTGTCAAAGTGGCGGCCTGCGGGCCAGATGCGTCACATGCAGGCCACGTCCACCCCAGCTCCGCAAGGGTAAAAATATCGCAAAATGTCACATGACAGCTATGTGACACCATGAGTTTGACACCTGTGGTTTAGTGGTTAAAGAACTAGAAAGCAAGAGACTGAGCTCAAGTCCTGCCTTAGCTACGAAAGGCAACTGGGTGACCTTGGGCCAGTCACTCACTCTCAGCCCAACTCACCTCACAAGTTGTTATTTTGGGGAAAACAGGAGGAAAAAGGTGGGTTGGATATATTAATCGCCTTCAGTTATTATAGAAATAATAAAGATGACATATGAATAAATATTGTGAATCTGGTAGATGTACATTAGTGAAGTGCCCACGGAACACGACAATTAGCCATAAAACTGACCTGCCCGGCATGCAGTCACATGATTGGGGGGCAGTGTATTCATTTATTAAGGCTGGGGATACTGTCTAACCCAGCTCAAGAACCACATAGAAAAATCCAGCCAAAATTCAGTTCTTTATTTGTTCACACCAGAATCTTGCCAGATTATCCTATATTACCCCCACCATAATGGATTTACCCTGAGAGATTATAGGAAGTGGCTATCCTAACTCTCTGTCTCTGATCCAGATATAAGTTGTGTTGTTTTTTGTCTTGTCCCTCTCCTTGGAATGTATGTTCCCTTCCTGCAAAACTGCTGCTTCAATGTAGTTCATTGTACCACCTCCCCCTCTGTAGGCACAACCATCCTATCTGCTTCATAGGCCATAAAGTAACTGTTCCATGGCCATCTTAACCTCAAACAGTCATAAAATGACCGATTGTAAAGAAATGAGTATCTGTATGCCTTCTACTGTCTTAAGAAAAAAAATACATTTTCACTCACCTCAATTTATAATGGGAATGCTTGATATAAAAAGGCTCTCCAGGGCTTCTAAAGTTGAGCTGTAATTTAATAATTGTTTAAAATATTTGAGTTATTTTATTCATTACCCAGCAAGTATATAATCCCCCATGAGACATAAATTTCAATTAAAACAGCCATATGCAGGTTCCAGGGAGAAAAAAAAATATAACAGCTAAGCTTGGCCTACAAGTTATGATACATATTTCAATATTAATATTTACATTTAATATGGTTTCCAATTTTAATAATTATTACTTTCTACTGGAATTAGCAAAAGACAATGATCCAAATAACTTTAACATGAGAACAAGTATTAAGTGTTAGGTATGTTAGTGTGAAGATTTATCAAATGCAACTTTAAACAATGCTTAGAAGTCAATATACCTGGCAGGAGGACATAGAATAATTCTTCATGCTGATTTTCAATGTAGTTGATTCGCCAACCTTAGTTGGAGGAAATGTATAGACATCTTCTTGGGCATATACCCCTTTCCTGGTTTAAAAAAAAAGAAAAAAATGCTACTAAAAATAATCCTCTGTTTTAATTAGTATTTGTAATTGGGAAGTTACTTAAAGCTACAAAATGTCTTTTATATGACCAATCCATGTCACTGTTTTAGTCTTAAGAAACATCTGAATTATTTTTCATGCTCGCAAAATAAAACTGCATTTCCCCCCATATTTAGTTGAGTAAAGAGTATTTAGATGTAGACTACTTCATAGTTTTTAATCTCGTGTTTGTTAAGGGTTCTGAATGTAAAATATTTTTGTTTCTCATAAGAAGATTGTTCTTTGTTCGGGTAAATTTATTCCCTGGGGGGAAAAAATCAGTTTGGGATTACACTTAATAAGCTTTGATTTTTATAGAAGCATGACTGAAAAGCACCATTTATATTTTAACATCATGCTAAGCCGTATTTAACCATGGTTTGTAAAATAACCATGTAGTAGCTTGGCTTGTACATGTTATACCATAAATCAGGATTCATGAATCAAAGTAGTAATAGCAATATAGCAATAGCACTTTTCTTATATACCGCTTCATAGTGCTTTACAGCACTCTCTAAGCGGTTTACAGAGTTCAGCATATTGCCCCCAACAATCTGGGTCCTCATTTTACCGACCTCGGAAGGATGGAAGGCTGAGTCAACCTTGAGCCTAGTGAGATTTGAACAGCTGAACTGTTGAACTAGCAGTCAGCCTGCAATGGCTGCATTTAACCACTGCACCACTTCAGCTCTAGTAGATCACACATCATACTAAAAATCAAATCCTTGTACAAGGCAAATCTATGGCCTTGATTTTATTACATAGCAGTTTGTAGATCTCATAAAATACTACTAAATAGAATGTATATTTAAAACATTGAGAATTTACTTTCTTGGGGAGGCGTGGCCAACGTCTCGGCGCCACAACGTTTCCCTCGGAATCTCTGTGGGAAACGCCAAATTTCCAGCCGTGTGGGTACCTGGATCCATTGGAACCAGACCGGAACCACCCTGGGGGTGGTGGTGAAGAGAGGCACAGGTCGGTGGTCCGGGGGGATTTGCAAACCCCCCAGAAAGCCGGCACCAGCCTCTCAACCGGCAGCTGCGAAAAGGCGACTTAGTTGTCATTAGCTGAGACAGCCACAACGAAACAATTGGAGAAGAGATTGTGGCTTGCCTGGGTGAGAAGATCTAAGCGTTTGAGCAGGAGCGGAGTGGAAGTAAAGTGTTGGAGTTGGGTGAGTGACTGGCCAATTTAAAGAGAAAAGAAGGTTTAAAAAGAGATAGTAAAAGTTATCCCAGAACGGAAACCAGCGGCTATCTAGCAACTGGGAATACCATAGAGTTGAATAAATGAAGATTAAAGTCCAAGAAGACTGTTGATATATTTGCAATTGGACTTGGTGAAAATTAGAGAAATTTGAAAAAGAATAATGGATTTGGAAAAAATATTTTTTATGTGACTTTAAAGCATTTTTGGAGATTTTTGTAAAATAACTGGCTTGTTATATAGGAAAACCGGCAACGCCATCTGCTGGCTAAAAGAAAACATTGCAACAGTTTGTGGAAAGACAGAATTTGTTGACAGCTGGAGACTGACCTTGCATACAGATAACTTAGAACTTGAAAGGAGTGTGTGTTGTGCTATGGAGTTTGATTTTGACTTGTTTTGGTGACAGAAGATAACAGGATTCTGAACTGGAATGGAATAGACTAAAATTGGAGATCAGAACACTGAAATATAAAGAGACTATATGGATTTAAGCCTCAACTAAAAAAATAAAGCTTTTAATAACTGTAAATTTGATAATATGGAGGTGTGTATGTATGAAGATTTAACTGGGATGTTAAAATACATTCATAAAGACATAAAAACTTATCTTTTGGAAATTAGCGGTGATAAAAAAACAGAAACGAAGTTGGAACATAACACTCAGAAGGTACAATGTTGGAAGATGAAAATGAAGAACAAGGAGATTATATTGAAGAAAAAGGGACTAAAAATAAAAAGCAGATTGATGATTACACTGGGATTTACAGTGATAAGAAAAGAGTAGACAGAGGGGAGTATGGGTTTCAGAAGAATCAATCAAAAAATAAGGGGGGGCAATAGGGAGAAGAGATTAGGAGGAATTGAGAGTAGATTTAAGCAAATAATAAACTCAAAAGGAAGAAAGGGAATCTGGGAAAAAAAGTTACTTGTATAAAAATAGAAGAAAGAAAAAGAAGAAAAGAGAAGGGGAGGAAAGGAAAAACCCACAAGAAGTGGAATTTCTGAGAGACCAAAAAAGAATGGATGATGAGGGGAAGGTTAATGGAAAGGAAGAGGGGTAATAAGATATATGGAAATAGATTTATTGGTATTAAGGTTATTAACTGTGTATAATTAATTATGGTATAAGGTTTTATATAAGAATAGAATATAATGGAATATATTATGGAAACTGAATTAAATTTTGATGATGACTTAAAAGGGAAGAACTTGGGGGGGAAGAAGGGAAATAAGTTACACTATAGTAGGTGCAAATGTTGGAATATTATAAAATTTGTGTAATTACTATTTCAAAAGGGTTTTTATATAGGACTTGTAATGGAAAGGAAGAGGGATAAGATGACATATATTAATAGATTAATTGTATCAATATTATTAATTGTGTATAATTAATCATGATACAAGGTTTTTATATAAGATTGGTATATGATGATATATATTACAAAAAGTGAAAATTAAATTTTGATGATGAATTTAGAAAGGAGGAAGGGAATTAAATTACAGTATAGTAGATGAAATTGTTGGAATGTTATAAAATTTGTATAACTATTACCTTAAAAAGTTTTAATATAAGATTTGTATAATTTTTAAATTTGATTTAATGTTGAGAGAATTTTGATAATTAGTGGGTTGCTGTATATTGGGAAGTTGGTAATGTTATGAGCCAATAGATGGATGTGTAGCAGTAAGGTTAGATTTTGTTTAAATATTGAGGATGTTTTAAAATAAGAAAAATTGAGTAATAAAGGTGAGAGGAGGATTGAAAAGGTAAAAGAGATTAGAAATTTAGGGCATTTAGAGATGATTGAATAAAAATAAAATAAGTAAAGATAAAAATTAAGGAAAAGGAGAAGCATGGCCCAAAACTAAAAATACAAAAAGGATGGAGTTGAAAGGTAAGTACCGGTATGAAATGAGGTATAAGAGAAAATGAATATGCATGAAAGATAAGCAATAGTGATTAATCGGAAGAAAATGGGAAGTTAAAAGTAGTAGATGCAGGCAACAAAAATAGGTAGTAAAGGAGGTAGTATTATGATAGTAGTAATATGCCTAGAAATAAATATATGTATAAAAATGGGAAAAAATATGAGTAGCACAGATTATTAAATGAAGTTAGGGATTTCAGTTACCTGTCTGTTAACCATAAAATGAATTATAATTAGATTTACTCAGGGAAGGGAAAGAGGGCGGAAGAGGAAGTAGAGAAGGAAGGAGAGAGGAAGAGGAGGGAAGTAGGAGAGAGGGAGAGAAGGAAAAAGAAGGTAGAGGGAAGAGAGGGAGATAGAGGGAGGGAGTATTATGAAAAACTGGGGAAAAACAGACAGGTGATAAAAGTACAAAAGGTGCAAAATTAGGATGCTTGTTTATGGTTTATTGGATAGAAATGTATAACTATATATATATATATTGATATGATTTATGGTATATGTATGGATGTTTATTTGATGGTGAAAAAATAAATTTTAAAAAAACCCAGAGAATTTACTTTCTTTAGAAAGAGTGAATATGCAGAAATGTATTTTATAAATCATCCAACTTACATACCATATGTTGTGATCAAATATATTGAGGTATTCTCTTCTTTGTGATACATCTCGAATATTGATTTTTACCAATGATGATGTGGATACTTTGTTTTTTAACTGTTTACTGCTTAGGATACTCTGTTACAATATATAAATTACAAAACATAATTAATTAGAGAAGTGCTATGCTTTTTTACCCATTAATTATGCAGAAACCGAATCAAGCAACTAATTTTATTCTACAGAAATTAAGTAAACCAGAACTACTTCTTAAAGCTGATACTTTCATACTAAGGTTAGTATCATTATAGGTACTTGCTAGAGTGTAGGAAAAGATGTAAGAGGGAAGTGCTAGTATTTTATCAAATGCTGGTATTTTACGAAGTATATAACATAAGATTTCACAAAAATATTCTATTGAAATAGTTCATTTTAAGGCTTTAATCAGAAAGCAATTAGACATAAACACACAAATTGTTTACCATAGGGGTGGTTTTTTCTTCTTCCATTCTATGTAAAAGGAATGTTATAATTATGACTCTAATTCAAACAAAAAATAACTACATCATTCATATTCTTACCATTCCACAAAACTGAAGTCTATATTTGTCTGTCAAATGAGGCTCATGCAATGGGTGACACTCAAGATCCCAAAACTGAGAATAGTGCCCTTTGTCTCTAGGTAGAAACAACACTATAATCTATCAAAAAAATTAGAAAATCATGAATGTATGACTATTTGACCAAACTTGATTGAATTAATAGAATGAACTATATTTGAACATTATGACATGATTTTATTTAAAATATATATATATATATATAACAAATAAATAATGCCTGGAGCATATAGCTAAAATTGGAGCAAAAGTAATTTAATGTTAAGAGTTTATCTTGCCTTTCCTTTTTAGGGTCTCAAAGGAAATTTAACATTTCCTTCACTCTTCCTGACAACAACTCTATATGGTAGTTTGGGCTGAGAGACAATGAATTCCTCAGTAACTTTCTGTGGCTGAGGGTGGACTTCAGACTTCAGCTAGGAATTTTTTCCGCAGCCATTTGGGAGTATAAAAGCTATATCTGTTGTTCTTTACTATCACCTAGTGGTCACTATGAAAAATACACAGAAATTGTTAGGTTGGGATGGCGGTGGGAGGGGGAGATGAAACGAATTGTAGGTAATAGAGATAGCAACAGCCTAATTTCCCAGAAGGAGCTGTCCTACTGCCTTGTCTTATGCCTCTGACCTGTTCCACTTCCTTCCTTATAAATTTGTGTAGAAAACACTCTTCACTGTTTGAATCAAGAAAAGGAAAATATGCCATGGAGAAAAAGGAACGTATTTTTTCCAAGGACTTTAAAATATCACTATCCTTTGAAAACAACAGAATGAAAATGAACTTTTGATAAACTTTTGAAAATAAACGAACCAAAAATCTTGTATTTTAGGCATGTATTTCACCATTCTTTTCTGCTCAACTGCCAGAATTGCCACAATATATGGTAAAGGTAACGAAGTTAAAATTAATGTTGCTAATAATGGATGACAGATGACCCTTAAGGCAAAGAGCATCTATTGGAAACACCTTAAACTAAGCACATCTTGTCCAGGGTTTCCACATCAGCTGCAGAGCTTAATCATGTCAACTTAAAGACATAGTTGCTTTAAGGTTTGTACCTAATCTTAATTCCTGTTTGTACCTAATCACACTTTGGCCTTGAAAGTCTGGCTCTCTATAGCCCCTGGTAACATGATTCACACAGAATGTGAAGGTAAAAGGCAAGAAAAGTATCTTTCCTGAATGCACAAAGGGTAAAGATAATGGAATAGCAACTACTTCAGAATAATTAGAAATTATTCCAACACAAAGCATTCATTTTGTGCAATGTACTCAAAGAACAATGCTTTCGTATAAAGGTAAAGGTTTCCCCTGTCCAGTCATTTCTGACACTAGGAGACGGTGCTCATGTCCGTTTCTTAGCCGAGGAAGTAACAGGAGCTCACCTCTTCGGAAGGCACTTGGGTCTTGAACCTGGGCTGACAAATTCATATATTTAGGACTAAGTAATAAAATCTTACTGATATGCTTGATTTATTTTCAAAATAGAAGTTTCCACAACAACCTGTCTTGAGGAACAGTTTTATCTATTATAACCTAGGAGTTTGGGACATCTTCTCTTCCTTTAAAGTAAAATCAGCTAAAAATGCAATGAATTACTAAGAACATGATCAAATAGTGACTTACTTTTTCTTTTCCACAAATTTCAAGAGTACCTGAAAGATAGGAACATTGGAAAGCAGCATATGTAGCTCTGTAAACATCTCCACTTTCATCAACATCCTAAAATTCAACAATTATTAATCAAAACTATTAGTTATATAAAGCAGTGTTTAAATAATCTTTAATTACATTACTTTTGATTGACTAGAGATAATGAGTTTCAGTAATATACTGTATTTTTTGGACTATAAGATGCACCGGACTATATGATACACCTAAATTTACAGGAGGAAAACAAGAAAAAAATAGTTTTTGGCCTCCGCGCATCACATTTTCGCCCTCCCTGGCCCCAAGAAGCACTCTGCAGTGCTCCACATGGTCAGTTTTTGCAAAAAACAGGTCCGTTTTTGAGCTCCCAAGCCCTCCGCGCATCACTTTTTTGCCCTCCCAGAAGCACTGCAGTGCTCCGCACGGCTCGTTTTTGCCAAAAACGGGCCAGTTTTTGGCTTCCCAAGCCCTCCGTGTGTTGCGTTTTCCCCCTACCCAGCCCCCAGAAGCACTGTGCAGGTAAAAAATGGACATGTTTTTGGCGAAAACGGGCCGTGCGGAGCACCGCAAAGTGGTTCTGGGGGCCAGAGAGGGCGAAAACATGACGCGCAGAGGGTTCGGGAGCCCAAAAACGCCCGTATTCGGTCTATAAGACGCACCTAAATTTTCACCCACTTTTAGGGGATTAAAAAGGTGTGTCTTATACTCTGAAAAATACGGTATTGCGTTCATGTTGTAACCATTATGTGAAAATTGTTTTTCTTGTTTATCAATACTGTTATTATGAAACACTTAAAATTATTTCAAGTTTTCACTAAAAGTACATCTATCATTTCTTGATTCAACAAATGAATTTCATATAACAATATATGTGAACAAACTAAGGCTGATGGTTTTAAGCCTGATAGATACTGCCCTTAATTAGCACATTTTCAAAAGCATTAAATCTATATGTTTGTCTGTTTGTAACCTTCAACAGGGTGAAACAGTCATAGGGCAACAATTTTTTAATCAAAGTACCTGAAATGAGCTATTTTAAAGAATGCATCCAAAATCCAGGACCCACTACTCCCATAGGAATGAAATCTCAAGGATTGTGTTGGCAAAATAGTAGCTGTGCAGCTGTGCCACACTACCGCAGTTCGGTGATATGATTTCCGACACTCCATGCCAGCTTCCCACAAGCAAAATCAAGGGGGAAACTGCCTGGAAGTCAGAACTCACTCCTTCTGCCAATGCTTTTCTGTCCACCCATGGCCAATCTGCTTATCAGTTAATAAAATATCTCTGAAAAAATGACACGGTGGGTCGTGGGTTGTCTAGTGAATTCTGAAGTGTTTTCTTAAAATAAAAATCAGGTTTTTATTAAACAGAGCTTTACAAAACATTCTACCCACACCTGCTCTTCTGGTTATATAACCGATTTCTACATATGGTATTTAACAAACTTTTCTTGTATGTAAGAAAATACTTTATTAAAGCAATCAAGATTGAAATATGAAATTGTTTTCTGCAATAATATGAAATATAATATTTAATACAAATTATTTCACTTTCTGATTTGATTCAAACTTTTAAAACAGCAGTATGTAAGTTAGCAATAGCTGTAATTACAGTAGTTCATATGTCCTGGTTAACTAGTTTTTTAATTGAAGAATGAAAAGCATGTTAACCTACATGGTGTTTTGAATAAACCATGTTTAATAAATAGTTGCAGAGAATGGCTGCAAAGACCGGTAAAAACACAAAACAAATTGCTTAAATGAACAGATTACTTCTTTACTAGAACTTATGTAGAAATGTTTCTTCTAGAAAATTTTCTTGTCCCAATCTTTGAAAACCAGATATTTTTTTTACTAACCTTGACATACGGTGGTGCAAAAGAAGTCAAAAACCACTTCACATTTTCATCTCCATTATTTTCAATCTCTAGGTATTTTTCTGTAAAATAAAATGGCCAAACAATAAAATGGTAATGGTAAATTTCACAGCAGTCCACAGATACAAGCAGTTTGTTGAAAATCTAAGCTGCTTATTTGGTCAGGAGTGATAATAAGTTGTAACTATAGTATTGTTGCTTTCCTACAGAAGACCAATGTTATACAAATATTCTCTTCTTACTCCAGCATTTTCTGAAGGCTGAATCTGAAGAGTCACACAGCAGTTCATGCAAGTAGTCCTCAGTTTATGATCACAATGAGATTGGAATTTCCATTGTTAAGTCGGTACAGTCATAAAGTGAGAAATCACGTGACCACAATGACTTATAAGGGCAATCCCAGCATTCAGCATTGCGGTTGTTAACCAAGAATTGCAGGTCATTAAGTGACTATCCATCCCATCCCAAGCCAAGCCATTCCAGGTTTGGTTCTTCCCAGCCTTGAACCTCAGTAAGCTAAGGGACTGTCTTCAACTATCTCCCCCCACCTCCCTCCTATCTCTGCCTTTTGAGCCATCCTGCACCCTGCCTTGAGGGACGGCAAGAAACCTCAGGCTTGCATGATTCTGGGCCTGCTTTCTACATCCCTATAAAAAAGAGACAGCAAAGACAGTGAAAAGATTCTGCAATGCTAGAATTGAGCTTATTTTTTGTTTTTATTCTCTCTCTCTGTCTGTCTGTCTGTCTGTCTCTCTCTTAGCACTAAAAACAAGTGCCCCAAGGATACCAATATATCTAAGTTAGAATTTACCTGAGTGTTCACCAGATTTTGTCTCAGGAAAAAATATGGTCCGATTTTTTACTTCAAGTTTGGTCAGCTGTTTTTTCTGGCATGGTTGTATGTGAGTAACAGCTAGTTCAGACTGTTGTTGATGAGCACCCATTTTAGCAGTTGGTGAGCACTTTTCAGATGACTTCTCAGTGATATTTTCCCGAATTTGAACCTTAACAAGCTATACATAATAGAAAGACATAAAATTCATACCTTTTTCTATGATTTGTCTCAAGTTAACATATGGATACCTATTTAGAACTGCTATATACCCTAACATATTAGGGAATTAATTACTACAATTCAACTGAAATGTGAAAATAATAAATGTAACCAGCTAACTATCAATCCTACCAATAGCTTAATAGAAAACTTTAATTTAAATCTTTTAAAAGTATTTGTTGCACAACAGTGGCATTTACAACATCATTTGTAGAGCCTTCTTGCAAGTTTTCAGGAGGGCATAGTAAAATATCTTGATTCAGATGCTATTGAAAATGTTTCTTTAAAAAAAATGATTGTGTGGTTTTGTTCTATTTTTTAAATTAAGAATTATTAAAAGTATGAGATTACTGAATACTTTCCCCTATTAATGAGTCTATAGATATGATTTAAAACTATATATTTTATTAAATATATATTTTATTTATATTATTATTGTTTTGTGGAAAGTAATAGGCATTAATATTTGTTCAAGAAAGGAAGGATACTTTCTTAAATGGATCACTTAGATCCACTTCTATTTTCCATTCTCCATTTTTCCTGATAAGGAGTTCTTACTGGGGAGATGGACCAGTTTGACATTATGGTAATTTAAGCTTTGCTAGAAAACTAGACACTGTTAAAAAGAGAGTAGTCTCAAATCTATGATGGCAAGTCAGAAGAAGTCTGGTAGCATATTTTCCAACTAACAAGTTTTATTAAAAGATGTAAACTTTTGTGTGCTCTTGCTCACTTTGTCAATTGCTAGTATCTCAGGAATGCTGACATCAAAATAATAATTTTGATTAGTTTTTTTTTAATTTACTTGTAAAACCAAGTAAAACCAAGTAACCAAATCTGATATTTTTTTATTTCGGTGATTACATATTTGGACCGATTAATATTTTTTATTTTAAAAGATACTTTTTACCAGATAATTATAAAAGGTGGTTTTAATCAATTTTTTTTAATGGATCGTGATACTATTTCAAGTATGTTTATATTACATTGGAGCACGTTTTAAATCTATATGATAACATTTGAATCCATTACTAAAGTTTATATTTTTCTTCAATCTCTTACAAGAGTTGCTCCTGATCTCAATCCTTAATTGATTAATTAGATCATAGTAATATAAGTTCTATTGTTATATCTAGTCAAGCTCCCATAACATTGTTTTTGGTAAGTCTGTTTTATTAGTTCAAAATGGTTTTAAAATGTGCAATTATTAGAAGATTTATAAATAATTTAAAATATACTTTTAACAAGCAGCTAATTTAATTACTGTTTCAGATATTTTTAAGAATTATATATGGGTTGGATTATCACACGTGCTTTATACAGCAAGAAAAAAAATTAATCTCAACCAAATAAACTGGAAAAATAACTTATACTTTGGAATTACTAATTTTATCTCTGTCTTGTATGTTGAATGTTCCTTAAATGCTATAAATCAGAACTATTGGACATAAGGATAAAAAAAAGATAAATCATTAGCTTCTACATAGAAGAGCAAGAGAAACAGTTTCCCCCCCCCTAAAGTTATAGGTTCTTAATTGTACAAATAGAACTTAATCAACAATCTTTCCAACAATTATACTTGATCAAGTATAATGGCTGATTATACAACCAAGTAGACTTGATTCATTGGTTTCAAATGAGCAAGTGAATTTTTTTTAAAAAAACAATAAATCTAAAAATTTTGCAAGATCAAAATGATTTGGCTATACTGCTATTATTACAAGAGTTAAACCATGCAAACAAGGAATTCCTGTGATTCAGATGAATTTTTTTGTCAGATGACATAATGTATGTGAGTTTCTGGCTCCTGTTCTAATTGAGATATAGCTGAAATTTTCATAAATAAATTTTTCTCTGTTAGTTTTATGGGAGCTATAAAAAAATAATACTAAGCTAGGTAAAGACGCAAAGATTACAAGATATGATTAAATGTTTTTGTAAAATATACAGCTAGCTCTTGCTTAGCAACCACAATCGGGACTGGCAACTCCATTGCTAATGCCACAGTCACTAAATGTAAAATCACATGACCACAGTGGCTTTACATCATTTCTCCATTGGTCATTAAATAGCTAGTCCCATAGTTTTCGGAGTATAAGACACTCCGGAGTATAAGACGCACATTAGTTTTGGGGGAGGAAAACAAGAAAAAAAAATTCTGCCTCTGCCTACCAGCATCCATAGGTATTCATCTGGCTAGCGTCCTTGCAGCAAACAGCAAACAGCCTAGTCAGCTTCAGCACATTATCGCAGCCTGATTCAGCATGAGCAGCTAATTGGCGTTTGGATCGGCCTCCCAGAATACCGCCAATCAGCTGTTCCAGGCTGTGGGGATCACCACAGCCCATCGCCGCCTCCGCACATCGCGTTTTAGACCCGTACCAAACTGCCGTGATCACCACAGCACATCACCGCCGATCACCACCTCCACGCGTTGCATTTCGGCCTCCGCGTGTCATGTTTTCGGCCTCCGCACGCCCCCTATTTGGCCTCTGCGCGTCACATTTTTGGCCCGTTCCAGGCAGCGGGGATAGCCGCTGCCACGGCCGATCGCCACCTGGAACCGGCCAAAAATGCGATGCGCGGAGGCCAAAAATGCGATACGCAGAGGCGGTGATGTGCTGTGGCGATCCACGCAGCGTGGAACAGGTCTAAAATGGGGCGTGCAGAGGCCGAAAACGCGACACGCGGAGGCAAAAAACGAGCTAAGGATGGGGGGCGGTGGGTGGGTGGGGCTTCGGCAGCATTTGCTGTATAAGATACATAGACATTTCCACCCAATTTTAGGGGGGGAGTGCGTCTTATACTCTGAAAAATACGGTAATTAAGTGAAACATCACATGACTACAACATATGACTTTATTTCCACATTCGCCATTAAATCTGCTTATAGCAAAACGGTTGGAAAACATGCAAATTGCGACCACGTGACCACAGGATGCCGTGTATATGTGTGTTGGTTATGAAGTGCCTGAATGGTGTTTACATGACCATAGGATGCTGCAAGTGTAATAAATGTAAAGTTTGGTCACAAAGCTATCTGTTTTACACCATTGTAACTTAAAATGGTCACTAAGCAAAGCAGTCACTAAGCAAGAACTACTTGTAAATACTACAAGTTTGATTCCAGTTTTTATTAGCTGAATTAAAATGTGAATGATATCTTTTGTCTTATCTTATATATCACCTGGTTTTGGAGACAATACCTTATTTGTCAGGCAATCAATTAATATTTTGAGTATAAAGGGGCAATGTAGAACAAAGATTATTGATATGAAGAGCATGTCTTGTTGATACCAATGAAGATTTTCATTTAAATTTGCATGTATTATGTAACTATTTAGAATAGTCTCAATAAATTTTAAATTTGGAAAACATGCTCACCATCTTTCAGATTATCATTGTTATTCCTATAGTGTTGCCATATTCACTGGAATAAAGTTCAATAAACTGATGAGATTGATGGGGTTTGATAATCAATAATTCTCATGTTGGAATAAATCAAAAGTGCCTGAGTACGTATTTACTTATTTTTTCCCACTAACAAGTACAAAGCTCTAGGGATAGCCTTCCAGAGTTCAAATATTCATATCTGTTATTCCATTGTAATTTTCTTTGCAGTCCCTTCCCATATTTTTAAGAAAATATGCTTACAATATTAAAACTAGGTATGATATCATGAGTAATGCTTTATTTTAGAACTTTGGCATATTTTTGAAGCACTTACTTTTTGTCCACCATCACAAAGTATGTATATAAGGCCACTCCATGGAAATATTGATTTATTATCTGCGAGTGATGGATTTGGACTCACATGAATTGAAATATTGCTCCTAGAAAATGAATTTAATACTTAGTTTTGAACTTTAGTGAAATGAGAAAATTTGATGCAAGAAATTATAATATTTTGAGATTTGTATAGAAGAATCATAAACTTCACTGTGGTTAAGGAATAATGAAAAAGTTCATATACTGATGGATCATTTAGCAAAACATCCATAAAGCACTAGAACACCACATATTTATTTTATCACATATAAAAATAGCTCAAAATATCCATAAATTGTGTTTCACATAACCTGCAGTATGGAAATTTTTCACTATATATTGTATATACGCAAGAGACATATGAACAGCAGAAAGGTTATTAACTTTTTAGTGTTAGTTTGTAATGATTCTACTGCTTTCAAATTATCAAAATGTTGTCACATTCTATAAGACACACAAAAAACATTCTTTCTATAGCACAGTTGTGTTCTCTTGAGTGTTAGGAAATACACCTCAAAGTTGGAGGAATAGGACAAAAACAAAATTTGCAATTAAAATGCAATTAAAGTTAATAATTAAAATGCAATTAAATTATTAAAGTTAATTAAACAATTAATTTACTCCATACAGATTCAGTTTGTAACTCATCAAGAATTACAGTCAAATGACATTAGGAGCCACACTTATGGCCATATAAAAATTCTTATAACAAAATGAAATTCATTAGTATAATTCTATGCATATATTCCAAATTCAATGACACTTTTAGGTAAATGAATACAGAATCAAAAGGCATTATCTGTCTGTTCTCATTAAATATTCAGAAACAACAGAAGTACCTACCCTGGCTCAATAGTTCCATGTTGAGGAGTTACTGTAAGACAATGAGCAGGCCATGATAATTCAAATTTCAATGATCGGTTTGAGTTATTCGTTATTTGTGTATATTTAGTAACTGTTGCACCACCTTTTGAAATAAGAATTGCATGAGTTTTCAGATATCTTCTACAAATATTTGAATTATAAACATTTTCTATACTTACTGTTAACTTAAACTTGTAAATTTTGACAAAAATGATATCCATTTTTTCTGAATTGGTAACAGATTATTCAAGATGGAGAATTATCACATTCCAAGGTCCCATTATATTGTATGATTAATAATTTTCATATAAAAATAAGACTAAATCAACAGGGAAAAGGTCACAACAATATTTTTATTAAGTACTAAAACTTGTTAAATTACTCACTTTGAAAAGGAGCTGTGAGAATCAGGAATTCTGGTTGAAGAATCCAAGTTTCATGAGAAACAAGGGTATTTTCATTTAGGCCATCATTTTTTGAAGATAGGCCACAGCCATGAGGTCCTTTAACGGGTAGTACATCCAGAGTCATAGCAGATTTCTCAGGAAAACCAGGTCTTTAAATAGTTAAAAATTAGTTAATCACTAGCTATTAGGTGAATAAAGAGGGGAAAATGTAACTGAAAGACAATCACCAAGTTTTATGACTGTTACAGAATCCACTAGGGTCATAAGCCGAGGACTATCTGCAAAATATTTGGGCTAAATGTAAGAGAGCCCAATATCAACGAGCTTGTAATGGAGGCTAAAGGGTAAAGTGCCTTGCCTTTTTTATGTGTATTTATTATGTCTGTTTGTATTTAGATTTTTCCTCGTTCTTAACATTGTGTATAGTGAGCCATCCAGAGTTATTTTCTTTAGACAGCCACATAAATGTCAAAGAAAAAAAGACAGGTCCTCCCCTTCCTTGAAACCCCGTATGCTTCCTTTTCCCCTCCCTTCAAATTTCTCAACTTCACACATTTTCCAAAAGAGAAACCAAGAAATATTGACGTTTTCCAGCTCCGAGGTGAAGTTTTTCAAAACAGTTCTAGAACCATAATCTGTTCTTTCCCTGGAATTCCTGAGAAAGGGACTTTAGAACCATATCCATGATATAGTGCCGTGATGGCAAACCTGTGGCATGCGTGGCACAGGTGGCACGCAGAGCCATATCTGAGGGCACGCAGGATGTTGCCCTATGTCAGCTCCAGCACGCATGTGAGTGCTGGCCACCTGATTTTCAGCCTTCTGGAGGGCAGGGGGGAGGCCGTTTTCGCCCTCCCCAGGCTTCAGGAAAGCCTCCGGAGCCTGTGGACGGTGAAAAACGGACCCAACGGGCCTACCAGAAGTTCAAAAACGAACTTCCGTTAGGCCGTTTTTCGCCCTCCTGAAGCCTGGGGAGGGTGAAAAACGGCCCAACAGGCCTACCAGAAGTCCAGAAGCTTCAGTGAGGCCTGCACGCATGCGCGGGAGGGGGCAGTGCGGGGGGGTTGTGCACGCATGCGAGGGGGGAGGAGGGCATTGCATTATGGGTGTTTTGGCACCTGAGCAAAAAAAGGTTTGCCATTACTGATATAGTGTCATGTGAAAGTAATTTTACTCTTTATTCTTGGGCTACATTTTCTAAACTTTATAATTTTGTTCTAAACAAAATAGAACAAAGAGAAAAGATATCAGAAATACATGAGTTAAAAATACATTTCATTCAGATATACAGTGTTAAAATTTACTGGTGCATGTTAATTGGCCACTAAGATCTATTTTTATTTTATATGTAATTCCCTTATTTAATAAGGAACTGTTCATTAAAAATTTAAAGATTTAATTTGTATTTCATTAGCAATTTAAAGCATTCTTTTTTAAGAAGTAAATAAGCCATTACCTCTCCAATGCCACTTGTACTGAAGATGGCCTAGTATCAGATACGGTGCTAGCAGAATCATTAACAACAGAGAGTGTAATCTTTCGCATGTTTGTCAAAAAATACTGGAGATCATTTAGATGTTGTGGAAGGTCATATACTAGAAAATAATTAATTAGACAAATTGAATTAATGAAAGAAAAGCTCCACCATTCCAATATTATAGTTTTGCAACCCATTAATAATCTTTATAGTTTCATCATATGTGGAATGTGTTCTCAAATAATTTCACAGAGAAGTTCAATGGTAATGAAAACAATAACAAATGGATTCTACATACAGGGTTGCAGGAATCTTCTATTTGCTATTGACTTTTTGGAGAGGGATTGGATAATTAGAACAGATTTTTCTTAAAATTTTGTCCAAGTAATGACAATGGAAAAACCAGCTAGTGCCATTAAATATCTATAACAATTCTCAAAATAACTGGCTCTACTGTACATGGTAAGTGAAGTAGACATACAGCAATGTGGTATGATGTGTTAAAGTATTGGAGCAACCAGAAGACCCAGGTTTGACTTCAGTCACAGAATCTCAATGAGTGACTATAAAGGAATTAAGGGCTAACCTCAGAGAAGGAAGGAAGGAACCACTGAAAGATTTGTAGAACAGATTACACAGTCCTAAAATAAAGCAAGTATGAGAGACAAAACTCAAAATAACTCAATTTTAGTACAAGATGAATCAAGAAGAATCAGGCTTTCAGATTCGGTTCCTTTATGGCAATAAAGTGGGATAGCCCTTTCATATTTGTTACTTGACTTGGCCTGCCTTGAAGGGCTGAAAGTGGCTTTGGTCCAGCCAGTCTCTCTCAGCCAAACCTACAGTACCTCACAGAAGGGTTATCGGGGAGGGGGGTATATGTTTAGTTCTAAGCTTAATATTTGCATAGCAAATAAAAATACTAATACATATCAAAAGAAAAAATATTAATAACCTTCTTAGTGCTACCTAGGAATTATAATTTAAGAAAAAACTTTTGGCGAAGGTCAGAAATTAATTTCAGAAATAGGTGAAAAAAAGCAAATTAGTAAAAATGTCTGATTGACAATTCATTCAATCAAATGCCAAGGATATGCAGTGTGTGTCGAAAGCCCAATGAATGGGAATCATAGCTGGTGTCTACAGAATCATGACAGAGGGAGTGAGAAGGATATAATCACCCTGGAGGAAGTAGAAGTAGAATCAATGTCAATAGAATCTGATCTCTGCATCTGCATTGGTTTTATAATACAATGGTATTTAGAAAGTGAGAGAGGAACGCAAAGAAAGCAATACATTTTAAGTATATGCATATAATATAAATTACATAGAATTTCAGAATACCTTCTTCCACCAGCTCTTCTCCGAGAAATTCTTCATCAAATTTAATATTTACCACCGGATTATCAGGAGAAAGTATCTTTTGCAATTGTTCACGTTTATGTTGTATTGTTCTAAGTAGAAAATTTTAATATGATTTTAAAGATAACATTAGTTTCATTAAGTAGTTGATAAAAGAAAAATATTATATAAAAATAGTGGTTCCAGTTGTACTGGTTTAAAAGCAGCATATCCAAGAGTACTAACAAGCTACTGCTGAGCTACTCATTGTCATATATATAATCACAATATAACAATGGATGAAATTTAAAATCAATGTAATTTTGATTCTATAAGGAAAAAGACATTATCCAATATTTTAAGCATTCATGGCTAACCTAAGAATCTTACTGACAATTATTTGCTTTAGATGCCTTCCATGGAATAAAACACTCTATTTGTTCCTTCATCCATCTACAAAGAATTCTGAGCAGCAATAATTTCACTTTGTAGTGGTTCCTGAAGAGAATAATCTATCCTGAGTCCTCTGCATGATGATGGGACTCAGGAAGTAAAGATTTTAGACTAATAAACTAATAAAACCCATAAACCAAAGTTAATATTCTTTTTGGTCTGTTAAAGAGATTCATAATAATAACCTGCCATTAGAATACATTTTTAAAAATCATGATCTGACAGGCCTCCAATATGCATGAATCATAAAAAAAATCAGAATCTTTCAGATTATCAAATACAGTTCTGAAAAATGCAGGTGGGACACATTCAATTGGAATCACATTAGCCTTGGCAGGGGTGGCCAAACTATGGCTCTTTGAGGACCTGTGGACTTCAACTCCCAGAATTCCTGAGCCAGCCATGCATGCATGGCTAGCTCAGGAATTCTGGGAGTTGAAGTCCACAGGTCCTCAAAGAGCCATAGTTTGGCCACCCCGGGCTAGAGGCTTTCCACTGGAGCCATCTGCAGTATAAAACAGTTTCCAACTAAATTTCAGATTAAGATTGTAAACACATGAAATAATGTATTTGGGATGCTGTGATTCACTGTTCAACAATTTAACAATTATCAGCACTGTCAAGACAAACCTCAAAACTCTTACATTAATGAATACTTTATAAATCTACCTGGTCCTTGTTAAAATTGCCCTTTGATGTGAATAGTACAATTCACATTGTACTATGGCATTTGATTAGGATTCTTAGTACCATAAAGAAAAAATGAAGCTAACTGAAAGGCAATATTAAAAGTCCTCTGAATCTAGTACATTGAACTATTAAATCTTATATAATATAGATTAAAAGTTGCATAAATGCAAATTATTTCAGTATATGGAATTCATTTCCTGATATTTGAATTTACTCCCTTCTTTTGAACCAATTATCTTAGACTGTGAACAGAATGACTGGTAGGGGAATAGCTATGAGTTTTTAAAGCTAATTTGGCTTTCAAAAAAACAGATCTTACCTGTAACATTGTTGTCTCAAAATTTCATCACCATAAAACAAGCAAATTGTAGACAACACTGATGATATCTTGATTTCTTCAGAGGGAATATATGTAATTGCAATTCTCTGAGAGAGACAGTTATTGTATTAAATTTCACATATTTCTCTAAGCACTACTATATTTGATTAAATATATGTATGGATACAAAACAAAATTATAATTAAATTCATTTCTTAAAATGCCTAAGAATTTACAAAGGTCGTATTTATCCAAGCAATTACATGGCTTGCTTTAAATGTTTACCTGCTTCGAACCTTCTTTAAGGATGAACTTTTCTGGAAGGATTCTTATTGTATTTGGATCTATGACACTTTTTTCATAAATGTTTTTAAAACACAATGCTTTTACATAGGCAGCCCGGCAGCCCGTATTCTGTACAGAGAAAGTAGTATGACTTGTTTTACCAGGTGCTAAATCAGGCAATCCTAATATATATCTGTTAGCATGTTTTTTAACATCTTCTAATCTCACGTTGCTTTTTCCTCCATAACCATACAATGGTATCTAAAAGACAGAGGGGAAAAAACACAGACAGGAATGACATTAATTGAAAGAGTCCCTTGATATTGCTTTTCATTTGCTTAGTTCAAGAAAAAGGGGGATCCCAAATTATGAAAGTGTATAAAGATCTTCAGGTATACCCACTTACCAAGTTAACAGAATGTTAACACTATAAAGGTTTAAACTACTTAGAGATACCATGTCTGAAAGATTGCCTTCTCCTCTATGTACTCAGCTATTTGCTCCTACATACTGTATATACTTTATATTGGAGAGGATTATCAGAACATAAGAAAATCCATATTGTATGAACAAGGTCCGTGCTTATGACACTGAATATAGACCACAAATAGCACAATGGTAAATCAGCATTATTTTTAAAACCAGATTAATTAGATATGTAATACTAACTGAATAGGTTCCTTGTTATTTTTTTTATTTATTAAACAAACAAATATAGCTGCCCAACTCACACGTAAGTGACTCTAGTGGCTTACAACATTTAAAAAAATCCATCACATTATAAAAACCCATAAAGAATCCCAGCCCACCACCCAGGGCAGCAACAAAACAATCAAATCAGCAACTTGATCTTTCTTAAAATATGTCTGCAAAGAAAGTCCTGAAGTGGCGTTTAAAGTTCTTATATCTCTGAAGCCATACTATATTTCATTTTATCTGCACTTCTTTTTTCTGCTTTTCTTAAGAAAGTTTATAACTTTGCCATTCAAACAAATATAGAGTTTTACCATAATTACCATTTACGCTATTTACTAGATAGCGCTGCTGTGGCCTAGAGGTGGAGCTCTTGCCTCACAATCAGGAGGTTGTGAGTTTGATCCTAGGTAGAGGCAACCCCCTGCTTGGGCAGGGGGTTGGACTAGATGACCTGCAAGGTCCCTTCCAACTCTGTTAATCTGTTACCACTAAGTTATACAAGTCTTGTAATATGAAGTAATATGTATTTTAGCACAGATGGAGATTATAATTTGAGTTCTCATTCCCCCATATTAATCAGAACAAAAATATATACTCCCTCTGTCAGGAAACAGCAGCCACAGTGTATTACAATAGTGCAGCATGGTCAGATATTGAATTCAGATAGGCTAAATAGATTATGTTAAAAATAAAATTTAAAATTTCTAGATATCAATAAATGTAAACACTGAAAAGTACACTGAAAAGTCCATAATGACAAGAAATGTCAGACGTTTAAGGATATTTTGTTCTCTTAGAATTGAGAAACTGTGGTAGTGTATCAGCTTATTCTGATCATGTTCTAATTTTTCCCTATTTAAATTTAAATATGTATCATCTAAATTTATTTCAGAGCTGAAGAAAAACAATGTAGTAAAAATACTTAAGCATCACATTATAAGTAGAGAAGACAACTTACAGTGAATTTGATTCCTAGCTGAGATAGAACACCAAGCTGTTTCATTTCCAGCTTTGCAAACATGCAAGTTAAACGATGCGGTGAAAATGTTAGACAGATACTATAATCGTGCTTTGGGCGGATCTTGATTTCGCAGTTATTGTATACATATTCTCCAACTTTCAACTGCAAATGTAGAAAGGAAAAAAATCATACTAAGTTTACCTGAGTTAAGTTCTCAATAAATAATTTTAGTTTGAAATAATTTGTACAGTTCTATAAATGAAGACAAATCATTCTGACAAAAAAAAATCTCTAAAATCTTATTAGCATCAATTCAAAAAATCTTGATGGATGAAAATATTTTCCATTCACACCGAGTTCTATTTTGTAACGTTTTCCATGTGCAGGCTCAATAGAGTCAAAACAATCTACATGCATTAACTTTCTGAAGAGGGGCTTTGTTAGAAAATGACAACACTTCCCCAAGAGATAGGCTTCAGAACTGGCAATTACTATACTCAGGAATGCTGGTTTACTCTAACAAAATTAGCACTAAACATTTTAAAGTTGCTTAACATTAAATAAAACCAATGTCTTTTTCAAAATTTTAGTCTTGAATCATATAAGCTTTGTAATTTATTCATATTTATTGACAAATTCTGCTGAATTCAATGACCATAAACTTTAGGAATTACCATCCTATACAGAGGGCTTCAGCTTGAAAAAAAACCATTATTCTAGACTAGAGTTATTTTATTATCACAAACAAAAATAGCCTCATTCCCAATCAGATTTATTTACCATTTTCTTGTCTCACCTGGAAGCAGTCTTGATCCTGACCTCTTATTAGCAATCTTAACTGCTGAGAAGTTGATGAAGAGTCATTTCTCAGAATTAGTTTCTGTTGCCTAAAAAATACAATAACTTAACATTTGGTGGCAGTTTATTTATACTCAGGAAATGTATTTTTAAAGAAATATATTAAACCTACCAAGAAAGAACTACATCACTTGGAAGCCAAAGCAATCACCAATTTAGCAGTTAATGAAGTGTCGGGTTGTATTTTATTATATGAAGTATTAAATTACTTATCTTTTCAAAGATTAAATATTTCAAATATAGCATCTGCAATGAGATATAGTTGGGCTTTATAAGGCTAAGCACTTTGGATGCAATTAACAGATTACGTCGTTAAACAAGTATTTCAATGTTCAGTAATGTAAGTAATTTATTAATCTGCACCTGCTTGCAGGCCATCCATTTATTCAAGGTACAGTTTAATAAAGACTCACAGTTAAGAATATGTTAGGACATGGAGAATAAAGTTATACAAATTACTCAAACTGTACTATTTTCTTCATCTTACTGAGCAAAGCAATTTTAGTGGTGTTAATATTTCCAAAGATTTTTGAACACTTTTCAATTTCACAGAGTGGATTTTTATGATATGCTTAACAGGTCACAGATGGGGTTACAGGTAGTCCTAGTTTAGTGACCACAATTGTGACTGGCAACTTGGATGTTAAGCAGTCACTAAATAAAACTGCAACTGTTCTTGTGTTCTTACTTCAGCTTTCCTTTGCTTTACGGACCTGCAAAGGTTGTAAATGCAAGGATTGGTAATAAAGTTACTTTTTCATCAATGTTGCAACTTCAGATGATTACTAGACAAGGCAATAGTTAAATGAGGACTATCTGTACTATGTCATGTGAATAGCCAAACCTAATCAATATTATAATTGTGGAGCAACAATTTTGGGTTAAAGTGTCCTCCTCCAATCAGTTGAGATATACAAAGATCAGTTCCCCAAGACAAAGAATTGAAGTTAGAAAAGACAATATCACAATTACAGAACTAATGTGTTGTTTTGCTTTCTCATTAAAAGCTTACATGGTTCTTAACTTGCAAAGATTGTCAATATATTTTCCCTCATGAGTGAATTTGCGGGATCATGCCTAACTATCAGAATGATTCAGAAGACATGAGCAGTTTTTCTATATTTTACTTTCTTCTTTTTGAAGATGTGTTTGGAGGTGTAAATTATGCTGAACAGAGATCAACAAGACAGATATTGTTCATGAAGTAGGGAGAAAGAGAGGGCAACAGCAGGCAAGAAGCTAGTTTGTGTGTGAACTGTATTTCTGTGAGTGTAAATTGGAATTTTATATTCCAATATGGCATATTTTGATCTAGTTACATTTGGTCAATGTGCTATTTTTCACTCAAAGCCTTGCTACACATGCAATTATAATTCAAACACCAAACATTCAGACTACCACATTCTATGGTAGGTGGGCGCAAATAAGACTTCAATATTCTCACAAATATACTAACAGCATGTAAGAATCTCCTGGTAACAGGAGTAACAGATAGTTGTATATTTGGTAGCAACCTTTTCTGTGCAATGTCAAGGCATTTTCTCAGGAATATAGACCCTTAAGCCATGTATATGTTAGAAAATTCTTGCTTTAAGGTTTCATTTATCATCACTCAGTTAAATAAACTGCTTAAAAATGTGCCTTAGGCTTTATAAATCAATAAAGAAGCACACACTGCTTACATTGTTCTTGACACTTACACTGTTCTGCCAACCTGTACACCTCCCCACATCAAAAGCTGCTTGTTGGCAAGAATCGGAGGAACTTCTGAATTGGAGCACTTTTGTACCAATGGTTTGTTCCCTTCCATTGACACATCACCTTTTACTGTTACTTTATATTCTGGCCCAGATGGCAAAACCATTATTTTCACAACACTATTAAAAGAAAATTATTGTTAGATGGGCTAGAAAAATAGTAGTTATTTAATATAATCATTTTTTAAAATATGCTGTATTACCTATCTGAATTTTTACAGTTCTTTGGAGAAAATTCAATAGTTACTTCTTGTTCTTCTTCAGGTATAAGAATCAGATCCTCAGGATTGATAGATATACAGTTATCTGGCTCAACTGTCTAGAAAAGAGCAGAATTCTTTAGAGAGAAATATTAAAATATAATTGTATTTATAACTGCTGTGAAGAATATTGGAAGCCACTTCCTTATATCTTTTTATTTATTTATTTATTCTACTTTCTCCTTTTTTCTTACTGTACTTTTAGCTTTTTCTTTTATATCTCCCCTTTTCATTTCCTCTGCTCTGTTTTTTTGCATTAGTTCTTATAATTGTTGTTAAATTTTTCAATAAAAATTGTAAAAAGTGGCACAATACTATTACTATAGAATGGGTTTAAAATTGTTTTAGTTTTATCAGATTAACCACAGGTTTTGATTATTGCTTTGTCATAAACCTTATCTTCAAAAACTTATGGAACCAAATAAATTGTAATAAGAGTTTATTTAATATAATAAACAATTATATTAATCTCATTCAACACTTCCCTAAATTGTTGATCATTTTAAATTAGTTCCCAGGAATAAAAATTAAGAAACCTACCATGATCTTTAAATTAACTTTTATATTCCCAGCATTCTTTAATGGTAACTGTTGTTTTGTTGATGATCCTATTTTTGCACACATATATAATGTCTGGAAAAAAAAGTTTATACATTACTATTAGAAAACAAATACAGAAATAGTCTACGTTTTGTAAAATGATTTTACAGAATACCTGTAGGCCCTTAGGAGCATATATCCTAGGGGTTCCAGACCTTGCACTCAAAGGTATACTTTTTAAAACATTACCAGGCTCTGGACAATCAATTTCCACGTCAATTCTTGCAAAGTATTCATCAGCTGGTCCCAAAGAATCTGAAAAAGTTCAAGCATAAAATCTCATTTCTCATTGTAGAGTCAGCTTTGTCCTCAAATAGTTCATCATATAATCATATATCAAAATGATACCATTTAGAATGCCATTACTAAAATGACACTATTTAGAATATCACTTAGAATATCCAGAACATTTATTTGTTTATATGGTATTGCTTTCAAACAGGATAGCATTAAACTGACAACAAAGGACAAGGTTATGGGATACTCATCCCCCCACCACTATCTAAATCAGTGGTTCTCAACCTTCCTAATGCCCCGACCCGCCGCCGCGACCTCACCACGACCCACCCCGCCGCCACACCCGCCGCCGCGACCCACGACCACCATTTGAGTTCTTTTATCCTCTGCGCATGCACAAAACATTCTGCGCATGCGCAGAGGGTAAAAGAACCCAAATGACGCCGTCCGGGCGAAGTCTCCCGACCCCTGTGAAAGGGTAGTTCGACCCCCAAAGGGGTCGCGACCCCCAGGTTGAGAACCGCTGATCTAAATGAATATGTTCTAGTGGCTCCCTTCTATGAAACCGCTTGTCTCACACATCTGGTCTACCACTTTCTTCCTGGGTTTTTGCAGGACTGTAAAAACCTGGCTATTCTGACAGCACTGTTTTTGTATCTCCCCCCCCCCATTGTATTTAATGTATCATCCTTTTTCTAATCATCTTAGCACTGACATGGAATGAAGTGCCATAGAAATCCCAACAATAATTAATACAGTGAAACTCTGAATAAAAGTATTGGATATGGGTATGTGCTTAGTTTCAACCATGCCTCTCTGATATAGGTATAATAGGCCATAGAAAGAATTATGAAATCTGTGTAGTCCATTCCCGCAGATTCCTGAGGTGCTGTCATGTATCTTGTTTACAAATCCACCCGGAGATATGACCAGACTGCCAGAGAGCAGATACAGCTTTTCTATGGAGTTCCCCTTTTTATGGAAATTGTTCATTAAAGGGGTATATTTGGCCACCTTTCATGTTTTGTTTTGTTTTTACTCCTTCAGATATTGTTTGCTTGCATTCATTTATGATTTAGGGCAGGGGTGTCAAACTCGCAGCACGTGGGCCGGATGCGTCATGTGCTAGCTCCACCCCTGCCCGGTTTAGCGAAGGGGAAAAAAGTCCCGATGCGTCACATGACACGAGTTTGACACCCCTGATTTAGGGTCTTTGCTTATTACTCTTGCTTTGATTTATCATTGGCATAAGGTTTTTTTAAGTTACTTTTCAGTTGTTTAGAATTGTAGACTTCTTTTTAACATATATTCAATAATAGAGGTTTTATCATATCATTGTTTTACAGTGATTTTTTTATTATTATTAATCATTGCAGTTGTTAGATTAGTAACCCAGCTGTTAAATGAATCTGGCTCCCCCATTCACTTTGCTTGTCAGAGGTTTGCAATCACATGACCCCAGGATACTGCAACCATCATAAATATGAGTCAATTGCCAAGCATCTGAATTTTGATCACATGACCATGGGGATGCTGCAATGGTTGTATGTGTGAAAAATTGTCGTAAGTCACTTTTTTCAGTGCTGTTGTAACTTTGAACGATCACTAAACGAACTGTTGTAAGTCAAGGACTACCTGTATTAATTCCAAGTCCTTTTGTGCATAAGGAAAGTAATTTTTTTCTCTGTGCAGAAAGACAGTGAGCAATCAGTCTCTGTCTTCTTCATAGAGTAAAATAGCATTCAAACCCCTCCCACCCCAAAAGCAGTAACTATACCAGTTACATAAATTTGGGCTTAAAGTCCACCCCTTCCCCATAAATGGTGCATTATATGAATGTGTTGGAATTTCCATACTAGATTGGTCAAACATTTTTTAAAAATAGATTTATGTTCAGTTAAACCTAGCCACAGGATTTTTAGCATAATTTATTTTAGAATATATAGCAAATCTGTACCTGAATATGTGCACTTGCTTGGTGCACGAAATTGGACCCATACTACTAAAACATCAGGATCCTGGAAAGAAAGATACTGATATAGAATTAAGCATTATACAGAAAGTACACTTTTTAAAATATTTGATAAAAGTTAAGACCTCAGTGAGCTACATAATCTTATATAGAACCATGATTGTAAAAAACTAAGCGACGATATAAGAAACCTTTATAATCTTAAACTATGTGAGAATATAAAAAATACAAATATTCTTTTTTTTAATATACAACCTCTTAAAACACAACCAGGCCTACTTTATTAGGTATACTACTAAATCAATTTTTTATCTCCAAGTAGAACAATTTTGTCTATTTACAACATAGAATTATATTGCCATAGTTTAACATATTTTCTCTGTGGCTAACAGTTATACACTTTTATATAAATGTATAACAGTATTCTAGTCTCAAGCTACTTACTTGTGTATCACAGCTTGCATTCATTACATGAGATATAACAGATGGAGCTGCTAGCTGAGAAATGTTGTAAGAGGGAACTGCACTTTTAAGAGATGGATTTACTGGTTCCTTTGAAAATGTGAAACAACGCCATGCTACAGCATTCTGAAATAAATATTTTTTACACACTGTATTATACACAAGGCTTTAGTCGTGTTCACTATTAACTCTTTTACATTCCATTGTTTTAAGTTTTATCAATGGAAATATTTTTGTGATAATCTGTGTTACCAAATGCCTATTTTTTATCATTGGAAATTTTGAAACCTATATTAGCCCCTTTAAAAAAGGAGTGTATGATTATTAGCACTAACTTTCTAAAAAAAGCTTCCGTTTAAACTATACATGTGTTTTGAAAAGCTAGATTGGAAGATGAGCATGGTTTTAAATTTGGAGGAAGAAACTTCAATAATCAGTACTATGCAGATGATACTGCTTTGGTACTTGAAAATACAAATGATCTGTAAACACTAGTAATGAAAGGAGCATAATGAAAAAATGGGAATCTGATTAAATATAAAGATTAAATCAATGACAATAAATACAACAACCAGTCTTAGAACTGACAGTGAAGATAATGAAATGGTAAAAAGCCTTTGTCTTTTCAGATTGATTATTAACAGTAAAGGAACTAGCAATCTCTACGTTGCAGACTAGCGCTTATTAGAATATTAATAAAGGCTTTGGAAAGATAATCCAGCTACTACCATTTGGGCTTTGCTCATTTTGGAACAAAGTAAAGTGGACATTGTTTGTAATTTCATCCATGATTCGCCACATAATTTTCTATAAACCCAACAGTGAACCTAACCTAGCAGTCACTAATTTCAGAATACACATGAAGGGACAAAATATTGTGCATATATAGAGTGTACTTACTGCATGAATAACAAGCCTAATTGGCATTCTAGCACAAGTTTTATTAGTTAATTTCAATGGGAGCGCTTTCCAGCTGCCATATGGCAAATCACCAAAATCAAGAGAATTTGTTCTTCCTGCTTCCACCTAAAAAAAAGAAAAAAGAATCGAGGGTGTGGACAGAAAAACTTTTGCAGAATGATTTTTACCATGGATCTTCATTCAATCAACCCTTCAAGCTAGCATGTGTCAAAAAAAATACGATATGCTGACTTAAGCCAAAAGAGCTTCTATTTTTAAACACCCAGTTGTACACAGAAAAAATAACTAATTGCTTTATTAACTTCAATCCGTAGACTAATATTAGTATTGTTTTTCATTTTAAGTATGCCATAAATTATTGTAAATAATACAAACTAGATATTCAATCTCTGTATCTTAATTTTTACCTCTATATCAGGATTTTCAGCAACTGCATTCACAACTACCCTAGATCCTAAAGCCTCTGCCTGAACAATGATATCTGGTTCTGCAGAAAATGGCCAAGAGGCAATATTAAGTACACACTGGAATACTCCAGCTTGACAGGGTAAAAAGAGCATTTTTAGTTCTTCTGTAGCACAAGGTCCTATGACAGTTTTGCTCTTAAATAGCAGGCATCTGTGTTTCAAAGGGTCCACCTATAACAAAAAAAGCACATAGGATGAGAAACAATTTTCAATATAATTATGAGTCATATATATTATAGAGACATAAATTGTTGAGATAAGAATTACTCTTATCAGAGGCGAAATGAATCTTTTCCTGGAACTCTGACATTGTCAAAATAAACCGCATTATAATTCTAATGAATAAGATATTTATTTTGATACAAAAATAAGAAATCACATACTGGCTATATAAAAGAGATGTTGCTTCGTCATGAAGCAGAGAACAAAAGAAATGAATCAAAAGAAAGGAATGTACACATGCGTACTAGGAACATTAATCACGTGCTCAGGAATGAACCATTATATTTGATAGGGATGCATCTCCCTGCATATACATGTAACAGGCAACATAAAATCACTGCGTGACATAAATAGAAGCTAAAATCTCCAACTTGTATGACTGTACTGCTGATCACATTAATATCTTCTCTGCTTTTTGGCCTAAGTGTTATATTGGCCTATACTTTGAACAGGAACATAAAAGCTTCATTATAAATATCACATAGATGTTTGACAAAGAATCATAACCAATAGTTGGGAATAGGATATGTAGAAGACAAGACTGATATAATTTCACAATGACATGCTGAGATTTCAAGTTAAGAAATCTTCCTGAGGCTACCATAGAGGCTGTAGCTCCATTTCTAATTGTATTTTTGCTTAATTCCCGAGCACATACAAATTACCCACCTTTTTTAAAATACTAATTTTTTAAAGAATATGCAAATTTTATTACATACCTTTTCACCATCAAGCATAATACTAAGGAGGCAAATATTGACTTGTAGCCATCGTTCAGATGGATTAAAAATGTTAAGGATAGCATGGGATGTCAGACCCACACAACAAGAATTAGGGAATTTTACTTCTTCTGGGACTTTGACACGGTCTAATGTAAAAAAAAAAATACAGTATGGCTAAATGTTAAGACATTTTATATTCGAGTAACCTCTTTATAGTAATAAAAATAGTTACATAATTAATACCGGTACTTTATTCCTTATTTGGTCCTTGTAAGCATATTTTTTAAATTAAGACTAAAATAAAAGATGCTCATATAATTTTAAAATCCATAGCTATGATTTGCTAATTTGATTTAATACAGCATTTAATATCAGATATTATGATTTACTCTATTTGTAAAAACAAATAAAGCACAACTTCCACCAAGATTTTCATTCTATAAAGTATTACTTAGAAATAATTTCAACATGAGAAAAATATGTTCACATATTACAAAATTATAGTATGTGATGGGAAAAGAACTTTCTTTCTAACGTCTTATGGTTACCTGCTTTTAGAAGATTTAACCAAGTATAGCAAAATAAAACAACTACATTAGAATTATTTGAAAAGATCTTTTAGAATAAGAGTCTTTGCGTTTCATCAGGTAAACTCTGTATAAGAGAAAGTCTCTTACTCTGGAACTAGATCAACGGGTACACACAAATTAGTTAATCTTTGAGAAAATTATTATATTATTACTGTGGAATTACTGCAGTACAGCACATTTCACACCATTAAAGAAAGCTAAAAAGTCCATATAGTTATTCCCAATTGACAAGATGATTCTGGTATTGAAAAGAATCACATTGTGACCTGCTTCAGAGATAAATGTAGATTTACACTCACTATACTAAAAATCTCCTTCAAGTTAATCAACACTATACAAGGCATAGGAATAGAATAGTAAACCAAAGGGATTAAAGCATGAGTTAAGAAAAAGAAAAAAGAAATATTGCTAAATCCAGTTTACATGACTATGATATACTGAAATCAAAGTTAACTGACTTACCAAATCCAAATGACATTGATTCTTCCCTCTGCCTGAGTCCCCCAGCATCAGGTGCTTGCCCAGTATGCAAGTTACCAGTAAAGATATTTTGGTTGGATATAAGGTTGCAACGCTGAGTTGTTCCTGTCATTCCAGACCCAGTGCCTGAACCTACTGCTATTCCAGGAGTTACTGAGCTTTGAATGTGACCAACAGGAATAGTAGAATAAATCAGACCTGCTGGAACACTAAGAACTGGTGGACAGTACCGAGGCAAAACGACGTTTGCATGAGATGGCAAGCTTCCCAAATATTGCTGGGCAAATGGAGTTGATTTAAGAGAACATCCTGCTAATAGTGCTGGAAGTCCAGAAGACATTGACGAAAGCTTTGAAGCTGCACTCTGGGATTTGAAAAGCTCTCTATTTTGATTTAATGAAATACAGTTGCCTAAATCATTATAAGTAGACAGATTTTTGGGAGACGGTAAGCCTGGTCCATGAACGGCATTTGTGTAGTACTGCTGTACTGCAGGCATATCAACCTGATCCAGTTCATTATTTTTTTTACAGTTCTGTGTGGATTGATCTTTGCTTGTTGTTGGAAGTTCTCCAGTTGATTTTTTCTTATCACATTGATTGTTGTGATCTACATTTTCATTTATAACTAGACTCTTAGCTCTTGCATTTTTGTTTAATGATAGAGATTTGTTACTTTGCAAAGCAATGTTTTTTCCTGTTTGAGCCTCCATTAATGAACTTGGACTATTCCAAACTATTGTGGTACTCAACTCACTGGTACGATTACTCTAAACAGAAAATTAAAATTCTGATTAGGATTTACAGCATGCATTCTTAGGTGAAGTACATATTTTATTATATACAATGAAATATTTTATTGAGGACACATAAGTTCAAATAATCAATAAGTCTGTTTTTAAAAATAGCTTAATAACAATATTTTTATATAGGTAGTCCTCAACTTATAACCACATTTGGGACTGGAATCTCAGACACTGAGTAAAGCGAGATGCTCGAGTGAAGTGGTTGCAATCGTTAAGTGATCTGCTGGGTAATTAAGCAAACAGAGCAACAGGCAGGTAGGTAGCCCTTTGAGAGTTGAGGACTCTGCAGAGGTGAGGAGAGATTTTGAGTTCCGTGCCTGCTTAAATTTTAGCAGATGAGGTCCAAGCATACATAGAGCTTGTGGTCCTTCTCTCCCTGCTCTGTGGAAAGCTCATGGAGGTGAGGAAAAGATTTTGAGCTCCATGCCCACTTGGATTTTGGCTGCTGAGATCTAAGCAGGTATGGAACAGAGGGAACTCTTTCAGAAAAACCCCCAGCAACAAAAAATAGAATCCTCTCAGCAGGTGGCAGGAGCTTGCAACCTTCCCTGACTTTCTGGGGAAGCCAGCAGAGAAGATCACATATTGGCATGTGATTGTGGGATGCTTTGCAACTAGTCATAAGCGCGAATAGGTTGCTAAGAACCCAGATCACAATCTTGTGATAGGGGGTGTCTATATGATATTTTTTATTTCATAAATGCTTTACATACTGTAAAATATACCCTTCACGAGGCCAACATAACTTTAAACAGTAGTTAAGCAACTGGTCATTAAGCAAGGACTACCTGTACTAATTTTTGTTATACATTTACTGACATAAAAAATTCTTTGACAAATATAGCATGATCTTTTTGAACTCCGGTGTGCAAGTGGACTCACCTGCACTCACTAGAACCCATTTCCACCAGTCTGCTTGTGAACCACCAGAAGAAAGGCTTATTGTGACTGGGACTTGTAACTTCCTGCTAGCTTCACCACTGGTTTTGGTTGTTGGAAACAGGCAGGAAGTTGCACGTCCATAACATCTAAGGTCCTTGCTTAAAGGTGGCAAACGGGACTGCTAGGATTATCATTAAATAATGCAGTCATCACATGACATTGCACTTACGACTGTATTACATAGCAATGGAAATTAGGGTCCCAATTACCATTGTTAAGCAAGGACTGTAGATTTTGTGAAATAAAATAGATATCGAATTTTAGGTGCAATATATTTAATTGATACCAGTACTAATTTCACTACACTGTAAATTTGAGATTTGAAAACTTCTGAACTGAGGAAGTTCATTTATAGTTAAAACAAATAATTAACCTTCATGGCAGAAATCAGAGCTTGAAAAATGCTACATAAAACTACAGTGTTCCTTGTCTAACATTTTATTCTATTGCAATTCCATGAAGTGTAATCTGAAAGGTAAGTACAACCTTAATGTCTGTATATTAATAAACATTAGCATTTAATAAAGTACTTACTTTGTATCTTGTTGGACTAGACAGAGCTAGACTTTTACAAGTGTTTTCAGTGGCAGAAACAAAAGTCAAATGTTCTAAGCTAGGATCAGAGTATACGGATTGTCGTAATGTATTGTCATTGGAAGTTGATTCCTTAAAGTTGGCTGATGTAGGAGAGACAGACCTAAGAAACAAAGCAGAGACTTTAAGAAAAATATCTACATATCTATGACTCATACAACTAGGGGAACTGCAAAGTCTAATGTCAACTTAAATATCTTCAATAACTTTCTGAAAAGTTTCTCTTTAAAGAATTCTTAACAAAGTTAACAAAGGTAAAAATTGGTATCCCCTAACAAACAAAAATAACTTTTTCTGATAGGTTGATGAATAAATTCAATTGAAGGACATTTTAGTGGTTGAATGCAATACTTCAAATCCTTAGTATCCCTAGTTTTTAAAAAAGAAGGGAACCATCTTTGCCTGAGACACCAAATTGGTGATACAGAACATGGAAGCAATACTATAGGATAAAGCATCCTAACAACCTGTCTCTCATCCATAAGCACAGCCTATCTCTTAGATACATAGAACTCTTACCCTGTAAAGGTAGCTCCTGAAGATTCACTTGGAGATGAATGAGTCAGTGGGGAAGTTGAAGGTCTGAAGCTATACTGTTCATCTGAAATTTGTACACCAGGTGTTGATGTCATAAGCTTTGGTTCAGTTCTTCCAACAGCTTCACCTGAACATTAGGAAAAATATTTTGGATTCCTCTTAGTGATGTCTAAATAGTATTGCCAGTTCCCTAAATATTGTGATTTTCTTCCAGAATGTACTAATGTGTCTTCTGCCTTTCAGATCAGGCAGGAATTTGGAGTGCACTAAACTGGAGGGGGGAGGGCAATTTTTTAAACTATAATTTGCTGAATTCTCACTTAAAGCTCGATCATGACTATAGTTCATAATCCAACATACTAAGTAAAAATCAATCAATTGGCCGAACAAATGTAGTCAATTATAAGCTTGAATAAATGGGGCAGCTTATAAACTAAATAAATAAAATAGTGCTTTCCACTATCTGTCCACCAAAGTTATAATACAGTACTCAAACCATAGTAATATAAATATGTAAGGTATGTGAACTTATATGAAAAGAAATTCCCAAAGGAAAATATATAACCCACTATGCATCTAATTCTAAGAGAGTCTCGCAGAAGATATAAGATCCAGAAGAAGGCCAGCTGACAGAGATACTACAGGTATTATTTGGTAAAATATTTACTTCTAATACCTGTCTTACTGATATACTGTATAGAAGAAAACACAAACATCTATTTTTCTATTTCAGAGAAAAAGTATGTTGATAAAGATAAGCAATGTATGGTATTATTATAAATTATATATAGATTATAGATTATAATATAACTTTCCATTATATAGCCATTTGCTCATGAAATGTAACATTTATCTTTACAAACCTCCAGTGCAGAAACTGTAACACTTCCCCATGAAAGGTTGCATTCTTCAACTAAAATTTATTCTTATTCCTAATAGCATTATAAAAATATAAACAGAATGCTCCAAAAAGATAGCAGCTGGATTAGTGAATCTTCCACAGAACTTGTAATATTAATGATCTTCTAATTAAAATGGTTATTGCTTATTTGGTTGTTGCTAGGAAAACTCCTAACTGGTTCTACTTGGAAGCCCCATATGGGATTATATAAGAAATGTATATTGTTAATTTTAAATAAGAATTGGATGTATTTCTTTTTATCTATATCTGTACCAAAGGAAGTCAGAAGCCATTCTTTTCCTCTTTTTTTCTTTGTACTTTTACCATGTTTTCAATCTGATGTTCTTTTTCTTTCTTTCTTTCTTTGGTTATTTATTTTTTTATTCATGTTTAAATTTGATAAAATCGTGTTTTTAAAAAATTCTGCGCAGCATTTCTGGCTGACAAAATATTCTAATTTAGTGTAAGCACCTTTTAACTTAAGCTACAGTGATGAACACATTATATGATATTGAAAAGTTCTCCTTAATGGGTAGTTCCACTCTATAAAGAGGACAAATAGTATGGCTTTCTCACTGTTATTTTTGTTTTTTAATTAGGGTCTTTCTAAACAAGCAACAAATTAAGGAACAACAAAAGCTAATAATCGATGTACAGATAATACTATACATAACATTAAACTATAAAAGGCAGAATAAGAAAGAGAGAAGACTCTGAAAAACAGTAGTAGATATTCAATAGAGATGAGTAAAACTCCACCAGAAATGAAGTGGAGGAATCACACACCACTATCATAGCAGGCCATTTTGTCTGAAAAAAGAAATTAAACTGCCCTCAGACCTGCAGAAATTCAAGTACAAGATTTTTAACTTACCCACAATAGTCTGATAATCAACACGTGTGTTTTCAAAAGTCACATGTTTTTCATTATAGCTTGTACTATTCTCTTTATTTGTAGCTTTTTCATTGTTAGGAATAGGGGGAACCAATACTGGAATAACCTTTACACCGAAGGGGAAGGTGCTCGTGTTAGCGCTTTCTTCTGATTTAGAATTGGCTGGATAAAGGGAGGAAAAGGGTTAACAACTTGATCAATCTGTGGTTGATATTTTTTTTTCACTTATACAAATGCACCATTTCATAAAAATAATTATCAATATTAATAATGATTGAAAACTGGGCAATCAGAATGGGTACAACAGCAGAAAAATTCTCACTGAACACAATAATTAAATCTGGGACATAACTAATTTGTCCAGTAACATAGGAAATAAATTATGCATTTGGCTGTACATTAGCATGGCATAGCTTTCTGTTATTTCAACATTAATGCATTTCTTTATCTAATAAGTATAATGGAGTACTCTATTGTATCGCATTCTTAAGTAAAACTCTGAATACACTTGAATGTAAAAAAAAACCACACTATTTTTAGTGAATAAAAATCCAATTATTTAATATTTCAACTAATTTTGATAATTAAAAAAACTTTTCAGATTATTTCTAAAGCATGTACAATTATCATGACTTAGTGTTTTTTTTAAAAAAAATACAAAGTTAATACATCAATTTGTAATAATTGGGACTGAAGGACACTTATAAGAAAAATAAGTAAATTAGAAATGTTAGGTACTTCTCTCAAGTTCCCTTTTTTTAACTCATGTTTTCCAGAATGTGACTTCCCCATTTCTTTTAGATGGGCTATGTGGGGAAGTATGGCAAGATAAAATAGAAAACATTATTTTCTTTTACAGTAATATATTTACTTAACTGATAATAAGATCCATTTTGGGCTGGGTATATATGGCTATACATGACATTGTTTCTTTTAATACAGAGTTAAGCTAGTTGTAATCATTATTTTTACATGTAAAACCAAGCCACAAACCATGATTTCAAAACCGTAAGTACTTGATTGAAATTTTATGTTAAACAAAACAAAGTAAACGAATTACATGATGACTTAGCTTGTATGATCCTCAAATACTACACATATTTATCATGTATGCCGATTTTCCAAAGTAAGCCCAAAAATAAATCTAGCACAAATAACTATCTGCTACGTTTACGTCCTTTATTACTTCTTATGAACCAGAGGTAGGTTTGCACCTTAATATTTTATTACTATATTTATGCACAATTTTACATTTCATGCCAAATAAGCCAGGAAAGTATAATGGGAAACCTCTGACACTGCTCGCTGTTTCACTTAAATCAAAAAACCTATTCATATTTCCATTTCTTTAGTTATCTTTTTACTACCCAATTTCAATCAAACTGGCCAATCAAGACTTTCATTAAAAAATTGTTTTCCTTGTTTGTCATAAAAGTGCCTTTTGAATTCAAGTCAGGTTAGCAAAAAAAAAAAAATTAAAACTCACTTGGGACTGATGGCAACTCGGTCTCTGAAGATATTCCAGCATTTTCAGGTGGCTTCTCTTTTGGATTTTGTAATGAAGTCTGCTCTTTTGATGGAAAATATTCAACTGTATTAGATGATGTTTGCACATATTCCACTTCTGTTTTCTGCTCAGAAGAAATGCTACAGTGCAATCCTCCAACACAGTTTCCCTCATATATTTTTTCCAGATGCTGCTTCTCTTTTCCATGATCGGTATTGAAATTGTTTTTAGATGAATCTCCCGAAAGAGAAGTTTTGGATTCATGCATGGACAAACATTTGTGCCCATCTATGGTGATTTCTTCATGTTTAATCAGGGTTTCTTGTTCATTGTTGCTTTCAACTCCTTCAGCTCTTCTGAGATACTTTTCTATATCAAATGTACTATTTTCTATATTGCTCAATAATAACTGATTGATAACTGAGAAGTCTGTGAGCTTGTCACCTTCTGGAACATTTATTCCTTCTTTATTTTTATTTGAAAGTGCCATCATCAAAGCAGCTAGCTGTGATGGTTCAGCGCTAACAGAAGCATTTGCAATCGCAGATGCAATTGTGCTCACACTCAGGACAGAGGGCTCAGGTTGAAGGTGCTTTCTTTCAAGTTCTCTGTCTCTAGGTTGATTCTGAATGGAAAAACAAGTGACTCAAATGTTTAATGTTTAAACATTAAAATGTTTGATTCAATTGATCTGAAAACTCATCACAAGCTTACTCAACCCAATTGTCTAGAAAAAGTGATCCAATTGTAACTGGGCATTATGCACCACAAATGCTGATTGTGCCACATCAAATTCCCTCAGAGAAGGTATGTTTTATATTCTAATCTCAACATGAATAACTTGTATTTTGAAACAAATGGCAGACCTATTTTAGTAGTTTTATAAAACCAAACCTTTTTTAATCATTACTTTTGCTTTGATTTTGGAATCTATTTTGCTTTGATTTTGGAATCTATTTGCATACTTACAGTTCGATTTTCTCTGGACTGCATATCTGATTCACCAACAGCAGAAGTAGCAAATGCAACTTCCTTTTTAATGTTTTCTTGTACATCTTCTAAAGAAATGAACAAAACGGATAAGACAGACAAAAACCCAGGTAATTTAAATAGGTCAGGACAGTGATGGCGAACCTTTTTTTTCTCGGGTGCCGAAAGTGCACGCCCGTGCGTTATTGCGCGCACAAGCGTGCCCACACCCATAATTCAATGCCCCCCACTCTCCCATCCACGACCCCCACACTCCCCTGTTTCCTGACTTCTGGTGGGCCCAGTAGGCCCATTTTTCACCCTCCCCAGGCTCCAGAGGGTTTTGTGGAGCTTGGGGAGGCGAAAATGGTCTACCTTGCCCCCTGGAGGCCGAAAACGCCCTCCCAGAGCTTCCGCACAAGCCAAAAATCAACTGGCCGGCGCACATATGCACACTGGAGCTGAGCTAGGGCAACAGCTTGCATGCCAGCAGATATGGCTTTGTGTGCCACCTATGGCACGCGTGCCATAGGTTCGCCATCACGGGGTTAGGAGTATATCTAGGAATATTACATGCAGCAATAGATAGAACAGCACTTCTGAAAAAATATAGTACTGGTGTCCTTTCACTGTTCTTTTTCTAAAGGATCAGGAGGGAGAGATGAGTGGCTGGCACTGCTAGCCTCCATTCATTCCAGTATCTGAGCCATCCAGCTTCCCAAAGGAGCACTAACGAGCTCACTGCACACCAGGAACAGCGCACAGCTTGTGCCCAGTAAATCAGCAGCTATAGAACTAATTATGTTTCCCTGAAGGGAATGGAGTTAAGTACTAACAGGAAATAATCCTATGCTACTGGGACCTAGTATCAATGGTTGACTTCAGCTATCACAGAAATCTGTGTCCATGGACAGTAAGTTATTATCCATGTGCTTGCTGGCCATGAGAGCCTATAAAACACTAAAATAAAATAATAAAAAATAAAGCAAAATTAAGAATGGGCTAGCTACTCTAATTGTTATGGTTATGGGGACGATTGCCCCAACTATTGAACATTTCTGTTTCCTAGAGAAAGCCAAGGCTAGAACTGGCTAGAACTGGAGACAAATGCTATTCCCTTCGCCACACAATAAGTAACATTAGAAAAAATCGAAGCTTTTCCTCCAGGGTTAGTGAAAGGAGATACCTAATACTGGAAAATAAACAGCTATTCAGAAGTGAAATAGAATCAGTACATCCAAACATACAATAAATATTATTACATTTAAAGTAGAAATTACCTTGACAATTACTAGAAATATTCAAGTCCTCTTCATCAGAGTTTGTTGTATGTATATCAAATTGCCTCAACAAAGGTATGGGCTGTCTCTTCTTTGGAGAAGTTATATGATAACCAAAAGACGGCTATAAAAAGACACAATGAAAGTAATACATTTATTGATAAGCTAAACAGTATCAGGGAAATGTATGGACTAAATCTAGCAATATCAAATGTCTCTTGAAGGTTTGACTAATAGTTGCTAATAGTCAACTGAAGGAACTATCCCAAATAAATATTATATCCTGTGTAAAGAACAGTAGTTTCTATAGATCAATGTTCAATCTTCTATGCAGTAGTTTGCAGATACAGAACTATCAGGGGGTTTTAAATTAAGCTTCCAAAAGCCAAATTGTTTATATAAGTTAAGTATTCTGTCTTGCCCGTAACCCTTCAAACGAATCTTCTTTATTTTTAATAATCTGCCAACAAACTATAATAATTTTAACTGAAAACACAATGTGTCTCCTGCATATAAAAGCAGCTATATATGTACCCGTTTCACATCACCACTTCCACTAAGGCAACCAAGAGCCTCAGATCTCTGACCAAAGAATTCTCCCAGAGAAAGTCGTAAATAACTTGCATCTCTATTAAAGTCATTTTGAGACTCTCTTAATATATTGTGGTTATTAACAGATTTCCAAGATGTATCTTCTAATCCAGATATATTTTGCAGGTCCATTTTCTCTTCCTGAAATTATACAAAACATAAAAATACCAAGAATTATCTTTAGGTTTTTAATACAAATATTCTAGAATGGTATCTATTTAATGTTGATGTTACCTACCTGTATAAACCTGTGTTCCTTTTCAAATACTTCCTGATCTTGGGCAATCATAGCCATTGCTTCAGCTTTTGGGAAGGGTTGGGGGAGGCATAAGAGAGAGAGAGAAAAGAGAATACTTAACATAAAATTAAAGGCAAATTATAACAGAAGCCCAAGAGCTCACTCTACACTCTTATAACTTTTTATAATTTCTTATAACTTCCTATATAAGCTTTATGGAAAGGTGTTATTTTCTTTCATTTCTACTAGAATATACTAGATATTCTACAGTAGAATATCTATACTAGACATATTCATTTCAACTAGAATATATCTATTGAATAACACCCAAATATTTAAGCCATATGGAATACCTTATTTGTATCACTGTCCTCATAACAAATACTGTGTGCATTTTGAAAATCTAAAGCAAAGTAGTCTCCCCATGTGAACCACGTGTTGAAGCAGCTATTTTAAAATTCATTCTTTATTTTTAAAAGCAAATACACCAAGTCATATTATTAAGCATTAGCTTTGTAATTTTGTGATTTTACTTATTTCTTGTTTTGTTTAATTATTCTGAAAGCATACTTTTGTCTATCTTACTGACATCTGAATTATATTATCTGCCAAGCATACAACTTAGTACATTGTTTCCAGTAATAAAACTTTTTAACAATTAGTTCAAAGAAAAATTACCAAGTTTTACATGTATGATTTATATACTTTTCATTACTATTTCTAATAACATAGTAATTCTTGATATTGAGAAGTTAATTATTTCAAGTGTGAGCTAGCAAATGAATGCTATTTTAGAATTATAAATTTACTAGTAGGAAATTGTAAAAGAAATAAAAGTATAATCATACTTACCTCCAGTTATAAAGTCTCCACTTATGTCTGAAATATTGGATTTTTGTTCTTTATTAAATGAGGTATAATATGCAAGATCTGTCACCCATTTACCCTCTTCATTTTGGTATACAACATTATGTGACTGGTCTTCTGAAAAATGAATTTTATGTTGTCTTTAAATTTTCATGTTAAAGAGTTTATATCATATGTATAAGAATATTACAATTAACATAAGCAAAGTTTCTATTAAGAGCCCTGGTGGCACAGTGGTTAGAATGCAGTATTGCAGACTAACTCTGTCCACGGCCAAATGTTCGATCCTGACGGGCTCAAGGTTAAGTGAGCTTTTCATCCTTCCAAGGTCTGTGAGGAATCAGATTCTTAGGGGCAATATGCTGAGGTTCTAAACTGCTCAGAGAGTGCTGTAAAGCAATATGGGGTGGTATATAAGTCTAAGTGATATTGCTATCTACTGGAGAAAAGCAAGAGAAATTAAGAAAGCAACTAACATGTCTTGATATACTGTATTTTTCGGAGTATAAGACGCACCTGTTTTCCCCCAAAAAGAGGGTGAAAACTTGGGTGCGTGTTATACACCGAATGTAGCCCCACCCAGCCACCCCCACCCTTTGGCCTCTGCCTCCCAGCAATTTACCTCTTTGCAGCAAACAGCGCAGAGCCCGATTAGCACAAGGAAGTGATTATCTGCCTCCCAACTCTCAGCTGAGAGGCTGCAGCCACGTGGTAAAATGAAAGTGAAACTACGGTAGCTGCAAGGAGGCAAACTGCTGAGAGTTACGCTGCTGGCAATGTTGGACTGCTGAAACTGCAAGGAGGTAAGTCAATGTAAATGTCTATAGAATGTTCAAATTATTAGACTTATTTTTTAAAGACTGCTTTATTATTGTTCTAGACAACTTAACAAAATGAAGAAGCTTTTTAAAATAAATGCTTGATCTGAAGAGGCCCAGTGCTATTGTATCCTCTTTTAAATAGCAGAGAATAACTATACTTATAACTATAAATAGCAGAGAATAACTATACTTATAACTATAACTATAACTAAAGCCACATCAAATTTAAAGATCTGTAAAAGTATAATCTGAAATGTAACAGTGTCCTTTTTAGTATTAAGATAAGGCAGCTGAGTTAAACCCCGACTTAATCATGTTTGGAGTAGATCTATCTAAATGTATCATCTAAAATTACTTGTTATTTAAATTACAGATTCATGTAGCACAAAGCAACAGCAGTTTCTTAGATTAATAGCCAAAGCAAAATTAAGAGAGTCTAAGCCAGTGATGGCGAACCTTTTTTCCCCAGGTGCCGAAAGCATGTGCGTGCGCGCTATCGCACGTCACGAGTGCCCACCCCCATAATTCAATGCCCCCTGCCCCCCTACACATGTGCATGTGACCCCCCCATGCTGCCCTGCCCCCCTGCGCATGCATGCATGACCCCCCGCTCCTATTTCCTGACTTCCAGTGGGCCTGGTAGGTTGGTTTTTTGCCCTCCCCAGGCTCCAGAGGCTTTCTTGGAGCCTGAGGAGGGCGAAAACGGCTGCCCCCCCGAAGGCTCTCCGGAGGCCGGAAACTGCCTGTTTCCTGACTCTGGTGGGCCCGGGAAGCCCGTTTTTCGCCCTCCCCAGGCTCCAGAGACTTCCCTAAAGCCTGGGTAGGGCAAAAATGGCTTCCCTCCCGAGAGGCCCATCGGAGGCCGAAAATGCCCTCCCAGAGCCTCCATGCAAGCCGAAAATCAGCTGGCCGGCGCGCACATGCGCGCTGGAGCTGAACTAGGGCAGCAGCTCGTGTGCCAGCAGATATAACTCTACGTGCCACCTGTGGCACACATACCATAGGTTCGCCATCACTATTCTAAGCTACTCCAGTTGACATGGCAAAGTGAATGGGTGCCAGAACTTTTGAGTGACCTAGCACTTTACTGACCTTTTGTTGTATGTTGATCATGTTCAGATTCTTTGCAAATAGTGGGGGACAGATAAACATCAGCCAAAGAAATGTGATTTTCATTAGCCATTTGACACTGGTTGGGAAATTTGATTTGTTGTTCTGTATTCCAGATCTCAGAAGCAGCATTATCCTCAATACATTTAAAGTAGAGTGAATCAAGATTTAGCTCAGAGTTGATTTCTGATGTGGCATTCTTTTATGAAAAAGCAAAAATACACAAAAAGGAAAAAAAAGTTGATTTATGTTTTTAAAGTGGTCTTTCTTTTCATTATCAATTATATATTTCCAGGTTATTTTATGACACCAAGACAAAACACAAAAATCCACACACTTATATAGGTAGTCCTTGATTTACAACAGTTCATTTAGTGACCTTTCAAATTTACAACGGCACTGAAAAAAGTGACTTATGACCATTTTTCAGTTACAATCTTTGAAGCATCTCCATGATCATTTAATCAAAATTCAGATGCATGGCCACTGATTCATACTTATGATTGTAATCACCTTTTGCAACTCTTGACAAGTGAAGTCAACAGGGAAACCAGATTCACTTAATCACCAGGTTACTATCAAATGCAGTGATTCACTTAATAACTGTGAAAAGAAAGATCGTAAAATGGGGCAAAACTCACTTAACAAATGTTTCACTTAAAAATTTTGGGCTCAGTTGTGGTCGTAAGTCGAGGACTACCTGTATAGAAGACTTTTATTAACATTTCAATACTTTATCAATGCTCAGATTCTTTGGCTCAAATTCAGGATCACCAGAAACAATTCTGCTTTGTTAGATACTTTTATTTGTAAAGAGATTCCATAAATAAAGAAGTAAGAGAACAACCAAATCTGAATCTTGCAAGCTACCAAGAAAAAGATGTAGTGCTATTAATAGTTATGTATTATTAAACCAGTCCCACAATAAATCTATTGAACAACATTTACATGCTAGTGATACAAACAAGATAGATAAAATGGAGGCATCACACTACCCTTAAAATAATGAAGCGAGATCCTCCTTTTGCTTAGGCGATACAGTACACCAGCTTTTTATTGCTCTTGAGTGAAAAATTAGATGTGAACGTGTTCTGATTAAACTACAGCATGCTGTATGATACCCTGGTGATTCTTACTCAGTTTTACAATATAAAGGTAGTCCATGACCGGCAACTATAATGGAACTGGCCCATTTCAGTCAGAAGTCATGATGGCCATTAAGTGAAGTACCCATGTGATTGTCTCACTTACAATTCCCCATCCCTGCTCTTCCAGATTTAAAAATTACTCTATTACAACAAATTTTTAGGACTTACATCCTGAACTTACATTTCTGCCATCTGTAGTAATTTTGAATATTCCATCTTCCCTATCATAGTCATGATAGTCTGCAATTATATAAATACAATTTCCAGTTTATTATATATATACATCCTGTTTTCCCTACAATAATCCTATAAAATGGGTTGGGCTGAGAGAGTGTGATATAGAACTAAAACTATGCTAAATTAGAGCTTAAGATACCATTTGCTCATTTGCTTTCCAATTTTAATATATTAATACACAGAAAAGATCTGTGCCTAAATATCAGATACATATCAGATACATGGTTATTTCTTTATGGTAAACGTTATTTTTTCATGTACATTTTCTAATCTATGAGACAAAATCTGTCTAAGTTTCTGATGTATAGATATCTGGTTTTCACATATTGGGGTTTTTATCTCAGCCTCTAAACTTCCTTTTTACAACCCTGTAGTCCCTGTTCGGGGTAGAGTCGCTCTAAACTAGAAGGCTATGATGCACCTTGCTCTTTGGCTTCACCACTCCTGTGTTTTTAGAAGCATAAGCTGCAATGTACCAATATTTTAAAATAAATTTAAGCTATTTTTGGGAATAGAACTATATTGCCAGAGTATTAATTTTCCATTATCTATAATTATTTGATACCATCAGTTATCAGTTAATGCATGTGCTCATCTCAAATTTCTTGCTTAATTAAAAGTAGCCAGTATTTAGAAGGCAAAATACCCCATCAACACTGTGGCCTTAAAACATTTTAGGTTTTCTTTTTAAACTTCATACATGTATCTCATTTTTTCTTACTCAATTTATTTTTATATGTAATTGTGTTTAAAGCTTGCAAAGATACCCCACTGTCTTTTATTTAGATAATTGGATCAGATTAACATACATTTAAAAAAATTAATAAAAATAGGTTACAAAGTTAGCTTACCTTCTATCTCTGAACAAATATGTTGAGAATCTGTTTTTCTGCTTTTGATTTCGGAAAGATTTGCTGCTGTTCCCACAGAAAGTTTATTAGAACTCTTACGGTACTCTGATTTAGGATTACATTTACAGTTTTCATTGTTCTTCCATAGAAAGGAAATAAAAGACAACTTACAGTGTATGTAGAGTTAATAAATATATTTAAAATTTGTTGAAGTTCATAACTAACAAGTCCCAGCAATATTAATACTGATTTCCACTAAAAATATAAATAAGTTTAATTATCTTGTACCTCTTGCCTTGTTATTGTGGGCAACTTGAATTGTTCTTCTTGAATGCTGTGATGTGTTTCCTTAACATCATATGGTTCTTCATAACTTGCAATAGGAGAATGATTTCTTACTGTTGCTTGATAAACAGCTGGAATCTGAAATTTTTCCTGAATAAGTTAAAGGTTTAAATTTTTAACCAAAATGTCTAATTTAATATCTGATATTATCTACTTAATGTTAATCATGCTTGCTTATTTTAGTTCCACTTTGCACCAATAAAAAATAAATTTACTTGACCAAAATTGAAGCCAGTGTAGAAAATGTTTCAATTCAAACAAACAACCAGATATTATTACTTCCTATAATTAAAATATCAAGTTGTACTCTCTGAAGTCAGCCATGTTCATTACTATACTCTATTTGCCCCAAAGGAGTTAAAAATATCTTGAAAATAAAAGAGAAAATTTTTTTTTCTAGAGTAAAGCTTGAACAAGTAAATAGGAAAAAAAGACATAAACACATACAATAGATTATGTAATGTCCATTACTTCACTTTGTAATTCTTCAGTATAAACCAATCCTCTCCATTCCAATAAATATGTGCCCATAACAGACTTGAATATTTGTATGCGTGTAAGTATGCATAAACATAAACATGCAAGCAGATATACCTCCCAAATCCTATACTGCAACAGTAAGAGAAATAAAATTTATTTATATTCATTAATCAAATTTATATAGCCACACATCTATCTCATCTAAGGCAACTCTTAGACATATTAGACAACTTCCACTCAAACTCCAATCTTCTCTTTTTGGAAAAACCTGTGGGGCTTCAATTGCAAAAGTTCCTGGATAAAGGTAACTGTCTGGGTCCTTTTCAATCCAAATTCAGACTGAGATACGGGATAGAAACAAATTTTGTTTGTTGTTGTGAATGACTTTTGTAGGGACCTGGACCTTGTTCTCTCTCTCAGGTACTTTTGATGCTACTGACTATAGAATCTTTCCAGAGCTCTTGAAAGAACTAGGAAGGACGAATTGGTTCATAGATCAGTGGATATCTTCTTTCCTTGTCCAGTAGGACTGTTAACAATGATATAGGATGAATGCCTATTTCTTATGAGATATGAAGAGTTTGGTTTTCTCATCCACATTACATTATTTATCATCTACATGAAGGTGCTGGGGAAGGTAATCTGTTGCTTCAAAATGAATTACCAATCGCTATTATACTGATCCATTCAGAGCCAAACCGATGCTTTGGAGATCCTTACTTTGTGTTTAGATGCTGTAAAGAACTGGATGGGACAAAGCAAAGTTGAATACTATCAAATAGTGGCTCTTTGCCCTGCATCCATGAGGAGTTGATAGTCTAATAGTACATTTAGAGCTAGAGTGGGATTCACCTTGTAGTAGCTGAAAAATCCTCCATTATTATTATTTAAGAGATAGCTCCTCATTAGATCATCAAAAGCCATAAACAAGCCTTCCCCCTAGGAAACTGGAAGATAAACTGAATTCCAAAGAGGAAACACAGGACATTTGCTGATATTTCAGTAATCATATCCTATTCTCTTTTACTTAGTTTTGGTAAAAATATGTGTGGGAAATTCTTGCTTCCAATGGAACAGCCAAGAATTTGACAAGAGGTTCCTTGCTCAAAGAAATACATTCATAATTTGGAAATTCTTCTGAATTGAGGCTTTAAATCAACAGGTAGAATCTGCAGGCACTGCGGCTTTGGTCTAGCTTCAGAATCTGTACCATTAATGACCTTTTTTGAGCAGAAACTCTGGCAGTAGCCCCTCAGGTCTTCATTGTTTCAAGACTGTATTGCTGCAATGCACTCTACCTGTGCTGCCTTTAAAGTACCTGGAAACTGCAACTAATACAAAATGTATCCGCCTGCATTCCAATGAGTACAGCCAACACCAATTTTGTAGCCATTGCATTTCTGTAGGTTTTCTGTAGATTTCAGAACACAATTCAATGTGTCATATATTTTAATATATAAAGTCATGCAGACAAATCCCAAGATCTCTATAGTACAGTTTCCTCAAAATTGACTTTGGCTGATTTATCCTGTTCAACAAGAGATAGCAATAGCAATAGCACTTAGACTTATATACCACTTCACAGTGCTTTACAGCCCTAAGCGGTGGTTTCCGTGTTTGCAAAGTGAAGAGGCCCCATAAAACGGTGTGGGTTATTTGGCATTCTCTGGAGAAAAAATGATACAGGTAGTCCTCGACTTACGACCATAATTGCACCCAAAATTTTTGTTGTTAAGTGAGATATTTGTTAAGTAAATCACTGCAATTGATAAGTTAGTAACACGGTTGTTAAGTGAATCTGGCTTCCCCATTGACTTTGCTTGTGGGAAGGTCACAATAGAGGATCACATGATCCTGGGACACTGCATCCGTCGTAAATATGAGTCAATTGCCAAGTACCTGAATTTGGATCGCATGAGTATGGGGATGCTACAAAGGTTGTAAGTGTGAAAAATGGTCATAAGTCACTTTTTCAGTGCCATTTTAATTTTGAACGGTTACTAAATGAACTGTTGTAAGTCAAGGACTATTTGAATAGAGTTCTCCCAAACAGTATGCTCTACACATGCCTTGATGAGGATATTTTTTAAACAGAATGCTTAGCTTACATGTTTCTATACCTCCAGCAACTGATTTACATCCTTTTATAAACCTTCATTTTAGCTTCTTCTTTAAACTACTAACTGAAACTGTCAATTTGAAATGTTCAATATTTCAGTGACAGATTTTTCATTTAGGGATACCTGTTCTGGAGGTAATTCCATGCTTTTAATATAGTCCCCGTGTTCCTCTGCATCTTCGATTTCTGGCAGTACAAGCTGTTCAAAATACGCTTCCAACTGGTCATCACAGAACTCTTCATCTCCAATATCATAATCTAATATGGAAAAGAAAGGTTTGCTATTAAACAAATGTTTCACATCATCTTCATCAGTGATCTCTACAAGGTTGTTCTTTGTTTTTAATAGATATGTTATTTAAAATTAGCATTTAGCTGCATGAAAAAACACAATATATGCAATGATCTGTTTGCTAATATGATACACCACCATTAGTAGAAGCAGAAGAAATTCCCCAGATTTTAACTTTTTATCTCATACCTGCAGAACATTCTTCAAGGCTCTCAAAGCTCAGCAATTTCTCATTTTCTATAAATCTGGAAAAGCCAGTCACAGAATTGCTGGTTGTTTCACTTGCTATATCATTCTGATCAGGATCTAATGAAGCAAACTGGAAACATTAATTTTAATAAATTACTTGTTTGATAATCTGCAGAACTCTTAGAAATTAATCTATCAACAGAAGGTCCCAAGAAAAACTCACAAGATGGATACAACGAGCTTATAATAAAAGTTATTCCATTTAAGTTCCACATGGATGGTTAAAAGTAGATCCAAGAAAAGTAAAATCTCTTAATTGTATACCACATGGATTAGTGGAAAATATTAAATTTAAAAAATGAAGTTTACACAGTTTCAGTAACCAAGATGGAAATTCTGATTTATCAAATATTTGGAATTTTTTTGTCAACAAATACATGGTCTACACCAGTGATGGCGAACCTATGGCACATGTGCCACAGGTGGCACGCGGAGCCATATCAGAGGGCACGTGAGGCGTTGCCCTATGTCAGCTCCAGCGCGCATGCGCATGCTGGCCAGCTGATTTTCGGCCTTGGAGAAGCCCGTTTCACCCTCTGGAGGCTTCAGGGCATTGTTATAGAAGACAAACAGCGGAGAGCAACTTTTGGAATGTTCTATAAAATTGTAGGATAAAATAGTTTTGGATCATCACAGTGTAAATATACAAAAGAAGACAAGAAAAATAATAGCTTGGTTCAATCCTATATTAATTCATGAGTCTTTCAGTTTTGTCAGAATGTGTTCTATTTCCTAATTCCTCAAACAATGGTCAAGAGATTAAGCTAAGCATAATGTACAAACCCAACCAAACAAAGCTAAGAATAACTTCCCAGTTAAAAATAATGACTGGTTGAAAGTATTTTATATTAAAGCACATGTAATCAATCTACAGGTTCTTACCTATCTTTGTGCTATTGGATGGATAGAAATGTTAATTCCCTCATCTCCTGATGTCTGATTGGATATCAGGGAAATAACAAGCAGCAGCATTTATCAGGATTGTTGAAATGCCAGGAAAGACAAAATTTTAAAAAGCCTAATTTTTCTCCCATCAATAATATATGAATGTCCTGGCTTCATTTAATAATCCTATGTAGTTTCAAAGGACTGTAATGGTATCAAAGTATCTTCTTACAAATCTTATATATTACCTATTCCCAGCTTAGTTCATTCACAAAGCCAGCGTAGATGATTACTATTCACGTTTTATGACCACCTGGTAAAAATTTGCAGTTTTAAAACTAAATATCAGTACAGATTATACATCATGAGCATTAACTTTCCAGATCTTTTGTCTATCTATATAAAAAAATGGTTGACCTGTTCTGATATCCTTTTCCCTAAACTATTAATGAAAAATCTAACATAAGGGTTCTTAGAGATTAAAAAAAGGAATCACTCCATTCACATGTGTAATTTTGGTTTAGTGGGCTTACCATATAACTTTTACGAAAAAAGTATCTCATAAAGTACAAACTGGAGTGTCAAATAATCTGAACACTGCAAAATTTCCTTAGACTGATTACAGATATTTGTTTAAATACTGTAAATACTGTTTAAATACTGTAATTGTTCAGAAATGGAAAATGAAATTATAGGATGCAAGGTATATATAGTAACATATGCACTTTAACAGATGGTAGAAAAAAGTTACCTGATTTTCATTTTCTTTTTCCAAGGAAATATATTCTTTAGTTGTAAAATCTGAAAGAAAGAATATGAATCTAACAAACAGATCCATTAAATGATAAATGACAATCACTTATATTTTTAGTAATCAAGTTTCTCTTGCATTGCAAGCACGTAATATAACCAAGTCTTCCTAATAACATCAGACATGAGTGTTATTTTCAAATTAGAACTTATAACATACATGAATCATCAATAATTTAAAAAAAATTAATGGATTTTACTTTGTTCATGAATTAATTTATAATTCTATCCCCCATTTCTGTCCTACAAGATGATCCAGGCAGTTAACAAAATAAAACTGATTAATTAAATATGTACAAAAATTAAAATCTAATAGTTACAAGTATATTATTGGGGAAGTTTACAATTGAATTGTACCTGAAAATGTTTGGTAGTCTAGGCAAAAATGTTTTATTTCTTAAGTTTATCCTCCTTCTCAACCCCCTCCCTTATTAGCACTTTTTATCCAAAGATGTGATATTACTCTCTTTTGAGCTGACTGCACTTCTGATTATATGAAGATTCTGTCAGTGAATAGTTTTACTATTAATATGTAGAGTAAGACAATAAACTACAGGTAGACCTCAACTTATAACCACAATTGAGCCCAGAATTTATGTTACTAAATGAGAAATTTGTTTTGTCCCATTTTACGACTTTTCTTGTCACATTCGTGAAGCAAATCACTGAAGTTTTAAAACTAGTAACAAAGTTGGTAAGTGAATCTGGCTGCCCCATTAACTTTCCCTGTCAGGTCACAAAAGATGGTCACATGACCCCTGGATACTGCAACCATCATAAATGTGAACCAGTTGTCAAGCATTCGAATGTAAATCATGTGACATGTAAATCATGTGACATGTAAATCATGCTACAATGGTCATCAGTGTAAAAAATAGTCATAAGTCATTTTTTTCAGTACCATTGTAACTTCGAACTGTCACTAAATGAGCTGTTGTAAGTTGAGGATTACCTATAAAAGTGTATCTTTTCAAGTCAATTTTAAAAAGGTTTTAAAAAAACACCACAGAAAATAAAGTTTCTGGTAATACTGCGAAGTATGGGAGCAGGTAACCAACAATGAAAAAAAGACCCTTTCTATACCAAGTGAAATATCTGTCTCTGGTAGTTGCTTCTAAAATCGCAGAATATATTATTGAATTAGTATTACCACTTTATAAAGCCTTAGTAAGACCACAATTGGAATACTGCATCCAGTTCTGGTCACAATATATAAAAAAAATGTTGAGACTCTGAAAAGAGTGCAGAGAAGAGCAACAAGAACGGTTAGGGGGCTGGAGCCTAAAACATATAAAGAATGGTTAGAGGAATTGGGTATGTCTAGTCTAATGAAAAGGGGTGATATAATAGCAGTGTTCCAATAATTGAGGGGCTCCTACAAAGATAAGGGAGGTCAAACTATTTTCCAAAGCGCCAAAAGGCAAGACAAGAAACAATGGATGGAAATTAAGCAAGGAGAGAAGCAACCTAGAACTAAGGAGAAAATTACTCAACCCATGGAATAGTTTGCCTTCAGAAGTTGTGGGTGTTCCATTACTGGAGGGTTTCAAGAAGAGACTGGACAACCCTTTGTCTGAAATGGTTTAGGGCAGTGGTGTCAAACTCAAGGCCCACAGGCTGGATCCGGCCCACGGGGTGCTTAAACCTGGGCCGCGGGGCCGGCCTGGACATAGCAAAGGATCAGCCCGCAGTGCCTCTGGCAGCCAAAATGAGACACGGGGGGGGGGGGCGCACATGGTCCCCCGTGCCCAATTTTCGGCCTGGGTGGCCTTCTGCAGCACCCTGCCAGCCAAAACGGGATGCGGGGAGGGCGCGGTGCTGCAGGAGCCATCTGTCCCGTCTCCCCTCTCCCGTCCGGCCCACAGAGAACCACAGTGCTGATCCGGCCCTCAAAGAAGTCCAGTTTGACACCCCTGATTTAGGGTTTCCTGCTTGAGGAGGGTTGAACTAGAAGACCTCTGAGCTCCCTTCCAACTCTATTATTCTATGTTCTAGTAACAACTTGAAAGCTAGAAATAATTTCTTAACCTCAGTCTATGGAAAATGATTTTAGCTTTAACATTTACCTTGTTTACTCCTCTATATGTTATTCATTACTGCAAGCAAGGGGTTTTAGGATTTATAACTCAATATTTCAAATTACTAGAGTATCATTTAATCCTATTTATACAGCTACCCATCTCACATGAAAGTAACTCAACATGAGCTAGCAACTAGTCTGGCACTTACCAATAATTAGCAATTATTTAAATATTATGTTGAGAGAAAAAATCTAACAATTAAAAATTAATTTAACTGATTAGTTAACAAAAATTAATCAAAGCTGGAAATTTAGGAAAACTATTTCAATTGCTAAATTTCACCTCTCAACCATATACTTAATAGTCAAACTGCACAAATTTTGTTTTTGGGTTTTTTAAACCCATTTTAATTATACAGGATATACACAAGAGATTTTCCTAGCTTTAAAAAAAAACCCAACATATAGCTTAATTTTTCTAGTGACATTGAAAATGTAAATAAATGAGGGCATACCACTTATTTTTAAATGAAAGAGAAGTATTATTGTGATGTATTCCACTATAAGGATTATAGCTTATAACTGGGGTCAACACCAAAATTGACTCTTATGAGAGAGGTAGATTTCAGAACTAAAAAAGATGCAATAGGATTTATTCCCATTCTGCTCTTATTTATTATCCTTACTTCCTATCAAGCCTGCCAAACTGGTGGCCCGTGGGCCGGATTCGTCATGTGCAGGCCATACCCACCCCAGCTCCGCAAAGGCAAAAAAGTCACGATACGTCACAATCCGTCCCATGACGCAATCGAGTTTGACTGTGTCCTATAGCAGGGCTGGCGAAACTTTTTTGGTTCGCGTGCCAAAAGGGGCCCGCGCACGTGCATGCCCACACCCATAATTCCATGCGCCCGCCCCCCCCGCCCATGACCCACCCCCCCCGGTACGTGATGACATGCCTGTTTTTCGCTCTCCCCAGGCTTCAGAGCCTTTCTAGGAGCCTGGGGAGGGCGAAAATGGCGTTCCCCCCCCCCCCGAGGCAGAAAATGGCCCATTTGCCAAGTTCCGGTTGAACCGGAAGGCCCATAATTTTGCTCTCCCCAAGCTCGAGCCTTTCTAGGAGCCTGGGGAGGGCGAAAACGGCCTTCCCCACACACACACCCGGAGGCCCCCTGGAGCCCAGAAATGGCCCGTTTCCCAATGGCGCATTTCCCAACTTCTTCAAGTTGGGAAACGGGCCATTTCTGGCCTCCAGAGGGCCTCCGGTGGGGTGGGGCAGGCCGTTTTCGCCCTCCCCAGGCTCCTAGAAAGGCTCTGAAGCTTGGGGAAATCAAAAAATGAACCTTCCCCACCCCCTCCGGAGGCTGAAAACAGGCTGTTTCCCAACTCCCAGTGGGTCCAGAAGGCCCGGAAATCAGCTGGCCAGCGCACACATGCGTGCTGGACCTGAGCTTGCGTGCCCACTGATATGGCTCCGCGTGCCACTTGTGGTACGTGTGCCATAGGTTCACCATCATGGTCCTATAGCATCAATTAGAGCTCCCTCAAGATTTATATACTTTGTTTTGAAATACCTTAGCTAGCATGGACACTGCAGAGAGTCTGAGAAGCACCATATCTGAAGGACAGCAAAGTTGAGAAATACTGAACTATTCATTTCATCTTTGTCTTGTGTTTTCCATGTTTATGTGCAAATCAATAATGCTGCATTATCATTGTGTTACATTTCAGAATGATCTCAGACTTCCCTAGTAGTCTCAGATTTGCCAATAGATTCTTCTCTGAAGTCCTTCTACAAACAATTCCATTATATCACAAAGTGTGTACGTTTCCATTACAAGTACACCTCAACTTACAATCATAATGGAGCCCAGAATTGAGGTTGTAAGTCATTGCAGCTTTAAGTCAAACCAACCTGTGACTGGACTCAATTTTACAACCATTTTTACTATGGCGGTAAAACGAGTCATAAGCAAGTCAATTCTCATAAATGGGTATTTTTTTGCCAGAAAACAGCAAAAAACATAGGAAGCAAGAAAAAAAGTTGTAAATTGCAATTGCCGTCACATGACTGCAAGACACCTCAACTGGCTTTAAATATGAGCCAGTTGCCAAAAGACCAAAATGCAATCATGTGACCAAGGAGGGGATAATCATAACTTTAAGGACAGGTCATAAATAGCTTTTCTGAATTCTGTCTTAATAGTCATTAAATAACAAGTCATTAGTTGAGAACTACCTGCATGCAGATGTTTTTATTTTAGAAACAGATATTTTCAGATGACTTGATGTTAACTGACAAATAAGATCACAATTACAATTAATACAGTATATATTCATTACAGCAATATTTTTACATTAGAATAAAACACCGTTTTGAGCAGAACTCCAGGAATTTGGTTTGTTGTGTATTTCTTGATAATGCTAAAATTCAACAGACACAACTGAAACTGCATACCTTCTAAATGTTTTTCATGGAAGTTATTAGGATTTTTGTCTAAGCAATCATCAGTAGAATTTTGACTTTGTCTTCTCTGCAAAACTTTTTGGGGTGGCTCCAAGATAATCTCAGCAGCATTATCACAGTTTTCCCTGGGAAAGTTAGAATTAGTTTTTTAATCATGAATTTAGATTTTAAAAGGTCAAAAAGTAATTTTTAACTAAATATCAATGATTTCTTTTTTAAATAATAAATCTGTTTCTTTTTAAATGGTAACATTAGTAGCAAAGTAATTCAGATAATTAGACTTAGGCAAATATTTGGGGGGGGGGGAATCAGATTTTAAATTATAGAGCTGAGGTGGCACAGCGGTTAGAGGCAGGCCACTTTAGCTGACACTGATCCGCAGGTCAGCAGTTCAAATCTCACCGGCTCAAGGTTGACTCAGCCTTCCATCCTTCCGAGGTAGGTAAAATGAGGACCCAGATTGTTGGGGGCAATATAAAATATACATTGCTTACTGGTGTAAACCGCTTAGAGAGTGCTTGCACTGTGAGGCGGTATATAAATCTCACAAAATAAATTAAATAAATACATACATACATACATACATACAAGTGTATTTCTATTTAAAATATGTAACCAATCAATTGTTCATATTATCTACTTTCAGTGTTTCAAAAAGAAAATTTAAAGTTGATTTACCACAGAATTGTTTTTCAACTGTAAAGTCATTTCTCTCTCAATATACCATATAACTGGATGATAAATATACAATTAAAAAGCCACTTTGCTTAGGAATTACTGTATAATCTAGGGAAGGCTGAGATACCACATGTGGAATAAAATCAAAAGATCACCTAAGACTTGTCCTTAAGAGAAAAAAATAAATTTGGTAACCATACTGTATAATAATGATACTCACAAAATTCAGACTAATTGTCATACATATTAAAATGTTAAAAATATGTATTAAAATGTTAGCTTATTTATTTGAATTAAATATTTAATAATAAATTTTGACTACAAGTAGTCCTTGATTTATAACCATTCAGTGGCCGTTCAGTTATAACAGCACTGAAAAAGTGACATGATCATTTTTCACACTTATGACCATTGCAGCATTCTCCTGATCACATGGTCAAAATTCAGATGCTTGGCAACTGATTCATGTTTCTAACAGTTGCAGTGTCCTGGGATGATGTGATCACCTTTTGCAACCTTCTGACAAGAAAAATAAATGAGGAAGCCAGATTCATTTAATAACTGTGTTACTAACTTAACAATTGCAGTGATTCACTTAACAACTGTGGTAAGAAAGGGCATAAAATGGGACAAAATTCACCGAACAAAATACAAAATAACACTTATTTAGCAATGGAAATTTTGAGTTGTTATGGTCATAAGTCGAGGACTATCTGTAGTTTGAGAAACTAATTTATCAAATGCATTTTGAGAATTATGAATAGTGTTAATTTATTCCTAAAATTCTAATCCATAAACAGACATGGTCCTTTGAGAAACGATAGGAAATACTGAAGTACAATCTATTCTTATTAATTATGCCAGAATTATGGAGTTTTGCATCAAAGAATGTACCATTGGTTAATATAAATCTTACACAGTATCGTGAAAGTTAGACATAAGATTTTTTCTTGGATCTGAATCAAGTTCACCACCAAAGGAAGATGCTAATGTGGCCAAAAATTTCCTTTCAATGTAAGAAGCATGATCAGAAAGTCTGCATGAAAAGAAATAAAACAGTTACTTGTCCTTCATGTTCTCAACTTGGAAAAAAAGTAACAGTGATTTTTAACAGAAGTATAAGATCATATTAAAAACAGTTATAGTATAAAGGAGGATAAAAACAATTTTCATTTTTTCTAGCCACAAATTTGATTAGGTATCTGTACTAAAAAAATGCAAGCAACTGGAAGACCAATTTATTTATGTATCCAAAAATATGCAAAGTCTGAGAGCTTCACTACAGAATTTTAAGAAATCTAGGGATTATCTAGTTCAGTGACGTTGAAACTTTTTTCACTCTGGTGCCAAAAGCGCGTGTGTGCGCGCTATCACGCACATGCGAATGCCCATACCCATAATTCAATGCCCGGGGAGGGCAAAAATGGCCTCCCCGCCCCCGCAGAGGTCCTCTGGAGGCCAGAAATGGCCCGTTTCCTGACTTCCGGTGGGCCCAGTAGGCCCGTTTTTTGCCCTCCCCAGGTTCCAGAGGCTTCCCTGGAGCCTGGGGAGGGCAAAAATGCCCCCCTGCCCCCCAGAGGCCCTCTAGAATGCCTAAAATGTCCTCCCAGGGCCTCCACGTGAGCCAAAAATCAGCTGGCCGGCGCGCACATGCATGCTGGAGCTGAGCTAGGGTAACAGCTCGCGTGCCCGCGTGCCACCTGTGGCACGCGTGCCATAGGTTCACCATCACTGATCTAGTTCATGCCACAACTCATATGAGATAGCACTACACACTAGAAAAAAATATAGCTGGCTAGTGACTTTTGTTGAGCAAACCAGTGTATGTGATTAGTTCATGGTTTGGCTTGTGCAAATTTAGGAATTCAATATTACTCAATGGGCTAACAAGTTGTTTAAATAGAAACCCAATGACACCTTTTGATCCATTGGCAAACTGCTCTTGTTTTTTCATCTAATGTTTAGTCAAGATCTGTTTTTTCCTGAAATTTTCATTCAAAATGGCATTCACAATTCAAATTTCATTCACAATTTCCTACTGGAAAAAGATAAATACTTTAATTCTATTCCCCCCCCCCCCATGACAGCCATTTCACCTCTATGGCTTCCTATGAAATCTCTTCTTACTCTTCCCCAGTCCAAGCACAGAAGTTGTGTTTGTCACTCAGCAAGACACACAAACTAGCAGCCCATTTTAATTTACTACATTTTAGAAATTCAACCTATACTGTTAGTATCTGATTTACTGCCTTGTTGTTGTTGTTAGTTGCGAAGTCATGTCCGACTTAGCACGACCCCATGGACAACGTTCCTCCAGGCCTTCCTGTCCTCTAGAGTCCATTTAAGTTCACGCCTACTGCTTCAGTGACTCCATCCAGCCATCTCATTGTCGGTCATCCCCTTCTTCTTTTGCCCTCAATCTTTCCCAGCATTAGACTCTTCTCCAGTGAGACCTTCCTTCTCATTAGGTGGCCAAAGTACTTAATGGAGTTAAATAACTCCATTAAGGCAGTACATTATTGCCTTATTGGAGTTATTTAAACAGACCATGGTCAAATCAACTCTGAATAAGCATATTGGGCAAGACAGCCAGAATATGCGCCAATGGAATTTTCTAATAGTTCTTGTCAGTTAGTTGCATTATTTAACTAGCTCACTAGGCATGTTATTATGAATTATATTTTAAGTATTTAGCAGCTGTTAACATTTTATTTGAACAATTTTTTCTAAAAAGCCGTATCAAAATAAATAACCTTTCCCTTATTTAAAAAGTACATTAGGCTAGAATGCAGTAGGCTAATTTGTGACTATGTCATGCAAATGAAAAGAAATATATTAATAAGATAAACCCTGGTCAAGTTAACAATGGCTAAGCACATTGTACAAATACAGTTCAACATTGCAAAATGAAAAGTTAGGTCTGGAAACAATTTAAGATTCAGAAATTAGTAGCCATGAAAAATCTTTCAGTTTACACATCAAATTAAGTGCATTACCTGCTTTGAGAACCAGTTTTTTGTCTAGTTTCTGTTGAAGCAGCAACTGGAAGACCAAGATTTGATGAAAGTGTGATATTGTCTAGAATTTCATTGGTATGGTTAGCTATAGAGTTGACCAAAACACTTGGAAACGTCTCATCCCCAATATGTTTGAAATCTTCCATATTACTCTTGTCTCATAGTGTCTGAAAGTTTTAATACAAACATAAGCAACAAGGAAATTTATAATTTTATAAATTTTAAATTTATAATTCTAACATTGCTATGTATTACTTTTCTACTGTACTATTTATTTCTGTTACCTAAACGTTGAAAAAAATCAAAGTTATCTTTCATAAAATTAAAGTAGCTCAATAATCAAATATAATTCTGAAAATTACAATTACATTTTACTGGTATGAAATATTTTACCAAAGAGGTAGCCTTATTTAACTGTTACAGCAACAAAAAAAGGATGGTCAATTCTTTCACAGAACATTATCAGTTTGTTTAATCACCACATGCACTGATTTAATTTTAGCTTTTAATGCTGATTATTATGAACAGTTTCGTTTCAGAGTTCAGCATCTAAAGGCTGCTAAAAGTGATGTGGAAAATGTGTTTTTATTAAGATTTTTAAACTAATCCTAACTTGTACAACTGCTGTAGTGCAATTGCCATCAATGACTTGGGTACAGAAAAAAAATCTGACTGTGCTATTCATATTGTGTATTTTACATCATGCTAAACAACTTATTGCCTCACTAAAATTTAGACTTCAATTGCCACCAGACACAGCCAACACCTCCAAAGACAACCGAGTGCAAAAATTGTGGGAACAAGGGAACAAACTAAACTGTACATACTTGTCTTCTACTAATAAGAAGTACTCAGCCAAAATCTTCAACAATTGCATAATACAGGTTGTCCTCGATTTACAATTCATTTAGTGACCGCTCAAAGTTACAATAGCACTGAAGTGACTTATGACCATTTTTCACTTATGACCATTGCAGCATCCCCATGGTCACATGATTTATATTCCGAGGCTTCACAACTGACTCACATTTATGACAGTTGCAGTGTCGAGTGGTCATGTGATCACCTTTTCCAACCTTCTAACAAGCAATCAATGGGGAAATCAGATTCACTTAACAACTGTGTTACTAATTTAACAGCTGCAGTGATTTAATTAACACATGTGACAAGAAGTCATAAAATGGGGCAAAACTGACTTAATAAATTTCTCACCTAGCAACATAAATTGTGGGCTCAATCATGGTTGTAAGTCGAGGACTACCGGTATCTCACATTTCTGTAAAAACAAAACTAGTCTTTCTGTTAAAACTTCTAACAGTTCATTAAGTAAGGGTCTTTTTTATGGCAGGCACATGAAGAAATAAACTGTAGTTCAGAGAAGATCCTTAAAAGCTTTTGTGAACTTATCTATGTCTTCATATGCCTGCCATAAAAACCCCTTTGTTTAATGAGTTATTTGTATTCAGCTTTGTTTAAAAACTGTATCTGAAGCAGACAAGTAGATGATCATGAAGAACACCCAACTATTCACAATAAATTGGATTGCATCATAACTTATTCCAATCTTGACAATTTAGACTCTAGTGACCAGGTCTTCTGCCCCAGTAGACATAAACAGACCTACTCAGAAAAGTCTTAGTGTGCACGTGGTTAAAAACATTCTAAGGTGAAGGCTAATCCTTCCGTCCATCTGGTGCCCTCCAGATGCGCCAGGTCTTAACTCTATTTCTCATAGGCTCATAGCCCAACACATCCAGAAAGCAACAGGTTGGGTCCTTCTGTAAGTTACGGGGATCAGTGCTGGCGATAGTTTATCCAATTTACTTCGAGTCAGAAGCGGCACTGGCTCCCTTCAGGTAAGGGAAGGGCACCCAAGCAACTAACACCTGGGATGCTCACAGGTGTTCAAAATCCCGTCCGCCAAAAACATTAGGACGAGAACCGCAATTTCATCTCCGTCTCCTCGCTAAGAGCTCTTCCCTATCAATGGAGCGAGGGTCCGGCTCCCGTCTCGCTACCTCAGCGCGTCGCCCGCACGCGAAACCGGCTCCTCGAACCGACGGTACCAACGCAGCGGGAGTAGGGGAAAAAAAGGGGGGGGGTGTTTAAGAAGTTCCGAGCGCCTCGCGACGAAGAGCGGGAACTGACTTAACTTCGCCTCCGCCCCGCGCTCCCCCCCCCGCCTTCGCATTTAGCCGCTTTCGGCACGCGCAGGAAACAAAGCGCTCACCTAATCCCAGGCAAAGCGCAACAGCCAGACCGGGCGCGCGAGCGCCTCGAGGCACGCGGAAAACCACTCCAAGGCGTCCCGGAAGTCCTCAAATCCCACCACCCTCGAACTCAGAAAAGGAAAACAACCCACCCACCGTCCCTCTTCCCCCCCCGGCCCCTCCCCCGCTTCTTCCAGAGACGATGCGCACGCGCACCTTCTCTTCAGGCGCCTCAGCAAACCCGCTCAAGCTTTCGTTCAAGAAAAAAGGCGGAGACTAGAAGCGGAGACGCGAACGCTTATTGGATTGTGAGATCACCCAGAAGAGAAGGGCTGCGGCCTTTGGATTGGACGAGAGGAAGTGACGCGCTTGCTTTCAAATGGCCTGGGATATTGAACTTCAATCCCGAGGAAGCGGTGACTGGTGGATGTTTTGTTAAAACTACGAAAGCACCCTGCGCTCTAATTCCGATTCACGGGAACTTGCCCACAGACACAGATGTCGGGGAGATTTATTTTTATTTATTTGTTTTTGTCAAGTACGTATTGGTGATATACATAGATATAACATTGTTTATATACATAAGATGTGTACTAATAAGAGAACATTAGGATAGGGACGGTGCTGGTGCGCTTATGCACGCCCCTTAATAATAAAGAGATAATAGAAGTTATACATTTGAAAGCCACGAGTTTGGGAAAAGTTGGTATTGTTTATCTAAAATAGCCAAAGCAGAATAATTATTTTAGTTTCTCCTGCAAGGTTGCATGGAACCGGCCTAAATGCTATTGTAGTAAGGAATATCCTTCTGGGTTTGGTTCCAAGTGGGGGGAAAGACATTGGAAACATGGGACTGCTTGGAAAGATGGTTTAATGGTGGACAGCAGGACCACATAGTCTGAGGTCCTGGGAAAAGGGGGATCACAGAGGAGAGAAGGGAGTTGCTAAGAGTCCCTGAGTTTTTTATATCCTCTGTTGGCCCCACCTTAGAGTTTCCTGTTCCTGTATAAGAAATGCACTCTGATTGGTGGTCAGATTGCCAGGGGGCAGGGTCCTAGCTAACTCTGTAGGCTTTAGTCTGTGTCCCAGGCATGGCTGATGTAATCTTCCCAAGTGCCATTGCTGAATTTCTGTTTGCTAGATAGGTCTGCCTGAAGGGGTAGATCTTTGTTATGTAGAAAAGACTGGTCCAGGCTATTAACAAAGGTGGGGGGATGAGTGAGCTCGGCCATTCCTTGATGGCACATTGACAAAGGTGGGGGATACTAAGAGTGAGCCTTTTTCCTGCCTAAAAGCATGTTTCTATTTTTCAGCCAGGGATATTCTATAGAACAGTGATGGCGAGCCTTTTTTTCCTCGGGTGCCGAAAGCACGTGCGCTATCGCATGTGCGCAAGTGCCCACACCCATAATTCAATGCCCCCTGCCCCCTGCACATGTGTGCATGACCCCCCCATGCTCCCCCGTCCCCCCTGTGCATGCATGCATGACTCCCAAGCTCCCCCGCTCCCATTTCCCGATTTCTGGTGGGCCTGGTAGGTTGGTTTTTTGCCCTCCCCAGGCTCAAGAGCCTTTCTTGGAGCCTGAAGAGAGCAAAAATGGCTCCCCCCCCCCCCGGAGGAGGCCAGAAACGGCCTGTTTCCAGACTTCCGGTGGGCCTGGGAAGCCCATTTTTTGCCCTCCCCGGGCTCTAGATGCTTCCCTGGAGTCTGGGGGGGCAAAGATGGCCTCCCCCTGAGGCCCTTTGGAGGCCGAAAATGCCCTCCCAGAGCCTCCGCGCGAGCCGAAAATCAGCTGGCCGGCACGCACATGTGCGCTGGATCTGAGCTAGGGCAATGGCTCGCGTATCGGTAGATATAGCATGCCATAGGTTTGCCATCACTGCTATATAATCTGCCTTTTTAATATTTCCTAAAATATTTTATTCCTCTAGGAGGGGGCTAGGTGCTAATTTCCTACACTATTTACCGTGCGACAGAAGTACTGTTAACAGACTTGCTAATTGATTTTGATAAACACTCTAGGGCAAGATGGAAAAGGCTTCAGATACAGTACATTATTACTCTGCAGGGCCTCGCATTAAAGATGTCTTACCGGCTCAAGGTTGACTCAGCCTTCCGAGGTCGGTAAAATGAGCACCTAGATTGTTGGGGGCAATATGCTGATTCTATAAAACCGCTTAGAGGGCTGTAAAAGCACTATGAAGCGGTATATAGTTAAGTCTAAGTGCTAGTGCTATATATCACATTGCCTTGTGTAGCAGCTAGCAATAGGCTTCCAGCAATGTAATGAGGGCCCAGTTCCTCAGCTGTTGAGAATAAATCCCTTTCAGTTTAACTTATAAAGAAAACAGTGTGGCACACTTGTGTTTCGAAGCTAATCTGTTCCTCAGCCTCTAGGAATATTGTGTGTGATGTGTTGTGGCCAGGTGGTGGTGGTGATTTTACTATATAAATTTATTTGATTCTTTTTATTAGATTTATTGCTTTAAACAAGGTTTTATATTCTGCAAGCCGCCTTGTGCGAATAGGCGGCAATATAAATTCAATAAATAAATAATTCTTTGGATTTTTCCTCCCAGGTATATACATTGGCAGGTCTATGGAGATTCTCAATCATCCAGATCATGGTTGCCCCAAAGGTGCTTTTTCTGAAAGGCAACTGGACTTTTTCTTGGGTTTTTTTTTTCCTTTGAAAACATTTCACTTCTCATCCAAGAAAAAACTTCTGAAAAAATATAACTGAATAAACTTTTTGGAAGAGAAGCGAAATGTTTTCAAAGGAAAAAAAGTCCAGTTGCCTTTCGGAAAAAACATCTTTGTGATACTGGCAGGATTCATACTATTGAGTCAAAGCAAAACAAGTTCCATTATGGTTTACTAGATATAAAGTCCCAGTCGGACTTAAAAATACCACTTCATTTGAAATGTAGAGATGCCACATATATTTCTCTCAGGAATGCATGTATCTGGACAATTACTGGATCACAGCTAAGAAAGGCTTTTATATTTCTTTGCTATTTACCAATTGTCTAGATTAGGGGTGTCAAACTCAAGGTCTGGGGGCCGGATCTGGCCCATGGGTGCTTAGATCTGACCTGCAGGCCCCCCCTGGAAATAGTGAAGGACTGGCCTGTGGTGCCTCTGCCAGCGAAAACAATTTGGGAGGGCAAAGTGCGGCCCTCCTTGGCTCCGTTTTTGCTGGCAGAGGGTTGCAGGAGGCCATCGCAGCTGAAAATGGAGCTTGCGAGGGACACATGTGGCCCCCGAGCTCCGTTTTCACTGGTTGTAGGAGGCTGTTGCAGCCAAAAATGGAGCTCAGGAGCCCGTTTTCACTGGCAGAACACTCAGAACACTACAGGTGCCCCCCAACACAAGTGACATGATGGCCACGCCCACCCTGGCCATACCTCCCCCCCCCGAGGTCAAACACAAACCTGATGCGGCCCTCAATTAAATAAAGTTTGACACCCCTGGTCTAGATTTTTCCTGTCTAATATAGCAGTCCCATTACTCTCATCTGAAAGTTTTTCATCACCTCCTGGCAATTACTCTTTTCAAACATATCACTGGCCATTAATATAAGACAAATAAATAATAAATAAAAATAAACAAAACCTTTAGTAAGGTACACCATCATTTCCCAAATTTTTACTTATACTTTTTGAAGTAAATGAAGGCAACTCACTACATACTTTCTCAATGTTTTATTGACTTATTTTCATATAATTCTAGTGGATATCATTATACAATGAGAACATTTACACAAACAACGAATATTCTTATTTTGTTGTAAGGATGTGTACTTTATTTTTGAAGACTGTTTTAGGAAATTGCTAAAAATGGGGGGAAAGCTAAGGAATCTGATGACCTAAAAGATTCTTATGCTAAAAATGTAGAGTTTTTAATTTACTTCTATATCATAGGGAAGTTTTTTTCCATCTGCATTTAATTTTAAGACATTATTCCCAAATAATACAAAGTGAATTACTAACAGATTACAACAAATTGAATATTTTTAAATGATAAAATATTGTTTCACATAATTTACCCTGAACGCTGCATTAGATTGAGTGTTAATAGTAGAGAACTAGTTTTTATTATCTGCAGAGCTAAGCATAGTAAATTTGAAATATTGTAGTTTGCATTACAGATCATGCCTTTAAAAATCAATTCTGAATTATGGTTGGAAAAAATGTAAAAAAAAAACACAAACCAACAGCCAAAAGAAATAATTTTTAAAGCATGTGAATTAGACTTTAATACAGCTTTAAATATGCATCAAACCCCTTCATGTTCACGTAAGAGCTTAAGAGGTCGAGAAATATATCGTCTGCGAGGGTGAGGATACTGGATATTGGCAGTGTCAGCATCGCAAGAGTGCTCTATCAGAGGAGGAAGAGGAGGAGGAGGAGGTGGTGGTGGTAAGAGCTGGGCATAACTGGACCATCTTGATCCAGCCCATGGGGAATCCAGAGAGGGGAAAAAATACCTGAAAACAATTCAGACAGGAACACCACACAGAAGGGAAAAACAGAAAGAATAGTGGTAAATACAAGAACCAGAGAGGAGAGACACATGCTGGGATAAAATGAAAGAAACAAAATCAAGTTCTCAGCTCAAGTTATTATCATTTTTTTAAGTCTAGAAACTATTCCAAAGGAAAATTATAATATGAGACAATAGAAAATATCCCTTACATTCATTGTAAAATTAATATACTACATGTAAGTTAACTGATTCTGAACTATTGCATGCCTTCTCATTTATTTTTACAAATCATGCTGTTTTAATGCAATTACAGAAAAACAGACACAAATTATATATCCAGATTGGTCTGCTCATTTGCATCCAATTTAGATCAACTCTACTCAGATGAATACATCAAACTTAAAAGATAAAAACATAGTTTTACAATGTTAGATTTTCACAATATACAGAGTTGTTCTTTTTCCACTGCAATAACAGTCTGTGTGCTTATATACATCTCTCTGGGAAAACACAAGATAATCAAAACTTCTGAATTAATGGCTTAAAAGATCATTCCACACTACTTATGACTTACCCGTAATAGAAGAAAACTTTGTAATCTTTACAATCTTTGGAAATGTACATAAATTTACAGAACAGAAAAGTTAGTAAATTTTGAGACAAGACATATTTAAAGCCACACTGACATGCCACTATATAAAACAAGGCATTAATTGAATGTTTGCCCTAGGACACCACTTCGGTTTATTTCAAGGCAACAACTGCACTGCACAGAGCAAGGTGTAACTACTTGGCAATGCAGGAAGTGGTTGGGATCACAAGATGATAATTCCCATACCAAATTTATAATACCATAGAACAAACATTCATTTGGACTAGATTTCCATCACAAAACCAGTAAGATGAAATCTTACTAATTATTGCATGGATTCATGCTAGTATAACATGCAATTATCAGGTATATTCAGATCATTATCAAGACAACAAAAATATGTTACTAGTTATTAATAGTTTTGTTATTTTCATCTGAAGTAGTTCTGAAATAATACCAAATTTGATATCAACTCCACAGTTGCCAAATTACAATGTGCCCCCAGTTTATGACTTAATTGTATACTACAATCCACTAGCAAAACTAATTGTTAAAGAGTCTATGTGAACACTTCAAAAAGCCAGTTAAAAATAATCAAAACAATTTTAATGAAAAACAGTTACTCCAATTGTTTTATATTAAGGATTTATCTCTTAACAAGCTTAGAATTCAAGGACAATAATCCTCTTTACATTAGTGAATTCCGTCTTTCTCTCGCAACGTGTCTTTTTGAGAAATGGAATCCATAAGAGAATCCTGTTACTTTTTTTTTTTGTTACAGATTCCAACAAGATCATACTGTGCTGGCTAGTAGAGTACACATGTAGCATTTTTTTAAAAAGTGATTTGATTTGCATTTAGTAGTAGACAGATTGCTGGTGTCTTTGGAAGAGGTCAGACGCCGATGGGGAGGGGGGAAATATCGCTTTCCATTCCTGTGTACATGCAACAAGCAGTAAAACAGCAAAGTTACTCCAGTTAGCTTGGTATCAGCTGTGCTTTCTGTTAAAAAGGACATAATACAAATGGGGAAAGGAAAATGCATAACAATTTTAGACACACGTGGTTATAAGCACAATAAGAATACTGTAAAGCAGTAGTTGGTAGGTTGATTAATTCTCCAATCACTTTTCAAACATCACTTTTATGTTAAGTATAAAATAATTACTTTGATCTTCTCACGTTAGTAGTGTTACTTGAATTGATTAACAAAGTACCAAAACATTGTGCCATAGAGCCAATAAAGCACCCATCAACTTGTTTCTAAAAGCTAGAATTTACATTCTTGTTCTCATAAAATCTTTAGGAAATAAATTACACGTAGCTGGTTTTGTTCTACTTTCAAACTGCTATCAAAAAGTAAGATTATTTTCAGGTGTTTTTTTTTTCATAAGTGTTCTTATTCCTGAACCTGAAATCATTATTTGAAATGAGACCTTTGCACAAACTTCAGGGGAAATACAACACAAGATCTTGCTTAATTTAAACTGGTAGAAAGGCTGGTAAGTTTAATAAGCACAAGGACAAAAGGTGAAAATGTCTAAGAGTTTGTTCCATTACTAAGGTTTTTCCCCCCTTATTTTTCTTATGGAAATATATACAAAATATATTTGCTAGCTATGCTGAATAACTGCAACCCCAGAACTTCTTCAGGCTCATAAGCAGTTGTTAGGTACTTTTATTTTTCTCTTTCCTCATGTGTGATCAACCACCATCATTGTGACATAATATACCGCAAGGAATCCTATAGCTAATGTATAGAAATGTTACCATTATATCAATTGTTTTATATCTCTTCTGTTTATCACCTGCCTTTTTCCAAAATCCAATTGAGAAAGCAAATATAGGGAAAATTGTATATATTAGGACAAAAAATTATGAAATAAGGATGTATTTATCTAAAGACAGCTATATTTTCTGAATGCATAGAAAACTGCCCAGTCCCTTGGCTTCATCCAACGACATATGCTATATTTAACAATACCTTGATTTTATAAAATATCTCCTCCTGTATTTGTATAAAAATGGCAATAAATCTATCACATGTGATTTGTATTGTAACAATCAATGTAGCTATTATAGCTTTATTCCGTTCCAATGGCAGTCCTAAAAAGTTAGTAAGTCAATGACAATTCATGTATTGAAAGTATTTAAACAAATTGATTCTCAGGTAAAGAACAGAACTGAAGAAAGATCCTATTACCAAACATTTCAAGATATAGGAATATGGAACCTATGAAGTCAAAGGATCAACCCACTCCTGCAAGTGAAGACACATGTTACCACCTGAGATATTGTGGAGTCTTCAAGACCAATTAGCCTTGGTAAACTTTCTCCAAATTTATCCAATGGTCCCTTCAAATCACCCAAGCTATTGGCTATTACATCATCTAATGAATTCCGCATTTAATTATATGTTGTGTGAAGAATCAATTCTTTCATCTGCTCCAAACTTCCTTTCAGTTATCCAGCCACTGAATAGCCCATCTTAGTGCTTTAGGAGGAAGAGAAACATCTCCCTGCCCATTTCCTCTACATCTTGTATAATTTTACCCAGCCTGATCCTGTCCTTCTAAGTTGCCTTTTTTCAAGCTAAAGAATCCTAGACCTCCTTTCCTTGTACAGTACTTGTTTGAATTGTTTGATCATTTTTGATCACTTTTTACATCTTTTCCAGCCCTGACAATTCGTTTCAAACCTCATGACCCAGAATGCAGCTAGACCATAAATTTGAAGCTAGGCTGGCAAATGTTATTTTCTCTCCCTTCTAGATGTTTAGTATGGATTTTGGTTGAAAGATAGCAAGGTAATTAGTGGTCAATTGTAGGAAAATGAGATAATTATTGTAAAAAGGAAAAAATAGAGCGAATAGTGCTTCCTATCCCCACCTAGTCCAGATTACTGCATATCAGCATTTGAAATAGAAGATGAATGATAAATGAAAGCAAGCTTGTTCACATTTTGTCCATAATGTATATTAGAAGAGATCTGGTGCAGCACTAATAGAACAAGCATAATTGAACAACTGAAGTGATTTTTGTAATTAAACAAGAATACATATAGAAATGATAGACAAGGTCAAGTTTTTAGTGAGGATTGAATCAGGTATTTAGAGAATTAAGAACTCAGAATGTGATGCTCCCGTAAAAAAAACATACCTGCCAACCGATGATCCATTGACTGAATTCTGGAGAGCTGAAGTTGCTGTGCCAACAGGAGCATTAAAAACTCCCTGCTGTGTGGAACTAGCATTGACTGGACTTCCGTTGCCTTTCAGTATTCCAGTGCACTTCCAGTTATCCATATAATTAGCTAAATGGAAATATACAAATCCCATTTGAATTTTTAGCAGAAAGTTCTACTTACATAGTTACAGTTAATATACAGGCTGTCTGGGAAATGTTGGGAGTTGACTACTGCTATATCGAATATTCAGATTATAATTATCCAATAGAGTAGAAATAAAAGAATTAAATTTGCCATGGGAAAAATCTCTGCCTAATAATTAATGAATTTATCAATTTACTGAGTTAGATGACTTAAAATGAAATTTAAGAGAATGCTTATTGACTAAGACCAATAAATAGAAGTTCGAGGCATTGAACAAAGATTACTGCTGTTGAAAAGGGGATGCTTTTGCCATCATTGGTCTCAGCATGAACTGGCAAACATCTAGACCAGGCCCGCATAATTGGCTTCCCGGCACTTTTTAAAAAGTCAGTAAATTCACTGTTCCTGTTCCCAAAGATACAGCATTATTGAGATTGGCTACACTAACAGAATCTTGCAAGCCTGACTGAATTTCCTTCCCTCCTTCACATTGCAGAAAGTTGTGGGGAAGTCAATCTGAATACCTTCCTCCTCAAAGCATGCTTTTGCACATATTGTTATCTTAATATTTTTTTGATAATTTCTCCATGGTCATTGCCTTTCGCATCTTATTTATTTTTGGATGGACCACAACTCATTAATAAATGCCTCAGATTGCATTACTATACTATCCAATTCCATTATTTCTAACTTCCGAAGCAAAGATGTTTCACAGAGCAGAGGCTGCTGCAGAAAAAGCTTGTCTTCTAGTCCCTGTCAGCCAACATTCTTTGGCTAACGGGATCTGCAGCATGCCCATCCTATTTGATCTTGTTACGGGATAGAAACTCTGGAAAAAAGGTGATCCCTCAGGAACCCTGGTCCCAAGCCATGTAGGGCTTTATAGGTATTCACCAGCATCTTGAATTGTACCCGGAAACACTGCAGAATGTGGCAGCACAGGCAGTTATGTGTGCTCCTAGAATGCCACATATTGCATCTCTGTTCCATGAGCTGCAATGGTTGCCAATTAGCTTCCAGCACCACAATTCAAGGTGCTGATTTTGATCTTCATGGCATGGACCAGATTGAAGGGCTACCTCTTCCCAATTACATCAGCAGATCCCACCACAGCAGAAGAAATATGTTGTGGGTTCCATCTGCTAAGGAGTTATATCTAGCAGGATACAGGAGATGGCATTGCTGCCATGGCCCCTGTTCTGTATAACACCTTCCCCCACCCGAGGTGAGAATGGACTTTTCTCTGCCATCCTTCCAGAAATCTCTCAAAAATTGAATATATCAACAGGCCTGGTGGTCTCAAGGGAATGGTGATCTGCTGAGGTATGTTTGGAATATCCAATGCTCTTACTTAGCCTTTTTAAAATAATCAGTGTTGTAATTGTACTTTGTTTAAATATTTTATTTTATGGTTTTACTGTATGCTTCAGTGTCGCCTCGATGAGATCAGGGAGGGAGGGAAGGAGGGAGGGAGGGAGGGAGGAAGGAAGGAAGGAAGGAAGGAAGGAAGGAAGGAAGATGCTTACCCTTCCAAAGCCTTACACATCCATCATCACCTGAAGATGCAAGTACTGTGCCGGTTATATTCCAGCTCACACGCCAGACTTGGGAATTGTGATGATCAAACTGGGCCACTAACTGAACTTCAAATTTTGTCAATCCAGATGAAGTACTCAGTTCTTTTCTATTAAAAAAAGTACATCTGAATTGTACTTTAATGTACTCAATACATGCTACTTTCAGATATATGTTGTTTCATTTTAACATAATAATAAAGAAATCATTTGAAAAAATCAGAGTAAAACATTGAATAGAACTGCATTTTCCGTTTATGGCCTGCAACAAAATAATTATTAAAGAGCTAATTGCTAAATAAAATTACTACGGTAGATTACTAGATTATCTCATCCTTGAGAACAAAGTTATGCACAAATGTTTTATATTAAAGGACTTGCTTGAAAAACCTACCTTAGGGGTTTTAATGTGAATATTCGTACATCTTTGGTAGCTACTGCCAATATATGGAATGATCTTCCAAGGTTTGGAGCAAAGGCAATGTCATGCACAGGATCTGTGACTGTCATAAGGGTTTCCGCTTTTGCATACTTCCTGAGTAACATATAAACAGAGTATGTATTCTCTTATATAACACACATTACAGTCTGGAGTTTCCTTTTGAGGAAAAAATAAATATTAACCACATTCTTTCACGTAAGCTTAATTTTTAATTCTACTTAAGACTTTATGCCAGACTTGATTATTTTAAGCTGATTCCAACTAGCATCAATAGAATAATGAACAAATCTTAACTAATTTTGGAAACTATGGTGGAGGACCACTATTTATGAAAGGACATTTCTTGGCTGTATGGTTAACTAGCCAAGTATCTTCACTGCCATGTATATTTATTTTGGATGTTTCTATTGTTTTTATGGCTTTAAAATGTTTTTAATATTTTTAATTTTTTTAATTTAAGCTGCCCAGAGTCATTGAGATGGGTGACTATGGAAATGGAATGGAATGGATGAATGAACACTCATATAATTGTATTCGTAGAATTTTTTTATTTGGATTCTCACTATAGCTATACTATAAAACGAAAAACATATCAAGAACTAATGCATGCTAACCATTTAATATATTTCATTACCAAAATGCCATTTTAGTCATTTTTGTTCATACTTCAATGTTTCAGCAATATCACCACATATTTAATTACAATAGCTGTTTTTTCCTCTCACCTGGTATTTTCATTGTATTCATATATCTGCACTTTAGCCAGTATATTAGGACTACCATCATCACTTCCTACAGCTATCATAGGAGCATGGGCACGAGAACTACAATTAAAAATGAAATATGCTCAGACAACATTTTTAACAATTAGAACTATAAAAGAATTAGTCTAAAACAACTATGGATAATAAATCCAACATTCTCCCTGTGTTATTCATAGCTTAAATTCACATACAAGAATGAAATTCAATGGATTTTTTTCTTAGTAGTACATTCTGAGATACTTTTGATTGAAAATCACTTTCCAGAGCCTCAGACAAAGTCACTTACATCTCTGCTGACTAATCCTTCAATTATTAATCCAAATTTTCTTCCAGTTCTAACATCTCTATACTAAAAGCTATAATTTTATATGCCAATTGCAGAAAAAGGATGCATATTAATTAGCTTCAAACTAAGAGATTTTTTTCATGATTCAGTAGTTTTTCTAAAGAATTAATAACTTACCTTGAAGGATTCCAAGAAATACAACTGCAGCTTAATTTACATGAAATTTCATGCTGAAGTGACCACTGACTAAGATTCATGACATCCGGAGCTTCATATATTCTAACAACTCCATCTGCTGAACATGTTGCTAGCATGAGACCCATATGTTTGGGAGCAAATTTGACATCTGTAACTGATGTCCTACTATCAACCAAAGTAGTCCTCTTTACCTAAAAATACAGCAGTTGTAAGAAAATTATTAATAGATTATTAGAAGTATGGTTATTATTGCACATATAATATATAGTGTTGAAAAACAGGGATTTTGTATTAGAAATCTTTAAAGCTACAAAGTTATAAAGAAAAATAAATGATTGCTTAATAGTTCAAAATGGCTTATGGAAATATATTATTCCCAGAAGAGGAAAAAAATCGGAGTGCTAGAAACGAAAATGAATATTAAGGGATCTCTTGAAAAATAAAATTCTGATCCATTTTTAAGAGGTAAATTGGGAAGCCAGCAGAGTTTTCCCTTTGACACACAAACTGAATCCCATACCACCACCAGTAGGTCAACTGGGGGTGGCTTGGATAAGGAATGGCAACCAAAAAGGCAGAGATGGGGGAGATATGGACTGAACGCTGCAGTCATAAACTTGGACCAAATTTTTACCACATTAATGCAAGAGCACTGCTACAGCTATAACTTTGAGAACTGGTCATAAACTCAATTCATTCAGCACTACTGTAAATGGTTGCTGAACAAATGGTTGTTAAGTAACAACCAATTGTGTAAAAACAAAATTCTGCTAGGATTTTGGCTTCAATTCTACCTTCTTGCATAAATGAAACATACACAAATCACAGTGATTTCATAATGGGATTTTGCAAGAGAAATATGAAAGAAAATGACAAATATAAAATACATGTATTAATTTGAATATTTTGTTTGCTAAATTTTACTGTTATCAAGGATATCATAACTTCTAAATATTCCAAACTATCTATTTTTCAAAACTTACCCAGTGACTTTGTCCCCGAAGTTTATCATTTGATTCTCCTACTATTTCTTCCCAAACAGCAGCTGTTCTATCAAAAGAGCAAGAAGCCAAGACCTGTCCAAATTCCGGATGAGCCCATGTCACACGCCACACAGATCCACTGTGTGTCTGCAGAATTAAGATAAATTAAAATTACAGTAAATGAATTAGTGCTTTGATCTAACCATGTTAATTTACTAGCCACTATTCCTCTATGTTACAAATAAACGTAAATGCAAAAGGAAGAATTGGAACCATACTTAGAACCTTTATAGCAATAACTAAGCAAAGTAGTGAGCAAGAGAGAAAACAAAGATAAAGAGACAGCAATAATAGATTATGCATCTAGGCTATATGTAGTCAACGAAAAATAGGCTACACATTTTATTAAAAGACATTATAGGAGACAGAAGAAAGGTGTATCAAGGAAGAACACAGGTCTCATATTATGGTAGAGCCTTTTGGCTTCCCTAAGCTGTGGCATTCAAGAGATCCACTAATACCTGAATGCTTAGTTGTATATGGATGCAAGTAAGCAAGGGTAGAATCTTCATGGAGCTAGAAATTCTAGCAATGGCCAGTTTTCTATCAGCCAAATCAATGGAAGATTCTGTTCTAAAGATTCTAAATATGAGAAATGTGACCTTATATGGCAAATCCAAGAAAATATAAGATTTCATGGTGGAAATACAGCACCATGACTTTGGTGAAGTGAAACATCACAGAGGTTGGCCCTGCATTTAAAATAAAACAACCTGTAATAGGAATAAGCAATGTGCCTGTGGCCACTAGCAAACCTGCACACAACCCACAAGGCAGGCTCCTTACCTTGTCTGCTGTAGTATCTAGAGCACTAGGGAGAAAGCAAGGAATACCAATTGCCCTATTGGTAAATGGCCATATCCCTCATGCAGGCAGTATTGTGAAAATGCAAGCTGTAATAACGGCAGCCATGATGTAAATGCTACTAAAACATATTCTCAAAATTCTATCTGTACCCACTAATCCAAAAATTAAGATGGGCAATTTTCAATAACCACAGCCAAACAGATCACCCAGATCCAAAAAGACCACTTTTAGGAATGCACTTGCGCCCAAAAATATAGAGCCACCTGAATAGAATCAGGACAGGCCATGCCATGCCATAACTAATGGCAAAACTGTTTAAGTGGGGAATGGCCCAGAGCCCACAATGTGACTGTGGTGCACTGGAACAAACTATAACACATACAGTTCTCCTCAGGAAATTTCAAGATACCTGGCATGATCTTGTAGCCACACCAGAAATCTTTCTTAGATATTGAATTATAACATGTCCCATTGCAATTCTATGGTTCCATATTATGGTGATTTTATTATGATTTTATCTTAATTTAATATTTTATCTCCTATATTGTATTGTTCACATATCTTATATAGGTAGTCCTCGACTTACAATAGTTCATTTCGTGACTGTTCAAAGTCACTGTAAAAATGACTTATGACCTTTTTCACATTTACGACCGTTACAGGATCCCAATGGTCTCATGATAAAAATTCAGAAGCTAGGCTTGACTCATATTTATGACAGTTACAGAGTCCCAGGGTCATGTCATCACCTTTTACAACCCTCTGACAAGCAAAGTCAGTGGGGAAGCCAACTTCACTTAACCACGTTACTAACTTAACAACTGCGTGATTCACTTAACAACTGTGGCAAGAAAAGTCATAAAATAGGCCCAAACTCACTTAACAAATGTCTCACAACAGAAATTTTGGGCTCAATTGCGGTTATAAGTCAAGGGTGTCAAACTCAATTTCATTGAGGGCCGCATCAGGGTTGTGTTTGAGCTCGGGGGACAGGGTGAATATGGCCAGGGTGGGTATGGCCAGCTCAACATCACCTGTGTTGGGAGCACCTGTGGTGGCCCAAGCACTCTGCCAGCAAAAACGGAGCTCGGGAGGGCTGCACATGGCCCTCCTGAGCTGTTTTCACTGGCAGAGGCACCATGGGCCAGTCCTTCGCTGTTTCCAGGGCGGCACCATGGGCCAGATCTCAGCACCCCACTGATCGGATCCAGCCCGCGGGTCTTGAGTTTGACATCCCTATTATAAGTACAGGTATCCCTGTATATATTTGTTGATGCTTTTTTAAAACCATATTTGTATATCAGTGATTGAATGATTTCTGTAGCTACCAAATGATAAATTAATAAGTCCAAAAATTCTGCATCTTTGTTTAACATTATCCAAAAAAATTGCAATCCTAAACACATTTACAAAGATGTGAGTTCTATGTGAGTATTGCAGTTGCAAAAATTTGGATGTACGAGATGATAGCAAAGTGTTAAGAGTTTCTGTATGTTTTTGTTTCCTTCTTCTGACCCTCCAGATTTTTGCAGGTCAGATCTAGCAGTCCTAGTCCCACTGAGAACAAAGAAAATTATCTTTAGGTAGGCAATCAACAGGATTTTAGAACTTATTGTTTCCCTTTGTTAAGGTTATACATGTCAAGTAATATTCTATATAACACTAAATTATTTTGGATTCAAATTCTTACCTTCCAACTGGCAGTGCAATGCCATTCTCCATTTTCACCTTTGTCCCAAACCTAGTAAGGCAAACATGTTTCATTTAAAATGAAGACATAATATGATTCTTCATCAGTTCTTGTAGAAAATCTTATCAGAAAAAGACTCCTTAAGCACTCCAACTAGATCCCAGGTCACATATAAGACAAAGAAGAAGCTGTGCATATTCTTAATAGATACAAAAAAATATAATCAAGTTCATATATTTTTTCCTTCCAAACAAACAATCTTGTGACTAAGAAGTAAATCAAAAAAATATCTACCCATATTCGGCTTCATAATAATTCTGCAACTATTTAACTACAGCATAATAATTTGTGGCTCTTTAAACCTCTCCAATTACAAAAATGAATTTGGGCTTCTGGTCACGTGAAACGTTTTGTGACTTACCTTTGTTTCGTTACCTCAAAAATCTCTTTGAACTAAGGACATAAAGGATACCATTAGGGTTTGTTACGATAACATATTACACTAAGGAAAGAATAAGACTATTCAACTTCTGATTTCTATGTAAGATTAAAAGTTTACCATTCCATCTGAATTTGCAAAAATAGACTTTGAAATAAAAATGCATTACAATTTCAAATTCCAATGACAATAAATACATGGGAACTGCAAGGGAGAGCATGGTTAGTGTAAGGGGATAAAATGTCAATGTGCAATTCCTATGAATCGTTCCCTTTGCCTTAAGTGCAATAGTAGGTGAATGCATTATGCTAAGCTGCGGTTTGCTTAACACTGGGGTATTATAGTAAATCACAGTTGGGAAGATTCAAACCTACTAAACCACGAACAGTGGCTTCCAATTCAAACGGCAAAGGTTGGCTTCGTGCAATGTACCAAACCTAAATGCCATCAGTTTAGCATGTTGTGCAAAACCAGCCAAAGTGGTCTCTCCTCTACTAATTAAAATGCTGACCTGAATTGTGGTTCTCAACGTAAGTATTCCGTTATCCTATTCACAGCAATTGCATTTTCTGCCACACCCAGTTGGGGCGAAAGGACCCTGTAGGAAAAACTGCGACTAGACTGAAAGAGCATGTTGACTGACTCATCTTCCTAAATTATTTTTTTTTTTTAAAAAAAGAGTATAGCGTTTCGCCCCGAGCCTTCCCCACACCTTCACACTCTGGTCACTAGAGCAAGTGGCCATGCGCCGTCCATGGAAGTCAAAAGAAACATCGTGGATGAGGTCGCGGTGATCAGCTGCGATGCTTCGGGCCACGAACATCCCGACGGCTTCGCCTTCTCAGCCAAAAAAACCCCACGTTTCTTTCCTCAGCAAAATCAGCGAAACCTTCTTTCCCCGCCACCCTCCGCGAAAACGAATGCTCTTTCCCGCAGCTCAAACAGGCGCGCCCGGCCTCCCAGAATTACGTTAAGCGTCGAGCTTTCGTCAAAAGAAAGCGACGAGCCGCTTTCGTCACTAGCGCTTACGCTCTTCCCCCTTAATGTGCTCGACTAAGAACTTCGAAGGCTTGGACTTCTACCCCCAGAATTCCCTAGTCCCAATCTCGGAATTTTGGGAGTTGAAGTCCAGGCGTCTTAAAGTTGTCGAGGCTAAGAAAAACTGCCTCAAACGGAGACACAGCCCCGGAAGTTTACTAGAGAAAATTAGCAGAAATCGAAGTTCTCGTCAAATCGATAAAGCACGTGAAATATGGGCCGATAGGGAATGAAGACATTGGAATAGCCCTCTAAAAAGCAGTGAATGCCCTGATATTTATTATGTGGCTGAATTAAAGCTGAAAGGATGTCCCGCTAAGGATATGCCTGGGGGCAAAAAAAAGTTGATACTATATGGATATATGATTGGTACACGGAATGTCAAAACTTTGAATCCAGAAAAATTGGATGTTGTCAGAGGGGAAATATGACTAAAACAATGGCATTTTGGGAGACCTGAAGGAGACATTACAATGACAACCGAGGTTATGGTTTTCTCATATAACATATACCTGTGAAAGGTGACCCTTCAGAAAGGTGAAAGAAAATATCCCTTTGAATGTGGTGCTGGAGAAATTGTTGAAAAAATGTTAGGAGTCAAGAACAAACGGTGCAGTCTTACATGAAGTAAAGCCAGACTACTCACTGGAAGCACTATTGAGGAAGCTAAAATTTAAATATTTTGTACACATAACGCAAAGGAAAACGTCACTGCACAAGACCTTGATATTTAGAAAAATAAGAGAGTCAAAAGAAGACAGTTAAGAAAACAAACGAACCTACAATACAGTTGACAGATAAGCCTGGCAAAATTGGTTCATGTCATCAAGCTTCAGAAGTGACTGAATGGCAGGCAAAACAGTTTACAAACAATGTAAAACTATACAGTTTGCAAAGCAAAAAGTTATTCACCCACCATCAGACTTAAGTTTTAAATGTATACTGTCAAAAATTCAGTTCCTAGGTCTGTTGGTGTCTAGAAAAAGCAGCCAAAAAAGGCTGATAATGATTCAACATATTAGGTAAAGGTAAATATGTAAATATGCTGCTTATAATTTACCAAATAAGTCATGTGCTCGTGCAACATCTTAAGCCATAAACCAACGTTTACAAGCCACTATATTTGCGTTCACACAATTCAATTTATCCCCAAATAACCACATTATTCATAATTCACAAACTGGTCATTGTAATGCGAATGGTGTATGGTCCGTTTTCTAGCTTGAACCTAGCTTAGCTGTGTTTCAATAAACCACAATTCAATCGTGGCTTAGCTCAGCCCCTGAAATCAACCCACTACTCCACTCCGGGAACTTCCCTACACAAAGCGACCAATGACCCAATCCCAGGTACGCATTCTCTCTTCCCCCTCCTCTTCGACAGTGGGCGGAGTTTAGCGCTAATCCAGTAGGCGGCCCACGCGCATGCGTCCGCTCCAGAGGAGCCCGCTGAGTGCGTGCGCGGCGCGGAAGCTCGTTGAAGGTAACGCGAGCGGCGGAGGGGGCGGGCTCGCCGTCCTCGCCCTGTCAGCAGCGGGAGGTAGGTGATGAAGTTGCCGATTGCCAGCGGCTCTCCTCCAACCTTCTGGCTACCGCCGCCATTATGTCCGTCATCGCCACGATAGAGCAGGAGTTCAATGAGGTCGACGGGGCTAATGACTGGCAGCCCCGCTACTTGGTGAGTGAGGGTGGGGCCGCGGGGGGGAGGGAAAGTTTAGGAACCCCCGGAGGCCGCTTCAAACGGAAGAGGAGAAGAAACCGCCGGGCCCCGACGGGCATTCTCAGGTACGCCCAGAGGCTCGGAGAGAGGAGTGCGCATGTCGTGAATTTCAGGAGGGGGCCGCGAGGAGAAGCGAGAAGCACGGAGGGCCGAAAGGGAAGCGGGCGAGAGGCTTCTAACGACGCGCCTTCCGTCGCCAGGCTTAAGCGGCGGGCAAGGGCGGGGAGAGGCAAAGGCTTCAGGCGGCGGGGAAGTTTCTCAAAGCTGAGCTCCTCCCGCTGGTTTGTTCGCACGTGGTTGTCCCGCTGTCTTGCTGGACTCCCTGGATACCAGCTTCTTGGGCTCCTGAACTTTAACTCTTGAACCCAATACAGGTGGTCCTCGACTTACGACCACAATGGAGCCCAGAATTTATGTTGCTAAACGAGAAATTTGTTTTCCCCCTCCCGTTTTACGACTTTTCTTGCCACATTTGTTAAGTGAATCACTGCAGCTGTTAAAATTAGTGACATGGTTGTTAAGTGAATCTGGCTTTGCTTGTCAGAAGCACTGTTCCCTCTAAGGTGCGCGGCCGTGCACGTAATGAGAGAACGCCGCGTGGAAGTTTCTAACTTCTGCACGGCATTTTCTAATGGCAGTGGCTGCGCGCCTGCGTGGCCGCGCAGATGAAAAGAGAACGCCGCACGGCAGTTTCTAACTGCCGCACGCCGTTTTCTGATATTACAGGGAACATTGGTCAGAAGGTCGAAATAGATGATCGCATGATCCCGGGATACTGCAACCATCATAAATATGAATCAGTTGTCAAGCATCTGAATATAAATGACGTGACCAGGGGGATGAGGCAATGGTCATAAGTATGAGAGATGGTCATAAGTCAGTTTTTTCAGTGCTGTTGTATCTGACCTAAATGCCCTGTTGTAAGTCAAGGACTACCTGTATTTTAACAGGGAATGGCCATCTAAGAAAAGGTTATTATTGCCCATGAGGGCAGCTGCAACTGATCATAGTGTCATGCGATTGTCATATCTTTCCAGATGCTTTTGTCAGCCTTAATCCTACCTTATGGGAAGGGATTGTTGATTAGGGTTAGCATGGAATGAATTTGTTTAAAACAGGAAATGTCTCCCTGTAAAGTTGCTTCTTATAACAGGGTGTTCAAAAACAGCATATGTATGCATTTCCTTGTAGATTTCAATTAGATCCTATTGAATGGACAGGAGAATAGCTAAATGTCAAAATAACAACTTTCCTAAGATTATATGGCAGACTTATCACCAAAGTAGGATTATGAAAACAGGCATTACAGAATTTTCTTAGAGTTATGTAGTCAATATTTTCACCTATTTAATACTACTAAGAATAGGCTTTATGTTCTCACAAGAATAATTGGTTGATACTAGAGTTAGTTGTTAGATTTAACAGTTAAACAGATTTAACTCTGCACTAAAGTAATTTTAAAAAAAACAATTAAAAACTTCCTCTTTTCGTAGAACTTTGGGAAAGAGGTTGTGCAGAATGCAGGCATGACCCTAAATGTTAAGCATACAAACATTGAATCTTCATGCCTGTACAAGGCTAAGGACAAGGATATCCCCCAAAAGCTGAATAGGAATGAATTGGTGGAATAATATTAAAAAAGAATATATTTATAATTTAATAGTTGCCTAAACATTTCCAGAGAGACATCTGTGTTGTATTTATATCTATAAACATGTTTCTTGGCATCTTAAAGGGTACTCATTGTGGTTGCTCTTACAAAGGATAATTATCCATATTTTGTAAGTATTCAAGTTTTGGTTGAATTGCCACTTTTTAATCTCATTGCTTACATTGCACATATAATTAGAGGAGAAAAAGTATTAGTATTGAAGGTATGATGCTTTTGTCAGAAAAATTCTCAATGTTCTTTGAGAGTCTCGTAGGAGTAGAATTGACAGCATGTTATATACTAGTTACTCTAGATTATAGTTCTTGGCAGTTGGACATGCTAGCTGGAGGTTGTGAAGTTATAGTTCTAAATGACAACTGAGTATTACCTATCTCTGTTGGAAGATTGCAAATACAAATCAGAAAAGATGAATTGGTATCTTCCAATCAGAACTGTGATAGGTAACTTGTTTGATGGTAATATTAAAGTGAACACCAGCAGAAATGGTACTAAAGATGATTTATCATAATTCAATCTGAGTTTTTGATGTAAAATAGCAAAAAAATTCTAGGAAATATTCTGTTTCAACTAACCATTAGGAGAATCAAGTGGATGTAATTTGAATTATTTAATGCCCTAATCAAGAGGTTTATAATTGACTTGGGTATAGAGTAAATCTTTTATGCTCAAGGTTACTGGCACCTTTTTAACATAGTAAAAATACAGCTTACCCTGTTTTTAATAGAGTCCCATTGTGTAACTTTCTAGTTTCACAATTAATTTGATGAATTTTTACTGCTGCGCTTTGCTCCTCCCTGGGGCTTTACATTACCAGGTGCTGAGCCACAGACTGATAGAAACTGAAACTTAAAACTGAAATTTGATTCAGTTTTATAGATAAATCTCAATGCTAGTACTTGAAGGACACACATTTTTATGGGTTCTTTTTTTTAAGCATTAGATGTCTGTTTTAACCAAGTCTGACAGCACTGAGTTGGTAAAAAAAAATGTTCCTAAAATGACTGCAATTTGCAATTTGTGAAATACCACAATTGTGCAAGCATAATATTTATGTGTTTAGCGAAGGGGGGGAAAGTCCCAATACGTCACATGATGCCGCCGTGATGATGTGAGTTTGACAACCCTGCCTTAGAAAATACTGACTGAATTCTTAGGCTGGTAGGAAAAATTACGTTGTTTTTCTCACTCTGATTTGAGTCTTAAGTCAACATTTCTCTATATGAACAGCCATCTCTGTTATTTAAGCTTTCTGCTATAATTATATAATGTTTTCTAAGGTAAGGGTTGCCTTGCTAGATCAGAACAAAAGACTCCCAAATTGTAAACCCTCTCAAATAATTATCTGCATGGTGTCCTTATTGAAATCAAGCATAGATAATTAAGAGTAATTTTATGTCTTTAGTGATTAGCAGTATATTAACCCTGGCCATTTCATTTTAGTTAGTATTATGAATATTCATTCAATGATACAATTTTTATATTTCTCAGATTTCTTTTAAAGCCATATAAACAGTGAGTTGAATGGAGTTCTGTTCATTACAGAGGATGGGAACTAGGGTATTTTGCTTGTAATTCCATCCTTACTATGGGTTTATAGTTGAGCATTGGGGGAACCATCTATAGCAGTGATGGTGAACCTTTTTGGCACAGAGTGCCCAAACCGGAACACGTGCCAGAAACCGGAAGACCAGCATGCGCACCAGCCACCTAGTCTTTGGGTTTCTTGCTTGCGCATGCGTGTCGGCCACCTGGTCTTTGTGCACCCCGGAGCACTGGAAACCCAAAGACCAGGTGGCTGGCGCATGCATTTCCAGCGCTCTAGCGTGTGCAAAGACCAGCTGGCTGGCGCGCATGCGCCCGCCAGAAACCCGAAGACCAAATGGCTACGCCGTGCGTGCCCACAGGGCTCTGCATGCCACCTCTGGCACGTGTGCCATAGGTTCGCCATCACAGATCTATAGCAAGAGAAGAGGTGATACAATGGGAAATGGGTATAGGATCTTCTGTGAATGGAAGCTTTTCTATTAATAAAATGTACAGTGTGAAACCAAGTCATTAGCTAAGTTTGTTTAAGCATGTCGTCACTCATTTGGCTGGGTTTGCACAACAGTTCAGCCACAAATTAATCATACTGGTTAAATTTGCATTACATTCAATGTGGATGGATAAAATATATGTAATGTTAAAAATACTAATTTTACACCTAGTATAATTTTTCTTCTCCTATGCCCACTTTGGATGAACTTAAATTCTAGTTTCAACCAGTTTGATTAAGGCATCGGGCTAGAAACTAGGAGGCTATGTGTTGTAGTCCCACTTTAGGCGCAAAGCCAGCTGGGTGACCTTGGGCTAGTTACTTTCTCTCAACCCTAAGAATGAGGCAATAGCAAACCACTTATGCAAAATCTTGCAAAAAAAACCTGTAGGGATTTGTCCAATTCTTGGACTTGAAAAAAATAGAACAACTCTAGTCTGCAGAAGGAAATTAGCATTTGTTTTTCCCAGAATATAACTATACTAAACACTGTTATGTTTCTACATATGGATCGTTGATGTGTTGACTGATAATTATAAGAAAACATATATTTGCCCATAATTTACTCAGTTAAAATAGGATTGATTAGTATTGAATGAGTGTGCTGTGGCAACCTCTCAATGTGTTTCATTTATGGATCAGCCTTCTATGTAAAGCTAATGAGTTGGTTAACAAAAGTATCATTATACAGATAGACCTCAACTTACAACAGTTCATTTAGTGACCGTTCGAGTTACAACAGCACTGAAAAAAGTGACTTATGATCAGGGGTAGAATTCTACCGGTTCGGACAGGTTCGGGCGAACTGGTAGCTACGAAGATCAGTTGGAAACGAACCGGTTCGCTCCGACGATCAGGTGATGCCGCCAGCCCGCCCCTACATTTTACTGACCTATATCTTCTCAGCTGATTCGCACCGCATAGCGGATTGCCGTGCCCCAGCTGTTTTACTCCCCAGCAGTAACGCGGAAGTTAAATTTTGTAAAACTGTGGGCGCGCGCGTCAGGTGTGTGATCACCGAACCGGTTGTTAAACTGGCAGGATCCCACTGCTGCTTATGATCATTTTTTCACACTTAACACTGTTGCAGCATTCCCATGGTCATGTAATCAAAATTCAGACCCTTGGCAACAGATTGCAGTGTCTTGGGGTCCTATGATCCGCTTTTGCAACCTTCTTACAAGCAAAGTCAATGGAGAAGTCAAATTCAGTTAACAACTGTGTTACTAACAACCATTGCAATGATTCATGTAACAACTGTGGCAAGAAAGGTCATAAAATGGGGCAAAATTCACTTAACAAATGTTTCACTTAGCAATAGAAATTTTGGGCTCAATTGTGGTCGTAAGTCGAGGACTACCTATACTGACAAGAGTGTGATGTACAGGAGTAGTCAGTGTATGAGCTCAGTTTGAGTTACTATGAATGTAGTATTAGCTTAACTTTATCCATATCTCTTAACTACTGCCATATTCAGGTGAATGGGACTTTTTTTATAACAGAACAAAAGACTGAATTTCTGTGTGGTATAAAAAGGAGTGGGTATGAACTCATAAATTCAAGGCCTTTTTCTTATCCTGTAATGCACAATTTTAATGTAATTTTGTTCTTCACAAGGATTTTCCTATTTCATACTGAGGTCTCCCCCATGTATGCATGATTTTGTACGTCCTTTTTAAATTTTTTGTAAATTGTTTTTAATAATTTTATTGTTTAGTTCTTTAAAATGCTGTACGCCGCCCTGAGTCCCCAGGGAGTAGGGCGGCATAGAAGAACTCTAAAATAAATAAATAAATAAATAAATAAATAAATAAATAAATAAATAAATAAATAAATAAATAAATAAATAAATAAATAAATGTTTCAGTTATTAGTAAATTGAGCATAACTTTTTAATCTGCTTTTGGTGGTAGCTTAACAGAAATGTTAAGTACTGTGATATTCTGATTTTTTTATGTTTAATAACATTTGAAATTTATTTTCATTTCTAAGGTACAAATGTGTCTTCTATAAATGCTTATATTGGTGAAGTTTTTGATACCCTGCCATGAGTCAATAAAATAACTACCGTATAAACCCCCAAAAAAGGTCAGAATTCTGCTAATGAAACAAACCGACACTAAGCAATGTAATGTCAAACAGCCATGCATGCAGGAAAATATAAACGTTTCCTATCTAGGGAAGCTTTAGAGCTCATTAATGTCACACATGATCAGTTCTCCACTCTTGTTCTTGAGTTTTCAATCTATAAAAAATGAAAGATGAAATAACTTCATCAAATATATAGTGTCTTTTAAAGAATGACTGATTTGTGTAATATCTTTTTGTTTTTACAAAATCTTTTTTCCCCAGACAATTAAGATTTGTTAACTATTGCTATTTTTTCCAGGATATCCGGCATCAATCCAGTGATTATCCTCATAAAGTGGCAAAATATGCAGAAAACCGGAATCGGAACAGATACAGAGATGTTAGCCCATGTAAGTAAGATTTCATTTACTATAATTAATGCATGTCCAACCTGCAGTCCACAGGCTGCATGTGGCCCTGGACAGCTAGTAATGTGGCCCCACTAAATAATAAAAAATAAAGACTTGAATTTTTTTTTCTCCTTTAAGATTTATGTTTCATGTTATCTCTGTGGAACTCAAGTTAGTGTGGAACTGTATGTAAGACTTCTAAGCAGTATTCTGTCCTGAAACTGACCACAAAGAGGCTACAGCAGCACTCTGATCATATCAAGAAATCTATGATAATTTTATATATTAATTTTTCAAATAATTCCAAGATTATTCCTCCAATTATTTGAGTGATTTTACCCCCCTCTCTCTCTCTCTCTCTCCCGGCCAAAGAGTTCCCGCCGCAGAAAGAGCAGCTCCCCGCTGGGAGAGCGAGAGCAAGTCCCTTCGGCTCTGCCTCCCAATGCCACCTCCCTCTGCCTTCTGCTGCTGCCCCGCGCCTTGCTCGCTCGCTCGCCTGCCGCACAAAGAGCAGCTCCCGGCCACAACAGCGAGAGCAAGTCCCTTCGGCTCTGCCTCCCAATGCCACCTCCCGCTGCCACCCTGCGCCTCCCTCGTTCGCCCGCTGCACAAAGAGCAGCTCCCGGCCGCAACAGCAAGAGCAAGTCCCTTCGGCTCTGCCTCCCAATGCCACCTCCCTCTGCCTCCTGCTGCCGCCCCGCGCCTCCCTCGCTCGCCCTGCCAAGAGAGACGCACCACTTACTGGAGGTTTGGCAGCTCCATGGTCTCTTAGCTTATTTGTCTGCAAGGTTTTTTTCCCTAAAGAGACTAGCCGAGAGACCATGGAGCTGCCAAACTTCCAGTAAGTGGTGCGTCTTGCGCCCCACCCTGCCTGCACCCCGAAAATAATAAGCCACCACCCCCACCCCCGAAAATAAGGCCAGGGGCATTTTTGGGGATCAAAAAAATATAAGCCCCTGTCTTATTTTCAAGGAAACACGGTACATCTTTTGTATACAATTAACAGAACCTGAACTTGCCTTAAGAGTGTTGAAATAAGAGATGGGGATACATTCTCTGTCTCCTTTGTTTCTTAGCGTCTTCTTTGGAGCAAACAGTCAGAACTGTGTTGTGATAAGTATGTTTGATTCTATTATTTTCTGAGTTGTGTTTATTAATGTAGTGATGTTTGAATAGAATTAAATTAACTAATTTTAAAGAATTAAACAAATAGAAGCTTGGAAAGTGCAAGACTTCCCCAATATTTTACTTGGGCTTTAACACTCTCATTTTGATGTATTTTCAGTTTCTTTTTGAATTACTGTTCTCTTTTTAAACTGTTGGCCACTCTGAGTAGTATGGGGATATTAGAAGAGGTAGATGCAAATGTTTACATAGAATCAAAGGACAGAAGGAATTATTTGGGTCCCTGAGTCCAACTTCTTGTTGCATGCAATCCCCAACAGATAATTTTTCAGTCTCTGTTTAAACTTATTCAGCAGGAGGCCAAGTCTCCAGGTAATTGGTTCCACTTATGAACTGCTCTTACTTTTTTCTAACAGTTATTTGTCTCTCCTACATTTCAGTCCATTTGTGTGTTGTCAGTCCATTTCCCTTCATTCATTAATTTTGAATTCTGTTCTTCTCAAATTTATCTGCATTTTTTATCTGCAAATTTAAGTTATATTTATCCACAAAATGTTGAACAATATAGGATTCAGGATTTATCTCTAACCACTTAATATGTCTCTTCATTTTGAAGAAAAAACTGGGAAATGATATTTGAACTAGCAATGTGTTTTGTTCCCATGCTATGTAGCCCACACACAACAGGCTTGCTTTTTAGATTGCTTTGGAATACAGGTAGTCCTCGACTTATAACAGTTCATTTAGTGAACGTTCAAAGTTACAATGGCACTGGCTTACGGCCATTTTTCACAATTACGACCATTGCAGCATCCCCATTATCATATGGTCAAAATTCAGATGCTTGACCACTGGTTCATATTTCTGACCGTTGGTCTGTCCCAAGATGATATGATACCCTTTTGCGATCTTCTGACAAACAAAATCAATGAGGAAGCCAGATTCACTTAACAACCGGGTTACTAACTTAGCAACTGCAGTGACTCACTTAACAACTAAGGCAAGAAAGATCATAAAATGGGGCAAAACACACTTAACAAATATCTCACTTAACAACAGAAATTTTGGGCTCAACTGTGGTTGTAAGTCAAGGACTACCTGTATTTCCATTGAATTCTTTCCTGGAATCAAGAGGTATTCTCTCTCTAACATTTCTACAATCTACTAAACCCGTGATGGCGAACCTATGGCAGGCATGCCACCGGTGGCACGCGGAGCCATATCTGAGGGCACGCGAGGTGTTGCCCTATGTCAGCTCCAGTGCGCACTGGCCAGCTGATTTTCGGCCTTGGGGAAGTGCTGAAAAATGGCTCAACGGGAAAACCGGAAGTCCGTTTTTCCAAACTTCCGGTTTGCCCGTTGGGCTGTTTTTTGCACTCCGGAGGCTTCAGGGAAGCCTGAGGGTGAAAAACGGCCCAATGGGAGCGCATGCTTGGGGATGTGCACATGCGCAGTGTGACGCATGTGGGGGGGTTGTGTGCCGGTGTGCGCGCTGGCACGTGCTGGCGCATACACACACTCCGATTTTTGGCACACAAGAAGAAAAAGGTTCGCCATCACTGTACTAAGCTAATCAAAAAGTGAAATAAAATAAATCTCGCATATTCATTCATGGTGACTTCTGGTAATTATTGCATTGTTTTCTAGCTGCTTATGGGTTGATCCCTTTATGAAATGCTCTAAAATCTTTCCTGGTATCAGTATCAGGCTGACTGATCTGTAGTTCCCCCGACTCACTCACTTCCCGTTTTGAAGACAAGGATAAAGTCAGTTTTAGCATTCTTGACACAATCTCTACAATTCGAAGTTAACTAAAAATATTTTTCTTTGGTGATCTGACCATTTTTCTATTCCATGTTTGTTTGTCCATTTTTGGATTTTCACTATATTTTAAAAAAAATACTGTAGATATTTTCTGTTATATTATTTAGTTTCTAAATGAGGATTGTAGGTGACACAAATTTGAGGTTTTTCACTGAGACAAAGGATTGGATCTATTCTATTTGAAATAAACTCTGAAAGCATAACTCTTTCTGCATTTGATTATTTAAAAACTAGACAAAGCCCCCCCCCCCCAAATTAGCAAAGTTATGGATCAAGCAATAATCAAATCAATACAGCTAATTTCCCATAATCACCTGGCTGAAGTGTTAGCCCTTGGTCAGAACACTAAGGAGTTCCTGAATCCGGGGTGGTTGTTTTTTTTATTCAATAATAATTTCTTAAACAAAGGGGGTCCCAAGGAATACACCTTCTGAAAAAGATCAGTTTTCTGTATTGGAAAGAGACAAAAGTTCTTGAATGTCTGACTTACAGGAACTGCTGAAAAAAACATTCTTTTAAAGAGAAAGGGCCCTTTCTCTTTCACTGGGTAGTTGTGTTGGTATCTCTTTCTTCATGTTCTATATGGGGTTTTGCGTATGTAGAACCTAATATTGACAAGATATAGAGAAATCTTGTTCATTGACATTGGTAGTATAAAATATAGAAATGAAGCAATGCTGTGTTATATGAAACCAAACAGGAACTTCTTGGTGATTCATTGGTTAAAACTATACTTGCTGACATCATATTTCCGAGAACATTAGTACCAGTATCTGTGATTTACCATAACAAGGTTTTAAGTTTTTCCTGTTGGCAAATGTTATCTTGTATTTACAAAAGCTTTGGTTTCTATTCAGTAGAAACATTTAAGTTCCAATAAATTGAGATACTAAACAAGAAACTTAATCATTCAGTTTGAAACAGTTGAAGGTGAAAGAAACACTATTTAAAGTTTGAATATTATTTTAATGTATTCTGAAGCTATCATAACCTCACTGTAATAGATTATCTTTATTTGATTTCATTAACTCGTCACAACATGTTTTCAATAGTTTCTGTGCATATATTTTTAACATAGGGCTAAAATTTCTGTTTATGTCTACTGTCTGCAGTGAAGGAAAAGGCAGTGTCTTTGACATACTTGATAAAGTAGTTATCTAAAACACTCAAAAGTGACCTTTTAAGCATATTTCTGTATTGTGAAGTATAAATGCTGACACATAAAATTATATAAAATCGGATTAAGAACTAAACCAATGATAGGAAGACTAGGGTTATGTTCTTGATTTTCTATTTTATTTATATTTATACATCTTAACTCTTATACTTTGTAATTATAGTGTCAGTTCATAGGTTCTAAACTTGAAATCCAAGTGAAATGATTTTAACTCTTAAAAGAACTATGGACAGCCTGAGCATAGAACTTACCGTAGTATTTCCTGATTCATGTTTAATATGTTATGAGCTACGTCATGGTATATTTTAAGGCAGATTTTATCTCTGCCACAGATTAAGAAACAAAGAAAAAAATAATTTACCAGTATACTGTAGTTATTCTGGACTTGCAAATAGTTCTTTGGAACTTGGACCTAATTCTTCAGTTGCTGGAATTTGCTTTTTCATGTCAGTGGAATGCTAAATTTGTGTAAACTACCACCCTGAACTGATTTTCCAAAAAAAAAAACAACCCTTTGTATATAGGTAGATAAAAATGTTTATCGGCATGGTATTTTCTTCTGACATTTGTGAGAAGCATAAAGATGATCAGTAAACGAGAAAGAAGACCTGAGATTATGCTATTGCTATAAATGTGATTTGTGAGCTTAAAAATTTCTGTTTCAGAATGTTCCTCTGCTAAAATCACAGGGCATCTTTATGCAAACCAAAATCTCTTTAAATGTTAATGAGAGTTATAAAGCTGGACATCTTAAATAATTACTAAAATTGAAAATTGAAATATTTCCTTGAAGGGTAATATAAATGCTAATGGATTCTGCCCTTTAAATTTTACCAAGTGGAGCAAAAGGTGAAATTCAGATTTTCACTCAGTTCACTCAATTCATTTTTTAATTATGTGTTAACCTATCATAATGGGTAGGTTGAAAAATTATGCAGACAGTATTCTCATGACATGCTATCTAAATAACTTAACAATAGTATACTTGGTAAGATTTTCTGGGTATATGTGAAACACTAAGTTCACAGTAGTCAAACAATGGGCTAAAATATGGCTAGCTAACCAAGGTTATGGTATGTTGTGTCCACACAGTAACTATGTAACAGGAAGAAAATATTTTATCTAGAGTTTCTGGAAGCCTAGAGATTTATAAAAGTAATACAGAATGTGATGCATTATTTAGGTACATATCAAGATCTAGAGACAAATGTGTATTTACTGGAGACAGTAAAGTGTACTTATTGATAGCCCCTAGAGAAATTGAAGCAATTTAACAATAATGTCACTTCAAATTTTGCTTGCTTCTGAGAACCACAACAGAGGCCTTGTGCTACTTCTTCATTTGGCGATTACTCTAGTCTAGAGTTTCTGCATTAGTGTATTTTGTCACTTTTAAATTGTTTTCATTTCTTTCCAGAACTACTATAAAAGGGAGATGACATTTAATGGTATAATCATTTCAATTTTCACGTTAGAATATTTAATTAAATGTATGCTGCAAGTAATAATGTTTATAAAATAAATTAGGATCCGCTCCATTCACCCCATTGCCCCTACAGTATTATGCTCAAGGAAATGATGTGGAGTTTTTTTCCTTTTCAGACAGACCAGAAAGAGAATAAAATATTCACTATATATTGTTCTGAAAGAAGCATTTTGTTGGCCAATTGGTCAATCTCGAAGTACAGTTTCTTGACTGATAGCATTGCTAAGAATATGAAACTTAATGTTTTTCTGATAATATTTTTTCAAGATGATCACAGTCGTGTAATACTACAGAATTCTGACAATGATTACATCAATGCCAGCTTGGTGGTTAATGAAGAAGCTCAAAGATCTTATATATTAACACAGGTAATTATTAGACTTTTAAGTCACACTAAGTTTGATCATATTATGTTATATAGTCTATTCTAATAGTCAGGGCCTAATATTGGTTCCTTTGACTTCTCTGTTTTTTCAGTCTTAACCTGATTTACTTTTCTGTTTCTTAATTAACTTTTTTTCTGTTAGTGCCTACATGGTGAGTCCATGTAGTTTTCCTGGCAACATTTTTGGAAGTGCCTTGCCGCTGCCTTTCTAATGCTGAGAGAGAATTACCGGTACTGGCCCAAAGTCACCAAGCTGGTGCATTCCCCCAAGGCAGGACTAGAAATCACAGTAGCCTTGTTTCCAGTTTAAAGCTATTAATCATTATACCAAATTTGCTCTAAACTTTAATGGAGATTTCCCTAATTTGGATATAGTGGTAATGTTTGAAATAATATAATTTAGGATTTTGTTCTATTAGTGCAGCTTTGGAATTAAAAGAAAGGAAACAAGAATGTAATAACTTGATCTGTTCTTTATAAACTATGGTGGGTGATTGGTGAAATAATTCTCTGAAGTAAGATCAAATTTATGAAGAAATAAAGCTTTCTGGGATGGCTTAAATCATGGTCAATATAACACAGAGAAGCTGATAACTAAAAGTTACTAAATCTCGATCAATTAATTTTCCCAAGGGGCCACATGAGAAATTGGTGCTATTGTGGAGGACCTAACCAATAAGGCTGTGAAAGTGCATAGGCACACACACACATGTAAATTGCAAAAAAAAAAAAGTCACCATCAAAAGCAATGCGGTTGTATTGTATACATGGCATACACTTAATTATATTTGATTTCTAAGTTCTGATTGACCTCATGCAGATTGGTCAATGACTGCCAAAGGGCTGGATATGGCCCAGGAACTGTAAAATGCCTAGGTCTGGTAGATACCGTATTTTTTAGAGTATAAGACGCAACGGAGTATAAGACGCACCTTAGTTTTGGGGGAGGAAAATAGGAGAAAGAAATCTACCTACCAGGTATTCATCTGGCTAGCGTCCTTAGTCTGTTCAGCTTCAGCACATTATTTTATCCTCTGGTTAGGGCTGAAAAACCCTTTTTCAGAGGGAGTAGGAATGAAAGCAAGCCTGCAAAGACTTAGGGCAGGACAAACTGCTTCGGAGGGAGTAGGAATAAAAATAAATGCAGCAAGCCAGGAAGATCGTTAGCACCGCGTTAGGGCTGAAAAGCACTGCTTTTTCAGAGGGAGTAGGAATGAAAACAAGCCTGCAAAGACTTAGGGCTGGAAAAAACCTTCTTCAGAGGGAATAGGAAGCTGGGAAGATCGTTAGCACCTCGTTAGGGCTAGAAAAAAAACTTAGAAAAAGCTACCTTTGAAGTATAAGACGCACCCAAATTTTCAGCCTCTTTTAGGGAGGAAAAGGGTGCGTTTTATACTCCGAAAAATGCGGTATTTGAAAGTTCTTAAATAACTCAAATGTGAAATTACTAGTCTTATGAAAATATGTACTATGTCAATCATTACATTAGATAATTATATAATACATGCCATTGAAAAAGAGGGGAGAGGGGAATCCAGGAAAATACAAGTTGGTTGAATATTTGTTGCAGATAGAAAGATAAAAGGTATTATTAAAAATAAAATGAATATGCAAATCTTCCATCTAAAGTTCAAGTGCAATTCCCAGCAGCTGAACTAGAATGAGTAATTCTGAGAAATGCTAAGAGTTGTAATTTAAATGTACTTATTTATAATTTATTTGGATCCAAATTTAACTTACTAGTTTCAGAAATATTACCTGCTAATAGAGATAGGTAGAACAATATTTTTTGCTAGTTTTTCATTCTGAAGTTGCCAGTATCTTTGTTAATCATTGCCTATCTCTTTTTTTTAATGGCAGTAGCACTGATCCAATCCACTATCAAAATCTGATAATCTAAAAATAACAAAAGTATTCTACATATTTATAAATATATTGATCTTACTGTTAGTATATCGTTTTGGCTAACGTTATACCCTGTTTCCCCCAAAATAAGACATCCCCTGATAATAAGTCCAATCGGGCTTTTGAGTGCATGGCAATAAGGCCAAGCGCTTATTTCAGGGTTCAAAAAAATATAAGACGGTCTTATTTTCGGGGAAACACGGTACACTTCTTGTGCTTAACAGAAGTCAGAACTATGCAAGATTGTTCACCTTTCACTGAAAACAGAAAAAGGCCCAGGAATTTTTTCTGCTTATAATGTTTACACATAGGCCATATTTCAATATGTACTGTGCTCCAAATACTTTATAATCAATATTATATTAAGAACTGGAGAGCCAATTTGGCCGAGTGGTTAAGGCACCAGGCTAGAAAGCGGGAGACTATGAGTTCAACTTCCACCTTAGCCATGAAAGCCAGGTAGGTTACTTTTGACTGGTCACTATCTCTCAGCTCAACCCACTTCACAGGGTTGTTGTTGTAAGAAAAGTAGGAGGAGGAAGGTATGTTGGACATGTTCACCTAAAAACAATAAAGGCGGGAAAATTAAATAATAAATAAATAAATAAACAAACAAACAAATAAATAAATAAATAAATAAATAAAGTTTTCCCCCATAATCTGACTTTTTCAGGAAAGGTTTAGTTCTAAGTTTATGTGTTGTTCCTTTCTCTTGTATAGGGTCCACTTCCTAACACATGTTGCCATTTCTGGCTAATGATATGGCAACAAAACACCAAAGCAATTGTCATGCTTAATAGAATTGTTGAGAAAGATTCGGTAAGTTGTCTTTTTTTTTAGTTCAAATTAGTTAATTGTATTTGATAGGGTTCCATTCCTTTGGAATTGATGTATAGAAAAGGGAAAAAGAATTTAATATACCAGTGGTATACACTCTGCTGGTAGACAGACATAACTAAATTAACAGCTATGAAATCTGACTACAACTTAATCCAACTTATTATGGCTGCTCATAAAGAACTCTAGACTTGCAACTTTTAATTGAAATGCAGGACTATTTATTTTAATATTTAGAATCTAGTAGAGATTGGAAGATTATTTTTGTGAACCTGAATGAGCCTGGATGATACTAAATTTGTTTTCAATATACAAAATAAGTTACACAAACTGTAAATGAATATATGCCTGTCAAATGTGTGTGACAAATTTCAATATTCTTATTTTGTAATGTAGGTGAAATGTGCGCAGTACTGGCCAACAAAACAAGAGGAACCCATGATATTCAGAGAAACAGGATTTTGTGTGAGGCTAAAATCTGAAGATGTCAAATTAAACTATACAGTACGACAGCTCCAGCTAGAATGTATTGATGTAAGTTAGCATTAAAATTGTGCTTACCACATAAAAATAGTTTCATAATATTATATTACCACTAATTTAATTTTTCTTTGACAAATTTCAGTGCAATAGAATGTTTTTAAAACCATTCATAATTGTATAGCTTTTCAATAGCAGTTGGAGTGTGAACACTGCTTATGTCAGGTGTAAAAGACCTGGTCCACATGTCAATTTAACTGTTGTATTGCTAAAAGGCTATGCACAAGTATCTTCTCAGCTAATGGTCAGCACCAGATTACAGTTAGATAAGGATCAGTGGCAGTCAAGGGGGAGTTGGGGGGGTGGACTTAGTTTATTTGTGACTACATATTGATTTTAGGCTGATTCTTCTTTTACCAATCCTCCTGGCTCTGCCAGTCCTTCTCGTACATCTTGGTTCACAGAGAAATGGCTGATAATAAGCAGGTAGAGAGAGGATTAGATACTATTGACGTTCTTTCAGTGTTTCTTATACAAATGCTTCATTTAAATAATCTGATATTTTATGGGACTGCTGGAAGGGAGTCTCATACCATAAAGTCTAGAGTATGGCAAAAGGAAATCAGATTTCTGTAAAAGAAATCATATTGAAAATACTTAATTTAATTTTTGTTTTACTAAATAAATTCATTTCTTATGTTGCCTTGTAATTGAATATTAGTATTAATCAACTGAATCAATCAATTTTTCTCTAGTTGTCTTGTTTTTTAAATTATTTTTTCAGAAGGCTTTTCAAGGTGACGAATTCACAGAATTTTACTTTCTAGGCCAGCTAGACTTTTTTTTATGAAATTCATTCTTTTCCCTCACCATATTTGAACTAAACTAGTACATATTCTTTTAGTTGACTTCATTAGCATATCAGGTGTGTCCTGCTAAATTGCTCTTTTTTTCTTTCTTTCTTTAGACTGGTGAATCCAGGGTAATATTCCATTTTCACTATACTACATGGCCAGATTTTGGAGTTCCTGGATGCCCAGATTCATTCCTCGACTTCTTGTTTACAGTCAGAGATTCTGGATCTCTGAGTTCTGAACATGGACCTGCAGTCATTCATTGTAGTGCTGGAATTGGACGCTCTGGTACATTTTCATTGGTAGACACATGTCTTATTGTGGTAGGTTTATTTATTTATTTTATTTAGTTAGTTAGTTAGTTAGTTAGTTAGTTAGTTAGTTAGTTAGTTAGTTAGTTGTTCTTATAAGGCGCCCAACTCCCGCAGGACTCAGGGCGGTGTACAGCATAAGAAAAGAACAATCAATAAGACAATAAAAACAATTTAAAAAGATTACAAAAATTACATTTATCTAAAAACAACCAGATTATTGTGAGTTAATGTGAAAAAATACCATTTATCTATGAATTGTAGTAGGAATGAACTAGCTCAGATTCCTTGCCCAAAAAGCAAAAGATTTGCCAGATTGGGACAACAAATTAGCCTAGTGTGCCCAGCTTGAGGTATGTTTACTCATTTTACATAATATTTGAAATAGTAAATGGAATTAAATTATATTTCATCTTGAGGTGTGTGCCCTAAATTGAGATTGCTCAAACCATTTCCAGGTTGAGATATGGCTGGACAGTTTCACAAATAATGTCTTTCCTGAAAATGAAGAAACAAGACCTCTAAAACTAGCTTGTTATCACTGTAACAAACTATAGGTTGCTGAAGCAGAAATAAAGTCATATTTCTACCAGGAAAAGTAAAAAAGAGTTATAGTAGTCTTGGTTTTATCTTATAAATCCCTTTCATTTTGAGGATTGCACTGTAAGCTATCTACACATTATTCTCTTCATTGATTTGAAAATAGAGTATTATAGCAAAACTCTTATAGCTCTGTATTTATATTTATAAAACAAGTCTCCTCAGCTTCAAGAAAAGGTATTGTTTCCATTTTCACTGTCATAATGAAGAGGCAGTTTGATATAATTAAAGTGTTGGCTTTGAAACCAGTAGACTCGGAGGTCTAGGCCTCCCTTAGTCTAGATTATTTTGAGCCAGTCCTAGTCTGCCTTCTACAAAGGCTTGAAGACCTGCTTTCTTCCATAGACATTGGACTGGAATCCTGACGTATACACCATTGAGGCCAAGTATTTTGTACATTGTCATCTCTTCCCTTGGAATGGCCATTTCATTCTTGCATTAATGTTTAATTCATGCTAGCTACCCAGATACTGTACAAATGGGCTGCCACAGAAATTAAAATTATTAATTTTAAAAAAATCTCAAGTATCTTAAGACAGTTTAAAACTGAAATCAAATGAAAATTGAAGAGAACTAATCTGTTAATTTGCCACCAAAACTTTGTATTGTTTTTTCATTTCAAGATGCAAAAAAGAAACGACCCATTTCATGTAGATATCAAGCAAATATTATTAAATATGAGAACATATCGGATGGGACTGATTCAGACTCCTGATCAATTAAGATTTTCATATTTGGCTGTAATAGAAGGAGCAAAAAGATATATATCGGGGGATTCCACTATGCAGGTAAATACTTTGTCTGCTTTTTAAGTCACACTGGATGGGTCATAGTAAATTTCACCAAAGCAGAATACAGGTAGGTCCTCCCTTAATGAACATTTGTTCAGTTACTGTTCAAAGTTACAATGGCACTGAACTCATGGTAGTTATTGACGGTCCTCAAAGTTACAGCCAGTGCAACACCCTTGCAGTGGCATAATCAAAATTCCAATGCTTGGTAGCTCAGCCACTATCAGAACTGCAGTGTGTGCTTCGACTCCCATGCCTATCTCCTTCCTGTCTCTGCCCATTTGGCTGCCCTCCATTCCACCACTCTCAGTTGACCTTCACCATCTTTCTCTTGCTGCTAATGACGGCCCCAAAACTACCAGAACTGTCACCACTAAGTGCTGCAGTCATGTAATGTTTACCCTAACAACCACTTCGCTTAGTAACAGAAATCCGGTCCTAGTTAGAGTAGTTAAGTAAGGACTACCTGTATACTGTTCTTTTAAGATTTTAAGACATTTTTTCCCATTCAATATCCCTGGAAGGAACTCTCAAAAGAAGACCAAGCACCAAGTTCTGAATGTTCGCCTCTTCACCCAACTAAACTTACTGCAGAAAAATACAATGGGAATAGCATGGTTTTAGAAGAACAGGAGCCAGGAGATGTTGATCTGATCTCTCCCATACAAAATGATTCAGATACAAATGATGACAAGTAAGTAATGGTTTTATAACAACATTAAAACTGACTGGTGGACAAAAAAACAATTTGATCTAATGTATCGAATGACAAGGATTTGTCAGTTTTATAAAGACAAAGTAGTCTTTAAATTGATAAAATAATTCATCTGGAATTCTGTAGACTTTTTTTAGCTGAATTAGAACATGGTAGTATTTTTCCTTCCCAGACCCCTGGGATTCCTGACAGCTAATAATTCTATACGTTATAGTCCCAACAATTTTGAAACAATTACATTTTATTATTTTTATCAGTAGCACTAAACATGGAAAGGCAGTATGAAAATACCCTTTTTATGAGAATCTATTTGCCACTGAAGGAAACAAAGAACCAGTTCCCTGCCAATAAACATTCTGCTATGGATAATTTATCTTCAGACATCTGAATGTACTTCCAGGATGTGGAACAGGATAGAGAGAATAATGCACATCCACTGACAAGTTCTGTTAGCAGAAGAAAATTGCCTTTAATTTTCATTTGGTTTTGTTTGGTTTTTAAGCATCTTAAAAATACTAGAGATGTCATATCAAAAAACATACTTCTGAGGTAAGGGCAAGTGGTATCATACATTGATGGATTAACATTAATTGCAATTTGTCCTTGACCTACAACCATAATGGAGCTTGCAAAGTTTTTTTGGGTGCTTATCTGCCTCTTTGGACCCTGCTGAGTGGTGGATCTCCCAGGGCCTCTCCCACCCAGGAGGTACTCCATGCTCACTTAACAACCTGCGTATTTAACAGTGGCACCAGGGAGAGCAGGGGTGGAGGGTTGTTAAGCTGAAGGTATATCAGTAGTTATCACCATTCATGCCCATAATGGCATCCTTCAATTTAATCTTTTAAAACTCACTATTGCTTTTCAAGCGTTGCCAATACATCTTGGTAATTAAGGGATGCATGGAATAAGTCAAAGCTGACTAAAGTTTTTATTTTCTTTAAGGGCTTTACGGAAAAGGCTGAGAGAAGACAAAAAAGCTAACACAGCACAGATGGTGCAACAGATGAAACATAGGATGAGTGAATCTGAAAGAAAAAGAAAAAGGTGGTTATATTGGAAGCCTATTGTTATTAAGATTGGATTTGGTTCAGTCGTATTTGTTATAGCTTATTCTTCCTGGAAATTGTATTCCCAGTACATGCTCATGTAAGTAAGTGAGTAATCTTGCATCTACGATGAATCTTATATCCCATGATTTAGTGGGATTTAAAGTGAATATAATAAATGGATCCAAGTTTGCTGCCACATCTGACAAAACAAATGTGTTTTTACTTCACCAGTGACAATTTAACTTGCAGCATTGAAGTCTTGTCATCAGTGATTAACGTGATCACAAATTGGTCTCAGGATTTTTCGATACTGCTACTTCTGAAACCAAATTGCCACTTGGATTCAAATTATACATTTGTTAGATAAATTAATGGACATTTTCAGCAACTGTATATATTGTATCTAAATTGATAGTTCAATAGATAATAGCCTGAATGGCAAGTCACCAGAAAGATGACTTACATACATGATAGAAGCAATAAACCGTGTGGTGTTATTCTGAATGCAAAAAGTTACATTTCTTTATTAATGTACCACGAACCATTTATACTATGCAGATGTAAAGCAAATTTGATAACTATATAATCATTTTGTAAATAATTGTATTTTTAAAAGCTACATTTGTATGAATTTATCCAATAGAAATGAGCGATTGGTGAATCTACCACCAACTTTTCAAAATTGACTTGGAAATTCATTTTCTGGACCATTCCCAATGCAATGATTAATAAATTGTTGCTTCAGAAATTAAATGTTAGCAAATAATTATTCCTCAGTTTTTATTTACTTGTAAGATGCATATATGTATTTATGCTTAGCTACTATTTTATTTGAAAATATTTAATTTTATAAGGCTACTGGGAGATTAGATCTTGTGTCTCAAGCTGCCTCTTTGGAAGAAATGTTTGGTTAAAACTGCAGCTACTGTTGGAAGCCATAGCTTGTATTTAAAGCTTACACATTCCATTAAATGTGAAACTTTTTTGTGGGTCTTACTAGATTTGAGTCCTATTCTTCTATAGCTTCTTTGTCTGTTATAATTGGAATAGGCAGCACATTACCAATTTGATAGTAATTTCAGAAAATAAAAAAGCATTAGAAATGGAAGCAAATAGCCATAATGCAGATTTAACAGGGAAGGAGGGTGCAAATGAAGGTTTCTGAAGCTGCTGGCACTGAGCTATAACACAAGCTATATATTAGGAATAATCTTCTCCATTTCATCACTACATTTGAACAAGAGTAACCAATTGTGTTTCTGGCAAACAACTCACACATATCCTACACATTATCATAGCATTTCATTATTTATAGCACCCATATTTATACGAGTATCTTGTGAGCCCCATCTCAGATTCTCTAACAAAAAACAATTAAACTGACCTGACCTGATAAAAATACATTTTTAACCATCTTTAAATGTTCCAAAAGATCACTTTGTAAAGTGGATGGATCAACATGATCCCTATGAAAATACAAACTTCTGGGCCACAGCATATGTTAGGTGGCTGATATGTTTGGGGCAACTGGATGTTGTTTTGCTCTCATATCCTGCAAGCTTTTCAGAGTTGCTGGGGAATCTTCCCCAAAGAAGAAAACACCATGTTGCCAGTGAGAATACCTTCTAGGTTTAACCAACTATTATTGTTATGGCTAAATAATACAATAATTTATGGCTAAATAATACAGTTTACAGAGTCTAGTATTGGTATATATCAGTGATGGCGAACCTATGGCACGCGTGCCACAGGTGGCACGCAGAGCCATATTGGAGGGTACGTGAGGCGTTGCCCTATGTCAGCTCCAGCGCGCTTGGGGAAGGCCGTTTCGTCCTCTGGAGGTTTCAAGGAAGCTTCCTGAAGCCCCAGAGTGCGAAAAACTGCCCAATTGGCAAACCGGAATCCAGAAAAATGCACTTCCGGTTTGCCGTTGGACCGTTTTTCGCACTCCGGAGGGTTCAGGGAAGCTTCCTAAAGCCCCAGAGTGCGAAAAACAACCCAACGGGCAAACCGGAAGTGTGTTTTTCCGAACTTCAGGTTTGCCCATTTTGCCGTTTTTTTACCGTCCCAGGCTTCAGTGAGGCCTTTGTGCATGAGCGGGGGTGGGGGGTGCACAGGGAGCAGGGGGGTTGTGCACATGCGCAGGGGGGGAGGAAATGGGTGTGGGCACATGCTAGTGCGCACACACACACCCTTTTGGCATGCAAACCAAAAAAGGTTTGCCATCACTGGTATATATGCTCTAAGTTTCTTATAAATTCTGCTCTTGAAAAAATAGCAGCCCATGTTTTGAAAACACTGAAATGTTTAATGCAAAGTTCCTCATGCCCTTTATTGCTAAAAAGAAATAGAAATACTAGAAAACAAAACTTCAATTTTTTTCATCCTTCCTAGCCTACAATTTATAATTTGAAAGATAATAAAAAGTGTATTTTAACTGAAGAGCACTTGATCACACCTGGCATCAACTCTTCCAGTTTATGCTGTAGTATCAATCCTGCTGCCATTTGTAAAATTTGTAGATGATGCTGAAACCAAAGTAAGGTAGAATTGTTAAAAAAATATTCTCCATCATGGGTGGAGCCAGCATTCAGGATGGGTTGTCCTCGTCCTCTCTGAATGAGGACCAAGTCTGTTACTTTTTGCCAGATCCACCCTCCTAGGACCCAGCTTCGACTCGGTCCTCAGATTGGACGGACGTGGGTTCCCAGATCTCCCTTCCTAAATGCTGGTTTCTGATTTCTTGGCTTCGAATACGGACTGTTTTTCTGGATTTGGTGAGTGATCTTGCCCAAGCCCTCTCTGTCATCTGAGGCGCTCGGGCGTTTTTGGTAGATGAGCTTCAGCTCCTGTCGCGGCTGTTAATCCAGGCCCTTTGAATATCAGCCACGCAGGGCTTCCCCAGCTTGTCATTGGAGTGGGTAGCTCCCTGTGCCCATAGGGCTTCGACGATTGGGGGAAGGCGCAGACTTCTGCTTGCCTTCCGATATCTACAAGTCGGTGCGCCTTGTCGATCGCCCCTCCCACGTTCTTTTTTTGCCGCTCGTTTTGCTGCTGCCGGGGTAGAGGCTCATTCCCACCCAGTTCAGCTGATTGCTGTGGGGCCCGGGATGGGCGCTGGAGCTCAAACCCGTGCCCCCCCCCCGATACAGGTTGCCGTTTGCTTAACAGCCTGAAGTGGCGACCATTCCACCAGGCTTCGGCAGTTTGAAAAAGAGGCTTGGACGGTCGCTTGAGCTAATGCTCACGCAGCCTCATCTACATTGTCTAGCCTGGTAGCGGCTATTCAGCCTTAGGTCTCCGGCCAGTTCCCGGTGCCTGGACCTCACAGGGCTTGCCCTGGTGGGCACCAGCAGCTACTTGGCTCCCCTCCAGCCTGCCTTTTTACAACCGTCAGTTGCAGTGGCCATTTTGTGTCAGCTCACGGCAGCCATTTTCTCCAGCTGCTCATAGGCCTAATAGCGATGGTGATTCGAGACTCCTCAGACAAGCCTCGGGGCAAGTGGCTCCACAAGACCAATCGTCAGGTCCCGGAGGAGGATCAACCTGGCACCTCCAGTCAGTGCGTGGAGGTATCCTTGCATAGTGCACGCAGCTCTAAGGCCATGGAGGATGGAGCGCCGCAGGGACAAAGTCCTGAAGAGACTCTGTAGCAAGGCTATGAGCCGTGACCCCCAGGATAAGGGCTCCTCTTTAAGGAGCCCGGACTCTGACCAGGTGGCCCCTCGCCCATCAGGAGACCACTTATCCCTGGATAATCCGGCGTTGTATAGGGGTTCTGCAGACCCTTGGGGTTTAGCCGGCTTTTCGAGGCCTTCTATTCCTCCAGCCTCTTGAGGTCCCCCTCGACTCCGGGACACAAGCCCTGCCTTCTACATCAGGGGCTCCCGCCCCGGTAGCCTCAGTTTCCTTGGACCCGGCCAACTTACAGGTCCTGAGGGCGGCAGCCATGCAACAGGGCCTTGCCACATGTCTACAGTCGCTGGGCAGTTCCTCCTCAGTCAGCTCCCAGGGGCCCCTTATCTGGCCTAGGACCAGTGTTCGTCATCAGAGCCCAGACCACTACTCTGGCGAGTCGGATCTCGACGGTCAGGAGTCCTTGCTTGACTTAGAGGTGATTATGAACTCTCGGAGGACGAGGATATGCCACAGGAACAGCAGGAGTCCTCGGCCCTGTTCCCTCTGGGACTTTTCAACTCTTTACTTTACAAGGCCTGGTCAGCTGTGGGGTTGGACAGCCCATATATTTTTGCTGCGGACTCCACGTCTCCGCACATTGACCCGCTCTTTGCTGAGTTCACACCGGAGGTGGACTTCATCCCGGCACCGCAACTCTTCTTGGACAACGTCCAAAGACAGTGGAAGGCTCCGGGGTTGGGGCCTATGGCTAACTCGCTCGACCGCAAGTACTTCAGTGTGGCTCCAGACTTAGCCTCACTTCTCAACGTCCCTACGGTTGACGCTCCAGTTCTTGCCCTTCATACGCCGACCACTATGCCAGGCGAGTCAGAGGAGTTGTTGAGGCGTGAAGACAAAAGAACTGAGCAGGCCCTTATCAAGGCCCACCAGGTGGCCGCCTGGGCGATACGGGCATCTTCATCAGCTTCCTTTTTCGCTCGCTCCTTAATTTGGCTGAGACTCCTCCAGTAACAAATCCCGGCGTCCAATCTGCGAGCACAGCAGGATTTGAACAAAGTCTTTACTGCCTCTCAGTTTGCGGCGGACGCCTCTCTTCATGCGTCCCGTTTTGCCTCCAAGGCTATGGCCGCCTCGGTGGTTGCTAGGCGCATGCACTGGCTTTGCCAGTGGCTTGTCGGCACCCGCCATAAGTGGCGCCTGGCATCATCCCCTTTCCAGGGACAAACTCTCTTTGGAAAGACTCTCAACCTGATTCTAGTCGAGACTTGGGATAAAAGAAAAATTCTGCCATCGTCTAGACGGGGCAATTTCCACCAGTTTCCCTATTCCCGGCAGCCCTTTCGGGCTCCTGAACAGGACTTCAGCTTCTCCCAGTCCCAAGGTTAGTTCGGATCTACGCAGCACCAGCTTCAGGATAGATCCGGGAGGGGGAGGCAGTTCAAGCGAGCTTTCAGAGGCGGAGGAGGAGGTCGCCCCTTCCGACGCTCCCGATAGTATCCATTCCGATCCTCCCATAGGGGGTCGTCTAGCCCTCCGCAGTGTGGGAGCGGACCACCCAGGATAGATGGGTCCTTGAGACAGTCAGTCAGGGTCTCGCTAGAATTTGTTTGTTTGTTTGTTTGTTTATTTGTTTGTTTGTGAGATTTATATACCGCCTCATAGACGCTCTGGCACAATTTCCCACGGTTCACCGGTTTTTACGGGGGGCTTCCAACCTTCGCGCTCCGGTTGTTCACGGCTACCCAACCTCGGATCTTCCAAGGTGTTACAGTCTCTGATGGGGCCTCCTGTGGTTGGCTATTCTCAGGTGTATCTCCTATAAGGTTACCTTCCTGATGGCGATCACATCGGCTCGCAGGATCTCCGTGCTCTCCGCGCTTTCCATTCGGAAGGACTTGTGTGTTTTCCATTTGGACCGGGTTGTTCTCCAGTTAGACCCTTCGTTCATTCCCAAAGTTAATTCCACCTTTCACAGGGCTCAGGAGCTAGTCCTCCCCAATTTTTGCCCGAACCTGGCTCATCCGTCCGAGAGACTTTGGTACACGCTGGAAGTCCAATGGGCCTTACGCATTTACATTGATTGGACATGCCAGTTCCGTAAGACTGAGGCACTTCTGGTGGCCTTTTTGCCGCAATCCTTGGGTCAAAAGGTATTCTCCACGACTATTGGCCGTTGGATTCGCGGAACTATTGCTAAGACGTACGAACTCTCTGATATGCCGCGGCCGCTCGGGATCATGGCCCAATCTACTCATAGTGCAGCAACATTGGCAGCCTGGGCGACCCAGGTGCCCTTGGCGGAGGTTTGTCGTGTGGCGACTTGGGCTTCACATTCTGTTTATCCGCCACTACAAAATCGATATGTTCGCATCGGTGGAGGCGGCCTTCGGCCATAGGGTCTTGCAGAGGGTCCATGAGGAGTCTCACTGAATCGGACTTGGACTATACCCACCCTGGGGACTTTTGGCTTTGGTAGGTCCCATCCTGAATGCTGGCTCCACCCACGATGGAGAAGGGGCATTGGTCTTACCTGATACGCCTCTTCTCATCAGGTGGAACCAGCATTCAGCTCCGCCCTTGAGGGGTCCATCCCTGCATACTCCTCGTTTGTTGGACTGGCGTTGTTGCCGTTGTTGCTGGGGTTTTTTTCCTTGGACTGACTTTGCATGGCGGCTTCCGCCTATTTGGTGGGTTCAGGAAGGGGAGCCTACATATTGTTAACTGTGTCCAGTTGGTAGCCACGTCGAGTCTGCTTCTTCAGTCTCGTCAAAGCTGGGTCCTAGGAGGGCGGATCCAGCAAAAAGTAACAGACTCGGTCCTCATTCTGAGTGGACGAGGACAACCCATCCTGAATGCTAGCTCCACCTGATGAGAAGAGGCATATCAGGTAAGACCAACGCTCGTTTTCATGCATTGATACAGAACTGTCGTTACATACATATACACATACTTATCTATTACATAGGAAACATGAAAGCACAGTAAAAGGAAATGTTCCCTTTGAGATTAACCAGTTTCTAGGCTTTGTTTTAGGTGTACATCTATACACAAAGATAATCAGCTGAGGCATTCTGCTCTATTTCTACCCCAAATAAATAATATAGACTTGCTTTAACAGATTAACAGAGTTGGAAGGGACCTTGCAGGTCATCTAGTCTAACCCCCTGCCCAAGCAGGAGACCCTACATCTGCCTCTACCTAGGATTGAACACACAACCTCCTGATTGCGAGGCGAGAGCTCCACCTCTAGGACACAGCAGATGAGCTTTACATTGTGTACTGTGTGATTGGCAGCAACTTTCTAAGATTTTGGAAGTCTTTCCCTTCCATTCCTGGGGGTAACAAAGATAGAAACAAAATTCTTCTACTGCACTATAGCCCTGCATTTTTCTGTTCAACTTTAACGTTTTAGCACACCCTCCGGTAAGCATTTGGCTACATTTTATAGAGTGAATACTATTGTCTATTTTTGTCCACATTCATTAATCCACATCATACCAATCATAAGTACAAAGTATAAGGCAGCTGGGTACTTTAATTCTAAGTTTCCCAAAAATAGTTGTTGCATTATTTTCATGAATATAAATATACATTTTGAAAAACATGCTTGATCAATACATATTCTTGTGAATATATTGATTAAATTAATTGCAGTTATTAAACATTTTAAAAATACCTTCCTATTTTCAGTTTCCTTCAGTTCTATAACAGTAATTGTTACATTGATTCCTTATATTGCTTCTTGCCCTTCAATGTTATATAACATTCAGCAGGTTTTTTCTTTAGATTTTTTTTCTAAAATGTGATAGCTAATGCTAAGATACTTGCTACACATCCACTGCATATAGCCTATTTGTTTTAAAAAGTTTACTTGTGGCTCATTTCAATATGAATTTTCTGTAATTTTATCATTATTAGTTCAAGGACACTTTGTTTTAGCAAGATACCCACACATGTATGTCTATATATCCAAGCTGCAGTATCCATTAATAAATTCATCTTTGGTTTTAACAACTGATATATTTGCACTGCAGTTATAAAACCCTAAAATTATACTCCTGACTATACTGAACTTGTGACTCTTTTACATTGTGTGTTTATAGGCCAAGAGTGACTGACGCCTAAATTGCCAAGACTTGAGAATGTTCTTCAGCTATAATAACACACTATTGACATGCAAAAACAGAACATCACTGTTCTTCAGGAAACAAAAATGAGGTCTGAGCAATATACAAGCGGCCTCATAAATATCTGTTTACAGCGTAAACAAACAGGGAATGAAGTACATCACCAGCAAGAGACTTTACAAAAGATAATTTGTCTTATGTGTTTTATGCTTGTATTAATTGTAGAGAGTTGTAAGATCACATTCACAAAATACTTTGTACTGCCATTCTTGTATTTTTTTATATTTTTGGCAGCATTAAATTTTTTTTTAATTTATATGCTGTTGTGTGTATATTTTTTATCTAGTTCCAGAAAGATTATACTGGCAATGCTCTAGGAAATGGTATTTTAATCTATTATTACTCTGTTTCAGCTACAATATTTCTACATGATTACTTGTGTTTTATTCTGTTCTATTTTGAGTGAGAACTTAACACATTATCAAATTTATTACAAATAGAAAATTATGTTTAAATGGTAAAACCTGTCTTGGTAGTATTGGATATACACATTTTAGATTAGAAGATTCAGTGGGGAAAGAGCATTTTCAAAAGTTCATTTTCCCATCAATTTGTATTTAAAAGAAAATAATTATCTCACTGATATAAATCCACTCTCACACATCTCTGAGGGAGTTGGGCGGTTTAAAAACAAGAAATATAAATAATTGAAAAATTTAAAGAATCTGGATTTAAAATTAACTATGTTCAGCCATGGCAGTACTGATGAATTAGACTTACCATATTTTTAGACAAGTAAGTGAAAGTTGGAACAACACTGGAGCTTGTGTGAATGAATTCTGTTGCTCATAAGGAGAAATACTTTTTTGTTTAAACAGAAATTCAACACAGATTTTTTTTTAAAAAAAGGTACAAGTCAAAGGTTCTTTTGCATTTGGGACACTCCAATATCAGTTTCTTCTTTAGTGACAGAATTGTTTTAACCATCTTAGAAATACATTTGCCAAATATTAACATAACTCAGTTAAAAACATTGCTTTCCTTTTAAATACTTAAAACTACTTTATATAAGTCCAGCAATTTTGGGTACTTAAGTTTCAAGTATTAAAGCTACAAAGAAATTAAAAAAGCAACCCTTTAAAACCTTAAACCAGTTTCCAATTTTACAACGAAACCATCCCTATACCTGTAATATGAACACATACTTTTATATGCCTCAAATTCATTTTAACAAAGCTAAGTTTCGACTTGAGTCAAATATAATACCCATGATTTTCTAAAATCTGCTTCATTTTGTACAAACTTTTCTGAGTATATTTATAAGATCACCACATAACCTATGCTGCCTCTTGTCCAAATGTTACATGTATCTAAATGTGACAAAAATGGGAGTGATATACATTTTGAACATCTCAGTTTTCCTTTATTTCTCTTAAGAAGAAATTAAATATGAATAATGAAAAGAAGCATGGAACATTTTGATATTTGAACCAAAAGTATGCAAAGGATATATTTTATGTCCAAATTTATCCAGTTTTGATACAATAAGTTTGCTCCAGTAAATTAAAATATCCATGAAAAGTGATCATTAATTGCATACAAGGTTGCATTGTCCTGTAGATGCAAAACACAACTTTGATTGTATACAAATGGACTGCATGAAAAACAATGTATGATTTAAAACAATGACGATGGGAGTCCACTACCAAAAAGTAGTTTCCAGGAACTTGGTATTTTCCATCGTGAAGATTTTGCTTGAGAAGTGCTACTCTATTGATTAAAAAAAAAATAAAGCAAATTATTTCCAGCAGTATAATTCCATTAACCTAAATATTTGTGAGGAGATGGATCCCCAGAAGGGAGAGGGTGCATTCCAGGGAACTAAGAGGCAACTTAGTCCATAAAGCGTATGAGAGAAAGCAAGTGAACATAGGACCTGCCTAATAGCTCGCAAAGTAGATTGCAGATTACAGATCGTGTTCTTCATCTGGCAAGATTTTGTCTATAGCTGTGAAACGTTACAGAAGTCACCTTGGAAAAACTGTCACATGTCATTTCTGGTTTTGGGCCTGACATTTAAAACCTAGCATTTGTAACTGGCAGTTACAGTTTATTAGAGTGGCCTACTGGATCAAAAGGTATTGACTACAGATAGTCCTCATTTACCAACCATTTGTTCAGCGACTGCTCAAACCTACAGTACAACTTACAGTACAAAATGTAATTGGCTAGGAGGCAAGCAAAAGCCAAAGATATGAAACAAAGTTGTCTTGTCTCTTTCTAGGCAGAAAATACAGTTGTGTTCATGTGATTTCCCACTTAGTGATGCTTTGCTCAGGGTCAGAATTGGCAGTCCCAAATTGTAGCCATTGCATGAGGACTATCTGTAGTCTACCAAACAGTTTTTGAATTATTCTGAAGAATCTTGCAAAATTTGAGATCATGATGATACAATGGTTGTTTTGAGCTTTTCTACTAATATCTCCTCTGTTAATCTGCAGTTGCAGTTTATTCTATACTATACTATGAACTTTCGTAATTCTATCCATTCAAAATTGACCCATCCGCAGGAACCACAGAAAATTTACAATAATCCTTCATTACTGTAAAACTGGGATAGGGAGGAACAGGCAATACTAGAAGGAAATACTTTTCTACTGCAATAGTCGTTTTATGGAATAGCTTTCTATAGGAAGTTCATCTTGCTGTAATCCTGCTGGTTTCCCAGATATAGGTTAAAAATAAAGCTTTCTTAGAGATATTTTAACTAATAAATTAACACACAACCATTGACATGTTAGCTATTATTGGGATATCATTTTAATTTGCATTAATTTAAATTTAAATAGTATTGTATATATTTATTTAAACAGTGGTGTATATGTTTTTATTTCAATGAACCATTGAAGGTCATAAAATTATGGCGTTTTAAAAGAAAAATAAGTACACTTTCAACTAAATTCTGGGCCTATAATCAATTTTATGTAATTATCTGAAGAATCTTCCTTAACTCCCCAAATCAAAGTAGTGGAACACATACTTACCTGAGGTGCAATTAGTGGTAAAGTTTCATTAAGGTAATCAGCAAGGGCAAAAGCATCAGGAATATTATCTCCTTCAGAGCAGAATTTCAGCAAAACCACCAGTGGAATGCCTTTTGAAGAACTGGAATAAAAATAAAATGAGGAAGGTAAAGTGAGAGATTCAGCAAACTCTCTTCATCTTTGGTGTAAATTATGCTGTGAATTGTGAATACAAGAGGAACAGGATACATTATATATTTAAAGAATGGTTTTATCCCAAAAGAAAACAAGACTGTTAAATTAATCCATCTTTGCTTTTCTTAGAACCAACTGGCATATCACATATTGTGTAAGTTTTACATACAAGTAGTCACATTAACAAAGCAAAGCAAGCCTCTCTATCATTCAGAAAAGTATAATTCAACAAAACGTATTAATGATTTTTCCAGGGCTTTCTAACAGTGATATTGTCACGCACATACATACTGTTTCAGTAAGTTTAAAGGATTGAAAGAAACATCTGTTGCTGTTCTGTTCACATTTTAGTCACATTTATATTTTAATTGGTGAGATTCATTAATTATAAAAATATATGCTTATATTTTATCCTATTGCTTCCTACACTTTTGACTTAGCACTAAGAAACAACTTCTTTAAAGAAGAAAGGGAAGTATTCATGAAGCCGGAGAAAAGTCAGTTATTTCTTTTCAACCACTCAGAAATTGAACATCAGTCTTATAAATGCCCATTTTGTGACGTCGTAACAGAGGCTTGATATCAAAGATCTAATTAACTCATAATAAGACATAATAATAGTCTTAGAAATAGCTTTTATCAAAATCAGAAAGAAACCAACTGCTATTGTGTACAAAACTGGCATTTTTAAGAAAACTAACAGATTAGGAACACACCAAAAAGATTTACTTTTGAATCTAAGACTAAAATCTAAAGAACTATTTTAATTATGGCTAATAGTTTAGCAGGGACCAGGGGGAATTCAAATTGCACTTGCTATGTTACTTCCATTTCATAAACTGGGTCAGAAATGTTCCTGTATTTCAGAAAACAATTGCATGCGATTAGAACACTATTATTGGAGAAATGAGAGCCAGTTGGGTATACTAACGTAGTTAAAACATCACAATAGAAAGAGACCAGGTATTCTAACCCTGCCTTGGGCACAAAGCCAGCTATGTGACTTGAGCCTATCACATTGTCTCAGCCCTAGGAAGGAGGCAATGGCAAATCAGTTCTAAAAAACCTTGCCAAGAAAACTGCAGGGAGTTTTCCCAGCAGTGTTCAAGAATTAGACACGAATGGGAAAAATATTATTGAGAAATAACACTCTAATGCCGTGATGGCGAACCTATGGCACGGGTGCCACAGGTGGCACGCGGAGCCATATCTGCTGGCACGCGAGCTGTTGCCCTAGCTCAGGTCCAGCGTGTATGTGGGCGCCCGCCAGCTGATTTTTGGCTTGCACGGAGGCTCTGGGAGGGCGTTTTTGGCCTCCAGAGGGCCTCCAGGGTGGCAGGGGAGGGCGTTTTTGCCCTCCCCAAGCTCCAAGAAAGCCTCTGGAGCCTGGGGAGGGCAAAAAATGGGCCTACCGGATCCACTGGAAATCAGGAAATGGGGGAGCAGGGGTGTGTGGGGGAGCATTGAATATGGGTGTGGGCACGCGCACACGTGCGATAGCGCGTGTGTGCACTATTTCGGCACCCGAGGAAAAAAAGGTTCGCCATCACTGCTCTAATGCATGACATTCAGGCTTAATTTTATAATTTTTTTTATCTAAGCAATGATCCATTGACTACTTCCTATTAAAAAAAAAGATTTCAAATATAATGTTACTTTTCAATATTAAAACTTTACTATCTCACTAACCTCTCTGTGAATAATAGTTTTGTAATACCACCTCCTGGAATATAGAATATTTTATCATTGTTTGCTCCAGGAAATGCTGATATTTGCTCCAATTCACTGCCGCTCAGTCTTTCCAAAATATCTCTCACTGTTTTGTCAACAGCAGGTGAAATCAAGTATCGAAATGAAGTGCTGTCAACAAACCATAAAATTTAAGTTTAGCTGCAAAAATCAGAACTGTGACCTTTCAAAAGAACCAGTTAAAATCTAACAGAAATAACTCTAATAAATGGTTAATGGTTTTTTTAATTCACTATTTTCAGTTCACTTTTAAAAAACCCAAATGGGAAAAGCATCTATTAAAAACAGTTTATAGAAAGTTAAAATATAAGTTAAATAAGTTCATTAACTACCGTATTTTTCAGAATATAAGATGCTCCGGACTATAAGACGCATCTAGCTTTTGGAGAGGAAAACAAGAAAAAAAAATCTGCCTCCCAGCAATTTGCCTCCTTGCAGCAAAACAGCAAACAGCCTGGTCAGCTTCAGCAGTGCCTGATTTAGCATGAGCAGCTGATTGGCGGTTGGATCGGCCTCCCGGAATACCACCTATCAGCTGTTCCAGGCTGCGGAGATCGCCATCACCACCTATTGGCGCCTCCGCACACCTCATTTTCAGCCTCCGTATTTGTTGCAGAAAATGAAATCCAGAAAGCACACTCAGGCAGACTGTTGCAGCAGGATCCATTTAAATAAGAAACTTCTTTATATACAAGAATGAGTAATATTTACAATACCATTAGCAGAGTTCTTCTTTAACATAGTAGCAGTTACAAGCAGCTTTTAGTTCAAAGTTCAGAGAGGACAGAGTGGACTGAGCCACGCCCAGCATCTAGCTTCAGTTTTGATTCTCTGCACAGACTCAAATGTGTTTAGCTCCCATTGGCTGACTTAGTTGCTATGCCTATTCATTGGCTGACCTTGTTACCATTGGCTCTCTCAGTTCATGAATAATCTGACACTCCGCAGCCCCCGTTTTTGGCCTCCATGCGTCCCGTTTTCGGCCCGTTCCAGGTGGCGATCCCCGGGATCCTCGTCGGTATTCCAGGAGGCCAATCCAACCGCCAATCAGCTGCTCGTGCTAAATCAGGCTGTGCTGAAGCTGATCAGACTGTTTGCTGCAAGGAGGCAAATTGCTTGGAGGCAGAGACTGAAGGGTGGGGGCCACTGGATGGGCAGAGCTTCAGCAACATTCACTCTATAAGATGCACAGACATTTCCACCCACTTTTGGGGGAGGAGGGGAAGTGCGTCTTATAGTCCGAAAAATACGGTACCTTTCTAAAACCATGCATTCAAATCCATAAACAGATTCTTTTACATAACAAACTGAACCTGAAGACAAGGTACTACCTATTTAATCAAAAGCCTCAATCTTAACCCAGTATTGGCTGAGCTTACAAGGCTAAATGCCCTCTGTCCCTGAATACGGTATAGGAAATTCCACAAGCAGGCTGCATGGATTGAAAATGCCCCTTCTGGTTGGCAGCACACAAAATCCTTCACGAATGCAATCTTCAGTATTCCTATTATAATTTGACTGATGGGCAGGACATATGGTATGACATCATTGCAAGTACCAAACTTAGATCAATAGCAGAATGGCAGTTTTCTGCTAATGATAGCTTGTCCTGCTCAGCAATCTAGTTACAGTACATTAAACTACGTACAGTATTCAGGTCAACCTTATGGGTAGTACCACATATAGCATACTGCAGTTAAGTCCTTGAGATTGCTAATGAATGGATCACTGTGACCAGGTTACCCTGTCCAAAAGTGGTTTCAGCTAAATAAATTAGAAAAATGCAATTGTGGCCACAGAGTGCCTTGTACATTCTCTCTCTTATTCAAAGCAATAATTCTTGAACAAGAAAAATGTTCACAGTGCTTCCATTTTATGGCCCTTAATGACTCACATCTATTTCAGCCTTCCATTCTTCCAAGGTAGGTAAAATGAGGATCCAGATTGTTGGGGGCAATATAATATACATTGCTTAATGGTGTAAACCGCTTAGAGAGTGCTTGCACTATGAGGCAGTGTCTCACAAATAAGTCTCACAAATAAATAAATAAATAAATTAGTGTGCAGAGACTGTCCTGAGCTTGCATAACAACCAATAACAACCAATATATAACTACCAGTAACAACTCCATAAACTAAACATGTTTTTCCCTCGGATCATACTACAGCTGCAAAGGATAGCTATTTTAAAAGCTATATGAAAACACAGATACTTCAAACAGATGCAGGCAGGTATGACATGAGCACACCCATACACTCCAAAGTACTATTTTGCTGCTGAATCTTAAGATCCTAATTAATAAACTGGCCAACAAACTGGGTTGTTGGCCAGACTCAACCAATAATTATTAATTAAAATATATATTATACATGTATAAAACTACCCAGTCTATAGAGATATGAGCTGAAAAAATTCCAGACTCTTTTTTCCCCTCCTAATAATTCATCAATTTGGATAATATCTGCCCAGAAAAGTAATTACAAACTAAAACTGTGGCTTGACTGCACAAATTTGGAACTTATTAATGATACTTTTCAGCTAACACAATATACTTTACTGTGGATAGTTCTACTTCTCTCTACCATCTTCCTTACAGCATCAGATTCATTCTGGAAATGTGAGGAACTCACTAGGCAGATTTGGAAGGAATGAGGAGAGTTGCCAGAAAGAGATGAAACTTCTATTAGGTAAGTACATGTCTCTTGGTATAATGCTCAATTGGGCTTATGCTTACAATTGCATAATCTGTAAGACTTACCCATGAAGCTGTTGGTCATTGCGCTGATAAGCATGACTGCTTGACAAGAGAACAATTTTGGAAAATCCAGTGTTTTTCACCCACGACAGCAATATTTGACAAAACAATCTATATTTATTCTTTTATCACACCAGGAAGCAAAGCAAGGCAATAGGTTAGAACTTTGCATTTTTTAATCCTGTCAATTCATCTGTAGTTTTGATTATGATTATTCAACTTTGACATGAAGATTTATCTTTTAATCCGTGTCTCTGTTGTGGAAAAACCATAGCATTTGGATGCACAAAGTGTCTTCTGTTGGTGTGCACAAGTACAGGGATCCCTTGATTCCCAGCCAAATGAATGCAAAAGAGCCCCAAACTAAGTAAAGTTATGAGCAATACACTCCCAGAATAGTTGCATAGGAATCATAAACAAACCAATGTAAATCATATAGTGACCTTTACAAGTAGAATATTACTTCTGATAACACTACTCTATTTTGACTATCCCAGCACTTCTACATTCTTCTCTACTGGTGGGACTCTAATATGCCAAATTAGAAAAACTAACATCAAGTACAATAAACAATACCGCCCTTCTTATCAAAAGAAAGACAATGGTCTGGTTTCTGTTATCTATTCCTCTCTCTCCAAGGCGATCAGGCAACTTTAGATTGTCTACTCCTTTACATTTCTGTGCCTTTCTTTATGCTTATGCCATACATATGCCATCTTACGTGACAACATTCCACAATCCCACATAGGCATACTTACCTTTATGAATGGTGATCTGATCTGCAGAACCACCAATTCTTTTGATGTTGCTGCATACACTGAAAAAAATAGCACCAAGCAACATGTCAGCACTAACTTTAAATTAGCTTTAACCAATCATATTACAGTTGATGCCAGGAAATTTAAGAGGGGCTCTGCAATCATGCCTCTGTTGCATTTTGAAAAACCTATCACAAAAGATTTAGAAGAAAGCACCCCTTTAAAAAAAAAGAGAGAGAAAACATTTTATAAACACCCATCATTTATATGTTCCCAGTTTTCAATCTTTCTGAAACTTCATAATGATCATTGGCATCAATCATTTTGGTTACTAACAGATTATGGTTTCATCTATAATGAAAATACAAGGCAGTCCTCGAGTTATGGCCATAATTGATCCTGGAAATTATGGCAGTAAATCATGATGGTCACAAAGTGGGTCATCATAAGACTGACCCTGCTTTTTTTTAGCAGCAGCAGTCATAAAGGAAACCCAGCAGTGTTAAGCAAACCCATTGTTGGCAATAGCCCATTTTTTGCAGCAAACTGAAAGTAAACCCTGGTTTCTGGAAAAAACCGTCATAAGTAGCAGTCATAAGACTGCAGGGTGCAGCAAATGGCCATAAATGTGGGCCAGCTGCCGAGTGCCCAAAATGCGGTCACATGACACAGGGAGTGGGCAATAACAGAACTTCGAAACTGACTCATAAGTATCTTTTGGGGGATCCAACCGCTCTGCAAAAGCATATTTAACTAAATCATACCACACACACACATCTGAAGCACCCAATCTATTCCCAATTTAGTGGATGGCAAGACTATATTTACACCACCTACCTTCAGCATTTATGCATAGTTCCATTGCATCCTCTTCAGTTGTTGCATATGGATTATTTCCAACCATTGGCACAAGACAATCAGTATAAAAGTAACCAACTCTGGGCATATGAAGTGTAGAAATAACTAAATCTATAGCCAGCTGGCCCACATTGCCCACTGATACAGCTGGCTGAAATTAGATAAAAGGCAAATTTAAGTATATATCAACTCAAATACTAATTCTATTTGTAATTTGCTGGAAAGACATATCAAATTAGCTATGTATCTATTTTGTATTGTAAAACCCTAAGACTAAATTACAATATTGTTGTAAATTAATTGAAAGACATTCTGTATTTATACAGTATATTTACTTGATGTCTTAATCAATTGCAAGCATATTGCTTATATACTTTTGTATTTACCTACTGCATTAAAACAAAGCTCAATTACATTGTGAATAATGAAATAGTACTTTTGAACTGGAAAATTACATGTCCATTATATTGTACTTCTATTTAATTTTTATATTAATCACAAAATGTGATTAATTAAAAGTAGATTATATGTAAATTTGCCAAAATGTACATAATTACAATACAGAAATGTCAAAACAAGGGAAATTGTCAATGAACTCCAATTGAATTCCTTGTGTCCAACCACACTTGGCCAATAAAATATTCTATTCTATTTATTCTATTCTATTCTGGGACCCGGCAGACCTTAAAGTGACTGTTCGGGGAAAGGGGATTTTAAGAGCACCACTGAGCAAGAAACTATTGAACTCATATACATCAAAACGTTTCAGGCAATTTCAGAAGGTCTCAATAACACAATGGGCTCTTAATACAATACAATGGTTAATTGATAAAAGATACTAATACAAGAACATTGCTGAACCATATGAATAATCCATTAGTACATTTGGTTTCCTTGAGTCCAGAAGCTTCATGTACCACTACAGGTAGTCCTCCATTTACAACTGTAATGGAGTCTAAAATTTCTATTTTATGTCATGACCCCTAAGTCAAGGCATGCATATGACCAACTTGTATTTTGGTGGAACCAGAACTAAACACTGGTTTGTTTGGGGCAAAAAAAAATTGCAGTCATGTGACTGCAGGATGCTGCAAACAGCCATAAATGTAGGCCAGTAGTTGAGCATCCAAAAGGCAATCACATGACTTCAGAAAGGTCCTAGCCATCAGAACTTCAAATCCAGATCGTAAGTACCATACCTTTTTGTGTGTCTGTCATAACTTTAAACAGTCAATAAGTGGTCGGTTATAAATTGAGGACTACTTATGGACTACAAAAATCTGAGCTGCACTACATCTGGGCTGCAAAAATCCAATGATGAGATTGTCCTAAATCTCTCTGTTTATTTGAAAGAATGCTTCTACTCCTTTAAAAAAAAGAAAATTCAATCAAAGTAGAATTGTTTTCAAATGATAGATTTTATAAAACTGGAATGATCATGTTGTGAGCCATAGTCTTTTTGGTCACAATGAGTAGAAAAGAAAGACATGGAGAAAGAAAGAACCATGAATTCCAAGCGTACCCCGAGGATTTCGACATCCCTCTAAAACAGAGGTGGGGAACTGCGTAGCCCCTTTAGGAGTTGTGGACGTCAACTCCCAGAATTCCTGAGTCAGCATGGCTGGCCTAGGAATTCTGGGAGTTGAAGTCCATAAATCGTAAAAGGGCCATCTTTTCCCACCCCTGCTCTAAAACTTCACCAAGCGGACCCTTGAAGAGGTCAGAGTTCAAAAACGCGCCACTCTCGTTTTTGTGCGCAGCCCTCTGGTTGCTCGACAACGACCAAACAGATACTTGGCTATAAAACTCAGGAAAATGAATGCTTATTTTACCATAAGGAGCGTGAAGCCTTTGAAATCGGAGCACGCACAGCCATCACAGGAAACGAACATCCCGGCAAGGACCAAACAACAAAAGCACCCAGGAAATAAACACCTCGCAGCGATCCAAACCAGGGAGAAAAGCGTGCCGGTTTCTACGTCCTAGGTCCTCTTACTGTCCTTGACAGAAATAGGTGTTCGGTCGGTGCCTGTCAGCCTTTCTCCTTTGTAGCAACGGCTTTACTGAAAACGGGTTAACGGAGCCGAAAGAACAACTTCGAAACATCTCTTTGACCGAGTGGCTTGCCAGAGTGGAATTAGGAAAAAGGGTGGGAACAGAAAGGACCGCGATTTTTCTCAGGCGACTGTTTTGGACAGACCTTAACCAAAGCCCTTTGGAAAGATGGTTGGGATGAAAGACCGCTGCCCAGATGAGGGTGGGGTGTCAGAGGCCCCGGTTGGCTGACGATTGAGCCAATGGGTGCCCGCAGAGCAAAAGCAAGGCGCGAGCGGGCCAGTGGGCGGGAGGGCGGGAGGTGCGGGCGGTTTGGGGCTGCGTCGCTGGAGATGGCGAAGGGTTTTACTCTCGGCAACTGACGCGATTTCTGCTGTCTGTAACGGCAGTTGTGGGAGATGGCTTTGCCGCCAGAAAAAGCCTCGGAACTGAAAGAAATCATTCACCAACAGCTGACGAAGGTGAGGGTCTTTATTTCGCTGCACGGCTCTTTCCTTTTAACCACCCCAACTCTAGTCTGGGTTGATGTCACTGGCGGTGTTCCACAACAGAACAACTTGCCCAAGATTAATTTAATCATAGTTTTTCCCCCCCAGCTCTTGCCCGGTTTCGCCCGGCACAGAAAACGATCAAACTAAGTTCGGGAATTTTGTTCACGGAGCACATTAGACAGAAATATATTAGCTAATAGTGATGCGAACTCTGTTGCAATTCTAGGGAAGGCGATTCTAATCCATTTTTATTTGTTCATTTAAAGTCTTTAAATGCTCTTCAGCTATTCCAGGGCATTATTCTGATTCATCGAATCAAGGCGATGTTCAGGCTTGCTTCACATGCTAAGTCAAAAGCTTGTGGCTTAGGTTAGAATGTTGCGACAAGTGGTGACAACATAGGATTATAAACTATGGTTTGTGTTACGAGAACTAACAAGCCTATTTTTTATTATGTTTTGTGATGGATTGGGCGACCTTTAACATTTAGGAGGGGCCGATGAAGGGCTGTGGAAAAGGTAGGGAAATAGGGAATTTGGGCTTTTGCAGGAAAGCTTGTGAAAATTGTTTTTAATGATGATATATGTCTGCTTTAAGGCTTACATTGCGACTTTTCCTAAATAAAGGTGGAAGGAAACTTTGTGATTAGCAGTTATGATTAGAAATACTGTAGTTCCAAAAATTATAAAAAGGAGATCTTGGGTGCATATTGCTCTCAGACCACATAATGCCTTTTTTTTTCATAAACCCAGTGCTTTAACTTGGTCATTGATTTGTTTTGATGAATTTGAAAAGAAATAACAGAAAAAAAGTAGCCTAGGAGAATGATTGAGTTAAGAATCAATGCACTGTTGTGACTAGACTGATTACAGGATGGTGAAGATTAAAATTAAAACCTCACTTCTGGAAAAATGCCAGTTCTAAATGTACGAAAGAAAATTTAGAATGCAGCTAGTTGATAGTAGTTGTTGATCTAGTACAGGTAGTCCTTGACTTACAATATTTCATTTAGTCACCGTTCAAAATTACAACAGCATTGAAAAAACTCACTTATGACTGATTTTCACACTTAGGACCATTACAGCATTGCCCTGGTCATGTGATCAAAATCAGATGGTTGGCAACTGACTCATATTTATGACTGTTGCAGACTTCTGGTGTCATGTGATCACCCTTTGTGACCTTCTGACAAGCAAAGTCAATGGGGAAGCCAGATTCGCTTAACAACCATGTACCTAACTTAACAACTGCAGTAATTCACTTAACAACTGTGTCAAGAAAGGTCATAAAATGGGGCAAAATTCACTTAACAAATGTCTCACTTAGCAACAGAAATTTTGGGCTCAATTGTAATTGTAAGTCGTTGACCTACCTGTAATCATAGTTGAAAAGAAGAATATTAATAGAATAAATAAGCCGGCCAAAAACTTGTTTGAGCCCATTTTGTAACTACATATAAAGTGAAAACAAAATTGTAAACCTGGTGCTGAAAGCTTATTTTCAATTGTAAAAAATATGTGTTTAAACACATACAAATCAGTAAAATAATCAGTGGAAATGTAAATGGATGTAATGGTATTTTCACTTATAGTAGAGTTCGAGATGGTAGCTTTACAGTCCCTTCCAGAAAATTTACCAATTGGGTCCTGCAAGCTGCTGTAGGTTGGCTCCAACGTAGCTCTGCACTTGCGCTTATGGTGAAAAGTTCTGATAAAAAGATCTTGCTGAGCAACAGGAGAGGTGATGCTGAAGGAAGGGTGAATGGCCAAAAATATTATCCTTCTGCCGATGGATTCCTATACCTCTGGTGCATTGGAATAAGCCCTTCTACTGATGGAAGAGCCAATCTGAACTTAATTTCATCTAGAAATTATCCTGCTCTTGTTTTGGAATAACCTATTTGAAAAGTTGAGTAGAATATATTTTAGGAATTGTTAACAGAGATGTTTCCTTTTAGATGGATGTTCATAGCAGGATTCGAGCAGTTCTTGCTGAGACCATAAGAGAAGAATTGGCACCTCAACATCAACAATTATCTGAAGATGATCTAATTAAAGCCTTAATACAGCGAGGAATCATTGATGATGTTATGAAAGAACTCAACTTTGTGTCTGTGAGTACAGTTTGGCATAAAAAACCCCATTCTGGAGCAGTATTAATGAGCATAATAAAATTATTGCTCTCCTTGAAGAAAGAATTTCTGACGCTTCTTTGTGATATAAAACTATCTAAAACAATATAAATGATTCTGTTTCTTTAGTGAAATGGAACAAAATGCAGCTTGATTTGGAAATACAATAGCTACCGGTAATAGGTTAGGACACGGGAAGGCCATTCCTGGTGTATATTGCCACCTTTGGTATAAACTTGCCTCTGCCTGCTATGCTATCTCATTTGTATCCTTAAGAATCCATTCTGCAGGAGATTCAAAAAAGGGGCAGAAAGTAGATGACAACTTTGGCCTCACTGAGTACTTAAAGGCTGAGAATAAGCATAACAAATTTCTCCATCCCTGAATTTAATAGAAATGAGAAAGTTCTAACACCATTACCACTTAGTGTTCGCTCACCAAACAATAATAGATAAATAAGCATCCTATTTCTCTTTACAACCTCTTGTGTCCAAAATGGATGCCAACTTGGTGTCTATAATTATTGACAAATATACTAGTTTTCAAATCAATAAATAAGAACATAAAATACCTGGGCATGCTGAAATGCAAATATTAGAATGTTCTTATTTAATGCATATTTCAAAAAATACATACCAAAAAATTTATTTGCTTATGGGTGTTGGAATAACCTGCTATGTTGAATCATAAAGCTGTATCCTTGGGCTGGATATTTGATATAATAAAATAAAGTTAAAAAAAAAGATTTACAGAATTGTAAGAAAATCTAATTGGAAAATGAACTTAATTTTTTTTTAATTACATCTATAGGACATAAATGACAGGGAAAGAATTTCCACTCCAAAACCAACTACACACTTTGTTGACAGGCAACCAGCACTATTGAAAAAAAGTATGTTACATATTTTCTTAACAAAACTTTAATGATAAGATTATTTTCATTCTGTGATTTGTTTACACTTCTTTCATTTTCTTTCCCCTCTATATTTTGGGCATCCTTTTGTAAATTTGTTTGTTAGTTTATAACATTTATTTGCTGCCCATCTGATATCGAAACAATTCTGTTTCAGGTACCGTAGTCCTTGCTTAATGATGACTCAATAGTGCTAAACAAGTAGTACATATGACCAGTCCTCATCCTTACAAAATTTGCACTCACGTGATTGCGTTCTGGGTATTAGACAATCAGATCACAATTATGAAATTGCAGCATCCTACATTCATATGATCACCATTTGCAACCTTTATTACCATCATCCTCTGAGCAAAACTCAATGGAGAAGCTGGCTGGAGGTCACAAAGGGTAATCACGTGGTGTCACATTTAATGTAGGATTCGTTTAATGATAGTAAGCAAGAACTGCAATTGCTAAGGAGTATAATCAGGTGACATTGTTCTTTATAACCACTTAGCTACTGAAAATCTTATCCTAGTTTCTATCAGTATTTCTAAGCAAGGACTATCTGTAATCTTAATCTTTCACCTAATAGGTAAATATTATATGTATACCTATAAAAATATACCATAATATGATTGTTAGATCTTAAATAATACAATTCTGTAATTCCCTTTAAAATAAGTCACAATTTGGTCAAACGCAACATTATTATAGATTTGATTGGAAAATAACTTATACATTTAAAATAAATATTAGGTGAACAATGTAAAGTACATTTTTATTTTAAAAGGAGTCTTTTAAGGTTTCTGAAGATCTTATTCATTTTTTTAAAAATTGCTATTTATATTTTTACTTACCATTTGTACTACCTTATATTTTTCCAATACTTTACAGCAAATATTGATCCAACACGAAGGTATCTTTACCTTCAGGTTTTGGGGGGGAAAGCTTTCCTAGAGCATCTTCAGGAACCCGAACCTTTGCCTGGTCAAACTTGTTCTACCTTCACTCTTTACTTACATTTCCGGAACCAGCGTTTCCGCTCTAAACCTGTTCCGTGTGCCTGTGAACCAGATTTCAGTGATGGATTTTTGCTTGAAGTACACAAGGATACTTTAGGTAAGTAAATTTGTACATTGATCAGAATTTAAACATTATAAAAAAGATTGCAAACTTTATATGGGCTTTTGTTGAAACAACAAAAGATTGAATTGATGACTTTTTGATGGATAATTTGATAGAAGGGTAGAAGGCATAACTTCATGTTTTCCTCTTTTCATTCCTTTTCCTTTTTCTATCTTTCTTTCTTTATACTTGTATATTTTTACTGTACTGAAAATTATATATCTGAAAAGATTATTAGACGTGGAAGCTCAGAAAGTTGTTTAACCTGAAATAAATTTCAGAGAAATTGATGGGGTTAATTTCTGAGCTGTACAAGATGGCATTTTCAGGGATTTCTTTTTTACATAAAGTTTTAAACATTTTAATGAATAGAGCTAGAAATTTGTTCTATAAATAGAATTACTTGGCTTCTCATATAATGTAATCTGAATTCAAATGTGCTCCTCCTTTTTGAAAGAGTTTCTAGCATATTTGGTATCTCTCCAGTTTTAAAAACTTGGTAGCCTATTTAGAAATATTGTTTCCCATTGTGGATTACCTTGCAGTGAAACAGCAAGCTAACCAGCTACTTCATTATAGTGAATTTGGTGCCTTCTTTTTTTAATTCAGTGATTCTTGGTAGAAGAAAAGCAAATGGGAATAAGGTGCTTAACTCTTTCCCTACTAACCTTTTTTTTCAATCAAAACCTATCTTTCCTTCCCTACTTCCAATCCCAGCTGTTTTTTCTAAATGATTTAAATTGGTTATAAATAGTTGCTGACATGTCATGATAAAAACTTTCATGTAATATGTCATGTATATGCTGAATATTCTTTATTAATTTTAAGTGAACTTACATAGATAACATAGCAATATGAATGGGAAGCACTTTTAATTGGAGTTTTTAGTTAACCCTAGTTGGATATGATGTTGACAGGTGAAGGATGCAAAATGGTTGATGCTACCACTATGCTGTCCATATGTGATCCAGTGCACATTGTCTTGATCAAAACAGACACCTCGGGTGAGACCACATTAGTAGCATCCTATTTCTTAGAATGGCGATCTGTCCTTAGTGCAGAAAACAGGATAACGAATGTGGCAGTTGAACTTCTTGGTGTAGGTAAGTTTAAAACCTGTTTTAACATTGGGGAAAATGATGTTGGGTGAAATTGAAAAAAAAGATGGAATTAATAGTGATGAAGATGTATTTCATAGAAGAAAGTTCTCAAAAGTACTTTTTCTGAATTTTAGCAATAACATTTATAGATGTAGGAGGAAACAGAATGGCATCTTAGGGTACAACTTCAGAAAGTCTAGTTTCTCTGTTGATCTTCCCTTCATTCTTCAATCAGAGTAGCTGGATCTTTTTCTATTATTTCCTTTGTTTTGCTGGTTGCTAATAGTCCAAACTGATCCTATTTAAATTTAAATTTCTGCTTTGGGAAAACTGTCTCCCAGGCTTAAAACATATTTAATAATGATAAATCTAGTTATAAATTTAAGAAATACTGTATATGGACTTTGTATATATTTTGAATGCTTGATCTAGTAAAAGGTCTATTAAGTTCAAAAGTTGTTCTATAACTTTTGGTTCAAAGGTTCAGAATCAAAGGTTTCTGTTGGAGTACTTAATATCAAACTTGAAATCTATCCAAAACTTAACAAGACACTTTCTCAGGAAATAGTTAATACTCAGGTATGTTCTAATTAACAGTAATATTAGTACTATTCAGACTGATTTTAATGTTAAGCAAATTTTAATATTTATTTCACAAGTTAACATTTGTGTATTATCAAGCATGTAGTTTTCTTGAAACATTCTGGTCTCCCTTCTAAATGCAGGTAGTCCTTGACTTACAACCACAATTGAACCCAAAATTTTCATTGCTAAGTGAGACAGTTGCTAAATGAATTTTGCCCCATTTTATGAGACCTTTCTTGCCACAGTTGTTAAGTGAATTACTGCAGTTATTAAGGTATATTGTTTTTAAGTGAATTTGGCTTTCTCATTGACTTTGCTTGTCAGAAGTTCACAAAAGGTGACCATGTGAGCCCAGGACAGTGTAACCATCATAAATGTGAGACAGTTGCCATCACATGACCATGGGGATGTTGCAACAGTTGTGTGAAAAATGATGGTGACATTTTTTTCAGTGCCACTGTAAGTTTGAATGGTCACTAAATGAACTACTGTAAGTCGAGGATTACTTGTAATCAAAGTTAATGTAATAGATATTAAAATGAATATGAAACATGGAATGAGTAACTCCAGTGTTTTTCAAAATATTATCACCTATGCATTCTAGTTCACATTTTCTGTGGCAAATGGCCAATGTATGTGGGAGATGGAACTGTCGAATCCGTCCTAAACAATAAAACTGTTTTTTAATTTTGTATGTATTTGATAATTCTTGCCCAATCTTGCAGTAAAAGAAGCCAGGGCAAAAGCATGGAGTTTCATGGGAAGGAAAATTTATCTTTGAAAGTTTTCTGAAAATTGATCAATAGCCTTAAAAATTTACTACTGGCAAAGTATTCTTTATTTTGCTATGCCACAAGAAGTCTGGATCAGGCTTTAATCATTCTTGAAATGTCTTACTCAGCCACAAGTACACTATTTAATAATAATGTATCTTACACTTTATTAATCAAGGACATTCGGATTTAAGATTAGAGCTTAATTACAGTAGAACACTAGGACATGTTATTTATACCTTGAATTATATAAATATTTACTGTATTTTGTTAGTAGCAGAACATTTATACTAGCCATTAGTTCAATTTACACTAGCAGGGCATATGGTTTATGATTTATAATGAAACTTTCTGAATTCAGAAAAGAATTCTGAAACATAGTAAAACACTTGGTCGTCGTTTTTTCAATTACAGATTTCTTTAGAACGGCAGAAAACAGCAGAAAAGGAAAGGTTGTTTCTTGTATATGCAAAGCAATGGTGGAGAGAATACTTACAGATCAGGACTTCGCACAGTTCAAGACTTGTGAAAATATTTGCCCAGGTATGGAATATGCCATTCCATATTCTAGACTTTACAGTTCATATAATATGTGAATAAAAGGTTGTAGAAACAAATTTACCGAGCTCAGTATATGTTAGCCTTTCAAGTTAGGCCAGTGAAGAAACAGACACCACAAAATCTTAGGAACTTTAGTTTAGTTATTTACTAACCCATGCCAGCTGGGTCATCCTTTCAGAGATATTTCTTACCTAAACATAAACTAAATGACCACATGTGGGCAAAAAAGCAATGGGATTAGGAGCAACTTCCAACTTCCTGCCAGCTTCCCTATGGATGTTGTTTGTGGGAAGCTGGCACGGAGCATTGGAAATAACTCCTCCCCCTCCTCAGCTAATGTTCAGAACTGCCTGCCCCTTTCCGGAGGGGAGGGGGAACAAAGCCGTAGAGAGCAAGGAAAAGTACCCCTTTATTCTACAGCATGTCTCCAAGGGCCCCCTCTCAGGAAGAAGACTGACCTGTCATCACCAGCACTCCCCAGTCAACCCTATGTCACAAGTAGACATCCCACTCACTTCCCCATTCTTTCCTTGTTGGGAGATTTCCGCCTCTGTGCCGCCTTCCAATTGAGTACAGGTACCAGACAGAAGTGAAAAGGAGGATACGGACATCACCTTTCTCTTCTTCCCTTGTACAATGCAACCTATGCATTTCTGTGTAGAAGTGTAGTCAGAAGATGCGATGATGTTGAAGCAGCCACAATTTCCCCATATTTCATTCCCACGGTCCTACCGGTAGCATTCTGTAAATTACCCATTTGAGTTACCTTAGTTCAATAATTGTTGCCCTACAACACAATGAAATTATGTTGTAATTTTACCCAATTAAAAATTACTATCAGACATGAGACTTAATTATAGATAGATAGGCTATAATATCAAAAGCCTGACAGAAATGTAATACTCTTTCTTATACCAAAAAGAATCAAGGTATAGTACTCTTGAGTTTCTTTTCTCACCTCCATCTCCCTTCCATGGCTATGCTGGCATTTACCTAATGGTTGCTGAATTCTTGTATTTACCTTATAGTTGCTAAAAGCCATCTCCATACATCCTACATTTCAGGTAAAACCTGAAATATTTTGGTTCTTTGCTGCTATTTAGTTTTATTTTGATAAATAAAATGCTGCTATTTAGTTTTATTTTCATGGATTAGATTACCCTGTGCTTTCAAGTGTTCCAGACTTTAGTTCCTAACAGTCCCTATCAGTATGGCTGTTAAATGTTTGAATTCTTGCATAGCATGGTTTCAGTCTCAAATCATCTGCCGAGTCCCAAGTTGGGCAAATAGACCCGTTGTTATTTTTTTCTTGTTTCATATGCATTTATATTGGGTCCCTCAATGTTCCTAGATAACCTCTATAGTGCCTGTCCAAACTCTTTTTCCATATGGTATTTTGGGGGGCAGGGTTAAGAAAATATTTTAAATGGAAAACTGAATTTAGGTGTTTCTTTAGGCATTCTTAGAAAAAAAAAGGTAAATGGCTTCAGCAGAGTATTTTGTGATCATCTTCCTATAAAAATATAATGGTAACTTGGGAGGCTAGTAAACCTCCTGGACTAATTAGAATAGAAGAAAACATCCTCACTTGTTTGCTTTTTAGTAAATAAGTTTTGAGGATACACGATCATCCACCCACTTAGACAGCTGATTTATGAATAAGCAAACACTTTCATCATCATGCCTAAAAAACTCTTTCAAAACACCAGCAATACCACCCACCCTCAAATTTAACTTACATAATTTACACATGAAAATCTTCAAGAAATCTGATGATTATAAAATAGACTCTATGATTTATGTATTAAACAATGCATTGGAAGGAAAAACTACTTGTGATCTAAGACTTCAGTTGTAGAAGTTTTAAATGCCTTGGTTCCAACGTTTTATCTCAACATACCTGTTGTTGTTTTTTAAGTAATCACTGTGTTTTATTCAGACTAGTATAAGAGAATCCAGTGATATTTTTTTGATGATTGCTTGGTGCTCTTATCAATAGTGTGGGAAGATGGTGCTCAGGACTGTAGGGAGAACAATCAACATCTGTCTCTATATTGCCAAGTTGAATAATATTGTCCTTACAGTATCATTATTTGTTTAAAAGTACAAAAATGCAATTGTGGAACCAAAGAACAAGTCTAGCCATTTGAATTCAACGGTAGCATTGCTACATAGAATATTGATGAATTATTTCTCTGTGTGTGTATGCAGTTGTATTTTAATTTTCATTTAATATGCATATTGATTCTAGAAAAAACCTTGGCGTAGTTTTTTTAACGATTGCTATTTCCTACTACACTTTTAAAAACCATTGATCCAAAGAAGAATTTACTTTATCTTTTTAGTATTTTGCTATAATGAATCTAGTAGCTTTTAACAACAATTAAATTCATTCCTTATATTGCACATTGTATAAGTGTTGAAAAAATGGACAGTAAAGTTGCATTATAATTAAATACTGGGTGGTTATATAAATTTTTCAATTTGTTACGTAACTGGAAACAAAATAAAAAACTACAATTTATTCACTGTAATAACAATCCTCTTGATATAATCTATGGAGCTAGATAACTGAATATAAATACAGATAATTTAAAAATGAATGAAATTCCTTTCATTTCTGGTTACCAAAACCAGTGTCATATAAGGAGTAGAGTGATGGACTAGGACTAGAGACACCAAGATTCAAAGGTTGAATACAATGGAGCTTATTATAAAACCTTGAGCTAGGTACTGTAGTATTTATATGAAAGCAGAGCACTTCTAAGTTCCCACCTGCAGAAAAGATTAGACAGAAAAATCATTGTAAATGCAGGCTAATGTCTTGTACAATGACTAGGTTCCCTGCTTTGTCAACTTTTACCAAGTTAGCTACTGAAACTAATCCTGAAGCTTTCTCCTTCTCCAATAAAGGTGTGCATGTGTCACATTTATGTATAATTGCCTGACTACTAATAGACTAAAAAAATGGTATAAAATAAGGGGCCATATTGATTTCCTCTCCATATAGTCAATTATTCTCTTATAGAAAACCACAAAATAGCTCTCACATTTCCAGCAGAAACAGCAAAAAAAAAAAAAGGGAGGGAGAATATGCTGGGTGGGCAATTGCAGAAGTTGAAGTCTGTGCTTCAATTATACCAAACAGCAAAAAAAAAAAAATGGGGGGGGGAGAATATGATGAGGCAGGAAGCAAGCAACTGGATAGAGAGAAAAAAACAAGCCATATGTAGGCGTTTTTTAAGGGTTAAAATTAATTAAGATCTTAAGAGGTTGTAACTCCTATATGACTTTATCTAGATTTAGAAGTTAAACAAGGAGAGATAGTTTGAGAAACATCCTGGGGAAAAACAGTAGCAAATAAATGAGTTCCTTAAAACAGTGGCAGCTATTTTTCATCCTGATTCTTCATAATAATTTTTGAAGCGTGCAGATGTTTACTGTATTTGATTTAATGTACTTTTTTACACACCTTTTACATTCAGGATGAAAATGGGATAAACAGGCCAGTATGTTCGTATATTAGGCCACTTCGAGCAGGCCGACTTTTGGACACACCTCGGCAAGCTGCCAGATTTGTCAACGTGATCGGTTATGAAAAGGCCCCTATCATTGGGGGAGGAAATAGTAAACAAGAACAATGGTGTTCTCTTCTGGCCTTTCTCTGTAGAAACAAGGTCTAAATCTAAATTCTTCTATATTATTAACTCATAATTCAAGCAATTTTGAATATGATGGCTTTCATCCAGAAGCCCTGTGCTAAAATTTATCATGCCTCTGACCTGATGAAACAATGCAATTTAGATGAATTTACATGTTATAGTATAGACATAAAGAAAACTATAAGAGAACATTTTACATATTCCTATATATTTATAATGATAAATAATGGTAATTTGTTTGAGCCAAGAACTCATAGTTATTAGATAGTTGCTACATTAGTTATAATATGCCACTTAGATCGTAATTAGATGTTAAGTTTTACTTTGTAAAAAAATTAAAATAGTTCTTATGAGTTTGTGTTCTACCTTTAATATATCTCCTCTTCAGGGTGATTGTGAAGATCATGCTAACCTTTTGTGTAGTCTTCTATTGGGATTTGGAATGGAAGCATTTGTTTGTGTAGGAACAAAAGCTAAAGGCACTCCCCACACATGGGTGATGACTTACGGGACTGATGGAGTAACTACTTTCTGGGAGAGTTTAACAGGACATAGGTAAGAAAAGTAAAAGTATGGCAAGTTATGGCAATTCAATATCAGAATGCAAACTATTGGAAAGCATTTAGTTTTGTTTAACCAATCAGTAGATCAAATTATTATTTAACAAAAATGTTTCAGTTCAGACTGATCACACTACTTCATTAAAATGTCATGCAAAATAATTACTACTTTGCAGTCAAAAGTCAGCAACTTGGCCACATGTACAATCCATGAGAATAAATGTATAGCTCCAAAAGATAATTTCTCAGTAGTCTATATAAGTGGCAAAAATCTGGTTAGATGGCTTGATTGTGTATTTGTCAAGAACTTATGGCAACCAATGTTTCAGTACAACATCCATCTTTTCAGGGCAATTTCACAATGGAAATGCTGTTTTGTGGTGAAAAACTGGTGGCATAAGAATGAAAGGTGACTAAAAGTACAAGAGTGAGGACAGGATAACTACCGTATTTTTCGGAGCATAAGACACACTTTTTCACCCCTAAAAGGGGATGGCAATTTGGGTGCATCTTATACACCGAATGTAGCGCCCCCCTCCACCGGCCCCCACCCTTTGGCCTCTGCCTCACAGCAATTTGCCTCCTTGCAGGAAACAGCAAACAGCCTGTTTCAGTTTCAGATTCAGCACAGCCTGATTAGCACAAGCAGCTGATTGTCGGTTGGATCAGCCACCCAACCATCAGCTGTTTCAGGCTGCAGGGATTGCCATAGCCTATTGCCACCTCCGCGCACCCCGTTTTTGGCCTCCGCGTCCCCCATTTTCCACCCATTCTGATCCCCACCACCCGGAACAGGCGGAAAATGGGGTGGGGATGCTGAAAACTGGATGCGGAGGCCGAAAAAGGGGTGTGCTGAGGCGGCAATAGGCTACGGCAATCCCTGCAGCCTAAAACAGCTGATCGTCGGGAGGCCAATCCAACCGACAATCAGCTGCTTGTGCTAATCAGGCTGTGCTGAAACTGAAACAGGCTGTTTACTGTTTGCTGCAAGGAGGCAAATTGCTGGGAGGCAGAGGCAGATTTTTTTTTCTTGTTTTCCTTCCCAAAAGCTAGGTGCATCTTATACTTCGGAGTGTCTTATACTCCGGAGTGTCTTATACTCCGAAAAATACGGTAACTGTCCTGGTGAAATACTCCATTATGAAATGAAGAACAGAGATTCAGGTTTAGCTCTTGAGTTTGCATAGGTATTTATGGATGTATTGTTGAATGAAAGTGTATTCTTGAACCCATCCCTGTATTTTAATCAAAGTTGAACAATCAGCAACTCATCTATGCCAACATAATGTCAACTAAAAAGCTAATCCATTAGATTAGTTTAATATTTAATTTAACTTTTGCTGTATTAAGGCATGTCTTTTGTTCTTTAGATACATCCACAATCCTGTCAAACCTGATGATCCTCCAAATGTTAAGCAACCCAAGGCACTATATCCTTACAAAACAATAGGATGTATCTTCAATCATCAGAAGTTTTTGGCAAACTGCCAGCCTTCTGATGCTGTAGAAATTTGTATCTTTAATTTGCATGATGAATCCAAATGGAAACCAATGAGTGGAGAAGCAATCAAATCTGTGTGTTCTCCAGGGGCCACAACTGCACTTCCATCTTTTCCTCCTCTCTGTAGTTCCACAACTGATGCTGCATCAGCAAGCAATGAACTAGAATTGCAATTTAGAATGTTAGTCGTAGAACATAGGAAGGTAGGTATCTTTATTGGTAGGCGCTATGAAATATGTACATTTACTTTTTAAAAAATAAAACCAATTTATTTAAGTTAACAAGTGTATGCTTCTTTAAAATTTGCCTCATATTTCTTTTGTATTTTTAAATGCTGCATCTAGGTATCTTAAATGCTGCTTCTGGTTTTTAAATTGCTCCAATTTCAGTTTCTGTCCTTGGTTCTACAACAGTACTGGGTCAGTATACTCCTATCATACGACCCATTTTCTATCAGACTCAGTAACTTTGCTATCAACTCAAATCTTTTTCATACAGCTTAATGTTTAAAATAGTATGACTGTTCTAGTAGGTCAAGTAGGATTCTGGCAGGGGATAATGAATTATATTCCGTGAGTTGTAAATCTGACAACAGTTCATTATTGTTAAATTAAAAATGAGAATGTATATCTGTATTCTAATCAATTCTGAGCAGAAGTACAGATACCCCTCATTTAGTGACCACAATTGTGACTGGCAACTTTGTGGCTAAGTGAAGTGGCTTGTTAGGTGAGAAATTATGTTAAAGTGACTCTGCTTTCCTTTACCCACCCCTTCACCCTTTGGAATGAATTCACTATTTTTCTAAAAAATTAAAAAGAGCACATGGTAAGTTCCTCTTCATTATAACATCCATAAGTTTATTTACTTTGCTTTGTGTAGTTATTAACCTTTTAATCTGGATGAATATAGGATTTTCATATTTTTATTATATAAAATACAAAGAAGAAAAGAAAATAGGAAATTAAGGATGGGAATGGGGGAAAGTGGGTATGAGATACAAGGGGAAAGAGAAAGAAGAAAAGGGAGGCATTTACTTCCAACTCTTCCTAGCACAGTACAAGATAAACACACTCCAATCTCACCTCTACTTTTACACATTAATATATAACTAGCCATTTCTATAACACGAAATCTTTCTAATCAACAAAACCAAGATCAAAATTTTCTTCACAAGCAAAAATTCCAGAAGTGATATCCAAATGACATATTTTCCTCTTTAAATAAAGTAATCAAATTAACCATTCCTGCTTTATCTTCCTTGCTATGGAAATACTGTGTATTTCTATTCGCACCTAGTAATCTTTGTGAGCTGTCACCATTTTTATTTACAAAATTTATTGTATTCTTTCAAATTCTTTGGCCTTACTGAAAGAATTTCACATAATCCTGGATTTTTCTTCTGAGTATCTTAAATAATAGAATGGAAAAGATGAAAAGGTTTCATTTGTACATAATCCCCGGATAGACTGGTAATGCCTGAAGATTTTATATTGCTGGGCAAAATCACTGAAGAAGCTTAGAGGCTTAGAGCCCAGAGATTCCATGTCATTCATTACACCACAAGGTGGCAGATCAAGACAATTAATATTTTTAATTTTTTTTCTTATTGTACATTAAAAAAATTACAATGCTCAAAGTATTTAGGTGCTAAATGATTTATGGCTTGTTTCTAGAACATTCTCTTTACACACACACACACCGCATCCTGTTCGAATAAAAAAACAGTTTATGGTGTTTGCAATTTGTAATGTGGTCAAGACCCATTTTGTCCTGCACATTTCCAGCTAAACCTTACAAAATAACATAATACCTTTTTGTTCTTCAATCTTCAAGATAATTTGGCCATCTCTGTAATGTAACACTTACATTTTTTGAAAGTGCCTTCTATCAGAAAAAAAGTGATGAACTCTTAAACATTCACCTTCTGACCTTGTCCAAGTATTTTAAGAAAATCAAACATATACATTTCAAACATTTATAACCTGCAATAGTAAAATTGAAAATTTCCTTACAATGGTTGCTTTCAAGTGACAAAGTTTAGTAGTACAGAATAAGAACTCAAAGAAGTAATAGTTTTCCCTTTACCTATTTTCCCTATAGATATCATGGGGCATATGACATTCTGTTTTATAATTCAGATTTATAAACTAAAAATATGAGTGAGGATAGAGTACTAAACTATTTAGCTAAGTTGTGAGTTGCTTTTGGGTGTAACCTTTTCTAAAGACAAACCGGCAAAATTAGTTGTTATTCCATTTCTTATAAGTAATGGCAATTATCAACTCCTTTTATGTTTTTTGTTTTGTCAATGTACAGGATCTTGGCCTTGCAACAGTTTGGGACGATCAGTTATCTTATTTCTTGTCACCAGCTTTGGCAGCCTATGAACTTGAACGCACAACAGGAATTTCTTCAGGAAATGAAGAATTTCAAGATATTATCAGGAGGGCTGTACCAGATGGTCATACATTCAAAGGATTTCCCATTCACTTTGTGTATAGAAATGCTAGGAGAGCATTTGCTGCATGTCTTCGGTAATACTTGATAACTTTTTTTCAATATAATTTTTATCTAAGATACTGGTCTGATATTATAATTCTGTATAAGATATCTGATTCAATATCGGATCAAACAGAATAGAAAATTGGAGGGATCACGAAATTATAAGAGCCAGTTCAGTGCAGTGGTTAAGATGCTGGCCTACAAACCAGGAAACTTGATTTCTATGCAACCCTTAGGCATAAAAACTAGCTGGGTGACTTTGGGCCACACGTTAAACTTATTTCACAGGGTGGTTGTTGTGGGAAAAATAGGAAGCAGAAGTATGAGGTATGTTTGCTGCCTTGAGTTATGTATAAAAGAGGTAAGATAAAAATCTAATAACATTAGAATAATGCAATATTCATAGCTAGCAGAAACAAAGTCAGTTGGAATGTACTTCCCCATAAGTAACAAGACTTTTGTGGATACCATCACCATTTGATGTGGAAAATTTGTTTCATTTCTTGCTGAGGTTATTAAGGGCTTCAGAATGATACCGAGTTTCTGGATCCATTTTATTTAGACTTTTTATTAATAGCAATGTGAAATTGCTTTGATTACCTTGGTATATGACCTGAACCAGGAAATTGAAAGTAAGCTTGCCAGTTATCCTGACCCTGTCATTAGCTTTTGATATTATTGTCATAGTATGCTTTGGGACTGTTGACAGGATTGAGAGACTAGGATATTTGCTTCCATTCCTCTTATGTGTGGTCAGGGGCGGGTTGCTCACTTACCCATGCCGGTGCACTGTGCGCGCATCTCCACATTTCAGGGGGGGGTGCGTGCGCGATTTTGCTTCTGCGCATGTGTGGAAGCAAAATCTCGCTGAAGTTTCACATGCGCGCGCGTCCCCTCACAAGATTTTGGTGAGATTTTGCTTCCGCGCATGTGCAGAAGCAAAATTGCCCCAAAATTCTCAGAAAAAGATGGCGACGCGCGCGACGGACCGGCGAAGATGGCTCCGGAGCAGTCGCGCGCAAATTGTGCAATTGGTCGCTCCCTACCGAAGCTACGTACTGGACAACTCCGGCAGGAACCCACCACTGGTCTGAGTTCAGGAGACGGTGTAGAAGACTACTGCTTGACACCTACTTTTACCTGCAGTTATTTGCACTTTTATTACTTGACCAATGGATAAGGCCAGAATCCAAACAACTATCATTCTTGCTATTGCATTGAATATTAATTTTTTTAACTAAAAAAACCTGATTGGCTAGGCAAATTGTGTCAACAGCTGCAATTTGGTTTCTAGAAACCTGGTTTGAGTTATATAGATGATGGTCTGCTGCCATAAGATGGATCATAGCTCATAAAATCAATAAATGTGTTCAGCCAAAGCACTGTGAGCCCGGTTAGTAAGGCTTTAAATCATATGTTAGGAGGCATAATAATGTATACTATGATATGCAGATAAGCAAGCTAGTTAAATGTGGTGGATGGGTTTATGATTTTTTTTCCTGGCTTGAAAATCACAACCAAAAGATTAGAAAAAGTGTCCTTTGAGAAGAGATTGAAGGAGCTGAGAGTATGTTTAGCTTTGAGAAAAGACAACTGAGAATGGGATATGAGAGCATTATTCAAATATCTAAAAGTATATTACATAGAAAATTAAGATCTCTTCTTTCTGGAGATTTAATAGATTACAACTATAGGAAGGTATTTTTGAATGACAGTTAGAAGAAACTTCCTAATGGAGAGAAGAACCAATTATCCAGAAATGCAGAAGGTTCTTTTTCATTGCTTTGTTCAAGCAGAGGCTAGATGCCCAATTCATTTGAATTCCTACCCCAATCAGAAGGTTAGACTTGATGGCCTAAATGGCCCCTTTCAAATCTTTCATTATATAATGTGATTCTAAACCAACTTGAATAAGTTAACCTTTTTGTGTAATAATTAGTATTCTCAACATATAGTGTATGTGTTATTTCAATCAAATTACAGTAACGCTTCATGTTTCTGCTTCTTCAAATAGATCTCCTTTCTGTGAAGAAATTCTGTGCTGTAGAGGGGACCAAGTGAGACTTGCAGTTCGTGTCAGAGTATTCACATATCCTGAATCTGCGTGTGCTGTTTGGCTCATGCTTGCTTGCAAATACCGTTGTGTACTTTAAGAAATTGTTTGCATATTTGGGTGAAATTGTGTGCTATTACATGCAAACCTTATAGAAAGTCAAATATTGTGTGTGTTATGAATGCAAGCTGATCCTGGCCTCAAACCTGGTTAAATAGAATTCATTTGGATTGATTTTAATGGACTTGGTTTCTATGTCTACTTAGATGCACCCTGTTTTCCCCAAAATAAGACATTGCCTGATAATAAGCCCAATCGGGCTTTTGAGTGCATGGCAATAAGGCCAAGCACTTATTCAAAAAAATATAAGACAGGGTCTTATTTTCGGGAAAACACGGTATACGCTAAAGGAGCTATTTAAGGCTATGGGGGGTTGCCTTCATGTTGAAAGGCAATGGAATTCAGCTTCCTCAGCTTTCAAAGTGCTACAGGAGTCAGTCTGTGATGTCTGACATTTTAGGGCCTTTTAAAAAAACAATAACATCTGGAATCACTATTTTGGGTCCATTTTAAATTAAAGAAGTAATGGGAAATTATTGTCTTCTATATGCTAACTCTTCCCATCCTGAAAAAAAAGCCAAACAGGCCAAAATTCAGCTAAAAATGCTGGTTTTTATTTTTCAGAGTTGACCTCTTTGGAGGTTCCCCATTTCAACTCACTCTCTTAATTCTGGATAAAAGCATCAGTAACAAAAATCATGCCACTTAAACTCAAGTATATTGCCTCCAGATTTTGGCAGCACAATCTTATCACTCCTGATTTCAGGAGATTTTAAAAACAAATATTTGAATACAATTAGGGTGGATCCCTAATAAAGGATACTGCTATACTGTTAGAATTGATCTGTGTAATTTTATACTGTATATCATGACAGAAATTGTATAATGTATTTTATATATTTTATTGGAATAAAACCTTTGTTAATAATGAATGATTTGCAGAAGTTCAAATTGGTAAAACTCTAGATCAGGTTTCTAAACACCACCACCACCCCAAAAAAAACCACCCAGAAATTAAAGCAGTAAAATGTACAGTTTTTCTTTTGAAAATCCACTAAAATGATAGGTGGGGATATCCTGTATATTCATACTGTAATAGTTTACACAAAATCTAAATACTAATCAAATGGAGAAAAGAGATTCAGTCTGTCCATAGGGATTATGGACAATGATTAGTTTGTGATATGAATATGCATACTTCCATCATAACTCAAGATCAGCTAATCTACAATTCAGATTTTGATTCTATATTGCAACTAAATATATAATTGTTGATGTTGTTGATGTTCCTGAAAAATAAGACTAAGCCAATGCTTTTCATAAATGGCTTTAAGCCAGTCTTCAGCCTGCTTGTGGAAATATTGCTTGTCTACTTATATTACACTTATACATTTCATAATTTAGTGATTATATTCACAATAATAGTGAATAATAGTTCCAGAGCCAAAGGAGGGAAGCACTCAGATTAAGAGATCTTCAGTATCCGATTGAGTAGGTTTTATTGCCTCTGCTGCCTGTTTCTTCTTATAGATTGTGTTCATACAACTCATTGAACCATAAATTAACAACTACTCAAATTTCAGTCCAACATGTTTTTATAAATCCAGATCATGAGAATAATTTACGTTTAGTATGTTATGCAAATTCAGAAATGTGTTGAGTGAACTATAATTAAGTTAATTTTAGGTAAAGACAGTGTATGGACAGAGCTATGGATTTGGCAGTGTTGTGCTTCAGCGTTTAGTGGACAGGGTCTAGAGCCGTGGTGGCGAACCTATGGCACGCGTGCCACAGGTGGCACGCGGAGCCATAGCGGAGGGTACGCGAGCGTTGCCCACCGGAAGTGCGGAAAAACGCACTTCCGGTTTGCCGGTGAGCTGTTTTTTGCACTCCGGAGCGTTCAGGGAAGCTCCCTGAAGCCCCGGAATGCAAAAAACGACGAAATGGACAAACCGGAAGTGCATTTTTCCGAACTTCCGGTTTGCCCGTTTCGTCATTTTTTACCGTCCCAGGCTCCGGTAAGGCCTTTGCGCGTGTGTGTGTGCGCGCATGCGCAGGGGGCAGCATGGGGGGGTGTTGTGCGCATGCATGGGGGGGAGGGAATGGGTGTGGGCATGCGAGCGCACGCTAGCGCGCGCACCCCCCCTTTTTGGCACGCGAACCTAAAAAGGTTCGCCATCACTGGTCTAGAGTCTAGAAATAGGAGGTCTCATCAACCTTCACCAACCTGTTCCAATCAGAAGAGTTTGGCAAAAGATCAATCCGAAGTCAGCATTCCTGCTTATAAAAACGAGCACAGTCAGTTCCTGTTCAGTTGCCTATTATCTGCATAGCAGACTATCTTGCCTTTAAATATGCCAGCCACAGTTGCTGGTGAAACCTCAGGGAATCTGTTGTTTAGAGCACAAATTCCACTTCCAAGGCTCACTAAATCTTTGAAGCCCAACACAAGCATACATGGACTGTATCCATCTGTCTAAAGCAGCCTCATTAAACTCATGCCAAGGTTCCTTCTGGCCCAATATGATTTCCTGTTGGGTTTGTAGAAATCTTGCTTAACTGCCCATGCCAGGAATTAACCAAGGCTGTAGGCTAAATTGGGAAGGGAAAAAAACATCCTAAAAGGCAGCGGCAAACCACTTCTGTACTGTTGCCCAGAAAATAACTTGGGTGTGTCAGGATAGTCAGCAGAAGTCAACATTTTTTTAAAATCGAAGTTCAGCAACTGTTAGGTTGCAGCTTTTTAAAAACTAGATTTTTTAAAATGAATAAAACATGTAAACCAAAAAAACTGCAAAAGGAAAACAGAAAAAATATATTAATGAAATCTTCATCAGAGAACACAAACACCTACTCTTTCCTTGTATTGCACAGCAATGGATTAGAAATAAATACCTATTATACATATACCCGTGCTCCGCTACGGAACTATGTGATCGGGCTTGATAAATCAACACAGATTGAAAATTAATAAATAGTTACGATCGGCCTCTCCTGTCTCCTTCTCTCATCAGGCTTGCCCCACAGAATCCTCTCCTATCCCCTTCTCTCCCTCAGCCTTGCCCCACAGAAGCCTCCCCTATCCTATCCCCTGCTTGCTGCTGTGAAAGTAAAACTGAACCTGAAACTCCTCTCCTCTGCTCATGTTTTGCATTTGGAACAGATTCCAGGTGGGTAGGGGGATTAGAACTCCTTAGCATCAGAGGGCTGAGCACCTAGAAGCCAAGAGGAACATACATGGCAAATTTCAAGTTTGTAGGCCTTTAACAGATTAACAAGAGTTGGAAGGGACCTTGTAAGTCATCTAGTCCAACCCCCTGCTCAAGCAGGAGACCCTACACCATTTCTGACAAATGGCAGTCCAATCTCTTCCTGAAAGTCTCAAGTGATGAAGCTCCCACAACTTCCTAAGGCAAACTGTTCCATTGGTTGATTGTTCTCATTGTCAGAAAGGCTTTACGGTTCTGGAGATTTCCTGATTACGGCATGAGTGGTTTTTGCTTTTATATATATAGATAGCAATCTTCTCCACGGCAGAACATCAGAGGGTACTGGAGAGTGTCATAGGCACGGTGCGTCTCACTGATTCGTAACAACCTGTTGTCTCTGCTGTGAAGAACGATATCCCTCTTCTCAAAATCCTGGCCGACAATGAGAACAGCCACTTCTGTAGTCGTGGGGGCATTGAAATAACCTCGGTGCTCTCCAGAAGGCTTCCTATCAGCATTAATCACCACTTAGAAGTCCTTGTGACCCTTAGGAACAGAATCAACAGCAGCCGTAAGTTCCAGAATATACTTGTGTTCACGCAGCAACTTCTGCAGTTGGCTAACCAGTTGTGGATTAACGCCTGGGTAGATTCCACAACGGATGTCCCTCTCATTGTCATCATCACCAACAAAGTATATCTGGAGAAATGAAGACTGCTGCTGAGGCCCCACCATGATACTCCCTATCCTGTGGTACTTCCGGACAGCAGAAAGAAAGTGCTTTGCCATTGGATGTTGGTGGGTGAGATGGCTGGGTAAGGGTTCAGGGTAGGGCTGAATGGGAGGGTGGTGGACTTTACCGCCACTGCAGCACATCCTGGGACTCTCATCCTGCCACTTTAGAGCATGGCACCAGGCACAGGGTAACCGGGGTCCAAGATCAACAACCTTGTCCCTGAAGTAATCAATCTGAGGTTCATATTTTAAACCAGACAAATACTTATTAGTCCAAGGCATTTGTGACTGATTAACTTAGGGGTTATTAGATGTATACTTTTTTACAGCCTGTCTACTGACTTGGGGATGAGTTTGAAGATATTTGTGTGCAGCTTCCCTTACTTGTGGTTTCCTAATCGCATTGGTAAATCTTTTCCTGTGTTTTTTTCCTCTTTTCCCTTTAACTGATGTTACAGTAGAAGGAACAGATTCATCTGAACTGAGGAGGAAAATAAGGGAAAAAATATCTGCCTCTGCCTACCAGCATCCATCGGTATTCATGTGGCTAGTGTTCTGTCAGTGTATGAGAGAATTCAGGGGTGTTTGGAAACTCAAACAGTATTTGCTGTGTGAGCAAGGAGACAGGAAGGAGCCTGGGCATGGCTTAGCTCAACTGTTCTGTGGTAAAGGTGCTTGCTGCTGTGAAAGCAAAAGCAAAACTGAAACTCCTCTGCTTGTGTTTTGCATTTGGATCAGATTTCTTTTCAGGTGGGGAGGGGGAGTAGAACTCCTTAGCATTAGAGCGTGTTAATAATAATATAGGAAATACTAATGCTCTAGTGGTCATTTTGAAAAATCCTTTCTTAGTGAGCACCTAGAAGGCAAAAGGAACATACGTGGCAAATTCCAAGTTTGTAGGTTTTACAGTTCTGGAGATTTCATGATTAATGCATGAGTGGTTTTCGCTTTTATATACAGTATATAGATATTCTGTGGTAATTCTGGAAGTAAAGAAAATCTCTATATCTAATGGAACTATTAGCATCATACTTAAGTATTTTAATTCTGATTTAAATGTGGCCTTGTCTTCACATTGAGATAATTATTTGATTAAATAAACTCTAATGGCTAAATTCATATGACACATTAGATCCAAATCCAAGTTTGCACATCATGGAATAGGTTTTTCCTTAAGGATACCAAGTCTAGACAAAACTTCAGGAATGTGTAGGCTTCCAAATTGATTTACTGGTGCAAAGATAATTTCTTTTCTTTCCCTTTGGCTTTTATGGTTTTGGGGAGGGGCACCATGGGGGAGGTCCCCTGTGATGCTGCATCCTTCTGTCCTGAGGTTATGTAAAAAAGCTACAAGGTGATTTGGTTTTGCCTTAGATATTATGTGAATCAAACTCCTGCACTTTGCAATTCACAAATTATGCCTTATCAAAATGCACACATTTAGCCAATTGTAGTTTATTCAAGAACCATAGATAAATTATGTCTTAATATGTGCATATGTGTCTTATTCAAAGATGGGTTTTGTTGGTATCTCGGTTATTTTTCAGATGCTGCTAACACATTCCATTCTAAAAGAAATCATTTAAAAATCATTTGATTAAAACATGTAGTTACCTATTTGATTGGGGTTGGGATTAAAGGAAGACTTTTATCTTCCCACAATCTTTCCTCCCCTCCCTTGTGTGATTTCTTGCATACTGATACATTACTGATAAAAAGAGTTGGAAGACAGCAGTTACGACAGCAAAGAGGTGGCTGGAGTTGACTGTGGAATAGATCACAAATTGCTTATGTCCAAGTTCTCAGTTAAGCTGAAGCAGAAGACATGCTAAGCAGTTTCCACAATATCATCTTGAGCATATATCCACCATTTTCAAGAAGAATATCAGAAATCACTTTCAAATCTGGAACTTCACCAGAGGAACTGTAGAATAAACTTAAAGAAATCATTACAGATTCATGTAAAAAGAAGCAGAAGAAATCAAACTAGATGTCAGAACAAACCATGGAAATTGCCAAGAAGAGAAGCCAAACCCCAGAAAGACAAAGTTCTTAACTATTTCAGAGAGCTTTTAGAACAGTGGTTCTCAACCTTCCTAATGCCGCGACCCTTTAATACAGTTCCTCATGTTGTGGTGACCCCCAACCATAAAATAATGAAATTATTAGGAAACTCGGGAGTGGGTTCTAACTTACCTCGCTGCCAGTTCGCTTCCTCCTGCGCTGCGTGGCCGCACCTTGTGGGCGCGTGGGTGCTTTTTTGCGCGCACACATGCGCAGTGCCGAATTTTTTTAAAAAAATTGCAAAAAAAACACCCCAAAAACAAGATGGCGACGCATGCGCAGTGCCGGAAATTTGGCTTCTGCACATGCTCAGAAGTTCCCATGGTACAGGTGGGGTTTTTTTTTGCAGTAATCTATTTGCATGTGGGTGGACCCGCCTGGAGACGGATAGAGGAGCGGTGTCTCGGTTCCTAAGACCATTGGAAATATGTTTTCAAATGGTCTTAGGTGACCCCTGTGAAAAGGTCGTTTGACCCCCAAAGGGGTCGCAACCCACAGGTTGAGAACTGCTGTTTTGGAAGAAACAAGAAGTAGTGCAGCAACATCTGCAAATACATCAAAGAAACAAGTCTTTTAAAAGATCTCTAAACTTAGGAGGGCATTCCACTTCAAACTGGTATACTAGAGAACACCAATGGACAGATAGTAACTGATTTCTCCCCCAAAAAATCAAAGATGAAAGGAGTATACTGAAATTCTGTACAATAGAGATGTTAATATCCAATATATCTTAGAAGATATCCCTGCTAACAAAACCTCTAGCACAAGAAGATGAAATTAAATTAGCACTTCAGTTATTACCAAGTCAGAAAGCTATGGGAATTAATATTTACAGAAGTATGGCAAGCAACAGAAGGACAATAAGTAAAGGTGTCATCAAGCTATGCCAACAAATCTGGAGAACAGCGCACTGGCCAACAGATTGGAAGAAGTTACTCTACATACAAACACCAAAGAAAATAAATGCCACACCACAATGAATACCAAAACCATAGAATACCAAAAAGAAATTAGTATGTGCTTCATTATTGATTGCACAATGTCAAGCTATAGAATGTGCTTGAAAAAAATAAGAATTCCAGAACAACTCATTGTCCTCATGCAAAACCTAGACCTTAGTCAGAAAGCTACTGTACTGACAGAATATGGCAAAAAGACTGGCTCCTAGAGGAGTGAAACAAGGCTTATATTTCACCTTACTTGTTCAACATCTATGCAGAATATATACTGAGGGAAGCTGGATTGGCAGAACATATTTTTTTAAAATTGGAGGAGGAATCATCAATAACTGCACCATGCTGATGAAAATGGAAATTATATGCAAGCTCTAGTAATGAAAGTCAATGAATACAGTGAAAAATATGGGAGTATGATTACCCATATTTTTCAGAGTATAAGACGCACCTTTTTCCCTCCTTAAAGAAAGTAGAAATGTTGGTGCGTCTTATACACCGAATACAGCCATTTTTGGCCTCCCGAAGCCCCGTCCCCGCATCCTATTTTTGTGAAAATTGGCCCATTTTTTGCAAAAACAGTGTGCGCAGAGGGTTTGGGAGGTCTGCAGAGTGTTCCTGGGGGCTGGAGGTAGGCAAAAACGCCCCACTTTTTGCAAAAACAGGCAAAAAATGGGCCGTTTTTTGCAAAAATGGGGGTGTTTTTGCCTTCCCCCAGTCCCCAGAAGCACTCTGCAGGCCTCCCAAACCCTCTGCACACCCCTTTTTTGCAAAAACAGGTGAAAAACGGGCCCGTTTTTGCAAAAAATGGGGCACGCAGAGGGTTTGGGAGGCCTGCAGACTGCTCCTGGGGGCCGGGGACGACCAAACTTTTTTTTCTTACTTACCTCTTTGAAATCTTGGTGAGTCTTATACACCGGTGAGTCTTATAGTCCAAAAAATATGGTAAATATAAAGAAGACAAATTAACAACAACAGGTATAGTAATCAGCTTTTGAATTGACACTGAAGATATTGAAAGAATGGGTTAACTTCTGTCCTTTACGATCAATTATCAATGTAAAGGAACTAGCAGTCAAGAAATATGCCAGACTAGCACCTGGTAGAGTACACTGAGACAGCTTGCAAAAGATACTCAGATATTCAGGTGCCATGATGTATCTATACCTATAAAGATCACTCTGTGAACCTGAAAGTTGGACTTTTTTGGGGGGGGGAAGTATAGAGTATTGATGCTTTTAAACGTTGGTGTTGGAGAAGTTTCCTGAAATTATCAACAGCCAAAAAAATAAAGGATCATCAAATAAATCAACCTGGAGTTCTCATTCAAGGCACAAATGACCAGGCTCAAATTATACAGGTAGTCTTCAACTTAGAACACTATTTAATGACTGTCAAAGTTACAACGGTGTTGAAAAAAGTGACTTATGACCATTTCTCACACTTATAACCATTGCAGCATCCCCATGATGACATGATCAAAATTCAAACGCCTGGCAACTGGTTCATATTTATGATGATTACTGTGTCCTGAGGTCATGTGATCCCCTTTTGCTACCTTCAGAGAAGCCAGATTCACTTAACAAGCTATTATTAATTTAACAACTGCGGCAATTCATTTCACAACTGTGGCAAAAAAAATTGTAAAATGGGACAAGACTTACTTTCGCTTAGCAACATAAATTTTGGCTAAATTGTGGTCATAAGTCGATGACTATCTGTACTTTGGATACATAATGTGAAGACAAACTCTGGAGAAATCTGTAATGCTGAAAAAGGAAGACAAGAAGATGACCAGCAGCAGAAAGGTAGATGATAGTATTCCACTGGAGGATCTGAAGGAACAGGTTGCAGACGAATGGTCATAGAGAAAATCCATGTGATCATTAACTGTGACGATATATGGGAATAATCTTGGGGAGACAGGAAAAGGGCTCGCAGCTTAGGTAATCTTCCTCCTATCTCCCAAGGTCACTTCCACATACTATTACGTTTAGAATAAACACCAACATAATGGTATATGTGTCTAAATCTATGCAGAGTAAACTTTTCTATCTGAATTGGGTAACATAGTGAATCCAAGTTGAAATAAATTCATTTATGCCTAATATTAGGTGATTTTTATTAGTTTGGCTCTAGGGTAGCCTGTAGCTTAACATATTGTGTGAAGGAGGCTAAGCATAGCATAAATATTTATTAAAATTCACCCATTTCTCATTTTGCACCTGTTTCTATCCTAGTTCTTGATAAGAATTACACAATATTACTTGAACCAATGCATCTCTAACCCTAAACAACAGAACTCCAGTCCTGAGTGGCATTGTTTATCTGTTTCCTTATGCATCTGTTTTTATGGTACTCATAGTGAGTAGTATATATTATTGTTTACTCAGACTGATGCTAGTTCAAAGGCTTTGGGTAATTGTCAGGGTCTGCTGTGCTTAAGACAAAACACAAACCTAAACTACATTTAATGTGAATTGTGCCAATAGAATTCCAGTAATTTTATGATTCAGTGTCTCATACAAACCCACAAAGTTGCGTTGGAAAAGCCATAAGTAGATATCAGAATGCAGTACTGTACAGTAGAGCAAAGCATATGTCAGGATCTTGTTAGTGAAATGGTTTTTTTTTTTAATTCAAAAAGTTTTATTAGTACAGAATTACATAAGTAGTAGTAAAATATTAAATATAAAGTACAAACATTTTTGTTTTTTTCTCCCCCCCCCCAAACCCACCCCCTTCCCTCCCCACCTCCCCCCCCGGACTTCCCAGAGATAATACAGGGCATAATAATAAGTTTAAATTGTTAATAAAAAGAAAAAAAAAGAAAAAAAAAGAACACTATTTTTAAAAAGCTTCAACTCCAGATTATACACTAATAATATATCGCATTTATATACAATAGTAAAGATACAAAAAAGAAAAAAAAAAGAAAGAGAAATCTCTTTAACAATACAAACAAACAAACCTCCTACCTCCTCCCTTCAATCCTCTATCTTATACAAAGTAAATGTTATATAAATAATAACTAAATATAAAATACAAAAATCTTAAAATAATATTATTGACATTAAAAATAACCTCTAAGATAAAACTTAACTAAATATTACATAAGTAATCATCAAATATTAAATTTCATCACGATATTAATAACATAATATTATTCTAAATTAACTTACTAACTTCAATAAACAAAAAAAAAGAAAAGGAAAAAAGAATAAACAAATCTTCAACAAACTATATATATCTAATATTATTGACATTAAAAGTAACCTCAAAGTTATATAAAACTTAGCTAAATATTGCATAGGTAATCATTAAATAGGGAAAAGGAAAAATGCAATCATATTAGTCTCTATCCGTCCAATATATTTCAACATCACATCGTTTTGTATCTTGATAGTTCATCTTTTAATAGTTCAGTAAATTCGAATTTGTCGATTCGTCTCCCATCTGATCCCAAACCTCCATCTCCTTCTCCCCAGCTATCTGGTTCTGGCACTCCTTTTGGGTTTTTGAATCTATTTCCTTTTGATCCAGCAAAGACAGCTTCCCCTCCTCCTCCTCTTTTATTTTCATACATCCTTCCTCTGGAATCTTGGATATATCAGCCTTTAAAACATTGACATAAAATTCAGTAGCTTTTTTTATCGTGTTGAGCCGGTATCTTTTTCCAGAAAATTTCACTGCTACTCCAACTGGCGCTTCCCATTTATATTGTAAATTTAATCTCTTAAATTCATCAATCAAAAAAGTATAGCTTTTTCTGGCTTTAAGCATTTTAGAGGGGATTTCTTTCCAAATCTTTAGTTCCTGACCATTCACCATGAGATTATTGTTAAACGTTGCTTGTATAATTCTATTCCGTAAAGCTCTTGTGGTAAAATATATGACAATGTCCCTTGGTAAATGCTTTTGTTTAGCGTACCACGAATTGATTCTGTATATTTTGTCGATTTGTGTAGCCAATTCCACTTTAGAAATTCCAGACACCTGATCCAATACATCAACCATCCTTCCTTTTAAATTTTCATATAATCCTTCTTTCAAACCTCTGACCCTTATAGCAACTTCCATGGATCTGAACTGTGTCATCAAGACCTCTTTTTCAAAATTTGCAATATCATTTTGGATTTTATCTATGTAATTCACCGAGGTTGCCAAAGCTTGTTTATTTGTTTCAATACGTTCTGCCAAAACTTCAATATTTGTTGCTAAACCTTTGCAAACCTCTAACACATCAAATCTGAGTTGTTGATTCATATTCTTCAAAGCAGCCTGCATTTTTTTGTCTATCTCACTTATTTTCTGATTAAATTCCAAAGTAAGTTCATGTTTCATAATCTTTAAATTATTTAATAAATTTTCAGGTGTCAAAGGCTGTGGAGGTGTTAGCTCAGTATTAAGTTGCATTTTAGAAATATATCCAGATGGGTAGTCATTTCTTTTAGACAAAACAATCTTTCCAGATTTTGAAGCCATTATGGTGTTTCAAAAGAGTACAAAGAAGAAAGAAAGCCAGGTGCCTGATTAAAATTCTTTCCAGTTTAAAAACCAGGTAGTCTTTTATTATTGAAAGTATTTCAATTATAACTTTAATCCAGGGTTAGGAGACAGAGAAAGAGAAAACCATTTTTCCAAGTTAAAAGTTTCCATAAGAGAGAGAGAAAAAAAAAGCCTCTGGGAAAACGAAAGTCACTTTCACTTCTCAATCGCCATGTTGTTACTTTGTTTCCTTTGTTCCCTTGCCGAAGTGAAAGCTTGCCCAGGAGTTGAAAAAAAAGGAAAAAAGAGGTTTCAGTACTTGCCCATCTCACGCCTGTTTCTCTCTGTCTGCTTCTGTAGTTTAAATGTAATTATAAATCCCATTCTTGAAGCAGCGGCTGGTCACGACATCTAGCTCCGCAAAGGCGGAGGTTTCCTGATCTTCGGAGCTGGAGACAGGCTGCATGGGGAGCTCTCCCTTCGCGCCCTACCAGATGGCTCCTAGGGCGCTGGGGGGGCTCTACCCCACCTGTCAAGCTCTCATCTCTCCCCTTTGCCTGGGGAAGAGATTTCAAAGCCGCCAGACAGCTGTTCTGGCGGCTTTTAACGAAGATCGGAAAGGCGCCCGACAAGGGGACGTCCGCGATGCCGCGCTTCAAACCGGAAGCCAGTGAAAATGCATATGTCAGGATCTTGTGCACTTGGTGGGAAAAGAATTACAGACTCTTCTTAATTGAGGAATAAAGTCTAAGTGAAGATAACGCAGACTTCTTTCTGAAATCTCAGTGGGGAAGGTTTTGATGTGTGATCGGTTTTCTTGCCACGGGATATTGATACGGACTGTAATACAGGTAATCCTCAATTTACAACCACAACTGAGCCCAAAATTTATGTTGCTAAGTGAGAAATTTGTTAAATGAGATTTTTTGCCCCATTTTATGACTTTTCTTGCCACAATTGTTAAGTGAATCACTGCAGTTGATAAGTTAGTAACCCGGTTGTTAAGTGAATCTGACTTCGCCATTGACTTTGCTTGTCAGGAGGTGGCAAAAGGGGATTGCATGACCTTGGGACACAGCAAAGGTCATAAACATGAACCAGTTGCCAAGCATCTAAATTTCTATCACATGATCATGGGAACGCTGCAAAGTGGTAAGAGTGAAAAAGGGTCATAAGTCACATTTTTAGTACCATTATAACTTTGAAGGGTCACTAAACGAACGGTTGTTAAGTCGAGGACGTCCTGTACAGTATCATCCTCCCGCGCGCAGGATAATACAGGGCCTTCTTTTGCCCCATCTTGCCGCGCCGCTTTCCCACAGACAGGAGGCGGCCAAACCGGAGAGAACGGTCGGTGGCAGCGGACGCCATTGGGTTGCTATGAAGTGAATCCCGCCTTCCACAGTCTCCGCCCTCGAAGCGGGTGACTCGGCCGGCGGTCCGCAATTCTTCCCGGCTGGATTCTCCTCCCAGCGGCATTGGGCTGTCCTGCATCGCTCACGCGCTCGACTGCGGTGGCTGCTTTGGCGGGGAAGGAGGAGTTTGGGGAGAAGATGAAGGCAGCGGACAGCAGCTGAGGCGAGGGCGAGGCGAAGGCGAGGGGCGACGGATAGAGCAGCTCGCGCCAGGGGTTTCTTCTCCAGCAAAAGGAATGGCTTACGCCGGGGCGGCGGGAGACGAGGAGCCTTCGCCCGGCACCTCCAGCCGCAGAGAGGACGAAGGCTACGGCGGAGGCCAGGCGGCTGCGATGCTGCGGGAAGCCCTCTCGTTGGACGAGATCCTCAAGCTCTACAAACAGCCCATCAACGAGGAGCAGGCGTGGGCCGTTTGCTACCAGTGCTGCGGTTCCCTCCGCGCCGGGGGTCGCCGCGGAGAGAGCCTGAGCCGCCGAGTGGAGAGCCCTGCCGATATCCGCATCTGGAGGGATGGGACCGTCACTTTCAATGGAAGCGGCGCCACTCGAAGCTCGCCCGGAGCAGGTAAAGGTGGCGGGGTCTTCGGCTCAGCCGCTCCTCTCTAGAGGGAAAGCTCCCAGCCCGGGCCACTTCCCTGCTCGGCTTTGATGGTTTTTTTGCGAGGACCCGTTTGCCCTCCCTCTCGCTCCGTTTCCCCCATTTGCTCTCCTCTCTTGATTTTGTTGCTGGATCCGGTTAGTCAGTAGTGTGGGAATCTCATCCTACCTTCAGCCCGCCGTCCATCCGTTTAAACTCTTGTTGCTGTTTTTTTAAATAAAAAAAAAAGGAATATGGATTGCCTCCGTTAGTGAAATTTCCCTCCCCTTCCCTCTCCTCCCTCTTTTCCTACAGTACAAAATTGCTTCTGGTTATACAGCTTATACTAAAACTGTTCCGCTTAGCATTTCTTATTCATCCCTTACTCCTCCCTACAATAAGGACAGTATATATTTCCATATATACCCCGTGTTTCTCTGAAAATTAGACCCTGTCTTATATTTTTTTGAACCCTGAAATAAGCGCTTGGCCTTATTGCCATGCACTCAAAAGCCCGATTGGGCTTATTATCAGGGGATGTCTTATTTTGGGGGAAACAGGGTATATATGGAAAATCTCACCATTTTGACACCCCCACCCCGAATGCTGCATTATGGCTGATACATAGGCAAACACTTTTGAGTCTGCAGGGTGGCCTGAGGAAATGATTTGCACAGATTGCATTTTGGAATAAATAAACCTACAAACAAAATGTGTAATTGCAATGTTATTTTCAGGACCACAATATGGATAACTATAGTTTATTTCAGTAAGATAAGCCTGTATCTGTGTTTACCAGCCTTGCTTTGGCTTTTTGCTCAAGCTAGAATTTTCTTTGCTCCTACTTGATGAAAGCCTGGAAAAGAAAGCAATGCAAAGCTGCTCATATAGGTCAGCATGATGGTGGGGGAGGGCACTGCAAAGCAAAACAAAGAGAGCAGCTGTCAGAGTCCCGGCATGCTGTTAGCAGAGGTTTTAATGACTACTGGGTCTGTGTGTGTGTGTTTGTGTGTGTGTTGTGTATTACATCCAGACAAGTCAGGTTGATGATAATTTTGAATACACATTCTATGAATTATAGCAGACTACATCCTGATCTTATAGTTACTACGTGCAGTATTTTATGTGAGAAATTTATGTTCATGTTCTAATATCTACAATATCATATTCTAATCAGTATTGTATATTTAAACTAGAATATGGAAAGCAAGCTGAGAATGAATACAGGAAATAAAATATGACTTGTTAAATTCCTCTACCAAGAGTGTACTTATGGGCGATATGCCAGACAGGTTCAGCAATTATGTATAATTTTCTCTTCATGTATGTGAGTAATAAAATACCATATTTACTTAGTCGTGCTTGTGTTAGCATCTGACTATAGTAGTCATTATAAACATACTTTTAAAAGTCTATGTCAACATCCTAAACCAATGCCAACTCAACATAAAATCATTCTGTCAATAAACAGATTATTTCTTTTTTTTTGTCAATTAAACACTACATAAGAAATGTGATACATGCTGCATATCATAAAGATCCTAATTTTAAAATGGACAACTAGTGAACAAAACAGAGCAAGAACTAATAAGACTTCAAATGGGGGGGGGGTTAAACTGAATTTGATATATGATTTTTATGCTCTATTGTATGGAGAATAATAGCACAATTTACTGTAGTTAATATCTGCTTTATATTAGCCCCTCATAATCTTAAAAAATAATTAATGAATTCTTAAATTCTAAAACACATGTTAAATGAATATTCTTATATTAACTGGTTAGAGAACATACTAGCTCTACATCACAAGCACAGTAATTGTTTTTATGATGCATTTCCATGTCTGGAGTTAGGGCACAGATTTTTCAGATGAGGGACTGTCCCTTCTGTTCAGATTTTTATACCAATGCAGTAAATAACAAAAACAATTCCTCTTAGTACTGGTCTATAATGCTTGAAATAGTTACTGTATTCCTTTTGTCTTCTTTCTTTTAGCTATTATATTACCGGTACTAACTTCCAGATTAGAATATCTTTATTAGACTAACTAAGATTTTAAAATCTATGGAAACTCTGGAGATCCCCATGCAAACAAGTAGGGCAAAAAAAAAGTCTGAATGTGTGCAAGTGATTATTTTTGCATCGACAGACTCTTAAAATTAAATATGGAAGAACACTGCAGGCATTCTAATTAGGCTGAATTTATGTTGTGGGTTTCAGTTTATAACCAGCATTTCTGTAATGATCAAAGAAAATTCTCCCTTTTTTAAAAAAATGTAACCATGTGGAATATTTATGCTTGCATTTAACAGAGCATGTTGTTTATATTCTTGTTAGTACTTTCAAAACATGTCAGTGTTACTGTAGGAGGTAAACAGTATTGTTGACAATCCCCATTAAGTTGATTCAGTAATATTACCTATTTAATGTTGTACTTACAAAGCATTCTACTGTTAAAAAAAAGACATTGCAACATCAAATATATTATGCTCTGTATCAGAAAGATTGCCAGACATTGATAAATAAGATTCATTACAGGTAGTCCTCGACATACAACAGTTCATTTAGTGACTGTTCAAAATGACAACAGCACTAAAAAAAAGTTAATTGTGACCATTTTCACATTTATGACCGTTACAGCATCCCCTGGTCACATGATCAAAATTCAGACACTTGGCAACTGATTCATATTTATGAGGATTGCCGCATTATCCCAGCTTCATATGATCATATTTTGTGACCTTCTGACAAGAAAAATCAATGAGGAACCAGATTCACTTAACTATTATGTTATTAATTTAACAACTGCAATGATTCACTTAACTGTGGCAAGAAAGATCATAAAATGGGGCAAAACTCACTTAACAACTGTCTTGCTTAGCAAGAAAAATTTTGGGCTCAGTTGTGGTTGTAAGTTGAGGATTACCTGTATTTCATGTATATAATTTATTCAGTGTTTTAATTTAGAAAGCTTTAAAAATTTATCTGATCACCACAGAAAGATCTCAACATTCCTATACCATTATTAATCTAGGTCCATCAAAATGACTTTAAGTCTCAGGTTTTTTAGTGGATTGTTAAATAAGCCACAATTGGTTGGAATGTCATTATTTACAAATGGGTCGATAAACTTATAAAGAATGTTATCAGATAAATAACAATTGCAATAAGTTTTAAGTTACCATGTGAGTACAAATATAATTATTTTTGAGTTGTTGAATACAAAGGCTTTGGAATAAATTTATATGGAATTGCTCTGATAGCAATGTTTGTATTCTTTTTCTTAATCTGAAAAAAAAGGGAAGAAAATACAAATATTTGTGTTCCTTTATATTGATGTTAGGAATGTTGTAAATCAAATGCTTCAATGTTTTCTTTGAAGATTATATATGTCATAAAATTCCACAAACAAGTTGAGTGAATGAAGTAAACTTTGCTGGATTAAAGAAATTCAAATAGTTCAAATAAAGCAAGTCATGTCATCTTACAAACTTCAAGAGAAAGAAAATTGCTAGGAAATTTGAATTTCTGGGATAATATATTTTTGAGAAGATGGTATTAACTGAGTAATATAAAACACATAGCCACTAAATCTCACTTTAGTATAACCGTTCTGCTTGGAGTAATTCCTTTTCCAGCTGCCTTTTAGAGAAGGGATTCCACTATCCTGTCCTATCCTTAATGTCTCTGTAAGTCATTAGAATATGCTGAGCTGAAAAAAAAAACTTCATCTTTTCTGCATCATTGCCTCAGGTGAAGAATGCTTGAAAGAAAAAGTAGGGAAATTGAAAAACAAGAGGTATAAGATGTTTTTAAAGCATAAGATGTTTTTAAAACATATATACAAATAATTTTATAGAGTATTTGCAATAGTTAAGGGCAAGCTTGTGGGGGGATGGGAAAATGGATTTTTCATTTTGTACCCTTGACAGTTTATGAACTCATAGAAGAGAATATGATTGACTGTCTAGGATCAGCAAAGTAGCATTCAGAGCCACATTTTCTTGCAAATCCAGTTTCTTTTAATATAATATAAAGCCCAAACTTCTAACGTTACATTTTCTCTCATTAAAATATTGCTGTCCAGGCTATAAGCAGAGAACTTGTATAACAGGAAAGATGCACTGCAGTAAAGTGCCTGAAGAACAGATTACTGTAGTCCAGTAATTTCAGGGTTAGTCTTTTCTTAAATCACAGTTTTGCATTAAATACTAAAGATGCTTTTTTAAATAAAATACCTGATGTAAAGCTGCAGCATCTCAAATAGATTGCACCTGTATTCATACAATATGAAATAATTCACTTTCATGAGATTGCATAACCCATTGAACCATAAACTTATAATACTCCTTGGATTCACACTGTACAGATTAGTGATCACATTTTAGCATAGTGTTGTGGTATGGTGTGAATACAGCCTTCAACCTGAATCTTATCCATCATTGCTAAAGGAGATAATCATTCAATCTTTGAATAGTGAAGTATAGTATAACTGGAACAGGGCACCAGGTTAGGAAAAATTGACATAATATTAATATATATGGCTGTGTTCTGATTTAATCTGATTGATCACTAATTCTAAAATAAACTCCCCCACCCCTCCATTTTTTCTTTATGGGAAAATTTATATTTATCCTTTGGTATAGTCCCTTTTTCTTAAAACTCCTATTTTCTGTTTTTAGTACAGTATATAGAAACATAAAAACTGACAGTTTTAAATGTAGCCTGCACATTAGATTGCAGGCTGAGACACTATAAATCCCCATGAATGAAATGTGGCTCTTGGTCACACACAGAATTAGTTTACCCCAATTGCTTCCTCTCCTTCTGAAACATGCAGCCCCGGAGAGCTAGCAATGCAGCCCCTCAAGGTCATAAACTTTTAAAATTATTATGTGATTTATATACATTAACTGTATTCTATATTTTATATGCAGCCCAAGACAGCTCCTCTTCACTCAATGTAGCCCAGAGTGAACAGTCATGGTTTACAAGTTTTCTGTTTTCTGTATTACTTCTGCAGTAATAAAATGTATAATTAGGAATTTGTATTGGGCTTTTATTATTGTTTGCTGCACTGTGCTAAGTCCTAGGTTTTTATTTGTCTGTACATCTTAAAAATAGTTTAATGTAAGCCTTCACTCATTCTCACAGAGGTACACATTTTCTTTTTACTCTTTTTTCTGATCTTTAAACATAATTGGAAACCTCTCCAGTATGTTCATGAAGATTCTGATAGAAAGCTCTTCATTTGTAGCAAAGCAATGCTACACGGTGGACTTTCTGAAATCTATTTGTTTTGGATATCTGTTTTTAAATTATGTCACCAGTAGTTTTCAGGCAATGTAATTTTAAGGCACCAGGCTAGAAACCAGGACACTATGAGTTCCAGTCCTTACGCATGAAATTTGGCTGTGTGACCTTGGGACAGTTATACTCTCTGTGTCCAACCCATTTCACAAAGTCATTGTTGACAGGAAAAGAGGAGGGGGGAAGAGGATTATGTATATTCACCATCTTGAGTTATTTATAAAGTAATAAAGCTAAACAAGCTAAAAAAACAAACATTACTAAAAAAAAGCATCCTAGGTTATTTTTCTTTCACATTGAAGTTAGGAGATGACTGGAATATCTCCTGGAAGATACATGATGACAGCAGAAACTACTAATCTGCTATCCCAAAATGAGCCGTGTCCAAACATCCTAAGTCAGTGATGGCGAACCTATGGCACGGGTGCCAGAGGTGGCACGCGGAGCCATATCTGCCGGCACGTGAGCCGTTGCCCTAGCTTAGCTCCAACGCGCATGTGCATGCCGACCAGCTGATTTTCAGCTTCCATGGAGGCTCTGGGAGGGTGTTTTCGGCTTCCAGAGGGCCTCCTTGGGGGCGGGAGAGGGCATTTTCTCCTTCCCTAGGCTCCAGGGAAGCCTACTGGGCCCACCGGAAGTCGGGAAATGGGCCATTTCCAGCCTCCAGAGGGCCTCTGGGGGGGGCGGGGGAGGCTGTTTTCGTCCTCCCCAGGCATTGAATAATGGGTGTGGGCACTCGCACGGGTGCGACAGTGCACAAGCACGCATTTTCGGCACCCAAGGAAAAAAAGGTTCGCCATCACTGTCCTAAGTCCTTCTGGAAAAGGGAATTGGAATCCCCAGCCTTCTGCCCTGTGGTTCTCAGTATACTCAGTATACAGTATACTGATCAAATCTATTTATATTTTGAAGAGCTGTCAAAGTTGTATCTGATGCAATATCAGCTGGGTAAAATTACAGGTACAGTAGTTCTCAACGTATAACCGTGCGTTCAATGACCATTCAAAATTAGGACAAAGCTGAAAGCAGGATGGTTACAACCAACCCTCTAGAGACCTACGTAGCTATCCAAGCACCCCTCAGATATATGATTACAAACTGGGTGCTTGACAGCTGGTTTAGCCTTACCAGTTGCGGCTCGCACTCTTAAGAACCCTCTCCAACCCTTGCCGTTTCTCCCTTGCACCCTTATGCATCCCCTGAACCTTTGTGCACCTTCCCCAAGCCTAGCCACATCTCCCTCGCATCCTCACGCACCTACTTGCACTCTTCCTCACCTGGCAGCAGCCACTTTACCTGCTTGCAAGCTATTTGGTACTTGCAACTTCCTGCCAGTTTCCCCATTGACTTGGCTATGGGGAGCCAGCAAGAGTTGCTTCACTTAATGATGTGGGATTCCGTTAGCAACAGTAACCAGGACTGCAGGGACTGCCATCACTGAAGTGACTGAACAGAGCAATCATGCTTTATGATCACACTGCTTAGTAATGGAAATTCCTGTCTCAATTGCTGTTATAAATTGAAGAATACCTATACTCTGAACTTATCCCTGGATATATGCCACAACTGAATTGGGGAGGTGGTGTTCTCTAAAAATTTCCATGCTCTTTTATTTCTACATCTTCCCCTGTTTGACATAAACAAGACCTTGGACATAATGGAGAATCTGATTTTGTTCTACCATTGCTCCACTTTTAGGATTATTAAGTATTACTGTGATCGTAGGAATTGACTGTTAAAATAATGACAGAAGTGCAGTCTCTAAACTTTCTGTGATAAAAATAGCAAACACTTTAACTTTTGAGGTCTTATAATCTGTGTAATTTCAATAAGCTTCAGTAAACTTTGGCTTGAGTTGATTTTATTGAGAGTGGTATTTTGATTAGTAAAGTTTATTATTTTATTGCTTTTTGTATTTATTTTTGTAGTTGTCTGCCACAGAGTCACTTGGGATTGGGGCAGAATATAAATACAGATGAATACATACATAATATATATTATTTTATGTAAATAATACATTTGTATGATATTTACATTTATGAGTCAAGATTTTAAAAAAGTTCTGGTTATTTCTTGGATCTGATTTGATATCACATGAAGCAGAGTTTGTTCAGTCATGAGTATAAATCACAGTTGACTCAGTAAGCCATAAATCACAAATTGTGAACCACATACAACAAAGCAAAAGACAAATCCCATTATTGCTTATGTAGTAGACACATTCTTTAATAATATCTTCTAAATATGTAAACAGGATGTCAAAAAAGAAAAATATTTTTAAATGTTTTTTTCTACAATTGAATATAAAAATACATAACACCACAGAAATGAAAACATGTAGGCTGCATGGGGCAAATTTTAGATGAATTAAAAAGTAATAAAAATAGATATTTTTAATAAAAGGAAGACTAAGTGATTAGGCCAGATGTAGTCTTAATCACAAAGCCAGTGGGTAAGGAAGCACAGTTCAAGTTGATTTTGTAAAATATAACATATAAAATGCTGTTCTTTTAACGTCCAAAACTTATTTAGGTATTGAAGATGATGGCTACACAAGCCATAATGGACTGTACCATATCAGTAAACATAGTAGAAAAAAGTAATTATGCTCTATGACAGCAAATTTACAATAGTACTGAAGAACAGTTACCATATTTTAAAAAAATTACTTCAGTTGGTACAAAATTTCCAAAAGGTGCTTTTCCTTCATGGCAGGAATCCCAAGTATTTCAGTTCAGTTGTTTTCAGAAAAAGTTCATCAGTTGTAATATGCACTAAGAACGTGGTGGAAGAAGACTTTCTGTGGATTGGTATTTTTTTTACATAGTTAAAAATGGAAGCCAATCTAGGAGTTAACATTTTTTGAAGTTGGATCATTTTATTTTAATGATGCATGATAAAGATTGAACAATACAAAATGTATGTTAGGAAAATAAATCGAAATAATTTTGTGCTCTTTTGTGCGCTGGGGTAGTATGTTGTAGTTTTGGTTAAATATGATTCAGTTTCTTTATTAAAACCTCACACATCTTTTAGAATTTACTATTATGCAGAGCAACTCTGAGAATAGTTTATGCACATTTTTTCTATAGAGCAGAGGTCTTCAAACCTGGCAACTTTAAGACTTGTGGACTTCAACTCCCAGAATTCTCCAGCCAGTATAGCTGGCTGGAGAATTCTGGGAGCTGAAGTCCACAAGTCTTAAAGTTGCCAAGTTTGAGGACCCCTGCTATAGAGGAATAACCATTGAAAACAATTTCCACCCATAATGCAAAATGAAATGGCTCAGATGTAAATTCGATGTGAATTAGCTTTAATAATACAAACTAAACATCAACAGATTAAGCATTTTTCCTAAGAGAATGTGAAAATAAATGCAACTCTGTTGCACAACATTATAGTGCTGAATTTTGAAATAAAATACTGTATTATTATATAAACCCTAAGCAGTGGTTCTGAAGCTCAGTCTGTATTTTATAGCTTCAGTTTCTGTAGAAATAATAAAGCCGGTTGGGCGGGGAAGTTTTACAATATTTTTCAGACTGTGGATGCAAACTCCCCCTTCCAGCAACCAACCCTTAAATGGCCATAGCTCACAATATTTCACCACTCAACTGAGAATGCCAGAATATGGTAAGATCTCTTGCAAAAACACTGGAAATATGGCAGAATTGCTACATTTCACTTGATGGAGTTTGTTCCTTTGTTGTCCTGATAACTGAACTACCGGTAATTAATCAATCTAGGGTTTGCTTTTCAATTTTATAGTATAACTAGTTATTTAAGTCAAGATTCTGAATTTGTACATACAGTGAAAATAAGAGACTGTCAAACTTAAATTGATTCACTGTATCTCCCTACTGTGCAGATATAATGGGAATACACAAGGTCATTAAGATTTCACTATCTAGAATTTAAAACCTCAATTCAAATACATATAAAATTCTTTTTATTGGCCAAGTGTGATTGGACACACAAGGAATTTGCCTTTGGTGCATATGCTCTCAGTGTACATAAAAGAAAATATACATTTGTCAAGAATCATGAGGTACAACACTTAATGATTGTCATAGGGTACAAATAAGCAATCAGGAAACAATCAATATTAATATAAATCATAAGGATACAAGCAACAAGTTACAGTCATACAATCATAAGTGGGAGGAGATGGGTGATAGGAATGATGAGAAAAACTAATAGTAATAGTAATGCAGCCTTAGTGAATAGTTTGACAGTGGTGAGGGAATTATTTGTTTAGCAGAGTGATGGCGTTCAGGAAAAAACTGTTCTTGTGTCTAGTTGTCTTGGTGAGCAGTGCTCTATAGCGACGTTCTGAGGGTAGGAGTTGAAACAATTTATGTCCAGGATGCGAGGGGTCAGTAAATATTTTCACAGCCTTCTTTTTGACTCGTACAGGTCCTCAATGGAAGGCAGGTTGGCAGTAATTGTTTTTTCTGCAGTTCTGATTATTCTCTGAAGTCTGTGCCTGTCTTGTTGGGTTATTTTATTTTATTTTATTTTATTATCTTATTTTGACATCTTTTGTTTAAAAAAATAAATTGAGTCAATAATTTAGAGTCAGACCTGGGGAACTCATTCAGCTAAGTATTAGTTTCTTTCCCCATGAAAATCCTGTTCCACCGATTGTTGCCAGAAGAAAAGACTTTGGAAGGCAAAGGAACTTCCCTCTCTAAAATCCATCCCATGGAGCATTCATTCTCTTTCTCTGTGTCAGGAGAGGTGATTCCTCTGTGCTTCTCTGTAAACAGGAGGGGGTGGAGCAGAAGTTTCTGAGAAAGTGCCCATTCCTGTTCTAAAGAGAAGCGCTTGGAAACAACTTGGAAAAAGGCTCTTTTCTTTGAGTCTGACAAAAGGCCATCTGCAAATAGTAGGGTCTTATTACTTTCTTCAGAGACAATATAATTCTATAAAACCCTGATTTTACTTCTTCCCCTTTCTTATGTAGACCTTTTGGTTTTATTAATTGAATAGGAAATATATGGAATTGCACATGAAATAATGTGAGAGCCAGTTTGGTCTAGTGATTAAGGCACCAGGCTAGAAACAGGAGACTGTGACTTCTAGCTAAATGATAGATATTGAATTTATAAAGTATTCCTAAGGACCAGCTTAATTTTTGCGGTACATGTACATTTCTTTAAAGTGTTATTAATACAGTCACTTACCTTTCAAAGAAAAAACACCACAATCATTTGGGATCCAAATTAGGATCATGATCCACAGAGGAAGTGATATATAACTAAATGACCTATTTTGAACAACATCTTATTATGAAAAAGATATGAAAAAGAATTGCCAAAAGGAAACATTAGCCACTAATATGCTCTTCCTATGTGTATACAGAAACATTTTGTAAGACTCCAAAGCTCCTATATATTTGTCTGAACATGCAAAGAATATACATATTTTTCTGAGTATAAGACACACTCCCCCCCCTAAAAGTGGGTGGAAATGTCTGTGCATCTTATACAACGAATGTTACCGAAGCCCCGCCCACCTGCCGGCTCCCACCCTTCGGCCATTTTTGGCCTCTGCGTGTCGTGTTTTCAGCTTACGCACACTCCGCTTTAGACCCGTTCCAGGCTGCAGGGATCGGCACAGCACATTGCCGCCGATCGCCACCTCCGCGCGTCATGTTTTCGACTCCTCATGTCACATTTTCGTCCACCGCATGCACCATTTTTTGCCTCTGCGCGTTGCATTTTCGGCCGGTTCCAGGCGGTGGGGAGCGGCGGCGGCAATCCCTGCCACCTGGAACGGGCCAAAAACATAACACACAGAGGCCAAAAACGGGGCGTGCAGAGGCCGAAAACCCGACATGTGGAGGCGGCGATCAGCAGCGATGTGCTGTGGTGATCCTGGCAGCCTGGAATGGGTCTAAAATGGAGCTTGCGGAGGCCAAAATCGTAACACGCAGAGGCCAAAAACGTGACACGCGGAGATGGCGATGGGCTGTGGCGATCCCCGCAGCCTGGAATAGCTGATTGGTGGTATTCCAGGAGGCTGATTCAACCGCCAATCAGCTGCTCGTGCTGAATCAGGCTGTGATAACTTGCTGAAGCTGATCAGGCTGTTTGCTGCAAGGACGCTAGCCAGATGAATACCAATGGATGCTGGTAGGCAGAGGCAGAAATGCTTCTCTCCTGCCCTAAGGATCTGGCCATTGCCTTGCTGTGTCCCGTCCCGTCCCCCCCAGCTCTTCAGCCAAGCAGGGTGGGCGTAAGCTCCAGCCCGAAGCGGCAGGAAGCAAAGGCTGCCTTTGCTCCGGCAACCCTCCTCCCCCTCCTTCTCCTCTCATGCAGGGTGGGGGGGCATGGCAAGGCTATGGCCGGATCCTTAAGACAGTAGAGAAGCGGCCCTGTATCTGCCTTCACGCCACATTTGCGCGTAAGGCAGCCTTCACTTCCTGCCGCTTCGGGCTGGATCTCACGCCCTCCCTGCTTGGCCCAAGAGCTGCGGGGAGGGGAGACAGGATGGGACGGGACACGGCAAGGCAGTGGCCGGATCCTTAGGGCAGGAGTGAAGCTGCGTCCAAAGACCCTCCTTAAGTGAGCAGCCGCCCACCCTCCGTGTGTGCCTTTGCTGCTCTTTGGCGCTCGCTTGAGGGTCTCCCCACGCGTGCCACAGCCAGCCAGGGAGTCACAAGAGGGGGAGGAGGGTCGCCCGAAGAGAAGCCTCCGCTGGGGTTGGTGATCGTTCCTCAGCACACAGAGAGAGAAGGGGAGAGAGAGGGAGAAAGAGAGAGATGGGAGAAAGAGAGAGATGAGGGAGGGAGAGGGAAAGAGAGATGGGTGGGGAGGAAGGAAGGAAGAGAGATAGAGAGAGGGGGAGAGCGGAGAGGGAGAAAGAGAGATGGAGAGAGAGAAAGAGAGAGGGAAAAGAGAGAGAGATACCTTTTTCTTATAGAAAAGAAAACATAGCCACAAACCCTGGGTAGGCGTAGCTGGGGGGGGGTCATGTGACTCAGTGGGAGTGACATTGAGTTGGCCACACCCACCCAGGTTTTGTGGCTCCGGGTGTTTTGTTTTCTCTGGGAAATGGGTCCAAATGGCTCTTTGAGTTTTTAAGGTTGCCGACCCCTGCACTAAGACATGAATAATGCTGAAAGTGTCAAGTCTTATATGTTTAATAAGTTGTTGATCAGAAATGGAACCAGAAATAGGAGAGAGACATTGTTCAGTACCAATAGTTGAAGAGGAAGAATATGCTTTTCATTCTAAAAGGGGGGGGGACACATTTCCTTGATGAATACATCTATAGGTATTTGCCTTTACATTAAACTCAATGACAATACTACAAATGATAATGCTACAAATCTTGCTTGTTAAGTACTACTAGAATTATGAACAGTAGTAAATTCTCAGGTTTGATAAATTTAGCAGCTAACTTAGACCAAATAATTTCTTAGCCTAAACAAAGTCAAGGGTCTGTAAGCTTCATTTCTTTTTAGACTGTGTGTATATTCTCTTATGCTAAATATTTTTGATGAGTAACACTAAGGAATATTACATCATTGAAGTCATATTGCAGCAAGAAAAAGGACTTAAAATTAAAGTAAGCTTCAATTTCAAAAACTTCATATTGAACAAACTGAATGAAATACTTTAATTTGCCAAATATGTATACAAAAAGGAAAAAGTTCTATAATGATGACAAGCTCAGGCCACTTTGGATGGAGTAAGAGGAGAGAACATCAAAAAACAATGGAATATCTCATTATAAAATAAGCACAGACTTACATATTTTTCTATCCTTGACTTGGAAAGGAATTGAGGGAATATCCACAGATTACAGTGAGTTTTGGAAATGCTTACCTCAGAAGTTTGGAATGATGTCAGATACCAACACCTTACCCCTCAGAGATAAAGGTGAGGCTAGCCCAGGGTTTTTTTCCCTTTCTTCCCAGGACAAACAAATTGATAGGCCTTTTTAAAGTAATTTATCTATTTACTACTAAAATTTTTGTGTTTATAACTTTAACTGGGCAAAATCGTGCATCATAGGGCAAAATCTTTTCAAAAAGGTACCTCAAATGAGTTAACTTACAGAATGTGTCCAAAATCTGAGACCCATGACTCCTGTGGAATTGAAATTTGGCAAATTTTATAAAACATTTTATGACATAGAAATTATCATAAAGCACTTTATAACATATTACAAAATGTTATAAAATGTTTTTGTGCTCAATTCCTGATACTTGACTATGCTGAACAGTTCAACATGGGCTAATCTCATGGCAGATAAATCTCTGAATATCCCCCTGAACTTTTAAGAACTTTTCCAGTACATTAGAAGCTGTACCATTATTGAAGGCACTCATTAACCAGGCCTCGGAAGTGGTGGGCGAGCGCACACATGCAAACACGTATCCCCACTTGCACAAGCAGCGGGCAAGCATGCATGCATTCCACTTGCGTGAACGGTGGGCATGAGTGCACGCACACTTCCCCACTGCTCATGCAGAACTGTGTTTTCCCCCCTGGATGGCCTGCAAAGCCAGAAAGATTGGGGAACTCTGGTATAAAGCACCTAGATGAGATAACTTCTGTGGAAAGATACCATAAAGAATTATGTCAAAAGCTCCTGAAATCCAGGGTTATACTTGTCTAGCACAGTTTTGTTGCCAACATTTTGTTGCATAAATTCGGAAGGAAATGGATCTAGAACAGGGTGTCAAACTCAAGGCCTGGGGGCTGGATTTGGCCCACGGAGTGCTTAGATCTGGTCCGCAGGGCTGCCCTGGAAACAGTGAAGGACCGGCCTAAAGTGGCTCTGCCAGCAAAACTGGAGTTTGGGAGGCCCACCCGTGGCCCTCCCGAACTCTGTTTTCACTGGCAGAGTCTCGGACTACCACAGGCACCCCCGACACGAGTGATTTCAATCTGGCCACGCCCCCTGGCCACGCCCCCCGCCCCCCGAGGTCAAACACAACCCTAATGCGGCCCTCAGTGAAATCGAATTTGACACTCCTGATCTAGAAAATCCATTCCTCCCCCCAAAAAAGTCAAATCTGATCACCTATCAGGTCACCTACCATATTCAAACATCTTGGTCTGGAAGTCTATATTGACCACTGGTCTATAATTATTTAAATCTTCTGGATCATGTTTTTTTACCAGTGCTTTCACTACAGTCCTACTTAATAAGACTGGGACCATCTTTTCTTCTAGAAAAGCAAATATTTTCTTATAAATAGCAAATACAATCCCAGCTTGGACACCTTCCTACTAGATGTAACAAGAATAAAGGCCGAAGTGCATCTGAAAGGATGAATTAATTTATCAAATACCAAGGTAGTTGTGTTTGAAAGTAAAACAGAATAAATTATTGCAGGTTATGGATAAATGATAGAAAAGCTGAACAAGTGTACACATTTATGTATTTTTATCCTACCTTTTGATTTTTATAGAAAACTTAAGGCAGCATACTTAATACTCCTTCCTTCTCCTATTTTCCCCACAAGAACCCTGTGAGATGAGCTGGGCTGAGAGAGAGTGACTCACCCAACGTCATCTAGTTGGCATTTATGCCTAAAACAGAACTAGAATCAACAGTTCCCTAGGTTCTAGCTTGGTGTTGAATCACTAAGCTAAATTAGCTTTCCAAAATTATTCTCTCAAAAGTTATTCATACAATAAATAGTTTAAGGCAGGGGCGGGTTGCTCACTTACCTCACTGCCGGAGCCATGCAAGTGCATCTCCATGCTACGCGCGCACGCCCCCTCGCGCGATTTTGCTTCTGTGCATGCGGGGAAGTAAAATCGCGTCAAAATCTCACGAGAGGACGTGCGCACGCCAAAATCTCGCGAGAGGACGCGCACGGAGGCAAAATCTCTCTCGCGTGCGTGCGTCCCCTTGCGAGATTTCGGCGCGATTTTGCTTCCGTGCATGCGTAGAAGCAAAATCGCCTGAAAATCACCGAAAATCACGGGAAAAAATGGTTGACTGGCAGAGAGGGCTCCGGAGCAGTTGCGAAATCTGCCACTCCCTACCAGAGCTGTGTACTGGGCAGCTCCGGCAGGAACCCACCTCTGGTTTAAGGGTAACAAATATGCAGGAAGTCTTCAACTTACGACTATAATGAAACCTGCCGATTTCAGTTGTAAGTCGTGATAGTCATAAACTGGGCCATCATGTGCCTGACCCAATTTAAAATCTTTCTTTGTGGCAATTATTAAGCAAATGCTGCAATTGTTAAGTGAATCTATTGTTTGCTATGGGGCATTTTTATGAAAGCCAGAAGTAACCACCTGTTTTCAGCAAAAATTGTGGTCCACATGAGATGTGACCACAGGATGCTGCAAATGGCCTGTAAATGCTGAATGCCCAAAATAGAACTTTGGAACCAGGTCATAAGTACCTTTGGGGGGGGGGGTCCGTTGTAACTTTGAATGCTGTGATCGGTCACAAATCAAGTATTACCTGTATTCCCTATTAGCTATCTATGTTTCTGAAGGAACAAGGGATGAGTTTACATTCTGCCTGAAAGGTTTAAAGTCTGTCAAAGCTATTGGTGGATTTCCCTAGCTTAGTTTCCTTTCATGTCAAGTGTCACCCACAGGCAGAAAAAACACCCATCAACTGTTTCCCCCATCTTGAGCAAGGGCTATCATTGGAAGGAACCAAGCTTTAACACAGTGTTGGCGAACCTTTTCGGCACTGAGTGCCGAAACGGGGGTGTGCACATGCGCCTGCACGCATGCATACAGAAAACTAGAAGAGCAGCTGCCCAGTGCATATGCGTGCACTGGGAAGATGATCTTCCGGTTTCTGGCACGCGCATGCGCACTGGCCACCTGGTCTTCCGGTTTCTGGCGCACACGCGCACACAAAGACCAGCTGGCCGGTGCACATTCACATGCAGGAAACCGGGAGATCATCTTCCCAGCGTGCGCATGCGTACCAGGCTGATGCTCTTCCGATGTCCGGTGGTCTCGCGCACGTGAAGAACAGCTGGCCAGCGTGCTGGAACCCGGAAGAGCGACGGGCGACGGCTTGGGTGCCCGGAGAGATGTCTCTGCGTGCCACAGGTTTGCCATCATGGCTTTAACACATGGCTAGAGCCATAGGCTTAGCCATCTAGCAAAACTTGGTACAAAGAGAATTGATCTGCAAGGTGAGTAGGCCTGCCCAGAATATTTTCTGCTTTACTCAACAGTCCTCCTCCGCCTCTGCAGAACAGGCTCTTGGTTTTCAGGACATCTCTAAAGCTGCCTGGTAAAACAACAGAGGCTCTTCTGTTTTGTTGGATATTTTTTTCCTTACTCCTTAAATTAGGAGCCGGGTTTCTCCACCCTTTTCCCTGCAGCTCTTCTCCACCCTTTCAGTCAGCCACAGTTTGAAGACCTGGAAGATAGACTCCAAGCAGGAGGTAGAAGAAACAAATAAACTCACCAATCATTTTGAGCCAGTCCCTAAAATAGCAAATGAGCACCAGAGGAATAGTCTGGTGAAGTGAGGGAGAACTTCTGAATTTAAAAGTTGGCCTGAAAAATTGCTGACATTTCCTGAGAGAGCTATATGGTAAAACAGAATTCTCTGGCTTCAAATCACTATTCCCCCAAGCTTTTGTATGTGTGTGTGGGGGTCTACATAGAACATAGAATAATAGAGTTGGAAGGGACCTTGAATGTCTTCTAGTCCAACCCACTGCTCAAACAGGAGACCCTATACCAGTGATGGCGAACCTTTTTTCTCTCGGGTGCCGAAAGTGCATGCATGCGTGCTATCGCGCATGCGTGAGTGCCCACACCCATAATTCAATGCCTGGGGAGGGTGAAAACGTCCTCCCACGCTCCCCTGGAGGCCCTCTGGAGGCCGGAAATGGCCCGTTTCCCAACTTCTGGTGGGCCTGGTAGGCCCATTTTTCATCCTCCCCAGGTTCCAGAGGCTTCCCTGGTGCCTGGGGAGGGCACAAACACCCTTTCCAGTCCCCCCGGAGGCCCTCTGGAAGCCGAAAACACCCTCCCAGAGCCTCCGTGCGAGCCAAAAATCAGCTGGCCGGCGCACACATGCGCACTGGAGCTGAGCTAGGCAATGGCTCGTGTGCCGGCAGATATGACTCCGCGTGCCACCTTTGGCACCCATGCCATAGGTTCGCCATCACTGCCCTATACCATTTCAGATAAATGATTGTCCAGTCTCTTTTTGAAAGCCTCAAGCGATGGAGCACCCACAACTTCTGAAGGAAAGCTGTTCCATTGGTTGATTGCTCTCATCGTTAGGAACCTTCTTCTTAGTTCTAGGTTGCTTCTCTCCTTGGTTTCCATCCATTGTTTTTCGTCTTGTCTTTTGGTGCTTTGGAAAATAGTTTGACCCCCTCATCTTTAGCTGAAGGATGCTTGCAGATTGAGATAGGTGGCTCTTTACCCAATACATTTCTAGTCCCATAAACCTGATCAATGTGTTTGGAGACCTGACAGGTAAAGAATCATCTTTTCCAGTCACCAAGTAAATTTACCGTTAATTAATAAGTGGCAGAGATGACAGAGAGATGAGAGTTCACACCTGAATTGGTGTGAAAGAGATTGCTTTCTGTGCAGATCTGCTTCACTGTGCAGATTTACCTCTCCTGTTGTTGTAAGCTTTGGCTCAGGCTGACCAAGTGTCTGTTTGGGGGTTCAGTTTCAGAAACCTAGGAAGAACATAGGAAGAGTGCAGCTGGAAAGAACCCAACTGCTAACCCAAAAGCAGAATGGAAAACACTATGCAGGGTCAGAGGTGACGGGGTGTAGCTGCCAAAGCCTAGAGAGGCCAGTATAAGTAGGTAGGTTTCAACTATTGCCCATGTCACCAACTATTTTGTTAATGTGGCCAAATATATATTAATAAAAGAGGAAAAACAGTACTTTAAAACAAGCAATTAAAAATGACCCTAAGCTCTCTTTGATGTGTGCCGAAGATAAGATGGAGACAAAGTCATAGGGACATGTTGAATAACCAGACCAGCAGAATGTGTTTGTCCTGAGCTTAGAGGGTGCTCTGAGTTTAATGGGCCTTACTCTTAAGGAAATAGACATGTATTCTTAAAAAAGAAAAAGGAAAGGAAAAAAGCAGATGGCACTTAAATGGTTTCTGTTCACGTATTATTTGTTGTGTGTGATTTCAGAGTAAAAGAGGGTGTGTATGTATGCATCCAAAACTGATGATTTTAACATGACTTTGATTATGAAAGGGTTTTCAATCTTGCCATTATCGGGTTTATAGACAGAATGGAACAGAGACTTTCTCAGTTGTTTTTAAATTGACTTTTCCCCCCTTTAAATGTGACAGTAATTTTTCCTTTTACATTTTTAGGTAAATCTGAACATTCACATTTTTCTGAAACAAAGGTAAGAATTTATATCAAACATAGTATTGTTTCCTATATATTTTGTCACAAGCTGTTAGTGGCAGTCTGCAACACTGACATGAGGCATAGAGTTCTTCCTCCCTCCCTCTAATGCAGAAAAAAAAACAGTTCCAACACATAAATCTTTTACTGGATCAATTCCGAAATTTTAACGTTTCATAAGACTTCCAATATGCTTTGGGGTCAACAGCAAATCAGTCATACAGTTTGCCAAACACTGGATGCTACATACACCAATTGAAATTCTGGAGAGCAAATAGAAGCATTAATAATGTTTTTGCTTACAGCTCCGATTGTTCTACCTCAGGGACATTTTTAATAACATTGATTTACAATTTCAGTCTGACCAGATGTGATTAGCTGCAATGAATACAGCTGAAGCCAGGAAGTCGTACAAGGAGTTCTCGTTTAATGACAGTAATTGAGACTAACAACTCGATCGCTAAGTGTTGCAGTCATAAAGCATGACATTACATAACTGTGTTGACTTACAAAGGCAGTTGCTGTTGCCATTGTTAAGCAAATCCCAGGTGTTCATTAAGTGCAATGTCACATGATCACCATTTGTAACCTGTTGACTTTCCCCAATGCCTTTGCTTATTGGAAATGAAGGTCACAAATGGCAATCACGTAGCTGCCAGACTCTGCAACCGTCATAATTGGTCAACAGTTGCCAAGTGCCCAAATCACAATTACATAACTCTGGTACAGTATGATGTTCACTACTATGAGGACCAGTTCTACTTCTCTTTCAATGATGTTACCTAGTTTTATTTTTATTTTTCTTTTATACATTGATAAAACAATAAAAGATCATTTGCATTGTATTTAATCCTGTCATAACTTTGAACAGTCCATGAACAAATGGTATATGTTTTGGATTAAAACATTATTTTAAAATAAATGTTTATTTTAAAATATGGCAAGAATATGATCAAATATGGACTCCATGCAATATAGTCAACACAGATGTTCTGTTAAGATTTTAAATATTGGGTGTATGTAAGTGCATATATTAATTCAAGTAATGCCAATATTTTTGCCCTAAACTCTTTAGCTGTATTTTATTTATTTATTATTAATTAATTCTGTATGCTGCCCATCTCACTATCGAACAATTAGGGTGGCTTACCATACCAAAAAAAAAAGAATATGTAAACATGTTAAAACATTAAAATTAACAAGAAATTTGCTAAACTAGTACATGAATGGGATGAGGTGGGATGTTCTTAACCCAGTAGCCGACTCCAGAGTCCAGGAAGGTGGGGGCAGATCTCATCTCCAATGGCACAATGTTCTAAAGGGCAGTAGCCATAGCAGAAAAGGCTCTTACCTGGGATCCTGCCAGCTGAAATTTCTTGACCAATGGGATCTGCAGCATGCCCTTCCCTTTGGGGTGAGATTGTTCCTCAGGTGGAGGAACCATTTGTTTCATTGCTGCTAGCTCCCTGTGTTAATTTATTCAGTTACTCTTTAATTTAGGATTTAAGTTTGGAATATACTTCTCTTCAGCTACATACCTGCCTATAATATGCAACTAGGTCAGGGGTATCAAACTCAATTTCATTGAGGGCCACATCAGGGCTGTGGTTGACTTCGGGGGGCTGGCTGGGCGTGGCTGGTTGGCTGGGTGTGGCCAACTGGGTGGGCATGGCCAGCTTGACACCACTCTCCAAACTGCTGGCATGTTTCCTCTTCGCACTGGGTAGACCGGGCCGCAGCCATGCTGGCCCAGTGTTTCCTCTTCGCATTGGGTAGACAGGGCCGAAGCGATTCAGGACGGCCCCTTACATTTTCACGGGCCGGATCCGGACTGCTGGCCTTGAGTTTGACACTCCTGAACTAGGTAAATAGTCCGTGTTTATCCCAAAATATATTGAAAGTAGATTCAATGGATTTATTATCTGTACTTATTACTGAAACTTAGATTTCAATCAAGTTCACTAGAAATATTATGCGATAAAGTACAAGAACAAATAGATATTTGTAAGTCTCCCAGATTGATATTAACATTAGACAGTTACACAAACAAAGGATACTGCATTTTTCCTGAGCTCACTTCTTTACAACTTATCAATTCAACCAGTGGGACTACTTTCACTGATCTCTTTTAATTTGATCTTGGTGAAAATCTACATCCAAAACTAGTTGCATGCAAAAATGTATGCTCCCAATTAGTTAAAATATCCATATTGACATTTGCCCTATTCAGAATCTGACATGATTTTTTTAAAATTTCACAATACTTTGCAATCATGCAGATGTAATGCTTTATTCATACATTACATTTACCTGTAACTGTAGAAACAGTACAGCTGGCCTAGCTAGCTATTTGTTGTAGTTTTGAAATGTGGAGCAATCCTGCATTATCCAACACTGACTAATACATATCACAGTGAACTAATTCAGTCATCTAAAAGATTATCAGGGTAATCAAATAGCCAAAATGTTCTTCCTCTGTAGTTGTTGACATTGAACAATACAAGGTACAATGAACTTGATACAAGAGGAGACACTTTAAAATACCTATCTGCATGTTCTCCAATTTGTTAATATTTATAAAGCTGCAATTAAATATTAAAAAGTACTGTTTCTGTTATAATTGTATAGGCAATCGACTCAGTGTGCAATTCATGAAAGGTTAATTTTGAAGCTACAATTTTAAATATATTTGGTTTCTTTGTTTGTTGAGGGAGTTCACATATCCAAATAGGAAAATTAACAAACCTTCTATTTGAAGAGTGAAACAGTTTTCTCTGACCTGTACATAATGTTCTCAAGAATGTTGAAGAAAAGTCATGTGCTAGTAAAGAGAACAATGTATGTACTTAAATATCTGCTTTCATTGTTTAGTTAAGAGTGGTCTAAACTATTATTACAGGAATGTAATATTTTTATATGGAATATTATGATAATTTACTGTTGATTAGAAACCAAATAAAATGGATGGTTTAGTCATCTATTTGCCGACTTAGAAATAATCTCCACTGAATTTCAATTGGTCTAATTCCTTAGTATGTCTGTAGTGTAATTTATGCTATTGCTATGAATTAATTAATACTGGTATTATATTTTATATGGTAATCCATTCAGTTTGGATTGATATGTTTCAGAAGTTTGCAAATTAGAATATTAAGTGGCACCAAAATTTCTAACATGGCAGGGTAAACATAATTTGCTATGACAGATGATCTTTGAACTTAAAAAAAAAACCTGAAGGAATAAATAGCCCTGAGGAAAAATTAGAATAGCAAGAATTTTGGCCCAAAACAGCTTTTTTACTGTTTACAAGGAAAAACATGCATTGAGGCTTTGTTATTTTATTTATGAATATGAGAACTTCAGGGAAAGAACAAGCCTATGGACAATGCTGTATTATATTGTTTAAGTGTGGGAGAATGGTATGCATGATTTTGTATTACAGCATAAAACGTGAAAATAAAAGACCATAATATAATTAAAAGGTCTGTTTTAATACTTGTTTATTAAATATATAACAAAGTGAGAAAGAGCCCTTCCTTATATTAGTTTTCTAATTATCTGCGTTAAAGTCAATTATCTTTATTAAACTAACTATAAGTCTATTATTTAAATTTCATTCCCTTTCAAACATGAAAGAACTAGGAGGGGTAGCTATGAAAAAGAGACTGAGAGGGATGTTTGTCCCATTTCCCTTCAATTAGTTCTAATTTCTGTCCTACATTCTCCTCTTGGAACTTTCCCTTTCATCCCCTTGGAACTTTCCCTTTCATCCCCACTTTTCCTCCCTGAACCTAAATCTCTAACAGTAGACTCTCTTCCTATATTATGTGGACTAAGCTTGCTGTGTTCTACTCAACAGAGCTTTCTGATGCCTATTCAGCAGAAGATATCTGAAACATAGAAAAAGCACAGTTCTACATATAGACTTCAAAGGAAGAATGATTGCATAACATTGAAAGTAATCTGGTTACAGCCTGGTTATTCAAAGCAACGAACAAAAATTAATCCAATTTCAGTTCTTTGAAAAGTACAATCAGCAAGATAGTTTGTTGGGTGGGGGTCAAGCTGCATATTAGAAACTCATTAGTTAATGTCTGGATTCAGGGGTGAAATTCAGATTCTGGACAACCGGTAGCAGAAATTTTGAGTAGTTCGGAGAACTGGCAAATACCACCTCTGGCTGGCCTAGAGTGGGGTGGGAATGGAGATTTTGCAGTATCCTTCCCCCAGGAGTGGGGAGGGAATGGAGATTTTGCAGTATCCTTCCCTTGCCACGCCCACCAAGCCACGCCCACCGAACCGGTAGTGGAAATTTTTGAATTTCACCCCTGTCTAGATTATATTGTAATATGTTTTTTCCTTATATAATATTGATTTGGTAAGAGTTTTTTTTCTTGTTTAACTACTGATTTAATATAAGCTAGTCTTTTGCAATCTGTTGCTTTTCAGATATTTTGGACTTATAAGTTAAATAAGATAGAAGTTGCAAAATGGCTGTATCTAAAACCTGATATAATCCTTTTTCAGGTTATAGAATCACTAGGAATTATTATTTATAAAGCACTGGATTATGGCTTGAAAGAGAATGAAGAGCGAGAGCTAAGCCCTCCTTTGGAGCAACTGATTGATCATATGACTAATACAGTGGAAGCAGATGCAACCAAAGATGAAGGTTATGAAGCTCTGGATGAAGCTGCAGATGATGAACATAAAGACAATATTGAAGTTATACAATCTTATAGAGATGTAATGAAGGTATAGTTTTAATCTGTTTATCCAATGTTGATATTTAAGAAACAGTTAAAGTAAATGACACATTTTATGTTTAGGTAGAGCATTGGCGTGGTTGTCCAATTAGAATATTAGAGTTTACCTAGATATTATAACATTAACCCTATTCACCCAGACAGTATATTCTAATTTAAAATATTATTTTCCTCTCATATATGCCTTGGCACAAACCTGTTTTTTGTTTTTGTTTTTACCACATTTCAGTTTTCAAGAGTCTATTGTCTTCTATTACAGTCATTCCAATGCGAACCTTCTTGGGAATTTCATCACCGCATTGATGTAATATTCTTCTACAACCCACACATTCTTAGCACATTCCATTTTCATATAAACACATACCAGAGAGATCTGTTTATCTCAGTCAGATTAAAATCTAAAGGACATTTTTTTTGCAATATGCAAAGTTGGGTACATAAAGAACAGAGGTGGGATCCTGCCGGTGCGGTTAATAGCTGTTGTTCAGCGCAGAGCCGAAGACGCTGCTGCCGTTCGCGGCACGGGAGCTTTCCCCGGGTGCTTTCCCTGCCCGCATGGATGCCGCCAATTGCGTTCTTTTGCCCTCTGCGCATGCGGAACGCTTTGCGCATGCGCAGAGGGCAAAAGAATGCAATTGGCGGCATCCATGCGGGCGGGGAAAGCGCCCCGGGAAAGCTCCCGCGCTGCGAACAGCAGCAACGTCTTCGGCTCTGCGCGAAACAACAGCTATTAACCGCACCGGCAAAAACAGGCAGGAACCCACCTCTGATAAAGAAGTATTTTTCTGTAACTAGTCCTTTATTTAACCTTATTTATTTAGCATTGTAAAGTTACCTTTTAATTCAGCATGAAAGTTTTTCTGTCAAAATACAAAATACAATATTCACATCTTAAGTAGTTACTATTTCTAGATCATTATTAACATAGCCTTTGAGTGAACATTGATTCCTGGTGACTTTCTTCCACACTTAATGACCAGTTGCTTGGCAACTGTTTGAAGTTACGACCACACACACACACCCTCCAAGCTACTTACAATTTGGTTCCAGAGTTCTGACAGCTGCACACCTCATCGCAGTCAGATAGCTGCAGTCAATGACTGCATTTCAGGCACTTGACAACCAGCTCAATTTTGTGGTCAATTGCAGCATTCCTTCAACCCATGACCACAATTTTTGACATTGTTTGCCAGTTTCTGACCTCTTTGTCCGGGTTCCACAAAAAATAGCTGACGAATATGATTCATTTAATGACTTTGACATTTGTTTAATGACCACAGTGTCCACGTAACAACTGCTGCAAAAAAAAGTAATAAAATCTGATCCAATCACATGGGTACTTCAATTTACGGCCATCATGACTTACAACAAAAAGTCCAGGCTCCATTGTGGTCATAAGTCAAAACTGCCTATAATGTAGGCATGATTTTCTGTTGCCTTCTCTTTGAACATTTCTTTCAACTTTAAAGACTATTCAGTAGACTAATATCAAACAGATACACTCCTGCTTAGCTTGTTGAGATCCACCTGATTATATGCCATCCAGTGGACATCTATTATGTACTCTGTAGGAAAAGATTTGGGTAAAGAAATGTCCAATTTCACCTGATCAAAACAACCTTCTACAATACTATACCATAGGCAACAGCACATAGAATTTGGGTTTGTGTGATATACTTGCTGTCTATGTGGCCGTGCCACAATTAGAAAAAAACAAAATATGTCCATTTATGAGAAAGTGACAAGTTGCTGTAGTTTTGGGTAACGAAGGGAAAAAAATTGGTGAAGCATTGTCTTAACCAATAACATAGCATCATCTGCAAACATTCCTTGCGTATACCACAAATGTTCCTTTTATCCACAAATATATTAACAACCAAGGAGACACTCCCCCCACCCCTACCCAATTTTCAACCATTCACTAAGCATTCCTTTCTGACAGATGGTCTATTTTCATCATATGCTGCACCTGCTATGTTCAGCAAACAACCATCAGTTCCATATTTATGCAAAAATCTGGACTGCAAACTTCTTCCTAGCACAATGACACAAATGCACTTGCGAAATTTTAACTTTAAGAACAATTATAATTTGCTTCCTTGTTTGCTCAAATCATGCCTTATTTCCCTGTAAGAGAATTATAGTTTTTTTAAACCATTATTATATTGCTTGTGGTAGAAGATTTCTGTATATGTAGTGAGTTTGTATAGCTTTGATGGTTTACAAAAGTATACTTAGATAAAGTAATGATAAAATTCTTTAAAAATAAAAAAATTCTAATTGAAAAGGGAGAAGAAATCAAACTGATTTCCATTAATATTAATAGATTTAAGGCACCAAAAAATAGAAGCAGAATTTTTATAAAACTCAAAAAAACTTGATATAGATGTAATACACAGAAATAATAATAAGATTACAATAGGAAGAATTTCATATAATTGGAGATTTTAATGTAATACCGTAGTAGATATCAAAAAGGACAATAAAACGCATTAAAAAAACTAAGAAAACACATTACCCAAACTGTTTTCTGAACCTGTATTAGAATATAATTTACGAAAAGTGTAACTATTGATTTGTTAGATGTGTATAGAGAGGAATGTATATAGAAACGGAAAAGGCAATATGTATGAAAGAAATCCATAAAAGAGATATATGACATATACAAAAAATTCACCAGAAAATAGATATACATAGAAGAATCAAGTATAAAATATAAATTACAAATATATTTGAAAATATTTATATTATAAGTATGCAAAATTATGTGAACTGATCTTGAGCTGTAATCAAAATGGGACCAAGGATTCCCACCATTGTATGTTTGCATGTCATGTAATTTTTTTTGTGTGTGTATATGTGTGTGTGTGTGTGTGTGTGTGTGTGTGTGTGTGTGTGTGTGTGTGTGTGTGTGTAACATTTTTTGCTGATAAATGAAAATAAAGGGAGACTATTATAGATATATATAGATATATATAAAAATTCTAAAAGGCTTGTTTGAAAAGCCACTTTTTTCCCATCTTGCTGTAATAAGAAAGTGTTTGCAGATAGACACTATGTTCGCCCACTCATGTGAACTCAAGCACTTTTTAATTTTTCATTCTGAAGCGCTGCACACCTAAACACTACACAGTATCTAAGTATCTCTGTGTTATCTTTTTTAGGCTAATCTTTCTTGGCGAATGCCATTTTAAATTCAGTTTTGTTTTTTTGTGTATTGAAGAAAGCTATGCTATCCTTTACAGGTAGTCCTCGACTTACAACAGTTTACTTAGTGATCATTCACTAAGGAGCCGAGGTGGCGCAGTGGTTAAATACAGCTACTGCAGGCTACTCCAGCTGACTGCTAGTTCAGCAGTTCAGCTGTTCAAATCTCACCAGGCTCAAGGTTGACTCAGCCTTCCATCCTTCTGAGGTCGGTAAAATGAGGACCCAGATTGTTGGGGGCAATATGCTGAACTCTGTAAACCGCTTAGAGAGGGCTGTAAAGCACTATGAAGCGGTATATAAGTCTAAGTGCTATTGCTATCATTCGAAGTTACAATGGCATTGAAAAAAGTGACATGACAGTTTTTCACACTTATGACCATTGCAGCATCCCCGTGTCACATGATTTACATTTGGATACCCTTGACAAATTGACTCCCATTTATAACGGTTGCAGCATCCCGGGGTCATATGATCCCCTTTTGCAACCTTCTGACAAGATTTCCCTTGAGTTCACAATTGTGATATAGCCAAATTTATGGACACTAGAACTAATTTTCCTCATTTCTAAATCACTTTTGGGATTTCATCATCATCACAGTTAAAGAGAGACTTTCTTTGGAAAAGATAAGCACTTCTCTGGCAACTTTATTTTTGGAGATACATTTAAATTGAAACATGGGAATTTTATACCGATATTAGCTTGACTCTCAAAAAGTTGGAAATTAAAGAGACTAAAATATTCATATAGGGGAAAAAATTATTTTTATTTTTTATTTTTGAAATACAAACTTGAAAACCTACTTTTTAATGAATCTGGGTTGTGGGGATTATAGCCTGAAGCTTCAGACTGACATTGCTTGATTTTTTTTTATCTGATTAGCCACTGATTGGTTGGATTTATAAACAAAGAATTTCCTTTTTTGAAACTTTTTTTTTAATGAACAGAAAGAACTTTTTGCATGACAAACCTGTCTTGTTTCCATATTCATTGTAAAACAAAACCTTAAAGGTTGTTTACCAGACCTGGGCATTTACCAGACCTTTGGCTTCCCTATCCAGCCCTTGGCAGTGGTGGGGCTGGGAGCGAGGGTGAGGGTGAGGACAGCAGGGGTGATGGGGGAATGATGTCAGCCCTCCACAACAGTCCCAGTTTCTCATGTGGCCCATTGGGAAAATTAATTGCCCACCCCTGCTTTAAACCTTGTTTAAATTTAGTGAAGATCTGGAACTAATTGCAAACAATGTACAGTCAAAAACAAATCTGCCAAGCTTTATAACTTGAAGAAGAAATTCTTGAGCTGATACTGATCATGGAAGCAGTTTGCTAAGTTCATATTTATCCATAGGTACGGTACCTAGAGAATAAATAATCCTCCCATTGTTTTGGTTTTTTTCCTACTGCAATTCTCACTTTGTCAAGCCTTTGGTATAATTATTTTATTAGATGCACTGGTTTTATTAATGCATATATTCATGGGCAAAATAGCTCTAGGTATTGCTGGATGATGTATAGTTAAACAACATTTGTTTTTTATTTTCTTGGATGAAGAATAATTAAAGTATGATTTAAAATATTTTGTGATACTGAAAAGTAAAATTACATTTCTCTGATATTTAAACTATAAATTGGGCATTCATATTTTCTCTGTAAAACAAAACTCATTATACTATTGTAACATGTTTGCATAGCTTTGCGCTACCCATCTGCCAACCCAATCAGATGCGCCAAATCACTATCAAGCAGTATGTCGTGCACTATTTGCTGAAACAATGGAGTTGTACACATTCTTGGCCAAAATTAAAAGTGCTAGAGAGGTAAGCAATGTACAAATCACTTAGTCATTTGGCTTTTTGCATTTTAAAAATGTCATATATTTCTATTCTTTAGTACTAACACTCCAAAACAATTGTTTTTGTAATTGCAAATGCTATACTTCTATTTTGGTGAATTACATTTGTCATGATTATTTTGATTTCCGTGGCACCATATAATTATATCTTAAATCTGTCCATATTGGTACTGGGCTCTTTCACTATTACCATATTTATTTGGATTTTAGTTTTTAAATGGATATATTTAATATAAATTCATTTTGTGACTTGAAAGTAGATTCAAGCTTTTCACTTCTCACCATCTTGTTCCTTCACCACTCTTTACTATACCTTTCATATCAGTGTGTTAACATATTATCGTCTTTATTGTATCTGTTAAAAACATCGTTTGGAAGTGACAAATGCCAAAACAAATGTGATCATTATAATCTTTTTAAATGTGAGTTTAAAATCTTTTTAAATCTGATGGTGCTGATGTTGTTTCAGGTGTTGCTAAATTATAATGCATAATATCCTTTACCACTGACCATGCTGGGTAGAATTAATAGCTATAGTTCAACAATATCTGTAGGGCACCAATTTTATTGTAAACAAATATTTTTTCTTTTAATTAATAGAATTTAAAGAAAATGCAGGAAATGGACAAAGAAAGAAATGAGGAATCTAGCGCTGACCTTGATGAATTAAAAACCGCTGATTGGGTAAGATTATTATTTTTAAATAAAGTAATGGCTTTATATTACAAACTTATAGACAGACAACACAATCTATATCAGATGTTTCTATCAAATGTATACAAAGATGCACATATCTAAAATCTATAAAATCATGGCTAATATTATATCTGTTCTTCATATATAAAGTAAATAATAAAGAATTTATTGTTACTGAAGTTAAGAAACATGAGTCTAAGGTGCTCTATTAATTTCAAGACATGCAACTGATTGTTGGATTATGTGACAATGTAATTAACTGCTTGCTTGTTTATAACCTTTCCTATCCTGCTTACATGCTTACAAATAAATATTGGCTCTGTTAGCTAAAATGGAAATTAGTTGGAAAAAGATAATTGTCGCAATATTCAAGAAAATAAACTCTAGCTTATAAAAACTGAGGCATCATTTTGTTTCATGATACATGTAGAAGTTATAATGAAAGTTTATTTAAGTTTAGTAGGGCTTAAAATACAATAATACAAACTTCGTCACCTATTAACCCTTTATTTTTAACTACTTCAGGCACAGTTTTGGGTTCAAGTTATGAGAGATTTGCGAAATGGTGTAAAACTTAAGAAAGTTCAAGAACGTCAGTACAACCCTCTTGCCATAGAATATCAGCTCACTCCATATGAAATGTTGATGGATGATATTCGATCCAAGCGCTATACTTTAAGAAAGGTTATGGTAAGCTCCATAATTTTATCATTCTTTGTATAGCCTTAAATTATGTTAGAAATTTTTGTCCTAAAAAGGACAAAAAAAAGAGAACTATTTTAGTTAATTTGAAAAACTAATGCCTTCTGGAGGGGTTTTATATTGTTTAGTTTAATTTTTGCCCTTAAAATATTAGAATCTTACTTAATTTTACAAGCTGTTTTGAAAATCACATTCACTTCAATAAAAGTGACTATGTTATAGGACAGTGATGGCAAACCTTTTTTCCCTCGGGTGCCGAAAGTGCGTGCGTGTGCACGATCAGGCACGTGTGAGTGCCCACACCCATAATTCAATGCCTGGGCAGGGTGAAAACGGCCTCCCCCGCCCCCGCAGAGGTCCTCTGGAGGCCTGAAATGACCCATTTCCCGACTTCCGGTGGGCCCGGTAGGCCCGTTTTTCACCCTCCCCAGGCTCCAGAGGCTTCCCTGGAGCCTGGGGAGGGCGAAAACACTCCCCTGCCCCCCAGAGGCCCTCCGGAAGCCTAAAATGCCCTCCCAGAGCCTCTGGGTGAGTCAGAAATCAGCTGGCCGGCACGCACATGCGCACTGGAGCTGAGCTAGGGCAACGGCTCGCGTGCCGGCAGATATGGCTCCACGTGCCACCTGTGGCACGCGTGTCATAGGTTCGCCATCACTGTTATAGGATCTGCTATTTGGAAGAAAAAGGACCTTATTTCTTTAGGCACATAAAAACTAGCTGCGTAGATTTTTGTATCGTATCACGCAGATTTAACAAAAATTGCTGCTCAGCAGGAACACTAGTTTATAAAATTGAAGTTCATTTTATTTCATTGTATATATGAAAGCTATAAACCCTTTACCAAAAAAATTGGATAGCTTCTAGGTATCCCTTCCTGTGACTATTGAGCACAGGATACTTCCTAAAGCTAATGCTTTATATAGAGTAATCTAAAGTGCAAAGGTCCATGAATTCAATTTCCGAAGACCTTTTGAACATCTGGGTAGCTATATTTTACAGGTTTCAGATAATATAAAACTGGTTACATAGGTGGTCAATGGGCTGCATTTCAGTAACCACTGCAATTGTGTTTCTTCTAGAATTCATTGTCCTTTTGGATTGCATGATACTGATGTGCAAGCAGAATAACAGATATTTTTCTTTCTCTCTTTTAGGTCAGTGGGGATATTCCTCCACGATTAAAAAAGAGTGCCCATGAAATTATCTTGGACTTTATCCGGTCTCGACCTCCATTAAATCCTGTATGTAATATAATGGAGGGTGCGGGGGGCAAAGTTAATGAAAATAAGAAATTTTCTATATCTTTTTATTTTAACCATATTCAGCTTTCTTCTATTGCTTCTCTCAGTCTTCTCTAAAATATAGAAAAAACAGATTTTTTCTTATATTTTGTAGCATCCTTCAAATGCATTTATATAAAATTAATACACATTACAGGAATTATTTTGAAATAAAATATCATGTATTTTTGCTGTTTCATATCAGCATCCTTTATGAAACATGCATTATGCACTTTCCCTTATGCAATTTGATGTGTCTGCTACAGCTGATATTTCTTTTAGCCTGTTGATTTTGTCATCTATTCTGATATGAGGATCTGTCCCTTATCTGAAAATGTGACTTTGTGTATGTGTGTGTGTTTCAATTAGGGTGAATCAGATCCAGGGGTGGCCAAACTATGGTTCTTTGAGGACCTGTGGACTTCAACTCCCAGAATTCCTGAGCTAGCCATGCATGCATGGCTGGCTCAGGAATTCTGGGAATTGAAGTCCACAGGTCCTCAAAGAACCATAGTTTGGCCACCCCTGAATATACATATACCAGAATAACAGAGGAACAGAATTGGAAGGGAACTTGTAGGTCTTATAGTCCAACCTCCTGCTCAAGGAGGAAACCCTATACCATTTCAGACAAATGGTTGTCCAATCTCTTCTTAAAACTTCCATTACAAAGACGAACAAGATGCTAATTCATAACTGTGATTCTTTGAGTGGTCATCTGTGCATTGATATAACCTTCCCTCCATCCCTCTCAAGTCTCTTTGGTCTGCAAGAAAGAACTTCTTTTTGATATCAATTCAAGGTATTAGGCAGATAGCCAAAAATCAAACCTGTAGCATGTGCAGTGGCTAGACAAGGGGTGATTTTCCCATTTAAAGCATATTTAATACATTGTTTAGGCTGAAGAAGAGTTAGAATCTATTTAAATGAATATGCAATGATTGCTTGAAAAACCACAGTTATATTGTAGGGAAGCAATCTATTATTTTTAAATTGTAGCTTAGAAATTTACCATTATCTTATTTCAATGGACACACAGTTCAGGTAAAGCCATGTATATTGATGAACATCTCTTAAGTATTGTCAGTATTTTTCTTTGAGATACGTTATTCTTTTCAGGCATCTGCAAGAAAACTTAAGCCAACTCCACCACGGCCACGTAGCCTCCATGAAAGAATTCTGGAAGAAATAAAATCTGAAAGAAAGCTAAGACCTGTTTCACCTGATGAGGTCAGGCGTAACAGGCTAGGTGAGTACTTTGATTTTGATGAAACCTGGTTCATCTCTTTGGGCTCAGGAACTGAGTGAAATGTGTGTGATTTGTCCTTGGATGATAAACCTCCCCAAAATGCCAACAGGTCTAGGCTAAACTGAGAAGATTGTTATTATTATTATTATTTATTGTATTTCTATGCTGCCCAACTCCCGAAGGACCCGAAGATGAAACATACCCCCCAAAGAAGGCAATTAAGTTATCAAGAAAATTGTGGTGCATATGTGATGAAACGAGACACCATCCGCCCTGTTGTACTGTATGGCAGTGAATGCTGGGCGGCAACAACAGGGACTGAAAACTTTCTCCATGCCATGGAAATGCAAATGCTCCGATGGATATCGGGCATCTCCCTTCTTGACCACATCACAAATGACATCATTCGACAGCATTTTGGTGTGGCACCAATTACAGAGAAGATGACAGAAGGCCAGCTCCGCTCGTATGGACATGTCCAGAGAGCAGCACCTTCCACCGTGGTCAAGATTGCCTACCAACTAGAAATCAATGGCCAGCAACCTCTCAGGCATCCAAAATAGAGATGGTGAGACACCATCAACAAAGACATGCAAGCTGTGGGCCTGCGCCCCAGAGATGCAGCTAACCGCGCAAAGTGGCGTTCAATGATCCAAAAAGCAGACCCTACATCTGCGGGAATACGCTAGGAAGAAGAAGATGATGATATGCGATGAAACCTCTAGGAATCAAGGTCAACTTGAAGAAAACTTTTTCAAGATGTGTTAACCAAGTTCATTTCTAAAATATGTTAGCCATTTCAAGTGCCTGATTGATTAATCTCTGTTGCTGACTATACAAAGAAAAATATAATGAAATGGATAAAATTAAAATATGAACACTTTGAAGGGACTTTTATTTTCTACTAAAATAAATAAAGGCAGTGATTTAAAATTTAAAAATTAATTCGCATGCAAGCTTTAAGCTTATATCTCATTTTGAAAGAGGAAATTGGCAATGGATTAGTAAAGTCTTAATGCCAATTCTGTTACCTCTTTATGGAATCTCTAGGGCAGTGATGGCGAACCTTTTTTTCCTTGGGTGCAGAAATAGTGCGCATGCACGCTATCGTACGTGTGTGCGTGCCCACACCCATAATTCAAAGTTCCCCACTCGCCCCACCCCCCTGCGCATGCGTGTGCAACCCCCCCCACTCCCCCATTTTTCGACTTCCAGTGGGCCCAGTAGGCCTATTTTTTGCCCTCCCCAGGCTCCAGAGGCTTTCTTGGAGCTTGGGGAGGGCGAAAATGTTCTCCCTGCCACCCCGGAGGTCCTCCAGAGGCCGAAATCGCCCTCCCAGAGCCTCCGCATGAGCCAAAAATTAGCTGGTGGGCACGCACATGCGCACAGGAGCTGAGCTAGGGCAACGGTTCGCATGCCGGCAGATATGCCTCCGCGTGCCACCTGTGGCACCCGTGCCATAGGTTCGCCATCACTGCTCTAGGGTTAAGAGCTTTCTGCCCAATAAGAATTAGGATTACATTGGATCACCTACATAAATCATATACCTACCCTTGTTTGTAGTCTTTTCAGTTCCACAAGCAGAAAAGCAATAAAGCAGAATTGCTGATTGTTTGTAATCAAATTTCTAAGGAAAAGTCAATATACTTATCTCAGTGTTCTTTTTGCCTGATTTATCAGAACTCAGGTAAAAATAAGATTATGACTTTCAGCAAGTAACAAGCTATTCTATGGCTCAAGTTGTCTGAATTCCCATATAAATGCTATTAGGCTTCCCTGGATATTTGGTATATACTATTACTTAACAGAGGTTCTTTGATTCAGTTTGTTTTAAACTATAAACCATTACTCAAATATGTGGGCAAGGCTATTTCAAACATCAAATGTATTATTTTAGTATCACTTTGTAATAGAAAATATACTGTACTAACTCAATGTTGATACATGTTCAAATGTGATAACCCTTGGTTAACAACCACTGGTAGTGCAATCATTCAAAGTTATGACAGTATTGAACGAATGGAAATTATGACCAGTCTTTAAAGTTCTGGCTATGATCACCATCTGGATACTTGGCAACAGGATCACACAACAGTTGCAGCATCCTGCAGTTACGTAATCACGATTTGAAATTTCCCTGTCAGCTTCCCACAAGCAATGTTAATGGGGAAGCCAGCAAAGAAGGCTGCAATTCATTCTAGTAAGTCTATCCCACCCATCAGCAGCCATTCTCAGCCCTACTGTCCTCATGTTGTGCATTACTAGCCCTGCCTGGCATCCTGCCCTGTCTGGCAGAAAGCACCCGAAGCCCCATTTGCATTCTCACCACATCTTGATAGCTATTCACACAGCTTCCCCTGCCTATCAGCAGCCGCTTACCTGCCTGCTGGCCTGCTTTCAAACTGCCTGAGACTTGCACCTTCCTGCTGGCTTCCCCACTGACTTGGTTTTTTTGGATGCTGACAGGAAATTGCAAGGAGGTCCTTACTGACCTGCAAACCTCACTTAATGATGGCAGTGATGCCAGGATTGTTGTTGTGAAGCAATATAGGCATATGATGTCACACTTTATGACCACATCAGTTAGTGATCGAAATCCCGGTCCCAATCGCCATTGTTAATCAGAGTAACTGTATGTTTTTCCATATAATTTTATATCAATGTATCTATGCAGAGTAATATAGTGTTTATCAATTTCCTTTTAAGAACTACTTATCAGTAGCTTAACATGCAAATAAGATATAAGAAAGTTCTTCCTCTTGGCAATATTCTTTACTTACTACCTTTTCTCAGAACACTTTCCAAATCTCTTTTGAGAGGATTGCAACTCAGATTGAAGAGTCTGTGTGTGTAAGAGATAGAGAAGAAGTCCCATGAAATTGGGTATTCCCCCCCCAGTATAAAGCTGTCTCACTTTCTAAGCACATTTTTTTTCACATTTGGGGAAAAAAATCCCCAAACTTTAGTTCTCACAACTGATTTTCTGTCACATCACAATTCTTTACATAATTGTAATTTTTAGGAGATAAATACCACAGTAGCAGTGCTTATTCATGCTGTTTTTCTGCTTTTCTTAGATGTACCCACATTAGCAGCCTCCCAAAACCTATTAGAAAGCTGTATAGCGAATGGCAGCTTGGAATCCAAAGCAAAGGTAAATGGTCCAGGTACAACAACGAAATTAACGGTGCAGCGGAAGAGACTTTTGAAAGCTCCCACTTTGGCTGAACTGGGAAGCTCAGATTCAGAGGTAAGATGCATAGCAACAATACATCCCTTCAGTTTTAGATTTTTACAAGTAATCCTTGACTTATAATCGGTCATTTAGCAACCATTCAAGTTATGACGGACCTCCCCAAAACTACTTATAACCCAGATTTGAAGTTTCAACAGTCATCCTCCGATAAAGTGATCATATTTTGGGTGCTTGGCAGCCAGTCTGCATTTACAATTGCCATATCCTGCACTCACATGACTTCAATTAATGACATCATGTTTTTTTGGTCGGAAAATAAAGTTTACTTCTGGTTTCTGTCTATTGTGGACAATAGACTTACTTAACCACCACTGTATTCATAACAACCAATGCATTCACTTAATGATTGCCGCATTTGTTTAATGATCACTGCAAAAATGATAATAAAATCAGGGAGTAAATCCAGGCTGAATTACAGTCATAAGTTGAGGACTACCTGTAATAGGTTCATTTCCATTTACTGCTTTTATTGGTCACGTTGGTACTTGTTTTGCTTAAAATATTGTATAGAACATTTGGTAAAAGTACTTTTCAAATCATTTTGAACAAAATGTGGTTTTATCCAATTCATCCTAATGACTACTGTTAAGATTAAAACCAAATTATAAAATTAGAGTGCAAAAGCTGCATATTTTCTTTGTGATGTCAAATTCAGATTCAGTCTGTGTGTCACTATCCAGTTCTGACTAGAAGATGCTAGAAAAACCATCCACATGAAATAAATAACCTTGGATTAGGTCATGTTCCTGATGTTGGTAACATTTTACATTCAGTTGGTCTACTTTGCTATCACTTCACCCTTGGTTGTACAAAATCCCAGTATGAATGTTCCTTTAACATAAGTACTATTGATATCTATAGTACACCACTGAATTGCTTTTAGTTTATGAGGCTTGCACACATGGACAAGAAGCTTATAGCTATCAGCCTATTATATGGCCTCTATAATATTTTCTGCTGTTTCAAGAAATAGTGATATTTTGTTTTCTAGAAGCATTTTCATTAATATGACCAGGTGATCATGTATAATTCCATATCCTGCATCATTAAACATTATGCTATATTTTTCTGCATATTGTTTATACTGTTTCCCAATTAAGCAGAAGGGAGACACCTGATTGCCATATTTTATTATTTCAAGGAGGAGTCTATACCCAAATCAGCCAGTAGTGGTAGTGTTTCTCCCTCCCAGATGGAAGATGTGTTTCTGGAGACCACATCTGGAAAAAAGGGTGAGTAAAAATGCTAAAAACAAATAAGGTTTCCTGCAACAGTAGAAACATTTAGAACCTGGATGGGTTAAAAGAGATTTTATTGTATATGTGTGTGTATGCATTATGATATGATATGATACAATATGAGATGAGATTTTATATATATATATATATATATATATATATATATATATATATATATATATATATATATATATATATATATATATATATATATATATATATATATATATATATATATATATATATATGAATGATGGTACTTTCATTCTAGTTGTATGGCATCATTACAGGTACTGTTAAAATATTAATTTACAAAATCTGAACATAATTCACCCTTATCAAATTTATAGTGCCTCCAAAATTCTTGCCAATGTCATCTACACCACAGCCAGAAAGGAGACAACCACCTCAGAGACGACATTCTATTGAGAAGGAAACGCCAACCAATGTACGGCAGTTCTTGCCTCCCACAAAACAGAGCTCCAGATCCCTTGTAAGTATTGTAGTAGATCAAATTCATCATTGGTTGAAGGGTCAAACATAGTGGTTCCAGCACTGAGGGAAGAAAATCCATATGTAAAAAAATATGCTGTGAGGAATCCTTAGCTCAAAATTGTGAGACCTTGGAACAGCTGTTGAATTTTATTTCCTGTATGTTGAAAGTAAGATCTAGCATGAAATAACTCTGTACTTTTAAATTCAGGATTTGAATGTTGTGCCTAATTGCTGATGTTCTTATATAAACTTGCTAATAAAATTAATACATCTCCAAGTAAAATGTCTTCTATATGGTACATGAAAATGAATTTTTTGGCTGCTGTTTTTGCATATTTTTAATCTGTTATTGAAAGCTGAGAAGTTTTTCTCGTATTATGTTTAAAGAGCCTAGAATGCCATGTAATATAGTATTATTGAATCTATTTAAGAATCAAAAGAAAATACAGCACATTCAGTTAGGTGACTTTATCTGAAAACACAATTGTCATAAGGGAATGAAATGCTGGTTTTAGGAGCTAGCAGAATACCAAATCTTTGTATTTTTATATTAAGTAAGATCAATTTTTTTTGTAAAAAGAATTCTTAAAATTGATAAAAGAGTGAAAGAATTCAGGTTTAGGAAGAGGGGTGTGTTTAGTTTTAATAAAAAAGCTTTCTTATTCTGCATTGGCTCAAGAGGATCTGATTTGGATGCCAATTTTTTAGCATGCTGAAGTTAACTTGCATTCCGCGACTAATTCATAGAGCAGAGCAGCTTTCTCAAGAAATTAAATGCATTTTAGCTTGAATTCACTTTCTGATCCTAGATAATCTTAAACTCATTTGTCAGTTCCATATGCAGAGTACAGAACAAAAGCAATTATTTTCTAAGAAATAGCTTTATGCGAATAATGGCTTTGTATATGTGAAAATTCTTTGACGTATAGCTATGCAGGCATTCAGAAATATAAAAAACTTGTGTAGCAGTTATTTCTTATGTACTACATAAAAGTTGTTTTAATGGAGACCCAATTACAGAAAAAGTCTATCATTTCTGAGATATCTGGCATTTCTAATAGATGTGCTGGGAAAAGTCCAGTCTCATCTTTCTTTTAAAGAAATCATATAATTTTAGAAGTTGTCTGTGGATTTATAAGGCCTATCATGCTTTTGTTCTTAAATGATCCTAAAAATATTATCACCAGAAAAAGTCAGATTATAACGTGGTTTGTTTTAGCAGAAGTAATACTATTTGACAATTTTATTCTTCTTTTAGCCTTTGAGATTAAAAGTAGAGCAAGAACTCTATAATAATAATAAAACTTATAACTACCTGTGTTTTTATAAAACATCAAGTCAGAATTTTTCATAATTGTGGATTGTTAGAAAATAAGCCACATGATAATATAAACTAATTATTTATGGTGTCTTATCTCAAAAAGTAGTTCAGACTAAAAAATGATGGATGCTTTTTCCCAGGGTTTGTATGGCATGATCTCAGAAACAATTTATTCTGGATTTCTTTGTGTGTTCTGAGAGGAACAAGCTAGAAAAGTCCTTCATTCAGACAACAAAGGATGGCACTGCCATCTACCAGAACTCACTGGGGGTCAAGATAAGCCTCTAAGAGCAATCAGAGCAGCATCAGTATCAATGTTCCCTGTAAAATTAGAAAATGTCACGCGGCAGTTAAAAACTGCTGCGCGGCGTTTGGTTTTCATGTGCGCGGCCGCGCAGGCATGCAGCCTCTGTAATTAGAAAATGCCGGGCAGAAGTTAGAAACTTCCGTGCAGCGTTCTCTCATTAAGTGCGCGGCCACGTGGCCGCGCACCTTAGAGGGAACAGTGATCAGTATCACACATGGCATTTGCTTTGCTAAATCAGTTTCTTGGAATGGCATACAAATAGGGGGAGGGGGTAATCAATGTTAATTAAAAAATTAAAAATACAGAAGTTCCTGAATAAGAAATAATTTCATATTTTATATCTTGTACTGAAAGGAAAACCCCATATTTCTGTTGTTGTTTGGTCTTATGAGAATGAGGAGACTACTTGTAAGTATTTATTTATTTTAAACATTTTATATATTGATTTCCTTTAAAAAAGGCAGTTATAATGTGTTAACAAACTTAAAATAGAATGAATGATCACAAAGCAGCAGAATCTACTCAATTCTATAGTGATTTGCCAAAATTCCCACATTCCCAGGAGGCAATGACTGAAATGATTGAAATTTCAGCATACATCAACACTTTCTGAAAGTATCAGAAGTTTCTAGTACCTGAACTTACAATGGTTTTAGACTTGATAGGCCTCTCACCTCCCACCAAACATGTTATTGTAATAGTGTGACATTCTGTAACTTTATTTTTTTAGCAGCTCTTAGTAGTTCCCTGCAGATTTCCATCTGGATGTATATCAGGGCTACAAATATGGAAGAAACTGAACCCTCAATTAAGCACATTTGTATCCTGTCACAATTCTATAAAGACTCGTAGCAAATCATAACATTAAAAAACAATAATATTGATAAAATTGAAAATATAAAAAACCCAACATTCAGAAATAGGCAAACCTGATGCCAGAACCCAAACATCCAAAAAAAAAGTTCCAACTTAAAATAGTTTCCAGAAGTCAACTAGAGTCAACTAGGGTGGGATTCAGCTGGTTCGGACCGGTTCGGGAGAACCGGATGCTAATTTTACATCTGGTTTGCTGAACCGGTAGTTGCAAAGACTGGCTGGCCCCGCCCTCCCCTCCCAGGAGTCTCCATGCGGCCCATTTTGGATGCCAGGTAAGTATAGGGCCCGCGCGGAGGCTCTGGGAGGACAAAAAATGGGCCTCCTGGAAGTTCCAGAAGCCTGGAAACGGGTCTGTTTATGGCTCCACAGGACCTCCGGAGCCCGAGGGAGGCCGTTTTCACCCTCCTGGAGGCTCGAAAAAAGCTTCTGGAGCCTGAGGAGGGTGAAAAACGGGCCTCCCAGAAGTTCTGGAAGTCCGGATACAGGCCCATTTCCTGTGGTGCAGGAGGGCGAGTAGGCCATGCCCACCATGGTCACGCCCACCCAGCAACTGGGCAGAGAACAGGTTGCTAAATTTTTTGAGTCCCACCCCTGGTTGGGACCAAAATTTACATACATAGAATGTAATCTGTTTAAAGTTTTAAAGATTAAATAGCACATTTAACTGAAATAGACATAATGAATATAGTCCTATGCCAGTAATTGTTGTGTTTGTTCATGAGGATGAATCCTGTTATGCAAAATGGCAATTAAAAAATTATACTATGTTGTTCAAAAATAAATATATACCTATTGGGCTTATGCTTTCTTCTTAGGAAAATAACTAATATCACATGTATTTTTTGTTTTTAGGAAAAGCCGTAAATATCATTTTATAACAGTTTATTAATTGTAATTGAATAACTGTTTCACTATCATTTAACAGTACCATTAAAGTTATATTTAAGAAAAAATAGAAAATTAATACTAAATTTTAAGCCTACAGTTTCTCAAAGTATAAAGAAAATGGCATAGATAAGGTCACATTACCCTATGTTAAATTTAACATCCTCCTTCTTCATTCCTTCCCTCAGGATTGATGGATTGTCACTGCTTATCTTCTGGTGAAAGAAATCCCACCTTTAAATAATCCTCATTTCCACTGAAAAAAAAGTTGAATGGGTTCTTCCAGCAGAATTAGTAGGGAGCTTGTGTTATGCCGTACAGTAATTCTAGTTGTATTGAGCTGACTTCCCAATAAGAAAGAAAGAAATATGAAAGCTGGGGTTATATTATCTAAAATGGCAGACAACTGTTTTATTTATATTTAGCCTTCCCTTTTCTACTTCCTATCTAATGCTCAGGTTCCAAGGAAGACCCTTTTTTCAACCATACATGCAACTTCTCAGCTTAGTTCTCATCCTTTTGAAGCAGCTTTGTTTGGAATGGCCATAACTGTGTATTATCTATGTGAAAGAGTTTTTAATCAGTGGAAAGCCTCAAAGGTTTGCCTCCTACTGTGAGCTTTGTAAATCTGTCCTAGAAATCTTTCCTTCCCATCAAATGGGAAGAGATTCCTAAGCTGTAGCAAGACATTAACGGTTTAGGATTTCACTGGATTCTGATTAAAATTGATTTCGGTGCCTGCAGAACTCTTTTGTGCATGCATAGATTCACTGATCAATTTGCCTGGAAGTTGAAATTGTCTGGGAAAGGTAATCAAAGTAATCAGAAGTTTATTAGAGAGGAGCTTTTTACGATCTTAACTTTTTAGAAGTAAAAAAAAACAAATATCAAGAGTAGAGAAATAGTTTAGAAAAATTAAGAATGTATTCAATCTCAAAAAATCATACATGTAAATTTTGGCCAAGTCACATTATAAATTAATCTTTCAATGTGTACAGATATGTACAGATAAATCTATATGCCAAACATTAAATGAAAGTTTAACCAAACTAAGATTTACAGATGGTAAAATTTATAGTTAAGAATATTTATGAGTTCATGTCAACATAGATGAACATTGTTGAACAGTTTTACACAAATTACTGCATTTTTCTCAGTGGATTGGACCAAAAATAAACAAATATGTTGGGCGTTATCATTATAAAGTTTTTTATTTCACTATAGTCTTCACTTGCAAACTATGAATATATTTATTATGTGTTATTTAATAGAAATTATTCCTATATTAGTCTTCTGTAGTTGACAGTATAATAATAAACTAGTTCATAGTTGTCTGAAGATTCTAGCTTGGTAAACATCCTGCAAGCAGCTACTTGAATTGCTCTAATGAAAAAGAAAGATTAGTTCAGCTGCATCAGGAACGATCTTAGTCTATTATCAATAATACAATGTTTTAGAAGAAAAGTCTTAGCAACAGTACTATCCTAATATTCTTTGAGGTTAGGGAACTTTCAAAAGTTTTCATTGTAAAATGTCAAATGTAAAATTCTAGTAGTACTTCAAAATGCTTTTAAAGTATAGCCAGAGTGGCTGGATAATTGAAGGCTTAAATATGGATTATTCCTATAGGAAGGATTTAATAGTCACATGTACTTGGAGCCACCCAGGCATATAGGTAACTCCTGTTTTGAAACAAGACTGTCTTTATCACATGTCTCCAGTAGTGGGTTCTAAAACCCTTTACTACGGTTCACGCGCACGCGCGGCGGATAGGTGGGTGGAGCGTCCCAGGCGTGTGGGCATAGCCTCCCACCACTGGCGCTACCGGTTCTTAGAACCGGGAGCACCCACCGCTGCATGTCTCCTTTCTCTAGTATCCACACAACAAGCACAATTGTTTTTGAATGAATGTTGGGATCAATGTGTACATGTGAATAGTTTGAAGTACAGCCGGGCTTTCAGTAAGAGAACAAACACTCTAACCCTAACCCTAACATGCTATTCAAAATAAGCATCAGTGTGGCTATACTGAGAAGACCATGATGAAACATTTTCTTCAAGATTGAAAGAACTGAAAATTGGTTAGAAAATAATACGTGATACTTCATGGTTATAACTTTACCATTATAACATGAAACATTTCAGTTGTCCATTGTAATATGTAATAAGTATTAGCAAAAAGTATTAATTGATAGTTTAATAGTTTATTACATATAATAAGGCCAAGAGAAAGAGCTGAGTTGACTAGTTTGATAGAGAACAGCAACTTAGCTTTACTCTCACTTGTTCTCTCTGTACTAAACATTTCCAAACATGACTTCTCATTTTCACACTGTTGTTATAGATGTTCACTTAAAGAAGCACATTTTTTTAAAAAAATCTAAGACAAAAGTTCTAAGTCTATTTCTAAGACAAAAGTTATTAATTTATAATTTGATGGTATTTTAGAAATGATTAAATGAAAAAGCTAGTAATTTTGCAGCGATATCACTATTTACATTAATACAATAATACATTATTTATTTGATGGAATATCTACTTAGTCATGAAAGTTAGTGGACCATGTTGTAGCTTGGGGAGAAACACCATTGGGAAATAGATAAGAAGGAACTAGTTCTTCCTCCTACACCTTTTCTAATTAATCAGTCCTTAAAGGACATTGGAGTTTTAAACTAAGTTATGAAATAAGCAGCAAAAGACAAGTTGTTTAATAATTTAAAATAATCATTTAAATAGTTGAATATAACTACAGTATTTAATAATTATCAGAAAGGAGGAAGGACAATTGTATTTTTTTGGAGAGGGACTTTCATTGATTTGCACTGCAATAGCCAGTTGTAGTTTAGTATCAGTGATTGAGCAAGGCATTCAGATATGGATTGCTTCATACAAAGGCAACAATCTTCAAATATGTTGGTGGCAAACCATTTTGGATTACGGAGTATCAACATTTAATATAAATAATCCTACCATCATATTCCTTGATTTTTTTCCCTAGGTAATCATATATATCCTATCACACACCAAGTTTTATGTATTGAGTCTTGGAGCCCGTGACTAGACACTTGTGTTGGAAATTTAAAACACTAAAGAAATTACTATTTTAAAATAAATTAGATAATTATGTAAAAGCACTAAATAAATAAAACTGAAAGCAAAAGATGAAAAGTTATAAACACCTATAAAACATGAAGACTTTAGCATGTGGTAGGGGAAAATAGCATTTTCCAGTGTAATACTAAGGTTAATATAGTATAGCAAATCACACTAAATTTTGACTTTGAAGTCACATCATCTTCAGTATGAATAAGTTAATGATAGAAAAGTCACAATTTGTAAGCGTCTTGAGCAAGGTGAAGTTTGTATTTGAGATCCATTTTTAGATAGGTAAGACAGCTATTCCTTAAAATATGGTGGCTGTGGTATACTCTCTTTATCTGTTCTGCATTGTAATTTTTTTCTGAACTGAAAGACAGAATTATAAGCTACTTAAAATAGCATCATATCTGTTGGTCTAATTAGTTGGATTTTGCAGCATTATGCTCCATTTATAATATGAATTTGTACCATTTTTCCTAAGAGCTATAAGCAACATAGATTGCTTATGAATGAATATCCTAATTCATCTGCAGACTACTGATTATTTATTTTCCTCTTGCTCCCAACCTTGTAGTCTCTTTCATAGAGTAAAATAAGGTTAGCGTATCATTTTATATAACTTAGAAACCAAATTATTTGCAAACAAATAATTTAGCTAGGGCAAGAATTCTGTCTTTCAACAAAATCTATGGCAAGAATCTATGAAAGAGGTGAATATGGGATGTGCATTTTTATTCCGTGGTATCAACAATTCTGGTGATTTACTCAACTCAATATTAACCTGTTATGGTGTTTTACTGTTTAAAAAAAGATCTATACTACTTATAACAAATTGTAATGGATTGATATTCATGCTGACAGCAGGAGTATAAGGTGTACAAAAGGTGCAACTTTAAATGTTTAAATATTCTATAAAGAAAATAATACATATAATTTTACTGTAAGTTAAAAAATACCACAGAATAAAAAATTTCTTCTGGATTGGATTACTAAGTGTTTCTTTGGGCATCTTCTCTAGGCTTCTTCTTCTCTAGGCATCTTAAGATATCAAAGACGCCATCATAATGATTGGCTTAATAACCATCAAACCAGCTTTTTCAGGGACAACCTCTTTAGCCTGCATATCTGAAGTCTTTGCTATTTTGATGCCTGTGATCATATAAATGTTCTCTGATATTGATGGTAAAATCTATTTCTTTTAAAATTACTAACCAGGTGGCTGGCTTTTTACATGGATAGCTGGGAAATGCTCTGAGAAAGATCGTTGAATTTTTTTATTTTTTATTTTTGCTTTTAGGAGGAGTTTTGCTACCCAGTGGAAAGCCTGGCTCTCACAGTGGAAGAAGTAATGCATATCCGTCAAGTGCTGGTAAAGGCAGAACTAGAGAAGTATCAACAATACAAAGATGTCTACACTGCCCTAAAGAAGGGAAAGGTACAGCTAATTGTGTTGATTTTCCACAGATATGGACAGCAACATATGGAAAAGAAATTATCATACACAGGAAGTTAAAATTTGCAGAGATGGGTTCAAATATTTGTGCAAAAGGAAAAGATTAGATTTATAAATTGAGACTTATTCTTCCGAAAATAGAAGAGTGCCTTCTTTTAACAAATGTTCAATAGGGGGCACAAGAGTGATTTTTGCAGATTTTATCATATCTTGTTCCGAATATCGTTCAGCCTTCTGGAGTAGCTTTATCTATAAAACATTGGCCAAGATTCACAGAGGGAAGGAACAAAAATCAGTACATAAATCGCCATCTTCACCTTCTCAAACACCAGTAGAATTCTGCAGAGCATAAGTTTGAATCCAGTTCTTGAACGCAATGGTAGTTCTTTGTCAGCATGCTTCTCTATTATGCTGTCAAAATGCTTAATATAGAAGATGATATGTCACCAAAGGATTATAAAAACATTTAATGAGTATTTTATAAAGAGTGAAAAAAACTACTTATTTTAATAAATGTAATTAAAGTGATTCAATTAAGTGTACAACTACTTGATTATGCAAATTATCTTTGCTGAGGTTTGTTTATAGACATTAATAGTCTATATTATTCCCAATTTTTGTAGCTCTGTTTTTGTTGTCGCACAAGAAGATTTTCTTTCTTCACTTGGTCCTATACTTGTCAGTTTTGTAAAAGGTAAGCACATGGCTGTCATTAAAAATTGCTGAATAATACAATGATAGAAATGAAGTACTTATTAAACTATTTTTAAAGAATTTGTTATTATTGGTTTTGCATATGAAAGGAAGGAGGAAGGATAATTTTTGGAGAGTAAAGAAGAATTTGAACAGATTAAAGGTTTGCACCTTTAGAGATATAAGTTGGAAACCTTTGCAGCTAACAATGCTAATTATGGCGTATGATGTTCATGCCAGCTAATATAAAATGAGTAAATAGCAAGAGACCTCTTTACTCAGAAAATAGATTAACGGTCTCGGTCTTGTAGGCCTGTATACAAACTGCATGCATTTATACTGTACATGGATTGTTATATTGCTCTGAAGAATAACACTCCTCTAAATTTTTCATAACACACATTTATAATTTGCTTTCTGCATTTCTGAAATAAGAATCTGCTGTAATCTCAAGTTAAATCTTTGTCCAGTTTCTAAATTTTATTAGGGGATGAGAATTGCAGCAAATTTTTGTTCCTTCCATTTCTGGTTTTAGATTGTGAAATATTACCCAAAATCTGTGAGCATACTATTTGAAAAATGCTCATTTTGGCTTTTGAGGTTTCTCCTCTTTATTTCCAAAAAGTTTCTACAAGTTAAATCACCTTAGTGAAGCAGACTAGGTTTGAACAGGAGAACTGTAATAGCCCATGTGGGAAGCTGGGATGGATCTAGAAAGGGCACATAAACTTCTGTATCCAGTTCCAGTCTTCTGGCTCTTTTCTGTGTTTTTTATTCATGCTGAAAAATAAAATAACCAGTGAATTTCAAAAATAGTATGTAACTCTTAAAATATTTTAATAAGAAAAATGCAATATAGACCCCAGAGACAATTTTACTTTGAACTAAGAAAGCCAATCTTTTTTTATATTGTAGGCCTGTATGTTCACAATGCTGTAAAAAAGTAAGTTTGAAAACAACAATCTAAAATCTGTTTTATTAAACTGTTTCTATTTGTTTAAATATTTCATTTTTATCTGTTAGTTTTAAATTCTGCCTTTTCTTTTGGGATTCAAGATAGTATATATAGTATTCCGTCCCTAATTTTATTCTTCTCCAATTTTATCCCTTTTATAAGAAACGTAAGAGGTTTTTTTGAATGAGATATTGTTAGTGGTCAAATGTCATGCAATGAACTTTAATGACGAGTTGTGAATATGAGAGTCTGCACTTGCTCTTGGAATATTATACTTACAAAAAAGCTTTGTTAGCATAGCATTTTACTAAGATTCATAAAGTCAATACAATATTATTGAGAATATATTGGAGTAGGGTGCTATAAATGGTATGGCATTTGCAGACTCAGGGCAATTATATCTCACCATTATTCCCCTGCTTTTATGACAGATGCGCCTACCATCAAAGCCATATTCTACCCTTCCAATTTTTTCCCTGGGACCTTCTACTTTACAGAAAGGAGAAAGCTTTATGAGGCCTGATAAAACTCCCATCAGCCATCATAGGTCACTGAAGGGCATACCAAGGTACGTTATGCTTATAATTAATAACGGGGGGGGGGGGAGACAGACAGACAGACAGAGATTCATTTCTTTCTTCTTTCTCCCCTTTCATCTTTCCAAATTAACGGATATTAATGCAACTAACTAAAATTAGAGGTGGAGAAGAAGCTAGAAATACGGAGTTCAAAATGGCTGGACTTAACCAAAGACTATAGAGAAAGATTCCAGATAAATTCACACCTTGGAATTTCTCCTCTCAATATGAAAGAAGCAATTGGTCAGTCACTTGAAATATTCCCAACACTTCAATTCTAAGCCCCCACCCCCATGCCTGTCTCCTGCCCAGTCACACGACCCAGGGTCTAGCTATTTCTAAAGGCTGAGAAAGAATTCTAGTAGTCTAAATGTTTTCCCTATCTTAAAATAAATAATATTTCAATAAACTCCTAGGCAAATCTCAAAAGGACACCTCCCCTTCCCATTCCTGTTAACACCTTCCAGAGAACATTCTGTGAAGTACAGCATAATATTCTGTGAAGAAGGCAGACAACCAAAGCATCCTTCTTGGAAAGTTTTTGTGCATATTTAAATCTTTTTGAATCTTGACTTGTATAAACCCTTGTGCCTGACATCATCATCTCACATAAATTAAGACTCCTGAGCTCTGCCAGTCCTGAATTTGGAACAGGTAACATTTCTGAAAACACTAGTATGATAGTCTTGGATTACAGTCTGTTATTAGCAACCTAAATTTAAGACTATCACACTATATTTCCTTATATTATTGGTGCCAAAAAAAATGACTATTGTTCCTTCCCTGCACTATCTAGTAATTTACATCTAGCTGACTCATGATGCCAAGATGCCTTTGTACCAAATAGGCAAGTCATAATTTGATCTATATGTCAAGCTCACACAACTGTGCAAGCTCAGGGAAACTTAAATGAAGTGTCTTTAATACTAGTATAAGGAGTAAATACACGATTTTGGAAACTGCAGGAGTTTCCAAACTTCTTTAATGAGTTCATTTAGGCAGAGTATGTTGGAATATTTTGAATTGCTTCTTGTCATCTGGACATCATGCTGTTTATGAGCTACCAACAAGCTCTTATCTCTTGGTTACATCTAATATTCCTTCCTCTCCAATCTGTCATACCGCATGTCTGTCAAAAACCATCTGTCTGACATCCCATAGGAGTCTTCTTAGTAAGGAAATGGGTCTCTCACCAAGGATTGTTCTCCCAAGTGGAAACATCTGCCTTATTCTTGAAATGAGATCCTCCTTCCCTCAGTCTCTCAGGTAGCAAGAGGATTTTTTAGGATGTGGGGCAATGCTACCACATCCCAGAATAATTTGTCTACACATGCTGTAGCTATCCAAGCATCTCACTTGGAACAAGGTTGCTTCCTGGGTACCATGAGCTCATTGCATTGAGTGTAAATTTATCTCTACCAGACAGATAGCCATACTTTTGACACTGTAATAAATTCGGGGGGGGGGGACCCTTCTTTGATTGGCTTTCTACCTTCCTTAAAAGTAAGTGTGATGTAGCTTTGAGAATCTCAGGTTAAATGAAGAATGTAATCTTTTGTATCTCTTTCAGCCAGTTTTAAATGTAATTTCATATTGTAGTAAAATGAAAGAAAATATACTTTTCCTGCACAGCATGATTTAAGATAAAATACTGTGTATTTAAGACTCCACAAGAATTTTAAAAACTCCAAATATGTCTGGTAAACTGCAGTAGCTAGTAGCATAACAAGATATAAATTGCTTAATTTATATTCCACAGCTACAGTACATCGTATTTTCATTAAATTTGCATTTTCCTTTCTTGAATATATTTACTGAAATACCTTAGCCCCGTGATGGCGAACCTATGGCACGCATGCCACAGGTGGCAAGCGGAACCATATATGCCGGCATGTGAGCCATTGCCCTAGCTCAGCTCCAGCGCGCATGTGCGTACCAGGCAGCTGATTTTTGGCTCGCTTGGAGGCTCTGGGAGGGCATTTTTGGCCTTCGGAGGGCCTCTAGGGGGGGATTTTTGCTCTCCCCAGGCTCCAGGGAAGCCTTTGGAGCCTGGGGAGGGCAAAAAATGGGCCTACCAGACCCACCGGAAGTTGGGAAGCGGGGGGGTCATGCATGCATGTGGGGGAGCGGGGCAGCATGTGGGGGGTTCACACACGTATGCACAGGGGGGTGGGGTGCGTGGGGGGCATTGAATCATGGGCGTGGGCGCACGTGTGCGCACGATAGCGCGTGCACGTGTGCTTTCGGCACCCGAGGGAAAAAAGGTTTGCCATCACTGCCTTAGCCCTTCTTGCCTTCTTTTATAATTCATGTGTTAAATCTTTCTTTTCTTACAAGCAATTTTTTTTCCTGGGGATTAAATGTTCTGATTATATAAAATTGGTTATTTTTGTGTTATTGGGTGACCTTGGGCCAATCACTCTCTCAGACCTGAGAAGGAGGCAGTGACAAACTTCCCAAAAACTGTACCACGAAAACTGCAGGGACTTGTCCAGGCAGTCGCCAGGAGTCAACAGTGACTCAAAGGCAGGAACAAACAAATTAATAAAATGGTCATAAGAAATTCAGGTGATTTATTTAATTTCTTCTTTCTCTTTACTCCAAATGTTAAGAACTGGAAAAACTTGAAAAGGTTTCTGAAATTCTTTAGAACAATTGGAAAGATGGATGGTACTAATAAGATCAGAATTGTTCCTTTATTTTTAGGTTGTCCTCAAAGTCAAAGTCTGTAGATAAGTCAAATGAAGAACCATTTTTTCCAAAAGAACTCATGGAGGACTGGAGCACCATGGAGGTGTGTGTGGACTGCAAGAAGTTCATTTCGGAAATCATTAATTCAAGCCGCCGCAGCCTCTCTCTGGCTAACAAACGAGCCAGATTAAAAAGGAAAACACAGTCATTCTACATGTCAACTCCAGGCACTTCAGAATACTGTCCTTCTGAGAGGACTATCAATGAAATCTGAGTCTTGTGCCTTTCTCTTTATTTACTCTTCAGGAGATCCTGAGAAAACTCATCAAAACCAGAGTATCATTCTTTCCTTTGTTCTATTTGATCATTTACATTTTCATTAGCTTATTGGTTTCCCTGCTCTATATAATTTATAAAAACAATCAGAAATTGTCCTACCTACCAGGCCAGCTAATAAGCTTGTTTTACTGGAGAAAAGCAACTATACTGGATTGTTGTCTACTTGTATATGTTCAGTGTACAAAGGAAGTCTTTATTTGTATTTTTCCTATTTATCCCTTAGTCATTTTTAAGATGAGTGTCTATGTATGTATGTATATATATATATGTAGATAGATCTAAAGAAAAACTAGATTATGGTGTTAGTACATTTGTAAACCATATTGGCATTTGCTACCAATTAAATATTAATCATATTTTGTTAATTTGATGTACCTAGTCCCCTATTGTACAGAACTTTATATCTTATAGCACAAGATTAAGAACAATTTGCTAATATGCTGGAAATGGTTGCTCAATCCATACCATCTCAGTCTTAGTATAAAATACTGAATAAGCTGAAAGCCTGAATGGGTAATTATTTTCCTTTAGCTTCTGCTATACTATAATAAAATTAGTGTGTTCAAAATAATATTTTTTTCTCCTATTTGGAATGTACTCTGAATATTAGTGGTAGTGTTACCTGTAGCTTTTATAAATAAACAAAACAAAACCCTTTATAGAAGCAGAATGCATATAAGTTTAGTTTTTAATATGAATGAACTTTTGTAAACTAGGATTCTCTGGGTAATAATCCAGAGAAAGTTAAGATAAATATGTATATTTGTTTTATAGAGCAATACGTAAGTTCTGCTGTAACTAAGAATATGGGAGCATGTCTATTATTAACCCCATTTTTACAGGGGTAAGTATCTTGGCTGTAAAGATTTTTTTTTCCTGGAAAAATTTGGGACAATGTTTCTCGGATTAAGAAGTGTTTTCGTTTCCTTGTTTTCAAAAGGTTGGAGAAACACTGGATGTTTTCAAGTTAAAATACTACTGAACATAACATTTTTGCACTGTTTTATAGTCAGATTTTTTGAAAACAAAACTGGCACTTAGTATGGAATTGGGTTATTTTTATATATATAGCAGCCCATTTAAACTGTTTGCAGATCATCTGTGGAATTACTCTGCTATATTTTAATGACCTAGTTTATGTTTAGAATCAAAATACAATATATGATGGAAAAAAGGTTGCATTTTTATATCGTAAAGGGAATAAGTGATACCTCAGTTCACTTCCAAAATAGCAAAATTTTCTTATATCAATTACCAACCAGATATTTATGAAATATATTATCAAAATTTATTCTGTCATCTTAATCCTTGAGCGTTAATATTTTTATTTGATTATTCCTTGAATACCCCAAACAGTTTACTATTACATTACCTAACTGAAATTATGAATGTTAAATTTAATAACCAAGGATCAAAAATTCATCTATTTTGGGGATGAATATTGGGCTCCCATCGAAACTGTCACAACAAATTGTAGATGATAAACATCTTGTGATGAACTAACTATATATAAAAAAGTAACAATAAAAATAAGCCAGCAATCTTTCCAGGAAAGAGGCATGATTATGCAGTATCACAAATAAATATTAAATATATTAGGCATAATTTCAGAAAATTAAATAGCTAAAATCTCATGCATAATACAAGAAATCTTGAAAGATTTGAGGATCCTACAAGATCATAGATATTTGAAATTTATTGAAAACTATATGTTAGAGTTGTGACAACATGAGTGATTATTGACAAGCTCCAAGGTAATTAGTAATCATTTCTGTTAATCAGCAAATAATTTAACTTAGGTTCTTTGCTCTCTTTAACTTAAAATCTACACCCACATATATCAAGGAAGCAAAGTATTATTCTATCATCAAGCTGGTAGTCCTTATTACCCTGAGTTACCCAGTATCTTTCTGTATTGTACATTCACTTCCAATGCAGCTGATCTTCTAGCAGTATCACCTAGTTCTCATTACAGAATAAAAATAGATTATTTTTTTCTACAGAAACCATTTTTTGAAATGTAGGCTAGAATACTTTAATAAAATTTAATAAAATACTACAGGATTTTATTAAATCCTCTCTATTGGCAAATATTTCCATAGTTTTCACATTTTTTATGTGGGGCCAAGGAGAACACAAAAAATTAAGTATTATATAAATATATCAATTTATTTCCTAGCAAAGTATTTACAAGATTCTGGTATGTGAGATTAACCTGAAATTTTTAGGACAACAGTTGGATAGTTGCCTACATATATTTGAAGTACTAATGAAATGAATGGATTAAAGATTTGGTATTGGGCTGCACAGAAATATAGGTAATCCTCGACTTAACTACCACAATTGGGATTGGCGTTTACATTGCTAAGCAAGTTAAATGAGACACCCAATTTTGCAATCTTTTTTGCCACCGTTGTTAAATGAACCACTGCAGTTAAGGGAATCACCCAGCTGTTAAGCAAATCCAGTTTCCCGCCCATTGACTTTGCTTGTTGGAAGCCAGCTGGGCAGGTTGCAAATGGTGATCCCGTGATCCCAGGACATTGCAACCATCGTTAAAATACATCCTGGCTGCCAAGTGTCTGGATTTTATTTTGATCATATGACATATGATGCTGCGGCAGTCAAAAGTGTAAGTCACTTTTTTCAGTGCCTTTGAATAGTCCTAAAATGAATGGTTATAAGTTGAGGTCTATCTGTATTCAGCAGTCGTATATAGACAATGTTTTACCAATGTGTACTAAAAAAAATTGTTTACCCCAAAATTCCATACTTCAAGCTGAAAAAATGAAGACAGTTGTAATACTTTCCATTTTTCTGATCTGTGACCACCCGTCATAATTACGTTATGCTTACATTCACAATATAAATGTCAGAACTGATTCAAATAGCTTATTTCTGTGAAGGCAAAGCCTACTGGAGAAGAAATTGCATAAATTAAAATCTATTACTTCCCTTTTCCCTTTTTCTTTATAGCTGGGCTTAAATCTATTTATAAATTACCCCTCAGTAATTGCTTATCAACATATGCTATGTAATTCAAAATCATCTCCAGTGTAAGGTCCCATAAATTAAAAAACAAATCCATTCGTAGGAACATTGTCATCTGACTGGAATTTTATTAAACTGAGGCTCTCTTCTCTACCTCAGATTGTTTTGTAATTTAAACCCAAGTTAATCCTTTGCCAGAGCACAGACTCTTCCAGCAGTTTGGCTGCTCTGAAGGTTTTCACAGTGTGTCTCTGCATAAGAAAAAGTTTTCAAAATATTTGTCCTGAGCCTTACAGAGAACATGGCAGCGTCAATACAGAAGGGTATTTAGCTTGTACTGGTCCACTTTGTGAAGTGATCGTTTTTTAATGCTTTGCACAAATGTCGTGTGCCTAATTGGTTTGAGAATATGACAAAGCTGTTCCACAAGTCAAATGTTCCATGATTGCATGCTTTCAAAAGAAAAGTACACCCCAGGAGGGAAAAATCAAATAGAACACTTGGATTACTGTACTGATTCTGAAAGCACATCTGATCATCACGTGATGTGTGTCAAAGTTAAATGAACTCGCTAAAAACTATTTGCAAGTTACATATTTCTGTTATTTGCATTCCTATGGTTTATATGATTTCCCGTTTCCAAGATCAATTCTTGCCAAAAGTGGGAAACTTAAAAAAAAACCATCACTAAACTTAGATCTGGCAGCCACCATACTTTCCAACTAATAAGAGAATTAGATGAACTCTTGGGTGAGATGAACTCTTGGGTGGGTCAGAATCCTATCCTACCACTCACTAGGAAGGGACGTCTAGCAAACGTCTTTCTGCAGTTCCATGCTATTCACAAGCGAAACACAGGAAATCTTAAGACATTCCAGCATCTGACCTTGTATTACAATGCTGTGATCTGCACTAAGCTTCAAAGCCCATTGGCATGTATAGAACTGTACACTTTTTAAATGCATGAAGATATGAGAAATAAGAATTAAAATACAAGGTCACTTTAACGACTATGGATTGGATACAGAAGTCCTTGATTTGGCTGAATCCACAGGGAAAAGCCACATATACACAGCACAATTCTTTTTGCCAATGTCCATTTCTCAAAATCTGGATCTGGAAGACTGGGATCTCCTAAACCTTTAATGAGATGACACAGAGAGCTGCTATAGAAATTAGGTACTCAGCTTTTCACCAGCAAGGACCCTTTGCTGGAAGCTGCTGCTGGCTGTCAAGAACAATAATTCTTCGCTTGTACAGAGAAGACTCTCTATTCAAATTAAGATAATGCCATTCACATTTTAGATTTTGTTCCTAACCGAAGACTTTTTTTTTGCACTTCATAAATGAAGGTATTGCAAAAAAGCTTTGTAGACATGTATTTGTAGGGAAATTGTCCTTTTTTTCTTCATTGACTTCTATGTTTTAAATCTTAAATCTGAGAGGGCTGTGCTCACCCGGAAATTCATCCAGGCCAAAGGTAGAAGAAAATCATAATATGGTAAAAATAGAAAGAACAAATGAAAATCAAATGCATGAAGGATTATTGGCGATATTGGTATGTTACAGTGATATTTTAAAAACGATAAGGCTTCATCCCTTGATTATACTCAGAAAGTATTTATTGCTGTAGTGATGACTTTATCTTGCACTATAAATGAGAAAATGATGGTAATGAAAGAGAAGTTATATAGGCTTCCTCTCGGCCAGTAGACAATATGTTTGGGGAAACAAGTCAAAATCATTTTTTTACCTTTTTTCCTATCTTCTACATAGTTGTTTTTTAAAAAACAAAGCAAAACAATACAGGTCACCAAAAGTCAGGATGCTTACAAGGAAAAAATTGCACACTTTAGTTTTTTTTATTGTGTTCCTGAACCTGCAATGGTACCTGACAATGATTTGAAAAGGAAGCACAACTGTAAATTCTTTAATCTACCTTATGTCACCATGCTGGCTACCCTGATGGATAAAGATTTGTAAATGAAAAAGGCAATAATTCTTTTTCTGCTTGTTTTGCTGTTACATAATATTCACCTGCAGTTTATGGATGATTAAACTCATAAAAAAGTTGTAATGTTGTTGTTGTCTCATCACCTGAATGCAATTATCTATTCTATGCACATACACAAAAATAACATTTTAAAATGTTATAATCTCTAGGACCATTTTTATAAATTATATTTCTGGGAGTGGATTGGCCTGGATAGGATAAAACTCAAGGGAAATAAGAATTACCCTTGTTGGGCTGAATGTATGGTTTCTAGCTTTTAGGAAAAAAACTGAGATAACAGTTTTGTTTTCCTTTTATTAGTGTTTTAAATATAAACACCATTTTATGTACTCACCATTGGTTTAATTTAAGTGTTTCATACCATGGGTCACACAAAATTAAGGCATATGCACTCCTAACTATTCTTTAGTTTAGTGATTCATTCTAGAACATTTGCTACCCTTGCTAGTGCTTTTTTAGTTTTTATGACTCAGCATATGGTTATCCTGTTCAACAACTGACATAAAAACAGACTGCTTTCCTAAATAAAACAAAGACTTTTTTGCCATCTCTAGGTGGTTCATATTAATTTATAATTTCAGAAATTATGGCATTTAACACTTGGATTAAAATAATTTGCCACTTTGTAGAACTCAAAAATCACAAAATAATGACCGAGAATAGTGTGCCTCAATGTTTCCCCTCACTGCAGTAATGTTATTTGAAAAGTAGTTGCTGCCTTTCATCAATCATGGCAGTTTTCTACATTAACTAAAAGAATGTAAACCAGATATTTTGATGTAACTGTCCGAAACAGAAAACCAATGATTTCCAATAATCAGTCTACTCATCTCTATTAAAATCAAGATTTCTTTATTCTAGAAACTGGACCCCATTATCAGGGAAGATAGTATTTTTCTATTTTAATAGCCAATCAGGTAGAAAATAAAAAATTTGCACAGATGTCTCTGGTCATGGCATAAACAGTTTCATCTATTCCAAATACTTCTTTTGAAGATACATAGCTTTGTCTTCATTTACACCGAGGAATTTTTAAATGCAAACAAAAAACACATGCAAATAAGGAAGAGGTTACAAGACCACTTAAGGAACAAATGGATTCAAGGACAGTATGAACTAAACATTTGAACATGCAACTAACATTGGCAGATAATGAACTTGAAAAGACACCTGTATACAGTCACTATTAGTTGCTGGAAGTGGTGCAGAGCATAAAGGCTACACTTCTTCAGTTAAACTGAAAATACAATCTTAAGACTATTATTTTCCTTGCCAATTCTCTTATCTATTTTACTCTGTTAGAGCGTGAGATGGAGTAAGTTGGATATCAGTAACATTTTGCAATTCCTTTATCTTAGTGAAGGCAGGGTTCATAGGAAATTTCCAAATCCGTAAGACAGCAATGTTGCATCCACCATCTTGCACATTTTGATACTACAGACCCTGTTGGTCTCATTCATACATAAGGAATTATTCCTGCCATTAGTGTTGCTAATTATATTGTAATGCCAACAAATGAATGAGTAAATGTAAAATGATGGTATAGATCCGTGATGGCGAACCTATGGCACGGGTGCCACAAGTGGCACGCGGAGCCATATCGGTGGGCACGCGAGCTCAGGTCCAGCGTGCATGTGTGCACCAGCCGGCTGATTTTCGGGCCTTCTGGGCCCACTGGGAGTCGGGAAACAGGCTGTTTCCAGCCTCCAGAGGGGATGGGGAAGGCCATTTTCACCCTCCCCAGGCTCCTAGAAAGGCTCTGGAGCCTGGGGAGAGTGAAAAATGGCCTGAGCCATTGCATGCTGGGAGCAGGGGGGTCATGTGTGCATGTGCGGGGGTGCATGGAATTATGAGTGTGGGCACGCACCCACGTGATCCCCCGCATCCCCCCCCCTTTGGCACGCGAACCAAAAAAGGTTCGCCATCACTGGTATAGATAATTCTATAGACTGGAAAAGCCTTGGCAACAAAGAATTTAGCAGGGTTACGGATAGGGAATAGGATTGTAGTTTTCCCATAGTAAAGGCATTCTTCAGTTTGTGTTTCTCTGAAAAAAACCTCTGGAAATAAAGCAATTATGTGCCTTACACCTTCCCCTTTTAAAGCTTTGTAATTACTCAGATATATTATTGATTTAAAGTGTTTCCTGCTTCTAATTTCTAGAGAAAATATCACAAAGCTGATTTTCATTCCTTAGTGAATTACTTGTAGAAAAATACAAAACTTAAATTATATGAAATGTAATGATATGCAAACAAAACGTACCTTTTAAAAAGGACTGAAAACTAATTCTATTTCATGAAAGCTTCTTTGTAATATTCAAGCCAATTTTTACTGCATCCTCTCTGAGATATAAAGTTACAGGCTCCTGACATAACTTAAAACAGCTGTTCTCCAATTTGTCTTTATTAATAAAACTATTTCTAATTTGTATTAGAAAGAACATTTCATTGAATTCTGAAATTTGGAACCAATATTTGAACTAACTTTATGAAGGCTGTTGGCTCCAAAGAGCAATAACTTGAGTTTCACAACATGTGAAAGATACAGTTCTATGGATAAACCCAATTCTCAAAGCAGGATGCGAAATACAGACTGCTATAGAAAACCTTTTTGCAACCTTCTAATCCATAATATGAAATAATGAGCTAAGCAAACAAGTTATCCTAAGTGTATGAAAATATATCTACCAACTTTTTATTTCTAGTATTTCCCTCTGAGGTATTAGTTGGCTTTTCACAAATGATTAGAACAAATCCATTTCAAAATAAATAATGCACTAAATATCAGCTGGCAAGAAAATATTCAGATTACTATCTGGTAGCAAAATATCTGCTCCCCTATTTTTAGCAGTGCTTTGAATATAAATAAAGAGGTAAAATATTGACATTTCTTGTTCAGCAACCCTCTACAAATAGTGCAAAAATAATACCACAGAAACCTGAAACAAACAATGTAACTCGCCAAGGAGCACTGCTTGGTATATTCTCCAAACAGGCTTCTTTAAAACAAGAGGCCATGCTGCAAAATTAAGGAAATTAATCAGAGTATGCCTCTACAGTATATCTCTTCTGGATCAATGTTTTTCAAACTTGGTAACTTTAACATATGTGGACTTCAACTCCCAGAATTCTGGGAGTTAAAGTCTACATATCAAAGTTGTTCAAGTTTGAAAAACATTATTTTGGACTGGCATTCCACCCCCACCCCCTCAAATAAATAGCCACTACAGGTTGACAGAATCTCCATATTTTTGGTACCTGTGTACTTCACCACAGAACTACAACTGTACTTAAATAAATAAATGCTAAGTTTCAAGCAGCAAAAAGAACAGCACATTCAAAAATGTATTCACATAGCTCTTTTTATCAAAAGACAGCTTGGTATTTATGTAGACTAATCATCAATCATTCAGTTTGAAATCCATGTAAATAGCTTGAATTTGAGGTCACTGTCCTGCGGGGAATTAGGTAACTCTATCTTGAATCCATATAAAAACATAAAAATAAGCTTAATTATTATGCAGTGGGTCCCCCAAATGCTTCAGTGTTAAGAAAAAAAAGTGTCCTGTAAAACTGATTATAAATTAACAGTGTCTCTCATTCTCTCTGCCTGCCTGCCTATGTATGTATATCAAAAAAGTAAGGAGTATTTGCTTCAGCAACAACAATAACAAAAAATTAAATGGAAAAATAAAGATTGTGAGAGTTCATCAGTTTTCCATCGAAGCAGCTGCCATTGTTGATTTCATACTGTCTCGTGTTGAAGTTAGTTCACCAATCACCCATTCTAAAGCTTCACGCCCCTGTAATGGAAAAAGAAAAGATTATTTGACTGACTGGAAACAATGCTAAGCATGTAAAACTTTCCTCTGGCAGAACCCAAAAAGTTTCAAAAGCAAAGTAATTTGTTTCTGCCTAGATTACGAAAAAGTTGCTGTATTATTAGTCCTACTGAAACGATAGGGTTGTTGCTGCTCCTCTTAAGAAACATCATTAATTTTAACTTGTTTTGAAAATCTTTAATTTTTAAACTAATGAGACCATTTTTCTATAAAAAATGCCCTTGCCAATTAAATTATGAGATTGCATGCTAAGAATGGCAATGAATAACTTTCTCAATCCAGCAAATCAAATATGAAGTTTCAAACATTTCTAGATGACTGTTAAAGACAGATTGGATATACAAATACTTCCAGAACAAAACATATCAATGACCCAAGTTCTAATCAAAAAGTTGTGCATTTTTTTCACAAGCCACAATACTAAGAATACTGGAATTACTGTACTCACCATTACCACAATATCTCAACAAAGAAAATACAATAGAGTATCTTTTTGCTTTTTGTAAATGAAAAAATTCCTTGCTCTGATTTCTTTTTCTCCCTTCTGGAATTGAAATAATACTTCAAGGGCTAGTCCTAGAAAATAATGCTACATAAGAATTCTGCAGTCCTTGAGGTTATTTCAAAAGCCAGTTTGTCACCCCTCAGACCTCAGGAAAAATTTGCTAGCTGTTTCCAACTTTGAGAAATTCCCTAACACCAAAGATTAAAAAGAAGACATTACAAATCATGGTGAGGAATACAATGGGCTATGAATCCAGAACCTTTCAACATGTTCACAGCCCTAGAGAGTTGCTGAAATAAATTTCGTCTAAAAATTTTAATTGAAGAAATGGTTTTAAAACTAATACAAAACCCCACCTAATTTATGACTATTGAATATTCATATATAGCTAGTGCTGTTTTACTAATATTTTGATCTTTGAAGTTAATACAAAAACTTGTACATCAACCTGTTTTAAGGGCACTTAGGTAGATTATAAATAGCTCAACTAAAGTGTTAGTTCTAACTCGAAATGACTTCCAACTAGTAATTTATTGCCACTTAGATAAACTTATAGAAAGTGAATAACTGCCAATTAAGTTCAATAAAATTTCAGACTTTTTAAAGTATCATAAATACTTAGAATCAAATCACCTTAGAGAGCTAAACCTACACCTAAAATCTCATCAACATGAAGTAACAGCCATGTCACAAGTACACACAGTGAATTAGCTGGCAACAATTTCCTGGCAACAATTTGTCATCAAGCGCTAACCATATCCAAGCCTACCTATTCCTTTTTTGAATGTGATCAAGATCAACTACATTCTACCTGCACATACTCCAGCTACCAAGTTTACTATAGTTCTGTAAAAATATGTGAGGTAGGAATAGGAAACTTGATTAGAACTGCTTACCTATGCCCCACTTACTATGATGATTGCAAAACCTACAACTCAAATCAGGAATTTTGCTTTTATTAAAAAAAATAATCAGATGGTGCTTACTACTCTGTCTTCATCTACTAGATTATTGTACTATTTGCATGTATTGTCCCTAAATTGCAAAAAATGTGAATTCTTAATAGTTTAATTACTGTATGATGTGAGGAAAAATGCACCAAGTAAATATAGCAGATCCAAGGCTGAGCCTTAAGAACAATCCATACACCAACTTTAGGCCTGCAACAGTATAACTGATCCTGAATTTATGATAACCATGACTTTTCCCAAAAGAATCTAGGGTGAGGTCATTATCTAAATTCAGTACTACAGTATTTCTTAATGGTAGAGATATGCCACAAATTGCATAATTATTAAAGAGCATCCAGATCAATTACAGTATATATTTTCTCAGGTAGTTTCACATTTTTGCAAACTATATTCATTGTTAATATCTCCATATTTTTTGACGCCAGCAAACATTTCAACATTTTTCATTCTAAATCAACATCTTTAAACTACTATCTGAACATGCCTCAGTATTGCAAATTACAGAGTTCAGATCTACTTTTAAAATTTCTAGATAAAAATATTTGTTAAAATGATGAAAATTAATCATCAACATAGAAAAATAACATGCTGAAAGAAGACATTCACTGGTTGATTACAAAACACAGCATGAACCGTTGCATTCTTACAGTGCAAGATACTTGCAATATATCAATTTTCAGAAAGTTTAAACATTACTTCAAATCTCTCACCTATGTCAACAAAATTCCAGGTTAAATAAAATTTGGCGATTTTATATTTAAATAAATTCTAGGAAGTGAAATAACAATTTGATTTCAGCAAATTCCAATTATACTGATAAATAAACGAATGTCTGAATTTCCAAGTTTATGTTGCAATGAACAGTTACTCTTTCATTTATAGCAGTTGAAGGAGACACATAAATTAAATTACTTTTAATAAACTTAGCTATGGGTAGAGCTATCCTGACAAAGAATTAGTTTGCAATGTATTTCAAAATAGTGTATTAATATACACTGTAAGCAAGCAGATTTGCCAATAGACATGCACCTTTAGTATGTTTATGCATATGATGGTAATACAAAATTGACACAATGTTAATGGTTTTTAATTTAAGGGCAACTAAAAAGATATGGTGAGCATGTACCATTTTCATACTATATACACACACTCCAAAAATCACAGTTTTTAAAGAATTACAATATTGCACCATCTTTGTATACATTTTAATTACCTATAAATTAGGATATTAAGCAAAGAAATTAAACTATTCTATTGCAAGATTGATAGAAAAATGTAACAAGGGCCCTATCTAAATTTATTTCTATAGATAACTGACAATTTTATCAGAAGCTAAAATATGTACCTTTGAAAACAAGTTAATTAATTGGAGAAAAACAAAATCAGTACTTTTATTATGGAAAATATTACTTTATTAGTATGAATTCAAGTAACATATCAGTTAATGAGCTGCAATTCATCGCATTCCAACGAACAGCAACTGTTGTTTATGCCATTCATTGTGTTCAATCTAGATACAAGCATAATTATAAATTATTACTATAAAGTTCTACTTTCTCCTTATATGCAAAGGAGAATGAAAAGGAGAACCATTTTAATCTCAAGAATATGCTAATCATTTTAGCTTGAATTAGATGCAACGGGAGCCAAAAGGTTCTGTATGACTGCTCACTTAAAAAGCACAAAAACTATCATGTATCTGTAAACAATGAAGATAACAATATCTACTGCATTTATCCAAAGGAAGACAGTGATGAATTGAAGACACGGTTCACCCAAGGCTACCAATTTTCAAAATAAAAAATAGAAAAATATAATTCGGGACAAAAGTTTGTGCCCAGGATTTACATTTAAACCAGGTTAACTCACCAGCTGGAAATTTTCAACATTGCCAATAAATATGAGTGTTTTACAGGTTTGAATATGTGATGGACAAAAAAAAATACTACACTCCAGAAATAGACAAAACTGGGACTACTGAATGAATAACTTTCTAAAATTAATAGACTGTAATGCAAATAAATCCATTAATTCATCAGCATATACCAAACGTTCTGACATATAAACCACTCTCCAGATGAAGAATCATATAGGAAGGAAAGAAGGGAGGGAGGGAGGGAAGGAGGGAGGGAGGGAGGAAGGAAGGAAGGGAGATGGAGATGAGGTCAAGGAAGGAGGCAACTGTTTGTGAAGGGAAGAAAAGAGAGAAGGACTATTTAGATGTCACAAAAGAGTTACATTCATCAGACAAGTAGCCCTTTCCAAATAAAGCCCAATCTTCAAAATGATAACTTTAATTCCAATCCTCTAATTATTTGAAGGAAGCAATCTTGTCTTTCTATGGGGTAAGTATAGTACATATAGTCTGACTTAGATATATCATGACATGTATGCAATCTGCTACCTTCCCCACTTCTTCCCCACTGCATTGTCAAGAAAGGCAAGGCATGAGATGTAAATAACCTGAGAACTGGCTGCCCCCTCGTGAGGAGGTTTTGGATAGCATCCATCTATGTGGTTGTTACAAGTTGATAATGACGTCTTGGCACATAATCAATCAATCAATTACAGTTGGCATATTTCTACAGCAGGGGTGTCAAACTTGTGGCCCACAGGCCAGATGCACCCCCACCCCAGGTTTAGCAAAGGGGAAAAAAGTCACGCTACGTCACGTGATGACAACGTTTGACACCCCTGTTCTACAGAAATATACTGCAGAGTCAACTGAAACCAATATTGACTTCAAGTAGTACATGTTAAGCAACCAAGGATTTGAATGTAACTCTTCATTGAATAGTTACTTCACATCTAGCCTTGCAATGCCCAGACCTGAAACATAATCCATCTGATTTGACAGGTACTGCTACAATAGAGCTCTTCAACCAATTCAACATAGAAATGTCAGAAAAGAAATTTCCTCCAGTACTCTAATATTCTTTTTACACAAAACGTGACCACAAAGAATATAAACATAACTTTAAATTGATCCCCTTGGATTGATCCCCTTCCTATGACAAAGTATTTAGATACCAAAGGAGCCCTGATTCCATAATTAAGGAATTAAGGGCACTATTCCTCTATATGCAATGTGTGTATATACATATAAAAGCATGCAACTTTTTAAAGGTACATCACCACAACATGCATGTACTTGCTAGAAGCTGAAATGCTATACCAAGATAACAAATGCTGACATTACCACTAGTTAGTACAAAATGCAGCTGTAGAAAGAGACTGCTAGCTTAGAACATTTTCAGAATGTTGAATTGTCCATTCAAGAGCATCCCACCCCTGGAGCAACACAGAAAAAATGTACAACTTGCAGCAAACAGTTATTCCATCATCAAACCTACAATATAAGAGCCTCTCGCAAAATTAAACATTTTTAATTGCATAGCTATAGCAAACAAGAGTACCCCAAAAAAAGTTTATACGTATAGCAAAGCGGGATTTTGACAGCATATAATATAAACATGCATCCCATCATACTAATACTGAAGAAACAACTAAGCCCATGTGTTGTTGCTCGTTTGTTTTTAACATCAATTTGAGATTATGTGTTACCAATTCTTTAAAAAAAACCTGCCATCTAGACACTTGGTTACAAAATTAAAGTGACCACAGCTGAATAGGTGAAAAATACAGAGGCACATTGACTGTTTAGTGGTCTCAGAATTAGAAGAGAAAAGAAGAAACTGCAGAAAAACTGCAGGCAAATGACTAGGTCAAGCAATGCATTGACAATTTTATAAACAGGTAGGTAAATATAAAAATGATTGTTTATCATTTCCCAAAATTCTGTGAACAGCATCTCATCATATGGATCTTTAAAAAAAAAATAGACTTTATAGGAGCGAGCTACTTAGTTGACATTTTGCCATTCATTTCTAATTAAATTCTAAAGGACATAAGAATTACACCTCATAGAACCCAAAGTTACATTTCATAGCAAACAAATAATATACAATTAAGACAAACCAAAGGTCACAGAGAAAAAGGGGACTTGCAGATTGTCAGACTTGTCAACTTACATGAAAATACCACTGATTACCGTATTTTTGGAGTATAAGACGCACCTTTTTCCTCCCTAAAAGAGGCTGAAAATTTGGGTGCCGTCTTATACTCAGAATGTAGTTTTTTCGAAGCTTTTTTTCCCCAGCCCTAACGAGGTGCTAACCATCTTCCCGGCTTCCTACTCCACCCGAAGAAGTTTTTTCCAGCCCTAAGTCTTTGCAGGCTTGTTTTCATTCCTACTCCCTCTGAAAAAGATCTTTTCAGCCCTAACAAGGTGCTAACAATCTTACTGGCTTGCAGCATTTTTTTATTCCTACTCCCTCCGAAGTAGTTTTCCAGCCCTAAGTCTTTGCAGGCTTGTTTTCATTCCTACTCCCTTCGAAGAATTTTTTTTTTCAGCCCTAACCAGGGGATAAAATAATGTGCTGAAGCTGAACAGACTAAGGACGCTAGCCAGATGAATACCTGGTAGGTAGATTTTTTCTTCTATTTTCCTCCCCCAAAACTAAGGTGCGTCTTATACTCCGGTGCGTCTTATACGGTAGTCTCCATATTTATTATTTGAAATTAATTGCACTAGAAATTATTGAAAAAGATGCCTTGCTTATAATGCTAGCTTTCTCTTACCCACTAACACAGAATGGGAAACTTGTACCTTTTCATATACTGCAAAACCTTCACTTCCAGAAGCTTAAACCATCATGCCCAATGGAGACCAGCAATAGCTGGAGGAGACAGTTTTATCATCAATGTCTCGAACATATGGACTGTGTGTATTACACCTTATTTTAAAGGCAGCATCAATCATTTAAAGTAACCATTTTGAAACCTTAATATTTTTTTCATTTATCACTAAACAGAGCAGGTGTTTATAATCTGCACTAATCTGTAAAGTGAGGGACAGAGAGTAAAAAGGAGGCAGGCCAATTCTTGACTTCAGTTTTCCCTGAAGCAGCAGACTATTCTCAATGGAATGCAGCCGTAACAGAAAGTATGCCATGTTTTTCATACCTTACTGAACTTAGAAAGCAATAGCACTGGCTATTTCGGATACACTGGATGAGAGTTGCCTAATGACACCATCTATGGAATAGTTGGAACGAGTTCCACATTGTAGTTGCCAGATTATATTTGCAAAGAAACCAGGGGCTGAGAAGAAAGAACTATTGGATGGTCCCTACAAGCTTGTAACCTTGAGAAAAACAAGATTTTGCACACTTTTCTCATGTTATATTCCATGACATTTGGGCAATTTTAATTTTAAATAATTTGTAAATAATTCCCCTGTTCCCAGACTTCCCTCAGGAAGGTGCCCACATCACATCATATCATGCAGTGGTAACTGCTGCCTTAAACAGTTGCTAATGCATAATATAAACCAAAGATATGAATAGATAACACCTTTCTTTCTCCTCTCTCCTACTTTCGAGGCTAAAAATGGCAAGTGGGTGATTGGCTTGCTTCCTCTGTAATCCTATGTGCCTTCAGAAACCCACTGGGGAAGCTAATTAGCAATAAGAAATACTATACTTTGATCTATGTTCAGGAGGCCAGCTGCCACATTTCCAATTCAAGTTCAAACTGAATATGTGATTATATCTCAACCACACACATTCTACTCTTTTAGCTATAAATATCCATTTTAACCAGCACATACACACAGAGAAATGTATGTGAAAAGGAAACCTAGCCCATTGTTCCCAATCATCAGTACATATGCAATACCACTTGCATTTTTTTAATCGTAACCTCTAAATAGTAAGAATGACCTCTAAAAGACCACTGGTTTTCCTGTTCTTAATCTTACTTTTTAAAAATTATATTGAATGTTTAATGTAATGTTTCCCTACCATTCAGCAATTTAGTGATTTTCAGATGGGTTGGCTTTGAATTCCAATAGGGGCCTTAGACATTTTTTGGCCTATCCTCAAGCCTCTTACCTCATTCTTAATGTTTAAAAATAAAATTAGAAGGAAGCTACTACATTGCAAAGTAAAAGAGCAGCCTTATAATTTTTATTTCTAAGAGTCCCCTGGATTCCATGACTTCCTTTTAAAAATAAAATGGGGTGTAGCTGTAGGTAAAAGCTGCTGTGATAAATATGCTCTCTGCAATTAAAAAAAAAGTGAATATTTTAGGAAGTACAGGTTGCCGTAAGCACAAATGGTTTGTGAATGGGCAATCCATCACTCATCATGTATTCACCATATGTTTTCAAAATGTTGAAGAAGGGACTTTTGTTCAATTTAACTCTTATCACTCCTAGACAATTTATACATTGGATTATAATCCAAAATGTCTAGATGGCATCATGCTGGAAAAAACTACTAAATAGTCTTGCATTTTGACTACTCTTTTATTTCTGTTAAAAGGTTTTTAATTGAGGGCATCTTGGATTCCATCTATCCCAAAAGCCAATGGATTGACAATGTGTACTAATTAAGTCTTAAAAAGACCTCATCGTAGTAACAGTAACACAATAAAGATTTTATATGCCTACCTTTCTAGCATTGGACGATATTGTGTTGGCCATTAAAGTTTCCAAATAACTACTGAGACTAACACCTTTTACTGTAATAATTGCTTCTTGAGTTAGAAGAGTCCTAGGGAAGGAAAAAAATTAAAAAGTTAGACCACAAAGAATTCTTAATTTTCACGCTTTTGTTTAAGCAGAATATCTAAACTTACTTTTCAGGATTTTCAGGATGAGGTGTATAAACTAATCGTTCGTCCACTGATACAAGATTCGTAAGCGTTATCTTAGAAAAATAAAGACAGAAATTAGTTCATCCATCATTTCTGACTTACTCTTCATATTAAGTCCTTCATATGCAACTCTTTAAATAAAAGGACCATTCTAAAAATGGTGAAATCTTAAACCCATTGTTGGGGGCTGTAGCCTGAAGAGTTTCAAGGCTCATAGTTTAAGTATCAATATAAGCAGAATAATTGATTGTGATTCTTTTAGGATGCCCACCCTACTCTCAAATCTATAATCCCTAGCATGACTTTCCTAAGGCTTACTTCAGAGATACTGAATATTATCTAGCGTTCTGTCCTCATTTATCACTTTGGTCTTACAACTATATTTTTCAAAGAATCTTCATTGTATTAAAGACACCCAGAGAAAACATTCAGAAAGCCTCTTGTCCAGCAAGCAAAACAAAAACAAAAAACAGACTTCATTACTTACATTTGTGGAGCTCAATACCATTTTCTTTTCCACTGGATCAACTACTGAATGTTCTTTAATGTATGTAACAGTTCTATTTGTTCCCAAAATCTTGAAGAAAAAAAAATTAGAATTAATCCAAAGTTACATGAGCAGAAATTATGCAATAAATATAAATCTTTAAAAGTATGGTTCCTCACAGACACTGTAATTCTTTCTCCTAACACAACGATATTAAATATTTATCATTAGAATCATGCAAGGTCAAAAGCGATAATTGTATTAAGAACCAAGACGGTAAGTTAATTAGTAAAAACATTCCATTTGTTTTGTTTTCGTTTATTGCTGGCTTTTGTAACTTACAGCTTTTACAATATTTGGTAGACCCCATTCTGTACTAAGTAATCGATGACTATGTAATCTTCCTTGATTATCAAGGCTTCGGTCCAGGACATCAACTCCTACCACTGATGGATTCATAGGATTGGGGTATTTTCTCATTGCAGCTTTTATTACAGTATCCCATGAATGCCTGAGAAAAATGAAATAGAACAGAATTAATCAATATACATCTTTAAGAAGGTTCAATGCAAGTAGCAATTAATTTGTGTTAAAGAATGCCCCCCCAAGGAATCAGTATCTCCTGAATCTCATGTTTTAATTCTTCTCCCAACTTTTCCCATCCATATTATGTTAGTTAGGAGAAAGTAAATGTATGCAATTTTTAATGAAAAGCGCTCCACACCTGCAATCCAAATGACATAAGTGTAGCCCAACATAAAATTAATGTACAATAAAATGATGTGCTAATTTTATAAAGAATAAAATCTTCATGTGTAATGTACTTTTTGGGACGCGGTGGCTCAGTGGCTAAGACGCTGAGCTTGTTGATCAGAAGGTCGGCAGTTCAGCGGTTCGAATCCCTAGCACCGCGTAACAGAGTGAGCTCCTGTTACTTGTCCCAGCTTCTGTCAACCTAGCAGTTCGAAAGCACGTTAAAAATGCAAGTAGAAAAATAGGGACCACTTTGGTGGGAAGGTAACAGCGCTCCATGCGCCTTTGGCGTTTAGTCATGCTGGCCACATGACCACGGAGACGTCTTCGGACAGCGCAGGCTCTTTGGCTTAGAAACGGAGATGAGCACCGCCCCTAGAGCCGGAAACGACTAGCACGCATGTGCGGGGAAACCTTTACCTTAATGTACTTTTAATGTTGATTCTACTTTATATTCTTCAATTGGAAGAATTATATCAGAATTTGTTTTAGTATGAGCAGCATTACAAGAACATCATACTATTACAATACCAATGCAAATAGGATTCATTTTAAAAACTAACAGGACGAATTTTCTCTGTAGAAAGTTCCTACTTAGGAATGGTCTACTGCAGGGGTCTCCAACCTTGGCAACTTTAAGCTTGGAGGACTTCAACTCCCAGAATTCCCCAGCCAGCAAAGCTGGCTGGGGAATTCTGGGAGTTGAAGTCCTCCGGGCTTAAAGTTGCTAAGGTTGGAGACCCCTGGTCTACTGTATTCAGAGGAAAATCTTTCAGATTAGAAATTCAATCCTGTATTTAAGATTTTCTGCTAATCACCAGTGCCAACAATGTATTTAGAAATGGTTTCAATTATGATTATGAGTTTTTAAAGTAGTTTTTAGTCTTGTGTCACATCCACTTGACCACCTGACCTGGAAATATTCTCTCATTTCTATTAGTGTGTCTGTTTTTTCCCCCTACCATATTTCTGGTAGTTTTAAATTCCTAGATAGCTTTCATCTGTCACTCTTAAAATCTATTTATATTTTCCATTTATGCTGAATTCTAATGGCTCCAGAAAACTGACTCTGTAAATGAAATATCTGACAAAGGCATCATGATTCAATGCATGCCTATTCAAGAAACTAGGTCAGTTTGAAAACTATTGCTGATAAGTCTGGAAATATCCAATGATAAACCAAACTACAACTCACAACCTTTGTTCCCTACTTGCCTCAGGCTGCTGAATATAAGTCAGCACATAACACGTGTATATTCAGAACATGTAAGCTGGACTTTGATTTTTAGAAGTACCTTTAGATCACTCGAATTGAAAAGAGAACAGAACATTCTTTATAGAATCACTTGTTCCACACCTCTCTTTTAAGTGGCTCTGTTGCTAAAATATACATAGCTAAAATATACATAGCTCAAGCTTCTGTTAGATTCTCTTGATAATTAATACTTGCCTGGAGGTTTAATTCATTTATACCTCATTTATTATTTTAGTTAACAGCTCTCCCATAATTTAAAATTGAACTGTACAGTAGAATTTGAAATGAAGACTAGTGCAGTGTCCCTGGAATAACAGATAACAGAAACCAGAACAACTGTCTTTCCTCCAAATGTTAACAGAATGAGAGGAGAGGAGAAAGCATGCAGATACATTAAACCCTATTTTTTTATAAAATGTGCTGACTGTATACAGCAAGAGGGAATCTTAGTTGTGTGAAGGAATACTGGAGCACCAGAGAAAGGTTACTCACCATCGTATTCAAAGGCATTCTTATGCAAAGGTCTCACTGTGATTTACATTTTTTCTTAATCTTTCTTACTGGTAACAAACCAAATGTCTAACATCTATAACCATGCTTTGTTCAGGGTTCTTCTGCAGTTCCTTGGTGAGGCGGCCGGTGATTTCTATAATCTGGGCCTGCCAATAAAATATACTTTGTTGGATCTATTTTCAAACACTTTGGTTCTTAATTTAATAAGAGCAATAATATTTCCTCCAACACAGGGAAAAAGCCAGTGTAGTCTAGTAGTTAAGGTGCTGGCCTCGGAACCAGGAGACTGTGAATTCTAGAATTGTCTTAGACAGGGGTCCCCAAACTTGGCAACTTTAAGACTTGTGGACTTCAACTTCCACAATTCTCCAGCCAGCTATGCTGGCTGGAGAATTCTGGGAGTTGAAGTCCACAAGTCTTAAAGTTGCCAAGTTTGAAGACCTCTGGTCTTAGACATGAAAAACTGGCTGGAGGACTTTGGATCAGTCGTTCTCTCAGTCCAACCACTTCATTTCACAGGATTGTTGTTGTGGGAAAAATAGGAGGAGGGAGGAGGAGCATTAGGTATGTTTGCCACCTTGAGTTATTTATAAAGAATAACACAGGCAGGATAAAAATAAAATAAAATGCTCAAAATGCTCTCTTTTCTGATGTGCACTGGCAATTTCAAATCAATTAAACATATCTTTTAGCATGAGTCTTACACAGGATAAATAACTGCAACAAGAACTTCACCAATCCATATCAGTAGTACAATCTTATTCAGTGTGCCAGAACATTCCATTCTTTCTTTCCAAATTTGAACAGCTGACAGGAACTTTTTTTTAGGCAAGAATGCATACTGGTAGTTATTGGTTAACAACCACTTGTTCAGCAACTATTCAAAGTTAGGATAGTGTTGACAAGTGATACTTACAACCAGTAATTCCTATTTGTGGCCATCTCAACACTTCTACAATCACATGACCACAATTCAGGTGCTTGGCAACTAGCTTACACTTACAGCATCCAGTGATCACCATTTGTGACCTTCTCTGCTGGCTTTCTATAAGAAAGTCAATGGGGAAGCCAGTATGGAAAGTTGCAAGTTACTAAGGTAAATAATTCCCATTGTTCTTTCTTTCAAAGAAATCCCAAACCATGGGCCCAGGCAGGTAGGCAGCCACCTATCTGGTTGCACTTGTGCTGCGCACACACATTTTATCTATTTATTTATTTAGTTTGTCAAACATGTACGAGATAACAGGTATAAGTATAAACACGGACATGAACACAGGAAATGGGTACGAATAAACGGGGACAGTAAGACAGGGACGGTAGACACGCTGGTGCACTTATGCACGCCCCTTACAGACCTCTTAGGAATGGGGAGAGGTCCACAGTAGACAGTTTAAGGTTAAAGTTATGGTTGTTTGAGGATGTAACAACAGAGTCAGGTAGTGTATTCCAGGCATTGACCACTCTGTTGCTGAAGTCGTATTTTCTGCAATTGAGTTTGGAGCGGTTTACCTTGAGTTTGTATCTATTGTTTGCTCGTGTATTATTGTGGTTGAAGCTGAAGTAGTCATTGACAGGTAGGACGTTGTAGCAGACAATTTTGTGTACTACGCTTAGGCCAGACAGTAGGCGGCGTAGTTCTAGGTTGTCCAAGCCCAAAATTTCAAGACTGGTGGTATAAGGTATTCTATTGCGAGCAGAGGAGTGGAGTACTCTTCTTGTGAAATACCTTTGGACTCGCTCAATTGTATTAATGTCTGATATATAGTGTGGATTCCATGCAGACGAGCAGTATTCGAGAATTGGTCTAGCAAAGGTTTTGTATGCCCTAGTTTGCAGTACGTTACCGGAGAAGAAGCTTCACAAGATTAGGTTAACAACTCTTAATGCCTTTTTGGCAATGCTGTTACAGTGAGCTCTGGGGCTTAAATTGTTTGAGGTGAGTACTCCAAGGTCCTTGACAGAGTGAGGGTTGTCTATGAGGTCGTATCCACCCAGTTTGTATTTGGTGTTCTGATTTTTGTTGCCAATGTGTAGGACAGAGCATTTGTTGATTGAGATTTGGAGTTGCCAATTATTCGATCATTCTGACACATAGTCAAGGTCTTTTTGTAGGGCAGCAGCATTGTCGGTGGTGTTAAATAGTTTTACGTCATCAGTGAAGAGGACGCAGCTGCTTATAATATGATTGCAAAGTTCATTTATGTAAAGTAGAAAGAGTGTGGGTCCTAAAACGCTGCCTTGGGGGACACTGCTGTTAACTGGTGCAGGGTTTGATAGGGCGCTCCTATTCATGCCGGCCTTGCCGGGCTCACACCAGAACAAAGTACCCACACACACACTTCTGCATCCCAGGTCCTCAAACACCTGCTGCCCTGCTTGTAAAGCCACCGAAGGAGAGTTGCAACTTCCTATCAGCTTCCCCATTTCTTTACTTGCTGGAAGCTGGTAAGTAGTCACAAGTCCCAATCACATGAGGTGCTCATTTAATAACCATGATCCTCACTTAACAGCAGCAACAGGAACTGCTGGGATTGTTGTCACTAAGAAATCTGGTCATGTGACATCACACTCATAACTTCATTGCTTAGTGATAGATATTCTAGTCCGAATTATTGTCTTTAAGTGAGCTCTACCTATACAGTTTATCTTCTGGCACTTCCATATAGATTGAGGCTTTTGCTGAAAGCTAAATGTTTGTAAATGTCAGAAAAATAATAATGTGAATTTTAAAAACTCAAGGTAAGCATAATATAAGTTATATTACACCACTCAAATTTACTATCTCAAGTTTCGGGATTTAACCTTAGATAAAGGTTTGGCAAGATGACAGCTATTCTGGGGTGTTGGTTCACTGACATACATCATACCAATCATGCAGTTCTTTGTCTAGTTAAGCAATGTTATGCAAATCTTAGAAAAAGAGTAACACATAAACAAAAGATTCAAAAGACAAAAAAAAGGCCAGGAAAAGACACCTTCAATACATGTCCCAGTTTCGGTTTTTACCTTTTCTATATGCCATTTCACACAATAGTTTTTTTATTCTTTAAATCCCTCATTGGTCTCTTTTTGAAGAGGTAGTTCATCAACTCCATGCAACCCTAATGTTCCTTGTCTTCTCTTTCACATACTTGTTTTGCAATTTCATCCTCATTCTTTCTCTATGACCAAGCCATCTCAACATTCGTCTTTAACAGTGCTTGCTCATTTTTGTATTCAATGTTCATTCAACAGCATGCATTCTTATTTCATAAATTTATAAGCTATCCCCTTCCTCTTAACTTTGCCTATTTTTGCTTTATTAAGAGTTTAAAATAGCCAATTTCTACTACAGTCGTTACCTTTATATTTCTTTTGATATATCCAACACTCATTTCTATACAATAAATTAGGCAAAAGCACATTCACACAGCCAGCCATATTAAATTATTGGGACAAATACTCATATTTTTTTTACCTGCTACCTTTGCACCACAATTTGCATGTCTTAAAAATGTATCCACCTGTTGTTTCCATTTCTAGTGGAAGGAGCACTGACATATATTAAATATAAGTAGCACCATCTTCAATTTTCATTCTAAAAAAATGATCCTCCACCAAGGAATTATTTCACATATTAATTAAAAAGTCCTCTCTTAGAGGAATATTATTGATGTAATTAGAAGAGGGTCCTATAAATTTTGGTAGGAAACCGCAGCCACAGGTTTGTATTCTCATTTTTATATCTATTGCAAAATAAAAATGCAGATTTAAAATTGCTGAAATGTCAGTAACGAGATTACAAGATTTTCATCACACCAATATGTGCAATCTTAAGGCTTATGCAATCTAACCAGACACTCTACAGAAAGGTGATAAAGGGTAAGTTCACATTCAGATGTCCTTAAACATTCAGGGGGGGGGGGGAACCTCACAACGAGTGGCATACTTAACTGGACTCCTCATGCTTCAAAAAAAAAAAATGAAATGCTTCAAAACCACCTTGCCATTTATTAAAGTACCCTCTTTTTCTTTAGGCTTTCATGGAAGTCTAAAAAAAGGTGTGAATGTTTAAAGACATAAATTCATTACCTTCAATGTGATGCTTAAAGCAGCAGCACTTTTCAGACTCACTCAGAAGCCTCAAAATTAGAATAGCTGAAGGATACTAGGTTGGCCTTATTCATATTCATTAATCAGACAGACAGACAGACAGACAGACAGACAGACACACATACACACACACACTCAGTATCAGCTGGAAGAACTGTATGAGGTTCTGGGAAAAGATCACTGAATAGGAAAGACTATGGTTTATCATGAAACTTCATACATTATTTTATAATAGCATAGCTATTTATTAGCATATTATGCTACTTAAAAATAGCAGATACTTTTAGGTATCTGCTATTCATGACTGGACAATCACCGAAGCCTTTAAATGTAAACCAAGTGTATCAAATGAGTTTGAGGAAATCGTAATTCTAATTTCCATGCAAGAAACATAATTTTGCTAGAGAGAAAATATAACTTCTGTTCATGCAAAACAAAAATTATCCCACAGACCATCACATTGAAGACAACTTTTACAGTGTCCTAAATTCTCTACTTAGAAAATTCCAAAATGATTGGATCATGAATTTATTTCCTCCTTATCGTATATTTGGAGACATATCACAACATTATCTCTTACTTTTAGCCACCCTTCCTTGACGTGCTAAAAATTTGTTTTATATTAATTTGGTCTCCGAAAGGACAAACTCTCTACTAAAAAAGATGACAAATAAACAGTTTGATTAAGTGACAAGTAAAACTAGTCCTAAATCTTCCTCTCTGGCCCCCACTGTTTTGACATTTTTGAGGCTGCATTGGTTATGAAAAATCCAAGTCCAAATTCTGGATTTTTCATAACCAAAGCAGACTCAAAAAAGTCAAAACAGTGGGGGCCAGAGAGGAAGATTTAGGATTAATTTTACTTGTCACTTAATCAAACTGTTTATTAAAATTGCACACTTATCAGAAGACTATTTCTAAAAACCTCAGAACAGATAAGGGTTTTAAGATCATCCACAAAGGGCTACCAAACCGGGATCTCACACGTTTATAGAGGAAGAAAACACCAACTTGATGACCTTCCAGCATCCAAACAGAAGTGTCCTCTTACCAGTTTCCCGTAGAGGGCAAATCAAGAACTACTTTACCCTGCAATAAGGACAGGAAGGAAACACTAGGGGGGAAAAGACCTAGTTACTATAAATACTAAATTAATGCCTTAGAGAAATCAAAATGAATGATTTCTATCTACACTCACCCACTCACCAATACCAGGCAACTTTTAAAGCTCTTCCCACTTTTCACCTAAGACTAAGTTTTCTTCGACATCACGACTGTGAGGTCGGCAAAGCTACCCAATAGGTTGGGGGTTACGCAACATCTTGAATCAGAATAGAGATGGAAGGGACCTTGGAGGTCTTCTAGTCCAGCCCCCTGCTCAAGCAGGAAATCCTCTACCATCAGACAAGTAGACCTTCCAGTCTCTTGTTAAAAACCTCCAGTTCAAACGAGGCTGCCTCTTTGTATCTTTAGAGAGCGCGTTCCGGGCATCCAGGCGGGATGGTTTGTAAATCGTGGGTTATGGATTAGCCCACTGCGCAAACCCAAGAAATAAACCATGATTTCATTAACGCCAGCAGAGTGGATCACTTCAGCCTTTCCCATTAAAGGGAATTTAAAGGGACGGCAAGACAGCAAGCTAGGAAAAGCTGGAGATCTTCAACAGAGCAGGCTAGAGAGGGACCCGTGTTGGATGTCAAGCTACGTCCCCGCCGAAGCGAAACGCCCCTTCTGCCCTCCTCCCTTACCCGAATTCGTGTTCCGAGCTCCAGATCTTCATCCTGCAAAAAGTGGCGGCGGCAGCGGCTGTGCGGCGGAAGGCACCAGCTTCTGGGCTCAGAAGGAAAAGGCGGAGTTTCCCGGATAGGAATGTGGCCGGAGACGTCATCATCTGCGTCACCAAGGCAAGGGCAGAGACCATCGCCTGGGTCAACTACTCTCGGCTCTGGCAGGCGGGAAAAGGCGGGCCGATCGCGCAAGGAAAGACAGCAACGCCCTTGAAGCCGGAGAAGCCGAGTTCACCTTGTCGGTCGGCGCCGTCGTTACCACGCGGCTAGGCCACGCCCCGTCTCTGTGAGCGGCCGGCTTTTTTTTTTCTTTCCCTTTTTCCTAAAGCGGCTTTTCGTTGCTTGAGTGACCGCGCGCGGAAAGTGGCCTCGGTCGAGTGTGCCTGTGCTGAAAGCAGAATAATAAATCTCTGGTTTGCTGGATTTTTATTTGATGAAAGATGCAATCCGGTACTGCTTTATCGGGACAAATCCTACCGAAATCAGTAGGCAACTTCGAGGTTTGGACTTCAACTCCCAGAATTCCTCAGCCAGCCATGCTGGTTGGGGAATTCTGGAAGTTGAAGTCCAGATGTCTTGAAGTGGCCAACGTTGAGAAACACTGCAGAACTTATTTCCGAATGGGCAGCACTTACTTTAAAGAAGAACGTTCGCATTTAATATATGCCTGGCTAAATCCACCGAATTTAATAATTCATCGTATTGGATCACTAATTTTAATTAAAACAGAAAAAGAAACTCAAGTATAACATAGCCCTATCAGATGGGCATGTTCACATAATGGGTATTTTGGTTAGAGTTGACAGCGAGCATTGTGCAATTTCAGCTGTTACCTAATGTACAGTATTAGTACTATATGTAGTGCAACCCCAGACATCTGTAGCAGTTCAGCCAACTGGATTAGTATTTAATATTAGGAAATTTTTCCAGATGCCTAGTACAAATCTACTTCCTTGTAATTTAAACTCTCTTATTCCCTGGATTAAAAACCTTTAGCGAAACACACTTTTAAGTCCTTTCCAAACTAATAGTGTGAACAAAGACCAAGATAAAACTTTTTTTTTGCTATTGATGCCCTTGCTGCTTGTCAGAATGTCCTAGAATTCAGAGTATCACATTTATATATTGCAGTTCAAGCTGGTTCAGCAAGGGCATCAGTCACACCTTTTTGAATGAGAAGCGAAAGGTCTTCAAAGAAAAACCAGTTGCCTCTTGAAAAAGCACCTTTGGGACAACCATGACCTGGATGGCTGAGAATCTCCATAGACCTATAGAAAAAAAAGTTTTTCAGATTTGGAGCAGACTTGAAACCATGTTTTTTTTATTTCCTGGATAATTACCATTTAATTAGAAAACAGTTCGTGTTCATTTAATATAATTGTGGCAATTCCATTTCTACTTGAACATAAATCCCATTAATTACTGGGCAATTTCTTTAACGCAGTGATCTTGTATTTCTCACAAACTGGAATTTGTAGCCCAGTTTCCAGCATCAGGTGTTTCTAAGAATTCTGAAAGAAAACAAGCCAGTTATATTTGATTTGCTCTGTTCAAGCCGAATTATTATTATATTGTCTTGAAGGAAAAGCATACAAAAGGAAGTCATCTTTTTTTTAATTTAAAATTAATTTTCATATTTTACATATTACAATATTTGTAGACAGATCTGCCACCATTTATATATATCGCTACTATATTTATACAATTTATACATTATTTTATCATATTTTCTAATCCTGTGTCCTCGTCCCACACTGTTTCTTCAAATGTCTATTATTAGTAAAAGGAAGTCATCTTTATCCTCCTCTGCGAAACTCGTTATGTATGAAGAAGGTCTGCAAATATAATTCTAAACTTACAACTTCAAACTTATTATCTCTGCTTATGCTACTTTGGTCCGGATTTTGGGCTACTTTAGCTGATCTTTTTCATATTTGTAAAGATCCTTCTGGAAAAACACGGAAGCGCTCTTACTCGAAAACTGCCTTGGGAAACAGCGGCGCTTCCACAATTAAGAAAAAAGAAAAAAACGGAACGTTCGTAGGCAAACGATAGGCGTGGAGACGCTTTGAGTGCGCATGGGAAGGAGGAGGAGGAGGACATCGACGTGATGACGCAGGCGGCGCGCCAGGAGCGTGGTCCAGCCTCTTCAGGAGGCGTGAGAGAGTTGTGCTTGTGGGGCCTTTAGGCCTGTTTTGGGGGCCATGGCTCATCGCTGCCTCTGGCTGTCGCGCTGTTGTTGCCGGCGCACCCCTACCGGGGTCCCCGGAGCTCAGCTGCAGTTTTGGTCTCGAGGTCGAGCTGTCCCTTCCCGCTCCTTGAAACAGGTGAGTCACATACGATAAGCAGGGCAAGCGCAGATGGGTGTCTTCTTTCCTATGTCTCCACTGCTGCCCTCCTCCCCATAAGCGCTGCTTGAGCCCCCTAATCGACTGAGCCAGCGGCTGGGACGAAGCATATTTGCGTAGTTTGCGTTTTTGCTCGCGGCAAGAACACAACAGATCTGCCTGTTCAGATCAGGATCGCTCACTTCAGGGCAGCCTTAATACTAATGAATATCCTATAATCTTTTAAAACGGGGCGTCCTCTGCAGTAGACTTAAGAGTGAACTTCAACATTGTCAGAAAGTTTAAAAAAAACACATTACAGTGCAACAAAATCCCCTACTCTCTATCATGTGCTGGGATTCTCGCAAAATGCTTGGCTAAGTGTCTAATTCCATAAGGAAGCAAGAATTTTATTCCGCATGGTTTTTAGCACATATTAATTATGCTTTAGTTATCTGGTAAGTAATTCTTGAAAATAATATTACTTGGGAAAGAGATTAACTTAAAGAAGTTTTGTTCCATTATAAATTGCAGAAATTTTCAAAACCAGCACTGAAAATATATAGTGGACTGCTGGACCACTTACCATGCTAAATCATAACATGGTCGGTTTGTTGCTTGCATAACCCAATCCTTCATATTCTGTTACTCCTGAACCCCATCTTAGCACAATATATGAACCTTACCTAACTTTAAAATCGTTAAACAGAAAAATAAGACTTCTGTTAAATTTGTTGCCAGAAGAAGTATACAGTACAGCATTCTGTCTCAAAGATGCTTTTTCAAAAGGCAACTGGACTATGTTTCTTCAAGGAGCATATTTGAGACCACCATGATCTGGTTGACTGAGAATCTCCATAGACATTTGGTACAGCATTCTATTTCCCCTTTACCAGACAATTTTATTTCTGTGCTAATTGTGAAAACTGCTTGTATTCCATGGCTCACATAGATATCAAGGAAGAGCTAACGGGTTATCTATGCCTCATCTCCTACTCACATTCATGGGCTTTCTGATCATTTCTGGTGATCACTATATTGTTAGATATTGAGCTGTTGTAACTTTTAAGAAATTCCAAATGTGCTTCCTGTACGTGTGTGATGCTGGATGTTAAAAGCCATTTCCAAGTACTGCTTTCCTGGGGCTCTCATAGGAATTCAGAAGAAGTTAGGAAATGTACAGTATAGTGGAAGTGTGACATCAGTGAGATATAATCCTGTATAGGTTTATGTAAATTCAAATCTAAGAAAATATTGGATACAGTTTACCAGTAATCCTTACTGTAAGCATCTTAAGTTACTTTTAAATGTGCTTAAAATTGTATTTTTAAAAATCTGAAGATTTTCATTCTTACAATGATCATTCTCATTTTTTTCAGCTTCATGATAAAGTGATCTCCCAGGTTCCTACAAACAGAAGCAGTGTCCTTGTAAATGTAATTGCTGCTTACCAAAAACTCTTTTCTCAACCTCCAAAAGGTAATTATTGTTATATAATAGCAATGCCATATAGCTTACATACTGTTATCTCCTTTATGTAAAAGTATGTATACAGGTAACAAGACTTATTCTGAATGGTGAGAGAGAGATATGAAACTGTGATTTGCAGATTGTATTATGGTTTAAAAATACTCAAATTCAGTCACTGAGCAAATCCACTGACATAAAAGGAATCTAACTCTCATTAATTTCAAAATATTGTTCAGAATATGATTATGTCTGAAACCAATGTTTCGTATATTTATTGTACATATTGTCATTTTCTGCAAAATATGTATTTTATTAAAAAGTAGCAAAGTTTAAAATGTAATCAATTGCCTTCAACGAAATTTTCATTTTCATTTGGAAAATTCCTTGTATCATCTTAAAAAGATATGCAGTGGCTACATCTTCCTAAAATCCTGTAATATCTGTAATACTTACTGGAAGCTAGTACTGTGCAATGAGATTTAAACTCATAATATGCGTGCTTCAACTATTCTATAATTTGAGTTTCAACATTTTAAAATTCAATGTTATCAATAGAATTATGCATGTATTTTCATAATTGAAAACTTTCTCTAGCTGCAGGTACTTTCAAATCAAAATACTTTTTTCTTTTAATTTAAAATAAAAAAATTCAAAGGAGTTATCTACAAATGGACGTATTTTCTGAAATTGAACAATTAATGGCCAATTTAATATTGATAAAAGAAACTAAAGAAAGTACACTGAGTTGTCTTTATGATATAAAAAAGAAATGTAACATTTTAGCTTAATACCAAAATGTCTACTATATTATTATTTATAAATATTTAAAAACATTCCTATAAATAATATAGGTAAATATTTGATTTTTGATGTCCCTTTTCTTTATGCCAACTGAATCAAATACAGTACTCTTAAATGTGGCTTTGTTTTTATAAGAAATGTGCACATATATACAAATTTTGAATATCAAAAATCATTCTAAAGCACAAATCCGAAGTCATCTTGTCTATTGCTTCTTTATACTAGAATCCGCCAGGGATAATAATTTTTTCTTCTTCTTTTGGGATTAAAATGAATGTGTTTGTGAGCCTGAATAAGTATATTACCTTTGCTTAAGAACTGTAGCTTAACTGAATTAGTCACCTGATGAAATTAAGGATCTAGGAATATAAATATATGGAAGAACTAAGTTATAATTATGTCTCACTTTTTTTATTAATGGAAGTTTTATTTTATTTGTTTGTTTAATCAATTCCAGTCAAGGCTAGCTGACTGGGTAGCTTACAGATAAAAGAAAAAAATGTAAAATAAAAAAGGAAATACAGTCTTAAACCAGAAAATATTAATCTAAACTAAAAGGAGCTCCACCACCACCCTATTCCATGGCCTGGCAGAACAACTGGGTTTTTTCCTTCCCCTCCCCCCAGTTTCTGGAATATCATGAGGGTGGGAATATCATGAGGGGAGGCTGCACAAATCTTTGAGAAGTATCATTTCAGAATTCAGCTGCTGCAACCATACTGATGTGCCTTCTGGATCTGTAAAGTGACCCTCTTTGATAGGCAGAATCTATACTTAGAGTACACCCATCCTTCTTGATTGCACCCAATGGGCAGAAGCAGCTCGTGGTAAATGGTCCCTCCACTAGTGATGCTGTTTGCCCTGAAGGGCTTTAAAGGTGATAACCAGCACCTTGAATTGCACCCAGAAGCCATCTGATGATTTATATAATGAAACTTTACTGTCTTAGGCATCAATGTCAATGTGATTTTTATTTCCACTGCTTTATTTTAATAGGATTTGAAAAATATTTTCCTGGGGGAAAGAAACCTAATGATGCTAAAGATCCCAGTGAGGAACCCAAAGGTACCAAGACGCTCTTGCATTAGAGGCCTGAATGTAGAATGAATATTAACTTGGTTACTTCCATTTTAGTGCTCATTGATTCAAATGATCACTTGCACTAGTACGCATGTTTATTGTTTTATAATTCAGTGCTTAAACTGGTTCAAATGACTCCCTCTAAAGATAATCTTCCTGTTCTTCACTTGTGTTATTTTACTTTCTGTAAATACCTTTCAGCTAGGGAAAAAAAATATTGTGTTTACACACATTTCAGATTTGACTTCATCATATTAAATTGCTAGTTCATTGTCAGATTTGTTATATATTAGGTATTGCTCGAAAGCAAAGAGCTGATTATTTGATAACTGTTGTGTATATTACAGGTAGTCCTTGACTTACAATCATTTGTTTAGTGACAGTTCAAAGTTAACAGCAGCACTGAAAAAAAGTGACTTCTTACCGTTTTTTACACTTACAACCATTGCAGCATCCCCATGGTCCTGTGATCAAAATTCAGACACTTAGCAACTGGCACGTATTTATGATGGTTGCCGTGTCCCAGGGTCATGTGATTATCTTTGGCAACCTTCTGACAAGCAAAGTCAATCAGGAAGCCAAATTCATTTAACAGTTAGTGTTGCTAACTTAACAGCTGCAGTGATTCATTTAAGAAAGGTTGTAAAATTGGGCAAAATTCACTTAACTACTGTGTTGCTTAGCAGTGGAAGTTTTGGGCTCAATTGTGGTCATAAATAATAAGAGGGCAAAGAAAAAGGGTAACCTGGAGGGCAAGAGTGCTCATAGGAGGAGGGTGTCAAATTCAGCAAGAGTGTAGAAGAAAAACGTTCCACTTCTTTTGTACATCTGCCAACATTGTATGCTACTTAAAGAAGTGAGGCCTGTATTGTAAATAGTCCATCTGCCATCTTGCTAATTTTGACCTTTTCATCCCTGAAGACATTACTGATGGGGTAGCTGAAACAGAATAACCTGGGCAATCACAGCAAATAATATAGTTGGAAACCTAATCTGCAAACAGTCATATTGTCATGAATGAGAGATCTCCTTCAGAATCAGTTTGTCTGTCTGTCTGTCTCTCTCTCTCTCACTCTCACTCACTCAGTTCTAGACAGAGATCCATCAAAAAACGTTTTCACTTTCCCCATCAGTTGTTTGCAAAGAAATAAATAATAGGTAGCCAGAAATTTTTGCTAATTTTTTTATGTCTGTTTTCTGTATGATACCAGGAAATCTTTGTTTATCTTTGCATAAGTGTTTAGCCTTCATTGATAGTTCAAACTATATTCATTGGAGGGGGAAAGACTCTGCCACAATGTTCTGTAATTAAATTTCTTTCTCACCACTTTCATGATTTTTTTCTTTCTTAGCTAATGTGAAAGTTGCAGTTAAAATGCCCATTGAACAACTCTGTCATTCCACTTGAATATCTAATTTTTAATGCCTACAGTTACAATGGGATTTTAATATATTACACAAACAGAATGTGGCACTATCAAAATCATTTCATCATTTGATTTTTGATGTTTTAGTTGTTAGAAAGAACCATAGGTTGGAAGAATCTTACCTGTCTTGCACACTAATATTAGGGGCTAAATGCCAAATGAATTTACCGTAAGGGTAGTGGTTGCAGCAGGAATGCCTAAGCTGCTACTTCAGAGCAAGAAGTAGGTGCAAAATGCAGGGAATCATAGACTCTTAAGGTTGGAAGGGACCTTGGGGGCATGTAATCCAACCCTCTGCCCAAGGCAGGAGTCCTTATTCCATCATGGAGAAATGGTTGTCCATTCCTTTCTTGAAAACCTCCAGTGAGGGAGCACCCAAAATTCCGGTAGGCAAGCTGTTCTATTCTAATTGTTTTCACTGTGAGGAAATTTCTCCTTAGTTCCAGGTTGGATCTCCCTCTGATAAGCTTCCACCCATTGCTTCTTGTCTTGCCTTCAGCTATTTTGGAGAGTAAATCAACCATCTTTTCACAGTGACAGTCTTTCAAGTATAGGAAGACAACTATCATATCATTCCTAAGCCTTATTTTTGTTAGGCTAAACTTACCTTAGTTCCCTTAGGATCCACAGGGCATCTGGGAGATGAAACGGAATTTTCAGCCTTCTATTTTGCGGGCCATAACATTGGTACAGATATTTTAAAATAAATACATCTGGAAATGTATGATAAGCTTCCACCCATTGCTTATTGTCTTATTGAAATCCAATACTGTACTGGAAAATTGCAAGCAGTCTTTGAAACATTCCAGTCACACCAGTTTATTTCTTGATATCTTCCTGAAGGGCTATCTGTAATTTGTAAATTGGTTACAAAACTGTCTCCCTCAGTATTTACATGTTCTAATGGTAGTAGCATAATCATACAATTTGAAGATTAGTATTTTTCTTAGCTTATTATCTTGAAGTGGCTGGGTAGACGCAAACTTTGTAAAACTGCAAAAGCTCCAGAATCAGATGTTTACAGTTTTATGTACTTTGTGGGAAAGAAGCCATGTGACTCCTGACACAAAGAAGGCAGTGCTTGCCAGAGATATATTGCTCTATAGCAAAGCTGAAACTACACTAATTCTTTCAAGGAAGTACCATCCTGCAAAAAAAATGTCAAATGGGTCCCATTTGTTAATGTTTAAATCTGATTAAAATAGTATAATTGTTCTATAATGGTGTAGTTAATTATTCCCCCCCCCCTTTTCTTACATTAAAAATTGGCATTTGATAACTTTTGAAAAAAGATTCCAGGATTACATTTTAGGTTTTCAGAGACCTCGGGTTGTGGACCTTCTGGCTTTCAGATTATTGGCACACCAAAATGTCTGGAGCTTTCTCATCATGTATTGCAATAGCACTATCCTGTATGATGGTACCAGTATTCAATTAGGTGGGAAATAGAGGACAACAACAGTTAATATCAGATGTTCGATGTAATAGTGTTTCTTAATCAAATTTGTATGCTTTCTTGATACCCAACAGTTCTAGGTTAGATATGCAAAATATAATTTTGATGGTGGTATAATTACTTGAAGCTCTAGTTCGACTATTATAGCGATTAATGTTGTATAAATATTGTGTATACAGAACTGTCCATATCTGAGAATGTCAGATTGGTAATATTAATAAATCTTTTATAGTTTCCATTGAAACGTATGTATGTTTATTATAGATGCAAAGGAGGCTGAGTCCCCGCAACCTTCCAAATCTGGCAGTGGCGGTGGAGGAGGTAGTGGTGGTGGCAAAAAAGGTGGCAAGAAAGAAGATTCTAACTGGTGGTCAAGATTACAAAAGGTTCCAATTCTTTTTCCAAGTGATAGCAGAAAGTTGGGTTGGAGGTGTAGATAATGGATCCTTGAGAGAGACAATGGCCCTATCTGAAGGAAATGATGATACATTCCCTCCTGAAGAATACTCAACCCAGCAACAATAACAGTTATCTAGTCTCCTTTTTTAGGAAGGTTGTTGAGAATATGGTGGACTAACATTCACTATACTTTTCAGTTGGGCTTCAGACTAAATATGGTACTGAAACCTTATTGGCTGCCCATATGGAAGATCTGTGGTGAAACTGGGATACAGTAGTGTGACTCACCTGATGGCCATTAACCCCCCCCCCCAAGGATTAAGAGCAATAGGCACTGTTTTACAATGGTTTCTGTAGAAGACGTTCCAGTCAGTGGTAGTGGAGATAGGAGAAGTCGCCTGGGGCTGCTCTATTATGAAGTGCTGCAGGACTTGTCACTTGTATCCCTTTTATACATGTTTGTATGAAGTTACTGGAATAGATGATTCTTTAGCACAGAGTCCACTGATACCTGTTTTATTTCTTAACCCTAGCCCAAACAGGCAATGTGGCTGCTATCTAATATCTGGAGAGAAGGGAATATAAGCTCCTCAAAGTCCTTGTGGACTGGGGCAACATAAAAGCCTTAGTAAATTAATACATTAACATATGATTTTCCGTTTCGAATGCTGTTAATTTAAGAAAATGTTATTAAATCAAATTATTAGTGAAGAAGGCAATACAAATTATGCCACTCTGTGTTTTAAATTTATAAGTCTCTGACCTAAACTCAGTGTTTGTGGTAAGCATCTGTATTTATCTCAACTATAATCTTTGCTTGTATTTATAATTTATAGTGCCTGTCATTTAATGCATTTTCAGACAATGTACAGAACTCAAATATTTTTAGAACAATATAAAGCTGTGAAAGATATTGTACACTGTGAAATATAGTGTAATTGGTAGGATATTTAAAAAGTTACATGCTTGTTTTTCTAAGTATAAAATAAGAAATTGTTATCTTTTTATACAGAATTGTCTTCTGGAGGTAGTGATGCCTTTTCTTTCTTTTTAGGGTGATTTTCCCTGGGATGATAAAGAGTTCCGATATTATTTCATCTCAACTTCTCTTTTCTGGTCTGTGGTAATCTATTACGTTATGTTCAGGAATTCTGGAAGAGAAATCACATGGAAAGACTTTGTCAACAATTATCTTTCCAAAGGAGTCGTAAGTAGCCATAGGAAGTAATCTTATGAAAGATAGCATCGCTATATAATTTATAATCAATGTGATTAAGCTCACCTCAACACAGATTAGCCTAGAAAATTGTAGAACATTTAGTCTGGTTTGGGTTAACTTTTTATAAGTAAATAAAATAGCTATATAATATCAAGAGCAGTAACCAGAGCTAGTGTTTTCCATGCAGAAGACTCAATCCCTTATGTCCCCTGATACAAAATGACTCTTATCTAAAATCCTAGAAGAACTGATGCCAGTCAGAAAAGAGGACAACTGTAACTCACCTGACATAACTGAACTATAAAATATTTAGACATTCCTTACTATTTATCATGAATCTGTTGAAGTTCACAAAATCTCTAACTTTATAGGTTGTCTGTTCTTGATGGAATGATGGATTGGCTAGAATAAGGCAGTTTCGTGTATTCAGTGGAAACCAGAATCACTATATGATGATTCCCCATGTTACAAGTCCCAAATACACTAATATTTATATGTGAGTTTCTTAATAAACATAAGTCGGGGATGGAGAGTTAATGAAGCAATCTACATCATTCAGTGTGTAAAACACATTTAACTGTTTATTGTACCTTAGAAGTTAAATAGAAAAACTGGAAATTCAGAAAAAGCTCTATTGCAAGTGTTAAAAGATGCACATTTTACCAAATAGTTGCGTTAAATAAGTTTAAGTAATGTTAATCAATCCATGGCTTCAGGTTATGTTCTATCTATTTGTTTAAAGAATGGGCCCACTAGTGCAATTCAAGACATATCTAAAGGACCACAAATCAGGGACTAATGGATTCTAATTTACTTTCTGTAGTTTTTCCTCCCATTGCCCAACATATTTTGGACCAGTGATCAGGGGCACATTTTTGTGAATCACAGGAAGCAATAGCAGTCTGTTCACAGGGAGAATTTATCAACCTCACCCCTCTTCTTTGTTATTTTAAATTGAACACAGGTTTTTTTTTTACATGATTGTAGCACAGATTCAGATTTAAAGCCTCTAATTTAATTAGCAAGGAGAACAATTTGGAGAAGTTAATAAATCTAGTACTAATACTTTGCTGCCTTTATACAAATAGAAATACAGTATTACATGAACAAGGAATACTGGTAATAATATGTTTCTTTTCTTTTTGATAGGTGGACAAACTAGAAGTAGTGAACAAACGCTTTGTCAGAGTCGTCTTTATTCCAGGGAAATCTCCTGTTGATGGGGTAAATTGAATTTATAGTAACCTGCAAACATCAAGGGCTGCAACATTTATACTTATATGCATTCCTCCTATAAGTTAAATAATGTCTGACTCCTCCATTATGTAGTATTATGGCAAAGGTCTATGTCTTCATATATAATTGAAAAAAAACTATGGCTTGTGAAGCAGAAATGTGGTTGTTGGTTTTTTTGGCTGCACTTTAAGAAATTTATGTTTTTAATGTTAATCTGTTTATCATCTCAGTCATAATATGTTTTTTCTAATAATCAAAACCATAAATCATAAGGTCATTTTTCCTCTCTTTTTTATATGATAGAAGATAGATAGATAGATAGATAGATAGATAGATAGATAGATAGATAGATAGATAGATAGATAGATAGATAGATAGATAGATGATAGGTAGGTAGGTAGGTAGGTAGGTAGGTAGATAGATAGATAGATAGATAGATAGATAGATAGATAGATAGATAGATAGATAGATAGATAAAAAAAATTTAAAAATAACTTTTTTCGCTGATCAAAGAAGTCAATTTATGCATCTCAGCAAGTTCCATCACCTTCATCAATCATTTCTCCATTGGGGTTAATGCTGAATCTTTTTATTTTTGTACATACAGTAGTCTCACTTCAGTTATGCACAAAACAAATTATTTCCATGATTTTTTCCCCAACTACTTGTTCATCAATCCCAAAAGAAAATCTATTGGTCTCAATTGTATATTAATCTTTAAAATCCTCTGAAATCAGTGTGTGGATTTGAATCCAGAATTCTCTAACTTTGTTACATACAGTATACACTAAACATATTACTGTTGTGGGGGAAAATAGAACAAAGTACTATATGTGGAAATTTGAGATGAATGAAAAGCTGAATAGCAATTCAGTCAATGAATATTTTTTCTGATTCACTTAATGCATAATGGAATCCTTTTCTCTGAAATTAAGTCTTATTATTTGTCTAAAATTACTTTAAGTAGTAAAACTAAACTGCTACCATTTTGGTCTGTTTACAGCAATTCCTTTGGTTTAATATTGGGAGTGTGGATACATTTGAGCGGAACCTGGAAACTGCCCAACAGGAGATGGGCATAGAAGGAGAGAACAAATTGCCAGTAGTATATTCTGCAGAAAGTGATGGGTAAGCATTTTAAATGATAAGAGATTTTAATTTTTGCATTATAATTTACCTTTAAAAATCACTAGAAGGCAGTATTAAACAATTCTCCTAAAGGGTTATTGAGACTAAGGCTGAAATTTTTGAAGAAAATTTTAAATATAGATTCACTTTTGCAGGAGCAGCTGCTTTTAAAGGATTTTGAATAATTATGTCATTAAAGCCTTTGTTGTGTCTCTGAACTAAAAGCAAATATGACCTTTAAATACAGGTTTTTGAGCAGTTGCTGCTAAGTTTTTTCAGTATTTTGGGAAATGATTTTTTTTAGCTATTTCAATGTGTGACATGCATGAAGTAAACCATTGCTTCCTTGTTTTTAATCTGAATTGCATTTTTCATCATTTTAAATAATGGTTGGGATCCAAAGTTCTCTTTAGTTATGTTTGCACTTAACCTCAGTAGAATTAGCCTTACTGTCAGAACTGCCACCGCACGCTCTGCTATTACTTGGTGCCAGTCTACCATGAACTTTGGGGAGATTGGATGGGAGGGGGGAGTACCCAGGGGTAATGAAGAGTTCACTGTATCAGCTAGAGATGCGACTTCAAGGTCAGGCGACTGAGAACTGACTGCAGCTGCATTCCAACCCACACTTGGAACAATCGTTCGGAAAACATCCTTTTTGAATTTGATTGGATATTTGGGGGGGCAGCATGGGGAGGATTCCAAGGGACAGGATGTTAGAGTTGGGTATTTTGGTGCGCGCATTTCAGTTCTGGCTTTGCTCTACTGTATTTCACTTGACCTTTAGTAAACTACCTTTCTCAGCGAATGGAGTCAAGGATCATCCTTATTTAAAGGTTCAAGTTGAGGCAGGTCTGACATTAAGCCAGAATTGAAATTCGCCTGTCAAAATCCCCAACTCTAACATCCTGTGCCTTAGGATCATCCCCATGCGGACCCTCAAATGTCCAATCAGATTCCAAAAAGATGTTTTCAGAACTGCTGCTCCAACTGTTGGAATGCAGCTGCGGTCCGTTCTTAGCCATCTGACCTTGAAGTCACATCTCTGGCCGATGCAGTGAACTCTTCTTTACCCTGGGTACTCCCTCTTCCCATCCAGTCTCCTGGAGTTCATGGCAGACTGGCACCAAGCAATAGCAGAATGTGAGGTGGCAGTTCTGACACTTAGACCTGTTTGCAATAAGTTAAAGGAGTGCTAAATGTCTGAAAAATAAATCCAGTATTCTCTTTAGGACAGAGATGGTGTGTTTCTAAACATTTTAAAGAAGAGAATAGATATTCTGCTAATGTAAATATTCGCCTTTCTATTAAGTTTAGAAGATTCATAACATAATAAATATACACATTGCAATGTCCTTTCCATGCATTGAGTTTGACAAGTTGCTTGAATATTTTGACTAGGCCACGCTTTATACCAACTTTCAATTTTTATCCTTTTTTTAGTTCATTTCTGCTGAATATGCTGCCAACAGTCCTTATAATTGGCTTTTTACTATATTCAATAAGAAGAGGAGCAGCTGGATTAGGCCGAGGAGGCCGGGGAATGGGGGGACTCTTCAGTGTTGGTGAAACAACTGCTAAAGTCCTAAAAGATGAAATAGATGTGAAGTTCAAAGATGTAGCTGGCTGTGAGGAGGCTAAATTAGAGATAATGGAATTTGTTAACTTTCTGAAAAACCCAAAGCAGTATCAAGATCTTGGAGCAAAGATCCCAAAGGTACTAATTCTCAAGGGTATTCATTGACTTAGAGCTAGAAATATATAGAAATTTCTTTGGTATGGAATAGTAATTTCAAACTTAGTCACAGTTTATTACCTTCCTACATTCTATTTATGTTAGTTTATTTTAATTATCTGCACGAATAAGAAAAATGTGTTTATTAATTTATGGATTGTAAAGAAGTCACTGTTGATGTTGCTGAATTAACGTAATCCTATTACTTCCTTTTAGATTTAAAAAACATTTTTATATAAATTAACCTGAACAAATGGTGGTTGCAAGTTTTTTTAAAAAATAAACATGTTCATACTGCTCTGTGCTTGTTGGGAGCTATAATCTAAAGACTGCCTTGCAAGCTAATATATGTTAGCTTCATCTCATCAGTAGGAAGTATGTACCCTGTATTGACATAAGATCTTATAATTTGGATTGATCTTCTTAAATATTTCACATTTCCTCCGATTGAAACCCTTTGCTGAATTTTGCTAGTACTATGACAAAAATGAATGATGATGACTCTGTGTGTGTGTGTGTGTGTTTAATCATGCTTAACTTTTATTCCCTACCTTTTCTTAGGGTGCTATTCTGACTGGACCCCCAGGCACTGGAAAAACGCTTCTAGCAAAAGCAACAGCTGGGGAAGCCAACGTTCCTTTTATTACAGTCAATGGGTCTGAATTCTTAGAGATGTTTGTTGGTGTGGGTCCTGCTAGAGTAAGTCCATGACTTTGCTCTTTTATTGTAGTGTCATTGATTAAAAGGATATAGTTAACATTGAAAGCCTAAAAACCTAATAATACACTATACTTTATTTATTATCCAGATGACAGTTCTTTTTCAAATTATAGGTGTCAAAAGTTTTTAATTAAGCCCATTCGATGATATCCCACTCAGTTTCTAAGAAATCCTATTTTGGATGTGCAGTTTCTGTCTGTTTCTTTTAATTAGGTCATATTAGGTCTTTTAATTAGTAATTATAGCAAGCTTGTTGATATACTGCATACTCTAAACAAGAAGGCTAGAGATGCATGGGCTGGGTGCAGAGGGAGTGACTGATGTCTGGAAGAACAGCATTTGACTGGTTGAGATATCTAAGACAGAACACTTAGGCAAAGTTATATTGATACCTTATAGAAAACCATCTCAATGCAATTCATAAAATACACATACAAAATAATAAAGATTATATAAAACCAGATACCATAAAAAGATAGGGATCAGAAATAAGACTAGTAACAAGAACAGTTCATCTGATGTGTGCACAGGGAGCCTGAGTGAAGAGACATATCTTCATTAGGTGCCTACATGATCAGCAGGGGAAAGTTTCAAGCTGCCGCCGCCTGGCTAGTTCCTGAGGACTGATTGAAAACCTTGGCTTTCAGGATAGACCTGTTTCAGCCAGCCTGTTTGAGAGCAAAACAGCTGCTTGGCAGAGGGACTTTGTCCCACATGGGCCATATCAATCTGGCAGGAAGCTCTCACTCTCAAAAGAGGCTGGCTGAAAAGGTCCTTCTCTGGTATGGGGTTGGGGAGAACTCCTACCCTGGACTGGCTAAACAAACTTGGATTCAAAGATCCAATCTTTTGTCTGCCTACCCAGTGAAGGAGTTTGCACCTTCACTGGGCAAGCTACAGTAGTGGCCAAAATTGTGGAAACCTTTTGGGAAGAGTGTATTTTAATGCCATCACTACCAAACAGGGAGATCTTGGTCTCATCACTCCAAATAACACTGTCCCATTGTTCCTCTGTCCAGGTAACATGGGTTTTAGCCCAGTTTAGTCTTTTCAACCTTTGTTTGAGAGATAAAAGTGGCTTTTTTGTGGAATTCTAGATTTTAGACCAAATTCCTGCAGTCTGCGCCAAACAGTCCTTGCACTCAACTTCACATTGCATTGCGCCATTTCATCTTGTATACACCCAGATGATTTTCTTCTGTCACGTAGGCACAGTCTCTTAATTCTTCTATCATCACTTGCTGTTGTGCACCTTTTCCTGCCTTTACCAGTGTGGTTTTGTAGTGACTGAGTCTCCTTATACCTCTTCAAAAACTTAGAAATGCCACCTTTGGTTAAGTTTCCACCAATTGTTCTTCTAATTTCTTTATAATTGTAGCGTTGTTCACTTAATAATACTATTTTACATCGCTTTCTGGATGACCAGTCAACTCTTTGCACCATTACTTTAATTTTATTACTTTTTACAAGCTCACTAAATCAAAGAACACAAAAAAACCCAACCAACTTGATAGCGATCACATAATACACTGACAATTGTCCTCCTCTCAGCTTCAATACATGACATCAATAACTGAATCCTACTGTGATCTGATTGGCTCATTGCCAAAACAAGATGACACCTGATTGGCTCTTTAAACACTCATGCTCATTGGCTACAATCAGATGAAGAAAAGCTACCTGATATCAACCTGCTTCCTTTTTCTGGTTATTTGGCTATAACATTTCATAGAATACAGATAATTGAACAAACCCAATAGCAACAGAGCATGGATTGTTTTGGTATTTCTAAGATTGAAACATAGTACTTACTATGTTTGCTAAAGTTTCATTGTTTGTAAGCACTGTAATGTAGCCGCTCATATTATCTGGGTAAATAGAGCATACATAATTGAAATGATCTGGCTCTAGCAGATGGAATTTGGATCAACCTTTATTCATTTTAGATCCAGCTCTTCTATATATTTGGCTCTCAAACAACAAAATACCTTTATGTTTAATTTTATGTTTAAACTAAGCATAAAATATATGTTTGATGCATTTTAAAACATCTTACAATTTGCACAAAATGCATTTTACATCTAGTTTATTGGCTACAATACAATCTTCATGATTTCATGACTTTGCTGTAACTTTCTGTGAATAAAAAAAATGGGTGGAATTAAATCATTGAAAATACTTTCTGTTCTCTTGCAAAGGTTCGTGATTTATTTGTTCTGGCTCGTAAAAATGCACCTTGCATTCTCTTCATTGATGAAATAGATGCAGTGGGAAGAAAGAGAGGAAGGAGTAACTTTGGAGGGCAAAGTGAACAAGAAAATACACTCAATCAACTCCTAGTGGAAATGGATGGTAACTCTTTACATTTTGTAGTAATTCTGGTACATCTTATTACTGGTACTTAGGTATTAAAATAAAACTACAGTCTTAAAGAGATAAAATGGAAATAAATTCTATTGCTTCCATGTAAGTTACTTTGAGAGTTGGAAAACAAATGCAGTAAAGAACTATGGAATAAGGAAAACTATTTTTAAAATTCACTGCAACAGCTTTTTTCAGCAATGTTTGTTGAAGCACAGTTCCCACAATTTTGGTCTAATATAGCTTAAATGCATTTTTGCCTCTTTAGGGCTTTCTGAATAATCAAGAGTCAAATCATACTTTGTTAGTCTATTTGGAAAATAATATATTTGCAATAATCAATAATTACTCAATATTACTTTCTATTCACAGGTTTTAACACCACAACAAATGTTGTCGTCTTGGCAGGCACCAACAGACCAGATATCCTGGATCCTGCACTTCTGAGGCCAGGTCGTTTTGATAGACAGATCTTCATTGGTAAGCTGTTCCCCATATTGGCCTTGTAAAGATATTAATATTACAGAGAGGAAATGAGGTGGAATTCTTATTTTTCCTGGAGCATCTTAGCAAACTTAATGTGTGAAATTGCTTATCTAAAAGGTTCTCAAATTGGATATTCTTTGTACGTGAGAGGCGAGAGAAATTGAGTAATTAGAGATTACTATTGACTTTTATAAAAAGTATACACCTGTTTGAAATATTTGTAAAAAGTGTATTTTAAAAGTATTTTTTAAACTTTCCAAGGGCCACCGGATATAAAGGGAAGAGCATCTATTTTCAAAGTTCACCTTAGACCTCTTAAGTTGGACACTACCTTGAATAAAGATAATTTAGCACGGAAACTTGCATCACTAACCCCTGGATTTTCAGGTAGGTAATCCTATTAAATAACTAATGCATTGTTAATACATTGCATAACAAATTTACTGAATTTGTACTTACATTAAGAAGACTTTGATTTTAGTCTTCCTGATGTCACATGATTATTTTGAAGATGGCATACTGACCCTCAAAAGAAAAAAGTGAATAACAAAATAAGGTTAGCCTTGAGCATACCGAACATCGTTTTCTGGAGCTTGGCAAATAATTTTTCTTTTAACTTAGGTCCCAATTATTTACCGTATTTTTCGGAGTATAACCCCAAAAAGAGGGTGAAAACTTGGGTGCGTCTTATACACCAAATGTAGTCCCATCCAGCCATCCCCACCCTTTGGCCTCTGCCTCCCAGCAATTTACCTCCTTGCAGTAAACAGGGCAGAGCCTGATTAGCACAAGAAGTGATTATCTGCCTCCCGACCCACAGCTGACTGAGGCTTGCAAGCCACATGCTAAAATGAAACTAACTACGGTAGCTGCAAGGAGACAAATTGCTGGGAGGTGGACTGGCAATGTTGGACTGCTGAAACTGCAAGGAGGTAAGTCAATAACTATAAATGTCTATAAAATGTTCAAATTATTAGACTTATTTTTTAAAGACTGCTTTATTATTGTTCTAGACAACTTAACAAAACGAAGAAGCTTTTTAAAATAAATGCTTGCTCTGAAGAGGCCCAGTGCTTTTGTATCTTCTTTTAAATAGCAGAGAATAATGTATACTTCCAGAAAGCCACATCAATTTTAACAATATCTGTACAAGTATAGTCTGAAATGTAACAGTGTTCTGTTGTAGTATTAAGATAAGGCAGCTGAGTTACACCCTGACTTAGTCATGTTTGGAGTAGATCTATTTAAATAATTGGGAGGAGTTAGTTTGACTACATTTAAGAAAACTTTCTGGCATTAATATACTGCCATAATGTACATTTCTCCAATTCTTTGCTATTTCTATGGGTCAGGCACACATGCACAGAAATACACAGAAAACAGTGTATATCATCTATACTGTTTGCTGTTAGGCAAATTGCTGGGAGGCAGAGGCCTTTTTTCCTTGTTTTCCTCCCCCCAAACTAAGGTGCGTCTTATACTCCGGTGCGTCTTACAATCCGAAAAATACGGTAGGTATACCGAATGGATTCTTTATGAGCATATTAGCTATTTGCCCCGATTCTGAACAGATAATCTTTAATAACTGACTCAAAATTTATTTGGGGTTTGATTTTTCCAGAGTAGCATTTATTTTGGTGAAACATTAGCCATTGAGATACAAAATTTCAAAGTATCCTCCTTGTGGTAAATGATTAAAAATAATGGAAATAGCCTGGAGTTATATGCCTCTTATCCTTTCTTTCCTTTAGGTGCGGATATAGCTAATGTATGCAATGAAGCTGCCTTAATTGCTGCAAGACATCTTGCAGATGCCATCAATCAAAAGCATTTTGAGCAAGCTATTGAAAGAGTGATAGGAGGTGAGCTCACACATTATCTGTGCTGTTATCAGTTGGTTCTTTTATTCATGTTCTAATGTTGTATGTTTGGCAAATACTTTCAGTAATATATGGACAGTGCTAAGCTTTATGCAACACACGGATGCCATGAGGATCTGTGCATAGAATAATTTACAGGGATGGCGGAGGGAATTAAAAGGAGGAATGACAAAATCATGACAGTTAAAAATTTCATAGTCAAATGGCATTTTACTCCTCTAATGCAGTAAGAACCCCTTTTTCATTAGATGCCCTCAATGAAAGTTACAACCCAGGGGCAGGGGGCAGAAGTTGTAAAACAGATGAGACAGGTGCCTTAAGCATTCATAAGGTTTAAGGCACCCTTGTTGCCCATTCATCTGTATATCCTTAGACTGCAAAAAAACAGAGTCTTATTTATTTAACTCCACTCACTCAGGGGGCTTTGGTGGCAACAGAACTTTGCTTTGGCTGGTAGTCAGAATTTTTTGCACCCCTGCTATGAAGCAAGAATGATATTTTGTTTCTTACTTGAAAATAGTATATAGGAGCCAACTTCCTCTCTTGTGATAATTTCTCACTCATGCAGAGGGAGAACAGAAAAATTATCTACTAGTTTCATGCTTTCTTGTTAGCCACTCATTGGCACAGCAGCTGAGAAATATGCTCCATAGAAATTGATACACTGATTGAATACTTATTTATTTAACCAATCAAAGGCCTGGAAAAGAAAACACAAGTGTTGCAACCAGAAGAAAAAAAAATAGTTGCATATCATGAAGCTGGCCATGCAGTTGCTGGATGGTTTCTGGAACACGCTGATCCACTTCTGAAGGTATGTTGACTTCTGGCACAGAGGTTCTTTCCAAGGATTGCTTCTCAGTTGAGATAAATTATAGGTGAGTCTTTTATATATCTCCTTGGCATCCCCCTTTGCAGTGCAGGCTTTCAAGCATCCTAGCCTTGAATTAATCCTCTATCATTGATGATGTTACCTAGTTTGGGTAATGAAATGTCTGCAAGAAAACAAGCAAGCTCAGAGAGCACCAAGGCCCTCTAATTAATCCTCTGTCTATTTCATATAGAATGGAAGCTTATTAAATCAGCTTTAACTATCTTTGAATTCAAAAGTCATGTCTTACATACCGTATTTTTTGGAGTATAAGACGCACTGGAGTATAAGACGCACCTAGATTTTAGAGAAGGAAAACAAGGAAAAAAGTATTCTGAACCAAATGGTGTAATAATATATTATTTAATAAAATACCAGTATAGCAGAATACTTTTTACAACCATGTACACTTTTTACAAACTTCAAACTTGACAACTTTAAGACTAGTGGACTTCAACTCCCAGAATTCCTCCTCCAGTCATGCTAGCTCAGGAATGGGAGTTGAAGTCCATAAGTCTTAAACTTGCCAAGTTTAAAGACCCTTGCACCCCTAACCCCTAACCTAGGGGCCTTCAAACTTGACAGCTTTAAGACTAGTAGACTTCAACTCCCAGAATTCCTTCTCCAGTCATGCTAGATGGGGTAATTAGAGGGCAAAAACACCCCTTTTTTTGCGAAAAACGGCACGTTTTTTCGGCCTTTTTTTTTTCTTTTCTTTTCTTTTCTTTTTTTTTTTGCAAAAACGAGGCATGCAGATGGTTTGGGAAGCCTGCAGATCACTCCTAGGGGGTGGGGGAAGGCAAAAACACCTCCGTTTTTGCGAAAAATGGCCCGTTTTTCAGCTGTTTTTTTTTTTTGCAAAAAAAACAAGACATGCAGAGGGTTTGGGAAGCCTGCAGAGCACTCCTAGGGGGTGAGGGAAGGCAAAAATGCCCCCATTTTTGCAAAAAACGGCCCATTTTTCACAAAAATTGGATGCAGGGGCGGGGCTTCGGGAGGCCAAAAATGGCTGTATTCGGTGTATAAGACGCACTGACATTTCCACCCTCTTTTTGGGGGCAAAAAGGTGTATCTTATACTCCGAAAAATACGGTATTTCTTGTATAAAAGTGTCTTTTCAGCGATAGCCATCATATAAAATACGGATTTGTTATAGGCTAATGCTTGCTTGTTTATTTGTTGGTTTGTTTATTATAAAAATACTTTTATTTCTCTTCTGACACAAGGTATCTATTATTCCTCGTGGGAAAGGACTGGGCTATGCTCAGTATTTGCCAAAAGAACAGTATCTGTACACCAAAGAACAGCTTCTGGACAGAATGTGTATGACTTTGGGTGGACGTGTGTCAGAACAAGTCTTCTTTGGAAGAATTACAACAGGGGCTCAAGATGACCTAAAGAAAGTTACTCAGAGTGCATATGCTCAGGTCTGTATTTTTACTTAGTGTTTTCACCACCTTTGTAGAAATCTTGCCCAGCAAGAATATTGCTGGTACATGCTATTTCCTCTTAATATCTTCTGACAATACCACAGTTTCTCTCAAAGATTCGTCTGAAATCTGCTAAATGCAGACTGAAAAATTGTCTTTCTTCATGTAAAAATTAAAAATCCGATTTGGTCATTTAAATTTTTATCATCTAGCCTTGTCCAAAGTACTATATAATTTTGATTAGCATCTCCCAATTAAATGGCTTTTAGACTACTGACATTAACTGCAATCAGGGGAATTAGAGACTCAGGCTGAAATGCTCGGGTCTCCTCATAGCAGCTTAGATTGGGCCTGTCTTATTGCTAAACAGAACTTTCCTGGATAGCCATTAAGCATGTGCCTCATCCCCTTTACAGGCTCTATTGGGTGAAATCCAGGAAGAGCCTCTTCCGAAGCAGCTCTCTGAGAACACAGGAATGAATGGGAACTGCTGCACAGGTGTGTGTATTGCATTCTTGAGCAGGTTCCATACATTTCAGTGAAGTTACATCAGCATTATACTTTCTACTGCCTGTATGATTAACTTTATAACTAAATAATTATGGAATCCTAATGTCTACTGAATACGTTTGTTACGAAATTTGATGCAATTAGTTTAAATATTTTATTTTAATAGATATGTGTAAGTTTCATTCTAACTATTAAATTGCAATGGTTTAATAGTAATATTTCAGTAGAATGACTGGTATCCATATTTAAAAGACCACGTTCCTTTGGAATATAAGAAAAGCCATTCTGGTTAAGATTATCTAATCTGGTATTCCACATCACAAATGGTTCATACAGTACATTACAGAAGCAAAGGGTAAGAGTAATAGCTCTCCAATTGTTACTCCTGAACAACTAATATTTAAAGTATCCTGCCGATTGTTTTAGCGGGTACAATAGAATTATCAGGTCTGTTGATAGTGATGTAATCCATGAATTTCTCTAGTAATTTCTCAAGCTATTTAAATTGGTGGCTGTCATATTATCTAATAGTAGTAAATTCATTAATTCACATACTTTTTGCGAAGCAGTATTTAAACTGATCTTGAATCTTCTGATATATAGTGCCAGGGAATGTTCATTAGTACTAATATTGTGAAATCGAAAGAAAAATCCACATTTTATGCAACACTCGTAACTTTACACAGGTAGTCCTCAATTTATAGCTGGTTGGTTAGCAACCATTTAAAGTTACAACAGATCCAAAAAAAGAGGATTTATGGCTCGGATCCAAAGTTCCAACGGTGAACTTTCTCCATGGTCACGTTATGGAATTTAGTGTGGTTGGCAACAGAGCTGCATCTGTGGCTATTTGCAGCCACACAGATCATGTGTCTGTCTTTTACGATAGTTTTTCTAAAAACCATGCCCATAGTGAACCATTGAGTGGCTTGGCAACCATGGTGTTCATTTTACGACCATGGTGTTTGCTTAACAAAGTCATAAAATTGGATTGGCTATGTGACCGACTCATTTTACAACCATCCGACATATGACCATAATGGGCAAGGTCCATAAGAGCCATATGTCAAGGATTACTTATATATGGCTTAGGTTTTGTTCCATCTAGTGAAGGATACCTATCCTCAGGCCTAACTATGCCTTTTGACAGAAAAAGAAGGGCTATTTTCCCTCAGGGTTTTGACCGAAGATAAGAAAAGAAGAGAGGAATAAAAGGAACAATAGGTGGGAAAATGTAGTGGGCACAGAATATTTTTTGTGCCAGAACTGAGGTGCTGTAATTAAAACAAGGAGCCCTAGTCACTTGATGGGCCAATGAAGCTAACTGCATATATCAATTCAAGTTGGGAATAATGAACATCAGCCCTGGAAGCCTGTTTTTTGTTTTGTTTTTTTCCTGTGAAGTGGCAAATGGTGGTCTTTGTTTCTTTTTTCCTCCTCCTCTCTGAAGCCAGGGAGATGCAATAACTCAACAAATGGCCAAGAACTGTTTTGAAAGGCCATATTCCCAATCCATCAATTCTTGGGAGTTTGCAGTCACTACAGCAGAAGAAACATGAAAGGGGTGAAGCATTGGATAGCCTAGGAAAGAAGCATTTGGGAGAAGGGGCTGTACAAGTGCAAGACTTATGGGCGCAGTGGTTCTCAACCTTCCTAATGCCGCGACCCCCGCACCCACCCCGCCGCCACAACCCACCCCGCCGCTGCGCCCGCCGCCGCAACCCAAAGCGTTCTGCGCATGCACAGAGGGTAAAAGAACCCAAATGGCAGCGTCTGGGCGAAGTCTCCGGACCCCTGTGAAAGGGTTACAACAGACCCCCCAAAGGGGGTCGCCACCGCAAGGTTGAGAATCGCTGGTCTAATGGCACTTAAATGTTGGCCCTCATGACATCCAGGCAGCCTCTCCTCTAGAAGAAACTATATGTAGCTCAGGGTTGAATTGTGGTATCCTTGGTGTTTTCTGAGCTTGGTTGTTTGCTTGCAGACATTTTATTACCCAACTAGTAATATCTTCAGTGCTAGAAGAGGGTAAGGTTTGCTCTTTTTTTGTATTATAATAGCTTGGTGGAGGTGTTGTTTTTTCTTTGATGAAATTGTTGTTTATTGCTTGATTGATTGAGCTGGTAGTTCCTTGATTAGGATATTGTTCTGCTTGATTGTCTGATGTTCATCCTGATCCAGGGAGTTTTTTTATCTTTACTGCCAATTGGAATGTCTCTTTTAGGGTGTATGATTAAGATGATCAATATGATTAAGAAAGTCAGGCTTTTGCTGATTAAATGAACATTAATTCTGCACTTAAGGGTGTATTTTAAATCCCTTTGCTCCCAAGCTGCTCATTTCTCAATGGATCACAGATCAAGAAATTCAAACCCTGTGGCCTCGTGAGGAGTAGCTTTTCCAGAGTGCAAATGGGCAATCCTTCTTCCTGAGAGATTTTCAAAAGTCAGAACCTGGCTCCTGGCCAGCGATTCCCTGGCAGAGGTTCTCACTGGGACTTTTAATCTGTTCTTGTTCAGAAGCCAACTTCATATTAACATATCAACAGTTAATTTTGGTCAGCTTGTCAGCTAAGATGTTATCCCTGAAAACAGCTACCCACTAATATTAGGTTCTTGATTAAGTGTTGTCGAAATCGCTTAACTACTCTGCTGTTCAATCCTCAGATTGTTCAGTTTGGAATGAATGAAAAAGTTGGCCAAATTTCATTCGATCTTCCCCGGCAAGGAGAAATGATGTTAGAAAAACCTTACAGTGAAGCAACTGCAAGATTGATAGATGATGAAGTGCGAATACTTATTAATGAAGCTTACGAAAGGACACTAATACTTCTTACTGAAAAGAAGGCTGAGGTTGAAAAGGTATGCATTCTTGTCCTACTTACGATTCTTACCTAAGTAGGTTAAAATACCTGATTTTCTGAGAACATAAGGATTCCTTCTAGTTCAGTGATGGCGAACCTTTTTTGGTTCGCGTGCCAAAAGGGGGGGGATGCGTGGGATCACGTGTGTGCGTGCCCACACCCATAATTCCATGCACCCCCATGCATGCGCGTATGACCCCCCCCACTCCCAGCATGCAATGGCACGCCCATTTTTTGCTCTCTGCAGGCTTCTAGGAGCCTGGGGAGGGCGAAAATGGCCTTCCCCACTCCCTCTGGAAGCTGGAAACAGCCTGTTTCCTGACTCCCAGTGGGCCCAGAAGGCCCGAAAATCAGCCGGCTGGTGCGCACATGCGCGCCGGACCTGAACTCGCGTGCCCACTGATATGGCTCCGCATACCACTTGTGGCACCCGTGCCATAGGTTCGCCATCACGGTTCTAGTTGATCAAAGAAATGGGGACAATCATTTCTTCCAACTCCTTTTCTCTTTCAAATTTCAGTGTTACCTGGTTACCAAGAATTATTATTTAAGAGAGTAGGTATAAGAACAGAAACAAATGAAAATTGCCTACCTCCAATATGAAATTAAGGTAGTGAAGTTTTACTAAACTCTGTGTATCAGAAAAATCAGTATCTATTGAATATATCGTGTTATTTGTTCAAAAGTACAATTATACAAAAATAATAGCCATAATCTCTGACCAAAAGCTTTGACAGCAGCAGATATTTCCGGATATCTCATTAGTATAAAATGATGGTGTTTTAGTCATAACAGAACAAAAGTTATGCATTTTGTTTTTGGAAAGCTTGAAATACAGGGCTAGAGAGATGCAGAGTTCATCCTGCATATTCTTACCTGGAAGACCTTGTAATAAGTAGTACTGTAATCTCCTCAGAACATGTTCAGCAGAGGTTAATGGTTTTAAAAATCTAGAATTTTCTTTTATCCATAAGCACTATATTGTGGAGTGAAAAATTAGAGGCTGAACTTCCTTGTAATACATGTGTGCCTATTGTTTCAGGTGGCTTTAAGGCTCTTGGAGAGAGAGGTTTTGGATAAGAGTGATATGGTTGAAATGCTTGGCCCCCGACCTTTTGCTGAAAAATCTACCTATGAAGAATTTGTTGAAGGCACGGGCAGCTTAGATGAAGATACTTCGCTTCCGGAAGGCCTTAAAGACTGGAACAAAGAACGCGAGGAGAAAGAAGAGGCAACAGATGAGGGAATTGCCAGGCAAATCAGAGGACATGTGCCGTTTTAGTGTTGCAGTATGATGGTGGTGTACATAAAAGTGACACAGTATTATGTTGCGCACTGAAAAGTAAAGGGGAAACACTTCAAAAATCTGGTGTCCAAGTATCCTCTGCTTTATGGAAGAAGACTGTCATGGTTGATGAACAAGAAGGTTGAGTTTTTCCCTCTACAGAGTATTCAGAATCCACAGGAAGCTTGTTTCCCAGAATTCCTAATTTAAAAAGTAGAGTTCGTAGAACTAATGGGTCTACATTGAATCTCTTCTAGAGTTGCAGCTTTTCAGATCTGTATCACAATTGTGTCACCTGATATATTTAAACTGCCCTAGAATGTACAACTTCCCAGAAGATCAGAAAAAATCTTATCTTTTTATCACCTCTACCAAATGTGAGTTGTTAATATTCAGAAACTGTTGGTTTTGATCATAGAGTATTTCCTGGGACCCCACATTGCTTAAATATGTTGGTTTTGCTAAAGCACATAGTTTTCAACCATCGATTTAAATTTATTTCTTTACCTTGTTGCCCAATAAAAAGACCCTGCCAGGTATCAGTGATCAAACTGGGAACCTGCTAAAGCTTATTCATTAGAGATATGGGTCTGTGGCTGCAATGAAGTGTAAAATCTAAATTATATTACTGCAATTTTAATAAAGTGTGGATTTTTTTCTACATGAGATTGTAAAATATTGAGCATAAGAATGTATTTTGTAAATACAGTTTAGAAACATCAAATAAAATCAGCACACTGGACTATGCAAACAGGCAGATTCTCTTGGATCCTTGGGACAATAAGACCATACAACCAGTTGTTAGATTTCTAATAACTACAAAAATGTAGACATGAAAGGTTACATGGTAACTTTTTGAAGGAGACTAGTGGTCCCATATGCATGCTGATAAAGTGGCTGTGAGATGAGAAAAATCAGAATTCAGCATGTACCATCTACCGTAGTAAATTGACCTGAAAAATAGCATCCACGTACCGTAGTCTGCTCCATACTGTTATCTAGATATTAAGTAAAATCATCATATGAGCTCACACACACATGTACATGATACTGTTCTTGTTCTAGGGGTGGGTTCTTACCGGTGCGGTCCAGTGCTGGCACTCCGGTAGCAGCCCGCCGATGACCCAGTGTAGGCATGACGGCTCCAGTGCCGTCTTTCCCGGTCCGTGCATGCCGCCATCTTTTTTCAGCTTGAAATGTCCTTCTGCGCATGCGCGGAAGTAGAATCGGTGCTTTTTTCCTGGTTTGGAGGGCTTCTCAGCTGTGTTTCGGCTTCAAATTTCCTTCTGCGCATGCGCAAAGTTGAATCACGTGGTGGGACGTGTACGTGAGCGTAACGAGCACGTGCGTGCAAAACATCACGATGCGCACCGGTAACGAAAGGTTAAGTGGAACCCACCCCTGTCTTGTTCAGAACCAGAGATAGATCACACAAGCAAGAAAGGATGGATGGACCACTCATTAGCAAAGAGTATGTAAGACTAAGAAGTTGGAGTTCCTGTTATAGATTAGTAATTAGAACAATGCAAACTGAACAGCTGACAATGAAAAAAAAGGGGGCTCTCTACTACCACAGATCCTTTAACTTGCTCATAAATTACCTGGTATTAAGCAGAAAGAAGGCATGACTACTACTGCTGCAAAAGTCCCTAGGTCAGTAAAAAGGGAAGAATAGAAAAGTGTTCCCACAACATCAAACTAAAAAGCAACAAATAGCAGAAGCAACTATCAAAGGAAGAACATTGTGGCAAAATCTGTAGCTTCACAGTACATTATGAACGTCCTGTGACAAAAACAAGGGTAGTAAGATTGTGGAAAATAGACCCATGAAAAATTCAGTCCACTTTGTGGCTGCACTAAAAAAAAAAGTTTCATGTTGGGAAATCTTCAAAGATATTAAAAATTCAACCGTTAATGGCACATCATCTGGATTGTGACGAGAGCTAGCACAAGCATCAAGGATCAAAAAGGTGAGATAGCTAAGGAAAGATCTGAGAGAACCCAACCTTCATCCTATGAATCATTAGGTTCCTGTAGTACAGTGGTTCTCAACCTTCCTAATGCAGCAACCCTTTAATACAGTTCCTCATGTTGTGGTGACCCCCAACCATAAAATAATAAAATTATTAGGAAACTCAGGGGTGGGTTCTAACTTAACTTGCTGCCAGTTCACTTCCTCCTGTGCTGCGTGGCTGTGCCTCGTGGGCGTGCGCACGCTTTGCGCGCGCACACATGTGCAATGCCAATTTTTTAAAAAAATTGCAAAATAGCCTAAAACAAGATGGCAATGCATGCACAGTGCTGGAAATTCGGCTTCTGCGCATGCTCAGAAGTTCCCATGGTACAGATATATATATATATATATTTGCAGTAGTATATTTGGATGTGGGTGGACCCGCCTGGAGACGGATAGAGGAACGGTGTCTCAGTTCCTAAGACCATCGGAAATATGTGTTTTCCGATGGTCTTAGGTGACCCCTGTGAAAGGGTCATTCGACCCCCAAAGGGGTCACAACCCACAGGTTGAGAACCGCTGCTGTAGTAGCTATTTCATACACATTTCGGAGATGCATCTTTGCAGTCTGGAATGGGAGTTCAACAGGAAAGGGCTGTTTCACTTGATGCTGGTTAAGTGTCATACTATCTAATCCAAAATGTCCAAAGTCAGCATAGGACAGGCATAGCATTTAGGAAAAATCTAATGTGGCAGAGGATGAAGTAGACGGGAATTCTTATGGGATGTGCTGACATCTATTCAGACAACCTGTCTGGTCCATCCACGTGATGGGGATTACCCAAGAGAATGACTGGTGCCGTGCTTCCTAGCACTACAAAAGAAATAGGTGGAGCTAAAGGCAAAGTTGCTGGAGCCAGAAAAAGGACATACGAATTAATTTACATTTCAATGTAACGAAATTACATTGTGTAATTAAACCACATGGAATGTTTTTAATGCTTTCTATCACACGTTAAGTGGAAAATTAGTAACGACGTTTGAAAGAATTCTGGGAATTAGGTAGGGTACATGGGGACCTGCAGCCTCAGGATACGCCTCCTTTGTATCATGGAATTTAAGGCTTCAGCTTCCAAAAGAATCATCCCCCTTCCTTGGAGGTTACTTTTTTAAAGATTCCAAAACACCAATGTTGAAGCACTAATTTATAAATATGGAATATGCAGACGACTATATTTTAAATTTATTTTTAATTAATGGAATTTGTTCCCAACAAGTCAATACATGGTACAAAAGAACAAAGACACAGTAACACTGCAATTCTGAGACACATTTACTTGGATATAAATCCCGTTTAGAGTAAGAAATATTTACTTTCAAGTAACCGTGCATAGGATTGCGGTGTAAATTGTTTCAATTGGATGGGAGGGGAATATTCTTTCTTAAAAGAAAAAAAAACCATTTCTTTCAAGGAGCTAGATACAATTACTTATTTCAGTATCACTTTTATTTAGGTGCACTAGCACCAAGTCAAATGAAGTGCACTCATAAGCCCATTATATAACTCGGGTAGCTCTGTAATTTATAAACTACAATTATGACACTACTTTTAAATGGCCAAGACTCAATTTTGCTGCTTCAGCCAACCCAGTGAATATGGGAGGGATAATGCTCATTGTGTAGAATTTGGTGTGTGTGTGTGTGTGTGTGTGTGTGTGTGTGTGTGTGTGTGTGTGTGTGTGTGTGTGAGAGAGAGAGAGAGAGAGAGAGAGAGAGAGAAAAGTCTCACTCACATAGCCCCATTGAGCAAGTAAATAAATCAGGGGAAACCTTAGCTTTACCTTTGATGCAAAGCATTCACGATCCATTCTAGAGAAAATGGCTAAACCAATCCTTGGAAAATTAAGCGCTATGGTATTTCTTAATATCATGCAAACGGTTAGCACTAAAGCAAACACTTCAGACTTGAGAATTGTATTAACTTTATTCATTAACTTCTTCCTCATCATCTTCAAATGCTTCCTCTCCATCATTTGCTGTTGCTTCTTGGTACTGTTGGTACTCAGAAACGAGATCATTCATGTTGCTTTCTGCTTCTGTAAATTCCATCTCATCCATACCTTCACCAGTAAACCAGTGAAGAAAAGCCTTTCTCCTAAACATGGCAGAGAACTGCTCGGAAATTCTTTTGAAGAGCTCTTGAATGGCGGTGCTGTTTCCAATAAAGGTAGAGGCCATCTTGAGGCCACGAGGTGCTATATCACAAACAGCCACTTTGACATTATTTGGGATCCATTCTACAAAGTAGCTACTGTTCTTGTTCTGAATGGCCAGCATCTGTTCATCGACTTCTTTCATGGACATGGGACCTCGGAAGACTGTAGCCACGGTCAGATATCGCCCATGTCTTGGATCACAGGCTGCCATCATGTTTTTGGCATCAAACATTTGCTGAGTGAGCTCTGGGACTGTAAGTGCTCGGTACTGCTGGCTGCCTCGGGCAGTCAAAGGAGCAAATCCAGGCATAAAGAAGTGTAAGCGTGGGAATGGAACCATATTTACTGCCAACTTGCGTAAATCTGCATTTAGTTGGCCAGGAAAACGCAGTGATGTTGTCACCCCACTCATTGTAGAAGACACCAAATGGTTGAGATCTCCATATGTTGGGGTGGTAAGCTTCAAAGTACGGAAGCAAATATCATACAGCGCTTCATTATCAATACAGTAGGTTTCATCTGTATTTTCAACCAGCTGATGGACTGAGAGTGTAGCATTGTATGGTTCTACCACAGTGTCAGACACTTTGGGAGATGGCATGACACTAAATGTATTCATTATCCTATCAGGATATTCCTCTCGAATTTTGCTGATGAGAAGTGTTCCCATCCCAGAACCTGTTCCTCCTCCGAGAGAATGAGTGAGCTGAAATCCTTGCAAACAATCAGTGTGTTCACATTCTTTTCTCACAATATCGAGCACTGAATCTACAAGTTCTGCTCCTTCAGTATAATGTCCTTTGGCCCAGTTATTTCCAGCACCTGTTTGTCCTGAAATGATAGGGGAAAAGGTCAGATTTACCAAGTGGTGAAGCAGACTCAAAATATCTGTAATGATGAATCTTCACCAGTCCAAAATGTATATAAATTTAAACTATTTTCAAGTGTTATCATATATTGGGAACTCTAGCTGCCAAGTAATAGCCAAAACATTCTTAGAAATGCTTCATATATTTTTACATTCAGGTAACTGACATTGTGGTATACTGACACTATAACACTGTAACACAGGAATTCCATTCACACCCATTAGTGCCGAGATGGATAGGTTTTCCAGTTCGCATTTTTAAAAATCTTTTATTAAAAATTCAAGATTAATCCACCAGCGCTATAGAAAAATGCATTGGCTAACTGTATGAAGTTTTGTTACATTTGGAGTTAATGTGAAACAAGAGAAACCCACCAAAGCTGTCAATGTGCAAGGATACATGGGCGTTGTCTACTGCATGTATTTAAAGTATTGTCCTTGAGAAGTTTTCTTTTTGTAACAGAATATCGTCAACATACCAAAGATAAAATTATCAGGCCGAAAGAGTTGTCCAAAAGGGCCAGATCGAACACTATCCATGGTTCCAGGTTCCAAGTCCACCAAAATTGCTCTGGGTACATATGTTTGGGCTAAAAGAAATGATATGTACATTAAATTAAAACTGACTACCCATTTTATCACATGGATTTCTGAATATTTGCTAAACCATCTAATTTTTATTTGAGCTCAAAAAGAGGGACCAATTTCCTTACCGTTCTTTGGAAAAATGTCTTATTGTCCTTTATTTAAATCTTAACCAAGGCTTTTGCTTAAGTTCAGCCAATGTACCATGTTTCCCCGAAAATAAGACCCTGTCTTATATTTTTTTGAACACTGAAAAAAGCACTTGGCCTTATTGCCATGCACTCAAAAGCCCAATTGGGCTTATTATCAGGGGATGTCTTATTTTGGGGGAAACAGGGTACGTATGCCATCCCATTTTGAAAATCTGTAAAGCTCACTCCCACATCCATCCTTTAGGTGCCATATCAAGTGAGCATTTATATAAATGCCAAGCTGGTGTGGTTTATAAAACCAGAATTTCAAGCACTAAACACCTTTACAGTCCCTACGTCAACAGTCCGACTAACGAACCCAACAAAAGCAGACACTTTCAGGAACTTCAAAATCTCCAAAGCAAAACTTTATTGAGTACATGATTTCGGCACTGAAGAATGCAAAACCAGCTCTAATGTTTCCCACGCAACTCCGCATGTTAAAGAATAGATCTCTCCCCCCATCCCATGGAACAGGTGACATTGTCCAAATATGAATTGTTCTTATTGTTTTGAGACATTTCTGTCTTGGCCAACACCTGCAGGTGTGTCCTTGTGAGTGAGAGAGATTCTTGGTTTCAGGTCATCAAGGTCATTTCCACATACCATTACAACTATTGCATTCAGATTTCGGCTTCCCAAAGGCATGTCCTTGGCCATGTCTGGATGAGAATTATAGCTCGGTTGTTAGCCTCAGGTTAGTATGTCATGCTAGTACAATGGATTAGAATAACCAGTATAACAATAATCGGTTATAAACATGGCTAACAGCGATTAGAGCAGTGGTTCCCAATGTGGGCCCCACGCCCCACAGGGGGGCAATTTGATTTTTAATGGGGGCAATTGGAACCTTGTTTAAACTAAGTTAATGGCCTTTTAGGCTTCCTCCGCATGAGTAGGAGTTCATTTTTTGAATAGTAAGAATTATATTTCACAGGGGGGGGCATCAGGATTTTAGAGATGCTTAGATGAGGCATGGCCAAAAAAAGGTTGGGAACCACTGGATTAGATCCTCTTTTGTTTACCTATCATGCTATCAGCTAAAGCAAGGATAAGCAATTGGACCTTGTGAGCTTCAATAGAAGGGGAAAGTTAGTGGGAGGTTTCATTCAGCCAGAAATGTCAGGAACCCTGGGGAGGGGGGGGGGAGGATAGAATGGACTACTACCTCATCTGAAATTAATCCAGGGCAAAGCTTAACATGCTCACACTTGTAAAGAATGGCAGGATTTCATGCTTTTGGATCGGGACAATAGCTCAAAACATCAGGGCTTGATGTTACTAAATCACTGCTAGTTGCTGAGGTTTTGCAAACTTCACGCTCATGATTTTTCTCTAATCAAGAAAGAGCTTTTGGGCAACTATTCTACACCACCACCACCACCACCACCAATGCTGTAGGAGGCAAAAGATGGTATGTCAGAAGTCAGCTACACATATTGTACTCGTAAATATGCATGCACCCACCCACACTCACAAATGTCTCTCGCTCAGTGGAAGAGGAACTGCAATTTCCCGTTCCTGAGAACTGAGAACTCATTAAGTAATTTCCCCATTGAAGTCAAGGACAGATGACTCCTGGCAGCAAGCCTCTTCCAGCCAATGCATGCTGCTTCTGCTTCTTCATCAGGCTTGCACTCAACACTTGCATTCAGCAACAGTTGAGAAGTGAGTAAATGTGGCAAGAGAAAAATTTGAGGCAGAAGTATCAGCAGCCATTTGTCCAAGGATGTGACCACAAAGCATGTCTCTCAGGGTGATATGTAATGAAGTTCAAGGACTGACAAAGGTAACAGATTTTTCACTACAAATGAGGAAAATTCTTAAAAGAATGACTCAGCAATGTAAAGGATTCAACAATATAAAGGAGCATCGCAAGTGGTAGATGTGTTTTTTACATTGGGAATTAGGGTGAAATCTGACATCTCTGACAGGCACTAGTTTGGGCTATCTTCTGGAGAACCAAATAAAGCACATATTATTAAAATTGTAATGTATTTGTCTGTTTCATTTCTGTCTCCCCCCAGGGAGCCCTATTCCTGCAGGAGACAGCATGTATTTTTAAAATTATTTATACATGTATGTTACACTTACGAATTAAAAGGCCTAAAACACATGGGCAACAGGGCTTAAAAGACAAAAATGCAATTTCACAACTAATTATAAATAATATGCACCGTCTGACTTTCCATTCTGAAGCGGTATAAACTAAAATCACAATTCACTCATGAGGGTGCCACACTTAAATGCTGCTTCCTATTACTATTACACTAATAAGACAGATTTCTTTGCTACATGATAATTTTTTTAAAAAAGCCAGCTTGATAATAAGTATGCTGAAGTTTACAAAGCAGTTTCTAAAACACAAAGGCGTATTTGGACGTTTCCAGAATTTCCCACCATGCTTGGGAATTCTGGGAATGGGTGGGCACCCTAAGGCCAGGGGAATGTGCTGCTCTTTGTGTGCCAGCTAGGGGAGTATTTTTTCTTAAAGGAAACGCCTGATCAACCTGGTTGCTCCCTTCGCATTTTTCTCCTCCCCTAAAGAGACCGCCTGAAATTCCGTACAACTTACAGGATGATTCATTGTAGTAGACGCTGATCCTCTCCAGCTGCAAAGCTGAGTCACCAACGTAGCCTCCGGCCGGGTCAATCCCGTGCTCGTCGCTGATCACTTCCCAAAACTGCGAGGAGCAGAAAGGACAAGGACGGTTTTAGGGGCGGCGCTGTTCTCAGTCAGCAGCCCGCAGGGTCCGTTGCGCGGCCGCCTGCCTGTCTCCCGCCCACCGCGGCCGAGGCAGAGGCGGCCTCGAAGGCATGTGTCGGATCCAGCAGCTGCCAAATGCCAGGCGTGCTTGAGGGAGGCTCCGGCCGGCCCCTCCCTGCAAACAACCCAGCGGGGAAAACGTGGGGCGGGCTGAGGGGGGGGGGGAGAGGAACCGAGGAATTGCAAAGGGAAAAGAAATCGCTTTTAAGATCCTCAGCCCGCTTCCCATTCAGCCTTTTCTCCCCGCTTTTAATCGCTCGATCCTCCATTCTCCCACCCCGCCCTTCCCCGCCGCTGCAGCGTTTTTTCCCCTCCTGGTTTCAGGTTTTTTCCGAAGCCTTGTATGGTCAACACGAAAGAAGCGGCTCCATTTAGTTCCCGTTTGGGGGGTGGGGTGGTTCTTTCCAGCGCTCTCCGCGCCCAGGAGGCGCGCCGGCAGTTTTCAAGGATCTTCTCCCCCTAATCGCTTCTTCTCTCTCCCCCCCCCCCACTTTTTGGTATTAAACACGAAGGAAAGAAAGGGGCCTGGATCGAAGGCATCGCGTACAGGTGAAAGGGAGAGACGGGAAGGCGCGGCCGCCTTTAGGGGATTGCTGGACATCGCCCACTCGCGCCCACCCCTCGCGATCGGCTGCCTACAAATGAACCGCTTGGCCTGATCATGCGAGATGATTTCTCTTCACACACACACCCTCCACTTCTCTCTCTCATACCTTGGTTCCAATTTGGTTTCCACACTGACCCGCCTGGATGTGCACGATCTCCCTCATGGCTGTGGTGTTTCGGCGTCGCCTCCGCTGCTTTCCCCCTCTGCCTCCCGTATTTCAAGCCCTTCGGCGGATGAATGCGGAGCTGCTGCCTCGAATGGACGTTTTTATTGGCTCCCGGGTCGTGATTCAGCCGCCCGGCTTTGCTCACTCGGCAACTTCACAGAAGTTGGGAGGGAGGAGGGAGGGAGCAGCGAGCGGCGGCAACTGGCGCTGCCCCTGATCAGCCTTTGCTCCGGACGCGGCTGTGGGCGTGTGAATCGTCCCTCCCTCTCTCTCGGGAAGAACCGTTTCATACTAGGGGGGCTCAGAGCTTTCTACGCGTGCAGAATCCCTGGCGCTGGCCCAGCCCTTCCTCAGCCACCACAGAGTCTAGTACAGGGGTCGGCAACGTTAAACACTCAAAGAGCCATTTGGACCCGTTTCCCACAGAAAAGAAAACACCAGGAGCCACAAAAACCTTTTGACATCTAAAATGAAGACAACACTGACTGCATATATCATTTTTTACCTTTATGCTATGTATAAAAAAACTATAGTGTGTTGCATTTATGTAATCAATGAACTGCTATAGAGAAAACAATTTTTTATTTTTGCATGCAACAAAAATATTTTGAACTCCAAAAAAAAAAAAAGATGGGTTGAAAAGCTCAATAAATTGTGTGCTGGCAGGTGTCGCACATTGGCGGTTGTGACGCATGTTTTGAGCGACAGAGCCGCAGCAGAGGGATGAAAGAGCCACATGCGGCTCCAGAGCCGCAGGTTGCAGACCCCTGGTCTAGTAGTAGGTGGCCACATACTCATCTTAAACATTAGGATGGTGTAATTCAGCAGTCTCAGTTACAGGCAGTTTGGGGTAATGGTTAAAGGCACTGGGGAGTTTTAATGCTCCCTTAGGTGTGAAAGCTAGTTGGGTGATTGGACCAATCACTTTCTCTTAGTCCTAGACTAGGAGGTCAAAAAATAACCCAGAAGAAGATGCAGTAAACCATTTTCAAAAATGTTACCAACTGCACAAGCCTATCCAGGCATTCATCGGTAGTCAAGGTTGACAAAAAAGATCATTCATTCATTGCTCACCTAAGCTTAGTGCAAAAGTAGACAAACTAGGGAGAGAATGGAGTGTATTATCTGCATCCCATCCCATCTTCCCCTCCCCCTTTTTGTTTAATCTTTTAACAGATTTTAGAAAGATGAGGATTTAAAACAGAATACAGGTTGTCCTCCACTTACAACCATCCATTTAGTGACTGTTCGAAAATCTTGCATAGCTTCTTCTCTGACAATATTACACTGCTAACCAGAGCATACAAAACATTTGCTAGACTAATTCTCAAATGCAGCTCACCTGTCTGGAACCCACACTGCATATCAGACATTAATACAATCGAGAAAGTCCAGAAATATTTCACAAGAAGAGTCCTCCACTCCTCTGCTCGCAACAGAATACCTTATTCCACCAGACTTGAAATTTTTGGCTTATACAATTTAGAACTACGTCGCCTTCGATCTGATCTAAATGTAGTTCATAAAAGCATCTGCCACAATGTCCTACCTGTCAATGACTATTTCAGCTTAAACTGCAACAATACATGAGCACACAATAGATACAAACTTAATGTAAACCGCTCCAAAGTTGACTGCAGAAAATACGACTTCAGCAACAGAGTGGTCAATGCCTGGAATGCACTACCTGACTCTGTGGTTTCTTCCCCAAACCCCCAAAACTTTAACCTTAGACTGTCTACAGTCGACCTCACCCCATTCCTAAGAGGTCTGTAAGGGGCGTGCATAAGCGCACCACTGTGCCTACCGTCCCTGTCTTACTGTCCTATTGTCCTCATTTATCTGTACTTACTTTGCTTATGTTTATGTTTATACCTATACCTGCTATCTTGTACATGTTTGACAAACAAACAAATAAAAAATAAAAAAATAAAATAAATGAAAAAAGTGACGACTTAGGATCATTTTTCACATGACAGCATCCCCATTATCACATGATTGCTTGGCAACTGGTTCATATTTACGACGATTGCAATGTCCCAGAGTCATTTGATCACCTTTTGCGACCTTGTGACAAGCAAAGTCAATGGGGAAGCCGGATTCACTTAACAACCATGTTACTAACTTAACAACTGCAATGGTTCACTTAACAACTGTGGCAAGAAAAGTCGTAAAATGGGGCAAAATTCAACTGCCTCACTTAGCAACAGAGATTTGGGGCTCAATTGTGGTTGTAAGTTGAGGACTACCTGTACTGGAATTAAAAAAGAAATCCCTAGTGATAAAGCATGGATAAAAAACATTATAGAAAAAAAATTTTTAGGGAAATTTTCTCTTTTATTGGTTTCCATGACTTAACTTAGCATTAAATTTTGAAGGATATTACTAGTTTCTCTTTAGGTCATTTAATTGGTTATTTTTGATTGGTCTCATAATTGTTTTCCTAGAAATCATATTACAAATGTCTAAATTTGCCTTCCTGTGTGATGTGCGCTCCTGCTTAAATTTGGTTAGATTTCTATAATACAGATATGTCAGTTTCCTATGTTGTGGCAAGTTGTATCAGCATGTATCTTAATGAATTGTATTTTTTTAAAATTTATATTTTCTGGAATTATATCAGAAAAAATATTAATGGTTTCAATTCAGAATTTATTTTTAGAATTTTTAGAATATTTTGTTATATTTTTTTCAGTATTTTTGAGGTTTTTTTTTTAATATGACCATCATATATGATAAAATGTTCCTTTTTGTGGCATTTCCAACATATATTGTTATATGATTTGTCTGCTTTGGTAATTATTGATGGAGTTATATATCGCCTGTAAAACATTTTATACCAATTCTCCCTTAAATTTTATTGATTTCCCCCACACACATTTCTTCCCATTATTGTATTGTGTTTGCTTCTTTCTTCTTTGAACCAGTGGTGGGTTCCTACCAGTGGGGTCCAGTGTGCCATTCTGGTAGGGACCCGTCGATTGCGCAATTTGCGCACGACGGCTCTGGTGCCGTCTTTGCCGGTCCATCGCGCAGCGCCATCTTTTTTCTGGAATTTTTGGGCTTTTTTGCTTCCTGCACATGCGCAGAAGCAAAACCTCGTGAGGGGATGTGCGCGAGAGAGATTTCAGTGATTTTTTGCTTCCATGCATGTGTGGAAGAAAAAAATCACCGAAATTTCATTCGCGCGCGCGTCCCCTCGTGAGATTTTGCTTCCGCACATGTGCAGGAAGCAAAATCGCACGAGGGGACGCGTGTGCATAGCAAGCATGCGCACGCGCAAAATGAGATGATGCGCATGCAGCGCACCGGTAGGCAAGTAAGAGGAACCCGCCCCTGCTTTGAACCTACCAGCTAAAACAAAAACTCCACATGTGGTAGATGTCAAGGAAAATTAGCAATTTGAATAGGAACTGAATTGAATTAGGCAACCAAGTTTCCTGCTTTGTCCAGCAGCCAACCAGATGCCTCCCAAAAAAAACCCACAGTAAGTGTTGCTTCCAGATAATTGAGAAATGGAGAAGGTGCCCAAGACATTTGTACTTTGTAAAGTTTGTGCCAGTGCTGATTTGCCACTGGAGTCTTGTTGCCATACATGATTCCCAGGCTTATTTTGCAGACACTTTGCAAGTGATCCCTTAACTTCGACAGGAAAAATCTGACCCATTTGGAACAGCCGGCTACAAAATGAACAGGAGGGAAGTGAGTGCCAGGAAATTAGGGGCCATGCCAACTTTAGGCATGGCTATATCTACCCATGAATTTCTTGCCATATTGCTTCCAGCAGATTACTCCTACAGGAATGTGGGGAAAAAGTGGTCCAACCTTGGTTTGCCTTTATAAATTGGTTAGCGAATGCAGCCACGCAAAAGATCCTTCCTTTACTGTGGCTTGGTCTTAAATGCAATGAACACTATGGGACAGTGGTGAAATCCTCCCGGTTCTGTCCGGCACGTGCGAGTCAGTAGCGGCGGCAGCTGATGGTTTGGAGAACTGGTAGTGGTGACAGCACGAGGCTCCGCCCACCTGCCCAGACATCGGTTACTGGTTTTAACCCTCTGCGCATGCGCAAAGCCTTCTGCGCATGCACAGTGGGTCAAAAATCGGACGTGATGCACACACTTCCGAACCAGTAGGGAAGGTCAGTAGATTTCACCCCTGCTCCGGGGCAATTGATTATTCCAAGCATCTGGAATCTCAGTCATGGCCATCTGCTAGGGAGGAGTCTTCCACCACAGAATTGAGAGGGGCGCCAGAAGGAACAATTTGCCTGGCAGAGTTGTGACTCAGAGCTGGAAAGAACAGGTGGAATAATGTTGCTCTGGGAACAACAAAGTGATGAGCATGCTTTGCTTCCACCCCCTGCGGTGTGATTTGAAAAGGAACAGATTATCATTACACAGCTGTATCACAACTGAGCCAAGGTCAACATTTCTCAAGTCCCAGTTATTTTGGAGCAAGAGTGCAAGCAGGGGCATTATTCTCTTATTGAGAGGAACTACCGCACAAGGATTCCTTGACTTACAACCATTCATTTGGTGACTATTCAAAGTTACAACAGCCCTGGGAAAAGTGACTTACAACCACTACTCACACCTAAAACTGTCATGTGATCAAAATTCGGGCAATTGGCCTACATATGACAGTTGCAACAACTTGGGGTCATGTGATTGTCACTTGCAAACTTCCCAGGCAGCTTCCAACAAGCAAAGTCAATGGGGGACCCCACATTTGCTTAACACCCATGGCAAACAGGTTGTAAAATTGGGTATGACTCACTTTACTGCCTTGCTTAACAACAGAAATTCTGGTCTCAATTGTGGTGGTAAGTCGAGGACTACCTGTATTAGGTGTGTAGGCTACTCCTATTCCTTGCTTAGGATAAGTCCATGGCACACCCCTCAACCTCTGTGCCTTTAATCATTGGGAGAAAGGAACTGTGTGTGTGGAGCTATTTTTTCCATATTGGCCATCTGCATGGACAGCAGGGATGGGTTTCCTGCAGTCAAACAATGTATGGGGATGTGTCTATGTAAGTGATGGCTAACCTTTTTGTAGTCGCGTGCCGAAAGCGCACATGCATGCGCGCACCCATAATGCAATGTGTGTGTGACACCCCTGTGCATCCCTCCCCCTGTGCATGCACGTGTGACACCCCTGTGTGTGCCCCACATATGCACGCATGACTTCCCTGCTCTCTCCTGCCCCCATGCGTGTCCGACCCCCTGCATGCACCCCGCCCCCCATGCATGTGTGAGTGATCCCTGCATGTGCGCCCTGGCCCCTGCACATGTGCATGTGTCTCCTGCATGCGCTCCCCCTGCACATATGCGGCAGAGACCCGAAAATCAGCTGGCCAGGGGGAGGCACGCGTGCATGTGCGGTGGAGCTGAGTTGGGGTGATGGCTTGCGTGACTGCAGAGAGGGCTCTGCATGCCACCTGTGGCACGCGTGCCACAGGTTTGCCATCACGGATCTATGTAATCCTTTCCCCTCATTCATTCAGTAGATATTGGAAGGTGGGGCTATTTGAGTCTTTTCCATGCTAAGGAAAGGGAAACCATAGAAAAATGCACCCGGTCCTGAGACAGAAGAACAAATACTGAAACTGTATTTGAAATATTACTGAGTACAGCTAACCAGGGAAAAGAATTGAAACCATGAGTGACCAGTACCTTAGTATACTACCAAAAACACAGCCACCTTAGTTGAAATGGTTTGTATGTGCTATCTACATAAGAAACGAGCAAAGAAACAATAGAATATTGTTTAAGTCAAACTGATGGAGTGCTTTTTCCACATTCAATCTGTTTTGCAGAATCTTTTCCGTACTTCCAGGAAGATTTTTTTCCATATTTCATTTCCCCTCATTTATTTATTTATTTATTATTAGTGAGACTTATATACCGCCTCATAGCGCAAGCACTCTCTAAGAGGTTTACACCTTTAAGCAATGTATATTTATATTGCCCCCAACAATCTGGGTCCTCATTTTACCTACCTCGGAAGGATGGAAGGCTGAGTCAACCTTGAGCCGGTGAGATTTGAACAGCTGAACTGCTGATCACAGTCAGCTAAAGTAGCCTGCAGTACTGCACTCTAACTGCGGCGCAGTTTTAATCTTTTGAACATTCAAGTTCACCAATCGACTTTATTAGAAGTACTAAAAAAGGCCACATACAACTTTTGAAGCAGTTGTGTATCTCCAATTATTGATATCTGTGTAACTGCTACTGGTATTGCAGCTAAAATAAACTCAGGTCTATTCCTCTTTTTGATTGCTACATTGCCAAGAAAAAAGAAAGGAGTGGAAAACATAGCTCCCTGGCATCAACAAAAGGCAATACGGAGTATGCCTACCAACTTTTATTGAGGAAAAATCTACCGTTTACAATCTATCATCGTTGTTTTAACTGGAGGATGGAATCAAAAGGTTTGATGACCAAATAAATATTAATTTTGAAAGGGATAAATCCTTTCATTGTAAGATAAATAGGCAGGAGCCAAGGAAATTGCAACAGTAATTTGTTACCAAATGAAATATGCTGAGACAATTGCTCTGCCTTTTTAAAACTGATTATTATGCATTCAGAGGATGGCAAAGTGGCCATAAAGTAGGACACTGAAAAGAACTATATAACTTTCAAGCATATGTATCATTTGAATCTCTGCTTAGCTTTTTTTTTTTAGATCAACCAAGGGCACTTCGTTTCTACTGTACTGTCTGCTGTCTACTGTGATGAAAAAAAGTCAAAGTTGAATTGAGGGACTTTATTTTGAAGTATATATTTATAATCAGAAAAAGAGACTGAGTCCACATATTGTTTGATTATTTTTCCATTTGGCTTTCAGTCAGGCATGTTTATTAATAATAAAATTATTTCTCATGATCATTTTCCTCTGTTGCAACACCTTATGTAACTCAGGGGTGGGTTCCTCCCGGTTCGGACCAGATCGCCCGAACCGTTAGCAATCCACTGGTGACGTAATTTTGGCATCACGGATCCGGTTCTGTCTGTGCCGGTCTGTGCTAGCCACCATCTTTTTTTTTTTTGAATTTTTGGGCGATTTTCCTGTGTTTTGATGGCTTCACACTGTTCTGTGCTTTGAAAAAAGCCCTCCCACCCACCCCTGGGTTAATACTGACCTTTATTTCTTCGCCCGAAGCACAGCTGATGAGCTTCTCAGCTGTGTTTCGGGCTGAATCCACCTTCTGAGCATGCACAGAAGTGAAATGTCACAAGGGGACGCGCGTGTGAAATGTCGCGACACGAACCGGTGGCGAAGGTAAGTGAAACCCACCCCTGATGTAACTTAAGAAACTTTCCGCTGGTATGATACAGGACAGGGGTCCCCAAACTTGGCAACTTTAAGACTTGTGGACTTCAACTCCCATTCCTGAGCTAGCATGACTGGAGGAGGAATTCTGGGAGTTGAAGTCCAGAAGTCTTAAAGTTGCCAAGTTTGAAGACCTCTAATACAGGTCCCATAATTCCAGCAAGAGTTTTGTCATGATTTCAACCACAAACTGGAGAGACATACCATAATCTTTAAGTCTCCAGTGGGGCAATATAATTCCTTACAGTTCCAATTATGTGGCCATTTAAAAACAAGTGGCAATCACACCCTAATCAGCATCTCCTGACTCAAACAAGACTGCTCCATTTTGACAAAAAAGACAAAAGCTGTGTCTTTCAGCAGCAAACTAAAAGAGCCTGTTAAAAAGTCCCAAAGGATGAATTGTCACATTCTTGCATCTTATTTATTCAAATATGTTTTTTTCCAGAGATGAAGCTAATTGTTAATGCACAAATGAAAACTGTGAATACAATTGTACTCCCCCCATGATTTAAAGGCGCATGAATGCCGAGAATGTAAAGAGGTCAGGGCAGCCTTTCTTTATCTCACCCTTTACAGCCCACCCACAAATTAAAAAATCTGTGTCAAAGTCAATTTCTTAAACAGTGTGCCCAGATTTTGGGATTGCATTATATGACAAGTGCACCAGAGAATTAAGAACTTCGATGAAAGAGAGCAAATGCACAATTGTACTCACTATGCCGAGGACATGTTTTGCCAAAACATTACCATGTCGTTAAAAATAAATGAATTCTTCTTTATGCCACTTGTTCTTCTACAGAATTAAACAGAGTGAAATATAACATTCATGTTGATACTGAAAAAGGGGAAAAAAGCCTAGAATCTGCTTATGTGAAGTTGTTTGCCATACATATCTCTTGCTGTTCATAGATTTTGTAATTTTGCATCTGGATTTAAGGCTACATCTCTGTACAGAAATACTGAAGAACCTTTCTGATGGGAGATTTACACATTTTAAAATCCAGCAGATCTCAACAAATGGACAGTTTTGTAATACGAAAGGCAATCCTTTAAATATTCAGACACTAAACTATAAGGGACCTTTTGGGGAAATAGCAACAACTTAAAACCTGCCTGGTTTGCAATTAGCCACTGGCATCTTTCAATACAGTTATCCTATGATCTTGTGTCTTGTATAAGGTGACCAGATTTTTTTTTAAAAGCGGGACACCATTGATGGGGGGCGGGCCCGCCTGGACGCCGCCATTTGAGTTTTGCCCTCTGTGCATGCGCAGAATGCTGCGCATGCGCAGAGGGCAAAAGAACGCAAATGTCGGCATCCAGGTGGGTGGGGGGGAGGCGGGAGGCCTTTCCTCGCCTCCCGCCTCCCCTTTGGGAGCCGGCAATGGCTTGGGCTGGCTGGCTAGCAAGCGATGAACGGGTGGCGGGGAAAGGAGGCAGCCGGCAGCGGCGGCAGAGCCGAAAAGCGAACGTGGGTAGCCGGCGCGAGAGAGGCAAGGGAAATCCAGGCAAACTTTTTCTTTTGCACGCTTCCAGGCCGAGGTGCGTGCAGGACTTCCAAGTCCTCCCACGTGGCGGGGCGGGGAGGAGGAGGAGGAGAAGTTGGGGGCGGCGGGTGGAAGCCAGGACCTGGGCGAGTTGGAGTCTCCGGCGCTCTCCAGCCTGTTGGACTGGTTCTGGGAAGGGCAAGAGGGAGAAAGAAAGAAAGAGCCGAAAAGCGAACGTGGGTAGCCGGCGCGAGGGAGGGAAATTTCTTACGGATCCTTCAACGGAAACAGCCCGGCTAGGATTTCCAAACCCTCCGGCACCCCCTTTTTCTTCGCCCTTCCCCGAGGTGTTTGTTTGGCTTGCTTGATGCTACAGTTAAAAGGCTCGTAGAGGTGGGGAGGGTGCCCCGGTGCCCTTCGGATGCCAAGATCGTCCACTTCCTGCCCTTCCCGAGACTGCTTTTTCTTTCTTTCTTTCTTTCTCCCTCTTGCCCTTCCCAGAACCAGTCCAACAGGCTGGAGAGCGCCGGAGACTCCAACTCGCCCAGGTCCTGGCTTCCACCCGCCGCGCCCAACTTCTTCTCCTCCTCCTCCCCGCCCCGCCGCATGGGAGGACTTGGAAGTCCTGCGCGCACCTCGGCCTGGAAACGTGCAAAAGAAAAAGTTTGCCTGGATTTCACTTGTTGGCCAGACATGCTTTTGAGAAGTGTGGGGGTTTTCTGCATTACTTATCCTGCATCAGGGTTTATACTAGTTTCATGTTGTTTGATGTTGTCCAACATCAAGAAATCGCATCACTCAGTCAGCAACCATAGTCATAGAGAACTTCAGAGGCTACAAAAAGGTCTGAGGGCTTGGGGTTAGAGTGTTGGGTCTTAGGTTGCCCAACCAAGGGAGGCGGCTTATTTTTGATGTGCCAGAAATGATGTATTGTGCAGAATTATTGCCTTAATTTGTTGTTACAATATTTGTGTTGTAACTACAGAACATACCTTCAGTTCAGTTGGGTGTGTGTGTTGTGGAATGAAGTAAATTCTGTTGAAGTTGTGTAATTGTTACTTTGTTTCATGGAGCAGATGAACTACAGAAGAGTTGTTATAATTATATGTAGTGCCCATTTGTTATCTAAAACTATGTAGTTTTTCAGATAAATGCATGACAATGCAGATATTGACTATTCTACTTAAAATTGTTTCAATTTAATTTCACATGCTTTTTTACTGGATAGGGAAACTGCTGAAGACTGCAAATAAATACGAAATGCAGACTGCTAATAAATTTAGTTGTTTCAGCATACTTCTATTTTCCATACTTCTATTTCCATTAGCTGTCAACAGCATGTGAGACATTTACAGATTTCACTTTGCATTGTCTTTTCAAATAAATATATTTCACAAAGAAATAATACAGATAATAACAGTATCTATTGGAAACCTCAGTAAACCTTCCCCTTACACTCAAACAGTGGTGGGTTCCTACCGGTGCGGTCCACTCTATAGCACCGGTAGCGGCCCGCTGGTGACGTCACAGTACCGGTGTGGTCGCTTGCTGGTGCCTGGGCACCATTTAAAAAAAAAATTTAATTTTCTTCTGCGCATGTCCAGAAGCTGAGCTGAGCTTCCGGCACTGCACTGCGCTGCCTTCCTACCCCACAGTGAGTTCAAGCAGGGGAGGATGGCTGAGGGAGCGCGTGAGACGCTGAAAGAACGGGCGGCAGGAGCTATCTCCATTCCCCTCCCTTCAGCAGTCCGAGAAGCCAGGAACGCGCAGTGATGATCCTAGGCATTTTCGTAAGTTTGAGGCTTCTTGAGCTGCTGAGGGGAGGGGGAATGGGTGGCAGGACCTATCTCAGTTTCCCTCCCTTCAGCAGTCCGAGAAGCCACGCCCACCCGGTCACATGGCTGGCAAGCCACACCCACAAAATAAGCCACGCCCAGAGTGGTAGTAAAAAAATTAGGAACCCGCCCCTGCACTCAAACTGTCATTTTAGATGAGGAAGTGAAATTGTTTCAAAAACCTTTGTTCATTTGAGTTATGTTGGGAAGGATTTAAGTCACAGCAAGATGGAGAACTGGATCATTATTAAACTTGATTCATTTAAACTAACCCATAATTTTCCCAAGCTGCTCAACACATAAGTTGCTAACAGTGATTTATAAACCACAAAGATTGGGTTCACACATTGCCTGAAGCTCCAAATAAGCAAACCATAGCAATAGGACTCACATAGGATACAATGTAAGCCACTGAAGCCTTGTTTGATTTAGGCAGCCCTGTGTGATTTAGGCTTAATATGTTGTTTGGAACTAGTCATCTATGTTGTGAAGCAAAGCAGAATAGCAAGCACTTAGTACCGTTTCCCCCAAAATAAGACATCCCCTGATAATAAGCCCAATTGGGCTTTTGAGTGCATGGCAATAAGGCCAAGCGCTTATTTCAGGGTTCAAAAAAATATAAGACAGGGTCTTATTTTCAGGGAAACACGGTACTTAGACTTATATACTGCTTCACAGTACTAAGTGGTTTACAGAGTCAGCATACAGCCCCCAACAATCTGGGTCCTCATTTTACCGACCTTGGAAGGATGGAGGGCTGAGTCAGCCTTGAGCCGGTGAGAATCGAACTGCTGGCAGTCAGCAGTGTTAGCCTGCAATACTGCATTCTAACCACTGTGCCACCACGGCTCTTCAACCTAGATCAACCTTTCTATTTGATTTATTTTTATTTTTACTATGCAGGAACCCTTGAAATAATTTTCAGGTCTCAGGGAACCCTGCATAAAATTTATTACATCCATAGCTAGCAATGCACAGTATGTGATGTTCAAACATTTTTCCCCTAGTCATGACCTCTCATATAACCCCACTTGAGCAAATCTAGTCAATATGAACTCTAGATCCACATTTCATAGCATACACAAAGATTTTACTTTTCTTGCAGGACTAAGGGACCTTCTTCCTTTTGTTATATTATCAGTAGAAGATGACAAACCATTGGGTGCTTTTTAAATTTTTGGATGTCACTGCTATTGCAATTCAACCCTATTCTTGGAAATCTGGAGTAACTCTGGATAAGCAGGTTTGAGAACAGTCCTATTGATCTGATGTGCTCACTATTAAGCACCTAGCTTTTTTCCATATGATCATTACACCTTGACTCAGGTTTCTCCAGTTGTTCCTTAAAAAACACTTGCTTCCTGGAAAACCTCTAGGTACCTTACATTCATTCAGCTAACTTCCTGTCAATTGAAATAATTATTTTCCATAGAAAGTTTAGAGCTTCCCATGATCTTGAACCAGGATAGTAATTGTACTTTTGTTTAAATAACAAACAATAGGAGGAAAAAGGAATATTCTCTCTGTGCTTTACCATGCAACTCAGCAAGGGGGGAGAAAGGGAAAACATTTGATATTTTCTGTCAAGTGAAATATTATCAGTCCATTGTTAGTCTAGCAGTTTTGAGGCCAAGGCTTGTCCTGATGCTGATAAGCAGCTTGGGAGACTGCATAAGGAAGAAAGATGGGGCTATGTCTTAGCACAAATGTTAGACCCAGCATCTTGCCTTTAACCATTAAGTCAAATCCACTTAGGCAATTTTTTTTTGTTAGCAAAATTAGCTTTCTTTAACAACTGTAACCAGAGTTTGAACAACTAAGATTAAAAATTAAGAGGAGATTCCTGAAAAATAAGACAACATTTTTAATTCTGAGATGTGATGTTTATTTATAGATTAGCAGCAACAACGAGGAAGTTTTAAATAGACAGGAGATTAATGTTGAAATTCTCTGAGGTTTAATATGACTATTACAAAAAAAATTATTAGTATGTGTTATGTTTTGCTGTGTGAACTTTCTACTGGAAGTTGATGGCAGAAGAGTTCTTCAACTTAAATAATTCATTACATTAAAAAGATTCCGACCATATTTACAATTATGACATCATTATCTTAAAAAAAGCTTAAACATTAAAGTATATTTATGTACCCAGCTAAACTTAAGATATTTAATATATTACGGTGTAACTCAATCTCTCCTTCCCCAAACCCAATTTATAGTGTTAGCTGGACAGACAATCAGTTAAAAGGGCTCTTATGTTTGCTTTAGTGTTTGGCATCCGTAAGTAGACCATCTTCATAATCACCCATTACTTGTAGTATGTATGTTCCGGTATGGAGAAGAAGTTGCCCTGTTACTTGGGCAATCTGTGACAGAAAACGAAGTATCCTCCTGTGAAGAAGATAACATTTGGCTTAGTCAAATGTAAACTGAATGATCATCAGAGCATGGATTACAGCAATGCATTATCTGACAAAGATGGTTCAGTTTATACAAAGTAGTCCTATTGTAATTAGCATTTTTATTGTCCTTTTCAGTTATAGTTAATTTCAAAATGCTATTGCCCTCAATTGCCAGAGAGCTTGGTAGCTCACAATGTTCACAATAGAAGCACCTTCTTTGCTAACACAGACCACCCTCTTAGGTCATCTGCAACTGACTTTAGATGCCTATGTCAAAAATGTAAGGCAGTCTATTTTGTCATGGCTATTTGGTACCCTAAAGAGATTTGCCTGAAACTAGCAATATCCTTTTAACAAAACCTTGGTTAATGCTGCATTTTCAATTTTGCTGTAATAATTTTTCTGTTTATTTGCTGTTAACTGAATGTAGCACTGTGGTTTTATACATACTGTACCATAATTTAGATATTAAGGGCAATTAATATATTAATATTGGCTTGACTCTCAAACCTGGTTTTTGCCTGATTTGGATAAATGCATTGTACAAACTTAATAGTCAATTGTGGCTACAATAAACAATGATTAAACTTGCTTAGTACAATGCACAAAATAATCACAAGATCAGTTGCTTCTTTAATACCAAGTTTCTATTACATTTGAATATTTAATATTTTAACAAAAATGCTGCAATATTTTTGGCAATCAAGTTATTACAATTACTGATAGACACTATTAAAATATATTATTTCAAAATCAGATTGCTCCTTGTATGATTAATATGCTATAGATAAGGCCAAGAACCTGTCTTTAATAATTCCAAAACAACTTTTTCTTTTTCTATGCACCCTAAAAGTCTTTGTCTTATTTTCACCATAGAAAAACATTAGTGCTATATCTACAGTAATATTTTAGATGTAAATATTGAATGGGAACAGAAATACATTTCACTAAATAACATGAAAGTTGTAGCTTACATACTAATATTTTTAGATGTAAAAATATTAGTATGTAAGCTACAACTTCCATTTGAAATGTATTTCTGTTTCCACTCAACGTTACATATTAAGTTCTTATATGTGAAACTCCAGGCCCTACTACCATCTAGTGCAGGGCTGTCAAACTCCTGGCCTGCGGGCTGGATGCATCATGCATGGGCCACGCCCAGTTTAGTGAAGGGGGAAAAAAAATCCCAATATGTCACGTGATACCACCGTGACGTGAGTTTGACACCCCTGATCTAATGCCTCAATATCCAAAACTTATCTGCATAGCGGATAATTCTGTTATTTGTATAGAAAGAATTAAAGGAAGAATAGGCTGGAACTAATTTTTGATATTATACAGAGTTAGGCAAGCACACATTTAATAAATTATTGTGTTTTCAATAATTAGTTTAAAGAAAGTCAAGTATGGAATTACTTTTCAATAAACTAAAGCTTATCAGAATTATTTCTACCCTCAAAGAATTTTTATTCTTCCTATTGTAACAGAACTTGTATTTAATGATAAATGTCCAATATTGCTCAACTAAAGTATGGAAATAAATAAGCCAGTGATTCTATTTGAGGTAGCCATTTCTTACCCTTACATTCTACACTTCCTTTAAAAAGTTAAATGCACCCTATCTAAATTCACAAATCACTGTCACCGGATAATCACCCTTGAAATAGGTTAGACGGAGAGATAAGTCATAAATGGCCTTCATGGTTTATGGGGGTGAGAATTACTTTGATCCCTCCAGTTCAGTGAAATGTGCTCATATTTTATTTGTGGTCTTTCATAGGCACCTATGCCTGATAGGTTTCTAATCCAGGAGGGCTGCTCTTATGAACTTTGACCTGCTTAAGATAATAAAAACACAAGGCTACACTTTGTCCTAGTTAAGTTGTAAAAGCTCAATGCCTTAAATAAGCTCTTTTTAAAGTAAAAAGTGGAATATGCTATATTTCTAATTGCATAAGCTATTAGAAGAGTTTTGTTAGAACATCTATGATCACTTTGTTCCATATACAACACTAGAAATGTATATTTGAAAATGTATAAATGTACACTAGCATTGCTTTGTAATGAGAAAGGCGGCAAACAAATTTAATACTTACCTTAGAATACTTTTTGCTCCCATACACTTGATGTCATAGGACACAGAATAGATTTCATAGAAGGTAGCTTTAATATTCAAACAACCAATGAAATCCTTAGGATTCAGTTTGTACAAATCCAGAGTGAAATTTGCTACTCCCATTTTCTTTGGTTGCTGTATTGTTGCAATACCATAATGTAATCCCTATATCAAGATGCAGAAAAATATGCATTAAACATTAGACTACTTACCCAAACATTTGCAATACCCATTAAACTATACTGAAAGTCCCCAGGGAGTAGGGCGGCATATAAGAACTCTAAAATAAATAAATAAATAAATAAAAGTTTAGGACAAGTCTGTGTGTTTTCCCTTATTTTAACATGGAGATATGGATGTGGATTTCATCTTTCCTTCAAAAACAGAAGACTGATTCATAGTTAATTTCCCCCTAACTCAATAACCCAGTGAATTACGTTATAATATTAGACAATGGCAGACCCAGTGTCAACACCATCATTAAAACAAGGCTTAAGTTTACATTGCTAACTAGCAATTTTTTTCTTCTACTAAAAACAAGACTGAAACCTCATGCATTAGTTACCATTTCTGTAATAATATACTATTACCGGTATGTTTGGAAGAGATGTATTTGTCAAGGCATGTTTTAATATATTAAAGTCTCTGATACCAACAGACTAAACATAGCAAATATGTGCAAACATTTACAAGTGTAAATTCAGGCAATTCCATAAAAGAAATACTGGGAAAATATATTATGGTTTAGAGACAATATTTAGTAGAAGCAGCTCCCAGAAGCTGATATAGCTAAATAGTGACACAAGAAAGCTGAAACATTTCTAATCCTATTTAGATCATATAATAGTAGTATCAATAATAATAAAATTTTACTATTACTACTGATACTCAGCTAGGTAAGAAAAATAGTAATGAATATGAGAAGTTTAATGCTTTCCTTTAGAGCTAGTTAGACTTATGTGGAATAAATCAAATGAATGCTAAAGATGAGAGCTGAGAAAAATGTCAAAGAAACAAAAGAATTTCATAAAAGTTTTTGGAAAAACACTGATTGTAGATCACTTGTATAAACTATTACAGTAAGAAGAGAAGCATTGTTCTGGGCATACTTGAATAGACCTTGAAACCATTATTTATTTATATAAACTTTTTTATCCTCTGTCCTCAGAAAAGCTGAACTGACAAAGAGAAGACGTCAATTCTCCTCATTCTCCTCACTCAATGAAATTTGCAGTATAGCTTCGGCGATTCATGCAGAAGAAGAGAAATATAACCATACTGATTGGTGGTTGGAATGCACTACTTTAGAGCAAAACACTTACTGGCTTCCATTTCTGTCCCTTCTCCAAAAGCATGAGTTGTGTATTATCCCCTAGTGACTGGAAGAAGTCTTCAGTATCCACCACTGTTCCATCTTCCTCTAGAACCAGTGTTATCAATCCAGCAGTTATCATTAAAGCATCCAAGGTCTACAGATGAAGCAATACAAGAAAGCTTAATTTGAAATACCCCTTTATGAAAGTTATTATAAGTCAGGTGGGAATCATTTCTGATTTACTGCAAGTGAATCTTTCCTGTAAAGTAGAAGATGCATTTCACCATCTACCATAGGGGTGTCAAACTCGCGTCATCACGGCGGCATCATGTGACATATCGGGACTTTTCCCCCCTTCGCTAAACAGGGCAGGGGCAGGGCCAGCACGTGACGCATCTGGCCCGCGAGTTTGACACCCCTGATCTACCATGAAGTTAAAATAAAGATCTTAATTCTTCCGGACAGTATATTCAGGAACATGTAGTATAGATATAGTAGGCTATGTAGAGAATATAAGCAGAAACTATTGCACACATTTGGATCACAATAGAAACTTTTAATGGAGCTGGAACAAGCTGGCAGGCTTATGTTTCTTTAGAGAGTCAAACCTTGTTGATAAGCTCCTGTAAACTGCTTGCCACAACTCCTCTCCGGCTGCTTCTGTCATGATTACAAATACGAAAAGGCCTAGGTGCACATGGAAGTAGTGCTTGTCTTGTTACTGATCCCACCGATGTTCCCACTGATACCAGAGATCTGAAACAGAAACACAGTACTTTTTTTACTCAATGTTCCTACTGACTGTGGAAGTTTCAATTTAAAAAGTTTCAAGTAGCAGCCTTTACCAATCTGGAGCCAATGATATATTGTAATTCCTTCTGCTGAAATTCTTAGCCAGCAAGAACCGGCCAGGCTGACTTGGAATTCTGGGAGTTGTATTCCAGAAAATACTTCCTTATATTCCAAAAATATTTGAAGAAAGCAGGCTGTAGTTTTCCAACATTACTGCTAAATCTATTGCTAAAAGTGTGGCTCATTCCACAAACTGCTTGCTGAATTAAAAGACCAGAAGCATATGCTTTTTGGTTTTCAAGGATAGATTTCAAATTTAATTTTTATTTTAGGCCCACCCTTTCTAAGAGCCAGAAAAGCCTAGAACAATCTTTGTTTGAAAGTCCTAACCTGAATTCCTATTCCTCTTTTTATAGAGGAAATGAAAGCAACTTTTGATCCAGCTGGCAAGTTTATTAATTTTATTCTAACTAATAATTGTTTTCAGATTCCTTAAAGATAAATCTAATTTGGGGGAGTTTCCATGTTAGTTTTACATCTTTGGAATAGTAATATCTGGAGGCCTTACCAGTTTAGTTATGACCCAGCAGCTGAGAAAGCAAAGATCTGAGGCCATACCATATTTCTCCAACCTAGCTTTACTGTCCAGTTAGAGAGAAAAGTGGATTGTAACTATATCTAATACCTGCACATTATAGGATTTTTATTTTGGGCATAAGACTTAAGCAGGATCTCTCTACAAAATATATATAACTTGAACTAAAGTTAGAAAATTCACCAGCTTTTTATTGGCAACCAGTAAAATAGTTTAATGAATGAAGCTAACATTAAGTACCACCAGCAAGAGTTTTATTTTCTAATGCGGGCCAGGGAATTAACATACCAAATGCACACAGCCTAACTCTTAGTAGATTTGAAAGGCAAAGTAACAATGACATTAAATCCAGTTGCAGATTGCCAAAACTGGTAGCTTTTGCAGGAGTTTTTACCAGGACACTTAAGGAAAAATGTTCTATTATTTCAAGTTTACAGGAAACCCTAAAAGGGGTAACAAAATAAAGTTCATATATCTTAAAAAAAATCGCAAAAGGACACTGCTTCCATTTTCAAGAAACTACCTCCCATCCACTCAAAAAGTCTGTCAACTTTTAGAGGATTGTCATAGGAATTATTATTATATGTAGGAAGTTGGCTAACTGGTTACATTAGCTACCATAATATAGTTCCCATAGTAAGATACAGCTTAAGTTATCCACTGAGCTTTTCATCTGGTTAATTTAGAATTTAGCCTAACATATTTGGAAAGATCTTGGTTAGAGAGGGTGGTTTTAGTCTTCACTTGATTGCCAGTGCAGACCTAGCCAAAATTTCACTAGGTACAGGTGTTTCTTCAGACAAACCTGATGCCAATTACAGCAATAAGATTCAAGTCAGAGGAATATATATTTTAATAGATCACTCGTGACTTTGTCAATGATGCAATATAGATTTAAACATTCTTCCTTATATTGCCCCATATTTCTTAAGCTTCTTAACAACACTATGTCTATTTGTTAGTCCAAAGCAAATCTGCAGCAATATGGGACATTACTAAGAAGCAAGCTACTGTATATGACTAAAACTGCATCCCTGTTAAAGCAGCGTATCAACAACCTATTTGCCCAAATTTCCTTTGCGTTCTAGCTGCTGTTGCCTTTAACATTTCTGTACTGTAATAAGAAAAAAAAGAACCTCATCACCAGTTGACCTAATACCATATGCTCAAAACTCAGTCAGTTTATTAGAGTAAAGTGGCACCAAAAGCTTACGAAATAGTAGTTTGCGCAAATTTCAGTGTGGTTCCAAGTACAAAGGCTGTCTATTTCAGTTTATCCTGAGTTTGTCTTCATTTGTCTTCAGAAAGGCTTTAACTCCCTGAAGGCCTTATGTAAAAAACAGTGCAATTCATGGATCAGATTAACTGTAGCAAAGGTTTTCAATGGAAAAAAATGTTAAATAGGTATAAAATCACATTGTGATTAAAGCTCACAACATGGTATCCAATCTTCAACTGAATAGATCAGCTTTAAGTGAAGCGTTTTCAAAGTTTTTAGATGTCAATACTAATGATGCTAAATGGTATAGTACAGAGCCTTATAACCATAATTGAGCCTTGATAGTCATAAAGTGCGTCATCAATCTTTTTTTGCAGTGGTCATTACACAAACCCAATTTGCTATGGGGCATTCCCATCACTCTGCTAAACAAATAATTCCCTCACCACTATCAAACTATTCACTAAGGCTTCATTATTATTACTATTAGTCTTCTCATCGCTCCTATCACCCATCCCTCCCACTTATGACTGTATGACCGTAACTTGTTGCTTGTATCCTTACAATTTATATTAATATTTTTCCTGATTGCTTATTTGTACCCTATGACAATCATTAAGTGTTGTACCTCATGATTCTTGACAAATGTCTTTTCTTTTATGTACACTGAGAGCATATGCACCAAAGACAAATTCCTTGTGTGTCCAATCACACTTGGCCAATAAAGAATTCTATTCTATTCTATTCTATTCTATTCTATTCTATTCTATTCTATTCTATTCTATTCTATTCCCCCCCCCCAAACTAAAAATATACTAGAGTTTCCAGGAAAAAAAAAGGCATGACGACTACAGGGCACTGCAAATGGCTGGTTGCTAAGTACCCAAAATGCAGTCACATGACCACAAGAAGGGGGAACCTGGACGTTAGGAACAGAGTGGTAAATACCTTGGGGTGGTGGTGTCTGTCATAACTTAAATGGTTGCTAACAACTGGTTGTAAATTGAGGACTACCTGAAGTGCTTTCATTGTTCTCAGCAAGTCTAGTGAGTCCAATGTATGCTTGTCCCACACACCAGTCTTATTTTTCTTACACTTCTACCCCACACCTTTTCTCCACAAGCTTTGCATTTTCTCTTTCCTTATTTCAATTTTCTTTTAGTCTTTTCACCGAAAGTGGCCGATTTAACACTTGACCTAGTTTGTTGGATTAACAAAAGTGCCTGGGTTCCTACAACACATTGACATGTACCCTAACTTTGTCCGCTGCTTTGGTTTATACTAAATGGCTTAACAGTTAAAACCAGTGGTGAAATCCAATTTTTTTTTACTACCGGTTCTGTGGGTGTGGCTTGGTGGGCTTGGTGTGGCTTGGTGGGCGTGGCAGGGGAGGGATACTGCAAAATCCCCATTCCTTCCACACTCCTGGGGGAAGGATATTGCAAAATCTCCATTCCCACCCCACTCTGGAGCCAGCCAGAGGTGGTGTTTGCCGGTTCTCCGAACTACTCAAAATTTCCGCTACCGGTTCTCCGAACTACTCACAATTTCCTCTACCGGTTCTCCAGAACCTGTCAGAACCTGCTGGATTTCACCCCTGGTTAAAACTCAACATTTGGCTCAGACTCCCATTCCAATAAAGAAAAAAAGGCTTCCCAAATATACTATGCTTTCTAGCTTATGCCAAGAACTGGACAGTTTTTTTCTGGAATACAGATGAAACTGCAATTTTACGATGAGCGTGGTCAGCTAGGGCAGCCACTGCAAAAAGCCATTTTACTTTAGCAATACCTTAAGTCACTATAAGGCAGCGAAGCGCTACAAGCAGCCTACTCCTTTTTTTTCACAGTGTAAAAAGTAGGCGAGACGAGTATACAGACACAGGGAGGGAACAAGGTAGGTTCCTTTCCTGCCGGGAGCTGAGCGTTTTCGTGGGTCGTCCTCTTTAGGGCGACGGCACCCCCATTCGCTTCTCGATTAACTAGCTAACGAGGGGGCGGCGGAGCTAAGAGCAGCGGGAGCCGGAAAGCGCCTAGTCACAGGACCACCAGTCGGTGGTCGACCCCGAGCCTGGACTGAGGACCAAAGCTGAAGTCATGGCTGAGTCGGGGTGGGGGAGGGCAGATATAGCGCCGTGCAACAGAGAAATGCGAGAAAAAGGCTTCCCTGACTAGAAAATTCAACGCTGTGGGAAGGCAACCAGGAAGGCGAGTTCAGCTGCGCGGCAAAAAAACCCAAAAACACCACAAAAAACCCCCCAAAATCCGACAGGTTGCCTTGGTAACTAAGATACCCGCGCGCGCACGCACACCCTGTTCCGCAAACGGGATGGTTGCCTGCTTAAGTGGTAGCATGCTGTACTTACCGCAACAAAACCGCCGCGTAATCACGAGCGCCTTCCACAGCCATCGTCGGCTACTGTTCCTCCTCACCTTTGGGTTACTCCTTATGAGCAAGGGCGCCCCGCCCTCCTCGTCCTTTACGCAGCAGAACCGCCCATTGATCGGAGGCCAAAGAGGGGAGAGAAATCCAGCACGCAAAAAAGAAGTGATTTCAGAGTGTGTTTATCTTCGTTTGGGTGATGCCCGATGCTTTTATTGGCAGAAGGCCGATTGGATCTTTTTTGCAGTCCGTGATTTACAAATTTATATTTGGAAGGCATTTCCCTTCACCTTTTATACCTGTATAATGCTACTAGAAAAAGCAGGGCTTTACTCCGATCCATCTTTCAATATTTCTTTCAATATTTCGTATTTACTTCACCAGGGAAGGCGTTGCATCTGATTCTTGATTCTAGAAAACAAAACTCTTGACCACCATTCATATTTTACATACTTAAATACTGCTAACATTCCCTTTCCCTTTCCCCAAGCTTTGTCTTTTATACATAACCAACTCTTTCAAACCAGGTTTTGAAGAACTTGGTTTGTTCTGTCACTCGCTACTCTGAAGACCTTAAGAGAACCACCTTGTATGGACAGCTGATCCACATAGAGCATTATTTACACATAATGGCAACAGTTCTCCAAATCTTTAGGCTAAAGTTACTGCATTTCAGATTTGCACTGCTATGCCAGATCTTGTGAATTATAACTCCCTCAGGCTGCACATTCAACATATTAGTTTCTTCAACTATGATACACAGAGAGGACACAGTATATATGACTTGAATAGCATTTAGAACTGTTCTGCTCTTATACTACTACTTCTGCTGTATAAAATTGCATGAACTGTTTCACAGTAGCATTGCACTGCAAACTGTTTATGATAAACTCAAACATTAGAGGACATTGTACTTCCTGTGCTGCTCTCTTCCACATTGACCCAGAGCTGTTAATAGATGTTATTCAACTAATCTGGATCTGTCAAAGAACAGGATCAACTGAGTCACTACTCTTGTCAACAAAATTCTGAGATTGTCAAATGCTTTGCTGAAAATTATACTATATTCATAAATCCTTACCCTTCAGACATTAATGCAGGGGAATAAAAATGTCTAGAAAGTACCTATGTACCTACTCTATCCTTACATCCTTTTGACCCTACCACTATGCTTATTTTTTCTTTCCAACTTCTGAGAAGGTCTGGAGAGAAGAGATACCCACTGTCACTTGTACATCACTATAGCTTTCCATGAAGTTTAGGATGTTAGCGGTCCTAGATCTAATGGCGTGCTGGACAGTTTAAGGCAAAGCCAAAATGGAGGCATGGAATCAGTCAAAACTAGGTGAAGGTGAAGTAATGCTATTTCCTGAACACACTATGATTCACCGAACTAAACTATAAAAGTTGATTTGGCAAGACTTATTTTTGATAAATGCATGTAGTTCTTATTTATCAATGTATTTTATTTTTAAAATATGCCAAGTTTCCAATACCTCATTTATTTATAAGAATTCTGATACAGTATTACAGAAGTTAGCCTTGACAAGTAAATTTTGTTGTTAGTTGTGAAGTCGTGTTCGACCCATCGCGACCCCATGGACAACTTTCCTCCAGGCCTTCCTGTTCTCTACCAACCTCTGGAGTCCATTTAAGCTCACATCTACTGCTTCAGTGACTCTTCCAGCCACCTCATTCTCTGTCGGCCCCTTCTTCTTTTGCCCTCAAGACAAGTAAATTAAGGGTTATCTAAATTTCTCCTGATCTATTTTAGATAGACAGATAGAAAGGATTGTAATCTTATCATTTCAATTTGCATGGATGCCCACTTCCATGTGACTCTGGATGGCTTATAACAATAAAAAACAAATAATATAAGCAATCGACATTGTGATAGTAAACATAATGGTAAAAAAACAATCCTGCAGGAGAAAAATACACTTAAACATCAGATAATCTGAGACTTGATTGTGAAATATTTCTATTTCTATCCCCCCCCCTTAGTTTTACTGGGAAGAAAATCATGGTGCTATAGAAGCTGAGTAGTTCCACTTGTGTTATAGAATATAGGTTTGCCTCAACCTAGGCTAGTGTTTTGCAATTTGGCTAATCCTGGCTAAGCTATACAATACATATAGCTGCCCTTTCTTTAGAATGAAAGTACATGTTGGCCAAATCCTGACCTCAATTTCTAATGCTTTTTCTACTCTTACTTCTTTCTTTAGAAAAATTAATGTACTATATGCTGTTGAGTTTTTTTAAATTACATTTTTGTGAGGCAGAATTCTTCTGAACAAAGGGACTGAGGAAAATGGGTAAGCTCCCCCACACATCTAATCAGGCCTCTGTACAATTCCTCTCAAGTTAAAAAACAACAGAAAAATAGTTGGATAATACACATTTGCCTCTTGGTTTTATTGGAAAACGAAGCTGTTTTGACAAACATACATTAATAAGAATTCTAGATATCATGATGTAGTTCTTTATCCATTGGAAACAACTTTTAGTCTACTGAATAATAATTACACATTATTCCTCATAGCCCCCTATGAGGTAGAAATGTCCAGATTAATAGCAAACAACCAGTAATACAGAGTTTGTGACTGAACAAGAACATAACATCAAATGGCCCATAAGGTATATATAAACACCATAAACCAGTTTTCAGAGTTCTTGCAATAAAGATGCACAAAAACTCATGACTCTACAGCTCTTGAATACCTTATACATGCAAAATACTCAATAGGTCACCTTACCAACTTGATAGCCAAGTAATTTCTGCTGTATGTATTTTTCCAACTAAAAGCTTTTCTGTAAAGTACAGGTAGGCACACTTCTTTTTCAAGAACCATACATTTACTCAGGGATAAACAGTAGGGGGCTGTGACAAGAACCCAAAGTGGGTAAGGACATCCACTTTTTTTCACATACTGTAGCCTTTTTTGGGGGGGCTTTTCTTCCCAGACATCTGATCTGATCCATTGCACAAAAAATGGAAATTAGCCTATAAGGCTTAGGTTATCTGCCCTGTTATAAAGCATATAAGAAAATAATGGCTAAGATATTAACTTCCTAGAAACTATTGTATTGGAAAATGAAGGGTGGGAAAATTAAGAACACCAAATGTGAAATCTTTATTTGATGCCTTCATATCAGTAATTTTTTTAAAAAAAAATGCAACTCTGGTACATGGGTAAATTAATATTTTTTACCCAGATTTGCTTCAGACAAATTACTCCTTCAGATTGTTATGGACTTTAATATTAGCTTCCGTGAAGAACAATTCACAACCAGGTATGTTCCTTTTGATCTACAGAATGGGAACAAAACCCTACTTTCCATGGTTCCTATTAAGATTGCTACCCACAATACCACTTTTTAAAAATGGATGAATGGGACAGTTTAATATGGATCATAATCAAATCTAAATCTGGTGCCTATATTCTACCAATGCATAAAGTTTTGTGAATTAGTCTTCAATAATTACTGATACAACAAAGGCATGTATCTTTTTTCACACATTTAAAATATTTTCCCTTATTGCATTTGTAACTAAAGAAAAAATGGGCATGTAGCTTCAGATCATATTTTGCATCTTTTTGATTCTTAACCCAAGTAATGCACACAAGATTACAGAAGTAGCATCACATACAGTTTATCCCCTATGTTACTAAGAGCAAATTCTCTTTGAATCTTGTACCCGCCACTAATTTACTCATTAGGCAGATTATACTCTATTCCTGTTATGTTTTGTTATAGAGGGGGAATATTGGAGGAATATCTTTGCATAAGGTTTGCAAGTGATATTGAGGAAGTGCTTTTGAACATTCTGAAGTGCTATAGAAATGCTATTATAAAATCAACAGTGCATAAAAGTGCATACGCTATCATTTTTAAACATTTGTGCAACGGCAGTTTATCATATTTTATGATCCTGTCCTAATCTCTTAACATATTACTTCTTAATGTTTCAGTTCATTTAATGTTCCAGTTATCAAGTTTGTCTGATTTTTAACTGTATCTTGATGACTGCAGACAGGAAAGAAATTAAGTGGCAGGAATTTTCTGTTCATAAGGAAAAATGGAAGGGGAATGCTCATGTTTTCTTCACTATTATGTAGTTAGCAAGTGAAGAAAGACATCTGTCACCAAAGAAGTTGACATAAATTTACTGAAGTAGAATTAATGATCTCTGATGGCTTTTGTTTTTAGTAGTTTTTCACCTGCATTCTTAGGCCCTGCTGGTTTACCTGCACAATACATGCTTTACTATACACATTATCTTCAAAATTTCATTTTTTAAGTTATGCCACATTTCCTAAGTACTCAAACCACAAAGCTCTTTAATATGGAAAAATGAGACAATTCATACAGACAGCACATTAGTGGCACAGATGGGAAGAAGTGATTCATTGGCAACTGCTATTGTAACACAATTAACAATGAGTAACAAAGTTCTCATCACACAGTTAAACCTTTGATGAACTTTTGCACACATACAAAGATTAATTCCAGGGAGGCAAATTTTTGGTAATATGGTTGAATAGTGGAAGAATTTCTTGTTCAGTGGTTCCTTTAATAATTATCATCAAATTCTACAGCAGCTACAAAAACTAGTCAGCTGCAAATCCTTTATTACAAACATGTATTTAAATAAGGTCCTATTGCTTTTAATAGGTCTATTCTTAGAATTGAATTTGGATCCAATCCACTGTACATGTTTTTTAAACTGGATAATCTATCCAATTTTTAAAACCTCTCAGAAAATATATCTTCAATATTTAAGAGAATGGGCCAAATTCTTAGCTTCATACATACAGGGATAACTGGCTCAGGTTTAAATTAAATTCATAAAAACATATTTATTTAGAAGTATCATAAATGCCATTTATCTCCACTGCATTTAGGACTGAAAGATATCAAGAAAACAAAGTACACTATGGCCAATGTAATATTCTAGCACAGGGGTGTCAAACTTGCGACCCGTGGGCCGGATGCGTCACGTGCTGGCCATGCCCACACCCTGGTTTAGCAAAGGGAGGGAAAGTTGTGATACCTCATGTGACAACACGAGTTTGACACCCATTCTAGCATTTGGGTACAACATGGATTATCAGTTCCAGCACTTAATCCATACAGTCAATGTCAATAACTCTAGTTCACATATATCTAAAGCCTAATTTTGACAATGAGGGAGATAGTAAACTATTCATAAATTGTATTAGTTGGAATGCCAAGAGGGGGCTCATAAGAGTTTATCACAACAATTTATAATGCTCAAGCACAGAAAACAATCAGTCAGTGAAAAGATTAGGGTAGGAATTTCATTGTAATTTCTGTTTCTTAGGCATTTATTTGGAAATATCATGCAATATTTCATTATGTAAACCAAAGTTCTAAAAGTTTGCCACCTTATGTGCTGCTTATGAAAACTCAACCCAAGTCATGCCCATTTCCACCCAAGAAAACGGTAGTTCTTGTGACATATCCAGCCACAATTTTTGTATAATAGTGAGATACTTCTTTTCAGTTCTGTTCCACAGGATAAACTACAAAGCGCTTTTCAAATAATACTAACTCAGCATTGCAGGAATCTCTCTGCTAGTTTTGAATTTGCTTTGATAGATTAATTTTCTCCACAATAATCATTCAAGAATATACAGTGGACATCTCGGCACATAATAGCACCTGCCTGGGTTTGAAAGCTAAACGGTGGTGGGCCTAATTAAGATTGCAGAGGAAAACCTCCTGAAAATATCAGGGCTTTAGATTAGTCTGAGAAGTAAAAAAACAAATGCAATACTATAGTAATAGCACTTAGACTTATATACCGCTTCACAGTGCTTTAAACCTCTCTCTAAGCGGTTTACAGTCAGCATACTATCCTGGAAGAAGGCAATAGAACATCACTTCTGTATTGTTATCAAGAAAATTACATGGATATATCTATGAAGACACCAAGAGATGTAACTTGGACATTTGATATCCAGCAGTGGTCAAAATATATATTGCTCCATTCACATAATTACCACTGATTATACATTAGATTTCAGGCTACCTATGTGCTTAGTAAGAAACTTTTGTGAACAGTAGCATCTTAGTGAATCTTACATGTTATTTTAAAAAACATGTTATTATAGTCTAGGGTTTGAATCAAGCTAAAGAATATTTGAATGTTTCAAAAAGAATTTTTTTCATTCCCTAGTCAGCTCTTTTACTACCTGTTTACTTATCCAAGGGTAAAATACATATTTCTAAGAATATGTACCATTATCATGCTTGTGTGCAACATATAAATAAATGTATCTATCTCAAGAGCTGCTCAGTAGGTCTGTTTTAAATTTAGAAAAAAATAGTAATTTCACTCAAGTATTTTTGGATGAGGGCACTTGAGGCACTACTTGTTCCTTGCCATGGAACAAAATAATAATAATAATTAAAAAAAATTCCTGAGATCTGAAACATAAAGTTTATTTCTCATTCTGTGTGAAACCAGAAACATCTCCACTTCTATTACAGCCTCAAAGAGCTTTTAACATTAAAAAAACAATAACTGAAAAATATTCTCATTAAAAAGAGGGAAAGGTCCCAAACACACACACACGCACGCACATACGCCCAAATACACCTCTTTCACCTTCCTAAAATGCAACTGTTTTTATAATATGTTTGATTTACAAACTGTACAAGAAACAAATAACAGTTTCTAAAAGCCATCTTTAAAAGAAGTGAAATATTTCCAAAAGGCCAGATTTCATATTGTTTTAGATTGATGTCTGGTCAATTCTCATCATCACGTCCATAGTGAATAGTCTGTATTTCCTGAGCGAGGAATGAGGCCATCTCCTGGGTACCTGCTGCTATTACTCGACATGACATCAGGTCTAGAGGTCCGCCTAGGAGAAAAATTTATTGAAAAATAGCTTAGATCGGGGTGGCCAAACTGTGGCGCATGCACCAAATGTGGCGCATTGGATGATTACAAGTGGCGCATTGCATTCTTGCGCCTACTTATTTTTTTTAAATAGGTGTCATAACTGAATCCATCTTAATATTTTCAACACCAAAGTGATCTCAGTTCAATTCGTACAGCCTTCGGTAATGTTCAACTTCTCGGTGTCTGAAACTTAGAATGGAACTTGTGAAATGTTACTTTAGGCGGGTTTACAAACGTACAAATGTTTTTATCGGTGTTGCCATTGCGCGTTCCTGCTCAAACGATCGCAAACACCACACACTAGTAACACATCGTGTGTTTGACGTCACGTGCGAATGAGCGGCGAGTGTTCGATATGATCAGTCAGTTCTAAGTGAGCCATCGTGGCGTGGAGTTTGAAGCAGTGTTTTATTGAGTGTACTAGCGTGGTTTTTGTATTGAGAGTGATTGAAAGACAGATTCAAGATTAAATATACTGTATATTACGTTTGTCAAATTTTGAAATGGCGTAAATTAAATTGAATTGCGTGATTGAGTTATTCCTTTTCCTCCCTTAAGCAAAGCAGATCCTACCCCTATGCCTATTTTACAACCCCAAACGTGAAAGTAAGAAGGTAAAAAACGTGCTTGAGTTGTATGGCGCATCTGAACTCGTCTGTGAAAAAATTGGCGCATGGTATGCTTAAGGTTGGCCACCACTGGCTTAGATGTTTCTTTTGTGATGAAGACACAAATTATTTCTTGTGTAGTCCATTATGTGCATTTAACTAGGACACATATATTTATTTGCTGTTGTTCTTATTTGCTGTTGTTATATGCCGCCCTACTCCCTGGGGACTCAAGGTGGCATATATATAGGAAGAACATTACTAAACTTTTCTGATATGCAATGTTTCGTGTTAACGGTTCCCTTTTTTTGATCCTATTCTTGTTCCTTCTCCCTCCAGAATCCCCTTCACCTATGCTCCCTTGCAGTGCTTGGAAATACCAAATTTTTCTTTTGAGTGTTGACTGGTCCTTTTTTTTTCTCCTTCCAGGAGAAGATGGAGAACTAGTATGAATAGAACAGGGGCTGGTTCAAAGGTAAGAGAGACATTTCCTGTCCTAAAGTCCATCTTGATATCACCCAAAACACTTGTGGGATACATGTGGGAAGTCTTGCTTTGAGCCAACTTGAGTTTCACATCATAATAATACAATAAGCCATTAGGGACTGCAACTGTACAATAAGAAGCACAGTATTTGCAAACTTTTAAAATTGTACATTAAACTCTTAGAATACAGAATGGCTTTCATGCACAAGTTAGCTTCCTTGCTTCCCCATTTCTAAGGCCACCACTCCCCAATATGGCTTCACACTTTTCTGAACATTCCTTCCTGAAGATTGGACTTCCAGGAAAGTCTAGAATGAGATTGTGGCAACAAAAAAATTAAACTCTTTTGAATTTGAAGGAGTGGTATCATGTGCAACTCATACTTTATCCTTCTTAAAATGTATTTGCTTACCTGATGTATCTATCACAACTCCACCTGCCTCCCTGATAATAACAGTAGCTGCTGCCAAATCCCAACAATGCAAGCCAAACTGGTAATATGCATCTGCAGCCCCAGATGCTAAATGACAGAGTGCCAAAGTAGCACTTCCAATAACACGAACCCTGCAATAAATGTTGAAAAAATTGCAAATAACATTAAAGCCTAGCTTTGCTGATAAGGAAGTGATTGTGCAGTGACATACATTTCCAAATATTGGATTTCCAAACATTTTTACTTGTTTTACAGATTTCATCCTTGATGCCCAGTATGAACATGATATTCTACACAGAAAACACTTTCCTTAAAGAGTGAAGTGCAATAAAGATGAAGAGGGGAGCATGCATTAAATACATCTTATAGCCTAACATAGCTTATTTTTATGATGGAATTCAAGAATTCAGTGCAAAAAAGAAGACTGTGATGGTGCTACTGCTGATATACCTCAGGGGTAGAATTCTCTTGATACACGAGGGACGCTAGTGATGGCACAATGCATATATGCATTTGAATACCAATGAAACTGTTGATTTGGTTGACTGGATTTCTGACTGCAGTACTTAAATATTATATTAACAATTTTCTTGTTACTAAGTTTATTAATTTTACAGGAAACAGAATTACCCATGTGCCTGTGCCTTTAGCAGTCGTTCCATGTTACTAAGAAAGACTTTCAGAGTGTCAGGGTCTCGCTTTGGACCAATCTCCGTTAAAATCAAGGCTTTTGTGATATCTGCAAGAAAAATGATAGATGTATATTAATGCAACAGCTGACTCTAATTTCTTTTATAAAGTTCTACATCTTTGGATGCATAAATAGTTTTCAAGTAGTCTTTTTAGAGGCAAAATCAACAGCTGATCTTTGAATGGCATGCCAAAGGCCACATAGCAAAAAATGGACACTAAACCTGATTTCATTTATGTTAACATTTAAAGTAAATATATTTACAACCATACTAATAGTACAATTTCATGGGAGTCAAACTAAATGCCTGCTGATTAAATGGACATGTCATGTCTACATTGTTTTCTTGGTTGCAATCTGGAAGTAACTTTCCATTGTTTTCTTTTGGTATGAGGTTTTTTTTTTAACTTCACAATCTAATCTATAGCATATCATTTCATAGTGGTCTCCTATCCAAAAATCCAAACAAATTCTGCTAAAGAAAACTAAAAAACCCTAAATAAAATAAATGCTTAACATTATAGGTAGTCCTTGTTTAACGACTGCCTCATTTAATAATTGTTCACAATTACAATTGTGTTGAAAAAGTAACTAACTTTATGACCAATCCCCACATTTATGACATTTGCAGATTTGTAAAGCAAAGGAAAACTGAAGAAAATAATAAGAAGTCGTGATTCCATTTAGTGACTGTTTGATTTATCAACCATTGCTAGTCCCAGTTATGAACAAGGACTACCTATCCTTTCATTGCCATTCTATAATTGATTGAAAAATAAATCTTTATCACATTATATATCACAAAAAATCCACAACAAACCCGAAAGTTACCACTATTTGACCACTCAAGTCTAACCCTACGTTTTTACTTGGACTTGAAGACTTGAAGTTCTGAGTTTCAAAGGCCATGTGATTTAAATTTTAGATCTTGCAATAAAGATAATAAAACAGTGGGAATCTCAGATGCAAATGATATGTGTTTTTGAGAAAGAAAAGTGAGACAACACAACAGCTTAATAAACTTTTGTACAACATCCAGTGCTATTCTAGAAATATTTTAGGGTGAATCACTGAATTGAAAGTGATTGCAATATTTAAAGTTTTGAAATATTTCTTACTAGCATGGATATACAATTTACAATATTAGATGTTATTGCACTCAATAATGGGAGGCCTCTAAACAGATTGCTAAATGATTTAAGCAATTCAAACCAAACCAAACCAAACCAAACCAAACCAAACCAAACTGTGTGTATGTACAGGTAGTCCTCGAGTTATGACCACAATTGAGACCCAAAATTTATGTTGCTAAGTGGAGCATTTAAGTGAGTTTGCGACTTTTCTTGCCACAGTTGTTAAGTGAATCATTGCATTTGTTAAGTTAGTAACATGGTTGTTAAGTGAATCTGGATTCCCAATTGACTTTGCTTGACAGGTCGCAAAAGGGGATCACATGACCCCAGGACACTGCAACCGTCATAAATATGAATCACTTGTCAAACATCTGAATTTTGATCATGTGACCATGGGGATACTGCAATGGTTGTAAGTGCGAAAAATGGTCATAAGTCACTTTTTTCAGTACTGCTGTAACTTTGAACAGTCACTAAATGAACTGTTGTAAGTCGAGGACTATCTGTATTTACATATGTACATACTCCAGTAAAATGCAAAATGTGGAACAAATTAATGCATAAATGCCTGGGAGATAAGGAATGTCTTCTAATTCATTCTTATAAGATCACCATAAATTAGTAATTATGCTCTTAAACTTCTACACTAATAAGACAATAGAGGTTGTGAACATTAAAGAAATTGTCTGAACTCTTTGAACTGCCAGGGCAAACTGTTAAAAGATGGTTTTACACTATATCTCCCGAACAATGCAGCCTGCTTTTCATAATGTCCTTGCAGCAATCTTAGCATCTGATAGGAGGGTTTCAACCAGTTCGATCCAACTGTAGGCAGACCTTTTCAACTCTGTCATATTTGAGCTACTTTTGGCTCACTTGTCTGCCACTGAAGATAGGCCCAGCTGAAGGCATCCATAGCAAACTGAGACTACAACAATGCCCGGTGACATCAATAAGAGAATCCTCCTTATGTACTTGTGTCCCAGTGCCTGATGCAAAAGTATAAGTTGCAGTTTCTATATCATGAGGTCACAACACATGATTTGTCACTTGCCCTCCGTCCCCCACTCTGGATGTCCAGACAGCTAGCAATAGGATTAAACAGAATTTAATTTTAGGGGAGCTGAATTTATAGTGATGCAGCAAAAATATTATTAATCTGAATTAAGAAAAATTACCTAAAAGATAATTTACTTTATCTAAAATTAGTGACAACTCTATAATAGAATATATATATGCATAAATCTTATAGTGTTTACAAAATCTAAACCAACCTGTCACTTTTGACACCTGAAGCCTTTTGCCATTACAATATGACCCTTGACCTCTTCTACCAGTGTATAATCGTTCTTCAATGCAGTGATAAATTACACCAAATTCAAGCTTTAGGTTTTAAGAAAAGAAAAGGAACATGAATGCAATTTGCATTATATCAGTATAAACAAATCTCTTTTAACTGCATAAGATTGCAGTTTACACTATTATCCCAAATATTCCTTACGATAAAAGCTACAGGAAATTAAATATACCATCCCCTTATATAATGGCTAATTTTTACATCACTATTTACATTCACATTTACATCTAAATGATTTTTACATCACTATTTTACATCTAAATGAGAAATACAAGAAACGTCTTCTGCAGAGTACTCACTGCAAGCATAATCGCTTATCAGAAGTGTTCCATCATCCTTCTCTTGAGTTCTCCATTGCCTATCACTTTCTATCAAGATGTATCATATTCAATTTACCCCAAAGCAATAATCAATTTACAGAAATAACATGAAAGGTATGCTTCCAAAGTTTGCACGATCGAACATTTTTGTTACCAAAACATTTTTATGGCTTTCATCATTTTCTAGCAGCAAGGGTGGATGTCAGCCAAACGAAGTGGCCAAATTGAAGTAAGGAGAAAGAGCACTTGTTATTTTTTGTAGGGAAACCCAGTTCAGTCGATCACCTGTTCTAAAGGAAGAGTGTAAAAGCCATATACTGGCTACCAACATTGTTTCTAGAAATCCAGACAAATACTCTACAGCAGGGGTGTCAAATTTGATTTCATTGAGGGCCGCAATCAGGGTTGTGTTTTACCTCAGGAGGTCGGGTGGGCGTAGCCAGGGTGGGCATGGACAGCTTGATGTCACTTGTGTCAGGGGCGCCTGTGGTAGCCTGAGTGCTCTGCCAGCGAAAATGGAGCTTGGGCCCTCCTTAGCTCCATTTTCACTGGCAGAGGGCACCACGGGCAGCCCCACAGGTCAGATCTAAGCACCCCGTGAGCCGGTTCCGGCCTGCAGGCCTTGAGTTTGATACCCCTGCTCTACAGTAACATGAGAAGATAGAGAACAACACAGAGAACTATTAATCCTATGATTTAATGAATAGACAGCACTGCTGGTCTATGATTGCAATAAACCAATTTGATTAATTGGTCATTTGCTTAAATACTATGCCCATTCCTAGATTCATATACTTTGCAAGTATATTCCACTGATTGAAATTAAATGTAAAGAAAAAGGTTTAGGTTAAGGGATACTTCTTTAACTGTTTTTGCAAAACAGTGTTTTGCATGGCTAGAACGGATATCCAAAACATTTTTAGTCAAGAGTAGAATCATTTATAATTGTTATGTAAAAACATCAAAAAGATGGTTTGAATATTATAAGTAGGTTTATGCATTGAAACCTATATTTCCACAAATATCACAAGATAAATTGGAAAAGTGTTGCATAAGAATTATTCAGGTGTATTTACTAAATTCTTTTTTTTTAACAGCTGCCACTAAAGCCTATCCAACTTACAGAACATTATTTTATACCTCTTGGTTGACAGCAAATCCAATGCTAACAGCTACAGTTGGAAACCTGTGTAAATAAATACATTATATTTGTTAATAAATTTTCTGAAAAATGACTTTAGCCATATCAACATTGTGATAGTATTTGTTCATTGGTTCTCAGGTAAGAAATATTACTTTTTTATATTTAGAGATTAAATTCTAACTTTTTATATAATTTTAATTGTCAGAAAACTGATTTGCATCCTGATCCTAAAAGACAGTTTTGTGACTTTTCCAATGATTAATTATCTGATTCTCAGAAAGTTCCCCGTTCTTTATATCTTAGGAATCTATGCAACCAATTAGCTGCTGTTCCTATTCCCTGCTGCCTTCAGAGGACATTGTTGCACCAGGAATAGACTAAGAGAAAGCAGCAACTGCTTTTCTAAAATAAATGTTAGAGTTCAAAAGTCATTTCCTAACAACTGCTGCCACCTTATAACTTGATAAAATAAATATTTTTCCTTCCATAACTAATACATTCCATTATGAAGTATTTCATGAACCAAAGATTGCAGACTAATGAAAATTCCCAAAAAATCCAAAATTCCCAAAAGAAAATGATTCAAGATGATCCATAATATGACAACTTAATACTCACAAACTAATTTGTTAAAAGAATAGCAATTACTGAAATAGGTCAAATTAATGATCTGATTTTTGCTGTTCGATAGTAGTATAAATATTAAAGCAATGCTTTTACAATATTTTTAATATGCATAGACTTTACAAGTAAATTTGATGTAATCCTGTGCAGAAATTTGCTTGGTGCAAAACATGCGTAAGGATGAGTTGTAAGCTCCATGTCAGGCCCAAAACCAAGAATGATACATAGTGATTCTTCCAAAGTGAGTTCTTTACTGTTTCCCACCTATAGACAAAATCTTGCTAGACTAAGCATTTTACTGTTTGCATGCACAATATACTCTGTAGCTATTATGGAGGGGCTGTCTTCAGCCTCTTTCTCCCACACATAGTTGCTTCTTGTTTCTCTGGAAAGTAGCCCTTTCCTCCTGGGAATCAATCTCCTTCTACATTTTATCACACTAGAAGGAATTCAACACACACAGAAATTCCACTGATACTTCAGGCATTTAAAGATGCTTGACAATCTGGCTTGTGTCATTTGATGCAAGGTTTTCACTATGTCTTTACCTATGTACGAAATTGCAGGTGCCATCAACAGGATCAATAATCCAGGTTGGACTGTCATTGAGTATGCACTTTGAACCAGCAGCAGTAGCTTCTTCCGCAATAAACCTAACATTGGTATAGACAAGACTCAAATAAAAAAACTTTGATTAAAGATGCATTTGAAGCAGTTGTAGATGTACTGTTAAATAAAATAGGTTCCAACCTGAACAGCATACTAGGATTTAGCATAAAAACTTTCTCTGTTACATATATCTTTAAATGAAAGAAATGTAAAACATTGTAACCAAATGATCTCAAGAAAGCTTAAGAGACTTAAAGTTTTTATATGCCAGTAGTGAGTTGTAAATCCCGCCGCTATCGGTTTGCGTGTGCACACAGAAGTGTCCCAGGTGGGTGGGCGGAGCCTCCCACTGCTGCCGCTACCAGTTCGCTGAACCGGGCCGAACCAGGAGCAACCCACCGCTGTTATATACATACCGAGATCTTAATGAATGAGAAATCTATATATCTCATGCAAAAATGCAGTGATTGCTTCTTCATCTTACTCTGCAACATTCCTCCTTTGGATGACAGCTGGAAGAACATTTATAGGGTGTATAAATCACATGCTTTTTCTTTGAACTATGAAATTAAAGCAAAATTAGCTCTAATTTCCTTTCGTAGAATGCGCTGGAAGGAGGGGAGGCTTTCAGGTTAGGAATAAAAAGCAGTTTCCTGCAGCTCTTCAGAAATTTATAAGCAACAGCCCACCCCTGTTGTAAACAATAATTTAAAAAACAAAAACAAAACATGAATAATTGCCAAAAAAGTCTAGAAGGTAACCATCTAGAACTGGAACCTTAAAGGAAACCTTAAATCTGGATTTAAGACAACAAAGACAAGAAAATTAAAACAAGAATGCCAGAAATTGGCATACATCCATTTTAGAATACTCTGAAAATGTGTCTGTGCCCCAGTTCAAACTAAAATCAGTGAATACTCCTATAAAGAGATATACTTTTATTATACTTTGGAAGTGTATGAAAAGCATTACAATGTTTGTTATGCTTTGGAAAATAGTATTCTTGCCACTATTTCCTCTAAATGTTCTCCAAAGGTAAGGTTAATGATATACAGCTATTATATATTATAATTTAAGCATAATGCAAGGGCTGAGACCAAAGAAATACAGCATCAAGTTCCCATTTATCTATCAAGCTTATGGAGTGGCAAATTTGTACCAAGAGACTTTAAAATGATGTCAAATGTATTTATTGAGCACATATTTATGAAGTTAGTTGCTATAAATGTAGATCGGTGTTTTTCTAACCTCACAATTTTAAGGTGTGTGGAATTCTAACCCTGTTAATAACTCTCCTTTAAATTTTCAAACCTAAAGAAGCAAGAATGAAATTGTTGGAAAAAATGACTCTTCCAACTACTCCTGGCTTTGCTTTCATCTGATGCAGTCCTAGGGACAATTAATTTGATCTCTACAAATTTACTAGCATACTGGCACACTCAAGAGCTGTTTGTAGCAGAAAAAGTCAATTGCTGGCAAGAATGGTAGCTGGAAAACCATTTCTACATGTAGATTTTCAAATCTTCTGCCATATCCTGGAAAATTCTTTCATCTATGGCAAGGGTGTCAAACTCGCGTCATCACGTCATCATCACATGACGTATCGTGCCTTTTCCCCCTTCGCTAAACCGGGCATGGGCATGGCCAGCATGTGACGCATCCGGCCCACAGGCTGCAAGTTTGACACCCTTGATCTATGGCAATGTTTTTCAAACTTGGCAACTTTAAGATGTGTGGAGTTCAGCTCCCAGATTCTCCAACCAGCATGCTTAGATGAAAGCAGAGCTTGGAGTAGTAGAGATATAGCTGTTGAAAGAGCCACATTTATCAAGCATTTCATTCTTGCTTCTTAATTTATGTTTGAAAATTTGAAGCAAAATTAATCACAAGGATTAGAATCCTGGCTAAAATTAGCAAATTTGCTCATACAACTGAAGCAACTTAAAAGCACTAAAACAAAACAAAACAAAACATTTGTGCAAACCACCTTAACCACAATTTATGATCCAGGTTCAGAGAGCATATGAAACCTACCGTATTTTTCGGAGTATAAGACGCACCTTTTTACCCCCCAAAAGAGGGTGAAAACTTGGGTGCGTCTTATACACCAAATGCAGCCCCACCCACCCAGCCACCCCCTTTGGCCTCTGTCTTTGGCCTCTGTCTTCCAGCAATTTACCTGCTTGCAGCAAAGAGGGAGGAGCCTGTAAAGCCAAGCAAGTCAGTAGCAGCTTCCCGACCTACAGCTGATTTGCCACGTGGGAAAATGAAAGTGAAACTAGCTGCAAAGAGGCAAATAGCTGGGAGAGACATGCAGATTTTTATTTTCTGCTGGATGCAAGGGGGTAAGTGAATAACTATAAATGTCTGTAGAATGTTCAAATTATTACATTTTTTAAAGACTGCTTTATTATTGTTCTAGAGCCAGGGGTCTCCAACCTTGGCAATTTTAAGACTTGTGGACTTCAACTCCCAGAATTACACAGCCAGCTTTGTTAGCTTTGCTGGCTGTGGAATTCTGGGAGTTGAAGTCCACAAATCTTAAAGTTGCCAAGATTGGAGTCCCTGTAATCTAGACAACTGAACAAAATAAAGAAGCTTTTTAAAATAAATGCTTGCTCTGAAGAGGCCCAGTGCTGTTGTATCTTCTTTTAAATAATAGAGAATAATGTATACTTCCAGAAATTTTAATTAATTTTAACAGCTCTGTACAAGTATAGTCTGAAATGTAACAGTGTCCTGTTTAGTATTAGAGTTAAATCCTGACTTACCTTGGAGTAGATCTATTTAAATAATTGGGAGGAGTTAGTGTGACTACATTTAAGAAAACTTTCTGGCATAATGTACATTTCTCCAATTCTTTGCTATTTCTATGGGTCAGGCACACATGCACAGAAATACACAGCAAACAGTGTATATCATCTGTGCTGTTTGCCAAATTGCTTGGAGGCAGAGGCCTTTTTTCCTTGTTTTCCTCCCCCAAAACTAAGGTGCGTCTTATACTCCAGTGTATCTTATACTCCGAAAAATACGGTAATTCCAATGGGGCTCAGTATGTTTAAGAACCAGATCATTATGTGGCCAAGGTAACACATCCAGAGCTATATTTGATAGGTGGCTATTGCCAATCTATACTCTCCAGAAAATGTTTCTGCGTGTGAAACATGCTTGTTTCATTCAAATATATTACCTGTGAAGCACATCTGTTCACATAATTATGATTGTCATTCATTTAAAACATCAGCAGTAGAATAATGCCATGGCCAGACATACCTGTGAGAGGGAAACTTTTCTTTCAATGCAGAAACAATTAAATCTTCCACCAAGTGATCAGTTTCAGTCACAAGATCTGCTGCAGATGTTTTGGTAGATACTTGCTTTTCCTCAGTGAGAGCTTTTCTAATAATCTAGAAAGAAATTATTATATATTGCTTTACAGATTTTTCCCATTATTTCTGAAAAACTGCATTAAATTCTCAATAGAAATAAGTGATACAATTCTTAGTTGTGCCCACAATAATTTCTGAAATGATATGTGTAAAGTACAATGTTTTATTCAAGAAGATTCTGGTGTTGATTAACATAATTTACCTTATTTTTCTGTTAAATTTTCTTCATTAATGGTTGCTGTTTAGATGCCACATTTTTGCTTCACAATTAGGATTCTAACATTTTATCGCTGTATAAATGTATATATTGTGAATTCAGTAACTGCTATATTAGTATTTTAATCACACATTATTTTTAACAAGAACTATCAGAAGAAAATATTTTATGCACTATCACAACTACATAAAATGGACTGCTTTTGACTTATTTAAACTGAGTTAAAATAAGTTAAACTGGTTAAATTAAGATTGAACTGAGTCCAGAACTTGGTCCTGGAGTGTATAAGTGAGTGTATAAGTGACATGCTGTAATTTTATACAGTCTGTACGTGGACACGGTTACAAAAAGAATAATTTTGGTTTCTGCTAAAGCTTTTATATAGACAATTTTCTAGAGGCCTAGAAAAATGGGCCAAATAGAATATACATGATACAAAAATACAAAGTATAATTTCTTCATTTTTTGCTTCTCCTTATACTGCCAAATATTATCTTTTAATCCTTTGCACTTTTTTTCAGAGTAAAACATTAATTCAGGCAAAAATGACCACTGCAGAGTATCCAGAAATGACTTACAGTATACATTCTGTTCTAAAGGCATGTAAGTAGAAATATTTTTAAAGTAAACTCAAGGAAAAAGGAATGTCTTTAAAAGAGCAAGGAGAAGCTAAGCATGACTGAAAGCATCTGTTATTTCACAGGAATGTAAAATAAGTGCTTGGGCTGTAATATTTATTTAAAATCCTTTTTTAAAAAATCCTATGAATTTACAGATATTTACTTGACACAGTAATATTCCCATGGATTTCAAACAAGGCATATTTATTTATGACATTCTGGATTCATGGCCATTTACAAAGCTACCTAAAAGCATAAATATGGTTTCAAAATTCAGTAACAGTAAACCCACTCCCAATTTGAGATTTAGAGAACTGTGAAATAGAATAGTCTTAAGTGCCCTACAAAAGGCGGTCAGGGAAGTTATGGTTGGGAACTCCTGAGCTAACACTGGGACATACTCAGAGAAGCATCATACTCTTGCCGTCCCCTCCTTTAATCCCACACAAGAGGGAGAAACTCTCAGTATTTCCCATCAGGATGAATAAATAAAGTCAGTTCTAACTTAAGTAGGTGGTCCTGCGGCTGCCTTGAAACCATGCAATAAAATCTTTTACAGATTAAAAATAGCACCTTGAATTGTATTTAGAAAGCTACTAGAAGATTATTAGAAGCTCTCTTCCACTTGCAGACAGGCTTTTGCATTCTGTATCAACTACAGTTGTGGGGGAGCTTTCCAAGACAGCCACCTGAAAACCCATTGTAGTGATATATCTAAGAGGTGATGAAGACATAGATGATCATTGCCAAGGCATCATGCTCCAGGTAAATCCATAATTGATGTACCAGCCAAATCTAAGTAGCTCTCCTCCAACTACAGCTTCTAGTTGCCTATATAGCTGTAGCTGTGAGTGTAGGAAGACCCTAAATCACTGAACTACTCTTTTAGACTGAGTGCCTCCCCATCTTGAATCATCCCTGAGGTAGACTAATCATTAATGGTTTCTGAACAAGTAGCATGTTTGTCTTACAGGGATTCAATCTTGGTTTGGTTTTCCCCCTGTCCAACTTTAACAAGGAGCCAGGAAATGCATTCTCAACCCAACCAATGCTGCGTGTATACTGTAATTTGATATAATCAGCACTCTGGTGATCTTGTATCCTATACCGATGGATTACTTTTTCCAGCAGATTCACGAGTTGTTAAATTCACAGAAGGGTAAAGGAACAAAAGCCTAGATCACTTCTAAGTTTGTTATTTATATACAGTACATTAAATATATTATATATTTTATATGCGGCCCAAGACAATTCCTCTTCAACTCAATGTGGTCCAAGCAAGTCAAAACGTTGGACAATCATGTGATAGAGCATTTCCCATAGATCATCCTGTACAGTTCTTCAGAATTAAGAAGCTGAAGTGAATCTCAGTTACCCTCAAAGAGCTAATCCAATCATGAGCCATCGTGTGCAGAGGCCAGGCCAGAGGGAATTTAAGCAATTGTATGTATGAAATCCTGCCCTAGAATCTCAAGTGGCTTTCGGAGAGCGTGTTCTGCTTTGTGCCCCTCAAAAGAATGCAAGCACCCATACAAGGGCTGCAGAGGCATAATCTGTAATCGCAATAAGCAGCATTATTTTGCCATACTTATTCATACAGTGTAATCTCAAGTATGAACAGTTAACAGATTAACAGAGTTGGAAGGGACCTTGCAGGTCATCTAGTCCAACCCCCTGCCCGAGCAGGAGACCAAACATCTGTCTCTGCTTAGGATCAAACTCACAACCTCCTGATTGTGAGGCAAAAACTCCACCTCTAGGCCACAGCAGCTGGGGTTACTTGTATCTAGTCCAATCTGCTCTTGGTTTTGGTCCACTAGTACTCAAGGTGTGACTTCTGCCACCTCAACCCTCAGAACAGGGATAGTCCAGGATAGGCAGGATTTCATACATAAAATATGGAATTAGCAACTGGTTGGAGGTGATTTCATCAAGTGTTGTGGTTACTTCAATACTCCAAAAATTGCTCAGGCACTCAAAAGAGCCACTTACCAGTTTACTTGGGATATCCTAAGTATTCTCTCGAATCCATTTAGATTCATTAGGCACTGGACCAGACTGTCCAAATATTGTAGGTCCTACCATCCTGCAGAGCCTTTTGGCAGTGATGAGGCTCATAACAAACAGGGAGCAGTCTAACTACAGCAAAGATTTAATCTTTATCTTCCATTATCAGATGATATGTCAACTGCTTGTAGATGAACACCCTATCTAGTATGGCAACAAGACTGCCTGGAGTTGCCATGAAGTCTCATGGAATCTTCCCTCGGAGACAGAAGTCTCCCAAATGAAAAGCAATGAGCTTTCTACCTCCTGCTCTCCAATAAGCTCCAAGAGATCACAAAAACACTCTGCTGTGCAGCAATGTATGCAGTACACAAGAAAAGTTTCTAATTTGCCCTGTTGTCCAAAATCACAAATAGGCATGCACAACTTGTCACTTCCAGACCAGACTCTCTGGTCACTATTAATTCCAGACAATCATTGCGACCCAAATAACCTACTATTGGATCATTTGCTAATGCAGGACCTGAAACATGGCAGAGCAGATTTCCAAGAGGGCAACATCACAACTCATTGTCAACCCAAGGTCCCAATACTGTAAATATATGCTAGTTGTGCATACCAGTTTGCATGCTCATCCACAACAAATTGTGGAGAAATATGATCTTATCCTGTATAAATTTGGCATTAACCAGCAAAAAAGTTCCTGGGCTGAGAAAGCTAGCCTCTTTTTAGGTACACAGTAATAAACTCAATAGGACATATAGGAACAGATGCAAAATAGAATAATCAAGTTATACAACTGCCATTTGGAAGGACACAAGTAAAATCCTGTTCATAGACAGTCATCATCACAATTAAAAATCATTTTTATTGTTATCATGTTTCAAGAGTTAAAAGAACTTGTTAGAAATATGCAGGATATGCAAACCACATTTCCTTTCCTCCCTACTATTGCTAAAGAAAGGTAGCAACGTAACTTAGGTTTCAGCCTCAGGCAACTACTCTAAGCATATACTATTAATAGCAAGTAAACTTTGCCCTATAAAGTAACAAAAAAGGAGTTGCAGCAGTTGGCAACTCACCACTTTGAGAAACTAAAACAAATGATACTAACCAGACTCTTTGGCTCGTGAAGTGTTTCATCTGACAGGCCCAAAGATCAAAGACATGACAAAACAAGATTTATCAAATCCACCGATAATTATCTTTTCCTGCTAATACATGTGAGTACAAACAATTCTACAAAAAAAACCCAGCTACAACTATATTGCATGACTTTGAAAATCTTGGAAAGAAGCTCAAGATCCCCAGGGCTCAGTGATATCCATCCTTTCAGTTCATGAAAAGGACTGTAAGGGGAAAGAATATTGTAAATCAGTGAATCAGTAGGGGGTATTTTATTTCTGGGACCCTTGTCTGAATCATCTAGGTCAGTGATGGCGAACCTTTTTGGCACCGAGTGCCCAAACCGGAACGCGCATGTGTGTGGGCATGCGCGTATGTGTCGGAAACCCAAAGACCAGCTGGTCGGTGCGCGTACCAGTGCCCATGCTGGTGGGCATGCCAGTGCACATGCCAGTGCTGACAGAGAGGGCTCTGTGTGCCACTCTGGCACGCGTGCCATAGGTTCGCCATCATGGATCTAGGTGAGAGATTGTTGGAGGAAGATGGGTCACATTTCACTAGGACTAGTAAAATTGTGTTTCACCAAAGGATGATAGATGAAAACACAAATCCTGAAGGGCCTCATATAAAGGCTTGTGCATTGTAAGAAGAAGCAAAGTTGCTGAAATTGGGCTTTTAAATCATAAAAAAAAATCAGAATGAGGAATAAACTTCATGGTCATTATTGTCTATACATTAATGCTAATAGCATGAAAAATAAGACAAACTTGGGCTCTCAGCATAAAAAGTCATATACGACGTAATAAATATAACAGAGAACTGGTATGATGACTTTATCACTGTACAGTAAAATATGTTTATTAAGTATAATGGAGACCTGGTACAATGACTGCATTCCTGGAACACAGCAGTAGAAGGACACAATTTGTTTGAAAGGAATAAAAGTAATAGAAAGGGAAGAGTGCACTTTGTGTTAACAAAATATTCTTGTTCAAAAATAAGATAAAAGCAACACTGTGTTGGTGTTGGCTAACCTAACCCAAACAAAACTAAACAGTTATCTACTTGCAACATTAAATATGGATCTGTATACAGAGCTGGGGGCTGGATGCAAGGGTATAAATATCATAATATTGTACTCCACATTATAAGCCCCCTCTCCAATGAAGTTATACTCTTTTGCAGTAGACTCTATCACTGTGTAATTAGCAAAATGACTGGTTGATTTTACCTCTCCTAAGAGGTTAAAGTTTACTGGACAGTTTAAACTGAAGGAAAACTAAAATAAGAAATGTTGTGATCATTCTTACTTGGGAGAATATAAATATTATGTCCTTTTAGGGTGCCAGTAAAAAAAACTGATATAGGAAGAAAACACTTATAAAAACATACAGTAGATAATTTATTATCCAATTATTGTTACTGGTATTTATTTGTGGCACAGAATTTCTTAGTGATCCTTATTTTTCCCTTTTAAGGCATAATTTCATGATGAATGTTAAGAGCTCAGTTGCAATTGAAACTTGAAATATCAAGGTTCAAGTCCATCTCCAACCACAAAAACTCATTGGATGATACTGAACAGAGAGCTTATTTTACAGAATTGTCATGAGGAAAACATGAGAAATTCACCATCCTATCTCCTAGAAGAAAGTGGTTAATACTAACATTCGAGGATTGATAAGACTACACAGTATTATTAATCATTCCAGTAAATTCAGTTCTATTAGTTACATTAATATTAATTATTTTAATAAATGTGTGTCAGTGAACAATCCGAAACTTCATGAAGGGGTCAATGAGGTGAAAAGTTTGAGATCCCTCTTTATAGATCTATAGAGAGGAAACATACCATATGTTAACCCTTCAAGTAATATTGTGTAAAGGTGAATTTAAATATGCTGGGTTCACTTTCTGTGATTTACTTTGTGTACCTGCATTTTCCAAGTTTAAAATATCCAGTAGAGTATCCTACCAAACCAATCACAACACCAAAATGATAAAATATATGTCTACACCTAAGTTTATTACAGAGCAGAAGTGCTTCTTTTCTCATGATATGCGATCACCAGATTTTATTTTTATTTATTTATTTATTTATTTTTGTCAAGTACGTGTTGGTAATATACATAGATATAACATTGTTTATATACATAAGATGGGTACTGATAAGAGGGAACATTAGGACAGGGACCGTAGGCACGCTGGTGCACTTATGCACGCCCCTTACTGACCTCTTAGGAATCGGTGAGGTCAATAGTGGACAGTCTAAGGGTAAAGTTTTGGGGGTTTGGTGACGAAACCACAATGTCAGGTAGTGAGTTCCAGGCATTAACCACTCTGTTGCTAAAGTCGTATTTTCTACAGTCAAGTTTGGAGCGGTTCACTTTGAGTTTGTATCTGTTGTGTGCTCGTGTATTGTTGTGGTTGAAGCTGAAGTAGTCGTTGACAGGAAGGACGTTGTAGCAGATAAATTTATGAGCTATGCTTAGGTCGTGCCGAAGGCCACATAGTTCTAAGCTTTCTAAGCCCTTTTACGTCTTATTCTAAAAGAACACATAGAGAGCAGATTTCTGCACTTATTCAGGAGTAACTGAAACCCAATGAACTTGATGGATTTACACCCAATTCAGCATCTTTTAATTACCACAAAGTACAACCATGTACTTCTTTTCTCCAACCTGATCCCCTTCAAATACAATTCTCTGAAAAATCGAGCTCAGTGCATTTGAAGGGATCCATGTTGGTGAAGGATGGTTTGTGCACTGGTAGGTTCCCAAGATCTGCACGCAGCTGCAGCTCAGGTTAGCAAGAAATCTCGAGGTAAATCTTACGAGAGGCAGAAGGAACAAAGTGCACCGGGGGGGGGGTTTCCTTCGTTTACCGATGCCCCAAAATGGACGGGGGGGGGGGAAGAAGAGAAATTAAGTTTTCCGCCTCGGATATGCTTGCTCCCCACAAGGCTCCACGTGTGGCCTGACCCCGAAGCCCCTTATGCGACAGCCGCCCTCCCCCCGCCCTCAGCCGAAGCAGCTCCCGCTCACCTGTCCCGCTTGGAGCGCGAGCTGCACCGCCACCTCCAGGCATTCTTTCCAAGGGTCATCTCCGCTGGCGGCAGCTTTGCCTAATCCTCGCTGCCCGCTGGGGTTCATGATTACCGCCGCTCCTCCTCCTCCTCCTCGCCCCCTCCCGCGTTTGCGGGGATCTCCACGGAAATAGGAAAAGGGGGAGGGGGCTGTCGGTGCGGCAAGTCCTTGAACTTTCTCCGGCGCTGGAGGGGGCTTCTCTCGCTCGGGCTAAGGAGGGGGGTGTTTACTTCACAGCCCCGCGGGGCGTCTCCTCCCCACTTGCCGAAGCCTCCCCCACCCCTTGCAGCCGCTCTTCCTGCGCCACCACCACTAGCCCTGGCTGCCCTCTCGCCTTCCCTCAGCAACCTCGGTCGCCGGTACAGAGGAAGGCGGGAGAAGCTCCACTGACACAAAGCCCGCCTTCCTCAGCTGACTGGCCATGCTTGCCGCCCGTCTCGAGGAGAAACCGCCTCTCTCCGCGCCCAGCGCTCTTGCTGACACCTAATTTTAGGACATTGCGCTCAGGCTGGTTCCTCACGTAGCTAGCGAATCATGGGCGCGGGTGGGCGTTTCTAGGGCAATAGGATGTGGTTCACAGGAAGTTCCTCGCTTTTTTTTTACACTCCCCCCCGTTCAGCTCGCCCCCCCCTTAAAATTTGAATTCTGTCCTTTTTTTTCGCTTTTTCACCCCCCCCCTTTTTTTTTGCAAGGCATCTTTTTTTTTTGCAAGGCATCTTTTTTTTTTGCAAGGCATCTTCGGATGCTGGCAATGCAGTTCTTGAAAATTCGCATTTTGCCCGATTGTCAGGTTAGGCTGGAGTTCCTGTCGTCAAAGGCAGTTCGTTTCATTTATTTATGATTGCAGAAATTAATATCCACCCTTTTAAATACAAATTCCCCGCCTCAGGAAACTGCAGACGACCAACTGACAGGCAAAAAACGAGTTCAGGTCTTCCAAGGCTTTTTGTTAAAATGATTAAATTATGATGGAATTGAATTACCGCTGAGGGTAATCGATGAAACCATTCACCTTATTTTCTATCAGAATGTTCTTTCTAAAAAAGAACTACGAAAGTTAAAGGCTCCTTTCCCGCAGTTCTGTGATTGGTCAGATCCTCCAGACAAAATCGGTTTATGGGACATTTATCCAGCACGCAGAAAAGATTTGAGTTCAACGAGCATATAACAAGCGAGTCTTTTACTATCTTAAATTAATGTTAAATTAATTAAAATTAATGGTAAGCAAGTAAGTGATAACAAGTCAATGTTAGTTGGAATATTGATTTACTTCTTTTTCATATATTAAATGAATTTATTACAAATAGTGACCACGCAGAAGAAGTGTGAAGTTAGAGGAAGTAAATCCATCCTTTATAAAGAGAAAACAAATCTCTAGGAAGTGGTCCTATTGGATAATCTAATACTGGGGATTAGTCTGTCTGCTACAGTTTATGTATCAACCAGAATTGTTCACCTGTTTATAAAATAAGCTAAAACTGTTTCCTAGTTCTCCATAGGAGCTATGAGCTCCGCCACTTGTTTATTGGACCCGTGCCCTTCCTGGTTGGTTTCGGCCACCAGGGAGGTTTCACGCGGCTGGCTCCAGGCATTGGTCAACGCTTCTTTGAGAGAGGGGTCCGTCCCGCAGCCTTTAAAAGCTGCGGTGGTGAGACCCCTCCTCAAGAAGCCTTCCCTGGACCCGGCGGATTTAACAGATTAACAGAGTTGGAAGGGACCTTGCAGGTCATCTAGTCCAACCCCCTGCCCAAGCAGGAGACCCTACATCTGCCTCTACCTAGGATCAAACTCACAACCTTCCGTCCAGTCTCCAACTTTCCCTTCGCGGGGAAGGTTGTTGAGAAAGTGGTGGCGCTCCAGCTCCTACGGCTGTTGGATGACATTGATTTTCTGGATCCCTTTCAATCTGGTTTCAGGCGCGGCTACAGTACGGAAACGGCTTTGGTCACCCTGATGGATGATCTCTGGCAAGCCCGGGATGGGGGTCACTCCTCTATCCTGGTGCTACTTGACCTCTCAGCGGCCTTCGATACCATTGACCATGGTATCCTTCTGCGTCGTCTCGGAGAGGTGGGGGTGGGCGGCACTGTTTTGCAGTGGTTCTCCTCCTTCCTCTCTGACAGGACGCAGTCGGTGTTGACAGGGGGGCAGAGGTCGAGCCCTAGGCCCCTACTAAGTGGGGTGCCGCAGGGCTCGGTCCTCTCACCCATCCTGTTTAACATTTACATGAAGCCACTGGGTGAGATCATCCGACGACATGGGGTGAGGTATCAGCAATATGCTGATGATACCCAGTTGTACATCTCCACCCTGTCTCAATTCGGGGAAGCCGTAGACGTAATGGGCCGCTGCCTGGACGATGTTAGGGTCTGGATGGGGAAGAACCGGCTAAAACTTAACCCTGACAAGACTGAGTGGCTGTGGATATTGCCTCCTAAGGACTCGACCAATTGTCCCTCCTTGGTTCTTGGGGGGGAGAAATTAGCTCCCTCAGAACGGGTCCGCAATTTGGGTGTCCTCCTAGACCCACAGCTAAAATTGGAACAACATCTTTCAGCTGTGGCTAGGGGGACCTTTGCACAAGTACGTCTTGTGCACCAATTGCGACCCTACTTGGAGAAGGAGGCACTTCTCACAGTCACTCATGCCCTTATCACCTCACGGCTGGATTACTGCAATGCGCTCTACATGGGGCTACCCTTGAAGAGTGTCCGGCGACTGCAATTGGTGCAAAATGCAGCTGCGCGAGTTGTGGTGGGTGTACCCAGATGCACCCACGTAACACCGATCCTCCGCCAGCTGCATTGGTTGCCCATTAGTCTCCGGATCCAATTTAAGGTGTTGGTCGTTACCTTTAAAGCCCTACATGGCTCAGGGCAAGGTTACCTTCGGGACCACATCCTGCCGCATACCTCCCTACGACCGGTCAGGGCCCACAGAGTCGGCCTCCTCCAGGTCCCGTCGACCAAACAATATCGGCTGGCGGGGCCGAGGGGGAGGGCCTTCTCTGTGGGAGCTCCCTCCCTGTGGAACCAGCTTCCCCCGGAGATCAGGACCATCCCCACCCTACTGGCCTTCCGGAAAGCAATAAAAACTTGGCTCTTCCGGCAGGCGGGGTGAAAGTGAGACCAACTAGATTAAATATGGGTCTCCCCCCATGATTGTAATATGAGATACTCTTTTTAACTTTTGTATTTTTTAATTATTGTATTTTATATTTGTTATATATTTTAATTATTGTATTTTATATTTGTAATGGAATCTAACATGTTGTGAGCCGCCCAGAGTCCCCAGGGAGTTGGGCGGCATAGAAATCCATTAAATTAAATTAAATTAAATTAAATTAGTTCTTGTTAAGTCCATCTGGGCATCTCTTGGGTTTACAATACCCAAGCTTGGGTGTTTTCTTGCAGATGTTTCTTTACTAGGCTAGGTAACATTATCAGCATTAACCTATTCTGATAACAGTTCAGCCACTCAACTCTGAGCTACTACCAAGTCTCTCTTCAATTGGAACACGAGAGCATCTATTTAATTTGGACTATTTTAAGCAGACAGGATTTCAGATGAGTTGGTATTGGCAGGTGACAATTGCTATAATATGATGTGGGGAGGAATTAAATATGCCAATTTCAGGCTGGCAAGATTAAAAGAGCAATAGGGGGGAAAGGGGAGAGAAAGGAGAGAAAGCATCACTAAACAGTGCATTTTTATTCATGCTTTATCAATAGTTTTTTTTCCCTTATTCTGGTTTTGTATCCGTTACATATTTAAAAGTTCCAATCTGGGGCATTTTGAGATTACAAGAACTAAAACTGCTTTTGAATTAGGTATGCTCTTGTAATTTTTCTAGTGGAACTTTCACCAGGACTTCACTTACATCTACACTCCACTCTAGGAACCTGGATAATTTTTCATGAACTACCAGTATTTTCAAGTACTCCAGTTGCCTTTTGGAAAAAGCATCTTTGGGACAACTGACCTGGATGATTGGGAATCTCCATAGATGACAAGAGTATAATGTTGGTCTTGAAATCACATGCTGAAAGTTGCACTGAGAATTATAGGATTTTTATCAAACGTTCTTATAAATGTTAAGTAAGGTTTTTAAAAAGATTCTAAATATTGTTTATAAAATAGGAATATGAATTATAGAGAAAGCTATATATTCATTCCATCTTTTGCTGTACTTTTGTTTATTTCAGAGAATTGTTTTTTCAAATGCTAGGCAGAGCCTTTTATAACTTCTTATGCTCCTGGTGACTACATGGACACATCTCTGAAGTATTAGGTATGTTCACCACCAGGGGTGGGTTCCTCCCGGTTCGGACCAGTTTGCCTGAACCGGTAGCGGCCCGCTGGTGATGTCACGATGATGTCACTGAACTGGATCGGTCAATGCCGGTCCATGGGTGCCACCATCTTTTTTTAAAAAAAAATTCTTCTTCTGCGCACTGAGTTTCTGGCACTGTGCATGTGGTCGCCATCTTATTTTTGGCATTTTTATTTCTTTAAATTTTTTTCAGGTTTTTTGAACTGCACACGAGGTGCGGCCATGCGGCGCAGGAGGAAGTGAACCAGCATCGAGGTCAGTTGGAACCCACCCCTGTTCACCACCTTGAGTTAACTTATAAAAGTAATAAAGACAGGATTAAAATGTAGTCAATAAATAATAAGGGGTTTGTGTCTCATTTCTTCCAATATGCTTTTTGACTTCCCAGTCCAGCCTATAGCACTGGAATTTCCTGATCATTTCTTATTCAAATATACCTGGTCTGACCCGAATTAGTTTTTTCCAAATATGCCAAGGTGTGCTATATGCTATCACTTGCTCATCTTTCATAGAGTTCAGTAATTTGGTTTCTCAATGACAGCATACTCCATATTTAAATAACCTTAGCTGCGTACTTCCAAGTAGAAAGCTCTTCCAAGTAGGGCTTTTATTATGCAATCATTCTGTCTCACTTCTAGAATTTTTTAAAGCTCCATGCTGTACAGTACTGTAGTCATGTGTAACCCTCTTTTGTTTTCCCACTGCGGAAAATCTATACAATGAACATATATTCTATTCCTTCTACGTTATTTTCAATTGCACATGCTTGCTGCTGAAAGACTTTCATTTGCATGCTACTGGTTTTTAAAGGGGTTCTACTCTGACTTAATGAGAACCAGTTTGGTGTAGTGCTTAAGGCATCAGGCTAGCAACTGGGAGACTGTAAGTTCTAGTTCCGCCTTAGACACAAAGCCGGATGGATGAATGAGCCAATCACTTTCTGTCAACCCTAGGAAGGAGGCAATGGCAACCATTTCTGAAAAATCTTGTCAAGAAAATTGAAAGGACTTGTCCAGGAAGTCTCTGAGAATTAGACATGATTGAACAGAAGGGAAAAAAACCCTGCTGGGTTAACACTAAGGTTTCTAGAGACAGATCATGCTCCATGCAAAACATTTTTGAAATCTTCCAAATAGGTTTTTGAGTGCAATTCAAGGTGCTAGTTATCATCTATAAACTCCCACATGGCATAGGATTAGGTTATTTGCAGGACTGCCTGCTCCTGGGGGTATATGCCCAGGGGTGGGCTTCAAATTTTTTTAGCAAGGGGTTCTCTGCCCGGTTGCTGGGTGGGCGTGGCCACAGTGGGCATAGCCTAGTCGGCCTCCTGCACCATGGCGGGTGGGGGCGTTTTTGCCCTCTCCATGCTCCGGAGGTTTCCTTCGAGCCTCTGGGAGGACGAAAACAGCCTCCCCAGGCTCCAGAGGCCCTCTGGAGGCCCTTCCCGAACTTCCAGTAGGTCCGTTTTTCCCCCTCCCTGAGTCTCTGCACGCGCTCTGCATTTACCTGCATCCAAAATGGGCTGCATGGGGACTCCGGGGGTGGTCGGGGCCAGCCAGGAGTGGCATTTGGGAGTTCTCTGAACTGCACACAATCTTAGCTAGAGGTTCTCCCGAACCCCCAGCAGCCCATCCCTGAATATGCCTATCTCATATGTTCCAGTAAGTAGGGCACACTCTGGATTTCTTTATTAAAAGAATTCCATTATTATGAACTCAGGAAGTAGCTTTTTGTGTAGTGGCACCTGCCCTTTGGAACAATCTCCTCTCCTCCAATTCTGCAGGCCTTTAGGAATGCGGTCAAACTTTTTCTTTCCCCAGCTTTGGGGTCAGGTTGAACTGTAGAAGTTTTCAATTCTGTTCACCATTTTATTATTTAATGAGTTGCAATGAATATTATTATGTGTTAATTATGATTTGGGGGTGGATTTTTTAGTATCCTTCCCAGGCTCAAATAGTTACAATTGGGCAGCCATATAAATGCTAGATTCCTGAGAGTTTGGAAAATTACAAAGCTCTTGAACTCCACCAATCCATTCTGGGTGAAATGAAATGGAGAAAATGGGACAACAGTGAATTTTCTCAAGAGTGGCTGTCTTGACAAAAAAAAATCCCAAGAGTCACAGCATAATTTTGTAAGAATTGCAAAACTATACCAGAAATTTGCAAGCTGTTCATCAGTCATATTTTTTTCCCTGAGAAAGATGTTTCACTTCTCATCCAAAAAGCTTCATCAGTTTTGACGGGATGGTGAGGATGATGGAAGGCTTAATTCTGACAGTTTGGAGGGGGTTGGTTGGAAGGATCATCTTTCTTTGCAGTCATCTGGTCATTAGCACTTTCTCTGAGAGTGATCAGACCTACCAGATGACTGCAAATAAATATACTGTATTTTTCGGAGTATAAGACACACCTTTTTCCTCCCTAAAAGAGGCTGAAAATTTGGGTGCATCTTATACTCCGAATGTAGCTTTTCCGAAGCTTTTTTCCCAGCCCTAAAGAGGTGCTAACGAACTTCCCGGCTTCCTACTCAGTCCGAAGAAGTTTTTCCAGCTCTAAGTCTTTGCAGGCTTGTTTTCATTCCTACTCCCTCTGAAAAAGGTTTTTTCAGCCCTAACGAGGTGCTAACATCTTACCAGCTTGCAGCATTTTTTTTATTCCCACTCCCTCCAAAGTAGTTTTTCCCAGCCCTAAGTCTTTGCAGGCTTGTTTTCATTCCTACTCTCTTCGAAGAATTTTTTTTCAGCCCTAACCAGGAGATAAAATAATGTGCTGAAGCTGAACAGACTAAGGACGCTAGCGAGATGAATACCTGGTAGGTAGTTTTTCCCTATTTTCTTCCCCCAAAACTAAGGTGCGTCTTATACGCCGAAAAATACAGTAATCCTTCCCTCATCCTGTCAGAACTAATCCTTCCATTGCCCCCACCATCCTGCCAGAACTAATGATGCTTCTTGGATGAGAAGCAAAATGTCTTCTTCCTGAAGGGAGGGAAACTGTGTAGTTGCTTTTGAAGAAGCATTGAGTCTAAAGGGCAATTATTGTTTCACACTATCACATTGCATGGATGGCTTGGTTCATTACATAAGAGAAACAAGTATCAAATGTGTGTGTTATTTGGCCACTCAAAGTCCTTTGGTACATTGGTAGAACTCAAAATACATAGCTGATTTAAAGTGGCTGCTTGGAGCCCAAAATAGTACTCTCTTCCCCAAACAAATCAATATGCCAAAGTCACCTGTTGACAAACAAGGGTATGGAGCACTGGGGGCTCCACATAGGAAGGAGGCTTCATATTTTCTTTCTCTTTCAAAGGAAAAAAAACTGCAATCCATGAAAGTTTATGCCATAATTTACGTAATAATCTTTATGTTACCATAATGTTTTTGTTGTTGCAACAGACTTAAGATTCCCCCCCCCTTCTGGATAGTTTAGGAATTTGATAATTGCACTGTAAATTGGAAGGACAGGAGAATTCATATAGCAACTTGCTAAAAAAAAAGATAGCTGAAGAATAAGGTATAGATCAGATGCTGTAAGAAAAACAGTTCCCTTCTCTGATAACTATCTTTTGACATCAAAAGGGGGTATATCCAAATGTAAGCCACAATTGACAATCTTAATATAGAAACAGTTACAGCGCACAATCTTTAGTTTCTTTGTTTCAGACAGAACATTAGAGATAAACATCAGTATTTTATATTTTGCCTGGAGGGAAAAAAAAGGAAGGCAATGAGTGTAAGTGTTCAAGATAAAGCATGTACTAGCTTCTCTGTAATCTTTACAACTGGTGTTTAAATTAAGAATAAGTTGGCATGCAAAGTATTTCCGCACTCCTGCCAAAGTATTCCAAAGTCAGATCACTAAACAAATGCTTAATCACAAATGCAGAATGAAAGTAGGAAGCAGGATTTGCTGCTACTCTTTTACTGTGAAGAAGAAAAAAACCCAATACAAACAATAGGAGACATTTAGATAGTGCTAATATAAATGTTAGTGTGAAGGCCTTGAATCTAATGTATAAGCCTGTCCTGGCCAGTCCACAGTATCTCTTTTTGAGATTTATAAATTTGGGAATTCTCATTGCTCTCCTGTATACTTAAAAGTCTATAGATAAATTTCAAGATCCATTAGGTTTTGTAGTTTGACTAGTATGAGGTTTTCTTCTGTTTTGAACTAGAATGAAGATCCTATCCATAAACTTGTTTTAAAAAAACACTGTATTCCTCTGCAGCATTATGCCAGACCTAGAATGGAAGCAAACAAAAATTGCATGCTGTTAGCTAGCACAATTTTAGTTTATTACAACTTTGACCAGCAAATATAGTTATTCAGAGTATTTACATGGTCCCCCCCCTAAAATCCTTAAAATGGTGAACAAGGGTGTTGGAATATTTATATGTGAGGGCCACACATATACATAAGCAATCTTGACCACTACCCAACAATTTTCAGAAGGCTTTGGAATGAAGTGGAATTAAGTTTTTCTTTTCATTGCAAATCATTTTAAAATAATTGATTTCATCTTGCTAATAGCAATACAACAATCCTAAGCAGGTCACTTATTCCTTTTCAACCCTAACCCTTTCTCTAAAATACTGGGTTAACAATGGTCTTCAGTGTACCATATAGGCCAGCTGCAAATATGTTTTCATTACATTGTTTTGTATCAAGAGGACTAATTTTCATGAGTTACAGTGTTGCTGCTAACAATGCAGAACGTTGGGCAGAAAGACAAGATATAAATAAAATCAGTCTATGACCCAATTCAGTAAAATGTGCAAGAGGTCGCCGTATTTGTAGTGACTATTGTAAAGAGCTTCATCCTCTCCTCCAATAACCCTAGTTGCACTTCTACATAGTTTCACTGTCAAATGGTAAAAAAAATAAAAAAAAATAAAAATGCAATACTGGGACTGTTTTCATTGCTAATTGCCAAGGAATCTCATGAATTAAGTAGTTCTTCCTTCAACTGGCCAATGAAGCAGCACAAAAAAGTGTTTCAGCCAGTACCCTTTTACCATACCTCTTAGTTTTTATGAAAGAATGGAAAAATCTTGCCCCTAAAGCAGGTGAAAATTCACCCTCAAGTATTCTTAATTCAAGAAGGGGGGGAATTCAACGGGCTAGGACAAAGTGATTTTGACTGCCACCCTACAGCAGCAATGAAAATGTTTCAGTGCTATGTTTGCAGTGTTTTCTCTGGAAGAGCCAATGAAATTAATTTAATTAACTCAACTAAGAAGATTCCCTCAAGACCAACTGTGTTGAAAATTGGGCATGATGCCAATCCAGATCAGCAGTCTCTGTATGAAAAGGGTTTAATTAAAGGACTAAAATGTGCAGCAACCTCCAAGTAAGCTCTTCTGTCCTTGAACAAAGAAACATATTTCAGTCTTTGCTGCCATCTGGTGATCATCTGGTTTTTGGCAGCCCAGACTGGTAGCTCTTTAAATTCAGAAAAGGATCAAATAATATTCCACATTATAGAATAAGACTTCTCATGATACGTGACATTGGAGTTGGAATCCCTCCAACAAGGATGGCCAGCTTTTGGAGGCACCAGCAGACGTGATCAGAACTTTGAGAGCACAGATAGGAACATTCACAGACTGTTTAGTTTTGTGCAATCACAAAATGTATGCCATGATGAATGTTGCCAGTTCCAAAACTTAAATAGTATAGGACAAAGATAATTACATATTCCTTTGCAGCTAAATCTTACCTTAAATAAGTTGATAAGAACATAGAGTATAATTATTCAAGATGTTACTATTTAGCTTCTGATAGAATAAAATATTTTATCTTCCCCTTGACTGATTCCATCTTTTCAGAGCTTAACCAAGCAGTTCGTGGGAATTACAAATGTATCAGGCTCCCAAACCCAGTTTGTTTGTTTTTTTAAAAATGCCAGCTGAAGTGATGGCAGTCAAAATTCTTTATGGAATTGTGCTTTTTAACCAAAATCAACGTTAGGTTTTTACATTTTTCTAGACAAATTTATATTTTGTCTAGAAAATGCTGTACGCCGCCCTGAGTCCTTAGGGAGTAGGGCGGCATAGGAGAATTCCCAAATAAATTTAAATAAATTTAAATATAAAATTGAGCATTGTAGCATTAAAATATTACATAAAATTTACACATACACATTCCATAAAAGTTACCATCACACGACTTCAACTATCTTTGAGTAGAAAAATGTAATTTCGAATCTGATTCTTTAAGCACGTTTCTTACATCGCCCATTTAACCCAGAGGGGAGGAGATGCAGTCGATTCGGGATCCCGTCACCATGGGAACCATGGAGCGGAAGTCCTGCAAAGGGACCTGATCCTATAGTCGCGTTATTATGGCGTCACTAAATTCTTTCCGTAAACAAACGTGGGTTTACTTTTCCAACGAAAGTGCGCGCGCGCGCGTGGGAATTGCCTGCGAGGAGGGCGAGAGCTTCCTCATTCGGATACGCTAAAGCCGTTTTAACCCGTGTGGTGAATCTTTCCCTGCTTCCGGTTAACACTCCCCCCCCAACGCTTTGAAGAAGAAACACTCGAGCTAGTGAATTCGGGACAGGCGGGGTAGCGGACGCCGCGCTTGCGGGGACTTTTTGACCGTTGCCTGGGCATTTTATCGGACCACTGGGAAACCCCGCGGCTGGGCCCGAGCGCGGCTGGGCCCGATCCGATCCCGCCCGCTCTCCTTTGTTGGGCGCGTCTCTTTCTGGAGGGGGCGCTGCCTTGACCCTGATCCCGCATGTTTGGCCTCTACCCGGTGTGGGAGGCCGTGGCAGGGAAGCGGATGGCGCTGCCCTCAGTTCATAGATGCGTCCAAGTGAGTGAGGAAGAGCATCTGGCCGGGGCCGCTTGGAGCAGCCGAGTTTCCCTCTACCTGCGCCAGCCAGAGAGGGTTGGATTGCAGTTCCCCTAACCCACGCCCGTTTTGGCTGGGAAAGGCAGACGCTGTAGGCAGGGCAGAAGTTCTCAGTCTTGGCCACTTCGAGGCAAGCGGGAGCTCAAGTGGGAAATTGCGAGGATTGGAGTCCACCTGTCCCAAAGTTGCCAAGTTTGAGAAACAAGTTTGATGTAGGGCATCGCTCGAGGCAGGCTGTTCCGGAGACCCACTAAGGGGGGAGAGAGGGAAAGACGAGCTGTGGGAAGATGGCTCCAGGGTTTTCACCCGGTTTCCCAGAAATTCTTGTGTATCCTTATTCTGCAGATCACGCAAGGTGCCCAGTTTTAGTGCTCAACTTTTGGTATCGTTCTTCAAAGAGCCAAGTCCCATTTTTCTCAGAGGCAATTAAAAAAATAGAGATTTTTCCTCCTGAAGGAACAGTACTCCCCCCCCCAATGATAAATCATGCTGGGAATGTCATGTTGTGGGTATATACTTCACCAAAGCAGTACAGCTTTCTTTTTTCCCAATATCAGGAGTGTTTGTGCCTTTGGATAGCTGCGTGATTAGTAGGAAGGTAGCTTTAGTCTTCTCCTCCATCAGTCTCCACCCCCCCCCAATGGTAAATTTTATAGCTATTAAAAATGTCTCCATTCTCTCTCTCCTTTTAAATTTGTACTCCTAGTAAAATTTACTCCCAATGCAAATCAGTCTAGAAAATGTTCTAAAATGACAGTTTTCTTGCAGTTTCTTGCAATAGTAAAATAAGGGGAGATTTTGAGGGACCTATATCTCCCAAAATTTATACATGCTCAAATTAAATGGCTGCACAGCTGATTCCATCAAAGTTTCCCAGGGATAATGCTACTCCTGGATATATATTTTATTTAGGAATACAGGAATATTTCTTAATGGGAAACCAGTAGTAAAAATGGTATATAAAAACATGTGTGTAGTAAAAGGCTAGAAAGGTTAGCTGTAAGGGGCTGTTTTTTTTTTACTGCTAGTCTGAGAAACACTAATTAAATATAATAGCATGCAGGCTTTGGGAAGCTCAGAATGCCGATATAAACTAGACCTGCAGAGTTTATACTTTATGATGTGAATAGAGAATGAATTTAAAATTAACAAAGTTTAGATAAGGTGGCTAGCAGATGATGTACTGATTGAAAAGTGGGAATAAAGTGAAAAACGGGGAGTTTTATATGATATGTGACAGACATATGCAGATGATTTGCAACATGCTTCTCACCTTAATCAAATTGATGTATACAGGGTTATTCAAAAAGAATGAACCGATTTCATGACGCATTGCTTCAGTTCTCAGTGACCATTTGAAAGAGGAGTTATCTAAGTTGTGAAGGCCACATTGAGCACTTGTGCGACAGGAAATAAAAGTTGATTATGAGTGGAATACTTGTGACTTGGCTGGAGTTTTGTATTACTTTTCCTTAATAAAATATTACGTTATGAAATTGGTTCATTCTTTTTGAATAACCCTGTATATTAATGTCAGAATTAGTAATAAAAGATTCCTGTTGGGGGGGAAACTTTCAATTATAGGCTACAGTGATGAGACATTTGGGTTTTTTGAGTTTTGAAAGCATGTGTAGGTCGGTTCTTTAAAGTGTTTGATTAAAACAAGGGCAGCCTTCAACAATGAACATGAGTTATTTTATACTATGAAGGTTACTACATTACATTAAATAACTAAGCAGCATTTACTTGTATGTTTATTAATTAAATTTATATGTCACCCATCTTTCCAATAAGTCAACTCTGGGCAACTCTTTGTTTTTAAACACAAGAAAAATTATTTCATTTTTCCAGCTCAATCAAGAAAATCAGCTGCTCCTTAAAAAGCTGAGGCATGTACGCCTAAAAAACAAGCAGCTGGAATATGATGTAATGCAGCTACATGATAAACTACATGAGCAAAAGAAGTGCTTGCCTGCCTGTGTCACAAGGAAAGAGTAAGAATACTCTAAGGACGTGCCTCTTAAGAATCTAAGATTTCAGTTAGTAGTCTAATATGTATAAAGATTTAGCTTCTCATCTGTTGGTTTGTTGATTAAAACAATATTTGATTCAAGCTTACATAGAATCATTGATGAATGAGTTTAAATTGAGGGCCACACCACACACTTTTAGACATTCTTTCCTAAAGTTGATTTTTTTTTAAGAATTCACATAGAAATATAATGATTAAACATTAAGCTAAATGTTTGTATTTACAAATACCCAACACAATATTTTAGCATAACATACTAACTTTTGATAGATTCAATTGGTCTATAATTAATATTTGTACAGGTTGTAGCCCCAATTCTTAAAGGTTTTGGCCTGTTGTAATTAGGACACAGTATGGCATTTGCAAGACCGGATTAGTACTTTTGTTGTTTTAATGAAAGGCTCTTTCATTAAAGGATGAAAGGATTCTTGGTTTTTGTGGAATATAGGCAAATGAAACTGGGTTCTCTGCCTGACTTGGTGGGATATCCTTTATGTCCAATAAATAGATTTTACTAGATTTGATAATTGTTTACTTCCAGAAAGATGAACTTTGGTGTGTAGAGTTAAATGGAAATCATATGTATGAGAATTGAAATTACACTGGTTTGAGAAACTGGCAGAGGCTTCTTAAGCAATATATACAATACTTAAATAGAAAATATGGAGAATTTTAAACTAGCCTTCCTAAATGTCTTGCTTTACAACTCCAATCACCTTAATGTAGAGTAGCCATAAGCCTAAAATGCCCAGGCATAATGAGAATGTAGTCACAGATTATCGCAGATTATCAAGTTAGAGACTACTATATACTTCAATTTATGATCACATAACTATCCATGTCTTTTTCCTCTGATTATGTGTTTTTTATATAGATGTATTTATTTTCTTTGAGATTAAAAAATAATAATTTTAGTGTTCTTTCTCAACATTATTGGATTTTTTAGGAGGGTTAGATAACCCCCCCCCCATTACATTAGGAATATTTATTCAATCTGAAGAAAGAGCTTTTTTGTTTAATTGGCTGTTTATTTTAGTGTGCAGATTCAAACAGAATTTCACTTATACCATAAAGGTGATGGGATTCATCACAAGGAACATGATGTAGTAAAGGAACATGCCAGGTGAGTTTTGGAACCCTAGGCAAACATACATTTTAGCAAATAATTTCAACAATACAACATTGTCTGTAAACAAAAGCCTTTAATGACACTACAAGCACTCCTTATTCATTTATCCATAAATATATGGATCCATCTTTGAGTTATTTCCCGCTTAGTGTTGAACCATTTGTTAATGTACATTATATTCTTTTATTTAACTGTATAAAAATGTTCTGCTACCGGTAGTTTCTCCTATAATAGATGATAGAACAAATTACATATTGCCAAATAGAAAGCTTCCAAAGAAGAGTCATCTACAGTTATAAAAATAAAAGTTTTATAGTAAAACATTACCGAATTACTGGTAAAATGTTCACTTTAAAAAATCCTCAATATTTTATTGGTTCATTGCTGGACCAATGGACTGCAGTAGATGCATGGTTTTCTTATTTCTCCCAAAGGGACACCAGTGGGCTCATACCCCCATTCCATTGCTTGTGCAGTGAACATGAGAGGAAAAGAAACATGAATATGCAACAGCCCAGTGGTCCCCAACCCAGTCTGTGGCTTGTTAGGAACTGGGCCACAAAGCTGGAGTTGACCGGCGGGTGAGCAAGCAAAGTTTCATCTGTATTTGCAGCTGCTCCCCAGTGTTAGTATCACCGCCTCATCTCCATCTCAGATCATCAGGCATGAGATTTTTATAGGACAAATCCTACTGTAAACTATGCGTATGAAGGATCTAGGTTGTATACTCCTTCCCCTCCCGGTGCATGGAAATCCTGTTTGGTCTCGGGTGCCAAAAAGGTTGGGAACTGCTGCAACAATCCACTGAAGGAAAAGATGTTCAAGGACACAGCACAACATGTCAAGCACAAGGGAGTCCACAATGGGGATCCTACACAGAACCTCCGTTAATTGGAAGCAGCCAAACTGTGGTGAATTGTCCAGTATTAGATTACTGATTTTGAAGGAGGAAAATCTCAGGCATTCAGAGACACAGCCATGTATAAGAAAGTGATTGGTGCTTGCAATTCTTACATTACTTGAGAGAGGTGCTGAAGCAGGGGACTTCTACCAGTTGGAGGCTGTGTTGAGCACAAGTCTACAGATCACCAGGCCATCGCTGTGGTTAAAACAGATAAATAGCTTCCATTCTTTTTCAGTGAATGTTTGTATAGATACTCATTTTTGGAAGACTAACGACTCTTCTTTTGCTTCCAGAGTGCTTCAGATGTATAATGAACTGAAGAAAAGGTACAATAAAGAAGTCAAAACAAATCAAAGAAAAAATGAAACAGTTGCATTGCTGTCTGTAAGCTTTAATCATTTGATCACTTTGACATAAACTAAAAAAAATGAAATGTGTTTTGGTATATATAAAATAGTAGTACTGTATTTTTGTATGTTTCATAAGCATATTGCAAGATACATTTACTGGTCTGTTTTTCATTCAGTTGTGGTTTCATTTTAGTAAGAAATTGTTACATGTACAGTATACACATGTACTAAGAGCCGAGGTGGCGCAGCGGTTAGAGGCAGGTACTGCAGGCCACTTTAGCTGACACTGATCCGCAGGTCAGCGGTTCAAATCTCACTGGCTCAAGGTTGACTCAGCCTTCCATCCTTCCGAGGTAGGTAAAATGAGGACCCAGATTGTTGGGGGCAATATAAATATACATTGCTTACTGGTGTAAACCGCTTAGAGAGTGCTTGCACTGTGAGGCGGTATATAAATCTCACAAAATAAATAAATTAAATAAATAAATTTCTGTCCACTGCTATTAAAGTTAAATGACAATGTCATGGAGTATCTGCGTACAGACAATGTTTATTGCATTGCGTTCTTGAATTATAATTCTTTCATATACAGAAAGAACAATGATAAACTTTCCCTTTTTAAGTTAACATAATAATTTGGATTGAAATGATGTAGGATAATTTAATTTGGCCTTTTGTTTTTATGATACATGTCTTATTTTTAAGTGTATGTGTGTCTATCTATCTATCTATCTATCTATCTATCTATCTATCTATCTATCTATCTATCTATCTATCTATCTATCTATCTATCTATCGCTATATCTTCTTGCCATGCTCTTGCTTTAATCTCATATCCAGCCCAGGAGTGAGGCAGCCTTATAATGCATGCCATTTTGCAAAAATATGTTAGTGGCATTTATCATTTCCAAGTTTTGTTTAAATAGGACAATGACTCTTTAAATCACATATTTATTTCTAACTTCTGATGCAGATTTTAAAAAACAAATTTGAATTTATGCCCCTATTGCCCTTCCCTAGTATGTTTAAGTATTGTTAATTTTCTTGTTCTTTAAAGTTATTCAACTATTTAAACAGGGTAAAATTAATGATCTGGAACGCCAACTTCATTTAGCAACCCAAAAGATAACTGCTTTGGAATATAAAAAAAAGGACAAATTTGTTCCAATTCAGAGAAGAATGTCATCTGACAAATGTATGTGCAAAAAGAAGGGAAGCTGTTCCTGCAAATATTTAGGTAATACTTTTTTTCCTCATATTTCTGCTTCATTGGCTCTTGCTCTCATGTTACCTTTTGACATATTCCCATCTATGACTGATTGAAGATTAGAAGTTTCTAAATATTTGCCACACAGGGCAGTTTTGTCTTTTATCTGAATGTGGAAAATTTTGGTTTACAAAAATCATTGTTTGTTTACAAACTTATTCAAAATAGAATTAATTTGCTTATAATGTGCACAAGACTGATGCTTTCTCAGTTCAGATTGTTGGGGCTGGGTGAGCAGGGATTGATTCAAGAACCTCCCCAATTCTCTTCTCTGCTGCTAAGGTGTGTGTGTGTGTGAGAGAGATTTATACCAGCTCACAGTAATAAGAGAAAAAAAGGGCAAAGATTACAGATATTTTTGCTGTGCTGTAGTGGAGAGAGATTTTTAATTATGGTTTATTTAAAAGAAAAAAAGGAAATGGAAAACTAGTCTTATTCGTGAGTTGGTAGACACAGATGTGAGTCTTAGTATGCATGCACATGTACTGTGGTCAAATGGGGCACGCGGAGGTGGCAATAGGCAGTAGCAGTGATGAGCGGTGACGGCGATGGGTGGTGGCGATCCCCGCAGCCTGGCACAGCTGATCATTAGTATTCCAGGAGGCCAATCCAACTGCCAATCAGCTGCTCTTGCTAAATCAGGCTGTGTTGAAGCTGACCAGGCTGTTTGCTGCTTGCTGCAAGGAGGCAAATTGCTGAGAAGCAGAGGCAGATTTTTTTTCTCTTGTTTTCTTCCCCAAAAGCTAGGTGCGTCTTATAGTCCGAAAAATGTGGTATAATTTGGTACATATCCTCTCTGCTAATTTGAGTATATTTTAACTGCTGTCGCTGAGCGACATCAATTTTTTTTTACCGTATTTTATCTGTACTACTTCTCTAGCCCCTGCATTATATAAACTGGTCTTTGCTGCTGTAGAGAATTCGTTACCCTATACAGCCAAAAAAAATTTCTGTGCTTGGACCAGAAACCCATAAAACAAAGGGAGGGACTTAGTTTTTGGCCTAAGACAGGACTGGAACTCACAGTGTCTTGGTTTATTGTGTGGTTGCTTAACCACACCATTAAACTTCATACTGTAAACATCCCCCCCCCCCAACAAGACTTTTAGACTGACAACTGCTTTATATCACTGCTTGCAGATCTAGGGTTTCCATAGTCTTGAGATTTTCCTTTGACTGTCTCATTATTCTGAATTCTCTAAGATACCTTAACTCTTCACCAAATAAAATCAGATGATGATAAGGCCATAAAACTGAAATTGAAATACTGTACTCTCAGGTCTTAAAACTGACACAGTTCCTAAGAGGAAAACCTGATTTTCAGAAGTGAAAACATTTCTAAGATACAGTTAAAAAAGAATAACAACATAATTTTTATCTTTTGCTGACTTTAAAGAGATTACTTATTCCACTTTAGACCAACTGCTTTTTGAGACACAGCGACTGAAGATGGAAAATGAAACGCTCTCCAAAGAAAGAAGAATGTTAAAAAATGAGCTTGCTGCATTAGATAAGGTGGGTTCATTTTTTTAAATCTTGAGGCAATGTAGAGAAAGCTCCCATTTCCAAATGGAAAATGTCTGCTATGGGAGATAAAGTTTTATGCATTGTTACATTGTGATCAGGCTCTAGAAGCTTTGGCTTTGCTGATCAGTGGATAGGGATAGGTTAAGTAATACTCCCCCTTCCAAGCAGGGACTTATTTAAGAATGTATAATGCTCTTTGCCTGTTAGTATGTATCTTTGGATTGAAGATACAGTCCTCTGTTAAATGTATTCTGTGTATTTAAGACAGTTCTTTGAAAACTTCTAAGTGCAGGGTGTGATATTGTATAGGATGAACTCATGCTATAGATTATAATATGAAGATGGATAATAAAAAGTCCTAAATATATAATCCTTTCTTCTATGTACAGTCAATTCTATTTTCAAATAATTTCTTGTTATTTTAAGATTGTCATATATCTGTTAAGAGATACTGTATATATCATTTGATTTGGACATTATATTTATCTGTAGAAAGGGAATTTGTTTTATGTCTTTGTATTAAATTTGGAACCTTAGAAATATAGTCAGTTGAATTCATTATTTTAACTGATTTTATACACATAAGTACAATTTATAAAAACAAAACACAGAATTCTATAATTAAGGATTTAGTGCTAGGGCAGGAGTTGTAATCCATTATTACAAATGTAGTATTCATTATTACAGCTGTAGAATCTGATAACAATTTCTTCAATTAGCAAATATTGTAATTATTTGAAGAGAGGATGTTCTTTGTAGCAAGGAACAAAGTTTGAGACAAAGTATTTAATTCAGAAGTAGAATTTAAGTAAAATATTTTGCGTCATAACTTTTCAGGATTTCTTTGATGAAATAGAAGATTTAAAATATGCTCTACAAGAAGCCATAAAGCTGAATACCCACTATGAAAAGTATTTAAAACAGTTAAGTTCCACTTATGGAATCACTCTTACATCAACGTTGACAGCTGGCAATCCTCGTACAACTTTATGGAAATAACATGCTCAATCAAGATTATTATTAATGTATACTGAGTGTACACAGAAAAATAAACTCTCAACAGAGTAACTTCTTAATTTGTGCAATAAAATCATGACTCTTACCCATTTTTCATTTTGCATAATTTGTATTTTTTTATTCTTTTTAATAAATTTAGAACTGGCTTTATTGCAATGCTTAACTGTGGTTTAGCATTCAGTGATTGTGAACGCTCAGCCGTTTTCTCTGTCTTCTGGAGGCATATATCTAAAGAGAAAAATAGAAGTAATTGATTCTGATTTTAAACTAATTGTAGCACTTCCTTATGTTTGAACTTGGGGACCTATATTTAGCTCAAACTATGGCTTGTTCAATCTGAAGGTATTTCAAGGTTATTTTATAACTTAGATGTGTGGAACCTTTTTTGAAAATATATGTGATATGTCCAGGAAGTAATTCTTAAAACAATAACTTTGGGCTATATTCTCAGCCCATTTTTCCTTACAGAGTTATTGAGAGAATAACATAAGGGGAAAAAATTATGTAACAGGTCTTAAACCAGGGGTCCCCAAACTTTATGGCTTGGCCCAGCGGGGGGAGAGAGGGGAACCAGCCTGTGGGCTGGCATGTGCGTGTATGCCAACCATCATTTGTGCAAGTGCAGCTGACCCACCACTTGCGCAAGTCGAGCTGACCATGTGTGCGCTAGCCAACTGCTCACATGGCCCAGTTCCAATTGGGCCACAGCTGGTAGTGGGCTACAGCCTGGGGATTGGGGACCCCTGTTTTAAACTACTAAGATGATTTCTCTCTTGCTGGGGATAGATAAGCAAGATGATTTATCTGTCAGCCTATGATATACTTGCTAAATAATTTGCCTATAAAATAGCTCATATTTGTTTAGGTTTGGGCTCCATAGGAGCAGATCTCAATGAGATGACTGTGACAACATCTGATGTTATCTAGGATTTGGGTTCAAACAAGAGAATGTCCGATAGGTTTTAACAGCATGTTTAATAAATTGTTTGAATTAATAGTGTCGCTTACCACACTCTTAAGGGTTACATAAAATGCTAAGAACCTTTTTTTAAAATGTAAATGATACAGCTTTTATTCTTTGATACATATATTCTGTAGGTATATCCTCTTAAAAGTATATTTTTAAATATAAGAATTGCTGACCTCAATTACTGAAGATAGTTCTTCAATTTCAGTTGCAGACTATTCTAGAGGAAGTAGATTTCTTTCTTTTGGAGTCCAGGTCAGAGCACAGGACAGAAAACACATATGTCACTTTAGCAGATGGCTGGGTTAAGTCCTAGATAAGGGTGTGTATGAGTCCTGCCCTTATTCAAGAAGCTGAGGCTCACCCATAGAGCATAAATGGTCACAAGAAAGAACAGGCAACCTGTTTCAAATATTTAGGAGTACCTATGCTTGATCGAGGAAAGCTCACTGCAAATATGCAGCTGCCACTGGACAAAAGATCTGCAAATTGAAGCTCTTCTTGCTTTTTATACACATTGACGTTCTTCTTGCTTTTTATACACATTTAAAACACTCCCCCCCTAAACCTAATAGTACCCAGTGTATTATATTAAAAATGACAGTTTGGAGGAACTTTTGGAAGTCTGCTATGAATTGCACCTAAAACTTGAAGATTCTGCACGATCTGCTTTTATAAAAAAATCTTTGCTCAGAAAGCGAGCCTATCGATCTCTGGTTTTCTCCTACCCTGAATAAGGGTATAGTCCACCACCTCCGGTACCTTAGGCTAATTTTTAACAGCACCGTTTCTGTGCTCGGTACTGCCTGATTTTGGAACGGTTCTTTGGACCAAGGCGACACTGCTGCCTCGATTGCATCCGAATGCCGCGATCGCCCAACTGCAAGCCACGATCGCCATGGAAACGCCTAGCCGGTAGGAGCCTGCAGAGCAGCACCTTAGCCCGACACGGATGTGAAGAGCCAGCAAGAATTACTCATCCGAACACCCCGCGAGGCCAGCGCGATCCAGGTAGGGATGCCCGCTCAGACCACGATCTACTCAAGCGGGCGAATGAGAGACGCGGAAAGTAGCTTCCTTCGATTCCACCCCCGGCCAGCGTTGTATAACTTCCGCAAAACGGAAGACTTCTCCGTAGATGCGGCGGGTGCACGCACACACGTGCGTGGCGGCTGACCCTGCCTTCATTCATTGCCGCCTCTCTTTTCTTCCGGGGTTTGGTGCTCTGAGGCTCCTGCGTCAGCTGCTCCCGACGGCCTCACGAAGCGGAGGCGAAGCTTTCCCACGGGCGGGTTTCGTTCTTGGAGCGGAAGATCCGCTGCCCCCCTCCCAACCACCCCTCCCTCCTCGGTGAGTTGCAGCAACGCTCAGAATCGCCTTGAACAGCGAGGTGGGCGCAAATAAATTTGACACCATCCTCATCCTAATCATAGCGCTGAAAGGTTGCCTTGTTTGCAGGATCGGAAGGAAGGAAGGAAAATAGAGGAATTCGTGTTGGCTGAAATAGATTCGCCTTTCGATCACGGGTTACGATTCGAACTGATTTCTGTTTTGTCTTCCGCGCTTTCCGCGCTGGGAGAACTTAAGGAAGCGCTATTGCTGCTGCTCCTCCAAGGGAGAAATGGGTCGGGTTCATGCACGGCGCTGAGGCGTGATTTGCGTGGGTCGGTGTCACGCATTTTGCACTGCCAAGCCGTTGCCGCAGTTCATCACGGCGGAACTAAAGAAATCACTTTTGGGCTTCCGGCGTTAAAGATGGGTGTTCTTTGTCGTATTTCATTCCAGGGCTCTCCAACCTTGGCAACTTTAAGACTTGTGGACTTCAACTCCTAGAATTCCTCAGCCAGCAAAGCTGGCTGAGGAATTCTGGGAATTGAAGTCCACAAGTCTTAAAGTTGCCAAGGTTGGAGAGCCCTGAATTTTAGGCCATCTGAAAGGTCACAAAGTAACGAGAAAAGCTTTGGAGTCTAGCATTCATGCTTTCGATGAGATGGGTGCTTCATCCACTCAAAGTGAGGCGGAGGAAAATGAGGAGCTGTCGCTCGATTGAAGTATTTGAAATTGTGCCCAGCAAACCGCTTCGTGCTCCTTGTTCTTCCTATGTTTAGTCTCAAAGTGTGCTCTCTACTTCGTGAGGGTTTAGTTGTGGGGTCTCCAACCTTGGCAACTTTCAGACCTGTGGACTTTGGGAATTCTGGGAGTTGAAGCCCACAAGTCTTAAAGTTGCCAGGGTTGGACACCCCTGGTTTAGCTGGTCCTAATGAAAATCATGTTAATACTGAACTAAGTTGACCCAGAGGATTTCAGAATGTGCCATACTAACCTGATAAAAATGACACCTCCCCAAATAAAACAGTTTATTTCATGGAGTTAGAATTGGGAAAGAATGTTATTTATTTTTAATAATTACATCTTAATATGTATATACTATAATGGTACAACTTTAGAAAACAAAACAATTTCCAACAAAAATTGAAATTCCCTGAAATTTCATTTTGCTTTGTTTTGTCCCCCCCCCCCCAAGACAGCCCTTCTCATTCACCAAGGTCCTGCAAAAGATGTTTGCTTTGAATCAGCAATTCTCTTAAACTGCTGCAGCTTGCAAAACACTGGCGGGATCTAACTATCCCAAAGGTGCTTTTTCAAGAGGCAACTGAACTTTGCTTTTCTTTGAACTTTGTTTTTCTTCTTCAGCTCGCAAAGCTTCTTGGATGAGAAGCAAAACGTCTTTAAAGAAAAACAAAGTTCAGTTGCATCTTGAAAAAGCATCTTTGGGATAACCATGAACTAGATGGCCAAGAATCTTCACAGACACTTAGCTATGCACTTTGGCAGGATCTAAGTTGCTTTTGGAGTATTCCCAGAGTAGCTGCACTGAGGGTGACAGTAACAGCCAATATCCTGGCAGTCTGGCTTGCTGCTTATCAGTCCCTTCCCACTCTGTTGCAATTCCCTCTGCAGTGATGGCTTCCAGGCATGAATGCTGCTGTCTGAAAAGCGAAAGCACTGTTTTAAAGGCACACACACACACACACACACACACACACACACACACACACACACACACAATGTTCAAAGCAAGGGGCATAGTTTTGCATCAAGGAGGTGAGTCTGTTCAGAAAGGAGGAAGGCATTTTCTGTTGGCCCTCCATCCAACCTACATAATTAATCTTGGTTAATTTTTATGGGACAAGAATGGCCTTAGAAAATAAGGTGAGGATTTTTGGTGGTCCCTGGAAATAACCAGAGCTGAAAATAACTATCGATTTGGCTGGACTCCTTTGAAATCCTTGCAACCTACATAAAAAGCACAAAATGAAATGTGCCACACCTATAGTAACGAATAGAAATTAAATGGTTATTGTTGCAGTGTTGTATTAATTTAAATATGAAAAGATTTACAGCTGTTCTTTTGATAGTTACAGAAAAAATAAATATTACTCTTTCAGTTCTATTGCTGAGTGATGAGCAGGTATTCCCAAAGGTGCTTCTTCAAGACGCAACTGGACTTTCTGGGTTTTCTTTGAAGATGTTTCGCTTCTCATCCAAGAAGCTTCTTCAGAGCTGAAGATGAGAGTGAGATGTCTTCAAAGAAAAACCAGAAAGTCCAGTTGCCTCTTGAAAAAGCACCTTTGGGGCAACCATGACCTGGATGACTGAGAATCTCCAAAGATATTGAGTGAGTAGATAAAGCATTGAAAAACCCTTCAGGATTTCAGTGAAAATCTCTTTAAGTGTGAAATGATTTACAGTACAGAATCAGAAAATGTCTGATATGTAAAGCAATTTATGGTCAACAATTTTGAGATCAGAATGGCCTGGTTTAAAGTTGATCAGCTTCTGATCCATTCAGAATAGTTATTTTGAAGCCAAAAATTTAAATTAAAAAAAAATAAGTATCACAAATATTACTATTTCTCAGTATTTTTTTTTAAATACACAAGTTGGTGATAGATATGTCTTTTATTATAATTCAGTTAATTTGGTAATTTTTTAAAAAATCTGTCACTATAAAATATTATAGAGCAATGCCATGCACTTTGGTTCGAAGAATGAAGCTATAAAGTATTGAGTTCAGTGGGGCTTATAACCAAATCACTTTTAAGCAATTGCTATACGTTCTTATTTATTGCATTGTTGAATTGGGATATATAAGTGAATGAGGCTGATAATGTAGTTTGTATTCAGTACAGGCCCTATAAAATTTCTTTCCTTGTCTCTTACAGGTCTTTTTGCTGATGAGAAGAACCACATGAAATACATAGTAATGTACATTCAATTTAGGACATGAAAAAAGGGACATTGGTGATACTATGGAAAATGTGCTGCAGTAGGCTGAGATGGCAATTCTAGGCTTAAGATCTATGAACCATTATTCTTTGAGAAAAAGAGGCATTTTTATGCTGAAACTTATTTGTTTTACTCTGATAGTATTCATTTTCTGTGAATTTTTAATTTATTATGTAGTTATAATTCAATGTCATTGGCCGGAATTGAAAAATCAGACTCTGGGGACTAATAAACAGAATTCACATTCTGTCTTGAAAACCATCTTTTTATCAGATCCTCATTTGCTTGGTAGAATCAATGGACATTGGTTGGACAAGCTAAGGAGGTAGGAGCCAAAATATCAATAACTTGTTGCTCTTGGTTGTGGAAGCATTTGTTGCATGCTGAATAATTAAAGTTACAAATCTAAAAATTTATAAGCTGATCATCTACTTTCTAACTTATTGACTGTTGATTCGGTTTAATATTGCTAAAATATCGGTGTAGTTGCTCTCATAAGAAGGGAAGAATGAATCTTGTAATTCATTGAGCAAAATTTCCCACTCATTATTTGAAGGAACAATCATTTTAATATCTTCTTATTCATTCCATGTTGCTTTAACACATTAAAACCAAAACAGTGTTCAAGAGTACAAGTGCTCTGCAATGTTTGAAACAGCTTAATACTGTGATTTAAAAATTATTTATTAAATTGATTTATATGGTTACCTACCTCAGTACATGGCTCTGAACAGCTCACATGAAAACAAATAAAGATTTATACACATATAAAACACATAGCAGCCTCATAAAATAGCCCTCAGCACAGCCAAGAAATATTTAATAGACGTGTTGCATAATAAAATACTGTTATCTTAATTTTACAATAGTTTATATATGCATATTTTTTTCTTGTTTTATAAAAGTTGAAAGGAAGGAGATAAGAGGGAGTTATGCAGGAGGCAAAGGGCAGCTGCACTCAGGGAAAGCAGCCCTGAGGTTTAGTATCAAAGTTGCCTTCCAATTCCTTGTCATCAGTCTCATAATCAGAGGCCAGAGACAGTAGTTTCAAATTGTGGTTGTTGAGTGAAGCAATCACATGGGCTTAACAAGCAAAGCAATCACATCTTAAAGACTGCTTAATGACCAAATTTCCAGTCCCAGTTGTTGTATATCAAGGACTATATTTACCAGCATGTTGTCATCATTCATGTTGTTGTATATTTTCCTGAAGAATAAATCTTGTTACAGTATCCTGTCACCAGGTTACATAATTTTGTCTAACTGTCCTTCCCAATCTCTTTATTACACGGTTAATTTCTCTGGTGTCTTCAAGGTCTAAAGTTTCCATTTTATATGGCGAAGTTTTCCCCTAATAAACTTTTTTATTTATTTTATTTTTTAGTCTTCCCATTCTTGCTCTAAGTCACAGAGTCTAGGTGGGTGGTCTGCTGTTATAATGTCAGGAATTTACAAGTAATTTGAGAATGTTTGCTCCCTTTTGAATTTGTGTCGTAATAATGGAAAAGTCACAGTATTTTTTTTCCTGCTGTCTGACTAATCAAGGATAATTCTTTTTACTTTGGGATTATAATAACTTAATGTGTGATTCTTTTCTTTATCTAAAATGTGTATGTTCTACCCTTATATCTTAGCAGTTTAACTGGTCTCTGGGCGTACCAGGCCATTTCCAAAGTACCTTCTTCAATTTCTTATTTGACAAATGCGATTTTCCCAACCCTCTGCTAGATTCAAAATAGCACTTTTTGAGTGAGTCTTTGTTGTTCTCCAATGTAAGCAAAACTCTAAAATGTAGATGTTTGTTCCAGGTTATTAAAAATGATATTCCCTACAATGTTAAAAGAGAAGGCCACTCCATATCCAGCTACTTTTAATCCAGATTTTATAATTGCTTCATAATATTTGTAATGTTAATTAACATATGTATTTTTCTTTGTATTTGTATTTTTTTCCCCCTGCTAGGGAATGGCAAATGGAGAGGGCCTTCCAAACTGCCCTCTGGCTTCTGCAGCCAGAAATAGTCTTTATCCTGGGAGATATCTTTGATGAAGGAAAATGGAGCTCTTCCCAGGTTTGTTTCTGAATTGGTCTCCTAGCAAAATAGATGCTTTTAATAAGTGAATAAAAGCCCAGGGCCAATAGTTACAGTTCTTAATTAGAATCTTAATTATTAAATGAAAGCTGTTTATGATTATGGAAGCATTGTCAGTATTTAAGTTTGTATTTATAGATGGTACTTTGCACAATAGATATGCCAACTGAGAGAATATTGGCAGTGTTGGTATCAGATCTTTTAGCACAGATAACTTTTGTGTATTATTGCAAGTTCTTATAAGTTGCATTTTAAAATGAACCTTAACAATTCCCATTTTCTGGTCCTACATACCAACTCAAATGCAGTTGAAATATTTTTTCTTAATTAACTAGTTTACTAAATTATTCAGATAATTCATGTACAAATACACACACACACACACACACAGTGTGTGTGTGTGTATGTGTGTATTAGGAAAATGTGGACAGAGAAAAATCCAGATGAAGTTTGTGTAGGTTTGTGAGAAGGAAAAAAAACAAATTAATGAAGAAATAGAATAGAATGAAAAATGAGAAAAAAGAGCAACTGTATAAAATTGAATTTGACAGATTTGCGGTTCCTACCAGTAGTAGTGATTAAATTCATCAGCTAGTAAGAGGATACCCATACGTTATTGACCAAATGTTTCTTCTAATGTGAAATACTCTGCAGTTTTCCCCCAAAGATCAGTGTAAAATTCAGTGGATGTCTTGGATAGATTATTTTTATGGCATTGAAGCCAAATTTATATTCAGAACACTGTTAAGAAAGTGAACTGTGGGTTGGGGTAAATTGGACACATTATGGACAAATAGGGCTGATAAATAAAAATAAAATATGTAGAAATCTATGTTGAGTTGAAAAGGTTTTTTTATGGTTCTAAGAATTACTCTAATATATTAGTATCTAAACAATCAGCAGCCCTACATGGGAAAAAAATAACTTAACGCAAGCTGCTGTATTTAAAGAAATTCACTGGTGCCCTTTATCTTTTGAGATTTATTTTTTCTGAATACAATGTAGGAAATAGTTTGTTTTCATTTTTAATATATAAAAATGAATTTCAATATAAACATGAATTGCTTACTTTATCTCAAGGCATTGTCTACTGACCCTTTATTCTTAGCAAATTCAGGATTAATAAGAAAAAAAACCTAAAAATAATAATCAGTATTTATTTTTATTTAAACAAGCTACTATTTAAATTTTTAAACATATTTTTTTGCAGGCCTGGTCAGATGATGTAGGGCGCTATCAAAAAATATTTTGGCATCCAGACCACACAGAAGTATTTGGTATTGTTGGCAATCATGACATTGGCTTTCATTATGAGTGAGCATTGTTTTAAAATATAGATTAAAATATTGCTTTGTAGTGAAGAGGGTCCACTTTTTACAGATCAAATTGAAGACGGGGAAATTTTGCTCTAATTCAATCATAGTATGTTTTCTACATGCTAGGAGTTATGGTGTTTTATTACGGTGTAATGAAATGCTGTGTCTTTTATTATACGCTCCTAGGATGACATCATTCAAGTTGGAACGTTTCTCTAAAGTTTTCAACTTCTCTTCAGAAAAAATAATAACTCGGAAAGGGATAAAGTGAGTGTAACTTTTTTTTATTTACTGGGATTTTTATTATTGTGCCTGGTCTTTGTACCTGGGCATTTACAGCAAAATGTTAAGTTTCACGATGGCATCACATTACATTTTATTTAAAAGTAAATTATAAACATATTTTTAAGGTTAATTTTTGGCTATCCAGAAAATATTTTAAAATATATTTCTGCTGAAAGGATAAGAACTGTTGCTTGTGATCTGACACCCCCCCCCCCCGGCCAAAAAATCTGGTATTAATTTCTTAGCCATATAAAATAATTACATTTATACAATTTGTTCTAATTCTGCTCTTAACATTTGGGTTTTAATTGAACTACTGCCCTTTATATAGAATATATATATATATATATATATATATATATATATATATATATATATATATATATATATATATATATATATATATATATATATATATATATATATATATATATATATATATATAATTTCCTGTTATTATAGATAAACAGTATTTTAAGATTCTGCATGGTTTAAACTCCATTTTTGTAGTTAATGCCTAGTAACCAATTATACATTGATTGGGTTTTGCCAAGTTAACATTTAAGACAGAATCATATGAAGCTTCAGTGTTAAGATCAATATTTAGGATTATATGGATCCATTGTGAGGATTATTTTTCTTCCTTTATCATTCACTACTTTCGGCAGGTACTGAGCAAACCCAGGGAGAATTCTCCTCTTATTTGTAACATGGCCCTCCTTGTCTGTTGTAACTCAAAGGTATTATGTATAGTACAAAGAAGTATCTGATGGAAGGAAATTTCTTCTGCATCTTCCCAGGCCTCTTTGGGGGATGGGAACCCACTTGAGCACATTAGAAGTATATTCAGTGGGGAAATCTTCTTATGCTGTGTGGGTTTACTTTCCAAGTTAAGGATATGGGATCTTCTAATTTATTGGCAGTAACTTGCATATTTCCTTCTTATATTCTTAGCTTTCTTATAGTGAACAGTGTTGCTCTTGAAGGTGACAGGTGTATAATTTGCAGAACAGCAGAAGCCAAACTCATTGAACTTTCCCACCAACTGAATTGCTCATTGAAGGTAGGCATATAATGATTTTTGGGAAAGCTTATCATGGTAAAGAACAACTCCTCCAGAATTATTTTAAACTAAGCCCTTCCCAAATTATTATTCCGGTGCACTCACAAGCTTTCAGCAAATCTGTCTTTTCCTCTAAAAATGAAGTGTTCTCTTCATTGAAATGAATGAGAAGGCCCTTATGGGTGAATGTTTCTGTCCTTTGGCATTGGGAAAACCAGAATGAAATTGTGGATATGAATAGAACAGCAGCGCTATCAAATCTGCTGTTCCTTTAGTATTGCAATCATCTTCAGAAGTCTCTTTTGTCTGAATTTAGTAGATGGAGAGAGAGAGTGAGTCCTTTTTTAAATTATACTAGTTTATTTATGGATTTCTCAACCCTACAGCACTTCCCAATATAAACCCTTGATATAGCAGGGCTTACCTTTTCTTTAAATTAATTAAATCTGAGAGTTTGATATTTGTTAAGTTTATAAAGAACTGAAGGTTGCTCCTTCATCTGTAATCGGTTGAGAGAGTAACTTTGAGCAGAAGGAAAAGCAGTAACCGAGTCTACTGTCGGGCGAAAGAAATTAGAGTTAGAGACAGAATTGTAATTTAAGAAAGCATCTCAGGCTTGACCCCCCCCCTTTCCCCAGTTCCCTTGAAGATAAAGGGAGGGGGGGAAGCATATTCACATTTGCGGATTTTATTACCCTAACCTCATTAATAAAAGTAGTATTAGCATTCAAAAATTTGGTTTCCTAGTCTGATCTATCTTGAAGGGCTGACACCCTCAGTACTTGCGACTGCTTTCTTTTTTTGTGTATTGTTTGCATAGACATTGTTCTAAAACCTCCTGGGAGATTCTGCTAAAATATGCTTATACATCTTGCAGACATTTTCTGTATGTAACTCAAGTGGTACCTAAAACTGACTCACCCGTTGTTTGAACATGAGAGAGGTACCTTCTTTTGGAACATCGTTTTATATAGCTGCATCATCCCCTCAATTCTAATGAAATACTAAACGTTTTTCTTAAAAACCATGATAACTTTTTTATTGCTCTGTGTAAGCAATACACAGAGCAATAAAATTAAACAATGTGTAAATTAAACAATTTCTGATTTTTGTTGGCAGAAACAAAATCGACATAAAAAAAGCTGTAGTAATGTGGATAAGGTCGCAACCTCTGCTCCAATTCTATTGCAGGTAAGTTGGAAGACACTGATAGAATGAGATCTCTGCGCTTTATTTACCATGGATATATTGAGAAACTTTATTTGGAACTATGTTGTACTTTTAATTCTTCTCAGCATTATCCTCTTTATAGAAGAAGTGACTCAGAATGTACAGGAGAAGATTCTGTTCCCCTGGAGAAAAAGAATGACCTCTTTAGAGTGAAATATGATGTGCTTTCTCAGGAAGCTTCCCAGAAGGTATTTTTCTTTTGACCAGAGGCTTTGTATTACTTAAGTGTTAACTGTTGAGTTGTGCTAACAAAGAAAAACGCTGAATTTTTCCTTTTTAGAAGTTGCCCGGTGGAATTTCTTTCTTTTAGGAAATATTTACACACAATGTTTATAGCACACACTGCTGTACGTACAGTCACAAGAGGGGCTTTCCTTTGTCTTCAAGACATCTGGAGTTTGGGAGACATTCTTCCTCTTATGAAAAATGACGGCATATTGTCGCATTGTTAAAGAAAGATGCTGTACCATGTGGGGAATTTTGTCTTTTACTGTATTTGCTTACAAAACATTCACCAGTTTTCAATGCTACAAATCTATTTAAAGACGACCTAATTTGTGCAAAGCGTGGAGCCTACTTTGCAACCAAAGAGCCTATTTTGCAACTTTGTACTAGGAGTCAGAATTGTACACCTCTGTTCTGAGTTGGATTGCAGGTGATGTGCATGTTAGGAATTCTGCTTCAGCTTCCTGAAAAACTCCCTGTAACTCCATCTGTCTAGGCCAGGGGTAGGCAAAGTTGGCTCTTCTATGACTCGTGGACTTCAACTCCCAGACTTTCTGAGCCAATCATGCTAGCTCAGGAATTCTGGGAGTTGAAGTCCATGAGTCATAGAAGAGCCAACTTTGCCTACCCCTGGTCTAGGCCATCACATTACTGATGAGCTCTAATGAAGAATCTTGATAATGAAGAATCTATTGAGGAATATCCTAAGGAATATATGTATTGTATCTTTAAATATAGCGCTTGTATGTTTCACTGCATACAAATAGACAAAGGGTAGAGAACAGGCTAAGTAGAGTCATTCATGGTGGTTGAGTGTAAATGAACAGTCGAGCTTGGGTATACTGTTCAACTGCTTCATGTATTATGAAAGCAGTGTCTAACTAAACCACTTATGAGGGGAAACTATTGTCCCTGGCTTCATTCTCCCAAACAACCTAAATATCTAAGATTAAACTATGCTTCTGGTTGTTAGGAATTTTCCAGAGCCTCCAATTTTGAACCAAAAAATCATGCAAGACATGTCTGCAATTCTGTCTCAGTCTTTGTGGCTCAAAGCTCTGCTAGGTGGGAAAGTTTGAAATCTGAGATCTAACATATCTGAGGAGTACCATGAAGCAAAAAGTATTTTAGCTTGGCAGTGGAAATCATCAAGCATATCACCCCTAGCATGCTTATTTGTTCATGATATGCCAGAGTGAATTCAACCATTATGTAATGGTTCCCCAAGCCCAGGGGTCAGCAACCCGCTGCTCTGGAGCTGCATATGGCTCTTTCATCCCTCCGCTGCGGCTCCGTTGCCAATCGGCTCCACAATTGATAGGGCTTTCAGTTAGGACAGGTAGAGGAAAAAGGATGCTGCACACGGAGGAGACTCTATGGTGGGGGAACAGAACTTCCGGTCGGCAGAGGAAAAAGGACGCCACGCTAGGAGGAGACTCCATGGCAAGGGAAGTGGACTTCCGGTTGGCTCCAGAATTGAACAGGGGGCTTCCGGTTAGGACCTTTGTGGCTCTTTGAGTGTTTAAGGTTGCCGACCCCTGCCCAAGGAATCTTTGACTAAGTCAAAGATTCCTGTGTAATGTTGAACCACTTTTCTCCCAAAGATGTGGTGGACAAGTGTTTCGGAATCAGCTATGTGTCAAAACTGAGTTGTTTCTGTTATTACTGAGGCGATCTGATAGTACTTTATGGATGGATGGATAACAACTCTAATAAATTAGTACTAATTAAAATGACTGAGGGGAAACTGAAAGCAAGACGTGCTGTGTGGCAGAGTTATTTCTTAAAGTAGAAATGGTAACAGTGCTATTTTATTCCACTTTATAGCTATTGTGGTGGTTCCATCCTCGATTGATTCTGAGTGGCCATACCCATAGTGCCTGTGAAGTGCTTCATAATGGTAACATTCATGAAATCAGTGTTCCGTCATTCAGTTGGAGGAACAGAAACAATCCTAGTTTCATAATGGTAAATTTAAATAATGTTTATTTTTATCAGATATTTTTTCATAATATAAATCAACATAGCAATCAGCTATTTTCTCAGACTGATGCTACCTGTAAAAAAAAAAAGCAAAACAGAACAGCTTCTTCCATCCTCTCCAAAAGTACACTTAAGTTGAATACAAAGCACCCGCTTTATAAAGCACATACACATGGAGAGCCGTCTAGCTTGTAGAGTGCAAAGTAAGGTTTATGGTCTACAATTCTAAATGCAAGCATATTTAGTACGTTTCTATAAAGAGGATGCAGTGTAAACAATCTGACTACAACAATCGTCAGTAGTCTGCAACAAACAGTATCGAGACTTGTTTTTGCTTGACTGATTTATTCACAAGACCACATTTTTCCCTCTGGGATTCTTTGTTTTTCAAAAGTGCAAATTATATTATAGGGCAGCAAAATTCTATTCAGAGGAACTTAATTCACAGTTTGCTTTGGGTATACTAGATTACAATTCTTAATAAACCCGGAGCACAACATAAATTCTTGGTTCTAAGCCTTGTTTTAAATGATGCTATCTTCAAAACTAGTTCTACACTAACTTTACTTTTTCGGCTCCTTGAGCTTCAGGAAAGGCAAAGCAATTATAGCTCTATTGTAATTTTTAATTCATAGATGAAAATCTGTCTCATTTTAGGTAACATGACTTTAAATTGTTCTCCTAGAGAAGCATACTTCCAGCTATATTTTGCTTAAAGTCCTTATTTAACAAATAATCTAGCAGGTCATGTTTGTAGCACTCCTGACATGTGGATGCTTACCTATGGGGCTAGATTATCCATAATCCCACTCCCTTCCCAATTCTATAAGAATAGAGCTACGTTGTATTTTATTTCATGCAATTTCAAATGCTTGGTTCCCCCAATTATATAGCAACCATTAGTATAATTAAGGGTTTTAAACTGTTAACTATATAAGTCTTCCCTTGTCCGGTCAAACAACAATTGTTGTGTTCTGAAAGGTCCTTTTTCACATGGCACAAAATGTTCACACAGGGCAGTTCAGTGCTTAATTGCAAAACAACTATCATTAGAAGTTTTAGAGTTGTCTGCATCTCTTGAACCATGAACAATTTAAAGTACTGCTACTTTAAGAAGAACTCAGCCTCCCTCTCCCTTAATAGAATCTTCAATATCTACAGCCATTTGCCTCAGACCTTCTAATCTCTTGCTTCCATTTTCCAGGGCAGCATAACATCAACAGAGGTCTCGCTCTACAAGTGCTTTCTTCCTTATGAGACCACAGTAATAACCATTTACTGTACAGCAGGATCTGTGCTGGTGGTCCTCATTCTGGCTCACTTTCAGCCCCTTCTCTCCCCTTACCATTTTGTTCAGCGTTTAATCACTAAGTATAAAGCACTATGAAAAGTCAGACACTTGGAATCAGTCACTGACACACCAAACTACATTCATGCCAGCAAATGCGTACTTGAATTGCTAGCCCAAAGGCAAACTGCTCTTACAGACAGAAAGCTCTAGACAATTGATAGGACTTTTTTTTTTTTTTACTACAGGATAAAGTAACTGCTTCATGCTGTACAAAAATATTGTAATCTACAATCAAACGAATGGTTTTCTTGCTAAAGTTTTTTTTGTATCAAATATGTATATTAAAAGTTTGTAACTGTACACTAAGCTCTACAAGCCTCCTTTTGTGTCTGCACTAGTGCCCTATGCTGTTAGAGGCTCAGTCTTTGTAATAGAAAAAGAATTTTAAAGTGTTATTGCTGCGTGACCATCTGAAGTGGTACTTCATTTCCTTGATATCAGCAATACAAGATGTAGTTATTTTACAGCAAGGTATTACCAAAACAGAAGCAAAACATAATTATAATAGCTGACATAATTTTCTACCCTCATGAGTCACTTTTAAATTAGATGTAAATAGTTTTAGATGGTAGTCATGTGACAGCATCAACAACAAAAAAACGTTTGCTAATAGGTTTGCAGAGTATTAGCAAACCAGGTAGAAAACTGAGAAGCCTTTTGCACATTCAGAATAAGGGTGTGCACTCTGTATCCATGAACACATGGACTGAAGCTTGGTTGACCATTTCCCCTGGAATAAGATATAAACAACTACTGTTAGATTCACACAGAGTTTTTATGGTATGACTCAGTTGCGTGACTGACTATTTCCCCCCAAGAGAAATAAACCCTACCAGAAAACTTTGCATTCCGTTCCTAAATGTTTAAGTTCTATCTGATTAATAGCATTAAAAAAGTGCTTAAGTATGCAACTTAAAAAGGCATTATAAGCTGCAGAAATTTATAGACTTGGTTTTCTTCATCTACTAATATAAACTTTAAAGATAATTTTATTCAGTAAAGAAGAGTTTAGGTTAGCCTTCCTCAGCATGTTGCCCACCTAAGAATTGAGACAACAGATCCCAAAATTTCCAGGCATGCTGGAAAGAGTTCTGGAAGTTGTAAACAAAATCTATTTGGAGGGCATTAGATTAAAATTGTCTGAACGACAGAATATAATCTCTGACATTTGCAGCAAACAAAGAAGGAGGGATACAATTATAATAACTCTACCCCATTCCTTTCAATAACAGAACCATCCTTTTTTTAAAAAAAAAACCATGCAGTAGTTTACATTTTCACTGCTTTGTTTTTAGAGGAAATATGAATCTTTAGACTGGTATGTCTTCATCATATCAAAATAAGTGTCTTTCAATCATCTTGGAAACATAACAAGGTTATGACTTAATACAGTATGTCAAAGTATCAGTTTCAGAGTGGATCTAAAATGCTTCAAAATCAGAGTATCTTGACAGATTACTAGCCCAATTCTTTTGCAGAGATACAATTGTTTCTCAGTTTCTAAAAGTGATCTGGGGTTATATATGCAATAAACATGCCTTCCTAATTTAAAAATAGTTTCACATTATGCCATCAAAATATTTTAAGAGTAATTTATCTTCATAGCAAAAGGCAAAGATAATCCAAGTGTTATAAGCTATGAAGTTCTGAATTTGTTATTGCATCTACAAATTTTAAATATTTGTACAGATTTTCTCAGGCACTGGAAACTGTACTCTGACATAATGCCTATGTATAAAATATAAAACAATCTCATAGTTACCGAGAAAGGCATGCCTTATTGCTACACCAATTCTTGCTTTTATGCTGAACTGTACCACAACTTATTTTGTGAATGTCATTTGCATAAATTATTCAAGTTTGAAAAAACATTATGATTCTACAATATTTAAAATTAAATCATTTTCTAAGATCTGTTTATTAAGAGAAATAAATACGTCATTTTGTAATTCTCTTAGGCCAAACACAAGGATTACACCTTTTTTCTTTCTTGCAATTTGCACAATAAAAGCAGCTGTTGCAACAAAGATTGAAAAAAAAAACACAACCTTATCTAATGGTGCCTTTACACATTCACAATCTGCAATTGTGAACGGTTTATGAATGACCAAAGAATTACTGAACATAGTTTTAAAGGTAAAACAAGATATTCCCATGAAACTAACACCAGGTTGCAATTTGGACACTTAAATCAATTTTTAAAGCTGAGTATGAAAGGCTATTGCTGCCACAGTAGCAGCAATTACTTACTTGGAAAGTTAATATGACTAAAATTTGCATAATTTATAATTTTTATACTAAAGAACATTTTATATAAATCAGAAAAAAACCCCTAAACCCTACAGAGTTTTTTTTCAAACCTCCAGTCACTGCTGTAGGTAGAGTTGACATCAAGCTGTACAGCGCAATCAAAAACATACTTACATCTTAGCTCATTTTACAGGTACAGCCATAATCAAGGCACAAAGATCTTCTACAAGTATTTTCTTCAATAAAATTGTACAAAATAATATTACACTTTACAGTCTGTACAATATAATAAACCAGCAGTAAAACAAAAAAATATATATTATATATTATATATATATTATATATATATTTATATTTTTTATAGAAGACTGATGTCCAAAAATGATCTAAATTAATTGAATCATTTGTGGACAGAAGAAATATGGTATGTGAAGGTGAATTTTCTGCCTAAATGCAATAGGCTGAAAAAGTAGCTCTAAATTCAAAAGCCTGAGGTGTAAAGAGACTCTTAGCTCCAAACCTCCCAAAATTGCTTACCTACTCTATTCCTGGGCCAGCAATGGCTTAGAAGAGGAGGTCACTTCATCAGTTGACCTGCAACTCAGTTCGTTAAAAACTCAGTGTAATAAATATCATAGTGCTGCTACATCATGCATGTATACATCCCCAACAGTATTTTCTAATTCTGAAGCAAAGTGCATTATTCCCTTTCTTTCTGTCTATCAAATACTCTTCAGTGTCATGACACAAAAGGAACCCTCCAAAAACATTCTAGGTATGACACAGTGTCATCTAACTAGCAGATACCAGCTTGAACTAACAAGTCTGCTGAAAAAAAATTAGCAGACTATGTCCAATTAATTAAACATAAACAAAAATTTACAACCAAACCAAAGGAAACAGAGGTAGCCAAAGACTTCAGTGGAATGACAAAGAAGTGGCATATAAAAATAAAACACACATATTGTCCCTAAAGCATGGGCTGGCTAGAAAGTCTAATAAAAGTAAACGAACTGAGGAGGCAGATGGATCTAGTATCTCTTCCTCTACTTCATCTGAGGAAGCCAAGAAAGAAAGATGCTTAAAACCACGGACTCCATGGTGTCCTTAATTACAATAGTTCATACTGGCGAAGATGCATTCTCTGAATGATGTCTCTACAATCATTGAACACTCGCCGAATATTTTCTGTGTCAATTGCACATGTGAAATGTGGATAGCAATAATGCTTTCCATCTCCGGTTGCCGTACTTATTCGCTGTAAGAGATAATAAAAAAGTTGCTGAAAACAAAGTTGGATAAAAGCACTTCTGGGAAATGACAAGAAGATGCGGGAAGACTTGATCAGTGTAGCACCATCTCAAGCTAACGTGTCAAAAAATTATGCACTAAACACATTTATTCAAGGAATGCCTGGATGTTTCAAAGATAAAACCCCCAACTTGTCTAAAGCTGAATAAGTAACCAGACACCAAACTGAATATATTAACTTTGCAACCTACTCACCAGGTAAGCTTAGCCTGATTTTCCACTAAAAAGTGATATAGTACTATAGGTTTATTTCACTGCAGCTTATAACAACTCACACAGAAAACACACAGAAAAATATATGAGCAGTTAATGTTTCATGTAGGGCCACAATCAAGATGTTGAGGGTAAAAAAAGTAGGGTTTTATGGTAGCATGCTGCTTTTCTTTTCTTTTCATGCTTTGCATAGCTTATAAAAAGAGGTGATGATTTAAAAAATGGACTATAATGGTTCGTAATTCCATGATGACTGGTTTCAAGATAGAGTTGCTTTTATAATGATGAAAGATTATAGAAAAATAAAACATCGGCATTTAAACAAATTTATAAGTTAATACAATGTTAAAAAATCACCAATACTTACTAAAAATTCATCCCGAATAAAAAACTTTGCTCTTGTAACTTTGGGATCTTCTCCTGCATCTGGTGTTGCTGTAATGAACATAGATCTATTCAAATATATGCAATATAAATTTTAAAAATGTGTGCATGGTGTCTTTATTTTCACGCAAAACCGATACATATATCGGGAAGTCACAATATGGACAGAATATAGTGAAGCATACGGGGTTCAGGTTGGCAAAGAAGTGGGACAATACCCTCCCCTTATTTATTCAACCTATTTGCTGCCATCTATATTAAGGAAAGCTGGATTCAAAGTAGATGAGTGTGATTGTAATATTAGAGAAAGAAAGATCAATAATCCACGTGATGATACTATTCTGATATGAAAAACTGCAAAGGAGCAATTGGTATGTGAATGGAAACAAAAGTTGGGTTTTGAAGAAGCAAGTCAGAGTCTTGATACTTTTGAACTGTGATGTTGGATTACACTCCTGAGAATACTATGAACAAACAAATCACTGATCATTGAACAAATAAGGCATAAATTATGGGAAGATGTAGCTCTCTGGAGAAGAATTCTAATGCTAAGAAAATGGAAGGAAAGAGAAGGGAATGACCAGCAAGGTGGGTAGAGTCAATGATTGTTACCACTGGAAGACCAGCTTAGGGACAGAATATCATGCAGAAAAAAATATCTAAGAGTTCATACTGACTTGATGGCACAAAAGTAATCAATCTCATAAACATTCAAGTTATTTAAGCATAAAGAGACTTTTGTTAAGAAACTTACCATCTTCAGGTACAGTGTAACGTGTAAATTCGGGAAAATAATCTTCAATTTTAGACTTCCCTGCCAAGACTTTTTCAGCAAGCATGTCTTGTTTGTTCAAGAACAAAATGATAGAAATTGTCCGTAACCACCTGTGAAGACCCAACAATTAATTCAGAGTCCAACACGGTTAAACAGATCTATAATACCTGCTGACTTTTATATTTTCTAAGAGAAAACAGCCATCTAAGGAGGAAAATCTTTTTTGGGACCAACTGGGAGTTACGGGATATACATTGAAACCAAATATCTACATCTGAATTGATGTAACTGATGTTCTTTGAAATAACATCATTGGTATACAAACAATATAAACTGATGCAATCGCTATACATTGAGTCAATTTTCAAACTGTTTTAGAATGGAAGTCCATTAAGTCAAGGTTTTATCAGCCTCTGTTTATAATGATGTTAAGAAAACCAGGTACTAATCTGAAGGTTGCAACAATTATTAAAATCAGAATAGAAATCTTGATTTGTTCTAACAGATTTTTCACAAAAATTCTCCACCCATCCTAGATACATTTTTACCAATCCAATGCAGCTGATTTATGCATGGGTATCTTGCCTGTTGTTCCAGATGCTTTTGAAGAGGTCTAAGGACTCGCGCAATCTGTTTGTGTTGTTGTCTTCTCTTATGACCATATTGTAACTGCTACAGGCCACAACGAAGATAATAGCTGTGACATCTAAGGAGGAACATACCATAGATAGAACATAAAGAGTAAGACTTAATCAGAAACACTTATGCTTCCCGCGTATGATGATAAATGCAATGTAAATTATACGTATAAACAAAATTATGTGATTTTATAAAGGATGAAACAATACGTCCCGATAAATAAAAATAATACCGTGTTTCCCCGAAAATAAGACATGTCCCGAAAATAAGCCCCACAGGGCTTTTCGGGACATGTGTTGAAATAAGCCCCGGCCCGAAAATAAGCCACCCCAACTACTTCTAGGGAAAGGGGGGGGGAAACATGCCGGGAGACGCTCTTTTTGCGGTGGCGACTCTTTTGGCCGGGAGAGAGAGAGATCCCTGCGTCGCTGCTGGCAGGAGTGAGTTTCAAACGCTGCCAGAGGCATCCCAGAACAGCCAAGCCAGTCCTGCAGGGGGTGCGCGTAGCCACCTCTCACTCTCTCTCCCCTGGCCAAAGAGTGCCCGCCGCAGAAAGAGCAGCTCCCGGCTGGGAGCGCAAGAGCAAGTCCCTTCGGCTCTGCCTCTCAATGCCACCTTCCTCTGCCTCCCTCCCCCACCGCACAAAGAGCGGCTCCCGGCCGCGACAGCGACAGCGAAAGCAAGCGAGAGGCGGGCACGCACACACACCACGGGACTAGCTCGGCTCCTCTGGGCTCTGCCTACGGTAATTAAAAATGCGCTTCTGCCCGCGAGGAATAGGAGGCGAGCATCGATTCCTGCCTCCGTGCAGGCAGGAGCGCATTTCAAAACACCACCGGAGCCAGCCCAGAGCAGCTGAGCCAGTCCCGCGGGGTGTGCACATAGCCGCCTCTCGATTGCTCTCTTGCGCGGGCGCGCACGGCAAGGGGGAGAATCGGGACAGGCAGAAGCCACCGGGTGAAGAGCAACCAGAATTGAGGGAATCCTCTCCCGCAACAGCCAAAGTTTGGAGGAAAGAAAAAAAGACTTCTGCTGCTTCTGCTTTTGGCTGCACGGAAGGAAGGCAGCAGAAGTCTTTCTTTCTTTGCCCCAAACTCCGGCTCTTTGGCTTCCAAATCCAGCCAGGGCAGCGGCCGCTCTGGACGAGCGTCTAGGACGGGGGTCTTGCGCTGGGGAGGGCTGCGAGATGTGCGTCCTACCTGGGACTTGTAGCTCCATCGGGTTCCTCAGCTTGTGTCCAGGGAAGGAAGCCCATTGTATTGGTAAAAAAACTTCTCGCAAGTTCAATCAAACTTCTCGAACTCGCGAGAAGTTTTCTTTTACCAGTACAATGGGCTTCCTTCCCTGGACACAAGCTGAGGAACACAACTCCCAGGTAGGACGCGCATCTCGCAGCCCTCCCCACCGCAAGATGCCCGTCCTAGATGCTCGTCCAGAGCGGCCACTGCCCTGGCTGGATTTGGAAGCCGAAGAGGCAAACTTTGGGGGAAAGAAAGAAAGACTTCTGCTGCTTCTGCTTTTGATTGCATGGAGGGAAAGCATCAGAAGTCTTTCTTTCTTTCCCCCAAACTCCGGCTCTTCGGCTTCCAAATCCAGAAGCGGCGGGGCGGAGGGGGATGCCAATGCACTCGTCCAGCAGCAAAGCCCCTGCCTTCTCACGTTTATCTTGCCAGGCCCCCCCTCCTGCCCCTTCTCCTACCGCGGCGGCTTCTGCTGGAAAGGATGGGACTAGCTGTCAGCGGCGGAGCCTGCGTGGGAAAAAGAGGTGGGGGACACAGCCGGCAAGCGCCCGTGCGGACGGGCAACCCCGCCGCCAGGGGTTGGGATATCGTGGCACACTCGTCCAGATAAAGGGTCCATTGGACGGGAAGGGTGAAGGTGATGCCCCTTCCCAACAGGCGGGCTCTGTGGGGCAGGAGGAGGGAACTTGCCATGGGACTCTGTCCGCCCCACACACCGCCGCACGTCCCCAGCCATGGCTCACAACTTCGAGCTCCTCTTCGAGTCCCTCGGGCACTTCGGCAGATAAGCGAGCCCTGCACGGAGACAGGGAGGTTAGGAAGGACGCGCCGGTCAGGGGAAAGACTCGCTCCTTGCTCCTCTCTCTCTGGCGTGGGAAGTAACGAAGTTGGATGGGTAAATGGTCCGCGTGAGACTGGGGGTGAGGGCAACTCGGGATCGCAGGCGCGTCCGACCTTCCTCTTTGCTCGCCCCAGAGCAGCACGTAACCGTGGGGGAAAGGCAAGGGAGCTGCCTGGGATTGGGCTCCAGGGTCACACACGTGGATGCCAGGGGAAACCGATTTAGGCACCTCCAGCAGCGAATCCCTCACGGCACCCTAGCCCAATCCATGGGTTTTTTTTCTTTTCCCCTCAACCCAACTGCCTGGAGGTGGCAGTTGAGGTGGGGCTGGGTGGGGTGGGCCGCGAGACGCGCGTCCTACATGGGACTTGTAGCTCCGTCGCGTTCCCTCAACCCAAAAGGGGAACCCGAAAGGGGAGAAAGATTTCTTGCATGCACATTGCAGCCAAAAGGTTCCTTGTCCTGGCACTGTGTCTTACGTGCACTCTCCCCCCCAGTTCGAGAGGTTTGGTAGCCGGCTGCTTCTATTGCTGCGCCCGGCTAGACGTTTGGCTGTCACCATAGAGCAGAAAGCGCACTCGCAGAGCAGCCGCTGCCCTGCCTGGGGTTTTGAAGCCGAAGAGCTGGAGTTTGCGGGAGAGAAAGAAAGACTTCTCTGCTGCTTCCCTTGCTGCAGCCAAAAGCAGAAGCAGCAAAAGTCTTTCTTTCTTTCTCTCCCAAACTCCGGCTCCCAAACCCAGGGCAGCAGCTGCTCTGCGAGTGCGTTTCCCGCTCTATGGTGACAGCTGGAGCTGGAGCTGGAACTAAGCACACTAGCCGAGAGATGCCACGGAGCTGCCTGATTCTAGTAAGACGTGCGTCTCGTGGCCGCCCCGCCTCCTGCACCCAAAAAATAATAAGCCACACCCCAATAATAAGGCCAGGGGCATTTTGGGGGGGGTCAAAAAAATATAAGACCCTGTCTTATTTTCGGGGAAACACGGTACATATTTACAATAAGAAATAAACAACAAGCATTCAGACCAAATATAGAATGTGAAAATATTTCTTACCATTAAAGCATTGGATCCATTTTCTTCTTTCATCTCTCTGACCACCTACATCAAACATGCTGTTGAAAAGCCAAAGACTATTATTCTTTGTGAATGTACAAAGAAAATCACATTTGCCTAATGTGCACTTACTTTTGAAAATGGAAATGAAAATGCAATAAATACTGCATGAAAGCAAAATGGAACATTCTTTTGTAATATCTGCTGTCAAACTTTAGTTAAGTCTCATTTGTAAGTCTCAAACGTAGCCCTATTTGGTCAAATTTAGGAAAGGGCAGACTAAATAAGAGGTGGCTATTTAGCGTTGATTAGCTCAGCTGAAAATAGAGGGGAATAGTGTGGCAGAGTACAAATGTAACAGCAATTCTAAAGCTATATTCAAAGCTAAATAAAAAGAATTGGGCAAACCAACTTATAGAGAGGGGATGCCATTTGTAAGGAAGGATGGATGAGCTTTACAATTTCAGTAACAATTTCAGAAACTTTTGCAATGTATTCAATCTTATTAGAATGATATGAGCAACAATTGTAATATATAATATAATCCTTAGAGGTGATTATCCTTGAGAATATTTTAGACAAAAACGAACAGGCAGCTTTGATATTATTAAAATTATTAGGTAAGAAAAATCTTACTAAAGCCAAAAGAATAGAAATATTAATAAAAATATTCTGTGTGCACTATATTATTTATGAAAGAGCTTTCTTATTTAACAAAATTTTAAAGTTGTCCATTAAATGACATTGTCCATTGAGGATCTGTATACTGCACGAGTCAAAAAGAGGGCTGTGAAAATATCCACAGACCCCTCACATCCTGGACATAAATTGTTTCAACTTCTACCCTCAAAACGACGCTATAGAGCACTGCATACCAGAACAACTAGATACAAGGACAGTTTTCTCCTGAATGCCATCACTCTACTTAACAACTACCGTATTTTTCGGAGTATAAGACGCACCCTTTTACCCCCCAAAAGAGGGTGAAAACTTGGGTGCGTCTTATACACCTAATGTAGCCCCACCCACCCAGCCACCCCCACCCTTTGGCCTCTGTCTTCCAGCAATTTACCTGTTTGCAGCAAACAGGGAAGAGCCTGTTAAGACAAGCAAGTCCTTAGCAGCTTCCCGATGCCCAGCTGATTTGCTACGTGCTAAAATGAAACTGAAACTGCAAAGAGGCAAATAGCTGGGAGAGACGCATATTTTTATTTTCTGCTGAACTGGATGAAAGGGGGTAAGTGAATAACTATAAATGTCTGTAGAATGTTCAAATTATTAGACTTATTTTTTAAAGACTGCTTTATTATTGTTCTAGAGCCAGGGGTCTCCAACCTTGGCAATTTTAAGACTTGTGGAATCAACTCCCAGAATTCCACAGCCAGCTTTGTTAGCTTTGCTGGCTGTGGAATTCTGGGAGTTGAAGTCCACAAGTCTTAAAGTTGCCAAGGTTGGAGACCCCTGTAAATCTAGACAACTTAACAAAATAAAGAAGATTTTTAAAATAAATGCTTGCTCTGAAGAGGCCCAGTGCTATTGTATCTTCTTTTAAATAATAGAGAATAATGTATACTTCCAGAAATTTTAATTAATTTTAACAACTCTGTACAAGTATAGTCTGAAATGTAACAGTGTCCTGTTTGTTTAGTATTAGAGTTAAATCCTGACTTACCTTGGAGTAGATCTATTTAAATAATTGGGAGGAGTTAGTGTGACTACATTTAAGAAAACTTTCTGGCATAATGTACATTTCTCCAATTCTTTGCTATTTCTATGGGTCAGGCACACATGCACAGAAATACACAGCAAACAGTGTATATCATCTGTGCTGTTTGCTGTTTGCAGTTTGGCAAATTGCTTGGAGGCAGAGGCCATTTTTCCTTGTTTTCCTCCCCCAAAACTAAGGTGCGTCTTATATTCCAGTGCGTCTTATACTCCGAAAAATACAGTAATTCCCACAACACTGTCAAATAATTTACTAAAACTGTATTACTATTATTCTTCTCTTCCTCATCTGTTAAACTATTGAAGTTTGCAGATGATACAACAGTGATTGGTCTCATTCGAGACAACGTTGAAATCGCATACAGACGGGAGGTTGAACAACTAGCCTCGTGGTGCAACCGGAACAATCTGGAACTGAACACACTCAAAACCGTAGAAATGGTGGTAGACTTTAGGAGAAACCCTCCCATTCTACCACCTCTTACAATACTAGACAACACAGTATCAACAGTAGAGACCTTCAAATTTCTAGGTTCTATCATATCTCAAGACCTAAAATGGTCACCTAACATCAAAAACGTCATCAAAAAAGCACAACAAAGAATGTTCTTTCTGCGCCAACTCAGGAAGCTCAAACTGCCCAAGGAGCTGCTGATACAGTTCTACAGAGGAATTATTGAGTCTGTCATCTGCACCTCTATAACTGTCTGGTTCAGTTCTGCAACCCAACAAGACAGACAGAGACTTCAGAGGATAATCAGAACTGCAGAAAAAACAATTACTGCCAACCTGCCTTCCATTGAGGACCTGTATACTGCACGAGTCAAAAAGAGGGCCGGGAAAATATTTACTAACCCTTCGCATCCTGGACATAAATTGTTTCAACTCCTAACCTCAAAACGACGCTATAGAGCACTGCACACCAAGACAAGTAGATACAAGAACAGTTGTTCCCTCAAATGCCACCACTTTGCTAAACAAATAATTCCTTCACCACTGTCAAACTATTCACTAAGGCTGCATTACTATTACTATTAGTCTTCTCATCGTTCCTATCACCCATCCCCTCCCACTTATGACTGTGTAACTTGTTGCTTGTATCCTTACAATTTATATTAATATTGATTGTTCCTGATTGCTTATTTGTACCCTATGACAATCATTAAGTGTTGTACCTCATGATTCTTGACAAATGTATCTTATCTTTTATGTACACTGAGAGCATATGCACCAAAGACAAATTCCTTGTGTGTCCAATCACACTTGGCCAATAAAGAATTCTATTCTATTCTATTCTATTCTATTCTATTCTATTCTATTCTATTCTATTCTATTCTTACTAGTATCTATCTCTTTCCACTTATTACTATAACCATGTGCTTGTATCTTTCAATTTATATTGTTTTTACTTGTTTCCTAGTACGATTTGATAGCTTATTAGTAACCTTGACTATCACTAAGTGTTGTTATCTTTTTATTCTTGATGAATGTATTTTATTCTCATGTACACTGAGAGCATATACACCAAAGACAAATTCCTTGTGAGTCCAATCACACTTGGCCAATAAAGAATTCTATTTGATTCTATTCTAAATTAGCTCTATTAATTAATGCATTCTTGTTCTTTAACTCATTATATATGAACTAATAGAAACATTCGTTTCTATATTAATATTCTGTACTATACTAATCTTCTATACTAAATTTAAGGTCCACAGACGAATACATCAAATAAAAATACTTAGCAAATGTTAAATAATGTCCTATGTTAGAAACATCCTGGGCAGCATTGACTAATGAATAGTATGTCTTGATCTCTTACCCAGTATGTCATAAATGAGCAATTTTTAAAAAAGAAAACCTCGTAATTAAAAAAGTTAATTATGTCTGCATTTAATTGTTTCCACTGTTTTATAAAACATTACACAAATTAAAGGTCATTATTACTGTACTTACTGAAAATTTACTTTGTCTACTTGGAATCTTGTCTCAAAAATCCCAGAAGTCAAAACCCTGCATCTTAAGAGATCCTAGAAATGAAAAACAATTGGGCCTGTGAAATTTTCCATTTTAATTAAGCAAATTTGGCTGCAAAGAAACGTGATATATCAAGAATTTCATATAATTAAAGCAGTGAGCACATGCTACTGTATGAATTCAAATCAGACAATGTCAAAGATAATTCTGAACAATTATTTAAATATTAGACAGAATTATAATGTGACAGGCACCAGCAGAATTATTTTACTTTTTGTTCACGGAATGGGGTGATTTTCTTTTTACCCCAAAATTCCACTCCACAAACCTCTTAAACCTTTCCTCAATTTCAAAAACAACTTGGCACACAATAAGGGAAGTGTTAAAGCCTTGCGGACTCACAAAGCTATTCTCAAAATTCCTTTTCTACTGGAATCATAAAGAGCATTTTTAACAAGAACAATATATAGGACTTGTTAAACTATGGCTGGGATAAATGAATAAAAAGATTATTGAATTCAGCATATTTCCCAATTTAAGCCTGCTTGAATTCATATAATTTATTAAAGGTGACTCTCACACTAATTCACATTTGTTACTCCATTTTACTCACCTGATCTGTGGGCGTGTAATCAACCAGACTGACACTGTCTATTCTTTCTAGGAAGCTGAAAGAAAACATACATTTTTAACCATAAAAACCCAACATCGAAAACGTCAAAAACTGCAGTTCCATCTCCATTCATATTTTTATAGATTAAGAGCAATAAAGTTGCAGCTAAAATGGACAAACATAATAAATCACAAAATATAGTTTTACTTGGCATACATTATACTGAGTTTTTTTTTTACATTGACAGATTATGTATCTATGTTGATGCAACCAATCAATATCTTCCAGGGAGTCAATGTTTTCTTTTAAACACTGTTCAGACAAAATTTAGAAATAATCGACTCTCATGAGGTTTTGCTCATGCTTACTTTTTAATCTAGGGATTCTAGAAAAATATATTATTCTCACAAAAGATATAGGTCCACCAGGGAAGTGGAACTGTGATAAATTTCTTAGAGGAGATGTAAGAACCAGTAGGATCAGAATCTGATTTACCTAAGTATGCAAAAACTATTACCATGGCAATAAGATGGATAATAAGACTTAATGAACAGTAGAGCATTGAGCAGGGAAGAGTGCTCAAGTATTTTTCCAAATTAACAGTTTAACAGCACTTCACAAGCTGCTGGGGGGAAATTGCAGCATCAAGGTATTTGAAGAATAAATGAAAATCAATTACAATTGGGGATAGATGTCAGTTTCTTAGAGTAGTAAAGACATTTAGAGCATTGGCTAGACAGAATGTAGGGGGCACTTGTTAGATAATAACATGGCTACTTTGGTCCAGTGGTTAAAGCACCAGGCTAGAAACAAGGAGACTGTAAGTTCTAGTCCTGCCTTAGATATGAAAGCTGGGTGAATTTGGTCCAGTCTCTCTTTTTTAGCCCATGATCTCAGGGTTGGATAAGCTGGTTGGTTAATTCCTATTGCAACCAATGGACCAATACTCAGCTGATCTAAAAAAAAAAGCCAATAGTGCACTCGTGGGAAAAATGCTAGGAAAAAAATTCACTAACGAAGAAACACCATCCTTCGTGCCACATTGAGACTCAATAGCAATTAAAATGTCCAACTATTCTAACTGCTCTTTCTGACATCTTTTTGCAAAGCCCAGCAATCTGTATCTCTGCTATGAAATACACCTTTTCATTGGAAGCCAGGCAGGTACTGAATATTCTTTGACGTCTTTGTGCCAATTTTTTTTCTTAGGAGGTTCATAGAAATGCTGTTGTTGACTATAACTGTTAGACACCCCCCCCCCATTACAAGCATGGCAATCTTTATTTTTATAATGCCCAAGCAGATATACCATCTCTACATCCTGTTATTTTTAAAAAGGCACCAGGAAAGAAAAAAAAAGGAAAGGGGCGTTAGTCTTACCTGATACGCTCCTTCTCGTAGGGTGGAGCTAGCATCCAGGAATGGGTTGACCTTGTCCGTTCAGCCTATAGGACTGAGTCTGTCAAATTGCAAAGGTCCGCCTCTGGCACTAATTACCCCTCTTTGGCGAAGACTGATAGACAGACTCGGCATGTGTTCTCCCAATGTTCATTCTTGTAGGAAAGGACCACAATTCGATGTCCCGGAGCGCAGACCGGACTGACTTTGGGTGGGACTGGATGCTAGCTCCACCCTACGAGAAGAAGCATATCAGGTAAGACCAATGCCCCTTCTCCATAGTGGGTGGAGCTAGCATCCAGGAATGAAACATACCAAAGCCGTCTGTCCATAGGGTGGGTTAGTTCTGGTCGGCAGTCTCTGTCTGCGTACGTACTCTCTGAAGCACTTGGCGACCAAAGGCTGCCCCCGCCAATGCAAAAACGTCAATCTTGTAATGGTGGATGAAAGGCGTTGGTGAGGCCCAAGTGGCCACCCTGCAGACCTCGTCGATGGAAGCCTGTGTGGACCACGCTGCAGTAGTTGCTGCGCTGCGTGTCGAGTGTGCCGTTACTCGAGCCAGCCGTGGTAAGGACTGTAGGTCATAAGCACTCGCAATGGTGCTACGCAGCCATCTGCCAACAGTGGAAGGAGTCACCTTCTGCCCCAAGGAAGTTGGTTGGAAGGAGACAAAAATAGCCTCCGACCTTCGCAGCGTCGATATAAATCTTGAGGGCCCTCCAAACATCAAGGATGTGTCACTGTCTTTCTAAGGTGTGGGAGGAGTTGGGACAGAAATTAGGGAGGATGATCTCCTGAGCCCTGTGAAACCAGGAGTTTATTTTGGGAACGAATGCAGGGTCCAGACAGAGGATCACTCTGTTGGAATGAAAAATGCAGAGGTCCTCCCTAACTGACAGGGCTGCGAGCTCAGAAATTCATCTGGCGGAGGTGATAGCCACCAGGAATACCACCTTACAAGTAAGATGGCGAAGAGAAGCTGACCTCAAGGGCTCATATGGGACCCGTTAGGGAAAGGAGCACCTTAGTAAGGTCCCAGGTGGGGTACCTGTGAACTACCGGCGGGCACATGTTGGTAGCTCCTTTTAGAAATCTGAGTATTGTGGGATGCGGCGACAGTGACTCCTAAGAGCCACAAGATAACACAGAGGATAATGCCATCACCTGCCTCCTGATTGTGCTGGGCGATAGCCCCTTGTAAAGCCCCTCTTGTAAAAACTCCAGGAGCTTCACCATTGTCAAGTAAACAGAAGAGCATCCTTTTCTTGATCACCATGTGCAAAAGGCTTTCCAGGTGGCAGAATAAATATGTTCGGTGGAAGGCCTCCTAGATGCCTGGATGGTACTGATGATCCTGGAGGACATATTGCGATGCCTCAGAGCACACTGCTCAAGCGCCAGGCAGTCAGTTGGTACCACCGGGGGTCCGGGTGGACCAATGTCCCCTGGCTGAGTGATGATTCAGTCTGTGGAATCCTCCAGGGCTGGCACACAGACAGAGATATTAGGTCCGCAAACCAGGTCCTCCTTGGCCAGTGAGGAGCCAGGAGCAGCACATCTGTTTTCTCCTCCAGGATCTTCCTGATGACCTTGGGGAGGAGAGGCAGAGGGGGGAATACATACAGGAGGCTGGACGGCCAGTCGCAATGGAGAGCGTTGGTCCCCTCCGCACACTGGGTCTTTAATCTGGTAACAAACCTCAGCAGTTTGGCATTCTCTGGGGTGGCGAAGAGGTCTGCCACAGGGAGGCTGAACCGGCTCGTTAAGGCTTTGAAGATGGAGGCTCCACTCTGCCTGATCTATGGTGGTGCGACTGAGCTAGTCCGCAGTCACATTGGACACCCTAGAGATATGATCTGCCGAGAGGGACAGTAGGTGATGTTCTGCCCATAGACCCAGGGTTCTGGCCTCTCTCATGAGGGACCGGGACATGGTGCCCCCCGTCGGTTTATGTGGGCTTTTGCAGCCACATTGTCTGTAAACACTAGCACGTGCTGTCCAGCAGTCATATGTTGTAGTGTTTGAGATCCAGATAAATGACGCGTAATTCCAGCCTGTTGATATTGTACTGCGACTCTGTCGTAGTCTATCTGCCCTGGGCCATATCAGACTGGGTATGAACCTCCCAACCAAATAGGCTGGCATCCGTGGTGAGGACAAGTCTGCGGGGCTCCTGGGACAAGCACCCCTTCGCGAGGGCAGGCAACATCCACCAGCGGAGAGAGCGTCGGACTTCCGATGGAGCCAGGACCCTGACAGCTGACATGTTGCGTCCCAACCTCTGAAAGGACAAAAGAAACCATTGCAATTCTCTGGAGTGCAGGCGTGACCAAGGAGTAATATTGATGTTGGAAATCATTTTGCCCAGGAGCATGGAGAGCAGCCTCAGGGAAACCCTGTGTTGCTGCAGACCAGATTTGACAATTCTGATATACTGTCCTGTCGCTCCTGGGAAAGGTACACCCTACACTCCAGAGAGTCCACAATGGCTCCTAGATGGGTCAGGCGAGTGCCCGGGGAGAGGTGGCTCTTTTCCAAGTAAATTGAGAACCCGTGGTGTCTGAGGGGGTTAATTGTTACCTGGATATCGTGCACCGCTTGGTGCATGGATGTCGACTGGATTAAAATATCATCCAGGTAACCCTGGACACACACGGGTATCGATCGAAGGTGGGCAGCCAGCACTGCTAGCACCTTGGTGAAGACCCTCAGAGCAGAGGAAAGGCGAAACGGGAGAGCTCTATACTCATAGTGAGAACCTGCATAGCTGAATCTGAGATACTGGCGGTGGGATGGCCATATCGGTATGTGCAGGTATGACTCTGTGAGATCAATCGAGGCGAGGAGGTCCCCCTTTTGAATACTACCCAAGATAGTTTGAAGTGAGTGCATTTTGAATCTTTTATAAATGATATAGCAGTTCAGCTGTTTCAGGTCGAGAATAGCTCTCCATCCTCCCAAGGATTTGGGAACTACGAACAAAATGGAGTAGAACCCCTGCCCTAGCTGGTCCTCTGGGACCTGCTGGATGGCTTGAATATCCAGCAGGTGTTGGATGGCAGATTTCATGAGGACCTGCTTATCGGGATTGCTCGAAATTGGGCATCTGATGAAGAACCTCGGAGGGGTGGAAAGGAATTCTAGGGAGAGGATGATGTCACTGTCTCCCTAACCCATACGTTGGAAGTAATTTCCTCCCATCTACTGGCGAAGAGAGCCAGCCGACCCCCGATGGGAGGACCAGACGTGGACTCACTTAGCACGACGAAAGGGGCAACCTCCTCCGCCTCGAAAGGGCCACCTGTATTGCCTACCTCTACCTGCCCTGTCCGGGAGCTGCCTCTGTCTTGACCCGTACTGACCTTGAGGTCTAGGGTACCCGGCACCCTGATCAGGGGCACGAAATGGTCACCTGGAGTAGGGGGCAGAACGAAAGAAACTCTTCTGGGAGAAGGATGGAAGGATCTTCCTCTTGTCCCTGGACTCAATTAAAATTGGGTCCAAGGCTTCCCCAAACAGTAGCTGACCCTTGTAAGGCACAGACGCCAGGCGCCATTTGTGGCATATGTCTGCCTGCCAGCTATGCAACCAGTGCATCCTTCTCGCCACCACAGAGGAACCCATGGCTCTAGCTGCAAATCTTGCTCACTGTAACGTGGCATCAGCCAAAAACTGAGCAGCCGCAAGCAGCTTATTAAGATCTTGATGAATCCTAAGGTCGGAAGAGGGTATTCGTTCCTGAAGTTGTCTCAGCCATTGCAAGGAAGTACGAGTGAAAAAGGAAGTGGAGGTGGATGCTCGGACCGCTCAGGCTGCCGCCTAGTGAGCCGTTTGCAGCGCCTGCTCTGTCCTCCGGCCATAGGAGCTCCTCTGGTTCTCCTGGCATGTTGGTTGTGGAATAGAGTGCCGAGACGGGGGCATCTACAGAGGGAGTCTGGAGATATTGCAAACCAACATTGAAATATCGCCTGTCCATCGCCGATGGAATAGGCCCAGACGCAGGCGAGGTCCACTGACATAGAATAACGTCTACAAATATTTGGGGAGATGGGAGGACCTCGGTCTCTTTAGGTAGGTTCCTCGAATAGAGGGTTTTTCGGGCCTTGAAGCTCGTCACACGAAGCTAAGGGAGAAGTTCCCAAATTTGCCATCTTCTTAGCTTTGAATAATAGCGACTTAAAAAGTCCTGGCTGGAATAGCCCTGATGAGACCGGAGGCTCAGGAGCGATGCCCTCATCATCAGAGAGGTCAAGGGCTAACTGGCCCTCGTCAGAAACGTCTGAACGAGACCCAATTGAGCGTTCAGAGGTACACTGCTCTGAAAGCAGTTCTCTACCTTCCTCCTCTGCAAAGGCAGGGGTTCGCCCCAATGGGCGGCCCATGTCCGGGCATGCAGCTGCTGGTCTGGCGAGCTGCTTCATCCCCACCTCAATGCTTTGCCGTAAGGCGTCGGCTATCATGTTCTGCATACTGATGGAATCTAGAGGCCTTTCTGGGGAGATGGGTCTGAGTCCAGCAGCCATCAGAGTAAAGGTGGCCGTGGGCTGGGATCTGGCTCGGGCCCTTGACGGCCCCTGAGTAGACTGGGCCTCAGCTGAACCCCAAATATCAGCTTCCAAAATGTTTAGGTCTGTGTTGTCCAGGGATAAACTATCGCTCTGGTCTAATTGAGCCACATCCCTCTGAGTGATATCTCTATGAGGTGGAGCTGGCACGCAAACATCCTTCTGATGGGAAGAGTGAGCCTCGGACTGCTTGCGACTGGATTTGGCGCAGATTTTTTCTAGTGCCCTGTCTCTGCGATTCTCATTGCGCTGGGTAGCCCTGGAAGACTTGGGTGGCTCAGAATGTCCCTTAGAGGACTGCTTATGTCCCTTCTCCTTATGGTTGGAGATCCAAGATGGACCTGGAACAGGCCCTGTCGTGGAGGAGATGGGGCTTTTGCCTGTCGCTTCTCTGATCAGGGTTTGGAAGGCTTGCCCTAAGTGAGATCGTCCGCCATTTTGAATCTTAATTGAAAGGTGGGAAAACGCCCTGTTGGAAAGAAGCCGATTAGGTGGTGGCAAAATGGCCACTACTGAGGGCGAACACTGTGAGGCCCTGTCTTAGTATGAGGCAGCCAAAGGAAAACAGCGTAGATCAGTAAATTGGCTTGTAGCGGCTCTGATCGTGCTTATAACCAGCTGGGGAGTGGTTCTCTAACTGAAGCTACATTGAATCGCCCCACGGGAGATGTATGGGCATACATTCTGATCTTTTTTGAGCTAGATCACAGCCTATGGAGCATAATAGACTCCTGTGCCGGAAGGAGAAGGCAGCAAGCCGCTTGAGCGCATTAGCTCATATGGCAGTTATTACTGTCCAGCACTGCCTCTCCCTTAGCCATCAGCGGTAATAGAGCAGAGCGTGAGACTCCTCTGGCCATTGGTCGCCCGAGCGCAGGGCTCCTGCGACTGAAAATCGGCTGAAGCAGCTGTCAAAGCTCTCCGAAGACCTGAAGGCAAGCTGAAGTCTGCAAGGCTATCACCTGTTCAGCGGCAATGATAGGGGAGTGCGGAAGCTCCGTAGGCCAGTACCGCAACACCTCAGAGGATAAAGCCGGTCTAATTAATGAAGGACGGAGCGCGGAGCTCCTAAGGCCAGGTCGGAAGGTAAACCATCCCCTCGTTTCTGAGTGGCCCTCGGCTTGAGGCAAGGCAGTGCGGCTAGAGCCGAAGCTCTTTGCCACGCTCGACCCAGCGACTAAGAGATTTAACCGGAGTCAGCTGGGGAGGCAAAACTCACAGAGAAGAATCTTGATGACAGCAAGCAATGTGAATAGGCTCCACAGGAATGGGAGAAAAAACACATGTCCATTCAGTCTGAGGACTGAGTCAAAGAGGAGTAATTAGTGCCAGAGGCGGAGCCTCGCAATTTGACAGACTCAGTCCTATAGGCTGAATGGATGAGGTCAACCCATTCCTGGATGCTAACTCCACCCACTATGGAGAAGAAAGTGGATTCGTAGTCAACACATTTTTGTTTTTGTTTTTGCACTTGAGTCAGAGGTACCGAGGTGCTTCTGGGTTGAATAAAATCTAGAAAATCTATTTTCAAACAATTTACATGGGAGAGATATACAAATTAATCCTCTCTACCAATAGGGAAACTCTTCTTCACATGTACCTCTGGTGTTTTTGTTAAAAACAACAACAGAATAACACAGGGGGAAGGGACCAGAGGACTAGAGGTGTCCTAGTCCAAACCCCTGTTCAAACAGGAAAGCCTATGCCATTTCAGACAAATGGTTGTCCAATCTCTCTTTAAAAACTTCCTGTGTTGGAGCACCCACAACTTTTGGAGGCAAGTTGTTTCAATTGACTGTCAAGAAATTTCTCCTTAGTTCTAAGGTTGGTTCTCTTCTTCATTAATTTCCATCCATTGCTTCCATTCCTGCCTTTAGGTGCTTTGGAAAATAGGTTGACCCCCTCTTCTTTGTAGCAACCCCTCAGATATTGTCATTCCTTTGTATTTTGTGCTAACCAGAAAAACTCTCCAATATTTTTTAAAGATTATATTATGCTAGTAAAATTATACAAATACAGAATAAATAAATACAGAAAAAGAAAAAGAAAGAAAATCTCCCTCTTTATCACCAGAAAGTATAAACAACACAAAGAACTTACCACTATCTCTTAAAATAAAACCAAACATCTCTTCATTCAATATCTCATCCCAGTTCTATAAACTCATATCTACAATCTTATGTCTCCCTATTAAACAGCAAATTTTCAGTATGGATTATCATAAATAAAAACATACGTAAGTATTACAACTAATATAAAAAAATATTCAAGTAATTTCCTAAATACTAAATAACAATCACATAAGGGAAATCTTGCCCCGAGATGAGATTGTGTGGGTTTATGTGCGTGCGTGCGTGTGTCTCAAGATGGGTGGCAAACAAATTTAATAAATAAATAAACAAGGCTTAAATACTGTTAATTATTAAAAAAGTAGAACTAAATGCATTTTTGGTTACTGATATTATAATCTATCTTTAGATTCTTAGGTATCTTTAGCCAAGTTGCCTAGGAAATACAGCAGACACTTTTTTTGACAAGCTATCTCTAAATGTTGTCTTATGTAGGCAGACAACTCAAAAGTATTGATTTTGATCCACACTTGTTTTATTCAATAATATAGAATTTATGTTAGAAAATAAAATAAATGGTTACATTCTGTGGAATGAAGGAGTAGAGTAGTCAATTATTTTGTTCTTCTAAAATGATCACACTGAATTCAACATGAATACTATGGATTCTGAAATTATATATATCTCAGCAACTTTTTTACATTCAAGAAATTTTAAACAGAACTACCGTATTTTTCAGAGTATAAGACGCACCTTTTTACCCCCCAAAAGAGGGTGAAAACTTGGGTGTGTCTTATACACCGAATGTAGCCCACCCAGCCACCCCCACCCTTTGGCCTCTGCCTCCCAGCAATTTACCTCCTTGCAGCAAACAGGGCAGAGCCTGATCAGCACGAGCAAGTGATTATCTGCCTCCCGACCCACAGTTGACTGAGGCTTGCAAGCCACGTGCTAAAATGAAACTAACTATGGTAGCTGAAAGGAGACAAATTGCTGGGAGGTGAACTGCTGGCAATGTTGGACTGCTGAAACTGCAAGGAGGTAAGTCAATAACTATAAATGTCTATAAAATGTTCAAATTATTAAGACTTATTTTTTAAAGACTGCTTTATTATTGTTCTAGACAACTTAACAAAATGAAGAAGCTTTTTAAAATAAATGCTTGCTCTGAAGAGGCCCAGTGCTTTTGTATCTTCTTTTAAATAGCAGAGAATGTATTCTTCCAGAAAGCCACATCAAATTTAGAGATCTGTAAAAGTACAATCTGAAATGTAACAGTGTCCTGTTTAGTATTAAGATAAGGCAGCGGAGTTAAACCCTGACTTAGTCATGTTTGGAGTAGATCTATTTAAATAATTTGGAGGAGTTAGTGTGATTACATTTAAGAAAACTTTCTGGCATTAATATACTGCCATAATGTATATTTCTCCAATTCTTTGCTATTTCTATGGGTCAGGCACACATGCACAGAAATACACAGCAAACAGTGTATATCATCTATACTGTTTGCTGTTTGGCAAATTGCTGGAAGGCAGAGGCCTTTTTTCCTTTTCCTCCCCCAAAACTAAGGTGGGTCTTATACTCTGAAAAATACAGTATTACACAACTACTTCTTTGGCAGCTGTTGTTATATACACCACAACATTCAAATGCTAGTAAATACATCAAATATATCTTCAGATTCTTAGTGCTTTCTTATGATTATTTTTAAAAGGAAGTTCTCAGCTGAACTATGTCTTGCAGTGACTATATCCTTTCTTATGAAACTTATTACATAATAATATGAAGGATTTGGTAAGGGCTAGATGTTTCTTAGTTTTCTATGTTTTTCCTCTTCCTTGTTCTATTTTTTTAGACTGAATGCAAATTGATTGCAAAATGTTGATTGTTTTTGAAGAATAAGTAAACCCAAAAGCACTTTTTCTGCCACCAGCTAGCACAAAACAGGCTTCAATGAGGCAGGAAAACTGAAGTTTCTGAACTATTGGACCATCTTTCTTGACAAATTAGAAGTACACCAGTAGTTTCTTCAATATCTCAGAGAAATTTGACAATCTTCCAAAAATGGAGATAAATCCATCAATTTCCAGCACTTTTAAATATGCTATATCCATGATGGTGAACCTATGGCAGAGATGGCGAACCATATGTGGCACGCGAAGCCATATCTGATGGCACGCGAGCAGTTGCCCTAGCTCAGCTCCAGGGCACAGGTGTGCGCTGGCCAGCTGATTTTCAGTTCACGCGGAGGCTCTGGGAGGGCATTTTAGGTTTCCGGAGGGCCTCTGGGGGGGCCAGGGGGGCATTTTCTCCCTCCCCAGGCTCCAGAGAAGCCTCTGGAGCCTGGGGAGGGCGAAGAACGGGCCTACTGGGGCCACCGGAAGTTGGGAAACGGGCTGTTTCTGGCCTCCAGAGGGCCTCTCCGGGGGCAAGGGAGGCCGTTTCCGCCCTCCCCAGGCATTGAATTATGGGTGTGGGCACTCGCCTGTGCGTGATATCGCACGCGCATGCGCTTTCGGCACCCAAGGGAAAAAAGGTTCGCCATCACTGACCTATGGCATGCGTGCCATCGCCAGCTGCTCTTCTGGTTTCCGGTGTGCCAGCCAACTGGTGTTCATGGGCGCCGGAGCGCCAGAAAACAGCCTAAAAACGGCCCAAAACTGCCAAAAAACAGGCCATTTTTGGCTCGGAAAACGGCCAAAAAACAGGCATGCGCGCGCCGGCCAGCTGGTCTTCAGGTTCCGGTGCTCTGGCGCACACGAAGACCAGATGGCCGGTGTGCATGCATGTGCCGGAAACCAGAAGACCAGCTGGCCGGCGCGCACATGGGCACCGGCAAGCTGGTCTCCGGGTTTCTGGTGCTGCGGTGCGTGCGCATACACACATGTTCCAGTTTGGGCACTTGGTGCTGAAAAGTTTCGCCATCACTCTGCTATATTAATGACAATTTTTACTCAATTAGCTTGAAGCTTGGCACAATTGCAGATTTTGTTTATATATAAATCATAGATGACAACTTACAGCTCAAGCACAGTAATTTTTATAAGCAACACCTTGTTTTAAGTGGCAGATTTTTAAAAAATTTACCCTGCATCTAGAAAAACTCTTTAAAATATCTGCTTAAAATGCTGTGCATCTTTTGCTAACTGCCTTTTCAATAGGACTGAAACAGCCTGCAGAGGGCAGAGAACACTGCATGCACTATAATAGATGACATAATCTGTGGGCAAATGATTCTAATCATTCTGTATTCCAAACAGTTCACATGGAGCGGCAAGGTTAACAGAGGCCTTAAAGGGATTTTGCTTTCCAACAACCACTTAAAAATCAATCGGTTGTAGCTGAAACTTTTTTTTGTTTCAAACCAATGTATGCAAGTGACCCAAAGTTTATATATTTTATAAGTTTTGTTTAATGAATTGAGAAAATACCGTCATTTTGAAATTCAGTCATTAAAATTTAATATTTAAATAGCCTAGAGATAGAAATCTCAGGGTACATAGCCTTGGCTTTTGAAATTGATGTCATTTGTATCACTTGATTACATTAACTGGCAGGTACTATCTACAAACCTATGTAGTTATTTATTTAGAAATGTGGGAAAACCCAGAAAGTTGTGCAATCTCTGCTGAAAGAAAAATGTATTAAAAACAATTTTCAATGATTGAAAAAAGGGAAAAGATGGACTATGCAAAGGACACAAGGAAATAGTGAAAGCTATTTAAGGCAACTTTAATACGTATATTCCTTCAGACAGGATTATTTTCCTATTACACAAGTTTTTAATTTTTTTTAGACGACATCAACCTCCTCACATGAATGACTGTTAAATCTGCCCATTATTTGTTTCATGCAAAAGTTGCAGTGCCCGCCCACCCTACCAGAATGCTTTGAATCTCCCCACCCCCCCCCTTTCATTTTCCTCTTGATATATGGCCACATCTACAAGGACATGCCCCCAATTTGGTAACAAGGAAAGCCTTTTTTTTCTGGACTTATTGCAGAGGTACTAAAATATAGGTAGTCCTGGATGAATGACTACTCACTCAGCAACTGTTTGAAGTTAGGATCGTGCTAAATGAAGGGAACTTATGATGGATCCTTGTAGTAGTCGTGGCACTGCAGCATCCCTGGAGGATCGTGATCACGATTTGGGCGCCTGGTGACCAGCTTGTAATTATGACGCTTGCAATGTCCTGTGATGACATGATTACTTTTTGTGACCTTCACTGCTGGTTTCTGACAAGCAAAGTCAATGGGAACTGGATGGCACTGGAACTGTTGCAAATGAAGTTGTACTGGGGCGCAATCACGTAATGTTACATTTTGCAACCACATGTCCTTAGTGGCAGAGTTGCCAGTTCCAATTATCATTAAGTGAAGACAGCTTGTAGTCCCCCAACCAGAGGAAATGAGTGTTCAATGTGTTGGACTACAAATTGTATAATTCAGGGGCGGGTTCCTAATTTTTTTACTGCCACTCTGTGGGTGTGGCTTATTTTGTGGGTGTGGCTTGCCAGCCATGTGACCGGCTGGGCGTGGGCCTTGGGAGCTTGGCAGTGGTTGGGGAAGCGGGGGGGGATTGCCCACCCGCAACGCAGCCCCCCGCAGCGGGAGTAGCAAGACCGTGGCAGCGGTTCTTCTAGGAGGCTCCCTCCGGCCTGAATACTTCTCCCCATTCGATGATCCTAGGCTCCTGCCGCCCATTCCCCCTCCCCTCAGCAGCTCGAGAAGCCTCGAATGTGCGAAAATGCCAAGGATCATCACCACGCATTCGTGGCTTTTCGGACTGCTGAAGGGAGGGGAATGGAGAAAGCTCCTGCCACCTGTTCTTTCAGAGCCATGGTTTTTTTTTCCTGGGTTACCATAGGTACAGGCTTAGGAAATATATGTTGGAGTTTAAGATCTTGGTGACACAAGATTGCACTCTGTTGCTACCTCCTTAACTCAATTTTGTATGTTCCCGAATCCTCACAATAATCACGTAAGCCAAGGAAAATGTTTGGCTCCTTTAGGAATCAGCCAGTAGGTACAGTGAGAACAGCTATGAAGCATCCTTGTCCACCTCACATTTGAATACTTCATACCTGTACTTCCAACCCTTAAATGGCCCATGAGTGTAGGAACAAAGAGCAATGTTTCCTGTCCTTTGGTAATATCAGCAGTTATTAGTCAAAAGTATTCTGATTTTAAAGCTATTTAAGCAACGAACATACTTTGAACCAAAATGATTACTGTGTTCAGCTTGTCTTAAAAGGGCTAGAAATCATGTGAATATAAATGGTAGCCAGACGTATATTTTGATACATATTTATCAGTTGCTTGACATTCCCTAAGTATTAGATAATGTGCAAAATATTTACAGACACAAGACCGAAGAGTTAAGCACACCAAGCTATAAATTTCCCACAGACTTGGATAAATACAGATTTCAAAAGCTTGCATAAATTTCATTTTTTCCTCAAGATTTAATTCTTAGCATTAATATAAGGAACTGGATAGCTGACCTGAATTTTATTTCTTGACATATAGTTAGAAGAAAAAAAAAGAAAGGAAAAAAAGGGAATTATGGGAGTGTAACAAATAGAAGATATTTATGGAATTTTCTGATAAAAAATAGTTTTGAAGGAATATAATTAAGACCTCATCCAGAAGATCAAATTATGCTCTTAAGAAGTGAAGTGTGTCACTGATAAGCAGTCTTGATTTTGAGGAAAGTTAGTTTTCTTAACTGTATTTACCGTATTTGTATGAAAGGAAGATGAGGGTTTGTTTTTAAAATACTTTAACTTAGAAATGGGAAAATCTTGGATTTATTAAGGACAAGGTAATATACTGTAGATTTGTTTTGGTAGAAACTGTCTTCATTCAGGGTTGTCTTCCTGCCAGGTAAATACAGTAGTATATGAACCATATTTTAGTCAAAGAGATATTTTTGGCTTCTAAGTCAAATCATTAACTCTTGTCCTAGTGCAAACAATATTAAGATTTATATCTGCAGTACTGCCACATAAAAAACAAATTTAGCAGACTCCCACGGTATTAAGTTTAAAATACATATCTGTTCACATGGAATATTCTGGTTTTCAGATGTTCCTACTGCAAAAATTTCTGGCATATGTTCACATGCAAGGAAAGAAAAAAAGCCCCAGTTGGTAATACTAGAAGGTAAACGTTAGTTCGTGCTAGTTGATGCAATGCAGCTGATTATGGCACAAAAGCAGGAATCATTAAAGATATCTCTAATATACATTTAAACACATTTTCTGTTTTTCTCTGTGTCTCTTCTGAAACGATTCTTAAACTGTTTGATTCTTATCTGCTATACATTATTCAGAATGCATATAAAAATAGGACCAACATTGTATTATTGTAAAACACTGAATGCTATAAAATTAAACTGCTTGAGGGTTTTAATGCAGTTGCTATGCAGACTAGCTCTTCTGCTGCAGGGCGTAAAGACTGGTTTTCATTACTTCCCATCCCAGGAGCAGGAAGGGGTATTGCAAGGAATAGGAGATCTCTGCATGTCTCACAACTTTTTCCTCTACCTTGTTTCTGCACAATTCGAAAGTACAAGTAACTTATACTGTACTTAAAGTGAGGAGTAAATAAGAAAGTGGGACACATAAACCAGCTTCCCTTTTCCTGCAATGCCCTTCTCTGTGGCTTGAACTGAATGGAAATGGGGAGGATATAGGATATTGAAGTTGGTAGAAGTCTGTATACTGTGAATACAAAACCAGTCGCATATAATACAAGTCGTACCACAGCAAACTCGTACTAAAACACAACATACAGTTATCACATAGCCTGTAGCTGTTATGCTTTATTGCTAGCTAAAATAATCATCCAGGTAACATTGGACACACACGGGCCGAGCCCAAGGTGAGCTGCCAATGCAGCCAGTAGTTTCATGAACGCCCTGGGCGCTGACGAGAGGCCGAATGGCAGGAACGCACACTAGTAATGGCGGCCGTCATATTGAAATCATAGGTATTGCCAGTGTAGAGGTAGAATGGGCACATGTAGAATGGGCCTCTATCAAATCAATTGATGTGAGGAAGTCACCCTCCTGCACGCCCCCCAGTATAGATTGCAGTGACTGCATCTTGAACCGCTGGTTCAGTCTCTTGAGGTCCAGAATAGCTCTCAACACATACCCGAGGCCTTGGGAATCACAAAAAGGGTTGAATAGAATCCCTGCCCTTGCTGGCCCTCTGGAACCTGCTGGACAGCCTGAATGTCCAGCAGGTGCTGTATTGCTGCTTCCATGAGGGCCTGCTTTGACACATCTTTAGAGATTGGGCAGCGGATAAAGAACCTCGGACGTGTGGAGAGGAATTCTAGGGAGAGGCCCAATCTCACTGTCTCCCAGACCCAAGCGTCCAATGTAATTTCCTCCTATCTGTCGGCAAAGAGGGCCAGGTGGCCCCCGATGGGAGGGCTGGATGTGCAAGTACTTGGGGCAATGAAAGGAATGACCTCCTCCACCATGAAAGGCCTGCTTTGACTGTCTACCTCTGGCTGATCTATCTGGCTGTTGTCTCTGCCTCTGCCCTGAGGAAAACCCGCACTTGTGTCCGTGGCCCGAAAGGAGGGCCGGCGAAAGTACGAGGAGGGATGAAAATTACCCTTCCTAGACAAGGACGGCAAGACCTTCCTCTTGTTCCTGGACTCCACTAGTATCAGGTCCAGAGTGTCTCCAAACAGGTGCTCCCCTTTGAAGGGGGCTGAGGCAAGTCACCACTTATGGCGTAGCCAGAACATGCGGTGGGCCGCCACTGAAGATTTGAGGCAAATCTGGCCGCGTTTAGCGTAGCGTCTGGTGAGAACTGGACCGCCGCCAGGAGCTTGTTGATGTCCTGGTAGGTTCTCGCGTCTGCCGCCGGGATCCTCTCTTGCATCTGGCAAAGCCAGAGCAAGGATGTTCAGTTGAAAAATGAGGCAATCATTGATGCACAGACCGCCCATGCAGCTGCCTGATGTGCCTTTTGTAACATCTGTTCTGTTCTCCTATCTTCCGGCTTTAGGTTCTCCTCTGGATCTCTTGGCATGGTGAAGGCTGCATCCTGGCATCCTGAAGGCTGCAAGGCCGCCACCGGGGCATCCACAACTGGTGTCTGTAGAACCCGTGTTAGATCCGGGCCTACATTATAAAACCTTCTGTTGGCCGCAGATGGCTTGGGGCCTGTCCCAGGAGAGGACCACTGCCTCCGGACAACATCAATGAAAAGTTTAGGTGAAGGGATGACCTCCGCCTCTGCGCTTGGCTCGGAAAAGAGCGGGTCATTTGGAGCGGGTGGGCCCTCTGATTTTGGCTCTGCCGCTTCAGTTCCAAGGCGTACTGAATTTTTAGCCTTGAAGAGGAGCGCCCTGAAGAGGCTAGGTTGAAACAGCCCAGTAAAGGCTGGCTGGTCGGGCATCATCCCTTCATCCTCTGAAAGGTCTAATTCCCAGTGCCCTTCCTCCTTTGAAAGCAGTGACTGGCTCCTCTGGGAGGGAACCAGTGAACATGGCTCAGGGAAGTCTGGGTAATCCCCCTGGAATTGGGGAGCCAGGCGGTGGCCGGGATCAATGGAGAAACCTGAGGCCACTGAAGGTGCCCACCTGGACTGTTGTAGCCCAGCAGCTATTCCTTGCCAGATGGCATCAGCAATGATAGCTTGTATATTGCCAGGGGCTACAGTCTCTGCTTCTATCTCTGGCCTAAGACCCGCAGCCGTAGGTGTAAAAGTAACTGCAGGCACAGCTCTGGCTTTTCCACGAGGCTGTTCACAAATCCCTGCAGAATTCTGCAGGTCTGACATTGAGCCCCATAGAGCTGTTTTGCTAATGGGCAATAAGGAATTATGAGGAGAGAACTGATCTCCAGCTCCGCCTGGAGACAGACTCATCGAGTGCAGCCTATATGACTGGCTCTGTTCTCCCTGACTATCTGACAGATGGGTTCTTTTGTCAGATTTAGTGCACAGCTTTTCCAGAGCCTTTTCTCTCCTGCACTCGTCTCTCTCAGCCGCCTTGGAGCGCTTAGTAGCCTTACTAGCTTTTCCTGCAGCCTTTGATGAGCGTTTAAATGCGCCTGCTGCTGTCTCAGAAGCTGTAGAGGCTGCTGTCAGTGCTGCTAGCTTGGAAGCCTTCAAGCCTGCGCTATGGGTATCGCCTGTCTCCGCCACCATTAAAAAAAAAGCTTGCTTGCTCTTGGCGCCTTTTTTGAGGGACTGGGCGGCGTCAGTGGCTTCCTGCCTAAGGAAGTCTTATCGCCGGGCAATTGGGCTGTTTGGGATGGAGCGTAGAGCTCCCGCCTTGTATAGAGGCTTCGGGGAATTTGTTGGGGATATGAGCCCTGTTAGCTTGTGCTCAATGCAATCAGAGCCTTCTCCCCCACCACAATAAGCTGTGGAGCGCGGAGCTCCTGTGACTGCCCAATCTGTTGGCAGGAAGCTGAAATAGAGGAGTGCAAAGCTCCTGTAATATACAAGATCGTTGGCGGTTAGCTGCCAAACTGGACCGCGAAGCTCCTGTCAAGTTGGAGTGCGAAGCTCCTGTGGCCAAATATGTAGCTCGAGTGATCTGCATTGTGTGCTATTAGCAAAAGGCGCACCAACTGCAGTGAGAGCTTTTCTCCACCGCAAATAGATATGGAGCACAAAAGCTCCTGTGAAAGCACAATTGTATGGCTGGTAGCTGCTAAGGGGGAGTGCGAAGCTCCTGGAATATCTGAGTGTGTTGATGGATAGCTGTCAATCGGCGCGCGGAAGCTCCTGTGGCCACAACTGCCGTGCTAAAGAGCGCGAAAATGGAGCACGGAGCTCCTAAAATGGTCTGCCTGCTGGACAATAGATCAAGAGGAGCACAACAGCTCCTGTGACAGACTGTGGAACACGAAGCTCCAATGCTCAGTTCAATGTCACAGTCCAAATGCAGGCGTGAGGACAAACACCTTGCAGCAGGAGTGATTATTGTCCACTCGCGGCTTGAGCCGAAGCTCTCCGCTGAAATGGAGCCAGCGACTCTACCACATAGATCGGGAGTCTGCGGGTAGAAAATTCACAAGTTTTAAGTCCAAGGATATCCTTAGCTATTGAGGTGTTTAGAAAGGTGTTCAGAAATAGGAAGGAATTTTGACACGTCTGTCCTAGCTGAGGGACTGAGTCAAAAGCTGGGGAGCCCTAGCAACAGAGGCGTGTCATCACAGCTCTGACAGACTCAGTCCAATCAGCTAAGCAGACGAGGTCAACCAATTCCTGGATGCTATCTCCACTACTATGGACAATTAGGTTGCTGTTCAGTTCATCAATCAACTGGATATTAGCTCTCATGGCAGAAGGCATGCAGCCTGGTTATCTTTCTCCTTTCCATTATCAAAGAGGTCGCTGTATGGATGCTTTCTAAAATATGCTTAGTGAGTATTCAATGCAAGAATACAATGCACCTGTAATGATGACGGAATCTGGTCTTCATTAGTAACTTTCAAATACAGATGTACAAGATAAAGTTCTTAAGTGTATACCATGCTATGTGTCATGCCAGCACTCCAAGGATTCTGGCACAGACATTATAATGAATAGTCTCAAAGTAAAATGAAGAGAAAGCCTTTATAGCATATAGGTTTCAGATACTGGAAATATTATCTAGCTGTTTAAGGGTGGAACTGGAACAAATTCAAAAGTGGAAGGTAAAAGAAGAGGAGGATAGACAGCAGCAAGGTGATTCAATTGCAGGACGGCACACAACCAACCAACCAACCATTTAAAAATTAAACAATGAAGAAATTTATGAATTTATATGTATAATGAGTTTAATTTAGTCCATATATTCATTTTGCTATTTTTTGTTGGTCAATCTAAATTAAATACTTAAGGACACTATGCAAGGTGAATATTATGTTCAAAATCATACACGCCACTTATTAGTTCTCACCCTATTTATCTCAGAGTTGGGAATATAATATGGTGTTCAGGAGAACTTGATACATTTGCCCCAATATTTTTTGAATAAAATTGAAATATAGATGTACAAACTAATAAGGAAAAATTTACTGTAGCAGCTGTTAAAAACAACCCTTCCTTGGGAGATCCAGAATTTATCTCTGTCTCGGTATTCCACTTTGTTTAGAAAATATTTATTTAGAAGGCCTTTTGTTATCAATATTAATGTGGGTAATATGATATGATATGATTTATGAGATTATCTTTTAGTTGAACTGTTGCTTATATAATTTTGTTGTTTTTACAGATTGTGTGATGCTTTCTAATACGTTGTTGAAAGTTGCCTTTTAAGGAGTTATCCTTGAAGCGATACAGTATATATAGTGTATCAAATTAAATATAGAGAATAAATAATTTAGAAAAGTTTGACAGAAAGAGTTGGGACATTTCTGGCTGCCTCTCTAGCCATTCAAACATAGGAAATATTCCAAAGCCTTGTGGGAATAATGGAAAAATTCTCTTTCACCACAGCAGAGTTCCTACCGCCATTAGAACACTCAGATAGGTAGATGCCTTGCAGAATATCCTGTCTGAAGCTGATGTCAAACTGGGTACATTAGGAAAAAACTTGCTGAGATTGCAATGGATATTAACAATAATTGCACCAAATGGGCTAAGAAACGGATAATTATGTCTTCAAACAGAGAATTTTGTTCCCAGTAGAATAAATCCATTTTTATGATAAAAATAAGCAAGATCTGGAAGATGTGCAGGGAACTAATTTCTTTAATTTACTTGCTGTGAGCTGACATATCTTCAAGGGGCAAATATAAAGATAATATCCCTGGTTTTGGGGAGCAGGATCTAGCCTCAGTATAGTAAATTTGTACAATGGAGTTTTTGCATGTTGCTCTGTCATCTGACTAGAGTAAAAAAAAATCCTTCTAAAAGTAGATCCTCAATCCTAGTCAAGAGGGTTTTTTTGCAAAGGGGGAGAATACAATAAGCACAAAGAACCAGTTTGGTCTAATAGTTAAGGTACCAAGCTAGAAACCAGGAAACCATGAGTTCTACTCCTGCCTTAAGCATGAAAAGCCAGTTGGGTGACTTTGGATCAGTCATTCTTTGTCAGCCCAGCCCACTTCACAGGGTTGCTCCTCTGTCTGGCTTTCCCTGCTGTAAATGGGAGCGCGAAACTCCACAGCCTGTCTGGAGTGCCTGCAGCTCAACGGATGACAGGTTAGCCAAATGACAGGAGACTGTCACTAGCCAGACAGCCGAGAAGCCCTTTCAACAGCTTGAGCCAAAGCCCTCGCCATTGGGAATATCCCAGCGACTTTACCACGAATGGGAGTCTGCTGGTTAAACTCACGATGTTAGTTAGAATAATGAAGAAGCATCCAGGAATAATCCTTTTCAGAAAAGAAACCTTTGACACGTCTGTCCAGGCTGAAGGACTGAGTCAAAAGCTGGGAAGCCCTAGCAACAGAGGTGTGGCATTACAACTTTGACAGACTCAGTCCAATCAACTGAACAGATGAGGTTAACCCACTCCTGGATGCTATCTCCACCACTATGGAGAAATGAGACAGCTCCAATGTGTGGCTTTCTTAAAAAGTACCTCTAACTGTAGTTCAAATGTTATTATTCCACTTCTGGTTATCCAATCCAGCACTAATCATCAGTTTCTAGGTAGAATGTAGTGGTCATACAATCCTGCAAATACACCCTATTTTATGCAAATTATTTTCAGATTGCAAAAGTAATACAGCAACAGCATTAGATAAAGAAATAAAAGAAGCTGACCCCTCTTTAAAATTCAATCATCTAAAAGTCAAACTCTCTTTAGTCAAAAAACCTTGATAGACAAGATCCTAGCAACCACCTCTACAAATCTAATGAGTAGCCAATATTGCTTGATGTACACTTTGGTATTTGAGACTTCTGCACTAAATCAGTTACACACAAAAAGAGAGTGCTTATTAATATTTCTCAAAGCTCTGTCTTTTAATGATATGGATAAAGTAATAAAGAGTTTTTAATCACAATTGCAGTGCTTAGGGGTAGAAAAACACTGGATCTTACACTTTGCTTGCAAATGTCATATAATATTGTCAAACACAAAGTTACAGGCACATTTTCTTGAAACACAATAAAACATTTTTTAAAAAGCCAAGCTTCAAGATTTCTGGATCAATAGTTTTTTAAATAATTTAACAGGCTTCTGGCCTCTTAGCATCTGTACTATGCTTAAAATTTCCATAGATGTTGCTAACCAAGAGATAAGGAAAAATGAGTGAATCTTTTGTCCTCTTTCCAAAGAGGAAGAAGATACAAGTCCATGGATCACTTTTCCAATGGTGAATGTAAATTCTCAGAATAAGAGATCATCTGTATCAATTAATCTAAATAAGAGATAAAAGGAAAAAGAAAAGATGGGCCATTTCTAGAGGTATATGCATAGCTGCATTAGGATGTATTCCCATTATCCTGATTTTAGAGCAGGATGTATCCCGGGCCTAGAATATCTTTTCTTTTTCCCTGTTGGTTATATTAAACATAAATTTTAAAAAAAAAGAATTCCTGAAAATTGGTAGAACCAAGCCAAAATAATGTTTTTCACCATTACGCAGGGAAATGGAAAGTGTTAAAATGCTTATATCTTTTTAATCCTTACAGTACAGCTATAGAATAGTTAAGCAACAAATGAGAATAGCCAACATCCTTGGCAACTGTGAGCAATTTGAAATCTCTGGTACTCACAATAGCTACAAATCAGCACAATCCTAATGCACGTAACATTTTAAGAAAGTATAGTATCTTACAGTAGTATTCGTAGTAAGGGATAATATATCTTAAAAAGTATTCATACAGCTATGCAAACAATCCATTATTTAGTCATTACAATGAGACATAAATAAGCATAAACCACTAGTTTATGCTTATTTTAAACCACATCAGATAGCTCTTGCAGTAATTAGCAACAACAGACGTGATTTATTTATTTGGATGGATTTCTATGCCGCCCAACTCCCAGGGGACTCTGGGTGACAATAATATCATGGAAAATTTATTTTTTAAAGAGACATTTATATATGTTTTTCATCTCTGAAACAGGAGAAACTAAAACTTCAACAAAGGATGTGCATCTTTATGCAACCATGTTATTGTACGGTTTTCGTTATTTCCCCCCTAAATGTTTCCAGTACATTTTACAGCTTATCTGTTGTATTAGATATTTTCCAGTATTCAATAAAATCAAACTGCCTAATTTTCTTATTTAGAAGGAAAAAGTGTGTCATGTTCTTATTAGCGGTGTATCTAAAGCACATGTAATAAAGTAAAGTATCTTAGTAGGCTGCAAGTTTTTCCATCCATCATGAATTCTCTATTATATACGAACATGCCTTCCTATACAAATTAAAATTTCAAATCAGCTGAAAGAAAAGAAACCAAATCTATTACACATACATATGCAATCTTATTTAAACTCAAAGACTTTGAACAGTGTTATAACTGAAAACTGAATCTATTTTATGTAAACAAAAACACATTACTGGTATCAGTAACGGTAATTATTAACAAAGGGGGTTAATAGATTTTTTTTTTAGTTAAATGAATGATTCAGACAAAATTACAATGGAAATTATTTTATTTTGCCTTTCAAGACAGAACCCCAGACACAGGAACACTTTATGCATATTTCCTCTGACTTCCAGTAATAAAACACAGAACACAATTTTAGAAGGATTTTCCAGAAGTGGTACTTACTATTGTGCACAGTCAATCAGTTGATATTCATTTGATCTCTCAAAGCATGCCTTTACTCCTTCATCATCCCAGAGCTTTTTTGCATGTTCAAAGAATTCCTGAAAATTAGAAATTTAATAATATATTTTATAAAGTATTTAAATAAATCATTCCACTATTATTAAGACATTTAAGTAGGAAGCTTGATTAGCACTTCGAGACTCTAAGCAAACAATCATGTAACATCTTTAACACTTAAAAGGAGCCTTCTAGGATATTGCCTCTCAAATGTTATTTTAACTTTTATTTCAAAAAAGTAAAAGAAAATTTATTAAAAGTTATATTAGGTATATATCTATGTTTTAAATAGAGACTGTAAATTGCTGAGATATTACTTTATGAATTTCATGTATAATCTTAAGAATGTAATGTACTTGGTGACAATTTTACTAGTTCAATTTGGATAGACTGTTTTAATTATAGATTTTATGTATCACAATTCCCATTTAGAATTTAACTTCTCCCTGAGTCATGAATGGGTATTAGAATGTAAGATGCTATTTTAAAAGTAATGTTGTTGGAAAAGGAAGTGGAAAGGGGAGAAAATAAATGCCCGTTTAAAAAAAAAAGAAATGTTATTTTCATACACAGTATTATTCATTGGCTCAGGGGGTCCAAGAATGTTATTATATTATCACTTTCAAAATTACTTTGCCTGACTCAAAGCATATGAAAGTGAAAATAGGAAGTACATATAGATTTTGCTTTTAAAAATACTCTAAAAGACTGAAATTAGTTTTTAATGACATATTTTTAAAAATGTACAGAAAATGAAAATAGCAGTGAAACATTCTATTCAAAAGAACATAATAGTGACAGAATGTCTGGATGACAGTTTATTTTTTACAAATATTATAAAGTTTTGTGTAAAAATACAATTTGCCTTTTTTCAGCACAAAATTCTGCTACAAATGTTATTTGTTTATTGTATACTAATCTTAATTACAATGATAGCTGTGTCTTAATGTAAGTTACAGTTCTATTTTCAAATAAGCCTTAATTGAAGTAAACCGTTTCACTGATGATTTGTCCGTAAGTATTTAAAATCAGAGTATTTAATTTAAAATTGAATTTAAAAAATACTCTAAGGAAAATCTAAAGTACTTAATTAGTTTACAATTTAAACTGTTACATGATGAAGTTATTTTAATTTAATGGAATTTTATTTATTTATTTGATTTATATAGTGCTCATCTCAACAGCATGAAGTGACAATTTTAGACCCTTGTTTTTAAAGCCTTTATCACTGCAGTTACATTTCAGAGAATTATTTATTTCCAGTATCAGATTTTAAAAAAAAGTTCTAAAAGTTTGTCACATGCCATGATATATTTGCTTTGAAACTTTAATCCCAAATTCTTACTAACTTAAGTTTAATTCTGCCTATGGAGATTCTCAATCATCCAGGTCATGGTTGTCCCAAAGGTGCTTTTCAAAAGGCAACTGGACTTTCTTGGGTTTTTCCTTGAAGACGTTTCGCTTCTCATCCAAGAAGCTTCTTCAGTTCTGGCTTAATGGTGGGGAATGGAAGGAAAGAAGAAAACAACAAACGAAGCAACGTTGTCATTCCATACGTTGCAGGAATATCTGAAAAGCTCAGGAGGATTTTCAACACAACATATGTACACACTTTAAACCCAAGAATAAGGCAGAAGCTTGTCCACTCCAAGGATAAAACACAAACTGAGCAATGTGGTATATGCTGTGCAATGCAGTGAGACGTGCAGATCTGTACATTGTGAAACAAAACAACAACTTCACAAACGCATGGCACAACATAGGAGAACAAACCCATCAAGACAAGATTCAGCAGTCCATCTGCATCTGAAAGACAAAGGTCACTCTTTTGAAGACAGCAAAGTCCACATTCTGGACAGAGAGGACCAGTGGTTTGAAAGAGCGGTCAAAGAGGCAATCTATATTAAAATTGAACAGCCCTCTCTCAACAAAGGGGGAGGGATGCCTGTCTACAATACAGTCCTTTCAGTAGTCCCAAGAAGGTTCCACAACCATTTGCACTCTGATTCAGTTTAGTTACCTTTTGAAAAGCACCTTTGGGTTAAGTTTAATTCCCTTAAATTTAATTTTGAATTCTTATGTAATACGACAATAATAAATGTCTCAGGAATGAAGAACGTAAATGTATATGTATGTTTTGTATTTAATGTTTTAATGATTCAATAAAATTATTTTAAAAAAAAGAGATATAAACAATTTAAAGGTAAAAAAAAATCTTGAAAAATACAATATATTAAAAAAATGACCCCAGAATAGACCCAACATCAGAAAAGACTTCTTACAAAATAAAACAAAAAGAATTAAACTGCCTAGGAAATTAAAAAGGTTAGCTTTTTGTTAAACTTCCTAGAATGTTTGCAAATGAAAATCTATAAATAAAGCATGAGAAATGAAACAAGAAATAAAGGTAGACTTGAAAATTAACACAAAAATGGGCAAAATTTTGTTCTCTGAGATCACACTTAGCATTTATGGAGGGCAACATTCTTAGGAGTGGGATTATAACACAAGGTGGGTAAGGATGTATCACACAGATGGACAAGTCCAGGAATTATATTTTCCTGAATTTGTAGAGCATCTAAAATAATAAACCTTCAATCAGTTTAGCTGCCAGGCAGTATGGATGCAAAGAAAGTAAAATGCATCCTTTGTTTATAGCAGAATGCTAGAAGCATGGTTTTGAGACCTTCCAAGAAGACATTACCAATTTTAGGGCTTCATAGCAACTACAAAGGACTCTTCTCCATAATTTAGCTTGAAGATAGAACTTTTTCCACCAGTTTATTTTACAACTCTCTGATCAATGGGACAAGACTGTATACACTTGTCCTCAATCTTGATTTAATAGACAATGGGGGAATGTTTATACATTCAATACAAATATCTTTTATATTTGAATTTACACAGATGTAATTTGTATAATTACATAATTTACATTTTATGCCATCTATGTAATTTATTTATGCAAATTATGTAAACTGACACCAAAGACCTATAAATGTCAATTATGCAATTATGAAAATGAACTAGAATGAAATCACAAAGTTATAAATTACATAACAAGCTGGTGTTTGACCAAATAAAGTTTGATGATGATGATAAATTATATAAACTAACTACATGAAATGCACTTTGTGTGTTTTTTTCGAGGTGTACCTATAAATCTAAGCACAGAAGAAAAATTATTGAGAAAAATAGTAAAAGTTGAAAGTTAAAGGCCTACACATGAAAATTAGAAACATAGCTGATTGAGGGAACAGGTTTATAGGGAGAGAGGGGAAACCTTCAATATTTCAAAATCAATACGATATAATCAGTGCGACAAAAAAACTGGTATTAGAATCAAGGAAGGTGATTCTAGAAATGCTTTTATTTTTTACTTTTTAAAACCCATGAAGATTCATCAGGCAAGATGCATGTTGTCTATTCAGAAATGTATACTTCTGTACAAGTCAACATGTTAACATTTTATGATCACACTGGAAATCACTTAATCCAACAACCTTGCCAGTACAGGAAATCCATTACTGGGCAAGAATTGGTAGGTAGTCACCTAGCTTCTACTTAAAAACCTCTAATCACTGTTTATTTCCTTTAAAAAAATTCTGTTCCACTACTGAACAGATCATAACTTCAGGAAATTCTTCCTAGTGATTAGTCTTAAGATTAGTCTTAAATCTTTTTCTTATAACATGAAGTCATTTGTTCCATCATTTATGAAACAACCATTCAAATGTTTGGAAACAGCTCTTTAATTGATTGTCATAAGCTTAAGTTCATGCAACAAACTATCTGAAATCATGTAGACAATGGCAACCCTCTACTATTTATTATAACTCTGGACTAAGAGGTTTGATAAATATAGTGGAGGAAATGGAACCATGAATTTTCCTAATATAGACTTGCTGGAAAATATATTTTAGTAATGCCACTAAACTTTTTCAGTCTCAAGTAGAATCCTTGAGTAATGAATATAGTCAGGAATTTTGTAAGAAGTGATGTAGTTATAAATATCTCTAGTACAGCTTCTTCTCATAACTAGGACCAAGTTGGTTCAAAATTTAAAAAAATGGCACATGAAATATACTCTCTTTTCAACAATTTAAGAAATTACCCTAAAGTTCAATTTTGCAGATTTTTTGAATGCACTTTGTCAAATTTGTGTTTTGAACCTGTCTTTCTAATCCTCTCTAGGGTTTTCTTTAGCATTCTATTTTTGGCTATACAGTATCATATTCTGCTCTCTGGCTGGAAAATTGATTAAGCTAGTATCTTTGTATGACTGTTTGCACCAGCTTTCTAAAGCAAACAGCATTACACGCAATTCACAGGAATTAACTTTTTGTTTTTTATTTAAAAGTGCCATAATCCAAAACAAACAGATTGTTGATATTCCTGAAGGAGTTTCTCTCTCTTGCTCTGGCATTAATGGAGGGGGGATAAATGTAGAAACTTACTCTTAAAAACAGCAGAACTTATTTTAATAATTACGAAATAATTTCAAAGATAACTATCATTGACAGTTTTAAGAAAAGTGGAATCATACAAGTATTTTGTGTTTTTACTTCAATTTTTGCTTTGGTAGCTATTTAGCTGAGAAGAGCTTGAAATAAAAAAAACTACTTTAACTTTTAAAGTTTATTCAATTGTTTCAAACATCTGCAGTATTAATGTGGACAGAAATTTGACTAAATTATATGATAATATGAACAGAATGGATTGAACGTTAAAACAGGATATAACATAATACTGGTATCAATTTAGGCATTCTCCTCAGAAAAATACACAATCATTCTAAATGTTAATGCCATCTCTCAAGATTATTTGCTTAACACGTTAAACATAATCTAAAATAAAAATCTGTACACCTAGAGCTCAAATAAACAACCTTAGTCCCATGATAATAACGTTTTGTTGAAGAGACTGAATATACCCTTATGGCTCTAACACTTGCATCTCTCCATGCTGTGTACATGGATTTTTCAAAGGAGATTATTTTGCTATGGGGACACAGCAACTTGTTGTGCTAAACTAGCAACAAAGACAAACAAAGAGGACTCTAATACATAAATAAATCATCTCTCACAAGGGCAGTCTCTCTCTCTCTCTCTCTCTCTCTCTCTCTCTCTCCAACTTACAACAAAAGCTTCATTAGCACGAAGCCTAAGGCATAACAGTCATTAAAATCCATTTAGGAATAGCCAACTTAGCAGCCATGGGACATGCTTAGTATTATGTTCAAAGTCTCACTGTACACCTGCTTTAGTGTACACTTAATTAAGACAGTGACCCTTGGGAGAAAATAATCTTGGTCACCGGCAAGATATTTTTTCTACTATAATTTCTAGGTATGCAATAATCATCCAATTACTTTGCTAATTACTAAGGGTTATTTTCTTTTATAGGAGCATTTTTTCCCTTACTTTAAAAAAAGGGGGAAATATTTTTCCAATTTCATTTGATTATTCATCATTGATTTTGGGGAATCTAATTGTACTTTTTATTAGCAGAAAACATTGTTTAATATAGAAAATTGGTAAACCACTTCCTCCTCTTTCAGATATATTCCACAGCTCCTAGAGAGTTGTATGATGTAATCTTTTATAAAGTTAACAGAATATTTTTCTACACAATACCAAGTGCTCAGTAAAACAATTTTCTGTATACTAAATACATTTTTCGAAACAATACTCCGAACATTTTCGGTAATTTCATTACATTCATTTTAAGACCTTTTACATTCTTTTTCCAACAAGCAGATTTGATTGGGACTTCATTTTATTTTTTAGATAAAATACAACTTGCATTCACGTAAAATTATTCATATTGGTGAAGATACTGATGCAAGCCATTTAATATTTGCTTAGTAATATTTAAGAACAACTTTATATACATTTTCAACAATATTTCATACACAATGGTTCAATAAAAGGGTACTGTTTCTTTGAAAATACTATTATTTGAAAATAAAGCATTTAATTAAAGTTTCAATTAATGACCCAAGCTCTCTCTCGTCACCAGATACGTTTAGCATTTCTAAATTTTTGCTATTTCTCCAATTCTTCTGCCTATATGAAACCATTTAATTCAGTATAGTAGTCACAAGCAATACTAGGTAGTAAATGAACTACAAAATAGGAAACAGGGAAACAATATTGATCATGCTTCATTTACTTAATGTAGATGACCAACTATCTAAACTTTTATATGTTTGGTTTATATAATTCTGTATAATCAATTATGTTCTTCATCGTTATAAATTATTTATTTTCACACTGTTCTTTTAGAAATAATAGCAATATGTTCCTACATGATTTCAAAAGTATGTTGGAAAATTTAGATTAGGGGTGTCAAACTGGCGGCCCGTGGGCTGGATAAATCATGCGCAGGCCACACCCACCCGAGGTCCGTGAAGGGAAAAAAGTCATGAAACATCACGTGATGGCAACATGACACTGCAAGTTTGACACCCGTGATTTAGATCATCCTGTAAATTCAGACACACCCAGACTAGCAGGATTATAAGTGAAAATAATTTTCATAGAGTTGGGCTTCCACAGAATCAGAAAGTGATTTGAAATTGAGCCAGTTTATCAGTAGGTCTTTACTGTGATCAAAGACCTTCCAAGGATCCAGCAGCACAACAATGCGTGTACCTTTCCAAACAATTTGGCAAAAATATACAGCAAAGTAATCCAAAATGTTTCCATAATTATATGAAGATAACCTGAACTGGATGGATTACATCTCAGGGTGTTTAATGAACCAGCAGGTGTCAGAGAAATTTCCTGAAGTCTTTCAGAAATCCTGGATAATAGGAGACGTGCCAGAAGAGTGGAGAAGAGCCAGTGTCAGTATTTTTAAAAGAAAAAAAGTGGACATAGGAAACTACAGACCAATGAGCTTCACATCAATTTCTTGGAAAATCTTGCAAAAGATAATCAAGCACTGGGCTTGTGAGCATTTATAAAATAACATGGTTATTACCAGGAACCAGTATGATTTTGTTAAGATCAGGCTGTGCCAGAAAAATCTTATTGTTTTCTTTGACAAAATTATTAGCTTACTGGACCAAGGACTATTATGCATGTAGTAGACTCAAACTTTAGTGAGGTATTTGATAAAGCAGACTATAGCCTCCTTTTTGATAAACTAGAACAGCGTGGGATAGATAGTCCCACTATCACATCTGGCTGAATAAAAATAGCCAATATGTGGACTTTAATAGATCTACGTCCCAGGGTGGATGTGATTTAAATCAAGATTTAAATCACTAGTAAAAAGGCTTGATTTAAATCAACTCTGTTTAAATCATAATTTTTAAAGAGCAACTGTCATCTCTGTCCAGCAGCGGCTCCTCCTTTGACCCGCTGTTGACTCACTGACAGTCCCATTCACTTTAATAGGATGGCTGGTGATGCAGCAGTGACAAAACAAGGTGAGGGACATGGCAGGCAGCAGGTGAGTAGATGCCCGCTAACAGGCACTGCCATGATTGATCTGAAATGACAGGTGCTCTTTAAATGTAAGGATTGATTCTTGCTGGTAGTTAGACTCTTTAATATTATTATTTTCAAAATTTTTTGAAGGTTTCCTATTTAGCTTGCAGAGCTTGGATTCATTGAATGAGTTAACAAAAAATGTAAATATCGCAGAATATACAGCCTCACTAAGTTCCATTTCATGATGAATAAAATAAATTATTAATGTATCTTAAATAGAAAACTATCTTTAGATAAATTTTTACTCCAAAAGCATTTTATTAAAATAAATTTGATTTTAAAAATCCGATTTAAATAAAAAAAATCCAATTTTTAATTTTTAAAAAAAAAATCATTGATTTTTATCCATTCTGCTACGTCCACATGGAGGAAGGTATGCAGTGCCTTAGGATTCTATCTTGGGTTCACTATTCTTCAACACCTTCATAAATGAGGGATGTCCATAAAATTTGTGGATAATACAGAATTGGAGGTGGGGACAGCTAACACCCAAAATGTAAGCTCAAAAAGATCATGATAATTTAGAACACTGGGTCTTATCCAACAAAATGTTCTTCAGTTGTGAGAAATGTTAGATTATGCACTTAAGCAGGAGAAACCAAATGCATAGGTTCAAAAGAGATGGTACCTGGTTCAGAGTTTTACTTGTGAAGACTATCAGATTAAACATGAGCCAGCAATGTATCATGGCTGCTAAGTGAATCAATGCAGTTTTGGTGCGCATCGATAGAGAGATAGTGTTAAGATTACTAAAAGTGATAGGACTGCTTCATGATGCACTGACCATACCACACCTGGAATACTGTGTCCAGTTTTGGTCACCATAATAAAAAAAGAGCCCTGAAAAACTGGAATGATGGCAGAGAAGAAAAAACAAGGATTGTAAAGTGTTTGGACACCAAATCCTATGAATAGCAGTTAAAGTTTGCAGATGATACAACAGCTGAAGTTTGCAGATGATACAATAGTGATTGGTCTCATTCGAGATGACGAATCTGCATACAGACGGGAGGTTGAACAACTAGCCTTGTTGTGCGACCAGAACAATCTTGAACTAAACACACTCAAAACCGTAGAAATGGTGTTAGATTTTAGGAGAAACCTTCCTATACTACCACCTCTTACAATACTAGACAACATAGTATCAACAGATACAAACTTAAGGTATACCGTTCCAAACTCGATTGTCGAAAATACGACTTCAGCAACAGAGTGGTCAATGCCTGGAATGCACTACCTGACTCTGTGGTTTCATCTCCAAACCCCATAACTTTAACCTTAGACTATCTACTGTTGACCTCACCCCATTCCTAAGAGGTTTGTAAGGGTCGTGCATAAGTGCACCAACATGCCTACGGTCCCTGTCCTATTGTCCCCCATTTATTTATTCGTATTCATTTCCTGTACTCATAATCATGTTTATACTTATATCTCTTACCTTATACATGCTTGACAAAATAAATAAATTAATTAAATAAATAAATAAAGTAGAGTCCTCAAGTTTCTAGGTTCTATCATATCTCAAGACTTAAAATGGAAACCTAACATCAAAAATGTCATCAAAAAAGCACAACAAAGAATGTTCTTTCTGCACCAACTCAGAAAGCTCAAACTGCCCAAGGAACTGCTGATTCAGTTCTACAGAGGAATTATTGAGTCTGTCATCTGCACCTCTATAACTGTCTAGTTTGGCTCTGCAACCAAACAAGACAGACACCCCTCACATCCTGGACATAAATTGTTTCAACTTCTACCCTCAAAACGGCGCTATAGGGCACTGCACACCAGAACAACTAGACACAAGGAGTTTTTCTCTGAATGCTATCATTCTGCTAAACAACTAATTCCCACAACACTGTCAAACTATTTACTAAGACTGTATTACTATAATTCTTCTCATCTTTCCTATTACCTATCTCTTCCCACTTATGACTATAACCTTGTTGCTTGCATATTTAGGATTTATATTGTTTTATTTAGTTTCCTAGTATGATTTGATTGCCTATTTACTATCCTATGAATATCACTAAGTGTTGTATCTTATGATTCTTGATGAATGTATTTTTGTATGTACACTGAAAGCATATGCACCAAAGACAAATTCCTTGTGTGTCCAATCACACTTGGCCAATAAAGAATTCTATTCTATTCTAAAGGAATTTGTATCAACCTATCTAGAAAGTCTTTTTCTATGCATTGATTTATATTTTAACATATGTACACAACACATTCCTGCCTACCGCAACAAATTAGTGCTACTGTATTTTTCATACTTGACTTATAGTTGGCTCTAAGATGGTCTGCTATGTGATTTGAGATGAGCGATATTGTTGCATCACGACACTGCTGCTTATTCATCTCTTTATCCCCTGAACCCCTTATGTTTGCACTGTAACTATTTACGAAAAACAATTCAATAGTGTAATTTTCCATTTTTTCACTTTTAAACCAAAAATTCCTCCCAAAAATACAAGTTCGAAAAGATCAACTGTGTACTTTCTGATATGTCCCACAAAGACTAACCTTGAAAAGGCTGTCCACAGCCATCCAAATTCTGGCTTTATATCCAAGTCAGATTGTTTATATTTCATTTCAGTATGTATTTCTTCTTTTTATCCCTTAGCATTCAAAAGGCCTTTGCATGCAGAACTCTAGGCACCAACATGCCATCATTCTGCAAATTTGAAGTTATATTTAATATTTTTTTCAATTATGTGCAGATTCAAAATAAGACAATGGCAATACTCTCCCAGTGATAGATAGCCACTTTTAAAAATATTAATACTACTCAAAAAGGTGATTCACTACGCTTAGCTAGAAGATAATTCCACAGGTGAGCAAATACTCTGACCCTTTGAGTTCTCCCGCTGTGAGTGTTGTTTTATTTACTTTTAACAAACAAGGGCTCCTTAAGAAACCATTTGAGCATATAAAAATGAAAACAACTCACTCTAACAAATTAAGAAAAGGCCATAAACAAATCTCAAAATGCTTCCAGGTTGCAATTTCAACTGTGAGAAAATTATGTGCAACTGCTGAAGTCAAGGCAATATCTGGAAGACTAAAGACTAAAAGAGGAGTGGAGGACACAAATCCCAAATAAAAACACCTCTCCTAGAATTGCCTGAAAATTGCTCAAAACTGCAAAACAGAACCATGGATCACTGCAAACAACTTGCTGAAAAGTTTAGCTGACATTTTCCCACAGGTTCACAGTACAGTATTGCTTATACAACAAAAAGCTGTATGGGGAACTAGTCAAAAATAAGCCTTTTATCTGATCTTATCACAAAATCCTTTATCTAATGTATGCAAAAGAAAACTTTAATAAGCTGTGTTTTTGAAGAAGTGCTTTGAGCTGATGAAACAAAAACTGGACCATTGCCCACAAGCACACAAGTTACTTTTGGAGAAAAAAAGGCTGCAACATTTGAAGAAAATAACATTTCCCAATTGTTAAATGTGAGGATCGCTTTATGCTACTTGGTGTGTGGCAGCCAGTGACATATGAAATATGATCTGAGTAGAAGGAATAATAGCTTTAATTAATTAACCTATTCTAGAAGGTAATATCCTGCAGACAGTGACGAAATTGAAGATGAAAAGAAGTCGAATATTTGAGTAAGACAATCTGAAACTTTGAAATTAACCAAGATCAACCAAGAAGTCCCTACAGAAATGAAAAATAAATATTTTGGAATGGCTTTCAGGGTAGCCAGTTATGAATATTATTAAAAATCCATTAGGAGATTTCAAACATGCAGGGCATGCCAATTCACCCAAAAATATTTCTAAAGTAAAAAGTTATTCAAGGACGAGTGACAAAAAAATATCCAAAAATAGAAAAGCCTTTAGCTGATTACAAGAAACTTTTGCAAGTTTATTAGTATTTATTTCTGCCACAGGAAGTGTTAATAGTGACTTAAGAAAGGATGTCCAAACCACAGCATCTGTTTCCTTATTTTGAATCTGGAAACAACTACACAGAAATAGTAAGTAGGCATTTAAATGAGCAGAAATATGTGCTTAATTGTCTCATGACATATACAGACAGTTCTTGATTTACAATCATTCATTTATGACCTTTCAAATTAAACCGGAGTGAAACAAATTACTTACCAGTCCTTGCACTTACAACCATTGTCACAGTACTTCTATGGTCACATGATCAAACACTTCTCTTTTGCAACCATTATTTTTCCTCTTCTGCTATTCTACAGATGATTAGACATTTCATTACATGTACCTGCACCTTGATGTTTGGCAGAAGTATGTAAACTGCAGCAAAGGAACACCTAGCAGTCCCATTTCCTGGCTGAAAACTGTTGGAATTTTGTCTAGATTAACTTGCCGTCCTCCAAATGAATTGAACTCTACTCCTAGAATTTCAAGTCAATGAAAATTCTCACTGGAAATTGGACGGCATCACAAAGTAGGAAAAAGCTGGTGGTGCTTTCGTACACAATTCAGATTCAGGGAAAAATATAAAATTGCTGCGTTCCTGATTATCATAGCCAGAAATTATATATTTTGACACACTGATAATTTCCCAACCTTTTTGAGTTAGAAGAAGGTTTCTTTAACAGTGGACTTAAGCAGAAATAAAAAACAACCCTTTCACAAGGAGAAAGACCAGTCAATATTGGATAAGCCAGGAGGGGGAAATATCAAACTATCAGCTAGTACTCCTCACCTTCCAGACATCCTATAATTGTTTTCAAGATTCACAAGCTGCCCCCAATAATAAAACAACTGGATACCAAGGATACATCACCATATCCTGCCCTAATTTTAAAGTCCAAATTGAGATGGATAGGATTAGCTTTGTTCACAATGAATGATGTATCTACCCTCAGCATGCTGGGAAACTGTAGAGAGCAATGACAGCCTATTAAATCCAAAATGGAAACAAAGACGTAGGTATTAACTTATAATATAAAGAATACAAAACACTACACTACACTACATTTCACTACACTATACTGTGCTATATACAATTTCAGAATTTAAAAAAAACTGTAATAAACTTGATGGCCCATGACTTCTTGGGCCATTGTTGAGGAGATAGTTCCTAATCAGATTCCTCAATGCCTTCAACAATGGCAGAGCTTCTAATGAAAAGTTCTTAAACATCCAGGAAGATATTCACAGATGTAACTGCTTTGAAAGTAGCCTATGCTGAGCTGTATAGCAGTCAAACATCAAAAGTTGATTACAGGAAATGTTTATGAGATTTTGCATGCTGCCATAAATGCTTTATGACAGTGATGGCGAACCTTTTTTTCCTCGGGTGCCGAAAGCGCGTGCACGTGCACTATCTCACACGCACGAGTGCCCACACCCATAATTCAATGCCTGGGGAGGGTGAAAATGGCCTCCCCTGCCCCCCCGGAAGCCCTCTGGAGGCCGGAAATGGCCCATTTCCCGACTTCCGGTGGGCCCAGTAGGCTTCCCTGGAGCCTGGGGAGGGCAAAAACGCCCTCTCCCGCCCCCATGGAGGCTCTCCGGAAGCTGAAAATGCCCTCCCAGAGCCTCCCGTGAGCCGAAAATCAGCTGGCCGGCGTGCACGTGTGTTGGAGCTAAGCTAGGGCAATGGCTCGTGTGCCGGGAGATATGGCTCCGCGTGCCACCTGTGGCACGCGTGCCATAGGTTCGCCATCACTGCTTTATGATAATTTTTGTGTCATAACAATTTGCCAAATGTCAATTCCACAGGAGACCCACTTGAGGTACTTTGGTTCAAAAATTGTTGCCCTACGATGTATTGCTTTGCTTAGCTTAGTTAAAGGTTACAGACATAACAGTTTTAGTAGTATATAGATAATACACAAAGCCAATACACTTAATAAAATCTAATTTCAGATGATACATAATCATTCCTTGAAGAAATAATTCAATTTTCACTATTTCTCAGAAGACCATAATCAAGGATACCAGCTTAGCTTGTGAAGGGAGGCTATTCCAAAATACAGGTGCCATTACGGAAAAACAGTATTTCCTAGTTTCAATCTCCCATGCTCCTTCCCCTTCCCAAAATTTTGATACCACAAGCACCAGTTTCTCCTGAAAGATCTCAGAGGGGTCAACTTTATTGGAGCAGCAGTCCTAAATATGCCTAGGTACTTTTTAGTAAAAACTAGTACTTTGAATGTTACCCCAAATCCATCAATGTAGGGCCTACACAACAGGTGTAATATGATCATAGTAACCAATCAATATAAAGGCCATTACTAATGTAATTCCTGAGTGGTCTTCAAAGTCAATCTCATGTACAGCACATTGCAGAAGTTAAACCATGGGGAATAACTGTGAGTCATTGTAGCTTATAGTTCCAAGAATGCTTGCAATTATGACACCAGTCAAAACCGGATGAAGGCCTTCCTGGCCAGGATATCCAGTTGCCTTCTAGCAATAGTTAGGGAATAGTTACCTGGCCTGCTCCTTCAGAGGCTATGCCATTCACTTAAGAGCAAAACTGGAGTCTGAGAAAAAAACACAATGAATGAATAGTAACTCCATCTTCCTGGTGTTCATTTTCAGCTTGCTTCATCTGACCCAAATCCCAACTGTTAGATTGTGGGCAAGGATCACAGGAGACAGACTTCAAAACAGTTCTTTTACTCAGCTCACTCAAGCAACCAGCAAAACATGGTCTGACAGCTAGCTCTTTTATAGAGGGCTATCAGACACAACAACCAATAGCGTTTGAGCATTCAAACGCTGGACCTGGGTGAAAACATACAGTTCAGTTAGAGTTCAGCTAGAACATAACAAATCAGGGTTCAGTCAGAGTTCAGCTAGACATAACAAGTTAGAGGTCAGTTAGAGGTCAGTCAGCACACAACACCAACAGTCGCTTGACAGGAGGAATCTGCACTTGGAACTATTGGACAGGATTGAACAGGACCAAGACTTGTGTTCTACCTTTGACAAGGTCCTGCAAAAGTAACTCATAAGACCAGCCAGCTGCCTCCATCTATGCACAAACCTGAAACCTGACTTCAGAGTATTTTTCAGCTGAATCCCCACTAGGGAAGATCTTATTTATTTATATTCATAAAATGCCTATAGCCATCTTAAACAAATTGCTTTGGGTGGTTAACAGTATTCACAACAATTATATTATAAAACAAATATGAAACAAGGCCAAAAATGCAATTCAAAGATAACTTCATGAAACTTTAAGAACCAACTCAAAACACATATAAGGTTCCACTACCAACCCTAACACCTGGGGAAAAGCCAGGCCGTCACAACTTTTAAGAAGGCAGATAGGGTTGAAATAATCCAGATTTCAAAGGAGTACTGTTCCCCAGGTCAGGGACCTTAGTAGAGTCTGCTGGATCCTATTAGATGACATTGTTTTACAAAATGGACTTTGTCTATGTCTTCCCTGGTAGATTGAGCAGAGACTGTAAGACACAGCATAGGGACTGTGCAATTATTATTAAACACTGAAGAGAACCCTTTAACGAGGAGACATGATACCACAATATCTTTCAAAGCTGACAGTGTCACCCCATCTTAAAGAGAAGTAATGAAAGAAGCAAAGAAGAAGCTTCTTGGATGAGAAGTGAAACATTTTCAAGGAGAGAAAAAAAACCCTAAGAAAGTCCAGTTATCTTTTGAAAAGCTATGAGACAATGGCTTTGTCCCAATCCAGGTAATCACACATACCCGGGCCCCATATTAGAGCAAGGAGGGACATGAATTATGCCTATAAATGGTAGGAGTCCTATTAGAGACCATCCCATCCACTTAATTGGAGTCCATTGGCTAAAAAAGAATCCCAGATAACCCAATCAGTTAGTTTATTAAAAACTGCACATTGCAAAATCCTAAAGCTTAACAAAAAATTACCGCAACGATAGTTTATCAGGATGTAGGCCTAATTAGTCTATTAATCTAGACTGAATAAAATCTGAACATGTGCCTCCTTATTTTTAGACATAACATTTATATTACTAACCAGCTACAAACTTGTGCTACTTGACTGAGGCTGATGCCAGGACAGTTATTTAACTAATAATTTACAATTACATTCTACTTGTTTTCATACTACTCATTACAAACTTCAAGATAACGGTAAGGCAAATTTTAATACCATTTTGGGTGTACTGGTTTACATGATGTTTTCAAATCTTTCCCAGATACTACTATCTAAATAAATATTATGCAAAATTCAGCCGGAGTTAAGAAGTTATATTAACTGATGTTATAATGCTTGTTTTTATAATATTCTTATAAAAATCAATTGTTTATCTTTGGTTGAATTTCACAACTTCTTTTACTATCATAAAATGCTTTTCAACAAGATAGTGATCTCAGCATACAGAATATTTTATTTTATTACAGGAATTATTGACTGAAAATGTGCTACTTGTAGACTCAGAAAAATCTGAGTTTAGATGAATCTCTAAATCAGCGGTACTTTTATGTAGTTTCCAGGGCTGTAGGGGACATAACACTGAAGTGGTGATATACTGACAACCAGTTGCTATGCTTCCTGTAATCCAGGAAAAATATTCTTTGTTTTATCTGCCTATTAGTTAGCCTATTAATGTTTTAATAGATGGACTAAATCTCTGATCCGCTTTTTTAGCATTATTTGTTCACCCAATAAGAATTTAAGGCAATAGAACAAGTAGCTTAAATCATTCGTACTACCGGTATTTTCCCCTAATATGTGAGACATTTTCCAGAGAGTATTTTTTTTCCACTTCTCTTATGCATTTAATTAGAAAGCTATAAATTCAGTGAGAGCCGCAGAGTCCAAAGATTACATGTTGCACAAGACTGTCAATGCTAGCATAACTGAAGACGTCTGGGTTAAAATCTATTATTTTAGAGGTTTAAATTTCAGGTTCTCACATAGTACACTGGAATATACAAACCAGTCGCACCTCAATTATGGTATTCTGGGAATAGGTAAATTCAATAAAAAAGTTGGGAACTTAACAGAATAATAATGTCAGATAGTTGCAAAGGGCTTTAAATGTCATTCTAGTCCAATCCCTTATTCAGCGCAAGATCCACTGGATCATTCTGACAGATGGCCATTCAGACTTTGCTTAAAGATCTCCAGCAAAGGACAAACTCAGTACTTCATGTTCCACTGCCTGATGTCTCCAACAGTGAGAAAGCTCCTCCCCACATCTAACCTGAATCATCTTGTACTTTTAGCCCACTGGTTCAGATCTTATCCTTCTCCATCTGACAGTTCTTCAGATGTTTGGAGACTGCTACCATATAACCGTTTCCTAAACATCATTATCCATATCCTTCAAGCTTTCCTTACAAGGCTTGATTTTTAGTCCTCCCATCGTTCTGGAAGTCCTCCTTTGAACTTGCTGTAATGCAGTGATGGCTAACCTTTTTGTCGTGTGCCGAAAGCGTGTGCGCACTGGCACCCATAATGCAATGCAAGTGCATGATAACCACACTCCACCGCCCATGCACACGTGACCCCCCTGCTCCCCCCACGCATGCGCCCATCACCCCCACACCCTGTTTTGGGCCTAATAAGCCTCCCTGCAGCCTCCTGGTACCAAAAACGGGCCATGGGGGGATGTGCTGTACTCCCACCCCATTTTGGACCTAGTAGCCCCCCCTGCAGCCTCCTAGGACCAAAAGCGGGCCCATGGGGGAGGTGCGCAGCACCCCTATGCCCCATTTTGGGTCTAGTAGGCCTCCCTGCACCCTCCTGGGACAAAAAATGGGCCATGGGGGGCATTGAACCCCCCTGCGCTGCCCCGCCCCCTGCAAGACCCCAGCGCCCCGCCCCCCACGGATCCAAAAAATCAGCTGGATGGTGGGAGGCCTGCACGCACATGGGCAGTGGTGCGGAGCTGGGCGACGGCTCGCATGCCTACAGAGAGGGCTCTGCGTGCCAGCTGTGGCACGTATGCCATAGGTTCACCATCACGGCTCTACTGTGTCACTTTCCCTTTCCAGCTATGGTGACTAGAACTGGACATACTATTTCAGGCAGGATCTGATCACAGTAGAATAGAATGGAACTATTACTTCCCATGAGCTGCATTCTATTAACTCTTTTGATAATGTCCTAAGATAGCAAATGCCTTTTTAACAGTGGCATCACATTTCTACCTCATGTTTAACTTGTGATTCTTTAAAGCATCCCCCTTTGTGCATGTCATATAGGTGCTACTGGCAGCAGTCATACAAATGCCTGAAAGGGACCGTGAACCTCTTATCTTGGGTTGTAGCCATGGAATCCTCCACTCAATCCTGAACTGAGTGGAGCTTTCTGCATGTTCAGCCTTAGACCTGAAAGCTCCCCATCTTTAGACATTTGTAGTGAATGTGCTGGCAGTTTTTGCACACTTAAACATTGTTGGTTATTTAGTTCATGACTCAAATAATTGAGTTTACTCATATCCACTACTTATGAATACGTAGAAATTTTACGCTTTAGGTTTTAGAAAACATTCATATTTATTTATATAATCTATTTTATCATAACATGTTTCAAGGTCCTTAAAGTCATATATTATGTAAATTGTATTCCTGTCTCTCACTTTGCCCAAACTTAGGTTAATAATTCAAGGCTCATACTAAATAGTTTATCAAATTCAATTCATGTTTACTAGCACCACAGTAATGATGATCAGTCTGCTGCAGATTCTGTTCAAGTTTCATGAAAACCTGGTACAATAAAAGTTTCTAAACAAGTAGTAGTACAATATATTATGTGTTGAGCAAAGTTCGTTAGTATCCACAGGAACAATTACCAACTGCTTTAAACTTCCTTCCCTGAAGAGCTTGTTTTGAAAAACAAACTATTCTATGGGGAAAATTATTGTCACATCTAATGAAATGTTAAAATGAAGCTTATTATTTTTCAGGATCTTGCAACATAATGCAGATATGTGAAACTGACCTTTCCTAAACCATAAAAACAAATGTGCAAACCGAAGCTGCATGCATGCAAATTCACAGAGTTTATTATAATTCTTCACGACAGAGAGTTTTTAACTAAACGAGGAAGGGGGTTTACAAATATAACTCTTGACGTTTGTTCATCTCTGTGCATATTATAGACAACATATTCATATTATACAGTTAGTGGGTAACAATACTCTAAATACTGAAAACAGGTAAATTACATGGAGTCAATTTTATGTCTAAGTCAATAGAGTTGTCCTTTTTACATTTCTTTCATCAAAGTTGCAGTAATAACTGCATCCAATAACCACATGGATGGAAAGTTTTGCCATCACCTGATCACTTCTTGACTGGGAGCTGGTGATATCAGGACAAAGGTTCCTATTTGTGGGAACTACTATTCATAAAATCCCACTTCGGTTCTGTGTAAGATTAATAATATTGTATCCCTTCTCTTTTAATAAAGCACAAAAATCCATTCATTACTTTATAAAAATATAAATAGCAAAAACAAAATTTAGCTATAAGTGTATGATAAATCCTTCACAAACAAAAATGAATGAGGAAGCAGTGGAAATGTACATTCCCCTCCCAAAATATCAAACTAGTTCTAATTATATGAAGGGATTTTTGTGGAGGTTTTTTTTCCTGTTATATCAGAGACATTGGAGGAGTGTGCCATATGAAAAAATGAGTATTGCACCATCATAGTACAAACTGTTTGTTTGTTTGTTTATTTGTCAAGCATATATGATTATAAGCAAAGTACAAACAGTAAAATATGATTGAATATATATGTAATATTACAAGCATGAATAAGAGTAAAAGAGGTATGAATATATGGGTACATTAGGACAGGAACGGTAGGCACGATTGTGCGCTTATGCACGCCCCTTAATTCCATCCTTCTTGTGCATTGTGACACTGCCTCTATATAATAAAGGATCTAGTGCAGTGGTTCCCAACGTGGGCCCCACGCCCCACAAGGGGGCAATTTAATTTTTAATGGAGGCAATTGGAACCTTGTTTAAACCAAATTAATGGCCTTTTAGGCTTCCTAAAGTAGGAGTTCACTTTTTGAATAGTAAGAATTATATGTCACGTGTGTGTGTGTGCATCAGGATTTTAGATGGAGCATGGCCAAAAAAAGGTTGGGAACAGTGGTGGGTTCCTATTGGTGCGGTCCACTCTATAGCACCGGTAGCGATTGGCTGATGATGTCATGGATGTTGTAACTGGTCATAAATGTGTATGTGTGCGCGCGTGCGTATATGTGTGCATGCATAAGGCTGTCAAAACTCAAAAAAACAGGTCAAGTAGCTCTGAGGTGGTCAGTCATAAATTTGAACACTTGCTAAGCAACCGGCCATTAAGCGAGGACCACTTGTATTTGGTTTGCCTTATGGGTTCAGAGCTGTATGGAATCTGGTTTCTTTTAATCCTTTGGGGGATTGTAAAAGGTCCAGATGCAGGAATCCTCGTAGGGGGAACTAGGATCGTGACCACTTTGCCACACCCGCCCAGTCACATGACTATGAAGCCATGCCTGTCCAGTCACATGACCGTAAAGCCACTCCAACCCGGTCAGATGACCATCAAGCCACACCCACAAAATTAAGCCACGCCCACAGAGCGGTAGTAAAAAATTTAGGAGCCCGCCCCTGGTTGGGAACCACTGCTCTAGTGTGTGCCATGATGATGCAAGTGACACTTGTTTTCTAATTTTCACAAAAATATTAGATTCCTATTGTTTTTTTGGTAAATTTTATATACTCCATTGAAATTATCTGATGATTCAAATAGAAAAAAATATACAGTGGGTTCTCACACTTACAATTGTTGCAGTATCCCCTTTGGTCACGTGATCAATATTTAAGCAGTTAAATGGTTACAGTGTCCCAGGGTCATGTGATTGCTATTTCCAACCTTACCAGCTGGCTTCTACAAAGTTGATGGGGAGTTTAATGACTGCACGATTCACTTAACAACTGCAATAATTCGCTTAACCACCATAGCAAACAAGGTCATAAAATCAGGTGACTCAACATCCATTTTGCTTAATAACAGCAATTTTGGTCCCAATTGTGATTATAAGTTGATTATTTATAGTAGTTGACTGGTTTTGGATAAAACGAAGTTATGAACCAAACACTATAGTTTATGCATATCCTTAGATTATATTTGTTTCTAACATATTTTTATTGACAATTTTAAGGGGAAAATATAAACAAAGAAAAAGAACAAAAAAAGATACAAGGTTAGAAAACAAGGGGTTTACACGTATTATAGAAACTATACTTTTTCAATATATCATTAGTTAATTGTAAATAACTGATTACATCATTCTAAAAATCGGAACATTCATAATTATTGTAAACTAGATACAACATAAATCTCAAAATGAAGATTTAATTATAATTATATAATTATATAAATGAATCTGTATTAAATTGTAATCTAGAAATTGTTTCCTATTTCAATTAAATTTTATATCAGATTTATTTTAAAGTATAAAACTATTCTGGTCATAGAAACACACTCCAACAATGATTAGTCATTCTTCCATTGAAGAGCTCAAACTTCGTTTGCAATAGGAGGTATAAAATATAGTATTTATGATGTACAGAGCTAATTCAGTAGTACTGTGGGAATATACTGTTCAGTAAAATTTAGTAAGAATATTGGAGGTTAAAAGTAGGAAAATTCTACTTTTAAGATTTGTTTCATTCTGAGATGAATCACTTTTGAAATCTGTTAAGCTTCACAGCATAGCCACCGGACTTGAAAAAAGTGATCTGACCTTATCCTTACACTTCCAGTCATTTTTAGAAAATGACCTATCCATTTTAGTGATTAGGATTGGGATAATATACTAATGACAGAACATTTTATGCCATTTTTTCTAAGTAAAATATACAGTGTGAATTTAACACTTTTCTTCCATTGAAATTCTCATAGTTGCAAATCTACTACAGGATATAAATTCTGCAACTATTTAATCACACAATCTAACTTGTTCAGTTTCTGAGTCTTGTTTCATCTACAATTACAAATAAGCTCCAGAAAACCTTCTGTTATAAGATTTCAATTAAATGTTGAAATATCCTTCCTTGTTTCTGCAGTTCTTTTAATTGTTGCTTTTATTTTGATAGCTTTGGTCAACCAGGTCACTAAGGCACATTCATACACCAAGAGGAAATGTTATTCTCAATGATTACTAGGTGAGAATTGCCTGTGGGTCTCTAAGCGAGGAGTCAGCAAACTATTTCTATAAAGGGCCAGATTCTACTTTTTTACTTCCATGGGGACAGCTTGCAAGCATGGCCAAGGAACGTGGCAGCCATTGGACTATACTGGATTGCCAAGATGGAGACTGCTAATAGGCTACCACCCAGGACATCCTGGCCCCACTCTTCATTCAGGAACTCATCTGAGGCCTGGTGTTCTGCCCTTTGCATGCATTTCCTTCCATTTCTAGCTTGTGGGTTGTACAAAAACAGACAGCAGGCTGGATCTGTTTGCTTACCCTTGTTAAGCCATTTTCTGGCTGATTGGAATTGTTGACAGTTGTAATTCATGAAAGTCTAAAGAGCTATCTTGGTGTAGGATGCCCTTTAATTAATCTCTTTGGAAACTTGTTGGATTTTAAAAATATAACCTTTACTAGGAATGGGATCTTGAAGATCACTGGCAAATACAGGTAGTTTTCAACTTACAACCACAATTGGGACTGGAATTTGTGGCCGTTAAGTGAATCACACCCAATTTTATGACCTCTTTTGTCATGGTCCTTAAATTAATCACTAGTCGTTAGGTGAATCACACAACTGTTAAACAAAATCAGCTTCCCCCATTGACTTTGCTTGTCAGAAACCTCCTGGGAAGGTCACAAATGGTGATCACGCGAGCCCAAGATGTTGAAACCATAATAAATACATGCCGGTTGCCAAACACCTGAATTTGTGTCAAGTGACTAGGGAGCACTGAGATTGTCATAAGTTCTAAGACAGGTCAAAAGTTACTTTTTTCAACACTGTGGTTAACTTCGTACAGTTGTTAAATGAATGGTCATAAGTTGAAGACTACTTGTATAGAAATGGTTTTATATATTCCAACTGTTAGGGTTTCAAAGACAACCTAGAAACCTTTTTTTATAACCTCCAAAACTTTTGAACTATTCAGAATCATACAACATTTGAATCAAATCCATAGTTAATTGTATAGAGGTTTCTTGCTTTTAGTTCCTGAACATCCTTTTGTCCCAAATGTGCTTTTGAAGGTGCTTTTTGAACTGAAGAAGCTTCTTGGATGAGAAGCAAACTATTTTCAAAGGAAAAAAACCAAGAAAATCCAGTTGCCTTTTTAAAAGCAGCTTTGGGACAACCATGACCTGGATGATTGAGAATCTCTACAGACGATTATCCCTTTGATATTTTTGATGTGCTTAGTTTTATAGTTTTAATATGGTTTTTATGTTCTTACTTTAGATTGGAAGCTGCCTAGAATTGGTTATAATATGCTACAAATGGTATAAATAAATAAATCCAGTTTGAGCTTAAATAGAAAAAAAACAACAACCTGTGATATATATTTCACTTCTATCTTACCCTTCTCTGGAAACTCTACATGTTGATGACAGGCAATCTTCTGCCTGGGGAATAATGAGACCTGTTAATAAAAGAGCACTGTGTACTTGAAAATTCCCATGTAAATGTATTAGCAGCTGATATCGTCACTGTTTCTCTAGTGAACACCATTTATTAAACAATAGTGCTCCCCAGCTGCTATACTAGGATTCAAGTGGAAGAGCCCTAACAATGTTACCATGGTAGAGCATCGAGGGCACATGAGGAAGAAATCCAGAACAAGTTGTTGACATGAACAATTGCTTTGCAACAACTACCAATGGAGAAACAGGCTGAAAAATAACTTTACCCAGCAACACACAAAATCACAGAAAAGCATTTACTGCAAAAAAGGAAAAGGTGGATCATACAAACTTATGTAAAAGATAATTTTACATTACAGAATTTTAACAAAGCAATATTAATTGTGTATCCAAGTAGCATACTGCGCTTTTGTAAATTTTTTTGGAGCAATGAAAAAGTCTTACTGATTTCTACTATTTTTCCTCCACTATGCCACAGTTAGCAAGCATTTTGGACCAAATAATGGACCAAACGTTAAAATAACTAGCAAAAGAAATTCCAGGGTAAGTTTATTTCTCAAGTACATTTCATTAGGGAGATAAGGTTGTAGAAATACCCCAAAAGGGATTAATTGACTCAGTCAACTAAATCTTCAATAGTTGAATTTAACCCAAATAGATTCATAATTGTACAGATTACATTCATTACACCCAATCATGTTTGTGGAACACTTAAGTCCAGCCAACTAGATCTTTGCTGCCAACCTAGTCTTCCAAAAGCTGCAGAGAAACTGTCAACATACAGTACCTCTCAAACACTGATTGGACATAGCAATATTTGCTTTCCTGGCCAATGGAGAAGTGATGAGATACGATATAAAGTAGAAGAGACCAGAGATATCATCAAGTTCAATCATTCTACTAAGTGCATGAATCCAAATTAAACCAGCCCTGAGATATAGCTATTCTGCCTGAATATGACCAATGAACACACCCATAACTACTCTGAATATTTTTACCACTGAACTGCTCTTACTGTTATTTTTCCCCCTATCAGTCAGCTGGGATCAGGCTTCCTATAGTTGCAATTCACTGATTCATGTTCAGCACATCAGTATGAAAAAGACCCGTTTCTGATTTTCTTTTGTGTAATATAGTTCAGCTATCTTGCATTTTCTCTTGTGAAGGGCAGATATTTCAAATTTCTTTGCTATGACTCCATAGAAATTAACTTTTATCTAGATCCGTGATGGCGAACCTATGGCACGCGTGCCACAGGTGGCATGCAGAGCCCTCTCTGTGGGCACATGTGCCATTGCCAGCTGCTCTTCTGGTTTCCAGCGCGCATGTATGCGCCAGCCAGCTGGTCTTCACGGGCGCCAGAGCACCGGAAAACGGCCTGAAAACGGCCCCCCAAATGTCCAAAAACCCAAGCTGTTTTCCAGGCCGTTTTCGGGCCAAAAACTGCCCGAAAAACTGCCTGAAAACAGCCCAAAAAATGGCCGAAAACAGGCATGTGTGCACTGGCCAGCTGGTCTTCGGCACATGCGCATGCATTCAGGTTTGGGCACTCGCTGCTGAAAAGGTTCACCATCACTGATCTAGATCATCCTTGGCACCCTCCTCTTGTTCTAATGTATCTGAATGGTACCCACAACTGGATACCATATTGGAGCTGAGGTCTAAACTGTACAAAATAAAATGGAACAATTACAGGTAGTCCTCGATTTACAACAGTTCATTGAGTGACTGTTAGAAGTGTCAACGGCACTGAAAAAAGTGACTTATAACTGTTTTCCACGCTTATGACCATCGCAGCATTCCCATGGTCGTGTAATCAAAATTCAGATAGTGGGCAATTGACTCATATTTATGATGTGTACTGGGGTCATGCAATCACCTTTCGCAACCTTCTGACTAGTAAAATCAATAGGGAAGCCAGATTCACTTAACAACTGTGGCAAGAAAAGTCATAACATGGAGTACGGTTCGCTTAACAACTGTCTCACTTAGCAACAGAAATTCTAGGCTCAACTGTGGTTGCATGTTGAGCACTACTTGTACTTCCTATGATTTAGACACTATTCCCCTGTTGATGTAGACCCCATATATTGTCCTTTGAGTTTGGAAGTCAGGAAATATGAAACTCAGCAGTGTTCTAAACTAACTTTATATAGCACTTTTAGACATTAAGCATTCCATATACATACAAATCTTTAAAACCACAGAACAGAAACTGGGAACATATGGCTATTCCTGGCTTTTGATAAAACAAAATCTGTACAAGTCTGGTATATGTCACTTCTTCTCCCTATCACCTTCCTTTCCTCCTCTTCCCTCAGCTGCCTTTAGGGCCAGCAATGTTCCACTCTGCCATAATTCTGTCACCTCTTAAATCTTCAGCATCTTTCCTCCTGCTTACCAAATTAACTTCATATTTGAAATAATTATTTTCCATTTTAAAAATAAGTATTTATCTATCTATTGACCACTAGACCATCCATTTCTTATAAAAGAGAACTTCTATAAAATAATGTACTATTGGTATATGTCACAGGGAAATTGTCTAGAATATATTAAAGGAGCTTCACATTTATGTTGGAAATGTGTATAACAAGTTTGGTGAAAGTGTAAAAAAGTAGAACATTCTGGATGCACATACATTTACGGATTCAGAGGCTTTTAAAAATGAATATATAATTTATTAATTAGCTTTTTATCCCACTTTTATTTCTTTATAATAATTGAAGGTGGCAAACGTATCTAATACTACTTTCTCCTCCTATTTTCACACAATCACAACCTTGTGAAGTGAGTTGGGCTGAGAGAGAGTGACTGGCCCACAGTCACCCAATTGGCTTTTATAGCAATTGCCTAGCACAGGACTAGCACTCACAGCTTGTTTCTAGCCTGGTGTCTTAACCACTAGAGCAAACAGGTTCATTATTGTGATTACTACATGCACAAGGATGGGAAAATTTGGCGCTACCCACAATGGAGGGATGGTTGGTAAATATGATGGAAGTTGCTGAGATGGCTAAATTAACTTCTTTGATCAGAGAAAAGACAGTATCTACATTTGTTACTGACTGGAAACCACTTACGTATTTTTTGTGTAAGACAAACAAGCAAAAAAAAAAAGAACTTTTAAAAAATATGGTTTTGATGATTATACAGAAGAGAATTATGCTGTAACCATAGAGTAAGAATTTATAATTGTACTACCGTAAAGAAGATTGGGAGCTATTTCTTTGTATTTTTTTTTTCTTTTCATTTTTTCTTTCTTGCATTTTTAGGTTGCTTTGATTTCTTTTTCTTACTTTATATTACCGTAGTTGGCATTAGATTTACACACATACACACACACACCAACTTTGTTCTTCATGTTTTTATTGCCCTGCTCTCTATCTCCAGAAGCCAGATATGAATGCTTTCTTTGTGACAGCCAGTAAGACTTAAGAAAATGGTGGGGTGAGTTAATTGCTCTAGAGAGCAAATGATTTAATTTGTTATCTGAAGCTGAAGAATGCTTTCAAAGGAGGTAAACCAGATAATACAGGTGTACTGGATTCAATCTTCCAGAGCATTTGACTCTCTTTAGAAGAATTATCTTTAAATACTCTTTGCCTGCACTAACATATTCATTAACTTTGATCTACTTACTATTGCTATAAAGAAGGAATTTAGGAAAACTGAACCATAGTGGATGGGCATAATTCTTAGGTGACTCTCAGTGCTTTCAAGCAGTGTTATCTTTGTTCTTGAGACAACAACTCAGTTTAACTCAAAGAAATTGGGAATGTGGTTTACAGACATACCGTATTTTTCGGAGTATAAGGCGCACCTTAGTTTTGGGGGAGGAAAATAGGGGGAAAAATCTACCTACCAGGTATTCATCTGGCTAGCGTCCTTAGCCTGTTCAGCTTCAGCACGTTATTTTATCCCCTGGTTAGGGCTGAAAAAACCTTTTTCAGAGGGAGTAGGAATGAAAACAAGCCTGCAAAGACGGAGTAGGAAGCACCTCCTTAGGGCTGGGGAAAAAAGCTTCGGAAAAGCTACATTTGTAGTATAAGACGCACCCAAATTTTCAGCCTCTTTTAGGGAGGAAAAAGGTGCGTCTTATACTCCAAAAAATACGGTAAGTTGAAAGGTAACTCTATATGGATAACATAAAATAACAAGCCATTAATTTTTCAGAAAGGACTATCAAATCAAGGCTACAAAATTTTCCACTACTATGCGGAAGCAAAACTTTTATTTTTGTGCATTTCTAAGGTATCATCTACTGATTGTCTGGATTTCTGCAGTCTAGATATGGTACCCTTATGAATAGGAATCAGATCTAGGCCCCACCAGGAACTAACCAGAAGCAATTTTTATGAGCCAAATGTTACCATCTGGAAAAAAAATTAATAATATCCCTAGCCAGTTTCAGAGAATAGACTGTGCCACTGTCATCTTCTTGGAAGAATTGGACTCCAGAGATGGAGAGCAGAGATTAAGAAAGTAAACACTGTTATTGTTAAGAGATTCCTCAGAGAAAGGTTCATCTTTCTACTTTCCCCATTTTTCATGGGCAGCACACTTAGGAAAAAGACTGGTATTATGAAACAAAAAACAGAGGAAGTCCCTCCTGATCTTGCGGTTCTTTTTCCTCCTCTTCTTCCCACTCCTTTCCCACTTTCAGAAGCACCTGTGTATGGATATGCATAGCTGCTGCTAGGCAACAAACCAGTGCACTTTTACTGCTTTCAGGCAATCCAAAAACCAAAAGATTATAGATATGCTCCACATGTTGACAGCTTCAGCTCTCAGAATCGGAGATTTTAGAATATAAGAATAGAAAAAAGTTTTGGGGCAAAAGGAAGACGAAAGAAATGAAAAATGTGGTGGGGACTGAGAGAGGGAATCATCCATTGGTAAATCTGCCAATCAAAGCTATGTAGAGTCACAGGGATAGAAATTTAATGCTACGGTACTAAAAGTGTGACTCAATAAGATGTAATACAAACTTATCCCAATTGAATTTCCTTGATTCACACAGGAGAGTTGCAGGCCTATTAGCAGATACACTACACAATGTTCAACATTATATTGTTGAAACTTTGTTGGGCTTGTATATACTTTCTCTATTTCCTTTCTGTAATGTAGATACTAGACGACCTGTAATTTGAATTTCCTGCAGTGATTTTTTATGTTTGAACTCAGGCACTATATTCGTAGTTTTAATTAGGTGCTTAATTATGGCTGAGGCACTCTTCTCCAATCTATGTTTGAGATCACAGTATAACCAAATGAACTTTAGATGACTTACAGAACTTACATATAAAATACCATACAAATCAATATAATTAACTGAAACTGTAAACCCTTTCTAATTATTTTCACATGATCACTACATTAAAATGATTACCATTATTTTAAATATATCTTCCAACATGTCACTATTGGTTTTAATTAACCATTCCACAAAAACCATGTTTTCATCTACTTCTGGAACCCATGAGGGTGGGGGCCACACTCATCCAAGAGGAGAAGCTATTCCAAATCAGGGGAATAGCTACAAAGAATGCTCATAATTACACACACACACATCCATGCCATATCTCCTGATAGGTTTGGACCCTTAACAAGCTATCTTAATTTTTTAGATATGTCGTATGGTATTTTATGGTAGGCAGAAACACTTAGAGAAAGGTAGTCCCAAAGATAACCTGCCCTGAGTGACCTGAACATTGAATTAGACTTGGAAAATTACTGGTAATCACTGTAGGTCTTGCAGGTGAGGTGTACATGCTGCCATGTTCTAGACCAGGGGTAGGCAAAGTTGGCTCTTCTATGACTCGTGGACTTCAACTCCCAGAATTTCTAAGCCAATCATGCTAGCTCAGGAATTCTGGGAGTTGAAGTCCACGAGTCATAGAAGAGCCAACTTTGCCTACCCCTGTTCTAGACTATCTAGTTTCCAAGTGGTCTTCAAGGATAGCCTACATAGAATAAGTTACAATAATTTAATATCTAAATGACAAGGGTATGAATGACTATCTCAAATGCAATATGTTCCTATTGTAAGACTTCAAACATGACTTCCATCATATCTTCCAATAGGCTAAGCGTGGAGATATGTAAATAAGGTGTTGCATATTGTATAATTATCACACCTCACCTGAAACCAAGTCAACCAACAGGTGACTCAATGGTTTCAGGTAGATATTGAACAAAATAGGGAATCTTAAAGCACTCCATAATAAAGTACCTTTGGTTCAACCTCCCTATTCCATACCACCACATGGACCTACCAGGAGTGGGTTCCTCCCGGTTCACCCGAACCGGTAGTGACCCGCTGGTGATGTCACGATGACATCACGGACCCGGTTCACTGCCATCTTTTTTTTTGCATTTTTTTGCATTTTATTTTGTTCTGAGCATGCGCAGAAGCCGAGTTTCTGGAACTGTGCATGTGGTCGCCATCTTGTTTCCTGATTCTTGCAAGCAGTGCAGAAGCTATGCTCTCAACAGTATTGAAAGCTTCCAAAAAAATCTAAGACTTCAATAATGGCAGCCTCCATCCAAGTCCACCATGACTCATCTATTGTAATCCATAGCTCATACAATTTTCTTTCTTAATTTTTTCAAATCATAACACAATGAATTATTGATAAGATTGATAAGGGACTCCAAGTAAAACAATGTGACTCTGTGCTGTGTATAGCATAAAAACTACCGTATTTTTTGGAGTATAAGACGCACCGGAATATAAGACGCACCTTAATTTTTGGGGAGGAAAATAGGGGAAAACAATCTGCCTGCCAGGTATTCAACTGGCTAGCGTCCTTAGTCTGGTCAGCTTCAGCACATTATTTTATCCCCTGGTTGGGATTTAAAAAAACCTTCTTCTGAGAGAGTAATAATGAAAGAGCCTGCAAGCCAGTAAGAGCTGGGAAGATCTGTTAGCACCTAGTTAGGGCTGGGGAAAAAAAGCTACATTCGAAGTATAAGACGCACCCAAATTTTCAGCCACTTTTAGGGAGGAAAAAGGTGCGTCTTATACTCTGAAAAATACGGTACTTACTTGCAAAATTAAAGATTTATAGCACAGAAAACACACACATACACACACACATGCATACAAATGTAATTTGAAGTTATAATTACTGTATCAAAACATACTAGAACATCCTTTCAATACATTCAGACATCTTCACTAACAACTCCAAAATAAGAAGCAATGAACATCAGAGAACAGAATAATAATCTGATAAAGTGAAAACACAGCAGCAATAAAGAAAATATTAACTCCACTGCTGATGTCAGAATTACTGCAGTTTACTACTATAAACTATTGTTTATATTAGAATAGAAATTCTCTATATATTAACATGAATGTTTTCTTAGTAACACAATCTGAATCTACACCCAATACATTTTGATGATTTAGGAGAGCTTCATTTTCAAATAATTATTCCTACAGCCTGATCCTTACCGTATTTTACTCTAAATTAAATTTAACTGATTTAAATGAGATATAATTTAAATTATGGTTGAAATATTATCTGTATTTATGTAGTGGCAAACTTATATAATAAGTTAGTAGGGGAAAAATCCAATTGCATTCAAAGGTTCCATAAACAAAGATACAGATTTTTCTCTTCTCCCCCTTGACATGCATTCAGACAACACAATTATATAACCAAGGAAATATATATATTCCTTCCTGGTATAGAAATTCAAATCTGGCTCCCCATAGTTTACACATATTTGTGCCTATACAAATATGTGGTTAAGCATTTCACTTAAAATACAAAAAGGCTGTACCTATGCGCAATACTAATGTTGAATAATGATTAAGGTGCAGTAATAGGACAGGTTTCAGCCTGCACTTGACTTTGGTGTAGCCGGATTGGCTTTGAGGTAGTCTATCTTATAAGCCTGTTGTTGTAAGAATAAAATGAAGGGACTCCATCATGAAAGATGTTTGGTCCTTAAGTGGAGCCAGAATATTAATGTAATATCACCACCTCCACCTCCACTACTGAAGATCTAAAATGAAGGGAACAATTCAAAATGGAAGTTCATTGTATCAATGATACCACTGCTTTAAACCTAAGCTGAGGATGCTGTTCAACAGAACCGATGTATTTATCCCATTTAAATTACAACTGCCTACATTCTAGGTTAGCAACACGCAACAGTTATTCTCCATTAGAAGCAGTTAAGATATTCTGGAATTCCTTCCCAAAAATATTAGCCCATGTTTATATGCAATATATATATTGGCTAAGAACCTAAGAGTGTTAGTTGAATCAAGGGGCTTACAATATGACATTTCCCTTTTTTATTCAGGGCATCCACAGTATGGGTCAAAAAAGTCAAGATGGCAGATATAACTGTGCAATCAAAGCTCAGACTCTTTTCATATGTATGCAATGAGTATAACACACAAGAAAAAAAGGTGGGGCTTTAATGATGCAGTCACATCTTGACTTTTTTGAACCACCACCTGCGGATGCCTCTGCTTTTAATAGCAGGCTACTATATTATTATGCTTGAATGTTTTTAGAAATGGTTTGCCATATTACTCTTTGAGAAGGACTTCTATGTTTCTTCAATCCAAAAGAGGTCTACTAAATCTGCATACTTGATTTTTCCTAGTTAGAAAACCAACAAGTTCACTTTATAGCAACATTCCTATTATTGGGTCTAAACCAAATCTCTCCTTTTCTGATATAGCAGTATTTGAATGCTCAATATATTTAACATAGGGACATTCCCAATCTGCCTCTTTACAAGAATGACATGGTCAAGTCCATATATCATTTACCAACTTTAATAAATAAAAGGACAGGAGAAAAACATTGTTAGACCAAACAGATACAACTAAAAGTCGAATTAGTATCTCTGGCATTTACATTTGTAAGAGAGTTGCATACCACGAAAGACAATTCTATATTATTGGTACCAAAAAAAAACCCACACTGAATTCAGTGATAGCTTTTCCCAAGTTGGTACAACACTGAAGCTTTAAAAGTTATGTAGTTAAATATTAGCTATTTTAAAACAAAATTCATTATGCTTAATAAGTTATTTCAAGTAAAAAGCTATATGAGGACAGTTTTCTGAATAGTTTCATTTAATGCAAATATATAACATCTAAACTGTATTTATTTAAAAATAGACTAGCTCTACCATATCACAAACCAAACCATATCACAAACCAAACTGTATCACAAACCAAACCATAGTCCTCTACCAAATTTGTCCTCTACCAAACCAAACCATAGTCCTCTACCAAATTTGTCTCTTACAGAAGTCGTACAAACCTATTGTGATTCTTAATAAAACTAGTAATAAATCCCATACTATCCCAAAAGAAAAGCAGAAGAAATAGACTAAAAAAATTCAGGATTCATAGTTAGTGAGAACATAATGACATAGTTACATATAAAAGAAAAGAAACACATAAAAATCTCCATTTTTACAGATGAATCCTCATAATTCATTTTGATCAATACTAGTAGTAGTCCTGAATGTATTTTTTTTCAGATTATATTTAGAACATAATGAGCGCAACAAAGAAAAGAACATTTTACTGCTATTTGCCAGCTGTGAACACAATCAAACAATCTTAAATTTCTGTCAATCATTCAATAATTTTATTGGCTGCAGGACATCAATGAAGAAATAGGAAGTAGATGTTCCTTTCTATTCCCTTTCATTATGCAAAATGAAAAGGAAACAATCATGTATATGGTATTACAGAACACAACAGAAAGGGGAAAAGGGAACAGCAAATCTTTAGACTTATGCCCTGTTTCCCCTTCTGTATAATGCCTTTTCCTATACTCTAAAAAAACCACAATCTTTGAAGACATGTTCCCTACTAAGAGTCTATGATCTCCCTCTGATTTCTGAGAGTAAAATCTGGTATACTCTGAATTTTATATGGTGTTCTTTTTATCATCAATTCCTCTTGCTCTATGAATTATCTATAATTATTAGCAGATCTCCCCGATGGAGACTGATAGATGTAGGTGACTAAAAGAAAGGAGTGAGCTGAAAAATTTTAACCTTAAAATTTGTGTGTATCAGAGTAATATATGCAAGTAACCTCTGCTCTAAATTAATTATTACAAGCTGTACAATGGCTTATAGAATGGCTAGCACAAACTAAATCAAAATATTGGATCAAAGTTTTCATAAGGATGAAAATGGAGTTTCTACAAGCAGTATAATCTTTCTGATAATAAAGTATCACTGATTTTCACCAACATTCTACACGAAGTTAAAACCAGTGTCAAATTTTACAAACCACAACACTGAAAACTGATAGTTTTGCATACCTGTTATTTACATTATACTCTTTTTAAACATTTTAGGAAAGTAAAATGCAGCATTATATCAGAATAGCTTCTTTTTCCTTATCGCAATACCAATTAATTTAATTATAATTTTTATCACAAAGTCCAGGCCTCACAAATGGAAAATAAGGCACTCCTATTCTTTTTGAGAATTGGAAAGGAGAAAGAAAAATAAATGTTACCTGGGTGTAGTCAAAGTCAGAAAGTGGACCTATGCTTTTGATGTAATCCGCTCGAAATTGGTTTTCTTGGTTAGCTAATGGAACTGGAGGTATTAAAGTGCTCATTGCTGAAACTATAGTCTAGGAAAAAAAATAACAGGACATATTAAATACTGATAAAATTAGCCTTATCTGGCAATTTGTTTCATCCAATTGCAAAATATGTATATATAATAATAATAATAGTAATAATAATAGTAATAATAATAGTAATAGTAATAGTAATAGTAATAGTAATAATAATAATAATAATAATAATAATAATAATAATAATAATAATAATAATATCTTACCACAATTGCATCTTTTACGTTTTTCCGAATATCCAGAATTTTTTGTTTCTTTTCTCTGTGTACAACAGCAAAAATCAATTGGTTACTCCAGTTATTTTATGAAATGTTCACCAAGTAATAATTTGCCATGCCAAAAACTATTTTCCCCAATCACTATTACTCATATCTTGATACACAATTTGGCATACAAGTTAGCTAAAGTAAATGATTAATGTCACATGATACGGTATATTGCAAGTCAAATAATTAAATACGAAAGAATTTTTGTAGGACAGAAATACTTCATCTTGTTCTATGACTTCAGTTCTAGAAGTTCAATCATATCTAAATTATTATTAAATTCTAAAAAAAAATCTGAGATAAATATTACTGACAATAAACCATGTTTATTTTAAGATGAAAATTATTACGTTTTTTTCTGTAATAGTTATTTCAAACAAATGGATGATATATCTTTAATCTTGCATACAGTCAATATTTAGTATTTGTTGTAAGTAGTCGCCATGTTGTTGCTATACAAGGGCCTATTAAGCACTGCAGTAACAACAGTGTAAAATACGGTGGAAAGACCAGATTTTTTGTGTGTGTGTGGGGGGGAGAAAACAAATTCATGATTCTTGGAATATATATGCGTCATTGTAAAGTCCATGCTTATCGTGTAATGGAAACACCGACAAAATGTGTACAAATATCAGTTATTTTCTTTGGGCTAAAGAGTTCCAAATGGCCTATTTGGACTCTTTTTAAATTTCCCTCCCCCCCACCAATACGTATTAATAATTCTTACTCTGAATTAAATCCATTTACATGCAAGATCCTCATCTGCTTGACAATAGTGCTTTTTCCTGATTCACCAGCCCCTAAAAAAGAAGAGAAAAATGCATGATGTAAATACATTGGGGGAGAGGAGAAAACGGGAAAACACAGGTTGAAAGCATCTCTCCCCTCCCAAAATATTGTTACATATACTTTAGTCAATCTCTCCGTTTTAAACCCACTCTGGTTAATTTCCATCTCATTTTCTCTTACACATAAACAGCAGTTTGTCTATAATATCTGCCTCCCCGGAAAAACTAACTGCACTATTGCACCCTCTTCTTCCCACCCCCCCCCCCACCGAAACCATTCTTCTTACCCAGCAGAAGCAAACGGTGTGTGGCTTTATATGCCAGTCGTTCTTTCTGCAACTGCTTCTCTATTTTTTTGTTGGCTTCTCGCTGCGCTTTCTCATCAATACGCTGATCTTCTGTTTTGCTGTTGCCCAAACACCCCATCGCTCTCCCTCACGGTGGAAAGTCAGGCTGCACTACTGATATATAATTCTATTCAAACAAATATTTTTTATCAGAAGATATTTATATCCCTGTGATGGTATCTCTCCTTTTTCTTCCCACCAGTTGTTCAAATAAAATGGTTTCTGGCCGTTTTCTGATCACAGTTGGTTTCTTTTTCCTCCCCCAAAGAGATATAAAGAACTTCCGGAAGAGGTAAGTGTTTTTTAACAGAACGAAAATCTGTACAAAATGCCTCACACACAGTGAAAAGAGAGAAGGCTCCTCCTGGAAATCAGCCTAATGCTGTCTTCCTCTCACCAGCATGCGCGTGCACACACACACACACACACACACACACATAAAGACGCGGACACGCGCATACACACACACACACACACACACACACACACACACACACACACACACACACACACACACACACTCTTACGATCCCTATATTTCTCTGTAAAGGTCTATTTTTGTCTTTGTAACTCAGCACTGCCTCTTTCTGTGAGACCAGGAAATAGTGGAAATACAATACTGCAAAATGAAGACAGAAAGGAAAGGAGGAGGGAAGAGAGCTGGGTTGCATGATCTGTTCTAACTCCTGATAATTTTTGGTTGGGCTTTACAACAAATCCTTAAAAGGGATAGTGGGAATTAGAAAAACAACAGAGGGTAGCTGAATTACTGTTTTAAAAATCCATACTGAATCATGCATAGAGTGGTTATTTTAAAAATGTGCTTCTGCTGGCTTGTGGTTCTAGTTAAGATTCATCCTCTCTTAAATATTAAAGTCCATCGTGCAAAAGGTGAACCTAACTATAACCACAGATTATAGATTTACAATCTTTAGATGTTGGCCTTTGTAGAAACAGCGACACTTTTATAGTTGCTTCCTGTGTCTTCTCGTGTTTCAGGAGATGATATATGGTGTTAAAAGCTGGTATGTGACTGCATGAGATTTCTAAACCCCCAAGTCAAACAGATTACTGATAAATGTTAATGTGCTGCAGCGGATGTAAATTCTCAGATAAAAAACGTAAAATAATTTCATTTTTAAGCTCATTACTAGTAATGTCAGAATGAAAACTGTAATTGTATCTCTACCATTTGGAGGGAGGGAGGGAATGAGAATACAGGTGTTGATTGTGATATCAAATAGTAAGATCTTCCAGAATATGACAACAAATTCACATAAAGACAAAGATACACTGTAGATCTTAACTGCTCTTTACAACTTTATGTTATATTAGAAATATAACCTATAACAAAAGTGACTTTATGGACTCCATAATAACCACTATTATTATAATTTATATTAATAAATTACGAACTCCTCTCACTCATAAGGAGTCTAAGACTGGCAACTTGCTGGATCAGGCCCCTCAGTCTCTGAATCTCAAAGGAGTTGCCACTTTTAGGAACTGGTTGTCAATGCACCAATGGAAGTTAACTTGGAAGATCAGGAGTAGCAGGAAGGGTCAAGTGAAGAGGGTGCCCAGTACAGGATGCATTGGAAACTTTGGAGAATCATACAAAGGCAAACTACTTGGCTCCTCAAGAAGCAAAGATGCAATACCCATAACTGAGTAATACTTGAATCTGGCCTATTCAAGAACATCTGCCAGTAATTGCCTCTCCATTGGAAATTAGGCAACCTTGGATTCTTGTGTACATGTTCACAGAAATCATAGAATCATGTGGCTGGAAGGGACCTTGGCGATCTTCTAGTCCAAGACACTGCTCAAGGCAGGAGTCTTATACCAAATAGTTGTGCAGTCTATTTTTTGAAAACCTCCAGTGATGGAGCACCCACAATCCCAGGAGGAAAGTTATTTCACTGATTAATTGCTCTCACTGTCAGAAAATTTCTCCTTACTTCTAGGTTGGATCTCTCTTTGACAAGCTTCCACCTGTTACCTTTTGTCCTGACTTCTGGTGCCCTAGATAATAAGTCAATCCCCTCTTCTTTGCAACAGGCCCTCAAAAACTGGTAATCAGTTATCGGGTCTTCCCTGATCCTTCTTTTCGATAGGCCAGACATATTTAGGTTCCTCATCCATTCGTCATATGATTTCGCTCTCAGGCCCCTTATCATTTTTTTTCTTTTTTGTTCTTCTCTGCACAATTTCTGGATCTCAACATATTTTTTTGTATCATGGTGACTAGAACTGGATGCAGTATTCCAAGTGTGGTCTCACGAGGGCAATGTAAAGTAGTGCTATCACTTCTAGTTGTGTTGATGCTGTTGATGCAGTTTAGGACTGCACTGGCTTTTTTTGGCAGCTGCAGCACACTGCTGGCCCATACTTAAATGGTGGGCCACTAGGATACCTAGATCCCTGTCACAGTTACTACTGATGAGCCAGGTATCACCTATTCTATGGTTTTTCACCTATGCATTTGGTTTTTCTTGCTTAAGTGAAGGACCTTATTTTTCTCACTACAGGATTTGCATCTTATTGGATAGAGCCCAATGCTCGTCTGTCAAGATCCTTCTGGATCTTGAGCCTATCTTCCAAAGTATTAGCTATTCCCACCCAGCTTGGTGTTGACTGCAAATTTGATGAGTTGCCCTTCTATTCTCTTGCCTAGATCATTTATGGAGGTGTTGAAGATTACTGGGACCAAGACAGAACCTTGAGGAAATTATAGGCCAATCAGCTTGATATCAATAACTGGGAAAATCATGGGAAAAAGAAGGTTGGACTTACCTGAACATTCATTCTATGTGGAGAGTCCAAGCATGGGTTAATTCCATCTGGTTGGCCAGAGAATGAGTTGCAATTTCTTTGCCACGCCTCTTCCGCCCAGCTGAGCTCCAGTTTTTCAACAAAGACTTGGATCTGGAGAGGACGTAGCTAGAACGATGAAATCGACCACTCCTGGACACTGGACCCTTAAGTGACCAGGGTGGGATTGGACTCTCCTGCAGCACACACAGAACGAACATTCAGGTAAGTCCAACGTTCTTTCTCCTGTGCGGTGCTTGGAGAGTCCAAGCATGAGATATACCCAAGCTAAATATCCGTAGGGCGGGAAACAGTCTGGTCCAGGGTCCCCTCGACAGGAAGAACCTTCTGTAGTACTCGTCTTCCGAACGCCACCTCAGCCGAGGCAAACATGTCCAATTTGTAATTCTTGATAAATAGCGAAGGGGAGGCCCCAAGTTGCCACCCTGCAAATCTCCTGGATTGAAACTTGCGTAGCCCAAGCGGCTGTGGCGGCTGCGCTTCTGGTCGAATGGGCCGTGATGCGTCTTGGTGCAGGTCTGGCCTGATGTTCGTAGGCTAATGCAATGCACATCTTTAACCAGCGTCCAATGGTGGATGGAGTCACCTTCTTGCCCATGGACGTGGGTTGAAACGAGATGAACAAAGATTCTGTCTCCTGAAGGAGGCAGTTCTGCTGATGTACTTGCGAAGTGCTCTGCGTACATCCAAAGTATGCCATCGCTGTTCCCGAGGATGGCTGGGATTGGGGCAAAAATCCGGTAAGATGACCTCCTGGGCCCTGTGAAACCATGAGTTAATTTTGGGAACAAATGTTGGATCCAATCATAGAACGACCCTATTTGGGTGGAAGACGCACAAATCTTTTCGCACAGAAAGAGCCGCCAGCTCAGAAATTCGCCTAGCAGATGTGATTGCTATAAGAAAGGCAACCTAAAAAATTAGCAGTTTGAGGCTAATGGCTAATGGCTCGAATGGAGGAGACGTGAGTGCCTGTAGAACTAATGACAGGTCTCAAGTAGGATATCTATGGACAGTTGGGGGTTGTAGATTGGACACCCCTTTCAAAAAACTACGCACCCTCGGGTGTTGGAAGAGGGGGTTTGTTCCATTGCAGTTCAGGATTGTGGCTAAGGCGGTCACCTGCCTGCAGAGGGTGTTAGGGGACAACCATTTATCAAGCCCCTCCTGAAGGAAGTCTAAAACATTTGGAACTGATGCCAATGTGAGAACTAACTTCTCCTTGGCGCACCAGTGGCAAAAGGCTGTCCAGGTGGCTTTGTATATCCTGTTTGTTGACGGACGTCGAGAAGCCTGAATAGTCGAAATTACTCTCCCAGAAAAATGACCCCTCCTCAGGATCTCCCTTTCAAGTGCCAGATGGCCAACTGGAGCTACTGAGGCTTCTGGTGGTTCATGGCCCCCTGGCTGAGGGAGATCCTGTCTGGGGGTATCCTCCAGGAGCGAGAGATGGATAGGTTCACCAGGTCCACAAACCATGGACACCTGGGCCAGTGGGGTGCCACAAGAAGGACCTCCTCCTCCTCCAAGATCTTTCTGATGATCCTCGGAATGAGAGGGGTCGGAGGGAAGGCATATAACAGGCCGGGAGGCCATGGGCAGTGAAGGGCGTTGGTCCCCTCGGCCCCTTGTGTCTGGAACCTGGAAAAGAACCTGGGAAGTTGAGAGTTCATTGGGCTGGCAAATAAGTCTACACTTGGATGGTCGAATTTCTCTGATAATTGTAGAAACAGATCTGGGTGCAGGCGCCATTCGGATTGGTCGATGGTTGTCCTGCTCAACCAGTCCGCCTTTGTGTTGGAGACTCCAGAAATGTGCTCTGCTCGTAAGGAAAGTAAGTGCCTCTCCGCCCAAAGACCTAAGTCCCCTGCTTCGTGCAACAGGACCTTGGAATGTGTGCCTCCCTGTCGGTTCATATATGCCAGGGGTGGCCAAACTATGGTTCTTTGAGGACCTGTGGACTTCAACTCCCAGAATTCCTGAGCTAGCCATGCATGCACGGCTGGTTCAGGAATTCTGGGAGTTGAAGTCCACAGGTCCTCAAAGAACCATAGTTTGGCCACCCCTGATATATGCTTTGGTTGTCATATTGTCTGTCAACAATAAAACGTGGTTACCTGACGTCTCTTGAAAATGACGTAGCGCCAGATGCACCGCTCTTAGTTCCAACCAATTGATGTTGTTTTGAAGTTCTTCTGGGGACCACTGACCTTGAGTCACTCGGGATTGCAGGTGAGCACCCCAGCCCAAAAGGCTGGCGTCCGAGGTTATGACCATACTGGTGGGCTCTTTGAATAGACAGCCTTTCTCCATGGCTGCTGACGTCCACCAGTCTAAGGATCAGAGCACCCTCCGAGGAACCCAGATTCGTATGTTGGAATTGCTGAGCCCTGAACTTTGACTTGGCAGCAGGAGCCATTGTAGGGCCCGGGCATGCAACCGCGCCCAAGGAACGATCGCCAGACAGGAGATAATCTTTCCTAATAACTGGGAAAGAAGAATCAATGGCACTAGTCGTAGAGATTTGACTTGATCCACCATGGCTCTTATGCTGGATCGGCGATCCTGGGAGAGGAAAACTTGACAGGTCTCGGTATTGATCACTACTCCTAAATGGATCAAACTGGTAGAGGGCATCATTTGACTCTTCTCCAGGTTCACGGGAAAACCATGGTCTTGGAGGGTTTGGACTGAGATCTGAAGGTCCTGTCTCGCCTGAAGCAGAGACGATGATTGGATTAAAATGTCATCCAGATAACATTGCAGTCTGACGGGTCTTGCCTGAAGATGAGCCGCCACCACATCTAATAGTTTGGTGAAGGTTCTGGGGGCCGAAGAAAGGCTGAAAGGGAGAGCTCTGTATTGGAAGTTGAGCCCTGCATAGGAGAACCTGAGGAGCTTTCTGTGGGACGGTCTGATGGGTACATCGAGGTAAGCCTCCTTGAGATCTATTGATGTTAAGAGATCTCCCTGTCTGATGCAACCAAGGATGGAATGCAGGGATTGCATTTTGAAGTGTTTGTAACTTAAACGTACATTGAGCTTCTTCAAATCTAAGATGGCTCTCCACCCCCCCAAGCTCTTTGGGACCAGAAAGAGGATCAAATAAAAACCGAGACCCCATTGCCCCACTGGCACCGGCTTGATGGCCTTTATGTCCAGCAGGTGCTGGATCTCGGCCTCCATCAGAGACCTCTTTGTGGCCTCCCTGGGAACCGAGCATCGGATGAATGTTCTTGGGGGGTTGGAGCAGAACTCTAGAGTGAGCCCGAGCCTCACTGTTTGTAATGCCCAAGCATCGGTAGTGGTCTCTTGCCAGTGGCTGGCGAACATCCTTAAACGGCTGCCAATGGGGACCTCAGGCTGAAAATCACTTTGTCTGACAGAAAGGTCGGTTGCTGGCTCCCCGAGTCACCTGGTCTGCGGTTGTCTGGCCCTATCTTGAAAAGATGATCTGTCCTGCGAGTGATCCATACTCTGGAGATATGGTCGCTGATAGGCTGGGGCATTAAACCCTGCATCAGGGGCCCGAAAGGACTGCCTGCGATAGTAAGGGGTGGTCCTTCTCTCTGCCCTCTTGTAAATGTGAGGGAGAGCTTTCCTCTTATCCTTACCCTCCACTAGGATAGGGTCTAGCACCTCCACAAAAAGATTGCCTCCCTTAAAGGGAGCGGACACTAGCCTCCATTTAGATTTCATATTGGCCTGCCAATGGCGAAGCCATAAAAGGCGCCTGGAGGTGACATTAGATGCCAGTGCCCTTGAGGCAAACTTGGCCACGTTGAAGGTCACGTCTGCCGAATATTCAGCTGCTGCAATGAATTTAGTAATATCCTGATGCAACCTGGTGTCCTCAGGGGATGCTCAGGCCTGCATTTGACGCAGCCATATTAGCAATGTTCTAGTGAAAAAGGATGCAGCTGTAGCTGATCGAATTGCCCAAGTGGCCGCCTGGTGTGTCTTACGAGCAGATAGCTCTGCTTTCCTGTCCTCGGTCTTTAGACCCTCTGCCTTGTCAGAAGGTAGGACGGCCGCTGTTGCCAGAGTAGCCAGGGGAGCATCCACAGTTGGTAACTTCAGGAGCTCCTCTAGATCCTGCTCTATAGTATACTTCTTCCTGTCCATCCCACTGGGGGCTGAGATGGAGCCAGGCTGGTTCCACTGCCGTTGGATGACATTTACAAAAAGCTTAGGAGACGGTATCACCTCCTGCGCAGTGATTGGCTCCGTGAAGAGGAGGGCACTGGGATCCTGAGGATCTGGGGATGCGTCTGTCAGCCCACCAGCTACCCCCATATTGGCCGTTGTTTTGGCTTTGAATAACAAGGTCTTAAACAAATTGGGACGAAAGAGCCCAGTGAACACAGGCTTGTCTGGGGTGATATCTTCATCTTCAGATAATTCATATTCAACCACTTCGTCATCACCAACAAGTGAAACATCGCTGTGAAGGGAGCAGGGAATGAGGTTCCAGAAAATAGTCCATATCGAGTTGTAATTGAGGTTGCAGAGCCGCTAGATGGGAAGGGCCAGATGGCAATGGGCCCGTGAAACCCCTCTGTTGCAGGGCTGCATCTATGCCTTGTGAAATGGTCTGCGCAATGATGATACACAGCTCTTGAGAAAAACCGGGGCCCAAATTCTCCTCAGGGCAGAGCCCCGCCGCGGTAGGAGTAAAGGTAGCAGATGGAACAAAGGTCTGGTAACCGAGATAGGCTCCAATCCTGCTGAAGTCAGGCAGGAGAGGGGAACAAAATCCTCCTCATAAGAGGTTGCCTGAAGGCTTTGTAGCCCGGTGGTAACATTAGGAGACCAGTTTAGCTGGTTCTCTGCAGGGTCTGAGAGGGTAATTCCTCTTCCAAGGAAATTTGAGCCTCAGTCCTACCCATTGGAATTCTTGATGCCTTAGCTGCTTCTGCCTGTTTCTGGGCCTTTGAAAAATGTTTTTCCAAGGCTTTTTGCCTTCTCTTGGCATCTTTCTCAGAGGCTGATGAGGTTGACCTTGAATCTTTAGCTTTGCCCCTGGTGGAAGGCCCTTTAGAAACTGACCTTGCCCTTTTGGGATCAGAAGCCTCTGATATCTGCTGTCTGGGAGAAGAGTCAGCTGAATTACTGCTGTGAGAAATAGATTGGTCCACCATTTTGGAAGGCTCGAACCACTCTTGCTATCTTGCAGCTGCTAGCCAGAATCGAGATCTGGGGCAAATCCCAAGCCTGGGAAGGATCCCCTTTGAAATAATAAGTCCGGTTAAAGTCCCTGGAAGGGGTGGCAAGCTGACAGAGGAATCTGTGATACTCACTGCGAAATCCAAGCAGGAGAATTGGCGCCAAACCGACAACACGGTTTGTAAGTGCAATCAATCAGCAGCAGCAGCAAAAAAGGCACGAAACTGACAACACAGCTACAAGCGCCACAATTAAATGAATAGCACGAAACCGACAACATGGTTTGCCAAGCGCAAAACTAGGCAGCCTAAGATATTGGGGTGTGGCCAGCATCGCCAGCGTGACAGCTGGTTTTTCTGGGGCTCCAGAAGAACCGCTGATATCCCAGCTGATCGGGGGCCTTAATTGGCCTAAGTTGTCTCATAATGACGGCGAACAAGAGAAGCACAGATTGATTAACCCAGGGAAATTCCTGGGTTGACAAGGGCAGCTTCTCAAAGCGGACATCTGGGAAAGCAGCTTCGCTGCTAAGAAGCTGGGGCGGTCGCAATGGAGTGGTGGGAATAAGAGAAAGTGCATCATCTGGGTGAGAACCTGGCTTTAAAATTGAAAGTTTTGAAAGTTTTTGAAAGTTTTCTTTTCATACCCACTTTAAATTAACAAATATAGAGTGGAATGGGTTAAAGTGAGGAGGGAGAGCGGGTGTATATCTGCTCTCCTTTTCCGGTATTGAAGCAGCGAAGAGAATGAAAACCCAAAAGGGAAAGATTTTTCTTTTTTTATATATGAAGTAAATGAATTGAGAAATGGACTGAGAATTGATTTCAAAGAGCAGTTTTGAATCTAAGAAGAATTAGAAAATGGTTTGATTATTTTGAGAAGGTGGAAAGGATTACGAATGAATTTAAATTAATTGGAAACCGATCGGAGGAATTGAAGCTCGGAACTGTGTGGCTTTGTTATACTGCAGTGCCTCAAGATATTGAAAAGACTGAATTAACTATAAGTCTAACTTGTCCTTGACAACGTTGGTTATGCTGATAAGAGAACAGCTGTTGAAGAGAGAAAGTATGAAGAGATTGGAGTGGTGAATTTGTTTTTAATTCCTTGGTCTTTATTTTTGTATTTCTTCTTTTGAATTTTTTGAAGTACTTCGTTTTGGAGTTGCGGTTTTGGACATTTTTCCTTCTTTATCATGTTTCTTGTTTGGTCTCTTCTATAGAAGGGAGAGAAAACTTTTGATCTTTGGGCTTGTTTTTTTTATTTCTTTTGAATAAGTGAAAAAAGATAGCTGTGGTTCATTTAAAATTTGTATTAAGGCAAGAAGAGCCTGAAACTTTTTTGGTTTTTTCTCTGTCTTCCTCCTGTTTCTTCTTTTTGCAGCTGGATTATTTTTGGGATACATTTTTAGTTTTGGGGGCAGATTGGATTTGTTTTTTTATCTGCCTTTTTGTAAGTGGGTTTTGTATATTTTTTATTTTTCCTGGATTTTTTTCTTCCTCCTCCTCCTCCTTTTTTTCTTTTTCTCTAATCCACCCATCAGGGTGAATTAGACATTTGTATTACAAATAAAACCATGAGTGTATTATAAATTCGGGATTTACAACGTTAAGAGATGAAAAAATTTACAGCACATTTGCATTCTGCAGCAAGCCCCTCTACGACAGAAACACTGAAAACATCAGAAACTATGGATTTAAAAAATTTAATACAGTCGCTCCATGATGATTTGAAAGAAGACTTAAAAGAAGTGAAGGGGATGATTGGGAAAAATGAAGAAAGAATCCAAACAGTAGAGGAAAAAGCGGATCTGACAGAGAAGAAAGTGGAAAAATTACAGGAAAAACTGATATCAGTGGACAAAAATCATGAGCGAACAATCATTTCTCTTGAGATGGATCGGTCCGAATATTATCTAAGATTTCAAAATATAGAGGAAGAGAAAGGGGAAAATTTGCCAGAGGTGATGGCAGAGATGTTGGCAGAAGTGATGGAACAACCCAAGGAGAAGATATTAAATGAGATGGACGAGGTTTACAGAGTCTATACAAGATATGCAATGAGAAAAAAGTTACCGAGAGAAGTCCATGTAAGATTTACAAAAAAAGCGATAAAAGCAGAGTTTTTACAAATAACCAGAAATACTGCATTGAAATATAAAGACAAAGAGATAGTGGTGTTGAGACAAATACTTATAAGAGTCAGGGACTTGAGAAGAGAATATCATTTTTTAACAAAACTGTTAATTACAAAAGGAGTGAGTTTCAGGTGGTTAATACCAGAAGGAATATTGGTGACATGGCAAGAGCAAAGACACAGATTAGATTCCATTGAAAAAGCAAGAGTATTTTATGAACAATTTTGGGGACCACTGGACGATGGGAAAGCGGGAGAAGCAAGAGAGACTGGATACCAAGAGGGAACTGAAGAGGAGAAAGAAGAAAGAACAAAACAACAGGAAGAAAGAGCATTGAGACAAGGAACAAGAGCAAAAGAGATAACAAAGAGAGGCGTGGCAAAGAAATTGCAACTCAGTCTCTGGCCAACCAGACAGAATTAACTCAAGCTTGGACTCTCCAAGCAGCGCACAGGAGAAATAAACATTTGTGAGCACCTGGAAACAAACAAGGTGATTAATAGACACCAGCATGGCTTTATTATAAACAGGTCATGCCAGATAAACCTTATTGCCTTTTTTGATAAAGTAACTAAATTAGTGAACCAGCAAATTGAATACAGCTCATCTGTCTGGAACCCACACTACATATCAGATATTAACACAATCGAGAATGTCCAGAGATACTGTATTTCACAAGAAGAGTATTACATTCCACTTTTCGCAACAGAATACCTTATGAAACCAGACTTGAAATTTTAGGACTCGAAAATCTAGAACTACGCCGCCTTAGATCTGACCTAACTGTTGCTCACAAAATTATCTGTCACAACGTCCTACCTGTTAATGACTACTTCAGCTTCAACCACAATAATACACGATCTCACAATAGATACAAACTCAATGTCAACCACGCCAAACTTGATTGCAAAAAATTCGACTTCAACAACAGAGTGGTCAATGCCTGGAACACTTTACCTGACTCAGTAGTTTCTTCCCCAAACCCCAAAAACTTTAACCTCAGATTATCTACCATTGACCTCACACCATTCCTAAGAGGTCTGTAAGGGGCGTGCATAAGCGCACAATTGTGCCTACCATTCCTGTCCTAATGTACCCATATATTCATACTTCTTGAACTCTTAATCATGCTTGTACTATCTATCTATCTATCTATCTATCTATCTATCTATCTATCTATCTATCTATCTATCTATCTATCATCTATCTATCTATCTATCTATCTATCTATCTATCTATCTATCTATCTATCTATCTATCTATCTATCTATCTATCTATCTATCCACTGAATGTCTACATTACCTATGTCCGTGATGGCAAACCTATGCAACGTGTGCCACAGGTGGCACGCAGAGCCATATCTGAGGGCATGCGAGGCATTGCCCTATGTCAGCTCCAGTGCGCCAGCTGATTTTTGGCCTTCCGGAGGGCGGAGGGGAGGCCTTTTTTCGACTTCCCCAGGCTTCAGGAGGCTTTCCTGAAACCTGGGCAGGGTGAAAAATGGGCCAATGGGCCTACTGGAAGTCCGGAGGCTTCAGTAAGGTCTGTGTGCATGTGCACCGGGGGGGGGGGAGCATGGGGTATGTGTGTGCGACCATGCGGGGGGAGGGCATTGCATTATGGGTGTGGGCACACGCACGCGCGCTATTGCATGCACACACATGCTATTGCACCTGCGCACCCTTTTGGCACCCGAGCAAAAAAACGGTTCGCCATCACTGACCTATGTTGTGCACATTTATCATACAAGACTTCCCTTCCCTGTATTTTCTGAAGTACACATGTATGCATTTGCAAAGCAGGATCTCTGCCTCCCTTTGTAATTGACTACACTATTATTCATCAGTAAACCACTTATAAATTAAGCTGGTATGTTCGCTCAGCCTGAAATTGGACATTATCATTTTTCATGATAATGAAAAATAATTAAAACATTACAGTACAACCAAATAAACTAATATCTAACAAACAAATCAATAAAAAACATCTTGAGGTAAAATACAGATGAGACCAAACCATTCAATCAAACCCTCTTCAGAAATGTTCCAATTTTAGTAAGACCCCGAATATTAGAAATGATGGAGGAAATCATAATTCTAAAAGGAGGATTTTCCACAGCACTGAAGCAGCAACTAAAAATATCACCTTCTGGCTTCCAATTTATTACTTCACAAGTGTAGGTTTAGATCTAAAGCTTCTGCCAACTTATTGAATGGGCTGATTCAAGTAGAATAAGGCAATCCTGACGGTTCTTAAACACCAAGTTATATTGGACTTTATATGTCAAAATCAGGACTCTGAATTATGCTTTTAATCTATTGCTAATCAATGCAAGGTGCTCTTTTTTGATAATGCCCGTAAGTAACAAGGTTTCTGTATTTCCACATTCAAAATTTCCAGATGTTCAAAAATCAACCCAATGTAGAGCACACTCTAGGAGTCTAATCAAGAAATGATGAGGACATGTAATTAATTTTAAATTTTAAGTTTATTAAATTAGATAACTAATACATGTAATACAAAATGCATATTAGTTACCTGCATAATATGAATGCATAACTATTCTTTTTTCCCCATCTATGATTTTGAAGAATCATTTTATGGACCCAAGATCTAAACAACTATCAGATTGTTAATATTCCCTTTGTGGGCAAGAGACTTGAACAGGTGGTTGCCAGACAACTCCAAGTCTTCCTCACTGAACCTGATTATCCTGGATATAACTGGATTCAATTCATTTATACATTTGGCATGGAATTTGCTTGATACACTCTCTGGGAGGATCTCTGTTAAGACAGAGCCAGGAAGGTACAAATGAAAATTATGCTATTGATTATTCTGGACTTGTTTCCTTTCAATCAGTCATCACAATGAAAGTGTAATCAGCCTGACAAGGAAATTAAAATAAACAACCTCCATCTAAGATAAACAAACTAACAACCAATTGTTTCCTGACCCAGGACAGCTGGGAGAAGTAGTCATTCCCCTTGCCACTGATAATATTTTTCAAATGTTTTTTCAAAATATTTCTCTGATAGATTTGGCATTCAGAGCAGCGAATATGACTTAAGATGGTGTCAAAACTAGATGCAGGAATTAACCCTGATAGGGATTGGGTGAAAATTAGGTTCAGAAGACAAATTGGAAGATAGGTGGACCAGAGACCAAAACAAAAGAGGAACTGATGTCAAAGGACAAATAAAGAGGCAAAGCAAAAGCAAGACCAAACAAGCTAGCATTCAAGTTGACCTGCTGAGTAAGCAAAGCACTAGATTTACACTCATTACTGTCTAGAACAAAACCAATGGTTAACCTTGGTAAGTGGAGTGTGTCAGAGCTAAAGGTTCCCCCACCCACAGGCAGCTATTATTATGAAGTCCAGTGATTTATGTTTACATCATAAGGCAGATCTATTTTGTCCTGTTAATGAGCGGCAAATCTTATTAACTGTCCTCAAGGACCATTTTGGAATTAGCACACAGGAACATCTCATAAATTACAGGGTGCTAGAATCCACCTGCCTTGGAAAGGATAACATTTCCCTTCCTATTAGCTATTAAGATATTCACGGTACATAATAACATGTCCATATCGCTTCAATCCTTCTAAAATATAAAGGTGGGGGAGATTTGGGAGGGGAGACTTCTGAAGAGTAGGTTTCTCCATTCAAAGTCCAGCGTTACCCAAATACATGCATCATATGTATTTTAAAAAGAAGTGGACCTTTGATCACACAGACACAGCATCTTTATTTTTTTGGTCTCCACCTGCCAATGTTTTTATATGATGATTCTAAATGTGAAAATTGCAAGGAAATACTTGTGTGAATGGTAACAGGAATATTCAATTTTCTTATTTAAGTAACTGCTACTGTATATAAATATGATTTTCCTCAAAGTGCATATCAGTAGTATCTTGTTAAAACATATTTCTGACATGTAGATATGGGTCAGCAGCTTCAGAACGCCTTCCAGCAGACATTTTACACACACACACACACACACACACACACACACACACACACACACACACACACAACTATCATTCAATGCCTTTTGGATAGGCAACATTACGCAGCACACAAAAGGGTATAGAAACTGTAATCCAAGAAAATGAAAGGCAGAAAACAACTGGACTTGGATCTTGAATTTCAATCTGCTCTGGATGAGGTTGCAGTCTCTGGCTCTTGAGCCTATTTTCTAAAGTGTTGGCTATTCACCTTTGCTTGGTGTCGTCTACAAGGCTGGATGAAAGAAAAATGTATTTGAGTTGGGGTAAAGAATATAGTAGAAAACCATCTGGATTGTAAGAAGAACAAAAAATGCTCGTCCCCTGAGGAGCCCTGAGAGTAAAAGAGCGGATTCTCACTGCAGTTGGTTGACTTGGGCATATTGCTTGGCTGGGACGAATGGATCAGGTGTTCGCCCCGGTAGGAAGTGGACGGCATAGCTAAGCCAGTCCTGTGGCAATGCCCTGTTCGATTGCCGTTGAAACCAGGGCCTGAAAGTTAGCAGGGTGCATTTGTATCATGGGTGCCTTGGTACCCACGGCTGTGGGTAGAGGCCGTACAGTCACCGCCTCCTAAGTGACGGTGGGTGTGATGCTAGCTGCCGGATTGACCTGGGCCGCGCCCATAGGCAAGGTCTCTGTGGGGGTTGGAACCACAGATGTAGGGGCCTGTATGGTTTGACCCCAGAGATTGTTATCAGAAAGCGAGATTTGGGCAGTCGAGGGAGAGGAGATCCCTTGTTGTGCCCTGCGGTCTCTCAGCTGGTGTAAGATTAGCAGGGTGGGCGCAAAGCTTCTGGAGAGCCTTGTCGCTCCTCTCAGCGTGCTCCATGGCTTTTGATTTGGACAAACGGTTACACCATTCATGGTCCCTTGCCTCAGCCTGCTTAGATGTGGATGGGCGTGCCTCATCTGAAGGGTGAAGCTTCGTCTTGGCATACTTCTTGGTGGGAGGTGCCTTGGACATATTGATCGATATGTTGATTTTTTTGATTTGTAAGGAAGTCAAGTGTGAGTGCAGAGGGAGAAACTCTGCAACGCTAGGCTCAGAGGCTGCCCGGCCCGAAGCAGGCTGGGTTGCTGATAGCCCAGGTCACAAAATGGCCAACGGCCTGTCACAATGTGAATCAAAATGGCCGCCCAACACAGTGAGGATCCAAAATGGTACCCACTCGCCCGTTGCTGAGGGCGGGAAAGCCAAATGCGCTGATAGCGGGCCCAGCCAAGGCTGCAAGGAACGGCGTCTGGCACTAATGCAAATGACTGCGCTGAAGAAATGGCAGACAATCGTCGGCAGGTAATGCGCGTGAGCGCGAGGCTCCCGCGACTGGCTCCGGGTAGCTAGACAGGCAGCGGGAAAATAGCGGCAGTTTGAATTCTGGCCTGGTCGCTCCTTTCCGCAACTGCGCTGGGCTGATTATTCGAAAGTCAGTCTCTCACAGCCTCTGGCAGTGCTATTGAAACCCCCCTTTGGTGAAATAGCCATTTGTTATGGAGAGGGGGGAGTGCACAATCTCCCCTGGCTAGTACCGCAGCGCCCAATTTTTTATGGGGACAGAACCTCTAACCGCTGGCATGATGTCAGGCTATGACAGGAGCAAGGGCCAGGCCCCGAAGCTCGGTAATGAAAGCAGCATGGCAAACCACAGCCGCGGTGAGCTGAGGCTCTGCGCTGTTCTTCTGGCTCTCCAGATGACAGGGGAGAGCCGTGGATCACTCACATGCGATGATCTCTTCTTTGCCGGTAGAATCTAGCGATCGATGAATAAGGCAGAACTATCACACAATAGGTCTTGTGGAATAAGGTTGCAACTGTTACACAGGATGGAACGAGACCACGTCCGTCCAGTCTGAGGACTGAGTCGTAACTGGGGATTCCAGGCAAGGCGGAGTCCTCAAAATTAAATTAACAGACTCAGTCCTCACCTGATTGGACGAGGTCAACCCATCCTGGATGATAGTTCCACTCACTATGGAGAAAAACTGGAGCTTGGACGGAGGAAGAGGTGTGGCCAAAGAAATTGCAACTCAGTCCCTGGCCAATCAGACGAGAAGATAACCCATGCTTGGACTCTCCAAGCAGCGCACAGGAGAACATTCCACCCAGAGTAACTGATTTTCTAGAGATTTTCATAGTTAGAAATGTAAAACCAGATAGCTTTAGAAAGCTATTAAGCCAATGGTCAATATTTCTTTTGACTATGAATTTTCTCAAGTTCATGTATTATGTGAAGAAGTTTCTTTTTCCAATGTTTCATTTTTTATTTCAACAACCAAAAAATCAGGACACTGTATTAATAAAACAAGTATGCATACTGTATTAATAAGAAAAGACACAAATAGTTACATGGAATGGATCTGAAGAAGAAAAGCAAACAAGAGGGTTTAACTCTACTATTAAAAGGTTTAGGGAATTTATTTAACTAAAAATATAGAATGGGGAAAAATGGCAGATATTTCAAAAGGGAAATAACTAAAACTATCCACAAAACAGTAGCAGTAAAAATGACTATTTTTACCAATATTAACTTCAAAGATTCAAGTAAGCATAGAAAACAAAGTATTAACTGAGCAGCAGAGAAAAATATCTAACTTTATATTATCAAATAAAAAGCAGAGGATTAAGCTTAAGATTTCACAAGACCTACAAGAACAAAATAGACTGGCAATACCAAATTTCAAAGTGTATTATCAAGCCAGATATCTAACTTGAATTACTGACTGGATTATACCACTTCAATGGCGAGTTTATTTCTATTGAAGGAGGAGGAAGACATGCAGATGGTTTGCATAAATAACTTTGGTTTAATTAAAAAAACTGCTATATGTACAACCTATCTTCAAAAAAGGAGATCCAAGCAACGTTGAAACTGCACCTGTCAACAGTGGTGTCCCTCAAGGCAGCATTCTAGGACCAACTCTATTTATTCTTTACATCAACGACCTTTGTGATCATATTATAAGCAACTGCGTTCTCTTTGCTGACGATGTTAAGCTATTCAACACCATCGACAATACTTCCACCCTTCAAAAAGATCTTGACAATGTATCACAATGGTCTGATAACTGGCAACTACAAATCTCAACAAACAAATGCTCTGTCTTACACACTGGCAAAAAGAATCCAAACACAAAATATAAACTTGGAGGACATGACCTTGTAGATGACCCTCACTCTGTTAAAGACCTTGGAGTACTCATATCTAATGACCTAAGTGCCAGAGCCTATTGTAACAACATTGCCAAAAAGGCACTAAGAGTTGTCAACCTAATCTTGCGTAGCTTCTTCTCTGGCAATATTGCTCTGCTAACCAGAGCATACAAAACATTTGCCAGACCAATCCTTGAATACAGCTCACCTGTCTGGAACCCGCACTACATATCGGACATAAATACAATTTAGAGAGTCCAGAAATACTTCACAAGAAAAGTCCTCCACTCTTCTACTCGCAACAGAATTCCTTATTCCACCAGACTTGAAATTTTAGGCTTAGACAACTTAGAACTACGTCGCCTTCGATCTGATCTAAATGTAGTTCATAAAATCATCTGCCACAATGTCCTACCTGCCAATGAATACTTCAGCTTCAACCGCAACAATACAAGAGCACACAATAGATTCAAACTCAATGTAAACCGCTCAAAACTCGACTGCAGAAAATACCACTTCAGCAACAGAGTAATCAGTGCCTGGAACGCACTACCTGACTCTCTGGTTTCTTCCCCAAACCCCAAAAACTTTAACATTAGACTGTCTACAGTTGACCTCACCCCATTCCTAAGAGGTCTGTAAGGGGCGTGCATAAGCGCACCATCGTGCCTACCGTCCCTGTCCTTCTGTCCTATTGTCTAATTTTTACCTATACAGACTTTGCTTTTGTTTATGTTTATATCATACCTGTTATCTTGTACACGTGTTGACAAAATAAATAAAATAAATAAAATAAAATAAATAAATAACAGATGAGTTCATCATAAGTATGGGACAAACACAGAAAAAGAGTTCATCCAGATTTATTCTCCTTGCTTCGGTATAAAATATTTATTTTCATAAAGGTACAAAAAGAATCTGACCCTAATTATTAAGAAAACAAAGATAAAACCTTTTGTAAGTCTTTCTTTGGAGTGATTATACTAGTCTCTCATGGTCTTCAGGCATTGACTTAAGTTTTCATGTACATCTCTACCCTGATGCAAACTGACAATACATAATGGGATAGCATCCAAACAGTGATGATACCTTACTCCAAATTGTAAGAGGACCTCTCCTAATGATTTCATATAGATCAGTGATGGTTAACCATTTTGGTGCCGAGTGCCCAAAGCACACGGGGTTTTGTTTTAACTTTTAATCATCTTATTCTGTCAGATGATAGCTTAGCCACACCTCCATTTCCCTTTTCCTCTACCATTTCAATTTTGTTTTAGAATTTAAGTCCACTGATTCAATATGCCATACCTGATCCATGCACAGACAACATACTAACTCATGTTATATACAAATACTGGACATTAAGAAAATAAGATCATTATGCTAAATTGAATATTTGACTTTTCACATTTATAATAACCAATCTGAACATACTGTAATGTAAAGGGGAGAAAAATCTATACATCTTTGTGATAATCCTATTACTACATAGATTTAGCTCACCAAATACCAGGGAAGCATGAACTAAGGTCCCAAGATAGAAAGAAACCATCCAAAGTTTCAGGTTAACCACTAGACCAGTGATGGCGAACCTATGGCACGGGTGCCAAAGGTGGCACGCGGAGCCATATCTGCCGGCACACGAGCCGTTGCCCTAGCTCAGCTCCAGCGCGCATGTGCATGCCCGCCAGCTGAGTTTTGGCTCATGCGGAGGCTCTGGGAGGGCGATTTCGGCCTCCAGAGGGCCTCCGGGGTGGCGGGGGAGAACATTTTTGCCCTCCCCAAGCTCCGAGAAAGCCTCTGGAGCCTAGGGAGGGCAAAAAACGGGCCTACTGGGTCCACTGGAAGTCAGGAAATGGGGGTCACGCACACATGTGCAGGGGAGTGGAGCAAGTGGGGGGCTTTGAATTATGGGTGTGGGCACGCACGGGCGTGCGATAGTACGTGCGTGCACTATTTCGGCACCCGAGGAAAAAAAGGTTCGCCATCACTGCACTAGACCATCTCAAAAACGTATTCTCAAATGTCAACATTTTATGTCGCCAAGGGGGAAACTATTTAATTTGTTTTTAAAAAAAGGTAATCAGAATAACTGTACATACTGTACATATATATGCACAGGTGTAATGTATTTAATACACTTAAATGTAACTTTATCCTAGGTTACTTCTTAAGAATTCTTCCAATCGTTTTTTGGGAATATGGAAATCAAATCTACAATAAATTCCTTTAAGCTAAGTTAAGAATCCATTTATCATTCTTGTTTTCTGGGTCCCAAATCTCTTCTTCTGATATTTCCCATTCCTTTTATAATGTTTTGTTTCAAATTCCCAAAAGCAAACATGTATATAGCATTGTTCTCATTATAAGAAAACTATGGTAATATAAGTGCTTTAAAACTTCTCCCATGCATATTCTTTTTTCTGGAATACATTGCTAAACTTATGCATAAAAAGTTCTTTAAAAGCAATGCAACTATTTTACATTCTAATCTCTAGAATTCAAAACAAAAAAGGATATAATCCTTCTATAGAGTAGCTAATTTCGAAGCAGTATTTTGTTTTTAAACTAGTGCCTACAATTTTTTCACATTTTTATTTTTTTAAAGACACGTTTGATAATAGTGTTCAAGTGATTCATTATCTATATGCATTTTCATTATGCTTCAATGATTCCCTACCACTACTTTATGCGTATTTCTATATCCTAGGCCAGTGATGGCAAACCTTTTCGGCACCGAGTGCCCAAACTGGAATGTCCGGAGAGCCAGAAACCTGAAAAACAGGTGGCCGGTGTGCATGCATGGGCCGGCCAGCTGGTCTTTGGGTTTCCGGCACGCGCATGCGTGCTGGCTAGCTGGTCTTTGCACACGCTGGAACGCCGGAAACCCAAAGACCAGGTGGCTGGTGCGCGCCTGCACACTGGCCACCTGGTCTTCGGGTTTCCGGTGCTCTGGTGCGCGCAAAGACCAGCTGGCCAGCGTGCATTCGCATGCCAGGAACCGGAATAGCAGCTGGCGACGGCATGCGTGCCCCCAGAGAGGACTCTGTGTGCCACCTCTGGCACGGGTGCCATAGGCTCGCCATCATGGTCCTAGGCCCTAGGAATTATATGCAATGAAAAAAGTAAACACATTAGAAACAGCATAAATACAATATTCTTATTTTCCTATTTGAATACCAAACAATACAGTTATATAAAGGAATATATTACACTGTATCGCAGCTGGTTGTGAACTGTGTAAATATGCAAACATTCTATACTTGCATATAGCCTTGTAATCTATGACAAATTACAGCATTTTAACTTTTGTAACTATTTTTTTAATCCAGCAGAATTTTTAAAACATATTTTGCTAGCTTTATTCTTTAATTCAGACTGCTTGAGACAGAGGTCCCTGTTTACAGGCTTTTGTTTAAAAAGCAAGGAAGTAGGAACAATTATTAACTTTGCTCCCAATTCATTTCCATTCTCCATGTTCTCACGGAAGAATGATTAGTCACCACTTCCTCATTTTGTACAAGTTTTAGCCACTTTAGAGGCATATCTGCTATTTATTATGTTTAATTCCGGAATTGTTAGATAAGCTCTCCTATCATATGTGCAATTGATCAGAGGAGATCAGCATTATCCGTGTGGCACACCAGTAATGTAAGGAAATAGGGCACCATACTTGCCCAATATCCTCCATCCAATACGTCTTCCACCATAGAAAAGAACAATTTTGTGTGGAATCCTTCCTGGGCAGATGATTGTTATGGTACAGGTAGTCCTCGACTTACGACCACAATTGGCCTCAAAATTTCCACTGCTAAGCAAGACATTTGTTAAGTGAGTTATGGCCAAAGTTATGACTTTTTTGCCACAGTTGTTAAGCAAATCACTGCAGTTGTTAAGTGAATCTGGCTTTGGATTTTTCTTGTTGGAAGCCAACTGAGAAGATTACAAATAGTGATCACATGACCCCAGAACACTGCAACTGTCATAAATACAGTTGAGTTGCTAAGCACCCAAATTTTGATCATGAACCATGGGGATGCTGCAATGGTCATAAGGGTGAAAACCAATCACAAATTACTTCTTTCGGTGCCATTGCAACTTTGAATAGTCACTAAAATAATGGCTGTTAAGTCGAGGTTAACTGTAAGTCTGCACACAGCACTTTCTGTCTAAGAGTCTCTCAAATGAAAGTAAAGAAGAAATCTAATTGACAAAATCTTGGGGGGAGAATTTTGGCAGGCCAATTACCCACAGAGATGTTGAGCACACAAGCATCTGTTGGGAATATTATAATTTGGACTCCTGCACAGAGCAAGTAGTTGGCCAGATGAACTTTTTAACTATAGGGAATGAAGAGAAGGGAAAGAAAGAAAGAGAACAAACTGCAATTCATAAAATAAATCCTATCCTAGGTAATTGAATTATTTGATTTCCAGATTGTACTACATGATTATGTTTCTGGTACATTTGCAAATGTTAAATTAAAAATAATTTTCCATCATGTCAGAATGGAACTAAATGAAATTTATACATAAATAATATTTCTGATATATTTTACCCATTAAAATAAAAACATCTTTTGGGATTAAATAAAACTTGAATTAAAAAATAACCACTAACAAAGGTAATTTTTCAGAATGATGTAAGTCTTTGCAAAACATTAGCCCTCTATTTTAACAGTAGTCAAAATGAAAAAAAAAATGATTTTGAGAGAAATCTGATCATTTAGGGATTTGGTTCTTCTTGTTAGGACAATTAAACCTCCTGTTCTACACACACACACAGACCATTTTGCCTCTGTAAGAGAAGTTTTCAACAAAGGATAAATGCAAACTAGATAATATGAATACAAGAAAAAAATACTGCCTTAATTTGTTTTTAAAAACTTCCTAACAAAACAGAATTTCCTGATTCTCTGGCTATAGTAAATGGAAAGGAATTGAATTGCAAGATTTTAACAACTACCTCCAATTCTGAAGAAACTATTTAAACTTCCTGTATAAGTTCTTAAAAAAACATGATAAAGTGATTTCATTTAATATGAAAGTATGCTTTACTCCTGACTTGCAAAAGATCTGATTCCAGAATCAAACCCTGGAAGTATACAGGTCTAAGGTTAACAGATATAACCTGTTATATCGGATCCATTCCAACAATAGAATCTAGTAGACATTTCTGTTACAGGAAAAGAGGGTTTTTTTGGCACAAGCATGAACAATTACTGGAAAGATGCCAGCATAACAAAGTAGGTTTTTTTTCGATTAAAATGATCTAATAGACCCGTGATGATGAAAGCACAACAAACAAATTGTCTGAGGACTTTCTCTCTGAGTCAACATGCTCAGCAAGCTGTAAGCAGTGAAAGCATGGGTGGGGTTTTTGGTGGGGTTTTTTTTTTTTTTTTTTTGGCTTTTAGTACCAGGACTTCACTCTTCTTATAACACAGTTCAGCGTTGCACATACAGCTCTTCGTCCCTCCCAGATGTTATGATTTTATTAAAATGTGCTGCTTTTTTTCTCTCTAATTGAAAGATTTCTGAGGCAGATTAAGAAATGGATGCACAATCACCTCTTTATGAAATGTTTAGCACTTTGCCACTAATTGGTACTGCAAAGTTTGGTGGCAGGAAAAACAACTACTAATCCAGTGATTAGTAAACATGCACCATATAAATGTTCCCTGTATACTACTGCTGTTAACAGTAATGCAATAAATAAAAATTTTTTAAACTATATAATTATTTGTTCATCTTGTGATTCCAGCATGAGGTACAAATATAAAAGAATGTAATAATAACAACTTTAAATAATTAAGAGCTATATGGTGCTGCAGGTGCAAAAACATTTCCCCCTTGCTTCTGAGAAGCACCCTGCTAATCTCTGTGGGTTTTATTTTTAAAAAAGTATTCTAAAATGAGCTTTTCAAAGTAAAGTCCATGTCTCAAACATCCTTTCTATTTTTGGGATTGTCTTGGGTCCCCAGATGGATCAACAGACATTTAAGATAATGCAAAATAATTGCTGACAATATTTTGCTTTGAACTGTTCCCAGTTGCTTAACAAAGAGGATGGCTCAATCAACAGTAAGAACAAACGGATACCTGGAGTTGATTATTGCTGCCAATTTTGAGGGTTTGGATAGACTTGTAGAAATGGGAACAGGAAGTAGGGAGACCAAGACTAGGATGAGGAGAGCAAGATGACATGGACAGAGTTAAAGACCGAAGTGGTTAGGAAAAGAGAAATGACAGAGGAAATGAGACAACCATTGGGGAAAAACTAATCTAGAAAAGATGAAGAAATAAGAGAGGAAGTGGACATTGTGTAGTGGAAATATTGTTTGTTACAGCATGTTTGGCAGGGTATTGGGATAAATGGAGCGAATTTAGATTCCAATGGTGCTTTATGTTGAAGTAATTAGATAAGCTGCTTGACACACAGCCTCATTAGATCTGCTTTTCTGAGAAATGAAAGTCTTGTGACTGACTATATCCATCGTAGCTGTCTCAAAATTCCAAATGTTCCCACCTGATAGAAAAATAAGCCCCGTCAGAGCTTTTATAAGCTACAAAAACAAATATTTAGGTTTAAACTAAACACAGAGAAGATGTAACATCTGTTCACATGGAACACATAATAGTCTATCTTTACATTACTAGATTTGATTTTCATTGTTTTTCTATTCAATCAAGTATTCAAAATAGCTAATAATAATTAAAACATACACTGCAAAATGAAAATGAGAAAACAATTTTAATGAAATTAAAAACTTAATGCCTAGCATCTTGTCTGTTAGATTTAAAGACAGAGTGCAGACCAAACAGAACTCTCAAGGAAATGTACTTCACATCCTGTGATCTGGCCTTCTAGCTCAGAGGTCCCCAATCCCCGGGCTACGGCCCACCCCCGGGCTGTGGCTATTCACAACCGGGCCATGCAAGTGGTGGGCCTGTGTGCACGCATGCAGTTCAATTTGCGCCCAATGCTCGCACAGGTTGAGCTGCATGTGTGTGCGCGCACTGGCCTGCCACTTGCGCAGCCTGGTTCCCTCTCCCTCTCTGCCGGGCCGCCAGGCTGCAAAGGTTGGGAATCGCTGTTCTAGCTGGAGGCTAGAAGCAATTCAAATAATAAAACCATCAGGCAAAATCAAAGGCTTGATAGGGTGTTAGCCCTTTGTGGTAGTCCAGTCAAGAAGCACAACTATCCTTATTGCAAGACTACATTAACAGAATCTTCATGTGTGAAAAGTATTTTCCCACTCCTCTCCTTTTACTCTCTGGAAAAATACAGAGGGTCCCTTTTGAAATGCTTTCCACATGCTCCTTTCCTTGTGTGGACTACGATGATTGTACAGTCTGTGTCTCTTCCTCCTGACTCCCATTCCCACATGCACAGAGTCCACATTCACAAGAAGTTAGATCTGTCACTGAAAACCAAGGTTCAAGAGGCAAGCAAACATTACTGTCCCGCAAGGATGAAGTGTCCAAAGAGATTTTCATATTTAAAAAATGGTGCAAGGACAGAAGATTGGCCCATCACATAGAATTGTCCCAGCACTGTACAGCAATCAGGCATTTCCTTGAATAAATGAAATGCCCAACCTGCATCCAACTGAATATTTGGTGAAATCAGTGTCAATTGAACCAGGGTCCACTGTTTGGTTTGAGCATATCTATTACCTTGCCCACTGTTGCCTCAGTTTGAGCTTTCTTTACCCGGCTCCCTAACTTGTCACGGTAATCTTCCTTATCTGAGGATGATTCCTCAACCAGAGCATGACAGTTTAAGGGTGACCACAGAAAAAGCTTATCCTTCAAACTTTATCCTGCCCTTGGCTTTTACAATGTGATGTGCAGCTGGGTTAGGTGCTTTCTCCTAACACCTGCATGTAGCCAGGGTGTGCTTACAGTCACTCAGGCCCTAATCCCCTTCATATTGGATTACGGCAATGTGTTCTACATGGGGCTGCTCTTGAAGAGTATCTGGAAACTTCAGCTGGTACAGAATGCAGCGGCACAGTCAGTTATGTGCAGTCCCAGAACAATACATGTTTGCTCTGCAAGCTGCATTGGTTGCCAGTTTGCTTCTGGGAATAAATCAAGGTGCTGCTTTTAACTTTTAAAACCTTTCAGAGGATGAGACCGGGCTATCTGAAGGACTGCTGCTCCCCAGTTACATTAGTCCAGCCCATTAGATCTGGCAGAGAAAACATGCTGCAGGTACTATTAGATTGGAAGCTACATTTGGTGGATTCCAGAAGACGTGACTTCTCTGCTGTGGCTCTCACCTTTTGGAATATTCTCTCTCCCCTCCGCCAAAGATTAGATTAGCTCCATCCCTTTTGATATTCCAGAAGTTCCTCAAGACCTGGATCTATTATCAGGCTTGGGGCTCCCAGGGAATCACGAACATGCTTCAATGGGTCTATTGGTGGCCATTTTTATCCTCTTTTTGTCCAGGGTTTGTATTATTTGTTTTTATAATATTCATCTTTTAAATATGGATTTTTATATCTTTATATCTGTTTATATCTTTCATTTTATTTGATTTATCGTATACCACTCAGTCACTTTTTGTAAGATGGGCGGCAATACAAACTTGATTCATGAACAGTATGAGAGAGAATTTTGTAAATTTACTTATACTTGTTGCAATTGGAAGCTTTTTTCTTTTTGGTTCTTTTTTTCTCTCTGCACTTTTGCTTTTCTTCTTATTTCTCTCATTACTGCTTCTGCACGTTATTAGTTTGTGTTAGTTTTTATGTGTTTTGTAAAACTTTAATAAAAAATGTATTTTAAAAAATGAATAACAACATAAAAAAATACCGGTCTCCAAAGATGGGGCATCTTTATTATAACTTTTCCTGCATGCCTAGATAGGTTCTTTATAGAATAGGAATGCTCAGAGAATTAAGTTTTGAGATTAACTTTGATCTTATTAAATTAATGTTATCCTAAATCTATTCTTCAATTCTTGAAAAATTCTTTCTTTTTCTGTTATACGTCTCTATAGGCTTCCCTGATTACTTTTGCTCTTTATATGAAGCAGTTCTGTGGGAAGACTTCCCTCACAAAAATCTTTCTTTGGGATTTAATTAGCGCATGGGAAATCAGAGGCCGCAGATGAGCAGTGTCATGTATGAGGAAAGACAGATACAGACACTTTTCCGCCTCCTCATGGACTGCACAAATCTCCTTAAAATGTTATTTTTTTCTTGGGAACAAGCAAAACCTGAAAGTAAGAGCTTTTCCTCAAATGAAGAAGGAAAAAACCCAGAAAAATATTTAGCTAAGCATTTGTTATCTATATACTACTGCACTAAAGCATTTGTGCCTGTTTGATACTTTGTAACCATTGATTGGGTAAAATGATTATGGCAGAGCAACAATTTTTTAATCAACTTGCCCCCAAATAGGCTAACTTACTGAATGAATCCCAAATGCAAGACCCATACTTTCTGTGGAATTGAAATTTGGCAAAGTGGTGGCCGATTCAGCACCATGCCTTCTGGGGTAGGCTTTCCAGAAATCTCTAGATCAGGAGTCTCCAACCTTGGCAACTTTAAGCCTGGTGGACTTCAACTCCCAGAATTCCCCAGCCAGCTTTGCTTCTGGGAGTTTAAGTCCTCCAGGCTTAAAGTTGCCAAGGTTGGAGACCCCTGCTCTAGACTGTGGTGCAAGGAAAGAAGGGAGATATTCCCATCCTCTTTCCTGCCTCCCTCTGGCCCCTCTGCCCAATTGGCTGGCAGCAAAGCCTGATGGGCGAGCAGCCATTGGCTGCTTTGGAATAGAGGCCAAAATCTGAGATCTTTTAATGGTGGTGGCGGGCATGGGAAGAACAAGGGAGTGACTCAGATGCCTGCTGGCAAGGTAGAGCTGGGCTGGGGCCATTAGCAGTCAACATATGTTTTTCTTCTATGGCCTTTTTCTTCTATGGAGGGAGGGGGTCCTTGGGACATCCTGGAATGGAGATAGTTTTCCTTGTGGTCTATTGCTCTCTTATTGCCCCTCTCCCAGTCAAGTGGCAGGCAGTTTTGCAGTCCAGGAAGAGGTGACAGCTTCATTGGGGTCTTCCAAGAGTTGTGAGGAGAGAGGAAATGGCACAAGCCTACAGTTGTGCTCTAAGTTTACATACCCTGGCAGAATTTATGATTTCCTGGCCATGTTGCAGAGAATGTGAATGATAACACGAAAACCTTTCTGTCACTCATGGTTAGTGTTTGGCTGAAGCCATTTATTATCAATCAACTGTGTTTATTCTTTTTCAATCATAATGACAACAGAAACTACCCAAATGACCCTGATCAAAAGTTTACATACCCTGATGATTTTGGTCTGATAACATGCACACAGGTTGACACAAAGGGGTGTGAATGGCTATTAAAGGTAACCATCCTCACCTGTGATCTGTTTGCATGTAATCAATATGTGTGTATAAAAGGCCAATGAGTTTCTGGCCTCCTGACAGACCCATGCATCCTTCATCCAGTGCTGCACTGACATGTCTGGATTCTGAGTCACGGGGAAAGCAAAAGAATTGTCAAAGGATCTGCGGGAAAAGGTGGTTGAACTGTATAAAACAGGAAAGGGATATAAAAAGATATCCAAGGAATTGAGAATGCCAATCAGCAGTGTTCAAACTCTAATCAAGAAGTGGAAAATGAGGGTTCTGTTGAAACCAAACCACGGTCAGGTAGACCAACTAAACTTTTAGCCACAACTGCCAGGAAAATTGTTTGGGATGCAAAGAAAAACCCACAAATAACTTCAGGTGAAATACAGGACACTCTGAAAACAAGTGGTGTGGCTGTTGCAAGATGCACAATAAGGAGGCACTTGAAGAAAGATGGGCTGCATGGTCGAGTCGCCAGAAGAAAGCCATTACTACGCAAATGCCACAAAGTATCCTGCTTACAATACGCCAAACAGCACAGAGACAAACCTCAAACCACCTGACACAAAGTCATTTGGAGTGATGAGACCAAAGCCACCCAGAGTCTCTGTGGAGTGGGCGGCATACAAATGCAACTAATAAAATTAAGCTTTTAGTCCACAACCATAAACGCTACATTTGGAGAGGAGTCAACAAGGCCTATGATGAAAAGTACACCATTCCTACTGTGAAACACAGAGGTGGATCGCTGATGTTTTGTGGATCCATGAGCTGCAAAGGCTCAGGACATTTGGTCAGAATTGATGGCACGATGAATGCAGTATGTTATCAAAAGATACTGCAGGACAATTTGCATTCATCAGCCCGGAAGCTGCGCATGGGACATACTTGGACATTCCAACATGGCAATGATCCTAAACACAAGGCCAAATCGACCTGTCATTGGCTACAGCAGAATACAGTGAAGGTTCTGGAGTGGCCATCTCAGTCACCTGACCTCAATATCATTGAGCCACTCTGGGGAGATCTCAAACGTGCAGTTCATGCAAGACAGCCCAAGAATTTACATGACCTGGACGCTTTTTGCCAGGAAGAATGGGCAGCTTTACTATCTGAGAGGATAAAGAGCCTCATCCACATATACCACAAAAGATTTCAAGCTGTCATTGATGTTAAAGGGGGCAACATACCGTATTAAGAACTGGGTGATGTAAACTTGTGATCAGGGTCATTTGGGTAGTTTCTGTTGCCATTACGATTGAAAACGAGTAAACACAGTTGATTGATAATAAATGGCTTCAGCCAAACACTAACCATGAGTGAAAGGAAGGTTTTCATGTTATCATTCACATTCTCTGCAACATGGCCAGGAAATCATAAATTCTGCCAGAGTATGTAAACTTATGAGCACAACTGTATATTATGTGTGGAAAGAAAAATGACCCTACGGTTTGTCTAGTGATTAGTTAAAGCTAGAGCAACATACAGAAAGGCAGATTCATAGGTTATATTTCTGTATATTAGAAAAGCCATTTTATCCTCTTCATTAGTTGTTATTTTATCTTCAATATTTATCCCATATGCATGATGCTACAATTTACTTAGCTTTGTTCCTACTTACTTACTTACTGTAACTGTGGTCTGGACTCTTTGAACTGTGGTCCTTTATTTTTTTTAATGAATCTCTAACAAATGAATGCAAAATTGGAAGAAAAGATATTCAAAGTGCAATTAATGGAAATACATTTATCAATGAATATCAGTTTATCAATTAATACAATAAGGAAGAATTAAAAAGTGGTTAAGAATGCAAAAATGTGTGTGTGTGTGTGTGTGTGTGTGTGTGTGTGTGTATGCATGCTGACATCAAATTGTAACCATCCATTAACTAAAGAGTACCAATTGGTGAAGTACTGCAGGAGAACATGGGGAAGGTGAGGATTGACAGGAAAATATCACTGCACAAGCATAAAACTGCACAGACACTAGATGTAGCTATAAAAGTCATTAAAAGTATCAAACTAATCATCAAAATTAAAAACAAATACATGTTCATTCTGATTTCATATCACAAAAAACGAACACCCAAGCAAAAGAATGTGCCACATTCTTGGCCAGCTGATCAAGCAGTGAAACGTGGAAGTATTGTTGTAACATTAAATATTTAATATATCAATATTTAGAGTATGTACTAGTGTAACCGAAGTAAATGAAAACAATCACACTTGTTCTATTTTGGGAACTCTACTTTGCATGTGCATCCTAACTATCAAACATGCTATCATCTTTAATTCTGAATACATCTTAAGCTATACTCTGAAAAGTCTTAAAATGCAATTGAGTGAAAGTAAAAGTTAAATTAATGAATGCATGCATATTTTTTACTTGAACAATTGTCTATATTCTATAATAAAAATGAATGCAATTTTATTTGAACTATCTTATTTTTCTCCTTGCTGTAATTTGAAACATAGGGGATAGGGGGGGGGGAAGGATTGCTCACTTTCTTGCTTTTAGTTGCTTTAAATTTATACCAACATAGTTTCAACAGTGCAACAGCAATAGCTTCCAGACCATTATCACTTACAGCTACATTTAACCTGAGCAAAGTCTGAGTTTTAAAATGATTATAGGCCTGCAAATTGCCACTGAGATCATGTCAATTATATTCATAAATCTTACATACTAGAAAGGAGATGGTGAAAGAGACAGGGAGAGAGAGATAGAGAGAGAGAATGTATGACAATCATCAACTATGTAACCAAGCACCTGTTACCCAGCAACGGAATAGCAGCAGCATTTGTCTTGCACAACAATGCACTTCCATTACTTTGAGGTCTTTGCTTTACAATGGAGTACACTGTTTAATCTGAAATAAAAAAAAATCTCTAAAGAAAAGATGGTATTATACTGCGCTGACTACAAAAAATTCAGATTCAGTATTGGGAAAATAACTTTGGAAACAAATACACAAAAGAGAAAATGAACCTAAAAATACCGTAATTGATAAGAATATCAACAGAACGCGCTGGAAGTTAACATGGCACAGAACACGAAGTCAATACACTGCACAATACATATCTTTCTTTTTAAATAAAACAATGTGTTAAATAGTGTTATCATTTAGCATGCCTTTAGTCTAGGGCAGTGGTTCCCAACGTGGGGCCCACACCCCAAAGGGGGGCAATTTGATTTTTAATGGGGGCAATTGGAACCTTGTTTAAACCAAGTTAATGGCCTTTTAGGCTTTCTCCATGTGAGGAGTTCACTTTTTGAATAGTAAGAATTATATGTCACGGGGGGGGGGAATCAGGATTTTAGACATGCTTAGGTGGGGCATGGCCCAAAAAAGGTTGGGAACCACTGGTCTAGGGTTAAGGAGAGAGCCAGGACATGTACAATAGCTTTGGAATTTCCAAAACCAAGGAAGACTTTTTTAAAAAGTTGAGATGCCTTCCAATAAATGAGATTCATAGGTATCTGGACATTCTCTCATAGGCTTTTCATGAGAATAATGTACAGCAATCTTAAAATGATGATCTTACCTTTTGGATTGAATTATTTATTTATAGGAAGGTGTGCTGCACTTAAAAAAATGTCCAAACTTTGGACAAGGTGCTAGAAGGGAGTAGCAATCATATAGCTACAATCCTGATTGGAATAATAAGTGGTATATTTTAACAATGAATCCTGAAAGTATTGTACTGGTTGCTTATAAGATACTAAACCCAATTTAAGATTCACATCCCTCTGTTTAATAGTATATAACCGTGGTGGCGAACCTATGGCACGCGTGCCAGAGGTGGCACGCGGAGCCATAGAAGCCGGCACGCGAGGGTTGCCCACCGGCAAACCGGAAGTGCGAAAAAAACGCACTTCCGGTTTGCCGGTGTGCTTTTTTTTGCACTCCGGAGGGTTCAGGGAAGCTCCCTGAAGCTCCGGAATGCAAAAAACTACAAAACGGACAAACCAGAAGTGCACTTTTCCGCACTTCCGGTTTGTCCGTTTTGTAGTTTTTTGCATTCCGGAGCTTCAGGGAGCTTCCCTGAACCCTCCGGAGTGCAAAAAACAGCATACCGGCAAACCGGAAGTGCGTTTTTTCGCACTTCTGGTTTGTCGGTTTCGTTGTCCCAGGCTCCGGTAAGCCTTTGCGTGGGGGTGGGGGTGTGTGCGCATGCGCAGGGGGCAGCATGGGGGGTGTTGTGTGCATGCGTGGGGGGGGAGGGAATGGGTGTAGGCATGCGAGCGCGCGCGAGTGCCCCCCCTTTTTGGCACACGAGCCGAAAAAGGTTCGCCACCACTGGTATATAATATAGGACTCAATTACTATATTTAAAAATTGCTTTTGCCCAACATCATCCAACTCATGCACTTAGATCATCGAGGGAAGCCCAGTTTATGTTTCCATTGTTGGATTTACATCACTTTTTTTTCTTTTTTGGCAGCACATCAAACATGAATCTTTCTCTTTCTAGGGAAACATGGCTCAATACTGTCTTCCTTCAGAAAACAACTGAATACCTGCTTGTCCAAACAGTCATTTGTAGCTAACAAGTATACCAGATCCTAGCTATGTTTTAGATTGGTTTTCTTTTGCATTTCTGATTTGTTAAAATAAATTTTCTTTTAATTTTGATATTTATTTTTATGGTGTTTTTTTAAATTTTATTCGGAATTGTTTTCATTATCCCATTTTAAATGGTTTCCAGCTCCTCTAGAAGGAAAAAGGAGAATTTCAAAAAAATAAATTGTGATGTGAATCACAACTGTACCTTCTGAAAGAATTGATAGCTTTTCCTAAAATAACTCTTATAATACATCATTGGTGTTTGTATAATTTTGGTCTTATGACAATATTGTGATGCTATGAAGAGATGTTTATCCACAGCTGAGTAGATTCCAAATGTAGATCTTGGACTGGATTCTAAAATTTTACATGTGGATAGACAAACTTAGAGGAGAGAAAATGGTGTTGATAAGGGAAGTCAGATCAAAAAGCCGTATTAAACTATTGATCTTTTTTAGAAATCAACTGCCAGAAATTTGTTTATAAGGACTTAAAATATACTGAAAAACTCTAGGTGTTCTTTTTATCCAGTCCAATTCTTGCCACTTTTTATTAACAATATCTATATATAAGAAACCTTGCTAGTAAACATAATCTATTTATATTGAAGACTGTACAAGATCACATCAGTACAAATATTATTTTAATAAAATACATGCAACTACCGTGTTTCCCCGAAAATAAGACAGGGGCTTATATTTTTTGACCCCCCCAAAAATGCCCCTGGCCTTATTTTCGGGGGATGGCTTATTATTTTTGGGGTGCAGGCAGGCCGCGACGCACCACTTACTGAAGTTCGGCAGCTCCGTGGTCTCTCGGCTAATCTGTTTAGGGGGAAAAAAATCTTGCATAGTGCAGAAACTCTTCTCGCGAGAATTAGCAAGTTCTCGAAGCGAGAAGAGTTTTTGCGCTATGCAAGATTTTTTCCCCTAGCCGAGGGAAACCCCAGAGCTGTCAAACTCCAGTAAGTGGTGCGTTTCGCGGTTCTGCGGAGTTTGGAGCTTTGGGGCAAAGGATGGGGCGGGGCGCGACGCGAGTGAGGAAGGCGGTGACAGGGAAGCCGCAAACTTCCAGACGCTGGTAAGATCATCAGGCACAATTTGGGGGTGGCGGGGAATGCAGGGCTGTGAGGTGCTCATCTTACCAGCGTCTGGAAGTTTGTTTGGAAATAGCCGGAAGTGAATCTTTAAAAGGGGGATGCACCCCAAGTCCGATCGCACAATGAACCTCCCTCACTCCAACAATGCGGAAAGCGGTGCGATGCAGTGGAAGGAATCCCCTTCGCACGCTCCGCCGGGCTCTTTCCCTACCCAGCCACCCGCATTCGTTCCCTCCCTGCCTCCCTCCTTCTCTCCCATTGATCCCGGAGGCTGGGAAGGCAGCATCCCAACCAACGATCGATCGATCGGGCATAGCATCGCCAACCCTCTGTGCCCCTCGCAAAGTTCGCCAGTCCTTCGCCAGACCCGAGGACTTTGAACTCGCGAGACGTTCTTTTAAAATGGGCTGCCGTGGAGAGAAGACCATAATAACATGACAGAGGTTCCGGGACAAGCCAAGGTAGGACGCCTGCCCCGCCCCGCCCCGCCCCTTCCATTCTCCCTGTGACATGTGCTCCCGTCCCGGCGAGAGACGCGAAACGGCAACTCGGGAGCGGCAGAAGGATCGGGATGGGGAAGCGAGCGATCTGGGCAGTGCTTCTCGGACTTGGCTGGCGCAATATCGCGGTGAGTTGCTCCTTTACCAGCTCGCTCTGGCTGGCAGGATCAACTGCCTTAAGACGGGGACGCTTGGCTCGGGTTGGCTGGCCGGAGCGTCGCATCACGAATGCAGGGGATGGGTGGAGACCCGGCAGCCCTATCCCAGGGTCCGATTGGTGCAGGAGCGGAGGCGCGTCGCCCGATGCCCGGGTTAGTCCTCGGGTCTGGCGAAGGACTGGCGAACTTTGCGAGGGGCACAGAGGGTTGGCGATGCTATGCCCGATCGATCGATCGTTGGTTGGGATGCTGCCTTCCCAGCCTCCGGGATCAATGGGAGAGAAGGAGGGAGGGAACGAACGCGGGTGGCTGGGTAGGGAAAGAGCCCGGCGGAGCGTGCGAAGGGGATTCCTTCCACTGCATCGCACTGCTTTCCGCATTGTTGGAGTGAGGGAGGCTCATTGTGCGATTGGACTTGGGGTGCATCCCCCTTTTAAAGATTCACTTCCGGCTATTTCCAAACAAACTTCCAGACGCTGGTAAGATAATCAGGCACAATTTGGGGGGGAATGCAGGGGAGGGCCAGGCTGCGAGGCGCTCACTTTACCAGCGTCTGGAAGTTCGCGGCTTCTCTTTTCAGCAGGTCTTTGCAGAGAAACTTCTTGAGGGATCTCTCTCTTTCTGGGCCAAAAGAGTGCCGCCGCAAAAAGAGCGGCTCCCGGCATGTCCCCCCCCGTTTTCCCCGGAAGTAGTGGGGGGCCTTATTTTCAGGGGGGGCTTATTTCAAGGCATGTCCCGAAAAAGCCCTGTGGGGCTTAGTTTCAGGACAGGTCTTATTTTCGGGGAAACACGGTATTTATCATGCAACGTCTCAGTTTAAATAGCGGTTGCAATCTCGAAAAACCAAATGAATGTGTATTGTAATAGACTGTTAAGCACTGCTCTGGTGTTTGCACAGGACAGTTGAAAAAAGAAACAATTTTAATAATGTATCCAAAGGGAAATTATTAAAACAAAGGTAGTTAACCTTATTTATAGCTTATGAAAAAGAGGTGAAACTCCAAATTATTTCCAAATCAATCATTTCTAGCCCCAGATGAGATGAACTGACTCTGAGACTACAACCACTGGAGCAACTGGTAAAATAATACCTGAATTATCTGGACTTTTACAGCAACAGTATTACATGATATAATAAGGGAAAAAGTGCTTTGCTACATGTAGCTTCAGGGAAATAGGACTACATTATGGAGCAAAACAAAAATGATATTAAAATATAAGACATCAAATTAAAGAACTGAACAAGGATAAAACTATAAGAGCCGTGGTGGCACAGTGGTTAGATTGCAGTACTGCAGGCTGACTCTGCCCACTGCCAGGAATTCGATCTTGACAGGCTCAAGGTTGACTCAGCCTTCCATCCTTCCGAGGTCGGTAAAAGAAGGACCCAGATTGTTGGGGACAAGATGCTTTCAATATTTGGTGTTTCCCCCTTGGGCAGCAATAACTGCAAGTAAATATTTCAATAACTGCTGATTAGTCTGGCACATCCCCTTTCCTCAAGCTTATGCAGTACATCACAGTATATTAAATAGACACATCATTGGTTTCTAATATGTTCCTTAGTTTTAAGATTGATTTATCATTCATAGTAAATATTCTTTGTCAAAAGGCTATGGTTACTTAGAAAACGTATGATGACAAAATACAGAAATGCTGTTTGCCTCATATTATGCTAATATAATGTGTTAGTTAATTAGTTATAAAATGTATTTTATTGCAATTTTAATGTGATTATAATATAAGAATAAATAGAAATAAGAATAGCAAAAAGCACTTAGAGATAGATTTGATGCAACTCTACAAGTTCTCAGTATCTCTCCAAGGATGAACCACAGTGAAGACCTGGATCCTGGGAATTTCCAGGAATCCTGGGAATAACATGCCGGCTTCGAGGGTCTATCCACTAGCATCCTTGCAGATTTGTGGCAGGCAGAATGGGCGTAAGATGATCTTTGCTGTGCTCATTATTTTTAATTTTAATCTATTTCGTTTAATAAAATTCCTCTACCTTTTCCCCTCTGGTGTGCTTATTGTTTTGAATACAAACCAAATTTAAAATAGGATAGACAGCACAGAGTTCTATTTTGCAGTAATCCCAATCTATTGATGAACACACAGCAAAGCAACCTTTGATAGTTCTATCTTGCCACCCAAGATTGATCAAAATTTACAGAAAAATAAAGGTCAGTCAGAACCATAGAATAGGATCCTATTGATATGACACCAAGTTCTACTGCAATCAGCACCTATAAAATTTACCTAGGTCTGAGTCTACTTGGATGATAGAGAACAGTCTGAAATCAAATCCAAGTAAGATGGAAATGCTCTTCAACAATAAGAAACTAGACCTGGGAACTGAGATTCTCTTCTGGAATGGTTGCACTCCTCATAAAAGAGCAAGGAAATAGTTTGGGAATGCTCTTTGTTTATTCTTTATTTGATTTACACAGGTGGTAGCTGTGGCAAAGAGTGTTTTTTCACAAATGCAATTAATGTGTAGGTAGTGACTGTTCCTCAGCTGCATGGATTTGGCAATAATTACCTGTGTTTTGGTCACACCTTGTCTTCACTGCTGTGACATGTTTTATGTGGGGGTTCCCTTTGAAAAGTGTCCAGAAAGTGTAGTTAACACAAAATTGCAGATAAGCGACTAAGTAGCACAAAACACAAGGATGACATTTGATATCTATAACAAAAGATCTGTATTACTTAGCAATAAATTGCATTATCTGAATACAATTTAATTAAAATTTTAAATTCCTAACAGGTTGGGATCTAATTCCATGAGGGACTGCCTCTTCTTCTTCTTAAGCTGAAAGAGTATTAAAGGAAAGACCACTCTGAAGATGCCCAAATGGCTTACTTATCTGGCACACAGGATATATGTTTCTGCCCTGCACTTTCTCTATCAAAGTATCTTAAGCTTTCCTGGACGAACATTTGGTAAAAAATAGGGCTCATGGCTGTTTTCATAGCTACAGAAATCTTATGATTATTTAGTTCATCAAATAGTCTCCATTTGAAAATATGGTTTCTTAACTTTGCATCTACAATTCTTAAAAAAATACCACAAAAATGAATATAGTTTTATGGATCAAAACTCCAAGGTTATGCTAATATTGCATGACATATTTTAATGCTCACATTATATCTACTTAGCTAGAAATTCTAATTAAATCTTCAGGGTGACAGTAATTGTTGAAAGAAAGAGAAAAGTACCTTATTCACACTTGGAGGATTTTTAGTTTATCTACATTTCTGAGTAATAGAACATTACATTAGCATTTCTCCAAGTGGGAATATAGTATGATCTTTATATCTTAACAAGTGCTGCCACCATCAGGATCTAATTAATGAAGCAAACTAAATGCATACAATGTAAGCAAGCTAGCTTAATTTCATAGATTAAACTATTTTATTTGGTAGCTTTCAAAAATGCTTTTCATGCAATACATATAAATGGTAAACTGTCTCTGTATCTTACAGCTATATTAATGCATATTGTGGTATTGAAAACATGGATGCACTTACATTCTAAGCTGCTGAAATGAGAAAAGCTTTTCTTTGCAAATAGCAGGCATATAAAATCAATATACTTTATTTTAATAATGGAAAAAACTAGGGAAAAGTAGATTATATAATAGCATAATCATTACCCTGTTTCCCCCAAAATAAGACATCCCCTGATAATAAGCCCAACCGGGCTTTTGAGTGCATGGCAATAAGGCCAAGCACTTATTTCAGAGTTCAAAAAAAATATAAGACAGGGTCTTATTTTCAAGGAAACACAGTACTATTCTAGACTTAAGAAGATAGAACGAATCTAAAAGAAAAAAAATGCCTGTACAATATATATATAACAGGAAAGAAAAGATGACTTTTGGTGCTGGTGGAATTCACAATTAGCTAAAGCAGGACTAAAGTGGAAGCTGAACATGTGAACATCATTTTCCACATTTTCAGCAGATTCTGGGGACTGAAGTGAGAAAGTGCTCCCTTCAAGTAGGAGCGCTGAGCAGAGATCAAACTAGTCCTCTCTTTGTTAATATTTTGGAAAATAATAAAGATGGAACTATTTCAAAGAGACGTCCCCTGATTTTATCATGTCATTTTGACATGATTTGTATTCTTTGTTTGTATTCTTATTTTTGGTGCTGTTATTTTATTGTTTTGATGGAAATTTGCACCGTGGATAGTTTAATTGATTTTGTATTCTATATAAAAGATTGAGGGCAAAAGAAGAAGGGGATGACAGAGAATGAGGTGGCTGGATGGAGTCACTGAAGCAGTAGGCATGAGCTTAAATGGACTCCAGAGGATGGTAGAGAACAGGAAGGCCTGGAGGAACGTTGTCCATGGGGTTGCGATGGATCGGACACGACTTCGCAACTAACAACAACAATTCTATATAAACAACTGAGAAGGTTTTGATTGCAGTGGGACAGAAAAACATTAAATAAAGAAATAATTCCCCCAACCCTATCTTTGGATAGCTTTCATTATAAGTATATCATGTTTAGCAAAAGTTGTCAGAAATGTTAATGACAGGGTCCTTATTTTATTTATTTATTATTTTATTGTTTCTGAAAAGCAAAGTGTGAAGCAACACAATGAAAGTAAAAATTAATTTCAGATGAGTGCCTCCTTTTAATAACCCTAAAAATAAGATACTGTTCCAGCAAGGGGAGACTTAAATTAATTTATTTTCTTTTAACCCTATTTTTATTTTCGTGGGAGTAAAAGCACTGAGTTTGGTGAGGCTTATTTCTGTGTTGGCATGTAGATGACTGCACTCTAATTTTGTTCTTTCCATTTTTATAATCAAATGGCAGGGGGTTGTTGTTAAAAATGAAAAGAAGTAACTGGGGATAACTATTAAAGCTTTATCACCATGGGTACAGAAACTGATTTTAGTCATTTCAAAAAGTGTGTTCAGCCCATTTTATTGCTTCCTAATAAATTTTAAAATGTTAACAGTTTAAAGGCACAAAAACATTTAAAGGAATGTTAATTAAAATGTGGCTTATAGCTCTATATAACTAACTATAACTAACTATATATAACTAACTATAACTATATAACTATATAATTCTATATAACTCTCTATATAACTATATATATATAAAACTATATATATAACTATAACTATAACTATATATATATATATATACACTGTATATATACTGTATGTGTGTGTGTGTGTATATATACATATATATATACATATATATATATATACATATATATACATACACACACACACACACACACACACACACACACACACACACACACACACACACACACACACACACATATATATAACACTATATATATATATGTTTTTCTGTCGTATCATCCTGGTGTACCCAAATATGGGAGAAAGCATCACAGCTTTCTTTTGCCTTTCGACCCCTCTCTGGGACCATCCAGGCAGTTTCTATAGCCGACACACTATTTTCTATATGTGTAGCATTTTTTTGCTGATAAATGATATAATTATATAACTATATAACTATATAATTATATATAATTATATATATTAAGAATTGTTCTAAAAATGCGAGTTCCAGGCATATTTACAGATAAAGAAGCGATAGCCATCACGATCTCCGGAACGTTTAAAATTTTATTTAAAACTACTGTTAAAATTGCTAAGCTTTCATCAACCCCTGTTGACTTCGTCAGAGTGTGAAATCCCCATGGAAGAGATGCTTGCTTTTATAGAATGCCTATCAATTTATGTAATGCCTATCAATTTAGACTTTGCACGTGTAACCGGTCCACACCCTTTTTTCTCTCCTGTAACTGACTTAATTGTTTCTGCCTTAGTCAGGCTGACAGATGACGATACGATTTCTTTTACCTTTTTCCCCATTGTGTATTGCCTCTTTCTCTCCCTGGGGGGGTAAAGCAGGGCTATAAGGCATTGCTTTGAAGGTGTTTCTCCTGGCTTCCTCCCCCTCATTGTTATTCCTCTCCCTTTTAGGCACACACGTTGCCTCCTCTAAATTCATCTGTTTTGCCCATGATCTTGTGATGGGTCTGCGTTGTTCTTCTTCACCCCTTGCAACAGAATACCCTACACCACCAGACTTGAAATCCTGGGCTTAGAAAACTTAGAACTACATCGCCTTCGGCATGACCTAAGCGTAGCTCATAAAATTATCTGCTACAACGTCTTTCCTGTCAACGACTACTTCAGCTTCAACCACAACAATACACGAGCACACAACAGATACAAACATGAAGTGAACCGCTCCAAACTCGATTGCAGAAAATACGACATCAGCATCAGAGTGGTTAATGCCTGGAACTCACTACCTGACTCTGTGGTTTCCTCCCCAAATCCCCAAAACTTTACCCTTAGACTGTCTACCGTTGACCTCACCCCATTCCTAAGAGGTCACTAAGGGGCGTGCATAAGCGCACCAGCGTGCCTACCATCCCTATCCAAATGTTCCCTTGTATCTGTACCCATCTTATGTATTCAAATAATGTTATACTTATGTATATTATCAAATACGTACTTGACAAAATAAATAAATAAATAAAAACAAATTATTACCATCTACTCCCTAAGCAGCATGAAAAAACTTAGGTGGTTACTGAAAAATGTGCTGGTTAGTAATCCTATGGGTTAATTTTCAAGGCTACTTTAAACCTTAAAGTTAAGCTGTTGGACTAGGTTACTGATATGATTTTGAGCTAATCACTCTCTCTTAAACCAGTCTTCCACGTTTGTGTTTTTGCAGGGATGAAATGGAAGGAGAGCCCAATGTAATTTGCCTTGATTTCCTGAAGGAAAGGCAGGATATTAATGTAATCAATATTAGACTAGGGTTGTTTTGCAGCATAAAATGAATACATCGATAATGACTATTTTTCAACATTGTCACAGTCTATATCATTTCCTTAAATGAAATTTATCTTGGATGCTAATATATTTGTGTGACCAACCACACCCAGTGTGTATTCCTTAATGGAACTACATCTACATGGAGGGAAGCATGCAGTCAGGTTCCTCCAGATTCTGTTTTAGGCCAGTACTTTTCAATACATTCATAAATGATCTAGACGGGGAACTCTGATTTGCAGATGACACCAAGTTGAGGGGGGGATTGCTAACACTTTGGAAGATACATTCAAGATTCAGAAGGATCTTGACAGACTTGACCATGGGCCTTATCCAACAAGATGCAGTTCAGTGGTAAGAAAAATAAGGTACTGCACTTAGGCAGGAAAAATAAAATGCACAGGTACAGAATGGGTGGTACTTGACTCAACAGTAGTAACTACAAGAGGGATCTAGGTGTCCTAATGCAGCGGTGGCAAACTTATGGCACGAGTGGCAGAGGTGGCACTCAGAGCCCTCTCTGTGGGCACGCGCACCGTCGCCCCAGCCCAGCTCCATTGCGTTTCTCCGTCGTGTTTCTCCATTGCATTTCTCACCGTCTCACCAATGGGGGAGACAGGGTCCCTCCTCCTGGAGCCCATTATGATGTGGAGCCATAATGCGACCCTGCGTCGTCATGGGCTCGCTTCTGCCTCCTGGATGTCAGTTTTCCTGCAGAGCTGCCGGTGTTGTGATGCCCCGCCTCCCCACTGGCCAGCTAGTTTTCGGCTCTCCGCCAACCAGCTGATTGTTAGTGCGCTGCTCCTGGGATTCCCACCACACAGCACCAGTTTAGGACCTAGTGGATTACCACTTAAGTATTAGCAAATAGTGTGCTGCAGCTGCCAAAAAAAGCCAATGCTGTCCTGGGCTACATCAAGAGAAGGATAGCATCAAGATCACAATAAGTGATTAATACTGCTTTATAACACACTAGTGAGGGCACACTTGCAATACTATGTACTGTTCTGGTTGCCATGATACAAAAAAGATGCTGAGACTCCAGAAAGTGTGCTGAGAAGATCAGCAAAGATGATAAAGCAGGGGTGTCAAACTCTATTTCATTGAGGGCAGCATCAGGGTTGTGTTTGAACTCGGGGGGATGGGGTGGGTGTGGCCAGGGTGGGTGTGGCCAGCTTGATGTCACTTTGTCGGGTGCGCCTGTGGTGGCCCGAGTGCTCTGCCAGTGAAAATGGGCTCCCGATTTCCATTTTCGGCTGGGACAGCCTCCTGCAACCCTCTGCCAGAGAAAACGGAGCTTAGGAGGGCCATGTGCGACCCTCACGAGCTCCATTTTCAGTTGGGACGGTCTCCTGCAACCCTCTGCCAGCAAAAATGGAGCTAGGGAGGGCTGCACTGGCAGAGGCACCGCGGGCTGGTCCTTCGCTGTTTCCAGAGCGGCCCTGTGGGCCAGATCTAAGCACCCTGTGGGCCGGATCCGGCCTGCAGGCCTTGAGTTTGACACCCCTGTGATAAAGGGTCTGAAGGCTATATCATACGATGAACACTGAGGGAGCAAGGTATATCTGGCCTATCAAAGAGAAGGATTAGGGAGAACATGATAACTGTCTTCCAGTATTTGAGGGGCTGTCACAGAGAAGAGGGGATTGACTTATTCTTCAAAGCACCAGAAGGTAGAACAAGAAGTAATAGTTTGTTAAACAGAGATCCAACCTAGAACTAAGGAGAAATTTTCTGACAGTGAGAACAATTAATCAATGGAATAGTTAGCCTCCTGGAGTTATGGCTACTCCATCCCTGGAAGTTTTCAAAAATAGACTAGAGAACCATTTGACCGGATGATATAAGGCAGTGATGGCGAACCTTTTTTTCCTCGGGTGCCGAAAGCGAGTGCGTGCCAGGTATCGCACACACACGAGTGCCCACATCCATAATTCAATGCCTGGGGAGGGTGAAAACGGCCTCCCCTGCCCCCCAGGAAGCCCTCTGGAGGCCGGAAATGGCCCATTTCCTGACTTCCGGTGGGCCCAGTAGGCTTCCCTGGAACCTGGGGAGGGTGAAAATGCCCTCTCCCGCCCCCCCAGAGGCCCTCTGGAAGCCAAAAACGCCCTCCCAGAGCCTCCGCGTGAGCCAAAAGTCAGCTGGCCGGCGTACACATGCACGTTGGAGCTAAGCTAGGGCAACGGCTCGCGTGCCGGCAGATATGGCTCTGCGTGCCACCTGTGGCACGCGTGCCATATGTTCGCCATCACTGATATAAGGTCTCCTGCTTGAGTAGAGGGTTGGACTAGAAGACCTCTGAAGTCCCTTCCAGCCCTATGATTCTATGTTCTATTTAATTCATTTCTTTGATATATTACTATATTTCTCATACACATTTCTAAAATATGCTATTCAGTGTTCCTTCACTTCAGTTTCCTCCCAAATTCTTTCGCCATTTTCTTGATGAAACTACCTCTTGGAAGCTATATTTTTCTCACTACAGACATTATGCAGTATCTTTCATCCTCAGTTGTGTAACAATGAATTCCCTAATATGCATCTTTCCTCACTCACATTCTCTTTCACTAAATTATTGCAGCAGGCATCCTTTTTCATACCCCTCCAAAAGCCAACTCCAGATATTTGTATTACGTAGCACAGGGGTGTCAAATCCGATCACATCGTGGGCCATATCGTGATGTATCAGGATGTTTTTTTGCCTTTGCAGAGCCGGGGTGGGCATAGAGATGTGAAGGCCTGGAAAAAAACTGGAAAAATTCAGGAAAAACCAGTTTTTCCCTGTTTTTTTCCTGAAGTCTTTTTTGTCCCCCCCCCCCAAAATTGGAAAAATTGAAAAAAGAAAAAAAATTGTGGAATATTTTATTTTAACATGATGAATAAAATATTTTAAGACAGGGTGTTCAAATATTTTCCAAATCATTTCTAAAAAAAATGTATGATATCAGATTATTCTAATTTCTGTGCACTGAGTGAGGACAAGCAAGTCCTAGGTAACAAACTGAACCCTCCAATGCAAGAACAGTATGCATTTCTTCCTTTAGGAGGTGCTGCTATTGTAACAAGAAAAAGATTTCAGTTTTGCTTTTGCATGTTAGTGGGTGTGTTTGGTTTGTTCTGTCCTCTTCACTAGGCCTCAAAAGCATTGGAAGAAAATACAGAGCAACAAAAAGGACCTGTGCTGAATGAAGGGACTTATGAGAATGGGGTTTTTATTTTTATTTAATACTGTGGAGAGGAAATATGAAAAATTGTTACTTTTGGTTTTGAAAATTGTTTTGTGGAGGCTTTTTGGCTGTTCCACATAAACTAGTAAGCAGTTCAGGAGATTGTTGCTCCCTTTGTTACAATTACAAATACATATTATAAAAAAGTAAATTCTGTTTGTGATAATTGTTTGGCTACACTATATTTTTAATATGCTAGTTGTGATAATTTTATGCCAAGTCAAATTGTCCATAGTCATATTTATGTTCCTAAAGTAACAGAATGACTTTCAATCTTAAAAAGACAAAAAAGTGCTAATGTAGCATTTTTTTCAATTTTTCCGAAACTTTCCGTTTTTTCCCTGAAAAAAAACAGAAAAAAACCGGGTTTTTTTCCGAGCTTCAAAATTTCTGGAAATTTTACATCTCTAGATGGGCATGGCATTTGCGGGCCATATCCAGCCCACAGGCCGCCAGTTTGACAGGCCTGACGTAGCACATCCAGGTAGTCCTCAAGTTATGAACACTTCTTCAGCAACCATTTGAAGTTATGACAGTGCTGAAAAATGCACTTATGACCAGTTCTCACATTTACGATCATTGCAGCATCCCACAGTCATATTTCCTACCCGGCATGAACTGCCTCCATTTCAACTACCCAAACCCATCTCCCCACCAACTCTGACCTTTTGGTACCCTGAACAGCATGACCAAGATGAAGAGGCTACTCTCTCAGATGATTAGGGGACTGGAGGCTAAAACAAATGAAGAACGGTTGCAGGAACTGGGTATGTCTACTTTAATGAAAAGAAGGACTAGGGGAGACATGATAGCAGTGTTCCAATATCTCAGGGGCTGCCACAAAGAAGAGGGAGTCAAACTATTCTCCAAAGCACCTGAGGGGCAGGACAAGAAGCAATGGGTGGAAACTAATTAAGGAGAGAACCAACTTAGAACTAAGGAGAAATTTCCGGACAGAACAATTAATCAGTGGAACAGCTTGCCTCCAGAAGTTGCGAATGGTCCAACCACTGGAAGTTTTTAAGAAGAGGTTGGATAACCATTTGTCTGAAGTGGTGAAGGGTTTCCTGCCTAAGCAGGGGGTTGGACTAGAAGACCTCCAAGGTCCCTTCCAACTCTGTTATTCTATTCTATTCTATTTTTTTATTTATTTTATTTATTTTATTTATTTATTTTTGTCAAGTACGTGTTGGTAATATACATAGATATAACATTGTTTATATACATAAAATGAGTACTGATAAGAGGAAACATTAGGACAGGGACGGTAGGCACGCTGGTGCACTTATGCACGCCCCTTACTGACCTCTTAGGAATGGGGTGAGGTCAACAGTGGACAGTCTAAGGGTCAAGTTTTGGGGGTTTGGTGACGAAACCACAATGTCAGGTAGTGAGTTCCAGGCATTTACCACTCTTTTGGTAAAGTCGTATTTTCTACAGTCAAGTTTGGAGCGGTTCACTTTGAGTTTGTATCTGTTGTGTGCTCATGTATTGTTGTGGTTGAAGCTGAAGTAGTCATTGACAGGAAGGACGTTGTAGCAGATAATTTTATGAGCTATGCTTAGGTCATGCCGAAGGCAACGTAGTTCTAAGCTTTCTAAGCCCAGGATTTCAAGTCTAATTGCTTAAGGTATTCTGTTGCGAGTAGAGGAGTGGAGGACTCTTCTTGTAAAGTATCTCTGGACACTTTCTAATGTATTTATGTCCGATATGTGGTGTGGGTTCCAGACAGATGAGCTGTATTCAAGGATTGGTCTATTCTCTATTGGTCTATTCTATTCTATTCTTCCGTCAATGCATACCTACTGCAGCTGCTCCCATGTAACCTTCATCTTTTTCACCATACCTCCCCTCTCCGGGGCTTACTTCCACCAGCCGGGCTCAAACCCCACACCACAGTGCCACCATCCTGGCCACTGGGCTCCTGGCAGACCTACTCCATTTCAGAGTCTCAGCCTGCTGCTAGCTGGGTTCATGCATGCATATATGTCCCCACTGCCTACCTGGCTGCCAGACTCGAGCAGTTTAAGCCTACTGCCAGTTGCAGATCATGGATGCATGCTTGCTGCTGTCACCTTCTTGGATACCAGGCTCCTGACAAAACTGCCTAACTTCAGCAGTCTCAGCCCGCTGCCATCTAGGAGAGCTCTGGATTTTGAGGGCTCTGGATTCCTAATAAATGGAATTGTTTAATTAAAAGCATGCTGACCCTGCAAGATTGAATTGGCAGAGAAAATACTATGAGAGTAAGGCACTCATGTAAGTGGACCCCTACTGCCACTTAGAATTTTTATAGGTAATGACCAGGAATCACACCTGGAAGCTAACTAGCAAACAGTTTGCAGAGCAGAGGTGATGCATGGACATATTAACACATGTCCATCTCTGCCCACAGTGCTGCATTCTGTACCAAACAAATCTTCTGGGTGGTCTTTCAAGGGCAGTCTCACTGCAGTTGTGAGGATCACAGTATTGAAGGGTTCCTGGAATCAGAAAAGAAAGCAACCGACACATCAGATGAAGCCATACAAAGGCCTTCCTGGACACAGCTGCTATCTGTTTCTTTGCTGTGCTCCCTCCTATTCCAAAGCCTGCAGGAAATCATGCAGCCTTATAGCTTGCTGCATTTGGATTGGATTATAGTGTATCACTTTGACCCATGTCATAGGTTCACCATCGCTGCTTTAGGTTAATCAGATGCCAATATACCAACTCATAAGCAGAGGACTAGGAGTGGGAGAACAGGTCAGGGACCAGGTGGGAATGGTTCCACTGGAACTAACTGGAGGCACAAGTTTGCCAACATAACATATTGTTTGAAATCATATTTTTTGCAACAGTGTACACCTTGCAATGTCCACATTTAACATCTGGAGAAAGGATACGACCAAAAACACAACATCTAGAACAGGCACCTAAAGCCAGCCTCAGACTTTCTCAGCTGCCAGGAGTTGATGAAATACAGCCAGTGGCACCTAGACATATCCTCTGAAAAAGCTTAGTAGGCCATCTTCATTCTATAGGACATAACTAATAAAATAGTATCATTTTAGCTTAATACTATCTGCCATCACTTATAGTACCCATCCTGAAATGCTATTTCAATTACTCCTTTTTATCATTTTATTACCTTTTTTTCTAGGCAGGTGTGTAGACATTAAAAGTAAATCATATCAGCCCTTTTTTGCATGTTTGAGAATTCTTATGTGGCCATTTGGGAGTAAAGATGATGCTGAAAGTTGGCCAAATTTTCCTTTTTAAATTTTGTTTTAATGTAGAAGGTTGTGTGGTGTCAAAAACCTGACAAACACCAGGGAAAATGTTTGGGCACCTATAAATCCATTCTTCTTATTGTAATGGTAGGTAGAGTAATATTTTGACAGAATAACAATAAATACTAGTCAAAATGCCAGATAATGCTTATTTAAAGAACCTGAAGATACCAGATAATTTGACATAGCCTTCTTGCTCTAGAACAGTGTTGGTGAACCTTTTCGGCACAGCATGCACCCCCCCCAAATGAACTTCTGGTTTCCGGTGCGCGCATGCGCGCCAGCCAGCTAGTCTTCCGGGTTTCTGGCACGCATGCGCACGCGACGATCAGCTGGCCGGCATGCATGCTCATGCAGGAAAACCGAAGACCAGCTCTACCAGTTTCCAGCACTGCCGCACGCACGAAGGCCAGCTGATCATACCCTCAAAGGAAAGACAATTTGGATTGGTTCAGTCATCTCACTATACTGTAGTGTGGTTTGTGTGTTTTTGAATTCATCCTGTTCCTACGAAGAAACTTATATTATGTCAGCATTTGCTAAGTTTGAGACCTTATTGTAGCTAAGCACCCTCCAGCCAAGGAGCATAGCAGAAGTACCCTGTTTCCCCCAAAATAAGACATCTCCTGATAATAAGCCCAATTAGGCTTTTGAGTGCATGGCAATAAGGCCAAGCACTTATTTCAGGGTTCAAAAAAATATAAGACAGGGTCTTATTTTCGGGGAAACACAGTAAGGCCTGCCAGTTGGGAATCAAGAAAATACTGTACTATCAGGTAGAAAAAACAAGTAAACAGAGCAGAAATTAGATCTGGTCTAAATAATCAACCCCAGCATATGAAATTGGAATTCTAGTAATCAACCATAAAACACACATTTAAAAATTGCTTCCAGAACTGAATTACCTCCAAATGAAAGCTTATGTCTCAAGTCCTATTCTAACTAGTTGGACTGCATTTGCTCAGATCAGCACTCAGGTCTTTTCTGAAATAACACCAACATCCAAGTAGACCATTATTTCCCAGATAGCATTTCCCTGCAGTCTTGTGCTCCAGTGTCCCTCAACTCATTGTGTCTCCTAAAGAGAGGAATTTTTATATAAGTAAATCTCTGCTTTACTCTGGCTGTGGTATGGTACTGTATGGTTTTTAATTATTTGTTTTTAATGTTTATATTGCTTCTATATAGCAGTTTTAGTTTTTGATTTTTTGATGTTTTAATTACAAGCAGTCACACATGAGAGATGGGCAGCTATATAAATTGAATAAATAAATGCATTTGCTGCTTTTTACCATGAATAGTCTCCTCCAAATACTTGATCTTTTTCCAAGTTTTCCTTGTGAGCCTTAAATATTTGTAGAACAGGATACGTTTGTCAATTTTTACAAAATACAAGCACACTTGCTAATTGATTGATGTGCCACTTTTAACCATGCATCAATACAAAAATGTAGAATTTGGCTTGTTTTTAGAATAAAATGTACTTGAGAGATTACATTTTTTAGTTTATTATGTTCACTGGAAATTTTCCTTGTCATATGTGAATAATTATATTTAACTACGAGGAAGTCAATGAGATATGTACTATCCCAGAATATAGTAATCTTATTCTAAGCAAAATACATTTCTCTGTAAACAACAGAGAAACAGTTCAGTATTAGCATCTAGTTTAACAATTTTCTCAGAACTGATTTTTAGAAATTAGTTGAATCTGTACATATTTTGTAGAAAATAATGTGTTTAAGGCAACAAGTGAACAGACAAAATACATTTGTTTTATATTTAAATTGTTAGTTAAAATGTGTATCTATTTGTGGAAATAAAATTCATGAAATAATGTAAGCAAACTGTAAGTAGGCTTTAGAAGGTAGCTCCCTTCATGGAAAAGTTTAATTAAAATTTACAAGATTCAACTTTGGCAGGAGTGTTTACAGAGGCACCCAGTGAAGGGAGAGTATTATTCCCATAGTAAATGAATGGCTAACTATAGATATGATCCTAAGGCAATGCACTTTATGCTGTGAGGATTTAAATACCTCATACTGTTCTCCATAGTGGGTGGAGCTAGCCTCCAAGAATGGGTTAAATCTGCCCTCTAGCCAATAGGACCGAGTCTTAAAAAAGGTATAAATAGTGCCCTTGTAGATTGGCACCCCCTCTTTTAATCTCGGTCTTTAGCCAGAAGGATTAATGCTTTTCCTATCTTGAAGGCTAGTTCCACCGTGACAACCTCTACAACCATCTTTCTGTGAGTGTTTATTATCCTCCATAAGTCTCCCCAGGGTGACAGCTGTCAAAGCCCTAGGGTGGAGCGTGGTTCGGGCGGCTGCCCAGCCACATTTGGCTGTCTATTTAAATCTCAGGACAGCTAAAACCATTGAACTGCAGCCACCTCGCGACAACAGCTTGCGACTACGCCGCCAGCAACATCGATCACTAATTGTCAGGGGGAAAGCCAGAAGTGTCTCCTTCAACAAGCCGCAGAAGCCCAGTGCTTGGGCGGCCAACGGCTTTCCTCCTCCGGCTGGAGCCCGTGCTCCCATAGCCGGTTGGGTCCCTCCCCACGTTTCGGCCATCCCAAGCAGGGTATTCCCCGCTAGGCCTTGCTCCAGCAGTCGGCCGTCCCCAACAGAAACGATTCTGTCAGGCCTCGTACTGCACCTGTCAATCCTGGGTGAGGCGTCTCGGCGGGAAAAACCGTTGTCGGATCGGAGGCCGGTGACGTCATCCGCCGCCATTTTGAGGCACCCGGAGACGGTGATTTCATTGGCCAGCGTCGTTGAGGAGCCAGCCAGCAACAGCTCATCCTCTTCTGCCGGCTTGTCGAGGCGGAGCCTCTGCGCACGCGCAGTGTTTCTCCGCTCCTTGCCAGGGTGCCGACGCGGAGGCCAGTATCGTCTGAGGAGCCGAACTGCAACACCTCGTCCTCTCTTGCCGGCTTGTCAAAGGGGAGCCTCTGCGCATGCGCAGTGTGTCTCCGCCCCTTGCCAGAAGTGCCGACGCGTAGGCCGTGACAGCATGCACGCGAGATGCCTCTCCGCTCTTTAATAAAGTTTTTCTAAACAAAATGAGCGGTTTTGGCGAAAATACCTGTAAGTAGCCTTATCTGCCGATCGGCCCTGCCGCCCCATCGCGCTTGGCGCAAAGGCAGTTGCCGCCCACTGAGGTGATTAACGGTTTGCTCCTGATAGCAGGGACAATCTGGCAGTCATACGTGGCGACTTGTTCCTAAACTGCTCGTTTGGGCCGGATCCGTCGTGGCAGCGTTCCATCAGCGAGGATCCGGATCATCTCGTTAGCAGGGACCGCCTTGCAGACACACTTCCTCTGCTGCCCGTTCGGGACGTTTATTCTACGACTGCACCTATGAGTCTCTGCACGACTTCCCACTCCCCCAATAAAGGGCCTGGCGGCAGACAGCGTAACTGGGGACAAGGCTCAGTGCGATCGGCCCAGTGACAAATGACACACAGGGGATGTACAACGTTCCCTTCTTCCCCCCAGGCCATTCGGGGCGTAATTCCCACTGGCTGCAAGTCCGCTACCGCCCGCGACTGGCCTATGCACCCTCCGCTTCCAGAGCGGAGAAATGTCAAGCAGCAGTATGTGAATAAGCCCGGCCCTCGACAGTCTTGGGGAGGGCTATTCAGTGGCAGGGCACATTCGGTGGGGTCCAGAGAGCTCAGAACGCCGGCTGCATGTTCACCCTGAGCCGACCGGCAAACATATCGTACTGCAGGCGCTCCTCTGCTCAACGAGGACGACGTTGCTGCACCCGGCCGGCAGTTAGGATCAGTGTTTTTTTTTTTTCCCCTTACATGATTTAAATTTGCCTGGGGAGATCGGCGCCGGCGCCGCGGCCATGAGCTCCGCCTATCCGAGCAGCGCCGCAGCTGAGGCTATTATTCGCTCCCCTCGGCACCTCACGCAGCCGCATTCAAGTCTCCTAGGTCTCCTGGGGCTCTGGCTTCAGTGACTGCCTTATGTGTTTAGATAGGACGGCGGGGTGGGCTCGGCTGTCATCAGCAGCGCTTCGCCCAGCTGCAGCCTTACATATTCTTCAAGGGACTGCTGAGAGCCGCGCGCAGCCGCAGTCCCTGCCGCAGGCCCCGTAAGACTACGTCGTCACTAAATCCGTTCCCCACAGCCGCTCCTCAGTGCTACAAGTGGATCAGATTCTCGGTACGCCACAAGCAACTGTCTCGGAGATTGCTTGGCCAGATAGCACCCTGGGCCCGCACAGACGTTGCTACAGGCAACGCGGAACACCACAAGGGTCCCCTAGACTGGCCTTCAGGCTTCTCTGGCTTAGTTGCTTGGGACTTTCAGGGCCAGATCGCCCAGGCTGGGGGTCTCCTGCAGGGACTAACAGCCGCCCTTGCTAGCAGCCGCATTGACAGAGTGGCTACGGCTACGGCCTTGGCAGCCCAATAGGGATTCCCCTGCACGAATTCGAGTCCCACCCACAACGCGACGTTTTTCTTCTGTTCTCCTGCGCAGACCTCCCCTTGATAAAGCTGAGTAGTTACAATCAGCAGCGAAAGGGGGCCACGTCAGCTAAGGAAAACTACATCTACACCAAGCCTTGGCAATTGGTAACCCCGCTGTTAACACAGCTGCCGCTGCCTCGGGCTGGGGTTCTTTCTTCCCCCACTGAAGCACTGCGGTCAGCGTCTCTGACCCAAGTGAACGACCAGATATTCTACCAGGCCTTCCAATGTAGGTATCCGTGTTGAGATCCTGAGGGGATCTAGAGTTTCCTCTGCGGTGATGCCCTCACAACAGAAGTTACGGGCTCACCAATACCATGTTCCACATGTCATTTCTCCTAGCCTAACATTCCTGCACCTGCCTCGGAGGGTCCTCTCTGCTGACCCCGATGGCCTTTGCCCGGAAATAGTCGTAAGGGGGCTTCCCATTATCAGGTGCCTACCCCTGGGAGGACGGCGGGGCCGGAATGACGTCAGCAAAGTGCTCGGGCGGTGTCACTGTGACCCACAACCGAGGAACCGTCCCCTTCAGCAAGCACCAGCCAGGCATTGCCCAACAGTCAGTCAGTGCCCTTCCAAGAGACCACTCAGCAGACATGGTCCGGCGTCTCCTCAGCCAGCATTTATGCCCCTTTTTCCAAAACTAGCAGTTACTGCAGGTGCAGCCCCCGTCAAATGCTCTCCGAATCACCGTACGGCAGGTTAGAATACCGTTTCCGGGCGGCAACACCTACATGCTGTAGGAAGACGGCCCTGGCTGGGCCCCTCGGTTACGCAGCCATCGGGCCATGACCTTCGGTAGCCACGCAGGCTCCACCTGCCCATAGGGCTGTGATCATACACAGGGCCATTATACAGGCATTGCTCTGGGGGCCCATGGCTCTGGCTCTCATGCAGTTTCAATGCTGACAGTGAACACAGTCGCCTCTACCTGTCACCAGATCACGGTACGACAGAGGATAAGCTGCAATGAGGTGATCACAGGGATCACAAAAAGGCCGAGGACTAGAGAGCTCTGGAGGTTATACATGGCCTAACAAGGTAGATCTGTTCGAGTTTCCATGTTTTGAGGAGGTGGACAGTTTACCGACTGGATTTAGTCCTTTGCTAGTCTCTCCACTCGATTGCAGTCCTAGCCGGACCTGACCGTTAGCACACCAGCCTCTCTCACGCCCCCGTCAGGTCATCAAGTCCGACTTCTGTCTCACAAGGAACACCCCATTGTCGCCCGGGTTCTGGCAGTCTCGGACCCTGGACATTTGGACCGGGATGCTACCGTCCCGTGGCTCCTGGCGCTTATTCTGCAAGTTGGAGTCGCGACGGTATTCCGGTCATCCGCTAGGGTCATCATGCACCACTGGGTGGCGCCCGGACTAGGGTCTGGCGCGCCTTTAGGGGTGGGCCAACCCTATCAAGCCGTCCCTAGTCGGATTGCAACAAGCAGATACCAGCTACTGTTGCGCCGGGGTAAAATAAAAATAAATAAATAAATAATAAAAAATAAAAAAAAAATTCTGTCATGGCTGCCGCCGTCAGCTGGGACACTTTACGTCCACATTCTTACATTGGGCATACCGGCTGAAGGGCACGACGCTGTCCTTGGACGAACGCCGGAGGGACGCAGTCAGTCTTTTCATTGACTGCAGCCCCTCTAACACCAGCTCCATCTGTCCTCACCGGACAATAACCAGGTCTCTTCGTATGCTCCCCCTATTGGTCTCCCAGCTACCCGTTTCAGGTCCACTCCATCCCCTCCATTCCGAAGTCCCTTAATCTTACCCCTGAAGGGGGTTTTCTTACCACAGCTCCCAGGGAGGGAGTCGGGATGACAGCATACATCGCGCTGCCACTGGGCGTAACGGGCTTCTCATTGGCAGATAAGTGGCTCCCGTGAAGGTGTATGCCACAGTTCAGTAGTCGGAGGATGGATCGCCATGTATCTATATCTATATCTATCTATCTAGCTATCTGTCTATATATATATATCTACATATATCTATATAAAAAAAGAGAGAGTACATGGAAAGGGCCCACCATGGAGTTTGGCCTCATGGGTCCATCCTAGTGAGCCTCGCTCCGATGCTCTGACCATTGCTCCCGGGGCCTTCTGTACTGTATACAGAGCCTCCTACACTGATCAGGGGACCCTCAGGGATCCTGATGCCTGCATCACTGGCATTGCCTGAGTTCAATTCCTTGAGACCTTTCACTCTATCTTTCTATTGCTCATTGTTCGCTGCTCCAAGGGTTCCGCCCCATGCAAGTCGGCCCTTGCTGGCGCATTAACGGGCCTCCCCGTTCAATTCCAGTATATTGTTCATCGTGACTCTCTTGTCATAATTCTTAAGGCCCTGCTGCCTTATATTCAAGGACTGACGATTTGCGTCTTCCCCAGTACTAGGGAGGCAGCTCACCAATCTCTATCCGGGAGCCCACTCCATCCAGGAGCCATCCTGGCCTTGCCCGTATAGGGTATGTTGGTGACCAGTTCCCTAGCCAATAGGACCGAGTCTTAAAAAAGGTATAAATAGTGCCCTTGTAGATTGGCACCCCCTCTTTTAATCGAGGGACAAAACAGACTCAATGTGCTTTTCCAAACCAACCAGACAATTTATTAACTATTTACAGAGAAAACAAGCAGAGAAGATATGAACTATGTATAGGAGGGAACATATCCCTGATCAGATAGCAATAACGATGTACAGAACAATGATGCGAGCGTGCCCAGCCAGACCCCAATGAGGGAGGGACTTGGAGGCTAGCTCCACCCTACGAGAAAGGACATCTCACAGGTGAGTACCAATGTCCCTTCTTCATAGTGACACCTGACACCCTTTGTCCGGCATTACAAGTTGGACATTTATGCCTCTGAAGAGGCGGATTTTGGCATGCGGGTGTTGGGTCAAGTACTTCCAGCGAGCGACCTTACCAGCCACAACGGTTGAGCCCGCCCTAGGGACGTCATGCTTTGGTATGTCCCATTCTTGGAGGCTAGCTCCACCCACTATGGAGAAGGGACATTGGTACTCACCTGTGAGATGTCCTTTCTCGTAGGGTGGAGCTAGCCTCCAAGTCCCTCCCTCATTGGGGTCTGGCTGGGCACGCTCGCATCATTGTTCTGTACATCGTTATTGCTATCTGATCAGGGATATGTTCCCTCCTATACATAGTTCATATCTTCTCTGCTTGTTTTCTCTGTAAATAGTTAATAAATTGTCTGGTTGGTTTGGAAAAGCACATTGAGTCTGTTTTGTCCCTCGATTAAAAGAGGGGGTGCCAATCTACAAGGGCACTATTTATACCTTTTTTAAGACTCGGTCCTATTGGCTAGAGGGCAGATTTAACCCATTCTTGGAGGCTAGCTCCACCCTACGAGAAAGGACATCTCACAGGTGAGTACCAATGTCCCTTCTCCCTCAATTTTTCTTTATTGGTTATAATCTCAGACGAAGTATAAAATAATCCTTATTCTGCTATCTATCCCCACCATCCAGTCAGAGCTGAACAAGCTTCTTGGATGAGAAGTGAAACATCTTCAAAGAAAAAAAAAGAAAAACCAGAAAGTCCAGTTGCCTCTTGAAAAAGCAGCTTTGGGACAAACATGACCTGGATGACTGAGAATCTCCATAGACATTTAAAAATGTAAAACATTCTTTATACTAGATGTACTGCTATTCCTTCAGATCATCAACTATACCAGTGATGGCGAACCTATGGCACGGGTGCCACAGGTGGCACGTGGAGCCATATCTGCCGGCACACGAGCCATTGCCTAGCTTAGCTCCAGCGCGCATGTGCGCGCCGGCCAGCTGATTTTTGGCTCGATTTTTGGCTCTGGGAGGGCCTCCAGGGGGACTGGGAAGGGTGTTTTTGCCCTCCCCAGGCTCCAGGGAAGCCTCTGGAGCCTGGGGAGGATGAAAAATGGGCCTACCAGGCCCACCAGAAGTTGGGAAATGCGGCATTTCCGGCCTCCAGAGGGCCTCCAGGGGAGTGGGGGAGACCGTTTTCGCCCTCCCCAGGCACTGAGTTATGGGTGTGGGCACTCGCGCATGCGCGATAACACGCGCGCATGCACTTTCGGCACCCGAGGGAAAAAAGGTTCGCCATCACTGAACTATACGAATAGTGAATTCTGTTTTCCAAATACCTGCCTTAAGAAATTAAAATGGCTCCACCCATACACACAATTCAGAGCAATAAAGCAATGAGCACAATCACATTGCAGAGCAATCATAAAGTAAGATCAACCAGAGTAAAATGCAACAGCATACTTATGAGAATGGAAGCCAACTCTGTAACCAGAATAGAAGAGAAACAATCTAGCTTTCTCCATGTAAGTTTCCATACCTTCAAAGCCTCCTCAAGAGGTCCCCTCAATCCTTCTACACAGATCTGGAGGATTTGAATCCAGAGAGAAGAACTAGTAGTAGTCTTGGAGCATGAATAGATGTCCACATCTATTTTACAGTATTGCATTTCATCCCTAAGGATTACCATATTCGACTGAATCCATTCCCCATTATTTCCCAATTCTTGTCTCTAAATTTTCCATTTTTAAAATGACTGGTCCTTCTGACCACACAAATAGCCACACAAATCTTGTGACAGAGTACAAGGAATAAAGAGCAGCAGATGTCAGCATAGTATAATAGCATCTATTAATGGTCTTAGATGGCCTTCATAGCAGAATCTCTGTGTTGAAGAGGAATGCACTCTAGAAGAAATAGGTAGTCTCTAGTGACCCTGGAACACAGATGAGTTCTAAAGACAGTTTAACACAGGGGTGTCAAATTAGCGGCCCGGATGAGTCACATGCTGGTCCCACCCCCGCCTGGTTTAGCGAAGGGGAAAAAAGTCCCGATACGTCATGTGACACGATACATCATGTGACGCCACAGTCACGAGTTTGATACCCCGGTTTAACATGTACTTTCCCATCTTATGAGATGGATTTTACTGATGACAGACTACAGTGTTGTTTCAATACTCACTTAGGATGTCTTCTTCCCCCACTTACTCTTAAGGAGTCATTAGCTTTTTAGAATTAGATTTGGTTAGTAACCTTGGGGCAACTCTTAATTACACAAGCGAATGGCTCTTTACTTCTCCAACTATTTACTTTAGCTCAATTCCTCCTCACTAGCTCTATCACATACTTCACTATTTATCCAAAGCAGCTATTGTCTCCATTTTTAATATCTTTCACTTGCATTGAAAATTGCATTTGAAATTGTGACTGTCATTCCAAAATCTGCTATAAGGATTCTATTTGCTCCCTTATTGCCACCTAATAATGCAGGATTATACAAGGGACGCGGTGACTCAGTGGCTAAGATGTTGAGCTTGTCGATCAGAAAGGTCGGCAGTTCGGCGGTTCAAATCCCTAGCGCCACGTAACGGAGTGAGCTCCCGTTACTTGTCCCAGCTTCTGCCAACCTAGCAGGTCAAAAGCATGTAAAAATGCAAGTAGAAAAATAGGAACCACCTTTCATGGGAAGATAACAGCGTTCCGTGCACCTTCGGCGGTTAGTCATGCCGGCCACATGACCACAGAGGTGTTCAGACAGCGTGGCTCTTCGGCTTTGAAACGGAGATGAGCATCGCCCCCTAGAGTCGGGAACAACTACCACATATGTGCGAGGGGAATCTTTACCTTTATGTCAAGCCAGTCACAAAGATTATGATTTTGAAACAATTATAGTTCTGCACCATAACAAATTAAAGTATTTTAACTGGTTTCTTTCTTTTAGACATATGAGGGAACTTTGGAGAACAAAAAATGATATATAATTGTAACTATTTTTCAATAGAATAATGAGTGTGAAAGATATCTGATCTGATTTTGGAATGCACAGCCACTGATTCACTACTTAAAATGAACAAATCAAACACATGTGATTGCAGATTATTTCTTCAGGGAAATCAGATGCTTCATTTAACTGTCCCTGTAGCATTCATGCTGTAAAAGCAGCATGCATAATGAGCTTCCTAGAGAGTTTAATTATTAATTAAAATGTATCAACAAGCTAATTATAGAAAAATAGCTTACCTTTTATAACTTTAAAATACTGGATTTCTACACTCAGAAAATTAAGTCTCTTTTACCTTTACTTCTTTGATGAAAGCCCTCATTAAAAAAAAGGCCTTGCCTATTAAAGATGTAATTACAACACATTAGAGGAGGAGGACAAGGAGGCATCTCCAAGTAGGTCAGGTTTCTTGTCAATTTTGTGGGAGTTGCAAACTGCCTTATAGGAAGCAAACTGATGATAGATGTTTGATGCTTATCTGAAAGATTCCTCTCAAAAACAGTACTAAAAAACTATTTTCAACTGCTAAGTATCCAAATAATTTGAATTGTTTGATTGCATAGTTTAACCTCAGGATTATTAAACCAATTGGACATACATGAATTCTCCAGTCCTCTGTAATGCTTTTAAATGCTTTATATAAAAAACTTTAAATACATTATGTAAAAAATCTGTTATAAGTAAGGGCTGCTTAGTGCTTTGGCAATAATTTGGAAAAGATGCTTTGGAGCGCACAGCACTGCAAGCATAACACCTCTAGTATAGTGCTCTTTAAAGCAACCACAGTGGTTGGTACCTTGGTACTCAACTACTTTGAAATTCATAAAATTTGGTATTCAGAGCATTTTGATGCGAAAATGTTGTCCCAGTACTCATTGTTAGTTTGGTACTCGATGCACAAGTTAGAACTTGTCGGTGTCAGCTGCCTCGTTACTCATTACATTATTCTTTATGGGAAAAATTTGTTTAGTACTCAGTTTTCGGTACTTCATCGTGCTTCCCAGAACCAATTAACAATGAATACTGAGGTACCAGTACCAGTATCTCTCTTTTTAGGTTGTGACAGCTGTCAGGTGAACCTGAAGGAAAAATATGGCTGCCTTAATGAGTTGCAGAGGAGGGGCTACATTTTCATCCCCTCTCTAGTACAAAGTCATATTTTGGGATGAGGTCCAAACCATTGAACAGATTTGGTTTAAATCTTAATTTGAATTCTTTTATGCTCATCAATTCTTCACATTTCCACAATAAACATGAGTTTATTGAGTTCACTTATTTATTCCATTTATATCTTAACATTTCCATGGTTCACTTAGCCATTATAAAAGGGCACCACCAATTGTGATGAAAAATATATTCAAGATTTTACACTTAAAAACAACCCTGTTCTTATTAACAATCCGATCTGTTCATATTCTCAAAATTATAGCACAGGGATTCTTTACATTTCTGATCAATAAGGTCACCACAGACCATATACTTTTATGCTAACAATCATAAACTGAGACATCTTTTTTCTTGTGCTGCTTGGTTAGATCACCTACAGTTTCATCCTATACCATTTTTCTAGCCGGACAGAAATAAAACCATCAGGTCATTTGGAGGAGAAAAGAAACTGGAGACCCGGAAATAATACACAGAAGTGGGGGGACAAGGCTGGAAGATTACATGATTGAAGAACTGCACGAATCCCGAGAATGCAGTTTCGATTCGACGAGGCATGGCAGAAAGGTGCTTTGTTCAAAGCGTGCACCGCGCCAGAGCAGGCAATTTGGGTTTAAATACCATCCTATCACAAAGCAACACCCCCCAATTCAGCCACCCACTGATTTTTTTTTTTACATTTTTTGTACACTGTCGTGTGTCATCTTTGGAAGCAGCCAGCGCCACCTGTGCGCTAAGGCGAGGCAAGGCGGGGTAGTACGTACCCAAAAGCAGCAGGCGGTGCGTTTGCTTGTATTCCCGCTTCTGTTCCTTGAGCGCCCGGTCAATGCTCTTGCTGACTCGCCTCGCTTCCTTCTCCGCCTCCCGCTCTTCCAAGCGTCCCTTCTCCCAGGGTCTCTGCAGCGCCAGAGACTGCTGTTTGCCAGCGGCGGGCTTGGCCTGAGATGCCGGCGGCCCCTGCGGCGATTCCCGTTCTTTCTCCAGGGGAGCCGCCCCGTTCCCTTCTCCGTTTTGCAGGAACAGCAGCGGCCCGTCCGCCTCCCCCGCGCGCGGCTTTCCAGAGGCTCCTTCGCTGTCGCCGCTGATGCTGTTGCTGCCGCTTCCTTTCGCTGCGCTTCTGCTTTTGGCTCTCCCGGCCTGGGCTCCAGGCAGGAGCGGCGGCGGCGGCCGGGCCGAGGGTTCTGCCGTGGGCGGTGGCGATGGCTGTTGTTCTGTCTCCGAGGTGGTCGTGGCGGCAGCGCTGGAGATGGAGCCGCCGCCTGCTGCTGCTGTGCCGGATTCGCCAAAGAGCCGCGGACGCAGGCTGTAGCAGAGCCCCATGTCTGGATGGCCCTTCGGGGAGCGAAGGAAGCGGGCGCACGTCTGGGCTGGTGGCGGGAAAGGAGGGACTCAACGCTTAGCGTTGTCCCCGCGCGTCAGGGGTGGGGGTGCGCCTGGCAGCCCCTCCTCATAAGCCCGCTGCAGCTTCTGCTGGGCCATTTTGCATTTTCCTCCCCTCTCCTCCGGACAAGAGCAGGAGCAGCTGCGGCGGTCTTGGTTGGGCGGCGGCGGTAGTTCCTCGCCTCAGATCACCTGACACGGAGCCGCCGTCGGGTCCACTCCACCTTACCGTAAATACGCCGGTGCGTGTCCACCGCGTAGCTAAAAGCTACAGAAGAATTGGAGGGGAGACCTGATGTGTACACATGTGCGTAGTAAACTCGCGCGCAGAGCTCTCGTTCAAGGAGGGGTCCTTTACACACACACACACACACAACGCGCGCGCACGCGGAACTAGTAGGCCAAATCGTGTTATCCCGCAGAGACGGAGCTGTTATCTATATAGAAAGCTGTTGGTTCCTTGAGATAGTCGCACAGGCGGACAACCTTGCCTTTCTTCCACGCTCAAGGGCTGCCCCTTTCACAGGCAATCATTCCAGTGCAAAAGGCTTCACACCCAGTGGCCCTTCCCAGCCAACAAATCATAGTAAGAATGAACAGATTTACAATGTTCTCCCTTTATTTCCTACTATCAAATGAGACATGCGAATTGCTTAATCTTATTTCCCCCCCAACAAAGTCAGGATTTCCTCCCCACCCCCAATGATTTCCTCACCCGTTGTCTTCCATGTATGTACGATTAGCACGCCCAGAATTCTCAGTCATTTTATGGATATTCTAATAACTGATTTAGAACTGCCAATATTATACTTATTTCATAGATTCCAGGAGCCTAAAAATGATATATTGCATGTCCTGCCAGCTTTTAAATATTTTCAGTAATGGTCTTTTAGTGGAAGAAGTACTGATGAACCCCCAGGAACTGTGCTAGCCTTGATCAACAGTACTGTGTATAAACAAATAAAAGTAATTCTCAGTATGTCTTCTCTTCTAATAGTGCTTATTCAAGTAATGTCAAATAATCAAGTGTCAATCAAAGTCAGACTTAAACATTGACAGATTTTAAGACAACGGACTCTAATATTTTGGGTTTGGTTGGTCACTTAGGAAATTCAGATAGGGCTCACTGATTCACCAATTGTCTAATAAAGGAGATGTAACCAATTATTTTTAATAATGTTATTGAAGTTATTGTACATTATACAAATAAAACTAATATAAACTACATAAAATAAAATATATTAAAAAGAAAAAAACTTTAGAAATAAAAACATGCAAAAAAAAAGTTGAAAAAAGAAAAGAAGAAACCTCCCCCTCCATCTCACCATGGATCAAAATGAAAAATTTATCGCTATCTCTAAAACTAAAATCAAGCATATCTTCAACCCATATACTCACTCCATTCTCTATAAACCAATCTGTAACTCTCCATCTTAATTAACAAATATCCATTAAAGGTTATCAGAAATAACAGCGTAACTTTTACAAATTATATATACTAAACCCAATTTGAATCCCTCCTATTAATTTATATTTCTCTTTCTGTTCAAACATATCTTCTCTATTACCTCTCTTCAAATAAGCAAAATCTTGAACACTTCATCATGCAATCCTAATAAAAAAAATTCATTAAACGTTACCAAAAATAGGGTTTTGTATTATTTCTCCCAATAATATTTAGTTCCCAAAAATACCTAACATCTGCTTTCTCATACTGTCTTTTGCCTTTTCTCTCAGAATCATTGATATCTTTGACAGGCACCATTTGTAATTCCAATAAAAGAAAGTTATTCACATCACTGTTCATATTCTCGCTCGTTCTTCTCATGAAATATTTGAAACTTAAGCAGGTCCTTTGCTATATCTCATGTAAAGAAGTTATCTACATCAGCGGTCACCAACTGGTGTTCCGTGGACCACTGGTGGTCCGTGAGAAAATTTCGGTGGTCCACAGAAAAATTATTTGCATTTTTTATATTGCACTAAATCAGGGGTCCTCAAACTACGGCCCCTGGGTCAGATACATGCAATGAACATTTGTGTTGCTGCAGAGAGTCTCCCCCTTCGGTGTCTTTTTGTGCGGGTCGGAGGGGGCAGAAATTCTGACTTGGGGTCTGCTTCAGCCTCCTGGTATGGGGCTTTGGGCGAAGGCTGGAGGGAAGTGCCGCTGGTGGCGAAGAGCCAGAGGGCCTTGTTCCAGTGGGACTGTATCATGACCTGGTACTGGCTGACCATCTCAGCCCGCTGAGTCTCCAGGCGCCGGTACCTGGCCTTGCACTCCCACAGGTCTTCCCTCTGCTTGGAAAGCCTCTGCTTGTAGTCCTCAGTGAGGTGCTTCTGCTGAGCCTCCTTCTCGGTCAGATCCAATTTGAACTGAGCCAGCTATTTTGTCAACTCTCGTGATGGCTGCTTAGCTCCAACAACTGCTTCCTGTTGGGGCCCTAAGGAGCCTGGGCGGGGAGGAGAGGAGTGGCTGGCAGGGGAGGGGCAAGTAGAGGCCGGCGAGGCACCCCTTGGTGTGAGTGACATCGAGTTGGCCATGCCCACCCAGTCACATGATCACCTAGCCACGCCCACCCGGTCATTAGACAGATCATATTAGTGGTCCGCGGGATTTAAAATTATAAATTTAGTGGTCCCTGAGGTCCAAAAGGTTGGTGACCCCTGATCTACATCACTCTTCTGGTTTAATATTTGTATTTTGTAATTATAAAATTATCCAGTTTCATTTGCAAATCTATTACTTCCATCTCTTATTGACTGTCATTTTAAAATCCACATTCAAATCTATTTCAATTTTTTTCAGTGGAAATTTTCTGTAACAACTACTTTCAATTCTATAATAACATATAACTTTATGATTACATCTTTGGCCCTTTCATCTTAGAACTCCCTTAAGGTAGCCATTGATATTTTTGTCTTCTTCTAGTGCCCTTCAGTGTCCAACCTTCAAAGTTGTCTTATCAGTTGCTTGGCATGAGATGCCAGAGGCATCTCAGTATTTTCCATAGGAAAATATTTTTTTATTAGATTCTTAATTTAAATTAAAAATTAAATTAATTCTTTTAATTAACTCTAAAGTCCTTATTTAACTATATAAGTCCATCTAAATCCTTTAATTGATTAAAAACTCTCTAAAATCAACACTGTAATCTTCCTTTTGGTGTATATTAAAAATATTAAACTTTAAAATAATAATTTTCTTTCTTAGAGAATTGAAGGAAAACTAACCCAGCAAATAGGACCAGAACAGACTGAAGGTTTTAAACAAGCAGTAAAAAATGAAAACAACAACAGTTAAACTCCATAGTGATTAAAATGTGAGGTTTGGTCAAACCTTTAAGTCCATTAGCGACTATAAGCTTGGTGGAATTTATTTATTTATTTATTTATTTATTTATTTATTTATTTATTTATTTATTTATTTATTTATTTATTTATTTATTTATTTATTTATTTATTTATTTATTTATTCCTTCCTTCTTATAAGCCGCCCAACTCCCGAGGGACTCAGGGCGGCGTACAACATGTAAAAGGAACAATCAATAAAAAAACATAATATTAATTAAAAACAATTATAAAAGATTTTAAAAACATTGTCGTCATTCATACGTGGGCCGACCACTGATGTTTCTATTGGTCTAGTTTTAGCCCGCCTGCTTGAAAAGCCATGTTTTCACGGCTTTGCGGAAGGCCAGCAGGGTGGGGATAGTTCGGATCTCTGGTGGTAGTTGGTGCCAAAGAAAGGGAGCTCCCACAGAGAAAGCTCTCCCTCGCAGTCCCGCCAACCGGCATTGCTTGGTTGACGGGACCTGGAGGAGACCAACTCTGTGGGACCTAACCGGTCATAGGGAGGTATGTGGCAGGATGCGGTCCCGCAAGTAGCCTGGTCCTGAGCCATGTAGGGCTTTAAAGGTCATAACCAACACCTTAAATTGCAACCGGAACTAATGGGCAGCCAATGCAGCTGGCGGAAAAGAGGTGTCACGTGGGTGTATCTTGGTGCACCCACCACGACTCGCGCAGCTGCATTTTGCACCAATTGCAGTCTCCGGATACTCTTCAAGGGTAGCCCCATGTAGAGCGCGTTACAGTAATCCAGCTGGGAGGTGATGAGGGCATGAGTGACCGTGAGCAGAGTCTCCCTCTCCAAGTAAGGCCGCAATTGGTGCACTAGGCGAACCTGTGCAGAGGTCCCCCTAGCCACAGCTGTAAGGTGTTGATCCAATTTAAGCTGTGGATCTAGGAGGACACCCAAATTGCGGACACGTTCCGAGGGAGTTAATTTCTCTCCCCCAAGAACCAAGGAAGGACGATCGACGTAGTCCTTGGGGGGCAATATCCACAGCCACTCGGTCTTGTCAGGGTTGAGTTTGAGCCTGTTCCTGTATCTAAATCATGTGATTCCCAACTATTTGCAACAGTTTGTAAAAACATCAGTTTCTGCCATATAATCAGACAAAAAACAGCTGTCAGGTGTATGTATGGGTGATCTCAATATCTCTTTTTCTCCAGAAAGATTTTCAGTGGTTCATATCCAGCATTTAGTTTCCTTTTCATCCATAATGTCTCCTTCAAACCACGGGACATTTCTTACCAAAAGCTTCTCGGAGACACAACCAGTTATGAAGCACTGATATACTAGAACAGTGTTTCTCCACTTTAGCAATTTTAAATTGGCTGGAGTGAGGGTGTTCTGTAATTGGCATCCACACATCTTAAAATTGCCAAAGTTGAGAAACACTGCACTAAAATGTCACTTTGCAGGCCAACTCACCTTTTGAAATGTTCTTTTGTTTATTTTTGCCCTTTGGACAAATGTGCACACTTCCAAACACACCAATATTTCTATTTCCTAACATAATTCACCTGGGCCATTTGAATGGTCTCGGAAATTAAAAAAAACAATGTTGGCATTATTGCTTTGTTATGTAGCAGACCAACTTCCATTTTTTAAAAACTACTTTTCTTAAAGAGGTGGGACAGGGATCCAGGCATATATCTCTGGGCATATTTGGGCATCCAAGATTTAAGAGATATTTATGGAACTTTTTCTCATATACATGAAATGCACTCAGTTCAATTCAATCCAATCCAAACCTTTATTGTCAGAGTACAACATGTGTACAATGAGATTGGCTGAGCCTCCCTTCGTGCACTCCTGTAGGTTGATTATCAATAACTGCCAAAGAATGTGGAATGCCTGTCTCTGGTTGATATTGACTGATCATCTTACTTATTTACTCAGCCCTCTGTCCTGTTTAAGGAAACGATTATTTACTCAGCTTCTACTTATCTAAGTTAATTATAACTCTTCTATTTGTCTACGGTAAAAGTTAATTAGACACTCTTCTGTTTAGTTAGCAATCACACCTTGACATGATCTGTCTGTATATTATATGTTATGTATTAACCATTTATTCATTGTAACTAAATTAGTAAAAGTTAATCTTTTATACGTGTGCACAAAGAAAATTGCTATAAGAATAAACGCAAGTCTCGGGCAAGACAGATCTGAACAAGCATACCCAGAGAGAACAGATCTCTGAACAGCATACCCAGAGAGAACAGGTCTCTGAAACAGCAGAGGCTTTGCACCCAGAGAGAAGGTCTTCCTAGCTCGGAACTGCTTTGCTCAAGAAAACCATGTCTCTAGGTCTATGATTACTACAACTCCCCCAACCAATAACTCACAGTGAAAGACAGAAAATCCCTGACCCAGTGAATCCTACTAACAAACACATCATCCTACTACTCCATGTGAGCTTATTGCACATCGTACCAGCCCCGCAAGTCAATCGTACTATGTTGTTATAAAGTTATTTTCCATTCAGAAGTCTGACAGCCAATGGATAAAAACTGTTCTTCAGCCTGTTTGTACGGCTGCCTATGCTTCTATATCTCCTTCCCGATGGCAGGAGAATAAAGAAGTGCTGACCAGGGTATGAGTCGTCCCTGAGGATTTTCCTCACTCTTCTAAGGTAGCAAGCCCTAGCGATGTCGTCTAGCAGTATCGGGACAGCCCACAATGTTTTGTGCTGTGCTCACCACCCTTTGTAATGTCTTTCTATCCACGGCCGTCAAGCCGGCATACCACACCATAATGCAATGAGTGAGGATGCTTTCTATTGTAGACTGGTAAAAGGAGGTCATCAGTTGTTGTTCCACTTTGTTTTTTTGCAAGACCTTAGGAAGTGGAGTCTCTGTTGGGCCTTTCTGGCCACCTGGGTCATGTTGATTTTCCAGGTGAGATCTTCGCTGAGGTAGACTCTCAGGAATTTAAAAGAGGAAGCTCTCTCCACACAGCCCCCCTCGATGTAAAGTGGGGCAAGTTCCTCTCTCTTCTTCCGGAAGTCTAACACCATCTCCTTTGTCTTGCTGATGTTCAGGTGCAGGTTGTTTTCCAAGCACCATGTGGATAATTTTTGAACCTCCCCCCTATACGCTGTTTGGTCTCCGCTTGCAATAAGACACAGTACGGTGGTATCATCTGCGAACTTAATGATCACAGTGGATGGGTCAGATGATACACAATCGTGTGTACAGTGAATACAGGTAGGGACTCATTTGCTATTGTGTGAATTGTAGGTAGGCATGCAGACACATATGAATGTATCAACTTGCCATTAAGCCCACCCAGATTCTATATTTGATTCTTGATTTTTCTTGGAGAAGGCATATTTCCTCCCATATTTTTTCTCGGAAGAATCAGATTTATTTACTCTGACCCAGTAAAGCAAATATATTTCTTAAGCAGATACAGATGCTTCTTCTTTACTTAATTGTGAATTATTGCTGTGTGCTCCAGTAAAAATAAAGACTAGTGCAAAATTTTCCTCAAAAGATTCAGGTCTAGATTTTTTTCCAGATGAATTACTTAAATTAAAAGAGGATAAACTTTACACTAATGTGGAAATTTATATCATGCACGCTTTATTGAAAGAAAAATTCTGCAATCTTCAAGGACTAACAGTATATAACAGTGATTTACTTAGTTTACTTGTTTTAATTGCTATTTTATAACACTACATGTTTCCTATGAATTCTTTACAATCCAACTGTAAAAGATTTAATTAAAACTTGAGATTGTTCATTTGTTAAAGCAAGTTAGTAAAATTACTCCTGTCCACTTTATCTTTTATTATCTTTAAAAAATTTTTTTTTTCAGTTGCTCACTGGATCAGTAGAGCCAATTCAACCTTTTGAAGGTTTTTCAGAAATTGCAGCTAAAATGGGGAAACAATGATAAAAAAGTGAGGGAAAACATAGCAAATTAATAATTAATATAAATATAAGAGAAGGGCATTTAAAAGGTAATGTTTCACAAATAATAAGTAATATTAAGAGCCGAGGTGGCGCAGCAGTTAGAGTGCAGTACTGCAGGCTACTTTAACTGTTCAAATCTCACGGGCTCAGGGTTGACTCAGCCTTCATTCCTTCCGAGGTAGGTAAAATGAGGACCCAGATTGTTGGGGGCAATATAAATATACATTGCTTACTGGTGTAAACCGCTTAGAGAGTGCTTGCACTATGAGGCGGTATATAAGTTTCACAAATAAATAATAAATAAATAAATTAAAAGTATTTTAAAGTCCTTAACTTACAATCATAATTGTGCCCAAAATTTCCATTGCTAAGTAAGGCAATTGTGTTTTGCCCATTTTATGACTTTTAGCTGCAGTTTTAAAGTGAATCACTGCAGTTGTTAAGTGAATCTTATAATCGTTAAGCAAATATGGTTTCCCTCATTGACATTGCTTATTGGAAGCAGACTGGGAAGGTTACAGACAGTGATCACATCATCCCTGGAGACTGCAATTGTCATAAATATATGCCAATTGCCAAGTGAATTATGACCAGGTGACCATGGGGAAGCTGCAATGGTCATAAGTGTGAAAGCAAGTCATAAGTCATTTTTTCCCCAGTGCCATTGTAACTTTGAATGGTCTCTAAATGAATGATTGTAAGTTGAGGTCTATGGTAGCTGCAAAACCTATATATTTTTGCAGTTACTTGAATGTTTGGTGGTATGTTTTTTCATTATTCCTTCCACTGGCCAACTAATTTTATAGCTAAAAAGTACATGTTCCCCACTAACCATACCTTTGTTTGACTTCATGGAAATTTTTGTTCATTCTTCTTAAAATCAGAATATATTTTTACAAAATAACCCCAAATTTTAAAAAATAAGTTACTATTGATTAATGTTAACAATGTACACTAACTTTCCTAATTTTTTAGATTGCCATTTTAAACATACTCCCTATAAAATGTACATGAATGTATGATGTTTAATTCCAAATAAAGGTATTTTGGATAGATCTTTTTAAAATTATGAAGCACGTGATCTGTTCAAAGAAATAAGAAAGATAATCCAGAGGAAATTAGCAGATTGAACATCATTTCATTTCATTTATTTGTTTGATTTATATCTTCCTTCGTTGAACTGCAAGTTGCATAGTATATATTCTCTCTTCCCAATTTATCCCTATATATTACCGTATTTTTTTGGAGTATAAGACGCACCGGAGTGTAAGACGCACCTTAGTTTTGGGGGAGGAAAAAAGGCCTCTGCCTTCCAGCAATTTGCCAAACATCAAATAGCAAACAGTACAGATGATATACACTGTTTGCTGTGTATTTCTGTGCATGTGTGCCTGACCCATAGAAATAGCAAAGAATTGGAGAAATGTACATAATGCCAGAAAGTTTTCTTAAATGTAATCACACTAACTCTTCCAATTATTTAAATAGATCTACTATTTAAACTAGGGTTTAATTTAGCTGCCTTATCTTAATACTAAACAGGACACTGTTACATTTCAATTATACTTTTACAGATCTTTAAATTTGATGTGGCTTTCTGAAAGTATACATTCTCTGCTATTTAAAAGAAGATACAATAGCACTGGGCCTCTTCAGAGCAAGCATTTATTTTAAAAAGCTTCTTCATTTTATTAAGTTGTCTAGAACAATAATAAAGCAGTCTTTAAAAAACAAGTCTAATAATTTGAACACTCTATAAACATTTATAGTTATTAACTTACCTCTTTCCAGTTTCAGCAGTCCAACATTGCCAGCAGTACATCAGGCAATTTGTCTCCTTGCAGCTACTGTAGTTAGTTTCATTTTAGCATGTGGCTTGCAAGCCTGTCAGCTGTGGGTCGGGAGGCAGATAATCACTTCCTTGTGCTATTCAGGCTCTGCCCTGTTTGCTGCAAAGAGGTAAATTGCTGAGAGATAGAGGCCAAAGGGTGGGGGTGGCTGGGTGGGGCTACATTTGGTGTATAAGATGCACCCAAGTTTTCACCCTCTTTTGGGGGTTAAAAAGGTGTGTCTTATACTCTGAAAAATGCGGTAAGTAGGTTGGATTGATAAAGGGAGTATGATGAGCCCATTGTCACCTAGTGGGCTTCCAAAATTAGAAATCTATCTTGGCTGTCAAAATCAGTACAATAGAAATCATTTTCTGCTTAAGGTCCATGGTTTTACAGGTTCTTCATTATTTTCAAATTATCCTTGACCAGAAATAATATTTTAAATTTTTTTTATAAAGTTTAAATTTTAGGTCAGATATTACAAATGGGTTTTGAGGCAAAGCATATTAGGGCTATTTGCAGCCATATCAATACTTAACCCATTATAACAGAGTTTGAAAAGCTAACCGGAGTTGGGTCTGCTTAGTAACTGGTTCTAGACAAGGCTGAAATATTGGAAAACAACCTGGAAGAAGGCAGCAGTAATCACTTGGCATTGCTGCCATAAGAACTGTTTGGAAGTGTTAATGCACTCATCTGGAATCAGGTTTGTTTTGGAGGAGACTATGACCAGTTTTCACATTTACAACTGTTTCAGCTTCCCCATGGTCACATGATCAAAATTGGGGTGCTTGGCAAATGACATGTATTTATGACAACTGTACTGTCCTGGGGTCATGTGATCACCACCTGTAACCTTCCCATCTGACCTCCAACCAGGAAAGTCAATGGGGAAGCCAGATTTGCTTAATGGCTGCATGATTCATTGAACAACTGCAGTGATTCACTTAACAACTGTGGCAAATAGGTTGTAAAATGAGACAGAACTCTCTAACAACTGCCTTGCTTAGCAATAGAAATTTTGGGCTCAATTGTGGTCATTTATACATTTCAGAAAGAAGGTGGAAATGATGCATGCATACATATTCATTAGGTACTCACATAATACAGTAAATCTGAGGTTACTTCCTGCCCTTCTGCTATGTGAGTTAGACATTGCAACGCCATATTTTTTGTGTCTTAAATGGTTCCATTCATCGGAAAATTGATTTTCCATGCACATGTACTATACAGATTTTAGGAAAAGTGATTGAGGATACTGAAAAATCATTAGGAATGATAGTATATTGAAATTTGTCTCTCAGCAGTGGTGAAGTGTAACACTAACAGTGACAGAAAGTAGAAATTATACATAGTCAGGTCTTTTTCGTATCTTCTCAGAGGTGTAATGTTATGGTGGAGAAGTAGTCAACATGGAAAGAACAATGAGCAGACATCCTCCTCTCCAAATCATGCATATCACCAAAGAGCTAGTTTCCATGGATACAATATAAACGTGGTAGGGAGCCTTTGCATACACATCAAGGCCTTTATGTGAGTTGGAGCTCTCTCAACACCGTGGTTCCAACTCTTATGGAAGTGTTTACATATTAAGACTTTTTGCGAGAGGGCTTAGAATGAGTGGCCATCCGCCCCAAAGTGTGAGAATTCTCTGTAGCATTTAGAGCAAACCAATAAGAATTTGATGATGGGTAATTGGGAAAAGGGCACTTATGCAAAATCCCCATTCATATTAATAGTTGGAACAAACTGCTAGCATCTGTGTAATTGCCTCAGGAATCCAGGTGTAAGTGAATGTCAGCCTTGTTGCCTGCAAAACCAAGGCACTATGCAAAGCTAAGGAAAGAATGATATCTCCATAGCTTTGTTTAGCAGTTATCTTTTCTGTTCCTATTCCTGTAATTGGGGAATGCAATTTAGAGGATTTATTGTATCTGTTACTGTATAGCACATGGAAGTAAATTATTTGGGTTTCAGAAAGGCCATCTTTCTCAGATGAAGGCTGGCTTCCGTTATTTACTGGTAAAAGTTTAGTTATATTTGTCACATGGCTCATTCTTTGTGAGATCAGAACCAGGACCCAGGGAATAGAGCCAACAAAAACAGGAAGCATTCCATGGGAATTCCGTTCATGGATTAGTGAACATTAGTCTATTACCACTCTCCTTAATGAGTTCCAAATATAGATGCGGGAGTTGATATGTAAAATTAAAGAGCATTTAGTTCTGGACTTACTACACTTCCCATTACTTTTATTTTTTCTACAAACAATGTGGCAATCTTCCACATTGTCTACGTCTATTCCTTAGCATTGTGTTTTATAAAACACCAGCAGTTACAATAGGGATTAGCATGAGGCCACCTGTTTCTCTGTATCACCACAGTTCAAGAAGACAGTAGCAGAGTATTGCAATGAGAAAGAAACGTACATCCATTATCTTGATGCTTTATCATTTAAATGTCTCAGATACAAAAAGTTTGCTAAACTTATTTTGTCTGGGAGAATTGCTTGATCTTGGATAATGGACGTTTTTGCTATTTAAGCTAGGTCACGTTTGACATAGCTAACATCCAACTGCTATGTGGCTCATGTATTTGGACTGAAAGAGTATCTTTCCATTAAAGTACTCCATCAGGTCTCGTAAGGCTGTGTCGGCATCCTCTGCAAAGCCTTGATGTTGAGAAGCATGAGCAAGCATAATGAAGAAATTGTAAAGACCCCAATGAGCTTGTGCTTATTTTGGGGTTGGTTTACAAGGGATGAAAGATTGATAGTTAGGTTTACTTGGGGAAATCACGGGCTTGAAAATGTATGGAAAGTATGATTGGATAGATGGAAAGCTACTGGACATAATAAACCATATTAAAATGAACCATTAATACGATTAGTCAAACAATTATCTGACCAAATGTTAGTCCTTGCATCATTCTATTTGATTGGTTATATCATTTGATATTAGTATGCTTATTTGTCCTATAAAAAAGTTGACAATTTCATTTGTTTTCCTCTAGCCTTTTATATATTAAGAATATCAGTGTCACTGCATTGACTTAGGTTTCTAAAGCTATTGTTTATGGCAGGGGTGGGTTCTGACTTACCTCGCTGCTGGTTTGCTTCCTCCAGCGCCACGTGGGCGCGCACATGCGCAGTGCTGAAAACTTAGCTTCTGCGCATGCACAGAAGCAAAAAACAGCTTCTGCGCATGCGCAGAAGTAAAAAACAAGATGGCGCCACCTATGGCGCCGCTGAGAGAGCCAGCTCAGGAGCGTGGCCAGTCGGCCATCGCTGCTGGTTCAGCGAGCAGGGGGAAATTCCAGCTACTGGTTCTATAGAACTGGTCCGAACTGGCAGGAACCCACCTGTGGTTTATGGATACCTCTGCTGAAAATTATACATGAAGTTGCCTCAATGTAATCTGCTTCTGATTTGCTATAATAGCTTTCAGTCATAAGGTCACACTGTTTCTTACTCGGGACACGAAAAACAAAGAATGGCATTGCTTTTATAATAGGTAAGGGTATACCCTGTTTTCCCCAAAATAAGGCATCCCCTGATAATAAGCGCAATCGGGCTTTTGAGTGCATGGCAATAAGGCCAAGGGCTTATTTCAGGGTTCAAAAAAATATAAGACAGGGTCTTATTTTCGGGGAAACACGGTAACAACAATAGTACATATCTACAATACAATCACTTTCTCCAAATCTGGATTACAAGCCAATGCCCAATCAACTGGAAGAGGTCAATCTATACTCTAGTAACAAACAAGGATACTTAAGGCAAAGCATACTGTGCGTACTGTGCAAAGCATTGTACGATGTCCTTAATTTCACACACTAGGAAAATGATGTTTAGGATCTTCCAATGCAAATTGGAGCCATGTATTGGAAAAGGGATGGCAAATGTTCAAACTGGCTTTCAAAAAGGCCAAGGAGCACGAGACATTATTGTTGAGGCACACTGGGTATTAGCCAAAAGAATATAGAAACTGAAATCCTTATGTTGATAATAGAAAGACCTTCAGTGATGCGGATTATGTCAAGCACAGAATGTGCTAAGAAAAACACGAATCCCAGAAAATCTCATTGTCCTCATGCAAAACCTTTATATAATTGAAACCTCATTGGAAAAAGACGAGTGTTGCTTTAAAATTAAAAGTGAATACCAGTGATTCAGATTCCTCCCCACCCTTCCCCACCCCCATTTGCTTGCCCTTTTCTGTATAATTCCAACTAAACCACAGCCTTCTGAAATATGACTAGAAGTGTATATAATATTCAAAGTCACATCATAAATTTATTTTGGAATATTACTGTGTTGGCTGTATTTATTGTCCGTTAAGTCTTAGCATAGAGTTTGCCTTCCCTTCTCTAGTAGCTGCACACTGGGTTGATATTTTTACTGACTTGCTACCAGATGAAGGTACAACCAAAAGCTAGTGCAGTTATTCTGGCACTTGAGTCAGAAAATCCTACAAGAGCTCCTCCTGACAATGAAAATGCAATAATTGACACAACATGATTAATCCTCTGCTACTGTTCTAAGATACTCATATCTAGTTACTAGAGACAGGCACCATATTTTGCCTAATAACTGAGATGATCTTGACAATAGTGCTTTTAATATTTATAACTTATCTGCATCATCTCATATTTTCCATTCAGATATTTAGTGACAGGGCCTTTGTAATGGGCCTTTGCTATACAACTATCAAGCTTGCATAATAGATAGATCATTACAATCAAGCTTCAACAAAATATTGGACTACAAAGGTCTCCTGCTGCTAGAGCAGGGGTGGGTTCCTCCCGGTTCGGACCAGATCGCCAGAACCGTTAACCACCCGCTGGTGACACGACGATGGCGTCATGGATCCTGTTCGGTCGGTGCCATTCTGTGGGCACCGCCATATTTTGGGGGGAATTTTTCCGTGTTTGGATGGCTTCTCCTCTTCCGCGGCTTGAAAAACAGCCCTCCCACTCGCCCCCGCGTTAATACTCACCTTTATTTCTTCGCCCGAAGCACAGCTGATCAGCTCCTCAGCTGTATTTTGGGCTGAATCCTGCTACTGAGCATGCGCGGAAGTGAAATTGTACCGGGGAAACGTGTACGAAACATTGTGATGCGAACCGGTGGCGAAGGTAAGTGGAACCCACCCCTGTGCTAGAGTGAGGAAACCTCTACTTTTTCACTTATCTTCTCCCAATGTTGGTACTCTGTAGTTGTGGAACATGTTGAGATTTAGTTTTTTTGAGGTGGGGAGGGAGGGCTTGGTTTCAGCCACTGCTTTTTCACATGCTGTTATTATGGAATGACTGGACCCAGTTTTCAGCTGCACAATGAGGGAGAAGAAATTGGATCTGCCACGTGGTACAGCTAGGCGGTATATGCTTAAGTAATGTTTCAGTAAGTCATGATATCTTTCAAGATAATTCATTCTGCTTTCATTCCCAGCTATAATTAATGAGCATTCTAGGGCAACGGAGATGTTCGGGATTTTTTTGTGTGTGTGTTCATCTACAGTACAAGCCTCAAGACTTCTTTGAACTCATTGGTATTTTGCTGTTGTGTTGTGATGTTTTAACATCAAAAACAAAGAGAATGTTTTGGCTGTTTTGGAAATGAAAGTCCTAAACAAGGGAATCTGCAGGGATAGCAAGATGGAAGTTGTAACCAATGATCTAAGCCCCTTCTGAAAGTAAATCATCTGTGCCTGACTATAGGAAAGATTTCTTAGGTACAGGTAGTCCTCACTTAACGACTACATTAGGGACCAGAGCCATGGTGGTGAAGCATGTTGTCATGTGACTTGTGACTTCCTGCCAGATTCCCTACTGATTTTGCTTGTTGGAAGTCAGCTGTGAAGGTTGCAAATGGCAATCAGGTAACCTTTATAAAATGCATGCCAGTTGCCAAGCAGCAAATCGTGATCATGTGAACATGTGCTACAACGGCTGCAGTTTTGAGGACTGGCTATAAATCTCTTATTTTCAGCAGCATCATAAATTAAAACGGCAGCTGAATGAATAGTCAGTGAATGGGGACTATCTGTACCATTTCTTGAATCAAAAGAAGCTGCTATTTTTTACTGGGGAGAGGTTTTTTAAAAGAACTATCATCACACCTGAAGCCTGTCCAAGCAAATGGAACAATAATGGCCTTGACACTTTTAATCAATGAAAGTGCCTTATGAGCTAGTGGTCATTTTTATCTACAAAGTGCTTTGAGAAATGTAATTCTGTACTACCAAGACTTAACTGAAGTTTATCTTTTGACCTGGATAAAAATGTCTAAAACTGCTTGGAAAACAACCATCAGTAAAATATTTTGTGGAAGTAATAAAAGCAGATAAATGTTTGGTGAGGAAATCCATCAGCAACTATATTTGATTAGACCTTTCCACTATTATCATTCAAGCCATAATCTCTGCTAATTATGGCCTAATGTTCACTGGAACATCAGTAAGATATGTGTTATAGGATCTGACATATGGATCCATTGCCTTTTCCAGAATATTAAATAACAATTTCTGATGTTGGCTGGAGTGAAAATGCTTACAACTGTAGCCAAAGAGGTAGGTTATATTTGGTTGAAGAAGGGCTGTCTTAATGGTTTTGACTGGTCTGTGCTGACTGAAATGGAAAGTGATCTCTCTTCTGGTTGCACAATTTAGATTCATAGGGCAAAATGTGATTCGGAGTACAGTATATGTGAGTGTAGCATTTGTCAGGAACACCTAAACCAAACACCTATTTTCTTGGGGTCCAAAAGGGTAGCTGCGTCAGTACAGGAAAAAAGACATTATCTACTTTGAGGCATCTCTGACAGATGTTTCACATGGATTGTGCATTGCCTTTATATCTGGATCTCTATATAACTGTAATATCTGTATCCTTCAGCTATCAAAGCATTATTCACATCATGGGTCTGCTATTTATTTGTTTCTTTTTACCAGTAATTTGAAGAAAAGGAGGTAGAGTAACATCAGACAAAAATTAAAACAGTTTTAAGATCCCTGAACATGAAAAGCTCAGGAGGATCTTTAGCCAACACAACATACGTGCACGCTTTAAACCCAAGAATACAAGAATGGCAGAAGCTTGTCCATCCCAAGGATAAAACACCCAGACACAAACTGAGCAACATGGTATATGCAGTACAATGCAGTGAGACGTGTGCAAATCTATACATTGGTGAAACAAAACAACCACTTCATAAACGCATGGCATAACATATGAGAACGAATCCACCACGACAAGATTCAGTAGTCCGCCTGCATTTAAAAGACAAAGGCCACTCTTTTGAAGACAGCAAAGTCCAAATTTTGGACAACCGCCAGTTTGAAAGAGGGGTCAAAGAGGCTATCTAACCTCCAAGGTGCCTCAATGAGACTCTAAAAGAATGCAAATGACCAGCAAGGAATATAAATCCTTCTATTTTCCACCATACAGTCAGCGCTGAAGAAGCTTCCTTGATGAGAAGCGAAGCATCTTCAAAGAAAAACAAGAAACTCCAGTTGCCTCTTGAAAAAGCACCTTTGGGACAACCATGACGTGGATGACTGAGAATTTCCATAGACATCCCTGAACATTATTAAAAGCAAACTATAATTGTTTGGGCCTTAAGGTGGAGCTGTAGGCCTTTAAATCACCAGAATTAATTCTTGCTGCATGCTGTAAACCAGTGCAGTATCTTTCCCTCAAATGCACATATACATTTGTTTTGCAGTTTATTAATTCATGTTGGAAACAGTTATTAGAAAAAGTGTTAAGTGGGAATAATAACAATAGTTGCTTATTGAGATTTCACTGACTATATAATTTCTTTGGAAACAACAATTTTTGTACTGTAGCCTTGGTGCTCCAGTGTCTTTTAAAATACTGCAAAGTCCCCTCAATCCCTCAATCAAGAACCTAGTGTTTGAAGAAATATACATTCTATCCATGCTGTGCATTATTTTATCTCAGTTATGTTTCCTCTTGGTCATGGTTTTTCTAAGTTAAAGATTCCCAAATATTTTAGGTCTTTCTTATAACATAGATATTTGAATGTTTCATTAAGTTCATCACCTTTTTTTTGTAATTCTTCCAGCTCTGTTTTATCTGTTTTGCAAATATGTGTGACCAGAACAAAGATATGCCAGATATTTTTTATAAGGGCATTACAGTGTTTGCAAATTTATTTTTAAGCCCCTTTCCGAAAGATACAAGTGTAGAATTTGCCTTTTTCATAGCTACCAGAAAGTCAACATCTACTGTGACCTCAAGATTTTTGCCCTGATTAGTTTCACAATACTCAGATTCCAATGCAGTTTTGGCTAACTGTTCTTCCTCCATTTCAATTCAAGTGGAGCCCGTGTCTATGGGATAGGGCCATGATGGCGAACCTATGGCACGCGTGCCCATAGTGGCACACGGATCCATGTCGCCTGGCACGTGCGATGTTGCCCGTTCCTCTTTTGGATTTCTCGCGCGCATGTGCGTGCAACAATCAGCTGGCCTTTGTGCGTGCAGCAGTTCCGGAAACTGGAAGATCTGGTCTTCCATTTTCCTGCGTGAGCATGTACGCCGGCCAGCTAATCATCATGTGTGCATGCGCGCCAGAAATCCGAAAGGAACAGGCGATGTCGTGCATGCCAGGCAACATGGATCCACGTGCCACTTTGGGCACGCATGCCACAGGTTCGCCATCATGGCCCTATCCCGTAGACACGGGCCCCACTTGAATTGAAATGGAAGCACACTGTTGGAGGAAGAACAGGGTGCATGCGCATGCCCAAAAATGAATTTCTGGTTTCTGGGGCATGCATGTGCGCCGACCAACTAGTCTTCCAGTTTCTGTGCGCATGCATGTGTGACAATCAGCTGGCCTTTGTGCGTGCAGCAGTTCCTGAAACTGGAAGAGCTGGTCTTCTGTTTTCCTGTGTGAGCATGAATGCCGGCCACCTGATCGTCATGCACGCATGCGTGGCAGAAACCAGAAGACTAGCTGGCCAGCGCACATGTGCACCCCAGAAACCAGAAATTAATCTTCTGGCGTGCGCATGCGCCCTGGGCAGCTCCTCTTCTGGGTTGCGGCCCAGACGAGTGCGCATGCGTGCTCCCTTTTCGGCACTCAGTGCCAAAATGGTTCGCCATCACTGGGATAGGGTCAAGACTATGTGACAGGTCATTTCTTGTCCCCCAGCACCTAACAAGTTTATACTCTTCTTTTTGGCATAATCGTGTCAGTGATGCCTTGAGACTGTAGAGCCAATCTAATTGCCCCTCTGTGTGGAACAAGTAGCATTTCTGAAAACACTGGCAGTCTGGCTTTCAGTCTGCTATTTTGCAATTTAGACCATAGAACATAGAATAACAGAGTTGGAAGGGACCTTGGAGATCTTCTAGTCCAACCCCCTCCTTGAGCAGGAGACCCTATACCAGGGGTGTCAAGCTCAAGTTGTCACAGCGGTGTCATGTGATGTATCAGGACTTTTTCCCCTTTCGCTAAACTGGGCACGGGCATGGCCAGTGTGTGACACATCTGGCCTGCAGGCCGGGAGTTTGACAGCCCTGCCCTGTATCATTTCAGATAAATGGCTGTTCAGCCTAGGCTTGAGTTCTAGCACTGGCTAGCATTTCCCATCTCATTGGTGCTAAGTGCCCTCATTGGAGCTGCTGCTTAGAGCTGTGCGGGTGCAGTGGTTAGAATGCAGTATTGCAGGCTAATTCTGCTGACTGCCGACTGCCAGCAGTTCGGCAGTTCAAGTCTCACTCAGACTTCCATCCTTCCGAGGACAATAAAATGAGAACCCAGATTGTTGGGGGCGATATGCTGACTCTGTAAACTGCTTATAGAGGGCTGTAAAGCACTATGACGTGGTATATAAGTCTAAGTGCTATTGCTATTGCTTCCTCTCTAGCACTATTCAGATTTAAATGGCACATGATATCTGTAATCTTTACACCAGGCAGGCAACTGTCACAAACCAATCTCTCAAGCTCCTTACAACAGCTCCCACCAAGAAAGCAAGTTTATCAGAAATGCAGAGTAGTCAGGTTTATTACAATCAGAACTGGGTTATGTTACTGAATCTTGGAAACTGAACACACACACACACACACACACACACACACACACACACACACACACACACACACACACACCACAGAGCAGTATCCATATCCTGGTTCTTGTTTATCAGCAAGTGAATATATTAAGGTAAGGTCTCCAGATGCCTTTGAATTTCTAACCATGTCTCATTTCTGATTAGAAATACATAACAGTGAATCATTATTACAATTTGAAAAACTTTAAAGCCATCAGAGCTGCTTTTAAAGAACTATAGCAGTGATGGCAAACCTTTTTTGGTTCGCGTGCCAAAAAGGGGGGGGATGCGGGGGATCACGTGTGTGCGTGCCCACACCCATAATTCCATGCACCCCCGCACATGCGTGCATGACCCTCCCCCACTCCCAGCATGCAATGGCACGCCCATTTTTTGCTCTCCCCAGGCTTTAGAGCCTTTCTAGGAGCCTGGGGAGGGCGAAAACAGCCTTCCCTACCCCCTCTGGAGGCTGGAAACAACCTGTTTCCTGACTCCCAGTGGGCCCAGAAGGCCTGAAAATCAGCCGGCCGGTGCGCACATGCGCGCCGGACCTGAGCTTGCGTGCCCACCGATATGGCTCCGCGTGCCACTTGTGGCACCCGTGCCATAGGTTCGCCATCACGGAACTATAGGTTTTGTCAGATAGCAGAAAATAATCAGTTCATTTCAATACGACTGAAAAGGCTTTCAAAACACCATTGTCATTTCTAATCCCGATTTCTGTTTATTTACAAGAATCAATTATTAATCTGTATTTTTATAAGAATACAATTTTGTTATATAGCAACAATAGGCAACCAATCAACAAAATACCAGTCAGGGATAATTCACTAAAGATAACGTATGGCACATCAGATTGTCTCCAGAAACCTTCTGAAATAGGTCTTCAGAAGGTCAGAGGAGTGGGGATTAGTTTTGCTGAGTGGGAGGAGAGAAGCTGTCCCAAAGGAGAGGAGCATCCAGAAAGGATGCCCACTTCTCCCTCCCTTAGCATGGTTTTCTGTTCATTTGGCCTATCTGAGAAAGGCAGTCTTGCAGATATCCAAGCTGCAAGCTCTATGGGCTTTACAGCTGACAGCCAGCACCTTGAATTGCCCTTGAAAATAAAATAGCAACCAATGAGGCACCTGAAGCAACAGGATTATATGCAGGGGCGGGTTCCTAATTTTTTTACAACCACTCTGTGGGCATGGCTTATTTTGTGGGTGTGGCTTGCCAGCCATGTGACCGGGTGGGCGTGGCTTCTCGGACTGCTGAAGGGAGGGGAACTGAGATAGGTTTTGCCGCCCGTTCTTTCAGCATCTCACGCACTCCCTCAGCCATCCTCCCCTGCTTGGACTCACTGTGGGATAGGAAGGCAGCGCATGAGCAGTGCCGGAAGCTCGGCTTCTGGGCATGCGAGAAGAAATTTTTTTTAAAAAAAAGGCGGCACCCAGGCACCGGCAACCGACCGCACCGGTACTGTGATGTCAACAGTGGGCCGCTACCGGTGCTATAGAGTGGACCGCACCGGTAGGAACCCACCACTGATTATATGACAGAAACACAATGCCCCAGAAGCATTCCTATCACTGCATTTGAGGCATTGTTTCAGGTTTTACAATACTGTAGCTGTTTTTCATATCTGCACAAATGGTTTATAATGAATGAACTCCTTTTATTTCCACTGTCTTTCATGAATCCCAAGCATTTGGATTTGGGCAGCCTTAAACAATAACATAACATAAAATAAATCCCGTATTAAAATAAATTGAGGGAAACTTGCTGACCTCCAGATGTAATGGATTGCAACTTCTTGAATTTCCAGCCGCTGTGGCTAGTGGCAATAGAGGATTGATTCTCTGTCAAATAAACAGCTTCTCTTTTTTCATTTCTTCTGTATTTCTGCTTCTGAAAATTTCTGGGAATTTAGTTACAGTTGTTTATGTAAATGTTTGACCTTCCATAAAAATATTATTACAGCACTTCATTTGTCACTCAAACCTGAGCTTTTATAATCCAATAAGTTATGATTCCAACTTGTGTAAAACTGAAACTTTCCTCCTCTTTTTCCTCCCTCTAGGGAGGTTTTTCTACTGATTAGACTGCTTCAATTTCAAATATTTATTATGATCTTTGACCAACTTGAGGTTTCAACAGAAATATAAAAATCAGTAATATAGTACTGAAATCAAAGTTTAAAAACTATGAGATTAAAATTAATTACTATTTATGCAAATTATACAAATTTTGGGACCATAGGGTTGTGTTAATCCACTTCTAACACCAGCTTTTGATTAAAAGTTTTACATAGTCTAATACCTCAAAGAGAAAAGGGTTGTTAAAAAGAAGTATAGATACATGGGTATTGTCTTTACCTAGTTTGACTTAATAGGTCAGATCTTATGTAATTGAGAATGAGAAGTAGAACAAAAAGAAATCGTAACACTGTGTTGTTTATCTTACTTTATCTGTGCCTTTACTAATTACAGCCATGTTTTGAATGTTAGTAATGCAAATTTATTAATCTGTTTATGTTATTTTGGGATTTTATCTAATAGGCGATATCTAATAGGAGAAACATAGGATTAATCTGGGTGGACAGGGAATAACTTTGCAACAGATCCCAATAAAGAGGTTCTAAGATCTCTACTGAAATTGCAATATTACAGGGAGTAGTTCAAAAGCTTTAATGGCCTCAGAGCCACTTGGGCAGAATATTTCTCAGTAGGGGACCTTTCTATACAGTATATACTTTGAGAATTGCTGATGAAAAAAAATATTAAATTGGAGAAGTGGGAAAGCTCTTCAATATTTGGCAATTGTTAGCTGCTCATCTAGAAATCTTGCTAGATATACTGTTGTTGGGGGCATTTTGCTATTCTCTGTTTATGTTTTTACATAAAGAATCATTTTCTTTTTAATATTAAACTGGCTTATCTTGTCCAAATGCCAATAGAGCACCAGAGAAAAAAATTCAGAACTGCATCTTTCTACAATACAGTATGCAGAGACTTCTAGGTTTCAGACTTTTGCAAAATCTTTTATTCCAAATGAGACAAAACTAAAATGAACCGAAATCTACAGATTTATCTAGAGTTAAGTAAAGCTATCTAAGTGTTTGAAATATTGAAAGTAGTATTTGTAGAAAACTTTCTGATTGCAAATACATATGCACAATTTATAGTACTATACATTGCTCTGTAATGTTCAAGCCCATACAATCATTAAAAGAAACAATGCTTTTCAATTGGTTTCATTTTTAAGTATTTAGGTTAAGATTTTTCCTTAAACAACTTCTCATGTTTAAGGCTACAATTGCACTTACTACTCATATTTAAGCCGGTCCTGGTTTCATGGCAACTTGAATCTAATTGGTTTAAGAAAATCCTATCAAACTGAGTTACTTTGGGAATAGCTTGCAAGATACTGTACTCAGTTTATTAAAAATATTGTTATTCTTCTCAGTTGCAAAGAATCCTGAAGTGGTCAGCTAAAAGGAGCATTGCAAAATTTCTTCTAGTCAATCTGTTTGGAAGTAGGAAAAAGTTTTTCTAGTGCAGTGATGGTGAACCTCTGGCACGCGTGCCACAGGCAGCACGTGGAGCCATATCTGAGGGCATGCGAGGCATTGCCCTATATCAGCTCCAGTGCGCATGCGCACGCTGGCCAGCTGATTTTTGGCCTTCTTTTCGTCCGTTTTCACTCTCCCCAGGCTTCAGGAAAGCCTCCTGAAGCCTGGGGATGGCGAAAAACAGCCCAACTTCGTTTCCGAACTTCCAGTTGGCCCATTTGGCCGTTTCACGCTCTCCCCAGGCTTCAGGAAGCTTTCCTGAACCCTGGGGATGGCGAAAAACAGCCCAACAGGCTACGGGAAATCCAGAGTGAGGCCTGTGCGCATGCGTGGGCGGGGCAGTGTGGGGGGTTGTGCACATGCACAGGGGCATTGCATTATGGATGTGGGCACGTGCATGCACGCTATCACGCGTGCACACACCCTTTTGGCACCTGACCCAAAAAAGGTTCGCCATCACTGCTCTAGTGAGTTGTTTTTTTTAAAAAAAACTGACTCCATGCTGAATAAAACAGTCTTACTTGCTTACTAGATTGAGCAAAAAGGCCCTGTCCTGTTTGTAGCAGAACCAAGGGCTAGTGAGCCTAACAAAACATAAAACACAGGGCTGTTATGTATCCAAATTTTAAGTAATAAAATAGATCTTAAAATATTCTTCTCCGTTTGGGAGCAGTATAGTTCTGCTAATTTCAATGCATGTGATAGGATAGTGTCTCATATTAAAATATGAGGATATAGAAACCGGCTGTAGCATATTAACTTTAGTAGGTCATTCAAAGGTCTTGAGAAAGACCTTGTAAAACATCTTGCACCAAAGTTTGTGCACAAGAAAAACACATTTTTCAAATGGCTTGACATAAAAGAAAGCACACTGGGTTCAATATTAAGAATTTAATTAGCACTGGTTAAGATTCACTTCCAAACAGATTATACCAACATGCAGATATGTTACTACCTCCAAGTTTGTATTATTCATTGCAAATGATTTATATACTCATATAGTCAATAAATTTTGTTTAAGATTACAGTTGATGCATACACTGTTTGTTTATGCTTTAAAAAGCATAGAAACTACAAATTTTCCAGTGCAGTTTGTTCTAGTGGACTAAGGCACCAGGCTAGAAAGAAGGAAACTGAGTTTTAATCCTATTTTACACATGAAAGCCCGGGATGACTTTGGGCAGGTCACTTTCTCTCAGCCAAACTTACTTCGAGCGAGTTTATGAGGAAAAGAAGAGAAGGAATGAGTATATCTTGAGTTATTTATAAACAATAATAAAGGTAGGATTTAAAAAACAATGAAAATTTAGGCTATCATCTGAACACTCATAATATTTTACCTGTAAAAATGTTCAATCTCATATATGCTGAGAGCTTTGACATTTATGTATCCAGTTTGTTAATCTATTATAATTTAATAATAGATGGGAAGCAATGTGCCCTGAGAAAAAAATCAGGACATTTAGCTTCATAATAACATCATAAAGATTAATTTATACCTTATTCAACTCTATTGATTGAAGAACTTTCCCTAAATTCTAAGGACTATAGTAAATGTTTATAGAGGTGATAACAATTTTACAACCCATTCACTATTACTTTCTACTGCATAAATATAGGTAATGGATTTCTGACACATTGTGACATTATGTATGGTATTATTCAAACAAGTCATGAAAATGTAAAAAAGAAATGAAAAAGATCTATTTTTTGCCATAATAACTTACTCTAAATAGTCAGAATGCATTAGGTATACACCATAGTAAAATTCCATTCCATTCCATTCCTAAATCTGATAGGTAAAGCTCATAGTTCTAAGCTTTCATTATTCTCCATTTAAATGAATGATCTGTAGAAAGAAGTCTAGTCTAGCCTTTAAGTCCTGGCTAGACTCTACAGGCAGTCAAATGGACAGCTAAAGCTTGCAAAGACTCAGCATCCTCCATTTTGTGGCACAACTTTTAGAGGTAACTTTTCTTTATTTCACGGTAAAAAAGTTGCAGAAAGATATTCTTTCTTTGCTTGCTTGGTTCTTCTGGTCTTCAGCCTGCAGTCAATGTAAGGTTGTCCCACCCCCCAGTTTTTTTGTTTTTTTTACAAACATATCAAATCAATGCGTGAACAGTGTGGCAGCTGGGCATCATACATTCTAATACAAATAAAACTAGTAGAATTAATCATAATTATTACATTCAATCAATTTATATATTTCTAATAATAATACACATTTATATTCTGTTGCAATCTGACACTCTTCAATCATTCCATGTTTTCTCTTGTTATTACTTTTATTTTATTATATAAAAGTGTATACACTAATATTCCCCCTTCTCTTATTTCTATCACCTATTCTAACTTTTAATCATGTCACCCTTCATTAAAAGACTTTTTCTTTCTATCCTACCTAATTTTTATTCATGTCACCTACCTAAAAAAAAGAAAAGGAGGAGAGAGAAAAGGAGACGCAAATCAGAAGAACAACAAAGAAAAATCATCTATCCATCATATCTTGTCCACTTCAATACTTTAATTGCTATATTTTTTTGACTTGCTTCCCAAATTTCTCTCTTGAATCTTTATCTGCATCTGCTTCTTGGTTGTTCAGTCTAGGTATTTCTCTCACCTCTACCCTCTTCCACTGCCTAGTTTCCAAAATTTCTACCCAGACCCTATCTCCCTTTCAAATGTATCTTCCAACTCTCTTAATATATTTTTCCCCTGATTTAATTCATCAATCACTGTTATTTTCATTGTTGTCTCCTCTTTGTCTTCTTCTTCCTCCATTTCTTCTGTTGACTCCTCCCTTTCCTGGGTGTCTTGGTCTTCACTCATCATCCCTCATATGGTATTTTCCATTTTTTCCATAATCTCTTTAAATCCTTTCTCCATGATGTCTTTTGTGTTTTGAAAAAGTAACACCATCTCCTTCAAAATTCCACTCATTTCTTCCTTATAAAGCATCTTTTTTTAAAAAAAAAATTCAACTTTTGTCCAGCAGTCCAAGAACTATTTATTCAGTCCTTAAGTTGCCCTTCAAAGAATCCACTAGTCCCAGTTCTTTATATCCCTTAGGTCAGTGGTTCTCAATCTACCTAATGCTGTGACCCGCGCCCTGCCCCCGCCGCCCCGCTGTGACCCACCCTGCCGCCATGCCCGCTGCCCCAACCCCTGCCCCACGGCTGCCATTTGGGTTCTTTTACCCTCTGCGCAAAGTGTTCTGCGCATGCGCAGAGGGTAAAAGGACCCAAATGGCGGCATCCGGCGAAGTCTCCCAACCCCTGTGAAAGGGTCGTTCGATCCCTAAAGGGGTCGCGACCCCCAGGTTGAGAATCGCTGCCTTAGGTAAACAATCAATTCCATTTAGATAATCCCAGAAATTATCGAAAGCCTCTTTGTATCCCCTTTACAGGTTCAATCTTCTAGCATGACATTTGGGGTTCCCTTTAATTAAATAGCTTCCTTATTTTCACATTTGGTTGTCCAATAATCATAGGGTAGCTAAAAATAATCCAATAGATATTTTCACAGTTCTTCATGTTCCCAGACTTGTAATTTTTCCTTTCATCAGCAGGTGGCACTCTCAGCTTAAATTTCAGTAAACTTCGTTTCATCTAAGCGATCCATAAAAGTACCATCTCCAAAAGCAGAATAAATTTTGTAAGTAAATAGTTCCAGCATTTTAAAATGCCTTCCCAGTACCACGTCTTCCTAGTTTAAGAGTCCAATTTTCTATATATTTCAAAATTTATTATTTTTCTTTCTTGCGCCTTTTACTTCCGGTCTCATATTCTCTCAGAATGTTTAGATGCCGCTTTAACAAATAATTCTGAGCCAATAGTTCTAAATTATTCCTTGGGATTAACTGTAAGGCAAAAAAAATCCTCTCCCCCAGTTCCAGTCCCAGTTCACCTACTTCGCTCCAGCACCAGTCTTAGTTGTTCTTCGGTTGTCCCAGCTTTGTGGCAGCCATCTTTAGCCTTCCTCTTCTTGCCATGGCTGAGAGGGAAAGAGAACCTCGTGTCAGCCAGGAGAGCTGTGCCTCTCAACCTCACAGGGCACCCCTCTTTGCTTCACCACCCCTACAGGGTGACTTTGGCTCCTCTCGGAGCCCACAAACAGGGAGAAGTCAGCACAGGGAATGGAGCCCCGGTTCCTGTGTCTGATATTGCCACGACATCAACCGGAAGTCTCAATGTAAGGTTTTTAAAAGGGATATTAGTTGGAGGGGAGAATTTAGTTTTAGCACCTAATTGTGGTGGGATGGGGAGATCAAGAAGTCCATCCCTCCTAGCTTTTTTTGTTTTTAATTGAAGAAATGTTACTTTCTATGGGAAGGAGGGGGACATTAAGGAAGAGAAAGGTTTGGGAAGCTCATCCGGAAGCTGCATTTTATACAAGGGCCCTCTTCCCAAAGCCTAGAGAGGCAGGAGAGCTTTGCAGTGTCCCCAAGGACAACCGATGGGTGGACAGCTGATTAGCAGAGAAAACTCCAAAAGGCTCCTAAAGAACTGGTTTTTTGTTTGCCCCAAAAGGGAGGGCACCTTGGCAGGAGGAAGGACCGAGGCAGAATTGGGAAAGGCAGGTGTACCCAGTGTTTTCCTTCCCCGTTGTTTCCTGCTGGCCAGACAGCTGTGCCACTGCCGCCTATCTGGGGTGGGGAAGGCCTGAGGCAGGTGGATTAGCATTTGCATTAAGCCTCCCAGGATGTCCCCCCACCTCCACATAATGACTGATGAACTCATTTAACGAATGCACTAGGGAGAACAGGTATAGTTGGTCGTTACTTGAGGCAATTCATTTAACATTATTTCGACCTTTGGCCCTAATGGGCAAGCTCCATAACTTCAGGACTGTCTGTACTTTGATTTAGATCACTTGAGTGTTCAGGCCTACAGTATATTTGCTGAATTGTCCATAATATGGTTAACTTTTGTACTCTACCTCTCTGCAAGTTCAATCCAGGACCCAAATCAACATACCGTGGTAATGCCATCATGCTATTGCATGTGAATTATACATCTGTAACTCTCTCAACATAATATTTTTCAGCTAATTAAAGATTAATGCATTAACGGATCTAAAAGCTTCTATAGACATTCAACATTCAAGTAAGACAAATGGCCGTCCAGGTATTTGAGACAGCCTATAATGCATTATTTATTTGAGCTATTATATGAAGGTTGTAAACTCATTCTTTTACATTTTCCTATATAGCAAGATGCAAATATTAGAAATTTATAATACATGCTGCAGTTCAAATGTGGTAAACTTTCAAGCAAACTGGCGGTACGTGGAGTGCAAAGAAATAATTTTCATGAGCTGAGACACTTTTTTAATATTAGTGTAGTGATTCTTGAAATGTTTGATGTAACAATTATGATCTGGGTTTTTGAAAAACACTGACCAAGCAACAATTAACTGACAAATCCTCTCATTTACATAATGTGTATGATTAGTTCTGAAAAAGTCTGGCTCCAAAGATATTTTTGGAAAAAATTGATACTTAACCTCCACTCCTGATTAAAATCTGAGCAGAGAAAGATTGACGTCAGCAACAGAAGTTAAGTTGCGAATCCAGGCTTAACCACATTATTTTATATTAGTGGTTATGGATTACTATTCTTACCCTTATTTCAGCATTATTTTGATTTAACCAAAGTGGAGAATTATAGCCTCACAGCTTGCATAGCTCCTCCCCACTCTATTTGTCACTCTCTCTCATGCCAGAAGGTTTCTAGATGGCAAAGAAGAATTTCTATAAATGAAACAGTCTCTTCCATACAGCTAGACCTCAACTTATGACTACTATTGGTACCAGAATTTCTGTTACTGAGGCAGCTGTTAAATGTAGTTGCACCTGATTTTACAACTTTTTGCCATGATTGTTAAGCGAATCATTTCAGTTGTTAAGTGAATCATGCAGTCATTATGCAAATCCAGGTTCCCCACTGACTTTGTTAATTGGAAGCCAGCTAGGAAGGTCACAAATGGAGATCACATGACCCTAGGATGTAATACTGGAACCATTGTAAATACATGCTGGTTGCCAAGTGCCCAAATGTTGGTTACTTGATCATAGGGATGCTTTAACAATTGTAGGTGTGAGGACTGGTTGTAGATCACATTTTTCAGTGCTGTTGTAACTTTGAATGGTTACTAAATGAGTGGTTGTAAGTCAACTTCCCCCAGAGATCCGAATTATCCCCACGTTGCTGGCCTTCCGAAAAGCCATTAAGACATGGCTCTTCCTGCAGGCGGGGTGAGTTTGAGACGACTTTATATCTGATGTCTCCCCCATGTATGTACGGTGTTTATATGTTTTTAAATTGTTTTTAAAATTGCCTTTTTAATGATTTGTTTGGAGTTTTCATAAAATGTTGTACGCCGCCCTGAGTCCTGAGGGAGTAGGGCAGCATAGAAAAACTGCCAAATAAATAAATAAATAAATAAAGGACTACCTGTAATAGCTACAAAAAGAGGAGATAGTGTAAAATACAAGGTGTATCTTTTCTCTTTATAAAAGTCTCGCTTATTAATTTAGAAAACAAAGGGGAAAAGTCTAGGATGAGAAGATCATATGTAGCCAGCAAGGAATCTCCTTTTATTGACCGAATGATTCTGTCATTATAGTACAGTATTTTGTTGCATTAATTAGAAACTGTGTTTTGTTACAAACCCTTTCTTCTTTCTGTAACGTATTGTTTAATGCAATGCATCAAAGTATATTTGTATTCAAGTTTTTTATAGGCTTGTATTCTTATTAGTTTTTTAAATAAAGCAGATAAATGGAGACTTCACTTAAGATATATTGATTACCTTCTCTAATATCTGGCTATCCACTCGTTTATTGATCTTAAATGTTGTTTACAATCACCAAAACTCAAGGTCACAGCAATTCTAAAGCAGATACTTTACTGGTGCATTCTGTCATTAGACAAAAAATACATCATAAATATTGGAAAGGTAAATTACTTGAAAATTTGAAACATGTAGACTGTGTTGTAAGTATATAAAATATGGTAAAATATAGTATTTTCTTCAGGCACTTGTCCAGATAATCACTGAATCTGTGCTTTCAATTAAAAGTTAACTTATAAAACCAAGCTCCCCCTCACCCCCAGTAATGGGTTTCAATTACCTTTGCTACCGGTTCGGAGATGTGCGCATGCACAGATCGTCCGTGATGATGTCAGGACGGCTGGGCGGAGCCTCCCGCCGCCACTACCGGTCCGCCCGAACCTGGGCAAACCGGTAGCAACCCACCACTGCTCACCCCCAAAAGTTCTGTAGCTAGTCTATTTGCTCATTTAAATGAGAAGCAAATCATAGTCATATTCATACATTATATTAAGACTTGATGTGGTTCAATTAGTATTCGCTTTGCATAATGTGTAAAGTCATTGTGATTTACAAACTATGGCTTAGGTCCAGGGTAGACAACTTTTTCCAGGCTGAGAACCTCACCTCATCAAAGCCTACACTCTAATATTAATGGCTGGAACTAGGGGAAAAAATTCAGAAAAAGTTCATCTAATCTCATTTAGATATTTAATCTAAGAATATGATGACTCTCCAGTCATGTATTTAGTAATTCCCACCACCACTACCACCACTTAGAAACTAAAATTAGATGACAATCTTTTGTGGTCTTGGGAACATAGTCTTGGGGCCTCAGGTTTTACATCTCTGGTTTATGGCACTGATTATCCTATGCATGCTGCCACTATGAGTTATTCAAGAAACTACAGTATGTTTCTGATAAGTGATTCATCTACAAAAGCATCCGAAAACATTTCATAAGATATTTGTGAATTGATAGCATAGCGATCTAGGGAAAACAAGACTGATTTATAGACTTGATTGGAGTGCCTACTATTGGAGAGACTGGAAGGATGGATTTGTCTCAATTGTAGCATTCATGTTTCAGGCAACGTGTAAAAGAATTACTGCTTTTGTGATCACATGTCAATAACAGGGTAACTCAAGGCAGTGATTCCATGGAGAGCATGTTGAGATCTGCTAAGATAAAATTGTTCCAAGACTTGGCTAATAGTTAAAAAAAACAATTGTTAAGTGAGTTTTGCCCCATTTTAAGACTTTTCTTGCCATGGTTGTTAAGTGAATCATTGCAGTTTAGTCAGTAACACAGTTGTTAAATGAATCTGGCTTCTCCATTGATTTTGCTTGTCAGAAGGTCGCAAAAGGGGTTTGTCAGGCCGAAGCCATATTTTATTAGAGACTTTGGCCTGCCACTTGATGCTTTAGAATGTATTCTTGCTGTGGGAATTTGGGAGGGGCTGTTGCATGAGCAATGTAGACATGTAGCCATAACAAATTCCTTTTAGGCTTTCAAGGTCATCCTTTGTTCAGCACCTGGCCGGACACGTTGGCAAGAGACAACTGGTCAACGTGATGAACTTGTGGGTGTGGGAACAAGGGAATGAACTTTAAACTGTGTGGAGAAACCTTCGTAGCTTTAGATTCGGGTTTCTCACAGATGTGCCAACATGGCTCTGTTAATAAATTGGAACTTTGAGGAATACTTTGCCTCGGACTCTGATTTAGTTTTGGATGCTATTTGGAACCCTGACAGGGTTCACATGACCCCAGGACACTGCAACTATCATAATATATGAATCAGTTGCCAAGCATCTGAATTTTGATCATGTGACTATCATGCTGCAAAGTTGTGTGAAAAATCGTAATAAGTCACTTTTTTCCTATGTCGTCGTAACTTCAAACGGTCACTAAATGAACTGTTATTAGTTCCTGTATATAGTGTGGAGTGCTCTGACTGGTAGTGTATATTTCTACAGCACTATATCTTTCATTATACTTGTACTTTTACAGGTTCTCCTCAGGTTATGTCCCTTTGTTTAGCAACCATTCAAAATTATAATAGTACTGAACAAGTGGACTTATAACTGGTCTCAAGAGTTTCAACAGTTGCCGTGTCCCCTCAGTCATAAAATTGTAATTTCCAATGTTCCCTGCTGGCTTCCCACAAGCAAAATAAATGGGAAGCCTGCAGAAAATCAAAAGCATGGTCATGTGAATCCTCACTTATGACCTGTGCAGTTCTTGCTAAACAACAGGAACCAGGACTATTGTTGTAAGCTGAGGACTACCTCTGTAAGAGATTTTTTAAAATTCTGAGATACAAGGTATTGAAACAGGGACTGGGCATTCAAAGTATGCTTTCTCATATCTAGTTTTCCCCTTTCCTATGCTAAGTCATATAAGTCAACGAAGAACCTCTTGGTTCGATGTCTAGCTTAGCCCTTATCTCAAGCTGATAAAATTAAGTTTTATGCCATGTAAGAAGGAATCACCTGGAAAAAAAAATCTGATAAAGTCATTCTAAATTATGATTGGTCAACTTTTAAAACAATTTCTCTCTTTGAAAGTTATTTTTTTCCTTCCCCGCTTCTCTAAAATTCTTCGGTTAAGAGAAACTTGTTTTTGAGTTCAGGTGATACGTAAAGAACAAAACCTAACCACTCCTCCCCATCACATGTCAGCCGAGTGATTTGTATATGACAGAACTTACTTAGAATTGTGCACTTCTGGGCCTCAATGTGTATTATTCCAAAGCTTCACTGGAGGGTGCTGCCATGCTATGCCAAATCACAAATATGAAAATAAACACAGGATTAAAAGCATTCCCCACAGCATTAAAGTTAAACTTTCTTTCCTTTCAAAATTCCAAGATTTACTAAGGAGCACATTAGACAAAAAATTCAATAGTTGGACATTCTGGTGTGCTAAAAATGTTATATTGAGATTTTAAAAATAAGCAAAGTTCCTTGCTTGTCAGATAAGAAGACTATCAAGTTAACATTCTTTACCTAGCCAACCATATGTTTTTAGGAAGTCCATGAGCAGGACAGAGCAACTGCACATGTGTTTCCTTGTGGTTGCTAATTGAAAAAGCACAAAAAATATCTTTGTCGTGAACTCCATGAATTTTCTCTAATACTCTTTAAGAATTGCCAGGAAAAAGGGCTTGATTACATCTTGTGATAGCGTGTTGCAGTTTAACAATGATTTATAAAATAGTACTTTCTTTTCTGTCTTAATTCAATTTCGCTGGATGTCCTAGATTCTGGCTTTATATTATGCCCCTACTTTCTCCACGGTTCATATACACTGTATGGGAATCTGACCTTTGATTTGTAAAAAGAGTTTGAGACTGGGTTTCCCCCAAACGTTGCTATCACATTGCAAATGTTTTTCAGAGGGGGAAAAAGACGCCTTTAGCACTTATGCTCAATATTGTAACACTTGGCTAGAAAACAGCAATTTCTAGTCTTTGAATCGGACCTTGTCATGAGAATCTTTTTGGCACTTATTATCACTTTGCTGACATCAGCAATTGTTTATATAGTTGCTTAATTCCATCAATACCATGGTACATATGGTGCATGAAATACATTGTACTTATAGTATTTTTTTTAAAAAATATTATGTATTCATCATAGTTTTAAAAAGACTGAACGAGTAAGGAAGAGGAGAAAAGAAATATAGTATCTATAGGGGGACAAAGGAGCTACAAGACTGGACAATTATTACTCAGTATATGGTTGTACATTAAATTATTTTAACAGGGTGAATAAGGATTTGAATCTCTGAGATAAGTGCCAAAATCTCCATTATTTCTTGAAGAAGCAGAAGCAGGACAGATAAATGTTAGTTTCTAACTTCCCCTTTGTTTGACTAATATAAACTATTTACGGACGTTTAGAATTTTTCATTGATTCTGATTTTGATTCATTTATCAGTTCTTGTTATAAACTTTGATACTCCTTATGGAAGAATCTGTTCCAGAAGATGGTGCTCCAGGACTGCTGGTGTGGTATTAAAAATGGGCAGAATTCTGTATTGTCTCTAAAGCTTTTAAACTTCTGCATGGAGCTACTACGGCATGTTCCCTTGGAATTTGAAATTGAGTGTTAACATGCTGATGACAGCTAGCTGAATCTATCCCTTCATCTATGGTGAGGTAGCAGTAATGCTGATTTAAAATGAACAATTGCCTGAATGATGCAGATTTTTAATTTAAAAAAACCAAGTTTTTAAAAATATAAAGTACTATGCAAGTACTATCCTGCAAAATCGTAGATTTAAAATTAACTTTTGTAATACAATAAATGTCAGAACCTACTGAATTTATAAAGCTAAATATGTCCTTGAATTGTACTCAACTCCTTGTGACTATTAAAAAACAGGCACACAATTTTATTGGCAACATATGGAGGTGATTCCTCATTGGCATCTTCCAGGATATTTTTCATCTTCTCATAGTAGTTTGTAGCCCTTGTACTCTCTCGCTTAAGTATTAAGCAGGTCTGACTCAACTTTGCTTCTGAAGACACACAAGGTCAGCCAGTATGTATGCTACTGTATTCACTGTGTAGATTCTGTTTAAAATCATGCCCAGTCTAGCAGAATAAGAAAGCCTGACTCAGGATTATTTTGACATGTGAAGCTAAAATTCATTTTCAGCATTTTACAGGGCTATCAGATGACTAGCAAATAGCTAAGAAACATAGGAAACTCCAGCTTTATGCAATTTTAATCTGATAGGCTTATTGTATCTTGAAAAATAAAAGAGAAAAAAACATAAGGTTATGATATAGATGATACGTGAGGACCAGCCTTTTGTTTTGAGGTTCAATGAACCAGAGAACAAGGGATTATAAATGAGCTTAACCCTCTTTTCAACTATGAGCCCAGAATTTGGCATACAATTAGCCTCAGTTTCAAGGTACTATTCATATTTATATAACTCTTCCTATTATACTCAAAGAGAAAGATCTAGTCAGGCTGAAACATGGAATAAACAGGCAGCTGCTAAAGTCAAACTAACGGTTTATACATACAGTAGTAATCACAAACAAGAAAACCATTTTGTTTTAGCATGCTGGGTACATTCATTCAAAGATTGTTTATTCTTTGAACTATAATTTAGCAAACAAAGTTGTAGCAAGCTGGGTGAATTTAATCATTAGATTCAATACATAGCATGTAGCTACTCTTATAATTTTTTCTTTGCACCAAAACAGAGTATCCACACAGTGGCGGAGGGTAGCTGTGGCAGTTCAATCAGAATTCTGCCTGCCCACTTGACTTCTTTTAACCATTATTGTTATTATTTGTTTATCCCACCTTCTTTAATATATAACTCAAAACAGCAAACATACCTTGTATTCTTGCACTCTCACCCTGAGAAATGAGTTGGGCTGAGAAAGAAGGATTGATCCAAGGTTAGCCAGGAGCTTCTATGTCTAAAATGGGGCTAGAACTCGCAGGCTCCTGGCTCCTAGGCCAGCACCTTAACCATTACACCATACTGGAAATCTTACCCTGAAGATGCAGTATCCACCCCCACCTCCCTAATAATTAGTAGTTGATTCCATATTGACATTCTCATTGGAGGCATGGGGATGGAATAAGAAACGGAGCAGGTAATTATTTCTTGCAAGTTGTTTTTTTCTTGCTCATTTTGTGAACAACTTGCCTCCAGAACTTGTTAATGCTCCAACACTGGAGGTTTTTAAGAAAAGATTGGACAACCATTTGTCTGAAATGGTATAGGGCTGTGATGGCGAATCTATGGCATGCGTGCCACAGGTGGTACGTGGAGCCATATCTGAGGGCACGCGAGGCATTGCCCTATGTCCGCTCCAGCACGCATGTGCTCACTGGCCAGCTGATTTTTGGCCTTCCGGAGGGTGAGGGGAGGCCGTTTTCGCCCTCCCCAGGCTTCAGGAAAGCCTCCGGAGCCTGTGGATGGCGAAAAACGGACCCAATGGGCCTACCGGAAGTTCATTTCCGAACTTCTGGTAGGCCCGTTGGGCTCGTTTTTCGCCATCCACAGGCTCCGGAGGCTTTCCTGAAGCCTGGGGAGGGCGAAAAACAGCACAACAGGCGTACTGGAAGTCTGGAGGCTTCAGTGAGGTCTGCGCGCATGTGTGGGGGATGGTGGTTGTGCATGCATGTGCGGGGGGGAGGGCATTGCATTATGGGTGTGGGCACGTGCGTGCATGCCTTTTTGGCACCCGAGCAAAAAAAGATTCGCCATCACTGTTATAGGTTTTCCTGCCTTAGCAAGGGGTTGGACTAGAAGAACTCCAAGGTCCCTTCCAACTTTGTTATTCTGTTAAGCAGTGGTGGATTCAAATTTTTTTACTACTGGTTCTGTGGGCGTGGCTTGGTGGGCATGGCAGGGGAAGGATACTGTAAAATCTCCATTCCCACCCCACTCCAGGGGAAGGTTACTGCAAAATCCCCATTTCCTCCCGATCAGCTGGGACTCAGGAGGCAGAGAATAGATGGGGGCGGGGCCAGTCAGAGGTGGTTCTCCGAAGTACTCAAATTTTCCGCTACCGGTTCTTCAGAACTGGTCAGAACCTGCTGAATTCCACCTCTGCTGTTAAGTTAAAAAAGAAAAGAAACCTACCATAGCTTTGTGCGGCAGCTGCTGCATTTTGCAAACTAAACAGCCTGGAAAGAAGGATTAAGCTTCTTTCCTCACCTACTGTAACCATGGTGGTCTTGATCCATATCAAGTGAGCTCCTGAGATTTAAGAAAAAGCACACAAACAACTGTATGCCAATTATTTCATATATTATGTACTTTAGCCTAATGTACATCACACAAATGTGAACAATTTTTCAGCCAATCACACAAATGTGAACAATCTTCCAGAATGAGATTGCAAGTTGATAAATGGCTCTACACATACGTCATTTCTATATTATTAACAGACTCACTTTAAATCTTTACTTTGTTTAATTCTATTTTCTGATTCTATTAAGGGATTTATAATTTCCCCCAGTTTTGCAAGGGAGAAAACTCATTAATCCAAAAAGACTGAAATACCACATATTTTTAACTATGTTTACTAAATAGTTCCTCTCGGTTCACTAGAGATCAGTCCCAGTCTCAAACGAGGGGACTTAAAATTGCAGCCATTTGTAACCAAAGAGACATATGCGATGGAGGAGTCTATATTTCATAAGTTATTCTGACAATGTGCTTTGGGAAGCAATGGATCCTGAATAGAAGGCAGTAATGAACCTAAGTTACTTGGCAAAAATTTTATTGATAAAATGAGATAACCTTTATTGTCATTTTCCTGTATATACAATGGCATACATTAAAATGAAACTTCAATGCACTGCTCTTGAAAATCCCCAACAATGTCACTATCACGAGGATAATAATAATAATAATAATAATAATAATAATAATAATAATAATAATAATAATAATAATAATAATAATAATAACAACAACAACAACAACAACAACAACAACAACAATGATAATATTAACAGCAGCATCCAAAAATGCTAAATTATACCACTGTTTTGAAATATTGCTGATGCTATCGTTAACATATATGAATACGTTTGAACATATATGAATGAAGGATGAAGAAAAAACACCTTAAAGATACAGAGACATATTTAGGAATGAATAGTATGGAGAAAATTATCACACATGTTTAATAGAAATGCCTAAAGAAGTTTCTGTGAAATTCCTTAAACTTCCTTGCTTCATAGAGGTACAATGGTATACTGAAACCAAATTCCTGGCATGATTTGAATGTTAGTGTTGTGTTTTCCCAGTCTTAATGAAACAATTTCTTTCTTCTCATAACTTGCTCTTCCTTGCCTCCAGTGACATCGCACTGAATCTTACATGTCTTTTTAGAATTCCATTGTTCATAGGAAAAATGGTAATCTTTTGTTAAAAAAACAAACGTCAAAGATGAAATTATCAACATTGTTGGAAATTGGGCAGAATATAAATTTAGTAAATTATTAATTATCTTTTTTAACCATTCAAAATATTTACAATTGCATATACATATTTACCATGTTTTACTGAAGTCAATCATTCATTTTTTAGTAGGTATATAGCAGGGGTCCCCAAACTCGGCAACTTTAAGACTTGTGGACTTCAACTCCCAGAATTCTCCAGCCAGCTATGCTGGTTTGCCTATGCTGGCTGGAGAATTCTGGGAATTGAAGTCCACAAGTCTTAAAGTTGCCAAGTTTGAAGATCTCTGGTATATAGGCTTGAAGAGAGCCAGTTTGGTTTAGTGGTCAATGTACCAGGCTATAAATTGGGAAATGGTCAGCTGGGCTACTTTGGGCTAGTCACTCTATTTGAAAGGAGGCAATGGCTAACTTCCAAAATCTTGCCAAAAAACCTGCAGGCAAGAATGTGAATATGTGGATCATGTCTGCCTAATCACTTGATTTGTGTAAAATATGCAAATAATATCTTTTTCATAATATAACCAATTATATCAGTCATATCAAAGGCAAGCCATTTGGCCATTTCTGGGAAATGTGCTGCTGTTAAAGTTCTAAACAATCAACACCTTGGTTGATTACTGACACATAAACCTGTCTGAACATTGTCCATTACTGAAGAGAGTAATGGAGGTGAGCTTGAGAGAAATATACAAGAATTGTGTCATAGGCAAAGAGGGCTGAAAGTTCATTCTTTAAGTTCTGGGAAGCTAATTACTGGAATGCAAGATTCATTGTGGTCAATTTCAGTACAGTGTAATTGTGGTCTTCTTGTGAAGCTGATTTTCTGGTCTAATGTACCTGGTGGGGCTGGCAATTGACTTAGCATAGATCCTCCAGTGGAATATGTCCTCTTTCTAGGTTGTTAGTGACCAAAGAGAGTCATTCCTCAGCATTGGTATCATTTATTTATTTATTTATTATTCCATTGATTGATTGATTGATTGATTTGTATGCCACCCATGTTGTCAAGAGTTTAGCATCTTCTACAGGAGCCAACAGGAGTCACTCATATTCTGAGAGAAAGCCAGTTTATTTGCCTCAGTACTTCCAACACTTAATGTAAGTTGCTGACAGTTCAAGTCTACTTATTTTTCTCCCATGAAATAATTTTTAGTGGTTTTGATGTATTAATTAATGCTGAATTGTAATTGTGATGCCTTAACAGTGAAGAATGGAATAACAATCTTTTAAATAAAATGTACGGTATATTGCATTGTCCTCTGCCCTTGTGCCTTTATCGACAAAGCAGCTATTTTAGTGCTCAATTACTGCATCAGAAAAACAGAAGAAACTTCAGAGGTTCTGCAGAATTTCCTGTCTGCCTAAGAATTTGGGGGTTGTTGGGTTGATATAAAAAACAAATCTATTCCCTTTTAAGCTATTGACAGAGTCTTGTCTCTTCTATTGAACCAGAATTTAACAATGCCATTTAGAACCTCAACTTGAAAACCAGAAATTTCCTTCTTTATAATAAAGGGATATGAGGCTAAAATTTAAGAAAGGATTTAAAAGCCAAACAAAACTCCAGATCCAGCTGCAGTCATGGGATAACTTTAAGCTGTATAGTAAACCAAGCCAGAATCTCATAGTTACGCATCAGGATACAGGTTTGTTTTTCCTGTGAGCCTATATGGGATTTTTGGCTCAAGCCCGAACATCTGGCAGGAGCATATGTGATAGTCCTGGATAAAAGTCAAGGTCTAGGCAAGAACCCACAGAGCATACTGTAGATTCCTGGTTACTGTTGCTGGCAGCAACTTCTCTCATTTTATTTCACTAAAACCTACAAAACTATTTGAGCCATAATCCAATATCTCCTCTCTCGTTGGCACATATATTCGCTCTGGGGCTTAAGGCAAATTTTTGTCCATACAGAACTACATTTGCTTAGTAGCTCATCTAATTTGATTTTGATAGTTTTGATTGAACTTTTGGCAGAACTTAAAATGAAAAAAATAACTGATTTTCGACAGTGGCAAATAAATTTGCCACGGTCAAAAAGTAGTTATTTTTTGTTTTAAGAACTTACATTATTATATTATTATATTATATGAGTTATTTTAAGAACATACATTATTATATTATTATATTAGTTTTCTTGGCTCTTTATTCAAAGATGATAGTAAAGATAATATTATTTTCAAATTTGAAACTCTGTAAAAAATTTGTTATAACTGTACACCAAAATTGAGAATCAAATTAAATTCAAAAGAAACAGTGTCTGTTGGCTAAGAAATGTAAAGATATAATGATCTTTTTAAAAATAGCAGTTTTCATTAATGGTTAGAAAGCATTGATATATGTTTTCAAACATTGATACATTGGTACATGTAGCTAGACTGGACATTAAGAGTTTACCAGCGTTATATAGAATATTTTAAAAGCATTTTCAAATTTTATTTATGTTTCTGACATGCCTTTTCCAAGGCCAGACAATTAATACAGTGAAACACAGGACACATTTGAAACTTTCCAACAAAATAAAAGATCCGTTTAAAATACAGAGTATAAAAACTAGTTATAAATATGCCCTACACTTGTCAATGCGTTATCTTGAATCCAGCATTGTTAGAAAAACAAAACAAAACCTCTCACACCTTTTTTTACTCTTAGCATCCAAATTCTCTTCCTTGTAGGTTGATTTGAACAATTGTAATATATTCTGGATTCAGTTTTCTTTAGGGGAGAAAAAAAACCCCACCCATACATATGTTAGCAATAACTCAGATGCGCTAACTAAATATGTTCTGGTGCTGAAGAATAGTCATACACTGAAATGAATGACTGTAAGAAACAAAATGGTTATAACATTAATCTACCCTAAAGCTTATCTGATCTTGATTTGTGATTAATGTCGAGTAGAAAAGTGAAAGCCACTTCACTTTCCACTCGACATTCAAGTAGAAAGGGAAGAGGCTTATCACTCTGGCTTACATAACTATTCTCGCTTTCATCTATTGCTGATTGTCCTGCCCAACATTTTCTCTTCCATTATTTTAAAGATCAATAAGCAATGGACTGTATATGGTACTTAAAATATGTAGCACTCCAAGCAATTCCACCTAGAATACTTTAGAATGTATATTTAGTAATTACTTGACATTATTTACAACTTTTAAAATGTTTCCTAGGGAGCTAGTTTGCAGCCGAACAATTTACAAGGTGCGGAAAAGAAAACCTATATGGTGATTTGTTGCCCAGTGCTTATTTTTAAATCACAGATCTTGTTACTATTTGAATTAACATTTTGCTTAAAGCAACTGCAAACAACCTGAAAGCGTTTTCTTAGTCAAAGTGTCTTAAATTTTCATCCAACTGCCTCTTAACTGTGCTCTTATAAAAGCAACTTTCCTAGTGAATTATTTTTTTTCCACTTCCAAGCAATTTTAATGAACTGTGACAAAATTTACACAAATAATACTATGCAGGTGTCAGGATAAAACATCTGCAGAGTTCCTCTTGGTGGCCCTGTTTAGTCTGATCCCTTTTGGATAAAGGGGATTCTTCAGAGATGCATTGAGGGATTTTCATCTACCTGGCAAATTCTCAGTTGGAGACTAAGTGTAATGCAGGTCTGTTGGAGATGCATGGGGAATGCTCTTACTCAGTTATCTTTGATCCTCTTGGGCCTGAGGAAATGGACATGGTCTTTGAGACTGTAAGTGCAGCTACCTGTGGTTTAAATCTATGCTCCTTCTGGTTGGTCAAGGTCACCTAGAAATGAGACGTTGGTTGCTCCTAGCAATCAGGGCAAGTCCTTGACACCATTTAAAGACTTCCTGTGCACCTTCTCAATTGTTCTGGATAATTTTCTTCTCATGTCCCATCTTCCTCTTTTAGGGAAGCTGGTTGAGAAGGTGGAGTGCTACAGCTCCAGAGAATTCTAGATGGTATGGATTATCTGGACCCCTTCCAGTCAGGTTTCAGATTTGGATATGGGACAGAAACAGCATTAGTTGCACTTTTGGATAACCTCTGGCAGGAGTGGGATGGGGGTATTGCATCCATTTGACTCTTCTTGACCTCTCAGTAGCCTTTGATACTATCAGCCATGGTATCCTTTGTAGCTGACTTTTGGAATTGGAGGTAGGAATACTGTTTTGCGCTGTTTCCCCTCCTTCCTCCGGGACCAGTTTCAATTGTTCTTGATAGGGAATAAGAGGTTCAGCCTGAAGCTTCTGCTTTGTAGGGTGCTGCAAGGCTTGGTATTCTTTCTGCTCCTTTTTAACAACTATTTGAAGCCACTGGATGATATTATCCATTGCCCCTCAGCTGGTGTGAACAGGGACTGTTTCTGCTTGGCTTAATTATTAGACTTTTTGATCTTGAGTTCTCATGTGAACAGAGACTGTTCGTGCCCTGTTTCATAAGGGGAAAAGACTTTCATTTCTGACTAATTATTTTTGGTTTTGTCTATCCAACATGAATATTTATTTATTTATTTATTTATTTATTTATTTATTGCTCTTATATGCCGCCCTACTCCCTGAAAACTCAGGGTGGCGTACAACATTTAAAGAACAACTAAACAATATAAAATTTAAAAACAGTATTAAAAAGAATTATAAAAAATATATAAAACCATACATACATGGGGGAGACTTAGGATGTAAAATTTTCTCAGTTACCCCGCCTGCAGGAAAAGCCATGTCTTGATGGCTTTTTGGAAGGCCAGCAAGGTGGGGATAATTCGGATCTCTGGGGGTAGTTGGTTCCAGAGAACGGGCCCCCCCACATAGAAGGCCCTCCCCGTAGGCCCCGCCAGCTGGCATTGTTTGGTTGACGGGACCTGGAGGAGACCCACTCCGTGGGACCTGACCGGTCGAAGGCAAGTATGAAGTAGGATGCGGTCCCGAAGGTAACCTGGACCTAAGCCATGTAGAGCTTTAAAGATGATGATCAACACCTTGAATTGCACCCAGGGACCAATGGGCAACCAGTGCAGCTGACGGAGTATGGGTGTTACATGGATGTATCTTGAGACACCCACCACAGCACGTGCAGCCGCACTTTGCACCAGTTGAAGTCTCCGGATACTCTTCAAGGGTAGCCCCATGTACAGCGCATTACAGTAGTCCAATTGAGAGGTGACAAGGGAATGAGTGACTGTGAGTAGAGCCTCCTTCTCCAAGTATGGTCGCAATTGGTGCACCAGGCAAACCTGTGTAAAGGCTCCCGTAGCCACAGCTGTTAGATGTTGGTCTAATTTTAGCTGTGGATCTAGGAGAACTCCCAAATTGTGAACCTGTTCCAAGGGAGTTAGTTTTTCTCCCTCAAGAACCAAGGAATAAAGACTGTTCATGCCCTGTTTTACAAAAAGGGGTTTGATTTATTCGCGAGTAAGTGGTTTCTCATTACTTGCGAAGGCTGGGTCAGAACAATGGTGTGTTTTTTATTGTAAACCACCCAGGCATTTAGGTAAGATAGGTGGTGTATAACTGTAAATATATAATATATAATATATACATAATGTATATATAATGTAGAAATAAATAAATAATGCAACTTCAGCCATCCTCTCTGCAATGAACTCTGAACATGGCCTGAAATCTAAGGTATGAGGAAAGCAGGTGATAACTAAGTAGTTTCACTACCGGTACATGCTTTTTAAAATTCTGAATGGATGATTTTTGCCATTCATTGTTTTCTCTATATTCTGCTTTTCCCAATATAATGCTTTTATTATCATGGTTACATTGATTTAAAGATAAGGTGACCAGACGTCCCGATTTTGGCGGGACAGACCCGCTTTTTCATGATTTGTCCCGCGTCCCGCCCATCCTCTAAAAAGTCCCGATTTTTTGAAAGAATGCACGACTAGGGCATTCTTTCAAAAAATCGGCCTGAAAGGCAGCAGGCCTCTCAGCTCGGGCCGGCCGTGGGCGGCGTTGGCGGCGGGCGGGCATCCCACGTTGTTGACTCCTCCGGTGGCGGCTGGAAGCTGGGGGGAGGGGGAAGGGAGGCTGCTCCTCCTCTCCTTCCCCCGCCCCATCCCTAGCCCCGCCCTTGGAGGCGCCGCTGCTGTTGGGAGGGGTGAGGAACGAGGAGCCGTCGCCGCTTTGAGCTTACGAGCGGCGCAAACAGCCCTTCCTCGTCCCCCTCCCCTTTCTTCCCCCCGTCGCCTCGCTGCTGCCGTTGCCCTGGGGCCGGGCGGGCGACCGGGAGACCGCGGCGCTTGGATGCTTGGAGCAGGTAAGCTGCCGGCTGCCTCCTTTCCCCGTCTCCCGCCTCCCGTTCGTTGCTTGCCAGCCCGGCCGAAGGGGAGGCGGGAGGCGAGGAAAGGCCTCCCGAAGGGGAAGCGGGCTCCCGAAGGGCTGCCGGAGCCCGCCTCCCTTTCGGGAGGCCTTTCCTCGCCTCCCCTTCGGCCGGGCTGGCAAGCAACGAACGGGAGGCGGGAGACGGGGAAAGGAGGCAGCCGGCAGCTTACCTGTCGTGAGCTCCAGGCATCCAAGCGCCCTCCCGCCTCCCCCCCCACCTCACCTGGACGCCGACATTTGCTGTTTTGCCCTCTGCGCATGCGCAGCGTTCTGCACATGCGCAGAGGGCAAAACAAATGGCGGCGCCCAGGCCCCCCCCCGTCCCGCTTAAAAATAAAAAAATCTGGTCACTTTGTTTAAAGGGGATATTTTTCATTAAATCTTCCCCATTCAAAGGCTGCATGGTAGCACAGGCACCCTTTGCGTTTCAATATTAGCACAAGGTTATTACATTTTGCATTTTAGGCTTTGGACCAGAAACTCCAGAACTTATTTCCTGCTTTTTCTAGAACTGGCGGAACGGACAATTCCTTCATTGAAGGTAGTAAAATTCCCCATCAAGACAGGTAACACCAAAAAGTGGCAACCTACCATAGGTATCTTTTGCTTGGGATCCTTGAAGAAAGGGTTTGCCAGCAAGGTTTTAAATTATCCAACCTCACAGTTTTAACTGTGTTAAACTATGGCAAACCATGAGGATTTTGACTTCATTGTACCATTTAAATTCACACTGTGAATTCAGAAAATTAATAGCTTATTCTGTCTGGATTAAGTAGAGCATCTGGAATCACTAAGATCTCAGTTAAGAAAACAGGTGCCCTTTAGCTGACCTAGCAAATTTTTTGGTCAACGCTTGCTTTAAAAAAAAAATTACAGTACCAATTATAGTTTCACTGCTGGATATTTCTAGATAGAGCCAGTCCTGGCAAGAAAGCGCTAAGAATGATGTCTTTCACATGAAAACCCACAAGAGGCGAAGACAGTGTAGAGGGAGGGAACGATAAATATTTGTTGTACAGTGTTCAGCAAGAAAAAACGGGATTGGATGTATTTTAATATCCATTTCTGAACACTTTAATTCTTCACAGACATATGGAACAAATAGAAAAAGGCACACTTTTCAATTTCAGCAACCTTGCATATTCTTGATGTTGGATATTATTTTGAATTAAGGCAGACACTTTTTGGTCGTGGTTATATAGTGAAAAATCTCAGAGAGCATTTCACTGGCAGATCTCCATTCTCTTCCTGATGTCATCATCCATGGACCTTAGTGGGTTTCTACAGTTTGGCCCAAGATTAGATGTTAAATATTTAATGTAGAAAGAAAAGCAATTCAGAAATACTTGGAAACAGAATTGTACCTTATGGCAATTATGATCTCCCTGAGCTCTCCTTAAACAAAGAGCTTTGTTCTTCTAAAGCAATTACCAGAAGTTAAAAAAAAGTTACACTGCCAGTAAGACATTCAAAAGACATATCTGCAGAATGGGTTCCTGTTTCAGTCGGCATGTATATGGCTTATATAAATTTCACATAGAAAGAAAATTGCTCTTGGGTACATATGTTGGTAGTGAAGTTGTTAGCATGGTACAAAATAGCATTTATAAATTAACCGGAGGATAAGTAAAAAGCATTGATGAACAATTTCAGTGGCAACCTTTTAAAGCTCTGCTTACATGTGGGTAAATCGTGAGCTTAACTTTCAGATATGTAGGCTCTTTCATCTTAAGAATTGTCCATGTGATGCAGAGTATCACAAGTGTGAGATAGTAAGAACAATCGTCTCTGAGAGTTCAAGTCTCTCAGTTAAACAATGATAACTCTTAATCGCTGCTCAGATATTTAATCAATGTGGGGATTGAATATGTGAAGCAGAAGAGCCTTATTCCCATGTTGCCAACAAAATGGTCAACTATTCCTGTATATACTGAATATGTATCTAGCTCCTATGTGGGCAGAAAACTCTGGTTAGTCAGAGTTCCTATCCCATTAGCCGAGATGGAGCAGTGGTTAGAGTGTAGTACTGCAGGCTACTTCAGCTGACTGCTAGCTGCAGTTCAGCAGTTCAAATCTCACCGGCTCAAGGTTGACTCAGCCTTCCATCCTTCCGACGGGGGTAAAATGAGGACCCAGATTGTTGGGAACAATATGATGACTCTGTAAAACCGCTTAGAGAGGGCTGTAAAAGCACTATAAAGCGGTATATAAGTCTAAGTGCTATTGCTATTGCTATTAGAGACAGTTCCTTTCAGACTGATGCATACATTGGCCTTTTAAGATTAGCTCGTGTGATACAAGCAGCACTTTTCCATGTGTCGTATCCAAGCAGCGGTGCCAAAAAAGTGAACATGAGGGTCACAACCATATGATGGTTGCCCTTTTTATGTATGGTTGCCCTTTTTATGCATGGTTGTGATTGGCATCTTGACCTATTTAACCATCAGGGTCTTGAATAGAGATTATGTAAAGGAAATACATGGGGAAGTTGACATCCTTTAATGGGAGCAAGATATGTAATAGATATGTAATAACAGTTTGTAATAGTTTGTGTGTTTTTGTGTGTATAAGATATATACCTATATAAAATGAATGCTTATATGCTACTTCAGTCATTAAGACTTTTAAGAGGCATAAAAACCATCTATATGAGCCGAGGTGGCACAGCGATTAGAGGCAGGTACTGCAGGTCACATTAGCTGACACTGATCCGCAGGTCAGCGGTTCAAATCTCACCGGCTCAAGGTTGACTCATCCTTCCATCCTTCCGAGGTAGGTAAAATGAGGACCCAGATTTTTGGGGGCAATATAAATATACATTGCTTACTGGTGTAAACCGCTTAGAGAGTGCTTGCACTGTGAGGCGGTATATAAATCTCACAAATAAATAAATAAATAAAATATACACATAAACATATGCACACACACACACATCCAATAGGTCGTTGCTAGCTATATATATGTTTATAAATATATTTTCTCAGAATTTGAAATGCTTATTAAATTGGATTACAGTAGCTATATTTTTCACATTCCTTCTTTTTTAGTTATTTTAAAAATATGTATGGAGCTCAGTTTGAAAAATGCACCAACTAATCTATCAATCCTGATTGCTAACGACATCTGCAAAAGAAGGCAAGAGATGGTGGTACAGGGGGGAAATGACATGTATGTGATATTTTCATGCAAATGTTACGATATACTGTATATATTTTAAGTACATACAGTAATAGCATTTGTGTTTTGATGTCATTATGTCATAATATCATTGCACATATATTCTCATTTGGATAGATGCGATTTGTATGGATGTATGGAGAATATGTATTAGTGAATGAATATTTATTTATTCTGTCTATAATCTATCTATCATCAGGCCAGATACCAAAAAGACATACAGTACCAACGTAATAATGTATTTATTTATTAAATTTATATATCATCCATCTCCCCAATAAAACAAGTCTAATAATACTATTGAAAATCAATCATCAAATGCCTTCCAAATCAAACTAGTTAATGACATTTCAGAATCATTCTGGTGGAACTATAATCTTCTGTAAAAATGCTTTATTTTCTCTTGGCAAAGAATTGTCTGTATAAAAAGCATTCATTTATGAAAACTTCCTCTGAATAAAGGACAAAGAATTGATATATAAGTGATTTGGTTTTGAATCATATAGTCTTAATTAAATCTATTTATTTCTACTTTTTGGCAAATAAATCTTGGTGAATAAAAGTGGATACCTTTGAATTTTGGCCTATTCTAACAACCAGTTCTTACCATACAGGAATAATATAACTGCTACTCTCCACTTATCACCTTGTCTACAACTGGATCCAAGATGTAGAAAACACCACTGCTACAGACATGAATAAGGAGAGGCTACTGCAACACTCATATTGTACTGCTAAGTTGCGTGCAAACAGAGCCTGATGAAAACAGAGAGCAACAAAAATATATTCCAGTATTCTAGTAAGTACCAGTTTCGATACTCACAAAGACATTTATTTAGCAGTTTGCTATGGACTTCTTGCTTAATGTAGTTTGCTAAGGATGAATAGTAAATATCATGATGGCTAATAGCCACTGTAGAGGTGGGGTGCAGGCAATAGAGAAAAATGGCATCACTCTTGGGAAATCTAATGTGTTACTATTTTCTCTCCATTTCAAAGTCCGGCTGCCTGCTGGAGTTAGAAGGATTGAAGGGGAATGGAGAGAGTTTTATAGGAACTTTTATTGGCACACAGAGCTTGCTGGGATATGGACCAGAAGCAATCTCTATTTCAAGATATCACATACCACACTAATCCAGATTTGTTTTACAACTGTTTTTTGAACAAGCCAATACTGTCTTGGTTTATGCATTACATTAAGTCATAAACCATGTTTGACAAACTACAATGGCTGGGATGACAACACTTTAGTCAAATGACTAACCATAGAGGTACAGAAGACATGCCAGGCCTACCTGTTCAGTTCAGTTGCTGCAGCTTTCCTAAGAAAAAGACAAAACACTTGGCAGGTTTTTTTTCATTACTAGAGGGAGCTATGGCACTTAAAAAGTGCTTTCTACCAGCGAAGAGTAAGTGGTAGGTTTTTGTTTTATTTATTTAAGTTTTTTAAATTACTTTTATAAAATTCAACTATACATATAATACTCTTTACTCCTATTTTTAAAAAAATTCCTATGAATAACATATTTAAAATAAAAGTATAGATTAAAATAAAAAAACAATTACAATAATACATCTGAGAATTTTAAAAATGACTTCTAATGTAATGATCCAACGTAGAATGATTTTGAAGAAATTATATCAGTTTTTAAGGTATTTCCTTCTACACAAAAAAAGTTTCAAGACTTAGCAGCAAAATATAAACAAAGCATTTCTTTCTTACTTAGGAAGAACTGGGCATATTTGTTGACTATGTCAGGCATAACAACTGGAAATAAAAGGAGTGATGACAGATCATATTGATCTATATTATAGGTCTCCAGTATGAATTTACTAGTGCTAGAGCAAAATTTAGAGAATTTTGATGTTTATATTTCAGGGTTGGGCTTCAGCTAATAATGTTACCTGAAAGTAATTTTGTATCCTCAGCAATTTCCATAATAAGTACTGTATCATTTTATTATTATATTTTTCCATTGCTGAGGTTGGCTGCGAAAAAACATAAGGAAGATGAACTTGCTGTGGAAAACTTTTTTGCTAGAAAGATGATAACAATTTTCAGATGTTCATCTAAAACAAGTGGCTGTAAGAAATCTGTTTTAATAGGGTTTAAATGCACAATCCCACAATGCATCGAAAGCTCTAAGGGATAACTTATTGTTGGCTAATGATGAATTTTTTTTAGCTTGCCAATTGTTTATATCTCATAAAAAGCATCCCAAATGGTTTGAAAACATACATTAGTCTTCTCTGGAGAAATATGAAGGTAATCTATTTTATACAATTGCATCTTTATTATGCAAACTATAGAGTTTTAGCAGTTGTAATCAGTTTGTTTTTAAATGATTTTCTCTGGGCAAATTAAGCTCATCATTATGTGAAATTGTCTCACAAAGTTGTTATTCTCATTATTACCATTTATCCTCACTTTTTATGGACAACCAATACCTTTTTTTGCATAATACACCAAACACGATTGGGAGTAACACAAATGGCCATTGTGGTGCCAACCAAATATGGCCATCATAGATTTTTCAGTAATTTGAAAATGCTATAAACTGTAACTGAAATTATATGTTCAGAGCCTAAGAAACATTCCCATTTTAGATACCTGGGCATTTCTCTCATATCAGTTAAAAGGACAGCTTCCCCAAAATTGAGAAAGTTCCTGCCTTAACAGGCTGGGAAGTAAAATGGCTTCTGAGCATGAAAATAATACAGTTGTTGGATTTCTGATGGAAGCATTGTGAGCTAAACATGTCTCCAAGGGAACAGAAAACAATGATTGTGGCAGTTAGCAGCCTGCTTCATCAGACCTTTCTGGACAAGGAGAAAATGGGAGCTTGCCTACATGTGCTCTGGATGGCCACTCCTCACAAGGAGACTGCGGACAGTGGTCTCCCATGGGTTGGACCACAAAGGATCAGTCATCAAGCACAAAACCATGGCACAGCCTTTTAAAGTATACTAACTTCGCTCCTAATGATTTTTCGAAACTGCTAATCTATACCCCTAAAAGCTATTAGGAATCTTCTGAATAACAAGTTTGAAAAGTCACCTGGTGAGTCTAACTTCATTTCTGATCAAAATATTAACTGTAAGTTAATATTAAATATTAAAAGCCCTATAGTTTTTAAAATAGGATTTTGAATAAGAAAATATTAAATCCTTAAGGATTTAAGGATTTTGGAATGAACTATAAAAATTTTGTGGGAACTGAAATAATTTTGTAAGTCATTTTTAATATATGATTTTTATTAGTAATTTTTAATTACTGTAATAAAAAGTAATACAAAGTAAACTCAGAGAAAGAAAAATTTAAAAAGTATTAAAAAGTGTAAAGAAAGAAAAAGGAAAAAAAGAAAGAAAAGGAAAAAGGAAAGAAGAAATAAAGAAGAAATATATGAAAAAGTGACTTGCAATTTTTCTCACAAGTATAACCAAACTCGATAGCACTTCACTCTCCTATTTCAAATAGATATCTCTACTTCCCCAAACCCATCCATTATCTTATAAGCAATTCGATGAATACCTCTTATCAACATTTTAAAAAGAAAGATAAAACTAACAAGAATTATATTTAGCATGAAGGGGGGTGGGTGGGAAAAAGAAAAGAAAAGAACAAAGCTAAAAGTGCAGAAAAGTGTTGTAAGAAATATCCTTCTGGGTTCGGTTCCAAGTGGGAAGCATGGTGACTGCTTGGAAAGATGGTTTTAATGGTGGACAGCAGGACCTCATGGTTTGAGGTCCTGGGGAAAAGGGGGATCACATGCCTCGAAGATGTTGAAGGGCTGAGATGCTGAGAGTTTTTGAGTTTTATACCCTCTGTTGGTCCCCACCTTAAGAGTTTCCTGTTCCTGTGTAAGAAATGTATCCCATTGGCTGTCAGACTCCCAGGGGGCGGGAGTCTTAGCTAACTCTGTAGGCTTTGTCTGTGTCCCAGGCTAGTTTGAGTGCTGGTTGATGTAATCTTCCCAGGTGCCATGTGGTGAGTTTCTGTTTGCTAGATGGGTCTGCCTGAAGGGTAGATCTTTGTTATGTAGAATAGACTGGCCCAGGCTATTAACAAAGGTGGGGGGAATGAGTGAGTTTGCTCTGGTCTTAATGGTCCATTGACAAAGGTGAGTGAGTCTTTCTGCCTAAAACCATGTTTCTCCATTTTCTAATCCAGGGAAATATAATATTCTGCCTTTTTAAAATATTTCCTAAAATATTTTATTCCTCTAGGAGGGGGGTAGGTGCTAACTTCCTACAAAAGAAAGAAAGAAAAAAATATTTTAAAAAACGTTCTCCAATTTTCTTTTATAAGAGCTACAAGCCTCTTACTTTATGGTTATAGCATTGCTTATATTTTTTCTATAATTTATTTTTTTCTAATGATTTATTTATTTGTATCCTGCCTTTATTATTCTTAGAGATAACTCAAGGCAGCGAACATATATCCAAAACACTTCCTTCCTTCCAATTTCCCCACAGCAACAACCCTGTGAGGTGAATTGGGCTAAGAGAAATTGATTGGCACAAAATCATGCAGCGGACTATCATCAAAACCATACAACATAATTTCATTTCCCCCCGTTTTACTAAAAAATCAATAAGGGTTTTCCCATGTGCATTAAATTTAGACAATGTCTTATCTCTAATTAAAGCTGTGAATTTGGCATCTCAGCAAGTTCCATCATCTTCACTATCCATTCCTTCATTGTCGGTAAAGTCGAATCTGTCCACCTTTGTACAAATCTTGCTGTAGTTGACATATACAAAAACAAAATTCCATGGTTTTTTTCCAGCTGTTTATCCATCAGTCCCAAAAGAACTTTTTTGGTTTTAATTGTACATTAATCTTTAAAATTTTCTGTATTATTATATTTAATTGAGTCCAACATTTTCTAGATTTTTTTATACATCCACTAAGCATGACAAAATGTCTTGTTAATTTACATTTCCAGCATATAACTCAAGCATATTCATACATTCTAGACAATTTTTCCAGTGACATGCAATGACCAGCTACCATTTTATAGAAATTCTCTTCAAGACTATAACATAATGTAAATTTCAATACTTTCAACCATATATTCTTTTTTAATCCAATATTTCTGATTCTACTATTTCTGCATCAAGCAAGAATTGTTTCATATCTGTCATTTCGTCATTAATATCATTTAAACATAGTTTCTTCATAGAAGCAAACATTGTTACTGAAATTTTTAATATTGTGGCTACTAATTTAGGGCCCCGTACTTCAGAGATCTCCTTTTAATATTTACAATATTTTAGTGTCTTACATCATTGTGTAAATATCAGTCCAAGACAAAACCAAAAGCAGGTTTCTTTTTCCTTTTTTCATTGGAACCTTCAATGTCAATAAACTAGATCTGAACATGGATTAATTTTGAATCAGATCAAGCACTTCTCTCTATCCTGCTTCTGACTATTTTTGGAACGATCTTTGAAGTTGATGATGCATTTGGCAGCTTCTCTTCAACTTCAGTTGCCATGCTAATACATTTTCATGTTTTTGTTTATTATCTTTTCTACTTGGTAACAAAAATCGCAATAGGTTTCTAAACTTCTCTTAAGTCTCCTTGTTTAAACTTTTGGATTTCTTGCTAACTGCTTCATGTTTATCACCAGGCATGGCCATATGGTACGTAGCAGATAGTTTGAGATATTTAGCCACATAGGATTAAGCTTAGAAACCCTATCATCAGGATTATGTCTTGGCTCTCAATGGCTATGGGACAACCACAGTGATGATTGTTGTATCTAATTTTTCTCTGCCTGTTCAGAATAAATCTGCCTCACAGAAAGCAAAAATATAAATGCCGCTAAAACTATGTATCCCAGCTCAACTCTGCAAGCACTCTTTGTATATAATTCAGGAGAAGTAGAATTCATTGCTCTTTCTCTGAAAGTAATTTTTAAAAATATTTCTTCTGAGTGGCTCCAGTAAATCTGAAAAAAATTCAGACAACAGGTTAAAATGATGAGATACAAAAACAAACAAACAAACAAACAAACAAACAAATAAACAAATAATGCCAAATTGTAAATCTCAGAATCATTGGCCAGGCTGTTGAATGCTGAGAAATGTTGGTATCTGGAACAGTATGTGGAAGTCCAGTTCTTAGATACTTCATCCTGAGTTACATACACTAGAAAATTTCAATACATTCAGCCTCTATTGGTAGGTATGTATCTTGCTCCCCTCTTTATTCTAAGATGCTGGTAATCTGGTGGCCAGGGGGTTATCTTTTGTGTTTGCTTTGATGGCTAACAGCCACAGATATGTCTATTCTCCATAAACTTGTCATTCCTTTTTAAAAACCATTACATTATGATTAATAATAAATAATTTTGATGAATAATTTATAGAGGCATTCAACTTAGGGCTGATTGCCACATTTAGTGGCCATGAATTCCATAAGTTAATTATGCAGTGTGTTGATGGAAGATGAAGCTTTAATATTAAGGCTCATGGTAACAGCATTAGTAGTAGGTTTTCCCTCTTTGAATACAAAATAAACACAAAAGCTCTTCCATTAAGTTTTCTTTGAAATTCCCACATTATTTGAATAAATCAATGAATTATTTTCTCTGTCAGTACTTGGCTTTTTATACATCTGGGTTTAATATTAATCAAGTTAAACACTGCATTACGTTAAGTGTAATTTATTTTTACCAGCACATTCAAAGCATACTCATAGTAAAATCTTAGCTTTTTAAACTTCCTGCTTTTAATTTAAGATAGAAAATATGCAGATTAAATGCAGAAATAAAGTTTTCTATTTTCTTTTTGCATATATAACTTCTCATATCTTATATATATACCCTGAAAGGGATGATTTAATATTCTACTGAAACTAAATTTACTAATAATTAAATTTAATATACCATATTTTTAGGACTATAAGACACACCGGAGTATAAGACGCACCTTAGTTTTTGGGGAGGAAAATAAGAAAAAAGCTGATTGGTGGGTGAATCGGCCTCCTGGAATACCCCCAAACAGCTGTTCCCAGAGGTGAACTTTAGCAACAGGTTTGTTGGTTGTGAGCTCTGCGCTTTGCTTTTCCAGCTTCTGAAACCTCCATTTCAGAGGATTTTTCCAGCCCGAAACCTCCGTTTCAGAGGCTAGGCGGGGCTACATTCGGTGTATAAGAGTCATCCAAATTTCAGCAAAGGTGCGTCTTATAATCCGAAAAATACGGTATGTACATATCACCTTCCCTTATACAAATGTATATTTGAATAAATAGTCAGTACAACTGAACATTAAAAACTTTAAAATCAGTGCATGTTTCATTAATGCCAATAGGACTGACAAAATAATTGTAGCTAAGATCCTTAGCCATAGCATTATTACCATATTCATTTAAGTCCTATTGAGTTCAATGAAATGTAAGGACATTCACAGTGCAATCCATCTAATAGTCAGAAATAAATCTTTATTGTACTTGTTCATTGTTCTTAGGATTTTATCAGTCATGTTTTTGTGTTTTTTGTTTCCATTATATTATCTTCAGGTAATTCTTATTATAAGGTGCTTATTATCAGGTTTTGAGAAACATGTATGCTTGGCCTGGAATATATTGTTAGGAAGAACCCTTCAGTGTTATTGTTATTATTGTTTAGGTAACAGATAAATACTTCGGATTCAGATAAGCCAAGCTGTACCTAATTTGCATGTAAGTACAGGCTGCTCCAACCAGAACCCATCCCTGGACTGCAGCTACTTGTCAAGCTTACTAGGATTGTAGACAGTTGAATCTCTGTCTAATTCATATATTGCAACATAATGAAACATTGAATGACTGGTCTCATTAATTAATTCCCTTCTGTCTGTTGAACAGTACTACAGAATGTGTGTAGGAATTGATGGATCTTGGTAGGGCAAAAGCATTCAGGATAATTTATCTGTTGTTCTTAACATTAAAGGACAACAACAACAGCTACATGGTAAAATATTCATTTTTGTTTTATTTGCTTATTTAGAATGTATACGAAACCCATCTTAAACAATTCTGCATGAATAAAAATATAAAACCAAATGAAAAATATAGTGAAAAGCAAACACAGTAAACGAAAGTAGGAATTTATCACAGTAGATGTATTTATAAATTGCTAGACGAATAAATGATGACAGAATTTAAAACACTTATTCAAACCAAGAACACTTTCTAGGACATACAACTGGGAAACCAAAATTGGAGAATATTGACAAAATTGTCAGTATATATCAATAATAGAAGTCTAATTTATTTAAGGTTTAAGCAAGAATTTAAGCAAAATATATCCTGTTAAATGACATATTACACAGCAAGACCTTTAAAATATGGTTTTTAGGAAGAAAATTATGACACTGATCAGAAATAAATCATGAAAGGATTTAAATAGATAGTGGCAATAATCTTTAATGTTTAATATAAAGCATATACTGTATATCTAAATTGTACCTAGCAGTTGGAGAAATAAATGGAAGGGAAGAGAAGAATGTGTCACTAGAAAGTTTTCCCATTATACTTTAACTTATTCTTATCGGTTGCTTCTTTTTGTGTTATTCAACTATTGGTATCCAATGTAGAATTTTGGTTTTTATATTATTTCATTATTCTAACAGTAAAATATTTATTTACTTTAAATAGTAAAGCAAAGCAAACATAATAAATACAAGTGCTGAGATATCTGACAAACCACCCACATTTCTAAAGGCACACCCAGCACCCAGTCCTAATACTGGTGGGAAAAGGAAGATTATCATGGAATCCCATTTTAGACACAAAGCCAGTTGGGTTACCTTGGACCAGTCATTCTCTCTCAGCCTTAAGAAGGAAGCAATGGCAAACCACTTCTGAAAACATTTACTTCTTAGTGTTTGCGGTTTGTTTTGTCTAAACCAAGAATTATGATTAACATTGAAATAAGCCAGGATCCTTTTCAGACATAACGGAAGTCAATGGTAAGCTTATACGTAGGAGCAGATGGTTGTTATCACCTGTTATGGGCTAGAAATACACTTGAGAGAGGAGGGAAGGGTACTTAAGCTTAACAACTGAACAGGTTTGTTTGAATAATGAAAAATCAGGAGCAGGGAATTCCTACTTTGTGGGACCAACCCACTCCATGCTGTTTTCCACTACATTGTTTGCCCAGCAGCTCCCAATGCAGAGAGAGCAAGAAACTGGCTATGACTCATTGTTAGCATATATGCCAGAACAGCTCCAGTGGGAAAATGTTTTCCCATCCTATTAGGTTTTTGCACTACTGATTTTCTGCTAATTGAGAATTGAGTTGCATGTAGAGCTTAATTTAGAATCTGTCCCATAATTTTTTAGGTCACTGGTCAAGCATTAGCATGGGTTTCCTAGATACGTAAGAGTTGAGGCTCACAAGTTCAACAATGGTTCTTGTTAAACTTTTGGCTGCCACATGGAAAATGAAAATGTCACACTGTAGTAGTCTCTTAGACATCTACAGAAACTGAAAAAGCTAAAATGGTTAAGTCCCAGCTTTCTTTATGGCTTGGTGATACTGTAAAAAAGTTATGAGGGGAATATTCGCTTTCCCTTTAGGTGACTGAAACCAGCACTTTCCAAAAGCATTGGATCCACTATAAAGTACCAACGTTAACCTATAAATGATATGGCACCATAATCTTATTAGAATCTTTAATCTTATTGATACTTTAGTCTTAAAATCAATAATATACAGTATTTCAACAAGTAGTTTGCCATTTAGACGGTAGATTTGAAAGTTGGTAGTTTCTTAACAGGTCCATCTTTAAAACAAAGTCATTAAAGAATCTTGCATCATATTGAATTAGACTAAGAGGCTTTCATATAATTTATTATTTGATTTGCTTGATTAATGAGCCATGCTAGATTCCATATTGATATGATAAAAATCAAGTTCTTCTACGGGTCCATTATGCACTTAAATTTTGAGGCACTATTGAATGCTCTCAAGTTTTCTCTCAGTGGACTATCAAATCGAAGACTGTTAGTAGGAGTGATCTGATACATTTGTAGATGATGCCTTTAATGTAGTTTAAAATGTCAGAAACAGTGTACAATTAAAGGAACCAAGATATAAAAATATTTTAGTTTCAGGATACCAGGTGGATTCATTGACAGTTGCAATGATTCATCTCTACTATTGTTTCTTTGAGGGGGAAATGTCATAAGTTATTATTGCTCAAATGTAGGTTTTCTTTGGAAAAATAAATACTGTATGTTAAATGTTTTATTCTAAATGGAGAAAAGAAAAGTATATTTGTGTCAAATAAGCATTCCAGAAAATATAATACATCTTAGGGGCATGATTAGTTTTTCTTTAAGTACAATTCCACATGATATGGGCTCAATAGTTCCAGCAAAAGTAGTTAATGTAAATTTAACAGCTGTAACCAGCTATAAGGCAACACTTTTCTAAAGCTTGTAATGATCTGGAAAAGGAAACAAAATGCAAAAACATATGCTCTAAATATTTTTCCAAAGGTGAGTTTTTTAAACTTATAATTTACTTTTATAAAAGTACTTTTTAACATTTTATTTATTCTAAAATATAAACTTCAGGATTCTACTAAAATGTTCATTTGCATGATATAGTAGAATATTTTATGATAAAGACTGAATTATTTACAAATATCTTCCAGTATTTAATAGTTTCAACCCATGACATTGTCGTTTAATTTAATAACCTGTTATCAAATTATTAAACTATCAATCCAAGAATAGGAGAGAGCTACAATGACTAGTCTACCCTGATATATATGTATGATCTAGTTCCTGAGTAGGACACTCTGGTCAATAAATCAAACTGCAATACCAACCTTTCCTGCCTAATTCCCTAAAATCCATGTATCATTGCTGAAAATACTTGCATTGGAAATCCACGTATCTAGATTGTAGCAAGATTGCTACACCATAGGAAATTTTGGGGAGATAAGAGTTTTACTTAGGAAAAAGTCACACTTGATCTCTGAACATAATTTTATTAGCAAAACAATGTCTTGAATCAGGAACTATTTCACACTGAAAGTGAAAGAAAGTGCATGCTTCAAGTCAAAATAGTTCATTTAGCATAATTCTGATTAAATTTAATTAAACATTTAAAAATGAATTAAAATTTCTTTTTCATAAATTCACTCAGCATAATTACATAAATATCATAGATAGTCTCAGTATCTGCTGAGGGATGGAAGGGGTAAAAATCAGCAAGATGGAGGCTGTAGTGTTGAAATCCAAGCCCCACCTCTTTTTACCTGTGTCAACATGACAGGTAAAAAGTACTGACTTGGGTGTTAGAATTAAAATTATACCTGATGTATATCAGGGGTGGGTTCTAACTTACCTCGCCGCCGGTTCGCTTCCACCCGCATCGCGTGGGCGCGCGCACATGCACAGTGCCGAAAACCAAACTTCTGCACATGCGCAGAAGCCAAAAACAAGATGGCAGCGCCCATGGACCGGCACCGACAGAAACAGCTCCATGACATCATCAACGGTTTACTAATGGTTCTAAAGAACTGGTTAGAACCGGTAGGAACCCATCTCTGATGTATATGCAGTACAGTGATTTAGTGCAAAGTTTGATTAAGATTTATACTATATACACTTCAGATTTGGAAATCAATATCAACACTGTATAGTATCCTATACCTCATGCCAATGTTAAATGGAGTACAAAGTATATAATATGTTAGAGATGCAGAAATCACTGCCCTTCTCTTAATTCAATGTTGCATTTGAGGTTGATGAGCAGATCTCTATGACATTAAAATTTTGTTTAAGAATATAGAGGGCAATGTATAACATAAGGTAGAGAGCTCTTTTTGAACATGTGATCACACACATCTGGAAACCAAAATACTGGAATAAACACAGCTGTGTTTATCTGAGAATATGAGCCAGGGATTTAAACATACATACAGGCAATTGTTGAATTGCATCTTAATAGATCCAGTTGTAAAAACTTTTACTTTAGGATTAACATGCTCATGGCAACAGACACTAACCAACAGCTGGTCTCCCGCATTCTGGATTAGCTGCTTAGGGGTTTTCAGAGATAGCTCCATATAGAGCGCATTACAATCATTCAGTTTCTGTATTGATATATGGGAAAGATCTTGGGAGAGACACTGCTAAGGGAATGGTCAGATAAGAGACAGCATAGCTAGCAGCTGGATCAGTAGTGGGTTCCTATCGGTGCGGTCCAGTGCGCCATTCCGGTACGGACCTGCCGATTGGACAATTTGTGCGCGACAGCTCCGGTGCCGTCTTCGCTGGTCCGTCGCGTGGTGCCATCTTTTTTTCTGAATTTTTGGCCTTTTTTTGCTTCCTGCGCATGCGCAGAAGCAAAATCTTGCGAGGGGATGCTCACGCTCGTCAGATCTCAGCTTTTGCGGAAGCAAAAGATAGCTGAAATTGCACACACACACATGTCCCCTCACGAGATTTTGGCAATTTTTTGCTTTCTGCGCATGCTCAGAAGCAAAATCGCACGAGGGGACGCGTGTGCGTAATGAGCGTGCACGCGCATAGCGAATGTGCGCGCACACGAAACATGATGATGCACGCGCAGCGCACCGGTAGCCAGGTAAGAGGAACCCGCCCCTGTGCTGGATAGAAGGTGGGGCAAGAGGCTCAGAAGTGACCTTCCCTAGTTTCTCAGGCTGTAAATGAGACAGGAATAGAGGGAGAATTGTACTTTCAGACTTGCAAGATTGATGTTAGCCTTGTGGGATAAACCAGATAGGAATCATAACCAGATAAGCTAATTCTACTTTACAAATCTACATTGACAGAATTTTGCAAGTCAAGATGGTGGAATTGGTTTATTTATGAAATGTAGAGAAGGCTAGGTCTCTCAGGAGTGGAGGGGAAGGAAGAGGCCCACATACTGTTGGGCCTAGCCGACTGCAGCTTTCCAGGTATGGTGGAACAGGGAGGAGTCCAGATGTTGGGAGTAGTGAGTTGGGAGGGAGGAGACCAGAGCACTACTGGGCCTAGCCTGTGGCAGGTTTCCATATGCCAGTGAGCGCCAGGCCTTCCAAGGCCTCCTCCACCTCCTGAGGGATCAATGACTACAACGGGAAGAACTGGGATTGTGGTAGCTGAGTAAGGCAGAAACGTGGATGTCTCACTAAATGACTACAACAACTTAGTGCCAAAATTCTGGGCTCAATTGTGATTGTAAGTAGAGGACTGCCTATATGTGATACTTTTATCTTCCTGAAATATATTAGACTTTAATAAATAATATAAAGGGGCATTTATTGTATCTAAGAAAACCACAAAACAAAATGCCATCTAATCCTGAATAGATTTGTCTTTTTATTGGTTGTGTGAAGTACAATAGAAATCAAAGTTGGATAAGCGAAGACCCCATGATTGTGAGGTGTTCAACAAATTATTAGTTTAATATGTTTGATTTTTCTTGCTGTGTCGTTGAAGTATCACTCTGCACTGAATGTCTGAGGATTATTTTACACCTAAACTGCAGAATTAATTAATATTTAAATCTTAAGAACACAAAATGAAATTTTACATGTCATAATTCTTGGAGATTAAAATGTTCCCAGCTTCCTAAAATCATTTATGATATTTATTTATTTATTTTTATTTTTATTTCATATTTCTTAACAATCCCTCACAAGTGAACAAAATTGCAATATTAAAACTCCACAGAGAAAGATTAGCATATGTTTCCTAAAGGGATGGAAAAGTAGTTATATCAGTAACAAATATGGCATGTTTACTGGTGAATGCTTACATTTATAGGCTTATATTACAAATGGCTCTCTCATTCTTCTTCAGTTCCATTTATTTTTATATCTCTTTTTCTCTCTCATCAACTTTTTTCTTCTCTTCCACTTTCTTCCTGTTTTATGGATCCATGTATAAGAGAGCGAGCCAGTTTGGTCTAGTGGTTAAAGGCACCAGGCTAGAAAGCAGGAGATTTGTGAGTTCTAGTCCCACCTTAGCCATGAAAGTCAGCTGGGTAACCTTGGGCCGGTTACCTGCTCTCTCAGCTCACCTCACAGGTGGGAAAAATAGGAGAAGGAAGGTGTGTTGGATATGTTTGCCAGCTTGAGTTATTTGTAAAAAATAATAAAGGCAGGATACAAATAGATAAATAGATAAATGGATAAGTAGATAAATGAATAAAACTAGCAATAGAAAAGGGGAATCTTGTTCCCAACCTTTTGTAATTAACATGTCTCTACTTCATCACAAGGATATTTTGCTGCTAGAAATGCGTCATACTTAACATTTTTTGCAGGTGATGCTTTTAAAAATATAATACGGTAGAAGTGCCCACAAACGCAGAAAGATTATGTATTCCCATGTGATGCATCATTCCTCTTTTAAACATTCACTTGTATGGATTCCTTTCACTACATTCATCAGCGCAAAATATAACTATGCGAAGACCGACTAGTTTTAATTGGAAATCCCAAGCAACATTATTTAATTTCTATTTAATTCATATTTGAATCTATAGATGTTTCTGAAAATGGTAATAAAAACAAAAGGACATTCAGTAGTTTAAACATTTCCACTTTTATACCGGGTCACAATTCATTGTAAATTCCTTTTTTGGAATAGTCTTCTCTGGCCTGTTACCTCCAGAAATGTTGGACTACAACTCCCATTATCTTCAACCAGCATTTCAACTGAGGCAGACTGCACAAAAGGCCTGTAATTAGAGGTGAAGTTCCAACACAGTTGCTTTCAGAAAATCAAGTTAAATTTACTTCAAAAGTTTATTTTAAATATTAAACATGACTGAATTTCTCTGTTGTCTTTCTTGCCATCAAAATGTCAGATTTTTGCAGCTCACATCTGGTAGGTTTGCCAGAGAAAAAGATGGAGATTTGTATTAGATCATATTGCAGTTTTATGGTCTTGGTACAATTAATCCTGGTCAATCCAGACCTTTACAGACTTCCATTTCTGTAACTCTCTAGTCCACTTTTAGTCCCTTTTTTTGCCTTTAATAAAGAAAAACAAAAAATGAGGAAAAAGAAGCAAAAAGAAAGAGATAAAATAGCTGAAAAACGTCTCTTATATTGGCTGGAAATTACAGTATGGTTGTTAATTTTATCTGAAGGTCGCAAGATTGTGGAAAACTATCTTAGAAAAACCAGTGTTAATACACCCTTTAAATATTATTTTGACTCAGGTACAGTGCCAAAGCACAATGTACTATACTTAAGAGCTGTAAACTTCCTTGCATGGATAAATAACTATTAGTTTTTAAAAGTACAATATAATATGGTGGTGTCATTAACTGAGAATGCATTAAAGGTTCAATCAGAATCCAAGACAGAAATGGCTATTCTTATATTGATTTATGTTTACAGTAATCCTAGATAATCCAAAACAGTATCTCTTCTAGAATTTCCCATAGCATCATTGCTTTTTATGTATACTTTCCTAGCTCATCAACTGTATTCTAGTCTCTTGGGGCTAATCCTCATGTTCCCATTAACTGCGGCATGAAGATGCCTCACAAACCATTTTACAGGACATGTTTTTATCTAATCCTCAGCCTACCAAAAATGCATCATACATTTTACAGTGATATTTGTCTTTTCTCTTGACATCTTTTCTTGCTGTGAACATGATCTATGTTGCTTCCTCAAAGTGCTCGTGATGATACACTTATCGCACTGGGCACTGGGATCTGCTCAACTTCTTTTGGACATTGTGAGCATCTCCTACCCTCTAGTTCCTGGGCATTGCCTTCTGTGGCCATTTTGACTGAGATTCCAGGAGAGTCTGTATTCCTGTCTTTTTTTGGAGGCATCTGCCCACAAAAGGAGGCATTTTTTGAAGCACTTGTTGGGTGTTTTATAGGTTCCTTATAGAACCATATTTACTGTTCAGTTGAAAAAAAATTATAGGTTCATCTTTAAAAAAAGACAAGTCTAGTGCTTTCTTTGTTTTGTACATTTGCTATTTTGTTAATAAAGAGGAATAACTGATCGAATAAATTTGCACAAAGTGCAGTGTTTAAGTTAGTGAGAAAACATTGTTCGTAACCAGTTCTGTTTTCTCAACAATTTGTTCTTGGAAATCAGATAGGGAAATCTATAAAGTTCTTCAGCTCCCTAATTAATTTAATTTAATTTAATTTAATTTAATTTAATTTAATTTAATAAACGTTCTTATAGGCCGCCCAATCCCGTAGGACTCAGGGCGGCGTACAGCATAGATAAGAAACGTACAATAAAAACAGTAAAAGCAATTTAAAAAATAAAAACATTATTTTAAAAAACATTCATTCATGGGGGAATCTGATCTTCTTTTTAGATTAAAATCTATTGGTAAACTCCTCCACCATCTAACACCTTTGAGTTCAAAAGTGAAAGGAAGAACATATATACAAACATACCTTCTTTATGTAATTTGTCAATATTGTACTTTTTTGCTTTTGTTTTTTTCCAGGCATTTTTTCCAATCTCTTAATGATCTCTTAATTAAGACTTAATCCAATCATCCTTCCAAATTCATTCCATAACTTCATATATGTATTTTTGTACATATTTTTAAATTACAAATTGCGCGAAGATATTTAAACGGTATATTTTACTGTATAGTAATACTCCGTCTTCTATATTTAATCAGTAAGTATGATTGCATAATTTCACTTCTGCATCACCCTCCCAATGTGAACAGATCCCTGCTCTATTTCCCCTGTCAGCCACTTTTAGAATGAATTGAAAAATAAATTCCCAATGTTCACCTTGTCATCCTTTTAATTTTTTTTTTCCTGACTATCACAGACATATATTCTTCCCTCCACAAAATCTCTGCCATATTGTTTCATGTGTCAAGAAACACACTGCAGACTATTCCTGTCATTACAATCTTTTCAAGGAATGTGCCTAAGAGGTTTTTAAGTTAGTGTTTCCCAACAGGAATGCCTCTCATTTGTTCGTATGACAATCAGGTATAAAAACTGAAGCCAATGCATACCAGAAATCTGATCTCCAAATAATGTGGTTCCTCCCAAATCGGAGGAAATGGGAATAGATGAGGAAAGAAAAATGGTTTTCTCTGCCAGTCACAGAGTAATGATCAGAGTGTTTGGCTACATTCAAGTCCCATATATTAGAGGACTCTATTTCATCAATGTTTAAGCAGAACTTGACCAATGTGTTTCAGCTATACTATTTCTGATCCACAATAAACAGAAAATAGTGTAGTTTAATCATGTTTGATAGGCTGAGCTATCTATTGTTGGGGATGAAGCTGCCTTTTTCTGCCAGAGGCAATTGTTGGCTGGCCTGAGATGAATAAAAAGCACTCAGAAGGTTACATAAACAACAATAGATAATTCTAGCTCCTTGGCTATATTTTTTTTCATGGCTTCCCCAACCTGGGCACTCTTCCCTACTCCTTAAATGGGACTGCAACTCCCAGAATTTATGAGAAAGGGTTCGGTTATGGAAGACTGCTTTACTCCATATAAGACCTAAAACTTAATAAATCTTTGACGTTCCTTGCGAATGCAGGATATTTTTCATAGGACTCATAATGGGGAAATCATGATGACTTGAACTCCTGACAGAAATCTCTGTAGGCTTCCTAATTATTATTTAATTTTACATCTATTTGGCTACTCTATCACATAGAATATTTTTGTCTAGTCTATAGAAATCTGAAGAGTATGGAATGATCAGTTGTTAAAATCAGAAATGACTAGATGTGTTTTGAGAAAAGGGTGAACAAACCTTCCTGCTTATGTATTACTTCATTTGATATCTGTACAGTCATTTGAGAACAGAATAGATCAGGGAAAGTACTGTTCTCCCAATACTTTCATCCTTATGAGAATAATGCCAATTTTATTAATGTTCATAAATGTAAACTTTGTTCTCTGAGTGCAAAAGAGTATATGTTCCAAAGAGTCTACATTTTCAGGAAAACAATGACAAACATGCTATATTTCACATCCATTCACACTTCCCACTGACATAATTCCAGAACACATTATTAATGAACTGATATTCTCTCTCTATTATAGCTCTCTTCAATGGATTTAAATGATACATCACAGGTGTGAGGAAGCTTGTGGGAGATGGGTGGTTTAGAAATGCGATATATAAATAAAGAATTAAAAAAATTAAACTGAAGGGAGGTGACCTTTGTAATTCAAAAATGGTTACACAAATCACATTGAGAAATTCGCTTTAACTCAGCTTTGTACAGTTTGTACAAAGTACAGTTTGTACAAAGTACAGTTTGCTGAACAGTTTTTCTTACTTGGAAGAATTAGGACTGTGCCATCTCTGTTGGTATAAGTTGGTGTGCAAGGTTCATGTAAAGTATATATAGTGCAAAAATTTTCAGGACTTCTTTATTGATTCCACAGTGGTAATCCTGGTTTAATTGCTAAATATGTACTCTAGATAGCTGCAGCTTCATGTCTGACAATAGATTTCAGCAAAAGTGATTTTTTTTTCATGTCATGTCTGATGTAACATTGAAATAGTCTTAAAAAAAGAAACTTCAAAGCTTAACTTAATGAGGAGATCCGGACTCTCAATAAATTAAAAGCAGATACATTATTAAATTCATTTGGAAATGAATAGAACTGGAGAAAATCACAAAATACAAAGACTTGCAAATAGAACTAGAACAACTGTGGCAATAGAAAGCAAAGATAGTACCAATAGTAATAGGCACCTTGGGTACAATCCCAAACATCTGGAGCATCACATGAATACCATTGGCATTGACAAAATCACCAGTCAATTACAAAAGTCAGCTTACTTCGAATTGTTTACATCCTGCAACAGTAGGTTTAATATTATCTAAATAGTACTATCTGCCTACCCCATGTCCTTGGGAAGGACTTGATAGGTGGATAAAAATGCAAAATCTTCTCTAAACATCTGAATGACTGAGCAACAAACCATAATAATTTATTAAATTTATATGGTGAACAACTCCAAGCTACTCTACAATGACCAAAATACTCAATGGTCTAAGCATAAAGCAATTTCCTATGTTTTGTATTAGGATTTTTAATGTTGAACAAATGGTCATATAAAATATTAAATATTTAATCATCTCAATTTTCTATAATTTTTAAGCAATAAAAAACTTTTGGAAAGATTTATAACTTAGCTCTGGCATCATCCTAAGGAGCAACAATATGGCATGTTGTTAACAAAACATAATTATAAATGGAATATCACTGCATCATCAGGCCTATGCACAGAATGCTAAATCTTCAGAAGGATGTGGTTCTGTAAGAGAAATGCATTATTGCCTTGTAAAAAGTCAATTAAATTTCATTATTGTTACTTCAATACAAAAACTGAATTTCCGGTGGTTGTAAAGAGGCTGCAAAGAGTTGTAATTAATGCTATTCTGTAGATATCATTGAAGGCCTGTATGGGTTTGTTGTTGATGCAGCTAACATTTTTCTTAGATTTATAATGCTGAGGTTCTGAAAAGCAAATTTTTTTTGGCTCAGGCTGTGGATATTAATATGAACATGGCCATATCTCATTTCCCCAGTTATGATAAATCTATCCTATTTCCCATCCTCTCATCTTCTGCAACAATATAGGTGTAATCTTTTGTGTTCTTCAGAAGAAGAGATATGATATTTAATCAAAATAAACCCTGAAATGTAATTCTAGACTTCTCATATATTTTGATATTACAAATATAGAGATTATACTTCAGTTGCTCATCCAGTTAACACCAGGTCTTCTTCTTCTTCTTCTTCTCTCTCTCTCTCTCTCTCTCTCTCTCTCTCTCTCTCTCTCTCTCTCTCTCTCTCTCATTGCTGCTTTACTCACATTTATTTATTTATTTATTTATTTATTTATTTATTTATTTATTTATTTATTTATTTATTTATTTATTTATTTATTTATTTATTTGTGACATTTATATACCACCTCACAGTGCAAGCACTCTAAGCGGTTTACACCAGTAAGCAATGTATATTTATATTGCCCCCAACAATCTGGGTCCTCATTTTACTTACCTCAGAAGGATGGAAGGCTGAGTCAACCTTGAGCCGTTGAGATTTGAACCACTGACCTGCGGATCACAGTCAGCTAAAGTGGCCTGCAGTACCCCACTCTAACCGCTATGCCACCTCGGCTCTTAATATACCTAAGCAATATTAAACATGGAGATATCGGCTACAGCTACCTCCCAAATGAGTTAAGTACTTGAAAATCAAGGCAAATTTGTTGTTGAAAGTTAATAATTTGGAATGTGGAATCCAAAGGAATACAGCAGAATGTCCAGACTTGTGAAATGGTGTCCATATAGTAGAAATCTGTAAGTAAAAAATCTGTAAGTAAAACATCTGTAAGTCCAACAACAAAGCAAATGTTATCCATTCTACTGAAGTTGCTGTGTCCGTGAGAGCCAGTGTGGAGTCATGGACAAGTTGCTAATCAAGGAAAAGGGATATTTCATTTCTGTTCCTTGCTTAGGCTGAAGGTTGAAGCCAAGCCTTCAACCTTAATCAGCATTATATACTACAATAGGAGCGTATATTAAAAAAAAGGTTAAGATGGTAACTAAAGTCATGTAAATGAAAGTCATTACTTTTTTTGCATAAGTCACAATGCAGGTAAAGAAGGGCAGGGCTTCTTGAGTGTCATCTTGACTTTTTTTTTTCACCACCCCCACCAAAAAAACCCAACCCTACTCTGTAACAAGCTGGCTGAAAAACAAAACCATTGGCCCATTCCACATTGATGAGCTTTGCTGAAAGAAGGTGAATGCAGTGGAAAAGCAAAGAGAAGCTGCCACTCAACAGGACAAAGATTTTTTTAAAAAAATATCAAAATTGCTATTTTTCACATGTCTCTAAAATCTAAATCTATCCAGTTCTTATGTTCCTGCTTTGTTGATGGAAGAAGATGCAAGACATCTGATAAAGATTAAAATACACCTGAAAAACCATCTGGCAAAGATTTTTTTACATTGCAAATATCTGAATAGAAGCCTACATCTGATCTGATCTAACTTGTACTATTTTATGGATCCAAGATCCATTTATCATTTCCTCCAAGATATTGGCTGCTTATTAGAAGCCTAACCAATATAAAGCAAAGAGTCGTCTGTCTGTTAGAATTTAAAAGGTGCTTCTTGTTTCAGACACTGATAATATATTCATGCTTGCATGA